>CM035843.1:243590246-244962746 GCA_020510985.1 Pholidichthys leucotaenia | reverse complement strand
ACCGTTATTACATAATATGTACTTAGAAACTTAGAGATGCTTTATTATAATATTGTCTGTATTGACACAATAATATGCCACTTTACAACCAACTCTCATAATTTAAGTCCTATATTTATGATGAGTGTATATGTGTACATACAGTATCTCACCACCTTTTTCCGGCTGAGGACCATGGACTCGGACTTGGAGGTGCTGATTCTCATCCCAGCCGCTTCACACTCAGCGGCAAACCGTCCCAGCAAGAGCTGTAGGTCATTGCTGGATGAAGCCAACAGGACAACATCATCTGCAAACAACAGAGATGAGATCCTGTGGTCACGAAGCATGACACCCTCCATTCCCTGGCTGCACCTAGAAATCCTGTCCATAAAAATTATGAACAGGATCGGTGACAAAGGGCAGCCCTGGTGGAGTCCAACTCTCACTGGGAATGACTCCGACCGAGTGTTGGCAATACAAACCAAACTCTCACAACGGTCGTACAGAGACCGAATAGCTCGTAACAACAAGCCCGATACCCCATACTCCCGAAGCACCCCCCACAAAAAACCACGAACGACGCAGTCAAATGCCTTCTCCAAGTCCACAAAACACATGTAAACTGGTTGGGCAAACTCCCACGAACCCTCGAGAATTCTCGAGAGGGTAAAGAGTGGTCTGATGTGCCACGGCCAGGTCGAAAACCACTTTGCTCCTCCTGAATCCGAGGTTCGACCAATGGCTGGACTTTCCTCTCCAGTACCTTGGCATAGACATTCCCAGGGAGGCTGAGGAGTGTGATCCCTCTAAAGTTGGAGCACACCCTCCGGTCCCCTTTTTTGAAGAGAGGAACCACCACCCCGGTTTGCCATGCCAAAGGCACTGCCCCCGACCTCCACGCAGCGTTGCAGAGGCATGTCAACCATGACAGCCCTACAACATCCAGGGCCTTGAGGTACTCAGGGCAAATTTCGTCCACCCCCGGGGCCCGGCCACCAAGGAGATTTTTAACCACCTTGGCGACCTCAGCCCCTGTGATAGGCGAGTCATCCCCCTCGTCGCCAAACCCTGCTTCCTCTGCGGAAGGCGTATCAGTGGGATTGAGGAGCTCCTCGAAGTATTCCTTCCACCGCCCCACGATATCCCCAGTTGAAGTCAACAGTGCCCCATCCGCACCATACACAGTGTGGACAGGGAGCTGCTTTCCCCGTTGAGTGTGAAGCGGCTGGGATGAGAATCAGCACCTCCAAGTCCGAGTCCATGGTCCTCAGCTGGAAAAAGGTGGATTGTCCTCTCTGGGTTGGGGACAGGCTCCTGCCCCAAGTGGAGGAGTTTAAGTATCTTGGGGTCTTGTTCACGAGTGAGGGGAAAATGGAGCGAGAGATTGACAGACGGATTGGAGCAGCATCTGCAGTGATGCGGACGTTGTACCGGTCTGTTGTGGTGAAGCGAGAGCTTAGTTCTAAGGCAAAGCTGTCGATTTACCAGTCAATCTACGTTCCTACTCTCACCTATGGTCACAAGCTTTGGGTAATGACTGAAAGAGCAAGATCGCGGATACAAGCGGCTGAAATAAGCTTTCTCCGTAGGATTGCTGGACTCACCCTCAGAGATAGGGTGAAGAGCTCAGTCATCTGGGAGAGGCTCAGAGTAGAACCGCTGCTCCTCCACATTGAAAGGAGTCAGCTGAGGCGGCATGGGCATCTGATTAGGATGCCTCCTGGACGCCTCCCACTTGAGGTGTTTCGGGCACGTCCCACTGGGAGGAGACCCCAGGGCAGACCCAGGACTCAGTGGAGAGACTACGTCTCCCAGCTGGTCTGGGAACGCCTTGGTATCCTCTCTGAAGAGCTGGAGCAGGTGGCTGGGGAGAGGGAAGTCTGGGCTTCTCTGCTTGAACTGCTGCCTCTGTGACCCGGACCTCCGGAAAAGCGGTAGGAGATGGATGGATGGATGGACAGTATCTCACAAAAATGAGTACACCCGTCACATTTTTGTAAATATTTTATTATATCTTTTCATGGGAGAGCACTGAAGATATGATACTTTGACACAATGTAAAGTACTCAGTAAACAGCTTGTATAACAGTGTAAATTTGCTGTCCCCTCAAAATAACTCAACACACAGCCATTAATGTCTAAACCGCTGGCAACAAAAGTGAGTATACCCCAAATGAAAATGTCCAAATTGTGCCCAAAGTGTCAATATTTTGTGTGGCCACCATTATTTTCCAGCACTGCCTTAACTCTCTTGAGCATAGAGTTCACTAGAGCTTCACAGGTGGCCACTGGAATCCTCTTCCACTCCTACATGACGACATCATGGTGTTAGAGACCTTGCGCTCCTCCATCTTCCGTTTGAGGATGCCCCACAGATGCTCAATAGGGTTTAGGGCTGGAGGCATGCTTGGCCAGTCCATCACCTTTACCCTCAGTTTCTTTAGCAAGGCAGTGGTCATCTTGGAGGAGTGTTTGGGGTCGTTATCATGTTGGAATACTGCCCTGCGGCCCAGTTTCCAAAGGGAGGGGATCATGCTCTGCTTCAGTATGTCACAGTACATGTTGGCATTCATGGTTCCCTCAGTGATCTGTAGTTCCCAGTGCCGGCAGCACTCATGCAGCCCCAAACCATAACACTCCCACCACTATGCTTGACTGTAGGCAAGACACACTTGTCTTTGTACTCCTCACCTGGTTGCTGCCACACACGCTTGACACCATCTGAATCAAATAAGTTTATCTTGGTCTTATCAGACCACAGGACATGGTTCCAATAATCTATGTCCTTAGTCTGCTTGTCTTCAGAAAACTATCTGGGGGCTTTCTTGTGCATCATCTTTAAACTGGGCTTCCTTCTGGGACGACAACCATGGAGACCAATTTGATGCAGCGTGTGGCGTATGGTCTGAGCACTGACAGGCTGACCCCCCCCCCCATCCCCACCCCTTCAACCTCTGCAGCAATGCTGGCAGCACTCATACGTCTATTTTCAAATGACAACCTCTGGATATGATGCTGAGCACGTACACTCAACTTCATTGGTTGACCATGGCCAGGCCTGTTCTGAGTGGAATCTGTCCTGTTAAACCGCTGTATGGTCTTGGCCACCATGCTGCAGCTCAGTTTCAGGATGTTGGTAATCTTCTTATTGCCTAGGCCATCTTTATGTAGAGCAACAATTCTTTTTTTCAGATCCTCAGAGAGTTCTTTGCCATGAGGTGCCATGTTGATCTTCCAGTGACCAGTATGAGAGTGTGAGAGCAATAACACCAAATTTAACACACCTGCTCCCCATTCACACCTGAGACCTTGTAAGACTAATGAGTCACATGACACCAGGGAGGGAAAATGGCTAATTGGGCACAATCTGGACATTTTCACTAAGGGTGTACTCACTTTTGTTGTCAGTGGCTGTGTGTTGAGTTATTTTGAGGGGACAGCAAATTTACACTGTTATACAAGCTGTACACTGACTACATTGTATCAAAGTGTCATATCTTCAGTGTTGTCCCACGGAAAGATATAATAAAATATTTACAAAAATGTGAGGGGTGTACTCACTTTTGTGAGATACTGTAACTTAAAATGCTGTGTGTGTGTGTGTGTGTGGGGGGGGGGGTTGCACTCACAGACAGTAGTGTGCCTTATTAAGAGACACAAAGCCCTGGGCAGGTGCTCCCTCCCCGTCTTTGTCTCCCGTGCTGTCTGCTGTTTGTTTGTTCAACTCTCAGAGAGAAGTCCCCTCTCACTTGGCCCTGGGGGAAAACAAAGAGCAGACGCACAAAGACGGCACTGCCCCTGCGTCCTGGCAGCAACAAAGCAAAGATACATATGTCAGGGATGGCATGGCATGGAATGGCAGGTGTTCCATGGATGGAAAAAAACTCTAAGCCAACTTTTCTACTTTGCTTACCCTCCCCCACTTTAAAAAAAATCCTTCTGGACAATGAGGCAGTCAGTTCAGAGGTGTAACCATAAACTAGCATTAATCTAGGAAGAATGTGCACATACTGCTGACTCATATTTTTGCTGTGGCACCTGCCTATCTCTGTTTCCTACCTATTTGCAAATTTTAAAAGATTGCTAGAATTGCCTTTTTATTTATTATTTAAGCTACAGTTTTGTATTGTCACTCAAAGGAAATGTGAGCCACCGTCACCTGCAGGCAGTCTATAAAATTTCTTTGTGCTCAATTTAAAAGTCCACCGACAAGAGTAATATGAGAGAACGTAAAACTTCTATCTCTCATATGCTGAGTAAAAAATGTCTTAGGCCAAGGATTCACTCAGAAGACAAAAGCTACAATAAATCTGAAATCCTTTATTGTGTGAGGATAATTTTATGTCCGTTACACAAAGAAGGTTAGGATATTTGATGCTTATTTATGTACAACATTAGAGCTACAATATGCCCTATTACATATGTATATTTCAATTTCAAAATAAAACTTGGAAAATATATATGATCTTTCTTTCTTTCTTTCTTTCTTTCTTTCTTTCTTTCTTTCTTTCTTTCTTTGAGTAAGAAAAATAGAACAGTTGTCAGTCCACATTTCTGGTTGGTTAATCTTTTTGGGTTTTGTAAATAATTTTGAGGTGCCTTTAAAATCGTTAAAACTTTTTTAATATGATTTTTGACTTTTTATAAAGTGCATATCAGAGCACTTTGCACTGGCAGAACACAGCAAGAAGGTTTGGTGTCAACAGATCTTTCATGTGTGGAACTGTACGTTCTCCAGGTGTCTGTGTGGGTTAGGTTCTTACATTAATATGTGTTATGAAATTGGCCGTAGGTGTGCAGGTGAGACTGCGTAGTTGTATCTCTCTATGCCTGGGATGGAGTGGCAAACTGTCCAAGATCCACCACACTGTTTAGGCTTCTGTACCCCCTGAGACCCTGAGCGAGCTGGATCTTTTTTTAATCATACGAATCACAGAATGATGCAATAAAAGCTACAGAAGTGCATGGATAATTTGAACAATATGTATAATGATAGATGTACAAGGACAAAGTGGAAACTTGAAGATGAAGTCAAAAAATTTACCAGAAAGGTCATAAATCTGCATGAATCAATTTGTGAAGATATGAGAAAAGGTATTAAAATTTACAAAGAAAGCAAAATTTAAAAAGCTTTAAATTGACAAGGAAAGTGTGTTTTATAATTAAAACACTGCAGATTTCTGAGAATTTTTTTTTTTTTTTTTGAAATTTACAAGAAAAGCTATGAATTCATGAAAAAAGTTGCAAATGTACCTTAAAGTGGATTCACACTGCAATGTTTGGACTGACTTTTACTGAAGTTTTGGCAAACGTCTGGCTCTGCTGCCAAAAGTTAATGATTGCTGGTATTTGTTGGCAAATGCTGGCGAAAGTTGTATTTCTTGACGTTTGGAAATAAACGTTGGTGAAAGTTTTGCTCAGTTTGTAAAAGTTCTTGAGCGCTGGACTAAGTTATGCAGGGTTTAAATAAGTCAGCCTACAGTGGGGCAAAAAAGTATTTAGTCAACCACCAATTGTGCAAGTTCTCCCACTTAAAAGATGAGAGAGGTCTCCAATTTTCATCATAGTTATACCTCAACTATGAGAGACAAAATGAGAAAAAAAAAATCCAGAAAATCACATTGAAGGATTTTTAATGAATTAATTGGTAAATTCCTCAGTAAAATAAGTATTTGGTCACCTACAAACAAGCAAGATTTCTGGCTCTCACAGACCTGTAACTTCTTCTTTAAGAGGCTCCTCTGTCCTCCACTCGTTACCTGTATTAATGGCACCTGTTTGAACTCGTTATCAGTATAAAAGACACCTGTCCACAACCTCAAACAGTCAGACTCCAAACTCCACTATGGCCAAGACCAAAGAGCTGTCAAAGGACACCAGAAACAAAATTGTAGACCTGCACCAGGCTGGGAAGACTGAATCTGCAATAGGTAAGCAGCTTGGTGTGAAGAAATCAACTGTGGGAGCAATAATTAGAAAATGGAAGACATACAAGACCACTGATAATCTCCCTCCATCTGGGGCTCCACGCAAGATCTCACCCCGTGGGGTCAAAATTATCACGAGAACGGTGAGCAAAAATCCCAGAACCACATGGGGGGACCTAGTGAATGACCTGCAGAGAGCTGGGACCAAAGTAACAAAGGCTACATCAGTAGTAACACACTACGCCGCCTGGGACTCAAATCCTGCAGTGCCAGACTTGTCCCCCTGCTTAAGCCAGTACATGTCCAGGCCCGTCCAGGCCCGTCTGAAGTTTGCTAGAGAGCATTTGGATGATCCAGAAGAGGATTGGGAGAATGTCATATGGTCAGATGAAACCAAAATAGAACTTTTTGGTAAAAACTCAACTTGTCGTGTTTGGAGGTCAAAGAACACCATACCTACTGTGAAGCACGGGGGTGGAAACATCATACTTTGGGGCTGTTTTTCTGCAAAGGGACCAGGACGACTGATCCGTGTAAAGGAAAGAATGAATGGGGCCATGTATCATGAGATTTTGAGTGAAAACCTCCTTCCACCAGCAAGGGCATTGAAGATGAAACGTGGCTGGGTCTTTCAGCATGACAATGATCCCAAACACACCGCCCGGGCAACGAAGGAGTGGCTTCGTAAGAAGCATTTCAAGGTCCTGGAGTGGCCTAGCCAGTCTCCAGAGCTCAACCCCATAGAAAATCTTTGGAGGGAGTTGAAAGTCTGTGTTGCCCAGCGACCGCCCCAAAACATCACTGCTCTAGAGGAGATCTGCATGGAGGAATGGGCCAAAATACCAGCAACAGTGTGTGAAAACCTTGTGAAAACTTACAGAAAACATTTGACCTCTGTCATTGCCAACAAAGGGTATATAACAAAGTATTGAGATGAACTTTTGTTATTGACCAAATACTTATTTTACCGAGGAATTTACCAATTAATTCATTAAAAATCCTTCAATGTGATTTTCTGGATTTTTTTTTCTTGTCTCTCATAGTTGAGGTATACCTATGATGAAAATTGGAGACCTCTCTCATCTTTTAAGTGGGAGAACTTGCACAATTGGTGGCTGACTAAATACTTTTTTACCCCACTGTAAACTAAGCCTCTTACCATTCCGGTGTCCCGCCTGTTATGTCTGAAATTACCTCAGTAATGACGAGGCCAGGTGTACAGTTGAACTCAGCTTTATTGGGGCTTGACAACACAATACAGCCACCAGGCAGGGGCATCGGCAAAGAGGCCAAATAAAGATGCCCCCTGGTATTTATAGGGCGGTGCAGTGGCGGAAGAGGAAGTGACTGCCACTACACCGCACTTCATAATAAAACAACAATATTACAATGTCACCCCCCCCCACCCCCGTAGAAATTCCAAAACCACACATACAATTGAGACCCTCCCCAATTTGGGACCTGACTCACACACTAAGAAAACTATAACTGAAATCACCAAATGGCCAATCACATTCACACAACAAACCTAAGCTAGGGGGGACGGGTGAGCTACTGTCCCACCCCACATGGCAAGGTGGGTTATTCTGCCACCTGAAACTAACTAAAAGTCAATTAATAACTCAAAACATTGCCATGTTCCTAAAATATAAACATACCCAGAACAAGAATATTTTAGTCTTTTTTTTAAACACACAAACATATGAACATTAGAACTTACTATTTTATTTTTTACAAAGCTGCACTACTGTCCTTCTGGTGGAACAAGGTGGAACCGGCTTGTGGGGGGCCCAGGGCAGCCCCTCAGTAGATCCACCCCTGGAAGCGGCATGCCCTCAGGGTCGCAGCTGACCTCATAGACAAGAGTGCCTCTTCTCTTTGCCATCGATCGCCTCTCTCGTCCGGACTCGCCAACTGAAGCCTCCTCCTGGGCACGCCTCAGCTCATTGGCGTGCCTCCACGAGCCGTCCAACAGCTTGAAGTAGGCTGCGCCCCGCTTAGCCACAATGCACAGCCACTCCTGGTGTTCCTCTGACTGTTGTTTGGCCCACATCTGTCGTGGACGTCCCTCCCCTCGAGCCCGGACCAGGTCCGTAACTCTCAGAGGATCTCTGCTTGGCCTGCAATGATGCCGTCTGGCACACGGTTCCTCCATGCCTGTTGGTCTGGCCCCGACCTCTTTTAAAACCGCTGTAGTGGTCGCCGTTGTAGCTGCAGATCCTCCACCCCTCTGCGGCCAAGCTCCGGAGGAATCTGGGGCTAGCTCGTCTGCATCACTCGCCAACACAGGCGCCTCGCTGCCACACTCAGTACCCTCTCCTACCATACCTTGAGCGCCGGCACTGAGACTCTCCTGCTTCAAACCTGAGTGAGGCTGGTCCTGCTTGACTGGCGTGGTGCCCGGTAAATCTTCATCCCACACAGCGTCATCCTCCACCACCGTTCCGGTGGTGGAGGATCCACTGGCCGATCCACGGGACGGTTCCACTGGCCACAACCAGTCCACTCTTCCCCAGCATCGTCTTTAATGGCAAACCCCAGTCCATAAAACAGGTTGCAGCCCATGATGTTGTTGCCTCGGCCGGTCACATGGAACGTGAAGTCAGCCATCATCACCAGCTTGTATCGAACCGTTAACTCCAGTGTTCCAGCCATGCGCAGCCTGCTACCTCCATGACCGTAGAGTGGCACTGAGTTACCTCTTACTCTGTCGTGGGGGAAAAAATTTCCTCACCGATGGCCCCCCCACATTCAGTACAAACACCTCTGCCACCGTGCTCGACCAGCAGCGGTACCTCTCACCATCCAGCGTCACCTTGCAGAACGTATACCGGTGGTACTTGGGGACGCCATCATGGACAGTTGTCGGGGTGGGTGAAATATGATTTTCTCCGTGGGCTCTCGGCTCGGACATATGGCACACCCTGGCATAATGGTTCAAGCATCCACACTTGCCACAGTGCTTCCCTCTAGCCGGGCAGTCCCTGGCCTTATATCAGTGATTTGTGGATCCACAACCCATACACAAGGGCTTTCCCGGGGCAGACCTACGGCTGGTAGCATTGGTTTCCATAGCAGCGTTGTCCATGCTATCCTTGCTGTCTGGGTCTGCTACTAGTGCCGCAGTGGGAGGCTCCAGCTGCCGTTGTGACTTGTGCTAATTTAGCTCAGAGGCTAATTTGTCTGCGGTCTCCAATTGAAGAGGGAACTCGATAGCTCTGGTTAGTGTTAGGTCACCCAGCGTCGTGAGTAGCTTCGCTCATATAGCAGCGCTGTTTGTGTGCTCTGCCAGCTGGTCGCGTACCATCTCTTCCTCCAGTGGCCCAAATGGACACTCACTAGCTAGCTGCCTCAGGTCGGCAACAAACTGGTGGACAGGCTCACCTGCCCTTTGGTGTCACTGCCGAAACCGAATCCTCCGGACTGTCACGCTGTCCGGGGTGTGGAAATGATGCGCTAGCAACTCAACCACGTCCTCATATGAGTCGGAAGCCCCTAGTGTATGCAGGATACGCTGGCCCTCAAACCCCAAAATTATGCACCAGAAGCGCACGTGCCCTCAGTTTGTCTAGCTTACCCAGGTCGAGCGCCATGATGTAGTTTTGAAAGACAGCAAACCATCTTGGCCAGGGCACAAGCGGCTCACCCGGGAGCTCCAGGAAGGCCCAAAGTGGTGAAACACACGCCTCCATGTTTATTCTTGTCTCCAAAATGTTATGTCCGAAATTACCTCCGTAATGACGAGGCCAGGTGCACAGTTGAACTCAGCTTTATTGGGGGTTGACAACACAATACAGCCACCAGGCAGGGGCATCGACAAAGAGACCGAATAAAGATACCCCGCTGGTATTTATAGGGCGGTGCAGTGGCGGAAGAGGAAGTGACCGCCACTACACCGCACTTCATAATAAAACAACAATGTTACAATGTCACACCGCCCGTGGGATATTTTACATTGGCTGGACAATGGCTGGAATGGTAAGGGGTTTTAAAAAGTTTCATCTTTATAAGAAAAACACATTTCCAAATATCACTGATGCTGATGCAGTTTACTGA
This sequence comes from Pholidichthys leucotaenia, assembly GCA_020510985.1. Taxonomy (NCBI): domain Eukaryota; kingdom Metazoa; phylum Chordata; class Actinopteri; order Cichliformes; family Pholidichthyidae; genus Pholidichthys; species Pholidichthys leucotaenia. The sequence continues at coordinate 244,952,781 of CM035843.1, read as the reverse complement.
GGGAGAAAAGACTGCACAGAAAATGTAGATATTCACCCTTGATTGCTCCCAAATTTGACTTTCTGACATCCCTAAAACTACCACAGAAAGTCACAACTTTTGTAAAGCAAAGACAAAGTTGCCACAAACAGACACTAAAGTAATGAATACATCTATTTGGCTTGCAGATTAAAGGTGCATTCAGACCAAATGCAAAGCGAATATTTCGCACAGCGCAGTTGCATGTTAACTCAATGTAAGCATGGAAATACAAAAAAAACAACAACAAAAAACACGCAAAACCATGCGAATTCATGCATTCGCATCCGAGGGAGTTTGTAGCAACAGTTTATCAGTCTTGAGATTCCTTTATCACTAGAGTAAAAGTATCAACACTGGAGAGTAAAATAGTTTGAAAATGAGACTGCCACTCAGCTAGAGACAGATGGACCGGGAGCTCTGCAGCTGAATCAGAGTGTCATGACTTTATCCACTCGCATACTCCTGCTATGGATGTGCTAACGAGGGCTAGCAGACTAGCAGTGAAAACAACCATCACCCAGGCGCACTGTTTTTGGATGAAGCAGTGACATTTTCCTAGCTCTGTGCCCCACTGGATAATGCTGTAAACCTGGACATGATGTCGTTTTTGGGATTTCCACAGCAGGTAGAAAGCAGCTGCAGAAGTTATGAAGGCGACCACGTGGACACAAATTCACATCTATTCACATATTTACATTGAGTTAGCATGTAATCGCCCTGCGTGAAAAATTTGCGCTTTTGTGTTTGGTCTGAAGGCACCTTCAAAATGATCAGCATACCAAACCAAAATGACAAAAAAAACAGATGAAAGTATGACAGAAGTGATACTGAAAAGACATATAAAAGTACCCCAGTGTGTTCAATCACCACAAAGAGGGAAACACTAATACTCAATTCAGTTGTGGCTACATGTAAAAAAGCATAATTTGGAGCACGAATTTTATACTCTCTATTCATAAGTTTATACAGTTAAATTGTTTGCAATAAAGAAAAAGCACCTTCAAGTAACACATCTCAACAAAAGAAAAAGAAATATTGAAAAACACTCTTAACACCAACTATCTGCATCTGTTTAGCTGCAGATTTTGAATAGAAGCTAAGAAGGAGACATCTTGTACTTCAGCCCAAAATAGAAAATCACGCTGTATATGTGGCATATGTGAGCATGTGAGTCAGTGCTTACTTTGTTGGTGTAAGTGCAGAAAGGCAGGACAGTACTGAATGTATTTATACAGTGAGGTGCTCTAGTGCAATATTTCTATTTTTGGACAACAGTCAAAACAATGTTAAACCAAACAAAGAACACATTAATGACAGTGTTAAGCCATAAATGACAGTAAATCACTCTGTTGATTAAAGTTAGACTCAAGTGAGCTTATATGTTAGATATTTTGGGGAATTTTTTAAAGAGACATTTTGTTTTTAGTTTCCTAGAATCCCAAAGCACAGATATGATTTTTTTTTTCTGTTAAAATATATCACTTTGACTGTCCTTCCAGACTGCTGTTGCGTTGTTGCCAGCACACCTCAGCTAATTAGGGAATCTGACCACTAGTGATTTAGCGCATGGACCAGAATGATATTCCTGGCATTAGTGCCTAGTCAATATGGACCAATACACCCAAGATCAATACTTTGTCAATATTTGTTTATCTTGTGTGCGTGTGTGTGTGTGTGTGTGTGCGCGCGCGCGCGCGCGCGGGTGCGCCTCTGTGTGCACAGAGGGCTGCTTGCCAGCTGTGCAATCTGTTCAGTAATCTCAGGTCTGGTCTGTGCACACACTACACAATCTGCTCTTGTAGAACTGGTCCTACCCTCACACACACACACACACACACACACACACACACACACACACACACACACACACACACACACACACACACACAGAGTAGAGTTATAGACTGATTCTTTATCACTGAAGGGTTTCATGCTTAGTCTTGAATTCAAGCTTAAAGGTGCAATGTGTAATATTCAGCACAATCCAGCAGTCAGATATCCAACTTCAACCAAGTCATGTTTTATCAGTCATCACTCTGTTCAAAAACACACAGGAGAATCTGCAGACGCCATTTGTTGAATTAAAGTTTGTCATACAAAAACTTGGAAAGATATTATGGCGGTCCAAGATGGCCGTATACATGGCGAGGGATCCTCTTCTGCTCTGTATTATTCTGGATTAGATTTTAGAATCCAGAATAGCCCAAAATTCTACTGTTAAACTGCAGAATTAACAATGCTGAATGTTGACATGTCCACGTGTTTTAAAAGTCAGCTAAAGTTTTAAAGTGGAAAAGTTGCAGCAATCTTGTAGTAGTAATTGCCGTAACCCCCCACAGCATTATGTTTAGGTTTCCAGCCAGTGCCAGCATTTGTCATCAGATTTGCTTATTTTTTCCAAGATGTTAAAAATATACAGTGAATGCATCAAAAGAAAGAGCAGAGATTATATTTTACACACATAGAAAAAACATTTTATCCTAGCTTATTCTGTCTTTTTTTTTATCAACATTTGAAAGCACATAATTTTTCCACTACCAAATGGTAGCATAAACTAAAAAAAAAAGTTTTCTACTCACTGTGATATTGATGGATTAACGCCTCTGTCTTCGCCACCTCTGTTACTGTCTGATGGTTTGCTGATTCTATTTTCATAGGCTGGGTTCAGGTGCTAAACAGTCATTTGGTTGGGGAACATGTTAGGATACCATATAACACACCTTGTTACAGCAGTAACCCTGCTCAGCTAATGTGACAGTTTTGCACTGATGCAGCCTAAAAGGCCACTTAACACAGCCAAAAGGGAACCTTCTGCATAGGCGTAGACACACTAGTGTCTGTATTGTAACAGCACTATTTGAGATGACCAGAATAAGAACATACTGGACATAGAGCAAACAGTAAAAGAACAGGCTCATGAATGCCTTGTCTTACTGCTGATTGATGCTGGCACATATCACTTGCTGAACATTATACTAACTTTAGTTCATTTAAGGCTGTTGTGTCTGGGTTAGGGATGTTCTGATTCGATTGGGGGATCAGGGCTTTTGTGATTCGATTGGTATCGGGGTCACCGGGTTCATCATTGTACAAATCACTGATGTTTTCTATCAGCCTCAGTTGTTTTAGGTCAGCTTCATCATAACGCAGCAGCTGTACAGAGTTGCAGCAGGAAACGTGTTGCCAACAAACTTAGCAGTGTGTAATTTGCAAGAATGCGTTGTAGGTAAATGTAAGCAGCGAACTGTGACTGGTTTCGGCTGATCCTCATTCTTAAATGACTCGGATTGATTCTGGGACAAAACAAATCTTGATCGGGGCCATCCCTAATCTGGATGTTAGCCTTTGCGTGTTAGATGCATGTCAGTGAACATGTACATCCTCCCACTGAACAGAACATTACTTCTCTCCCCAAGTATTCCTCAAGAATATTAAAATCACAGTTGGCCGTGCACTGCTACTTCCCAACAGCTAACCCACTCTCTTCCTGATTCACAATAACCCTTATCAGCCCAATTTCCCTTTTCTCTTTCCTTTGCCCATTTTAACACGGCGCCCTGTTTGTTGTTTAAATGGAAGGGAGAGAAAATTGGCCACTTTTGCCGCTCTGAAACTCCCGCAGCTGTCGGTAATCGCTGCGTGTGTGTGTGTGTGTGTGCGTGCGCGTGCCGTGGTAATGTGCAGTTACCACAGTGGGGATGCGTGGGGCGGGGGCGTGGAGAGAGGGCTCATGGCGTGCGACGGAGAAAGCGCTATTAGGAGAAAATGATAGGCCTGTCCCTGAAACTCCATTACACACCAAACACTTAAAAGACTGGACCAGCTTCATTACAGGGCAACATGAATCATGCAGCACTCACACAAGCAACTGGCCTCTCTCTCTGCTGCTCTCTGTGTCCCGCTCTCTTCCTCCAGCACTGCCTTCTGTTTAAACTGGAGGAGCGCCAGCAACGAGGGATGAAGTGAGGGAGGGAGCAGAGTAAAGAGGAGCTGAAGAGGCTTCAGTGTTGCCCAGAGCCAAGCCTGTTTGCCTCAGGTCTGGCAAGCAGGAGGAGAAGGAGGAGGAGGAGGAGGAGGAGGAAAAGAGCAAAGGGGGAAAGAAGAGCAGTTAAAGGGGATGGAAATGACAAGAAGGAGAAGAAATAAGATGGCAGAAGAGGACATAAGAGAAAAGAAATAAGGTTCAGAAAAAGAATGGAAGATAGACGTCAAGAGGAGTATGAGGGGAGATAAGTGTTACAAAGAGGAGACAAGGGAGAGAAAATGGAAAGAAAAAAGCAGAGCATATTAGAGATAAATTTGAAATTGAATAAAAATAGAGAGGATATGAGATGAGAGAGTAGATGAGGAAAAGAGAGTAGATGAGTGAAAATAAAAATAGCAAGGAAATAAGGGGGAAAAGAAAGTGAGGAAAATGGGATTTTAAGGCGGAAAAAGACAAGAGAAGGAATGTATGCAAGGAAAGGACTGAAGTAAAAGTTAGAAAGGAGATTAGTGAGGCAAAGAATGTTGTAGGAGAGGTAGAGATTAATCTCATGGAGGAGGAGAGAGACAAGGAAAGCATACGGTAAATACTTTAACCCCAGATAGACTTAGAACTAGATAGAGAAGAGGAGGAGAGAAAAGAGAGGGGAGGAAATAAGCAAAAGAAGAAAGATGACAAATGTGATTGAAGAGTGTATGAAAGGAAAAAAGAATCTGGGAAGAGGATATAAGATTTGGAGAAAAAGGCACAAGAAAAGAAGAAGAAAGATAGCGGGTCGGATAAGAAGGGACGGTTAAGGAGATAGATGAAAGGGAGGAAAACTGCAGGGGAGGCCGGCGAATAAAAACGTTAAAGGAACAAGCAATAGCAGACTTGCTGGGGCACGTTATATCATGGGGGAAAAGTGTGACTCTGTGTGTCATTACTTGCCTGCGCGTCTGTGTTTGTGGGACTGTACACACTTGCGTAAAGACAGCCTGTTAGCATGTGTCTGCCTAGGTAATGAGCATGTGCGAAGTGCGTGTCCGTATGTGTGCACGGGCGTAGCGAGCATGTGTTTTTGTCCGTGTGCACGTGCCTGCATGTGTGCGCGCTCCAGAGGGTCTCACAGCGTGCTGCCAAAGGACCGGGGCAGTGAGCCAGACCCGGGGCACAGCATGACACTGCATCCCGATCTGTGTTGTGACTGCCTCAATTACCCACCATCCTGACACACACACAGAGAGAGAGAGAGCGTAGATGGATTAGTCCTTATTTTTGTGTCTTTTATCTCCCGAAAACTGATGTTTCCCCAATCTCCACTCATTTTTTTCCTTTTTTTTTTTTGAGTGTGCACTTGTCTTCTCATCTGCCATTTCACAGACACTTAACCCACAACTACTGTATCACAGAGTCCTCCGAAAACCTTCCGTCCCCACTTGTCTCCTTCCCACAGATTCTGTCACTCTGGCACAACAAGCTGGATTACTAACAGAGCAAATGCCACACCTCTTTAAACTTCTGTAGCCCCCTTTTCTTTGACTTGCTGTTTAAATTAGCTGTGTTAAAGCACAAATATTTTGGAAAACCAGCAGCCGATTTTCAAAGAAGTAACAGCTGTTCACACCAAGTACATCTCCCCAAAATTGCACGGAAATTTAGATTAGATTATTGTAACTCTTTATTATCAGACTGTCCTAAAATGTCTCTAAAAAGTCTTCAGTTGATCCAAAATGCTGCAGAGTTTCAACAGGTACTAGAAAGAGAGATCATATCTCTCTGGTTCTGGCCTCCCTTCATTGGCTTCCCATAGAATTTAGAATTAAGTTTAAAATCCTTCTCTTCACTTATAAAGCTCCAAATGTTCAGACAATATCTTATCATCCTAATAGAGCACTACGCTCCCAAAATATAGGATTACTTGTAATACCTAGCTCTCTAAAAGTACAATGGGAGGTAGAACATTCAGTTATCAGGCTTCTGTCCTTTGGAACCAGCTGTCAATCTGGACTCAGGAGACAGACTCCATGTCTGTTTTCAGGAATCGGGTTAAAACCTTCCTTTTTGACAAAGCCTATAGTTTGGGTGGGATCAGGTGACCCTGAACCCTCCCTTAGTTAGGTTGCTAATAGGTTTACACAGCCGTGGGACCTCCAATAATGCACTGGGCTTCACTAACTAACTAACTACTAACTAACCTGCACTTATATAGCGCTTTTCTAGTCACAAAGACCACTCAAAGCGCTTTCATTAATACTAACCCTCTATTCTAAGGGCCTATAGGAAACAAATATCTAGGGACAATTTAGAACAGCCAATTAACCTAACATGCATGTTTTTGGCATGTGGGAGGAAACCGGAGAAATCCCGGAGTAAACCCACGCAACACGGGGAGAACATGCAAACTCCACACAGATCACTGTTGGTCGGGGGCTGGGATCGAACCCACGATCCCACGATCCCCACAATCCCCCGGCCAAGGGTAAACTGTGCTGCCGCAGTGCTAACCACTGCGCCACCGTGCAGCCTTAAAATTAAATCACCCTTATTGTCATTCAACCGTACAACCAATCATGTACAGTAGAATGAGATTGTGCTTTACCTATCTACAGTGTCAGTCACACACACCCCAAGTGCAGAATCAGAGGGCCGCTGCCATGCAAGGCACCGCCACAGATTTCCCTCCTCCATTCCATTATTGCTGAGCACCAAGCTGGACGGCTCTCGATGTAATATTTTTGCTGGTCATTAACATCTATTTGTTCTCTCCCATAGATTGAGTCCCCGTCGTGCTGTTTGCTCTCTACATGTCTGTTCTTTCCTTCTTCTCTATCCCCTCACCCCCCAGCCAGTCGCAATAGATGACTTCCCCTCCCTGAGCCTGGTTCTGCTGAAGGTTTCTTCCTGTTAAAAGGGAGTTTTTCCTCTCCGCTGTCTCCAAGTGCTTGCTCACAGGGGATCACTTGATTGCTGGGGTCTTTCTACAATTGTGGGGCTTTCCCCTACAGTTTGACAGTGCTATGAGATGACTGTTTATTTATTTTGAATGCCATAACAAAATACAAAACAAACAATTAAAAAAGTCCTTGTCCAACATTCAAAAAGGGTATAGGATGAAGTACAGAACTTATCTAGTCCTAACCCCTTTTTCCAAGGATAGAAATCATTAATTAAAAAGATTTGATTGTTGTGAAATGGTGCTATATAAATAAAGTTGAATTAAACTGAATTGAAAATTAGTTTAAACAGATTTGTTTGGCTCTTATTAAAATATTTACACTGCTGCAGAAAAAATCTCTGCAAGGACCTTGACCGCAGCTGAAATTTGTGTGTAGACATATAAACTGGATTGAGATTGGGATCTTTTGTTTCAGATGATGCCACTTCCAGGTCAAAATGAAAACAAAACAAAAACAACCAATTTTGATTAATAAGGACAAGGAGTGGGGTAAGAAATATCAATTTATTGAAAATGAATCAGTGTTTAGATGATCCGATATTCTAAGATAATTCGAAGAGAAACTTTTTTTTATAAAATGTCTTTTCACTTGTGTGAAACTTGCAAGAGGTTTGCAAGAGTTCTCTCATGTGGCTGAATTCTCATGTTCATTTATCCATATGTTTAATTCGCCATATTAAAGGGTTTCTGGTACAATTTACAGCATTAGATGTCTGAGAAAGTCTTTCATATCCAAGGAAAGTAGTTATTATATGTAATGGCAATAACCCTGACTGACTCAATATTGAATTGAATCTAATCAATTCATATCACATCAGGACATTGTGAAACTGAATTGATACAGTTCTGGAAATCATTGCTGATATTGGACTACTATGATGGTAATGTACTGTAGCTGATATTTGCTCAGAATCATTACATGTTGGTACAGAGAGGGGCTAACATTAGCTACAACAGCTAATGACAACAGCCAGCATGAGTGTCAAAGCCACTGTTTGTAGGGAATTTATTGGGTCTCATTCCTGAAACGCAAATCAGCATGAGGTTAGCAAGAGGGCCCAAGAGGGCTTTAAACTGCTCCACTGCCAGCCAAAAATATTGCCTGAAGCAGCAGAAGAAAACAGAATTCCACGTGCCAGAAATTTTGCACTAGAGTGGTGTGAAAAGTTGACACGTGGAAAAAAAAAACCAAATGCTGAGTTTTTGCAATGTCCCATCACATTTTTGCACTAGTGTGAGATGGCGTCAAGACTGTCAGAAAGGTGTGTAGTAATGGTGCTGTGTATTATCAAATTTCTTAATTTAATTTTTTTTTTATTTTTTCAACCATCCCTCCATCTGTTTTCCCGAAGTCATCCAGGTCTTCAGCCTAAGCAGGGATGTTCAAACCTCATCCTCCTCAGCCATTAAAGCCAACCATTCAGTAGAGACACCAAGGCATTCCCAAGCTTGTCAGGAGACATAATCTCTCCAGTGTGTCCTGGGTCTGCCTCAGGATCTCCTAATAGGCGCCCAGAAGGTGTACGAGGGGGCGCCAAAAAGTTCATAGTGGTCAAATTTGACCAAATGTGGTATATTTTTCAACCGCAGGGATCCAAGCGCTGCAACACCGATGGAAGAAGTGTGGACTGAAGGGGAGACTATGTTGAAAAATAAACCACATTTGGTAAAATTTGACCACTATGAACTTTTAACCCCCCCCCCCCCCCCGTATAATGATCATTTTCCTAATTCTGGAGCAAAAGATTCTCTTTCCCAATTCAGATGTTATGTAGGGAGAAATAAGCTGTAACTAAAACTTGTATTTTGTAGCAGGTTATAAACTTGCTAGCTGAGCTGCAGAAGTTTGAGATCTCATGGAACTGATGCCATTTTGGAGTTAAATGGCATTCACTTATATAGCACTTTTATTCTCATCTCTTGATGACCAAAGCGCTTTACAGATCCTGCTATCCACCCATTCACACACACATTCACACACTGATGGCGGTATGCTACCTAACATGGAGCAATTGGGGTGAAGTGTCTTGGCCAGGGACACAATGGCAGGATACCCGGAGAGAGCAGGATTCAAACCGCCAGCCATGTGGTTATTGGATGACCTGCTCTACCTCCTGAGCCACTGCCGCCCTCCCTTTGAAGTTAGCTTCAAATGGTCATTCGAGGAACTGGAGTAGTTGGCATTTCCTTCATTTTTCCTTTCCTGATGGATGGATGGATGGAAGGACGGACAGGCGGATAGATGGACAGACGGTTATAAATTTGTGATGTAATTCAGTTTTATTCCAAATCTTACTGTGTAACAGGCACCAAAGTTACAAAGACAGGCTACTGAAGATGAGGTTTTACCTTATTTTGGGCCCAGATACACATCTGATGGACACTTTTGAATATGAAATGACTAAGAGTGTCTTGTTTGAACATCATCTACTAGTGCTTACAGATTTTCTTGCAGCTTTCACTCTTTACCATCTAAAAATCACTCTAAGTCAATGCAGTGATACTTGCAGCTGACCCACATCTCCCTAATGTCTAATTTCCCTGCCAATAGAGTATGAATCTACATATGAGATATAGCAGGCGCACTAAGAACCACAGTAACAGTTATCATAGAATGACAGGAATTACATCCATTTGAAGTGAAATAAGGTGACATCCATCCAAGTGTTCCCACTCAAATCTCTGCAGAGACAGGGGTGCATACCACACTACCTGACGTTATAATGGCCTTTTAACGATCACTGCATTATAAAGATTACTGATACAGTAACTGTTTTTAACCCAGCCTTAACCTTACTGTGCCTTTTAATAAAGGGACAGCAGAAATCAGCCGATAATCTAAAAAATTAAAAGGCAGTAAATCACCCGCAGGAAACTGATATAATATCTGTTTTGTCATCTTCTTTATATTTAAGCAATATTACACGAGAGGAAATATGGTATCAATGAATATAGTAACTGCAGGTGTGATACGAGTATCACACCCATAGTTAGTATATTCATGATACTGTAATGACCTCGAATGTAATGTTTTTTTTTATACAACAGTGCAGCAAGCACAATTTATTAAATGATAGCAATACTGGACAAAATATTATGATTTGTTTGTTTAACCAGTTATTTTTGCGCAGCTGAGGAAAAAAATAGTCCCTTCTAAATGTAGCCAGTAACTGTTGTTAAACATCTCAATCAGCATGAAGATGTCTATTGTCATTTCACACACCATCCATCCATCCATCCATCTTCTACCACTTTTCCGGCGGTCCGGGTCGCGGAGGCAGCAGTTCAAGCAGAGAAGCCCAGACTTCCCTCTCCCCAGCCACCTGCTCCAGCTCTTCAGAGGGGATACCAAGGCGTTCCCAGACCAGCTGGGAGACATAGTCTCTCTACTGAGTCCTGGGTCTGCCCCGGGGTCTCCTCCCAGTGGGACGTGCCTGAAACACCTCAAGTGGGAGGCGTCCAGGAGGCATCCTAATCAGATGCCCATACCACCTCAACTGACTCCTTTCAATGTGGAGGAGCAGCGGTTCTACTCTGAGCCTCTCCCAGATGACTGAGCTCCTCACCCTATTTCTGAGGGTGAGTCCAGCAATCCTACGGAGAAAGCTCATTTCAGCCGCTTGTATCCGCGATCTCGTTCTTTCGGTCATTACCCAAAGCTCGTGACCATAGGTGAGAGTAGGAACGTAGATTGACTGGTAAATCGACAGCTTTGCCTTAGAACTCAGCTCCCTCTTCACCACAACAGACCGGTACAATGTCCGCATCACTGCAGATGCTGCTCCAATCCGTCTGTCGATCTCTCGCTCCATTCTTCCCTCACTCGTGAACAAGACCCCAAGATACTTAAACTCCTCCACTTGGGGCAGGAGCCTGTCCCCAACCCGGAGAGGACAATCCACCTTTTTCCGGCTGAGGACCATGGACTCGGACTTGGAGGTGCTGATTCTCATCCCAGCCGCTTCACACTCAGCGGCAAACCGTCCCAGCAAGAGCTGTGGGTCATTGCTGGATGAAGCCAACAGGACAACATTATCTGCAAACAACAGAGATGAGATCCTGTGGTCACCAAGCATGACACCCTCTGTTGCCTGGCTGCGTCTAGAAATCCTGTCCATAAAAATTATGAACAGGATCGGTGACAAAGGGCAGCCCTGGCGGAGTCCAACTCTCACTGGGAATGACTCCGACCGAGTGTTGGCAATACGAACCAAACTCTCACAACAGTCGTACAGAGACCGAATAGCTCGTAACAACAAGCCCGATACCCCATACTCCCGAAGCACCCCCCACAAAAATCCACGAGGGACGCGGTCAAATGCCTTCTCCAAGTCCACAAAACACATGTAAACTGGTTGGGCAAACTCCCACGAACCCTCAAGAATTCTCGAGAGGGTAAAGAGCTGGTCCGATGTGCCACGGCCAGGACGAAAACCACATTGTTCCTCCTGAATCCGAGGTTCGACCAACGGCCGGACTCTCCTCTCCAGTACCTTGGCATAGACCTTCCCAGGGAGGCTGAGGAGTGTGAGCCCTCTAAAGTTGGAGCACACCCTCCGGTCCCCTTTTTTGAAGAGAGGAACCACCACCCCGGTTTGCCATGCCAAAGGCACTGCCCCCGACCTCCACGCAATGTTGCAGAGGCGTGTCAACCATGACAGCCCAACAACATCCAGGGCCTTGAGGTACTCAGGGCGAATCTCGTCCACCCCCGGGGCCCGGCCACCAAGGAGATTTTTAACCACCTTGGCGACCTCAGCCCCTGTGATAGGCGAGTCATCCCCCTCGTCCCCAAACCCTGCTTCCTCTGTGGAAGTCGTATCAGTGGGATTGAGGAGATCCTCGAAGTATTCCTTCCACCGCCTGACGATATCCCCAGTCGAAGTCAACAGTGTCCCATCCGCACCATACACAGTGTGGACGGGGAGCTGCTTTCCCCTCCTGAGCCGCCGGACAGTTTCCCAGAATCTCTTCGAGGCCGACCGAAAGTCTTGTTCCATGGCCTCACAAAACTCCTCCCATACCCGGGTTTTTGCTTCAGCAACCACCCGAGCTGCACTCCGCTTGGCCTGCCGGTACACCTCAGCTGCTTCGGGAGTCCCACAAGCCAACCAAGCTTGATAGGACTCCTTCTTCAGCTTAATGGCCCCCCCTCACCACTGGTGTCCACCACTTGGTTCGGGGGTTGCCACCACGAGATGCACCGACCACCTTGCGGCCGCAGCTCTGGGCCGCCGCTTCAACAACAGCGGTGGACTCCCTCGGAATGTGGTTGAAGTTCTTCCGGAGGTGGGAGTTGAAGACCTCCAGGACAGGGGCCTCAGCCAGACGCTCCCAGCACACCCTCACTATACGTTTGGGTCTACCAGGTCTGAATGGCTTCCCCCCTGCCATCGGATCCAACTCACCACCAGGTGGTGATCAGTTGACAGCTCTGCACCTCTCTTTACTCGGGTGTCCAAGACATACGGTCGCAGGTCTGATGATACGATAACAAAATCGATCATTGACCTGTGACCTAGGGTGTCTTGGTGCCAGGTGCACATATGGACACCCTTATGCTTGAACATGGTGTTTGTTATGGACAGACTGTGGTTAGCACAGAAGTCCAATAACTGAGCACCACTCGGGTTCAGATCGGGCAGGCCGTTCCTCCCAATCATTCCCCTCCAGGTTTCACTGTCGTTGCCCACGTGCGCATTGAAGTCCCCCAGTAGGACAATGGAGTCTCCAAGAGGAGCACCCTCCAGCACCCCAGTCACAGACTCCAAAAAGGGTGGGTACTCTGAAACATCATTTGGTGCATAGACACAAATGATGGTCAGGACCCGTTTCCCAACCCGAAGGCGCAGGGAAGCAACCCTTTCGTCCACCGGGGAAAACTCCAATATAGAGGCAGCAAGGTGGGGCGATACAAGAATACCCACCCCTGCTCGTCGCCTCTCGCCCGGGGCAACTCCAGAAAAGGCCAAGCTCCAGCCCCTCTCCAGGAGACTGGTTCCGGAACCGGAGCTGTGTGTTGAGGTGAGGCCAACTATATCTAGCCGGTATCTCTCAACCTCGTACACCAGCTCAGGCTCCTTCCCCACCAGAGAGGTGACATTCCACATACCAAAAGCCAGTTTAGAAAGCTTGGGATCAGTCCGCCAAGGTCTCCGCCTTTGACCGCCACCTAATCCACATAGCACTGGACCCCCATGATCCCTCCTGCAGGTGGTGAGCCCACTGGAGGGCGGACCCATGTAACTCCTTCGGGCTGAGCCCGGCCAGGTCCCATGGGTGGAAACCCGGCCACCAGACACTAGCCTTCGAGCCCCTCCCCCAGGCCTGGGTACACTGAATCCTTGATATACAATTTATCATGAGAGTCTGTTGGATCGTTCTTAGTCTGACCCTTCACCCAGGACCAGTTTGTCTTGGGAGACCCTATCAGAGGCAAATTGCCTCGGACAACATAGCTCCTGGGATCACTGGGGCACGCAAACCCCCACACCACGATAAGGTGATGATCCATGAGGGGGCATTTCACACACATGTAAACATTTCACACACATGTAAACAAATTAAATGTCAAGTGCAGAAGTAATAAGTGTTTATAAAACATATACCTGTTGAGTCGGTACTGCAGAAGACCCGAGATCAAAATGCAGCCAATGCTGGTAGCTAGCCAATGGCTAGTAGTTAGCATGCTAGCGATTTAGCACACTTCGCTCCCTTTTCTTCGCATTTTCAGATGAAACAAAGAGTCCATCACCACAAAGGTATTGTGGTTTGTTAATCAAGACAGTAAATCCAACTCTAGCACTGCCTATTTTTTGAAACAGATGTGAAGCAGCTTCACCATGTTTATACAAGGGCAGGCTGTAAGCTGAATAAGGCTTTTTTCCAAAGGGTAGAACTTCTGGGTCAAGTAAGAAATCTTTTCAAACAGCACCTCTCTGTGGAAATTAAGGTATTCAACACAGTACTGCAGTTGTCACTGAGAGTTAGTTGACAGTAAATTAGTGTTAGTAATTAACGGTTACATGAACACTTTTGAAGCAAAGTGATACATATCCAGTGAAATGGCTGGAGTGCAATTATCATGAATTTTTGTAACTCCTGGAATCCCTATTGTCCAATCAAACTGCTCAGTCGGAACTAACTTGTATGGAAAAGTACCTCATCCCTGCAGTGGAGAGAATTTGGATGGAAAAATTTGGTAAGATTTTTCAGAACACCTGCACAAAACAAATTTACTTGTAAGGGGTTGAATTGTTGGCGCTTGTGTGGTGATGAGACTGCAAATCATTTTCATGTGTTTTGGTCATGCCCAGTTATCCACCAATATTGGACCAATGTACAGACAATATTGGGGAAAATATTCAAAATAACAGTTCCCTTTTCTTTTGTAACTTTGTATTTGGGTTTACTACCGGATTCACTGGAAAGACGAGGAGAAAAATACTTATTCACTGTTTTAATATTGGCAAGTAAAAAAGCCCTAACTATAAAATGGATGTTGAAGGACTGTCCTACACCTGAAGATTGGATTAACATGATTCAAGACATTTACTCGATGGAAAAGTTGACATTCGCACTGAGACAGGACATGGATGGGTTCTTGAACTTTTGGCAACCCTGGATCGCATATGTGTCTTCCATTAGATTTAATCTTTGACAAACACCATTTCAATAATGGCACCTCTCTTTGTTCCAATGCTACTCAGATGCTCTTTTATTTTTATTTTTTTTTTAAATTTTTTTTTGGTTTTTTGCTCTTTTGTTTTGTTTTTGTTTTTTGTTTTTTCTTGTTTTGTTTTGTGTTTTTTTTGTTCTTTCTTTAATTTCTCTTTTTCTTTCACTTAAAAAAAGGGGTGTTGTTATAATTATTCTTCCAATGTTGTCCAAAAACAAAAAAAAGGGAACATGTGATGAAAATGTAAACAATGCAATGCTGTAATGACGTGTATACCCTTTACAAAAACTTAAATTTAAAAAAAATAATAATAATTTGAGATATACTGTACATTGGTTTGCAATATTGTATAACTCATTCATATATATATATATATACTGGTATATATATATATATATATATATATATATATATATATATATATATATATATATATATATATATATATACTGTGTGTATATATATATATATATATATATATATATATATATATATATATATATATATATATATATATATATGCACGTGCACAGCTGCATGGTGGTGCAGTGGTTAGCACTGTGGCAGCACAGTTTACCCTCGGCCGGGGGATTGCGGGGATCATGAGATCGTGGGTTCGATCCCTGCCCCCGGCCAACAGTGATCTGTGTGGAGTTTGCATGTTCTCCCCGTGTTGTGTGGGTTTACTCCGGGATTTCTCCAGTTTCCTCCCGCATGCCAAAAAAGCATGCAGGTTAGGGATACGGGGCGCTTGCGCACGCAGCGACCGACAGCTGGTAGCTTGTCACCAGACTGCAAAACAAATCTACCTACAGGTACAAAATAAGTACAAAAAGTAAATAAATATATATATATATATATATATATATATGTGTGTGTGTGTGTGTGTGCTCATCACAAAAAAAATCCCTTTCCCATTCCAGATCAAGGCTGTCTGAAAATAGAATACCTCCAACTTGTAATGCCTGTATTAAATATGTGTTATATTGAGTTCATTAGAATAATTAATAAAAATGCTGTGCATTTGCAGCTTTCATTTTAAGCTGATGTTTCTTTAATATGATGCACAGTAAGACACTATGCTTGGGTAAAGAGCATCAGCTGGACACTACTTTTTGTGAGGTATTGTGGGATATTTTAACTGCACTATTGGGGTATTTGTATAGGGAGCACAGCCTGTTATATAAAATCTTACTGTGTGTTGCCAGAATTAACAAAACACTTAGGGAGTCTGGAGACATAGAGTCTGAATGGGCCATATTCGCTACCTCCATTGTTGAAGTGGCTGCCCAGAGCTGTGGCCGCAAGGTCGTCGGTGCATCTCGTGGTGGCAACCCCCAAACCAAGTGGTAGACACCAGTGGTGAGGGGGGCCATTAAGCTGAAGGAATCCTATCGAGCTTGGTTGGCTTGTGGGACTCCTGAAGCAGCTGAGGTGTACTGGCAGGCCAAGCGGAGTGCAGCTCGAGTGGTTGCTGAAGCAAAAACTCGGGTGTGGGAGAACTTTGGTGAGGCCATGGAACCAGACTTACGGTTAGCCTTGAAGAGATTCTGGCAAACTGTCCGGTGGCTCAGGAGGGGGAAGCAGCTCCCTGTCCACACTGTGTATGATGCGGCTGGGGCGCTGCTGACTTTGACTGGGGATATTGTTGGGCGGTGGAAGGAGTACTTTGAGGCTCTCCTCAGTCCCACTGGCTCACCTTTCACAGAGGAAGCAGGGCTTGTGGATGGGGGGGACGACTCGCCCATCACAGGGGCTGAGGATGCCAAGGTGGTTAAAAAGCTCCTTGGTGGCTGGGCCCTGGGGGTGGATGAGATTCGCTCTGAGTACCTCAAGGCCCTGGATGTTGTAGGGCTGTCACGGTTGACACGCCTCTGTAACATTGTGTGGAGGTTGGGGACAGTGCCTTTGGCATGGCAAACTGGGGTGGTGGTTTCTCTCTTCAAGAAAGGGGACTGTAGGGTGTGCTCCAACTTTAGAGGGATCACACTCCTCAGCCTCCCTGGGAAGGTCTATGCCAAGGTACTGGAGAAGAGAGTCTAGCCGTTGGTCGAACCTCGGATTCAGGAGGAGTAATGAGGTTTTTGGCCTGGCCGTGGCACATCGGACCAACTCTTTACCCTCTCAAGAATCCTCAAGGGTTCATGGGAGTTTGCCCAACCAGTTTACATGTGTTTTGTGGACTTGGAGAAGGCATTTGACTGCGTCCCTTGTGGTTTTTTGTGGGGGGTGCTTCGGGAGTATGTGGTACCGTTGTGAGAGTTTGGTTCGTATTGCCAACACTCGGTTGGACTCATTCCCAGTGAGAGTTGGACTTGGCCAGGGCTTTCCTTCTTCACCGATCATATTCATAATTTTTATGGACAGGATTTCTAGGCGCAGCCAGGCAACGGAGGGTGTCATGCTTGGTGACCACAGGATCTCATCTCTGTTGTTTGCAGATGATGTTGTCCTGTTGGCTTTATCCAGCAATGACCTACAGGTCTTACTGGGATGGTTATCCACTGAGTGTGAAGCAGCTGGGATGATAATCAGCACCTCCAAGTTCGAGTCCATGGTCCTCAGTCGGAAAAAGGTGGATTGTCCTCTCCGGGTTGGGGACAAGCTCCTGCCCCAAATGGAGAAGTTTAAATATCTCATGGTCTTATTCACGAGTGAGGGAAGAATGGAGCAAGAGATTGACAGACAGATCAGAGCAGCATCTGCAGTGATGGGGACGTTGTACCGGTCTGTTGTGGTGAAGAGGGAGCTAAGCTCTAAGGCAAAGCTGTCAATTTACCAGTCAATCTACGTTCCTACCCTCACCTATGGTCACGAGTTTTGGGTAATGACCGAAAGAATGAGATCGAACATACAATGAGCTTTCTTCATAGGACTGCTGGACTCACCCTCAGAAATAGGGTGAAGAGCTCAGTCATCCGAGAGAGGTTCAGAGTAGAACCGTTGCTCCTCCACATTGAAAGAAGCCAGCTGAGGTGGTTTGGCCATCTGATCAGGATGCCTCCTGGACGGCTCCCACTTAAGGTGTTTCTGGCACGTCCCAGTTGGTCTGGGAATTCCTTGGTATCCCCTCTGAAGAGCTAGAGCAGGTGGCTGGGGAGAGGGAAGTCTGGGCTTCTCTGCTTGAACTGCTGCCTCTGCGACCCAGGCCTCCAGAAAAATGGCAGAATGTGGATGGATGGATGGATGGAAAGTAACTTCCTGACTACAAACTTACAGTTACAAATTTTGCAGCTTTACTAGCTACACAGGCTTGTGAGCATAAAAAGGTGTTGTCGATCTCCATTGGCAGCATGGCGGTAGAGTGGTTAGCACTGTTGCCTCACAGCTAGAAGGTTCCAGGTTTGAATCCCCATGTTAACAGAGGTGGAGTCTGCGTGGAGTTTGCATGTTCTCCCTGCGCTGTGTGGGTTTGCTTCGGGGGCTCCAGTTTCCTCCTTCAATCCAAAGACATGCGTGTTAGGTTGATTAGTGACTCTAAATTGTCCCAAGGTATCTGTCGCTGATAGGCCCTTAGAATAGAGGGTTAGTGTACCTACTAGTTTAGTGCTTTGAGTGGTCTTTGTGACTACAAAAAGTGCTATATAAGTGTAGGTCCTTCCTTCCCTTCTGTTCCCTACATTGTATGTTAAAATAGCTGCTCTGAAATAGAGGCACACAAAGAACAGAGAGATCTCCAGTAGTTATTTTTTCCATAGCTTTAGGCACTTTCTTGCTGACCCCATCAGACCCCTGTTAAGAACTGAATTGAAATGTATCCATTGTAAATTAATGGAAGAATATTCACTAAAATATGGCCAACAAATTTAAAGTCAGTGTTTGAAAACAAGCAGCTCTGGTTATGTCACTGTTTGGAAATGTCTGGCTGTGGGCTTTGAGTAACTACAAAGGAAACAGGCAGCTGGTGAAGCCTTGATGCACTACTCTTAATAAAACATGAACTCCATTGAAAACATCATTTGTGAAGTTTTGAGGGTTCTTGAAAATTCTGACAATATGCCATGCATTTCTATGCACTCCTCCTTTTTGGATCATTAGTATTAATTACACTATTATGTGTGCATAATTCATATTAATGATTCATGTATGAGGGTGCGTTCACTAAAACTGAATTAAAGATACTGATATGTATTAGCGTTGTGTGACACGACCAAAACTTCATATCACGATATAAGTAATCTTATATCCCAACAGCGATATATATATATATATATGGTGGTGTGAAAAAGTGTTTGCCCCCTTCCTGATTTCTCATTTATTTTGTATGTTTGTCACACTTAAATGTTTCAGATCATTAAACAAATTTTAATATTAGACAAAGATAACACAAGTAAACACAAAATGCAGTTTTTAATTAAAGGTGTTTATTATTAAGGGAAAAAAAATCCAAACCTACATGGCCCTATGTTGAAAAAGTGATTGCCCCGTAAACCTAATAACTGGTTGGGCCACCCTTAGCAGCAGCAACTGCAGTCAAGCATTTGCAATAACTGGCAATGAGTCTTTTACAGCGTTGTGGAGGAATTTTTCCCCAATCATCTTTGCAAAATTGTTGTAATTCAGCCACACTGGAGGGTTTTCGAGCATGAATTGCCCTTTTAAGGTCATGCCACAGCATCTCAATTGGATTTAGGTCAGGACTTTGACTAGACCACTCCAAAGTCTTCATTTTGTTTTTCTTAAGCCATATTCAGAGGTGGACTTGCTGGTGTGTTTTGAATCACTGTCCAGCTGCAGAACCCAAGTGTGCTTCAGCTTGAGGTCACAAACAGATGGCCGGACATTCTACTTCAGGATTTTTTTTTGGTAGACAGCAGAATTCATGGTTCCATTTACCATAGCAAATCTTCCAGGTCATGAAGCAGCAAAACAGTCCCAGACCATCACACTACCACCACCATATTTTACTGTTGGTATGATGTTCCTTTTCTGAAATGCTGTGTTATTTTTACGCCGGATGTAATGGGACACATGCCTTCCAAAAAGTTCACCTTTTGTCTCATCAGTCCACAGAGTATTTTCCCAAAAGTCTTGGGGATCATCAAGATGTTTTCTGGCAAAAGTGAGACAAGTCTTTATCTTCTTTTTGCTCAGCAGTGGTTTTCGTCTTGGAAGTCTGCCATGCAGGCCATTTTTGCCCAGTCTCTTTCTTATGATGGACTCATGAACACTGACCTTATCTTAACTGAGGCAAGTGAGGTCTGCAGTTCTTTGGATGTTGTTGTGGGGTCTTTTGTGACCTCTTGGATGAGTTGTTGCTGCGCTCTTGGGGTAATTTTGGTCGGCCGGCCACTCCTTGGAAGGTTCACCACTGTTCCATGTTTTCACCTTTTGTGGATAATGGCTCTCACTGTGGTTCGCTGGAGTCCCAAAGCTTTAGAAATGGCTTTATAACGTTTTCCAGGCCGATAGATCTCAATTACTTTGTTTCAAGATTCAAAAGATTTTATTATCAATACTACTATATGTGCAGGACATACAGGAGAATTGAAATGGCGTTTCTCTCTCTTCATTGGGGTGCATTTTATAAAAGAAAAGGAATAAGGCTGGATAAAAAAGGAACAAACAGCAACAGTAGCAGTCTATGTACAGTCTATATACAGTGATGCAACCAATGGCAGCCAGAAGGACTCTGACCTCCATAGAGGTAAACGATTAGTTTAGGTAAACGATTAGTAATAATAAACCCAGCATCCTATATTCAGACAGCTAGAGATGAATACCCATAATGGCATTTCAATGTGGTAGTGTAGTGTACAGTCATGTGAAAAAATTAGGATTGACATAATGCACGGCTCAGGAGACACACACACAGGCTCAGAGTAGCTCAAATAGCTTTATTGACAACAAGGGTGTATGAATGAGTGTCTGCGAGATGTGAATGTGTTGGTGGTGGCGTCTGCTTCGGGCACAGAGGCAGGAGACCGTACAGCCGGACAACCCTATGGGAGAAGCACAGGGAGAAGGGTGACGGGCACACACCAACACAGGAGATTTACAAGTTGGAGAGGAGCTTACTTGGAAAGGGCAGATGACTGGCACAGCAAGGAACGAGGTCCGGTAGACAGCCACCTGGAGAGCCCGGTGCAGCAGCGAGGAATAGGCGATGGAGAGGAATAGTCCGCCGCCGGGAAATCCACCTGTGCACAGGGGAGCAGACTTGGAGAAGAAAAGGTAAGGACTTCTTACCGCTATGCTTGCTGAGTATGAGAGGGAACTCACAGCAATCCGTAGTGAAGTCTGACGGCTTCAGGCCGAAGCCCAGGGCGAGGCGGCTTAAATCCCTCGCCGCTGATGATGTGCAGGTGTGCGTGCAGCTGGCGCCGCTGATGAGCGGCGCGGCGTGACAGTACTCCCCCCTCTAGCAGCGCCTCCTGGCGATGGTTTCTCTGGGTGCGCTCGGTGGAATTTAGCAATGAGCGATGGGTCTAACACAAACGACGAGGGTACCCACTGCCGATGTTCAGGCCCATAGCCCTCCCAGTCCACCAAGTACTGCAACCCACGACCCCGGCGCCGGGAGTCCAGGATGGAGGAGACAGGCCAGGCCAGATGGCCATCAATCATCCGGGGCGCGGGTTGCGCAGCAGGAGGAGGGCAAAGGGGGTCGGAGACTGCCAGCTTCACCTTGGACACGTGGAAGGTGGGGTGGATGTGGAGGGAGGGGGGAATAGCTACACGCACAGCCACCGGGTTGATGATCCTGGTGATGGGGTATGGGCCCATAAAACGCTGTGCCAGCTTCCTCCTCTCGCCCTTTAAAATCACGTCCTGGGTCGACACATAGACTTGCTGACCAACTCTGTACGCCGGGGTAGGTCTTCTGTGCCGGTCCGCCACGGCTCTGTTGCGCTCCGCCGTGCGTAAAAGCGCATTGCGCGCTGACGCCCAGATGGAGCGGAACTGCCTGAGATGCGCCCGTACTGAGGGGACAGTTACGTCACTCTCCTGTGCCGGGAACAGCGGGGGGTCGTAACCCAGGGACGCCTTAAAGGGGGACATCCCTGTAGCAGAAGAGCGAGCAGTGTTGTGGGCGTATTCAACCCAGGCGAGGTGGTTACTCCAGGACGTTGGTTTGGACGCCGTGACGCAGCGGAGCGCAGCCTCCAGCTCCTGGTTGGTCCGCTCACACTGCCCGTTGGTTTGGGGGTGATGGCCGGAGGAGAGGCTCACCTTGGCTCCCAGGGCGTTGCAGAACGACCTCCAAACCTCTGAAGAAAATTGGGGCCCCCGGTCTGAGACCACGTCCACCGGAATCCCATGCAGCCTGACCACGTGCTGGATTAGGAGGTCCGCCGTCTCCAGGGCAGTTGGGAGACCTCGTAGGGGGACGAAGTGTGCCGCCTTGGAGAAGCGGTCCACGATGGTCAGGACGGTGTCGAAGGTGTTTGAGACTGGGAGTCCGGTGGCGAAATCCAGGGCGATATGCGACCAGGGCCTGCCAGGGACGGGCAGAGGCTGGAGCAAACCCGCTGGAGGGGCATTACCTGATTTGCTGGTGGCACACACTGGGCAGGCCCGGGCATAGCGGGCAGCGTCCCTCCGCAGGCCCGGCCACCAGAAGGACCGCTGGAGGAGGTCAATCATCCGGGAGGAGCCAGGGTGGCAGGTGAGCTTGGATGTGTGCAACCAGTGGATGACCTCCCCCCGAACCGTGGATGGCACGAACAGCCTCCCCTCCGGTCCGCCGCCAGGGTCAGGTTCCACTTCCTGTGCCTTCCGGATCTTGCTTTCAGTGTCCCAGGTGACGGCCCCCACGACGCACGACCTGGGTAGGATGGTGTGAACTGTGTCCTCCGACTCCTCAGGGGCAAATTGCCTAGAGAGGGCGTCGGGCAGGCCGTTCTTGGAGCCAGGCCTGAAGGTGATGTTGAATCGGAACCTGGCAAAGAACAAGGACCAGCGTGCCTGGCGGGCATTCAGACGCTTGGCAGATCTCAGGTACTCCAAGTTCTTGTGGTCCGTCAGGACCACGAACGGCAGGTCCGCCCCCTCTAGCCAGTGACGCCACTCCTGCAGCGCGAGCTTGATGGCGAGGAGCTCTCTGTCCCCCACGTCGTAATTCCGTTCCGCCGGGGACAAGTGCCGGGAGAAGAAGGCGCAGGGCCGTTTGTCTCCATCATCTGGCGACCGCTGGGATAGAACCGCCCCCACTCCTGTGTCCGAAGCGTCCACTTCTACGATGCACTGCAGCGCAGGGTTGACTTGGCTAAGGACCCGGGAGGAGGAGAACTCCGCCTTCAGCGCCTGAAAAGCAGCCGCGGCCTCTTCGGTCCACCGGAACGGGACCTTAGGGGACGTGAGGCGGGTCAGCGGGCCGGCGATGGTGCCAAAATTAGGGACAAAGCGGCGGTAGAAATTTGCAAACCCGATGAATTGCTGCACCTGTTTTCTTGATGCAGGTGTGGGCCATTCCACCACCGCCTTCACCTTCACTGGGTCCGGAAGCACCTGGTCGTGGGAGATGATGAACCCGAGGAAGGATGTTGTCTTAGTGTAGAACTCGCATTTTTCGGCCTTCACATACAACCGATTCTCCAGCAGTCTTTGGAGGACCCGCCTCACATGGACCCGGTGCTCGTCCCTGGATTTGGAGAAGATGAGAATGTCATCCAGGTAGACGAACACAAAAAGGCCAATGAAATCCCGGAGGACGTCATTAATTAGGCGCTGAAAGACGGCTGGAGCGTTGGTCAACCCGAACGGCATCACAAGGTACTCAAAGTGGCCGTTCAGGGTACGGAAGGCTGTCTTCCACTCATCTCCCTCCCGGATCCGGACGAGGTGGTATGCGCTGCGTAGATCCAGCTTGGTGAACCAAGTC
Organism: Pholidichthys leucotaenia; assembly: GCA_020510985.1. Classification (NCBI taxonomy): domain Eukaryota; kingdom Metazoa; phylum Chordata; class Actinopteri; order Cichliformes; family Pholidichthyidae; genus Pholidichthys; species Pholidichthys leucotaenia. The sequence goes on along the minus strand of CM035843.1, from coordinate 244,929,335 downwards.
GCCCCCTGGAGGGAGTGGAAGGCGGTGTCCATGAGGGGCAGGGTGTAGCGATCCTTCTCCGTGATGTCGTTTAGGGCGCGATAGTCGATGCAAGGATGGAGGGAACCGTCCTTCTTGCCCACGAAGAAGAATCCTGCCCCCACAGGTGATGACGAGGGACGGATAATCCCAGCACTCAGCGACTCCTTGAGATAAGTGTTCATGGTCTCCTTCTCCGGCGCCGACAGGCTGTAGAGTCGCCCCGAGGGTAAGGGTGCCCCCTGGCGGATGTTTATAGCACAGTCATAGGGTCTATGTGGAGGAAGAGACATCGCCTTGGACTTGCTGAACACCATACCCAGGTCGTGAAATTCCGATGGCACCAGGGACAGGTCCGGGGGCGCAGCGTCCGTAAGTGATGGGGAAGAGGACGGAGAGCAGGCAGCGGACTGTAAGCAGGTGCTCATGCAAAATGTGCTCCATGCCGATACCCTGGCGGACTTCCAATCCAAAACGGGGTTGTGGAGGCGTAGCCAGGGATACCCCAGGATGACGGGCGACACAGAGTTGGGCAGGACGTAGAATGTTATCTCCTCCCGGTGGTTTCCAGAGATGATAACCGGGACGGGGACGGTCTGGTGTGTTACTCTCCCCAAGGAGGCACGGGAGAGGTTGACCAGGGAGAGAGGAGTTTTTAATGCCTGGCAGCGGATGCCCAATCGGGTTGCCAGGCTTTGTGAAATAAAACTGCCCTCCGCCCCCGAATCCACCAGTGCGTGAGTGAGATGCCCAGTGGAGTTGTGACAAAATCGGACGGGCAGCTTCAGTTGGGTGAGGGGACTTAACCGATTGATGTCCGCGAGGCCCCCTACAGTGACTCGCGGACCCCGCCGTTTGGCTTTTGTGGACAAAGCTCCACCGTGTGTTGACTATCCCCGCAATACATGCAGAGATTCAACTCACGGCGGCGTTGTCTCTCCGCCGGGGAAAGCTTTGTCCAGCCCGTCACCATTGGCTCCGACTCCTCGGAGCGCGATGGTGGCGGTGTCGCCAGGGGGCGAGCTTGGAACTGGCGTGACGAGGCTCCTTGAGGGCGAGAAGAAGACGACTTCCGTCCTGAGGAGCGCTCGCACAGCCTGTTATCCAAACTGATGGCAAGAGACGTTAGCTCCGCTAGAGTCTCCGGGATATCCCGCCCAGCCAGTGCATCCTTCAGATCATCGTTGAGACTGCAGAGGAAAAGGCCACAGAGTGAGCGTTCCTCCCAGCCCAATTCCTCCGCCGCTACCCGGAAGTCGACCGCATAGTCCGCTGCCAACCGGCTTCCCTGCTGGAGGCTGAGAAGCCCATCGACCTGGACTGTCTCGGTACGAGAATGATCAAAGACCTCCAGGAAGCGTCTCACGAATTGGTCATAAGTGAGGGTGGCATAACTGGGCCTCGCCATTACGGCGTAAGTCCAGGTTATTGCTCGCCCCTCTAGGAGATTCCCAATAAAACCAATTCGGCTATGATCTGAAGGAAAGTCTCCGGGCACCTGGTGAAACACGGACTCACACTGCATTATGAACCCCCGTGCTCCGCCGAGCTTACCGCTAAAGCGGGCGGGGGTTGAAATGGGCATGAGCCGAGTCGGTGCTCCCGGAGCCTGCTGGACGGCCGCTGGAGCAGCAGGAGCCGCGCCACCCTGATGAGCCGGGGGGAACGGCTGTTGGGGGTCCAAGCGGTCCAGTCGGTTAGTGATGTTGATCAATTGGTTGAGTATCACCTGTTGCTGATAAGCTATTTGGTCCACTCGAGCCTCGAGAGTGGTAAGCCGGTGTGCAAGCCCGCCGTCTGCCGAGCCGCTCTGCTGAAGCCGTACTGACATAATGCATGGCTCAGGAGACACACACACAGGCTCAGAGTAGCTCAAATAGCTTTATTGACAACAAGGGTGTATGAATGAGTGTCTGCGAGATGTGAATGTGTTGGTGGTGGCGTCTGCTTCGGGCACAGAGGCAGGAGACCGTACAGCCGGACAACCCTATGGGAGAAGCACAGAGAGAAGGGTGATGGGCACACACCAACACAGGAGATTTACAAGTTGGAGAGGAGCTTACTTGGAAAGGGCAGATGACTGGCACAGCAAGGAACGAGGTCCGGTAGACAGCCACCTGGAGAGCCTGGTGCAGCAGCGAGGAATAGGCGATGGAGAGGAATAGTTTGCCGCCGGGAAATCCACCTGTGCACAGGGGAGCAGACTTGGAGAAGAAAAGGTAAGGACTTCTTACCGCTATGCTTGCTGAGTATGAGAGGGAACTCACAGCAATCCGTAGTGAAGTCTGACGGCTTCAGGCCGAAGCCCAGGGCGAGGCGGCTTAAAACCCTCGCCGCTGATGATGTGCAGGTGTGCGTGCAGCTGGCGCCGCTGATGAGCGGCGCGGCGTGACAAGGATACCCTGTATAAGGCTGTGCCTTTTTTTTTTTTTACATATATGGACATATGGATATTTAATATTGGTGTTTAAAATACTGGGAGATTCATGTAATACAACTAAACAATTAAAAATAAATTAAAGACTTTTTCAGATGTTCTGTAAAATATAATTCTAAACAAATAGTGAGGAATAAGTTAGGATACTCCCCATCATTTTTAGGACACCCCCACATTTATTCCCACTTAAAATGGCTAAAATAAATGTTAAAAAATGCAAATAAAAACAAAAACAAGGTTAGACATACAGTAGATATGTGAACATTTCTTAATAAAGAACTGAATATTTAATGGAGTATCCTAATTTTTCCACATGACTGTAGGTGCAGATAGTGACAGACATGATTGCACATGATCAGTATTGCAGTGCCATACAGAAAGCAGCAGATATGCCATTTGTGCAAATGGTTGCGGTTCAAGTGCAGAGACATATAGCAGCAAAAGTACAACAGAACAACAGTCTTATTGCTGGGGGGGGGTGAACAGAGTTCAGGGTCCTAATGGCCTGATGAACGAAGCTGTTCAGCAGTCTTGTGGAGTGGGCCTGGAGGCTACGGTACCTTTTCCCCGGGGGCAGGGGGCAGGGGGCTGAAGAGGGAGTGTAGGGGATGGACAGGTGTCGTCTGTGATGTTGATGGCTCTGCGGGTGAGGTGGGTGGGGTAGATGCCCGAGGGGGGGGCAGGGAGGCACCGATGATCTTGCTGGCTGCATCCACTATGCATTGTAGTGTCTTCCGGCAGGCAGCAGTGCAGCTTCCATACCACACTGTGATGCAGTTGGTGAGAATGCTCTCAATGGTGCAATCAGGAAAAAAAGGGCGAAGGGGGGTCAGTCTGGAGGCAAGGTTTGCAATGACTCAAAGTAATCTATGAAAGACTGCCATTTATGAAAAAAAAAATTAGCTGAAAAACCTTTTACTGCAAATCTTATTTTTTTCTAATTTAAGAAAAAACATGACATCCTTAAGCCAGAGGCAAATAGAGGGGGGTTTAGGGGATTTCCATGCAAACAAAATGCGGCGTCTTGCTAAGAGAGATGTAAAGGTTAATATATCTGACTGAGCAGAGTCAATGTGATGGGAGTTAACAGACAGCCCAAATATAGCCATGAGGGGGGCTGGAGAAACGCTTTTCCCCAGAGCCTTAGACATGATTTCAAAGTAGAGACCCCAAAATTTCTGTAACCTAGGACAGGAAAAAACATATGACTAAGATTACAGGGAGAGGCGTGGCATTTGTCACACTGATCTGCAATATCAGGGTAAATTTCAGATATACTGTGGTGACCCACCACAATCTACATGGACATTGAGCCTTCACACTCAGCTCAGCGGCAGGAAGCAGAACAATTTGCATACGGACAGAGAGCCCCTAGGAGACAATCAGAACAATGGCTATTGTTATACATCCCTGGATTAAGGAGAGGAAGTCTGGGCGCCAGTTAATCACGCGATTGATATGTATTGACTGATATGTATATCAATATGCAAATGTGCCATGCATTCTCTCTTGTCTGTATAAAAGAGCTTACTTTACATGCCTCACAGAGAAGACACACAGGACACACAGCCACAGCGCACAGTGCTACAGTGTGTCTCATGATGGAGGAAATAAAACTCTGAAACCTTCCAGCTCGTCGCATCTCGCCTGAACTTATTTGTTCCTCCACAATACGAGATTTAGACCAGTGAGCCCTATATAGCACTTTGAACTGTGAAAGTTGTAGCCTGGCACAAGGCGTGCTAGAACGTATACTGAAGACAGTTTTGTCCCATAACTCATCTGTTATGTTCAAACCTATCTCCTGTTCCCAGGAAATTTGTGCTTTTGCAACTGATTGACCATCAAATGTGAATAGCTGTGCATATATTTCAGATATAAGAGGTTAATTGGCATCAAACTGGGGATTCTAAATTGTCCTTAGGTATGACTGTGAGAGTGAATGGTTGTCTGTTTCTCTGTGTTGGCCCTGGAGTGGACTGGCGATCTGTCCAGGATGTACCCTGCCTCTTGCTCAAAGACGCTGGGATAGGCTCCAGCCCCCCCGAGACCCGAAAAGGATTAAGCAGAAGAAGATGGATGAATGAATGAATGAATGAATGAATGAATGAATGAATGAATAAGAGATTTCTGACTTGGTTTTAGATTTAGGAGATCATCCCATGGTTGGCTAGCGGGGAGGGAAGGGAAGCTTGGAAACAGAGAAGAGGCACAATGCCTAAGTTGGAAGTAACGAAACAGTTGAGATGCAGGCAAGTTATAAGTTGACATCACATCTGAAAATGTGGAAAAAATACCCTCTTTGTATAGATCCCTGAAATGCTGAAGCCTGTGAGTCTGCCAAATCGTTAAAGTGGTATCAATGAGGGATAGAGGAAACAGATGATTTTGTGTTACAGGTGTAAGAGTTGATGGTGAGAAAAATTTAAAATGGCATCCAAACTGAGCCCAAATCATAAGGGTGGAGAGCACCATGGGGTTACTTGTAAAGTTGGATGGATTCAAAGGTACGGAGGAGGAGACTAGAGCCAATAGGGAAGAAGAAGAAAGTGACTGCGCCTCCAGCCTACACCATAACAACCCCGGACAGTGAAACCAGTGGATCAATTTGTGAATATGCGCTGGCCAATAGTAAAACAGAAAATTAGGTAATGCAAGACCACCGTTGAGTTTAAGTTTTTGAAAGAGCTAATACTTGACTCTAGGAGTTTTACCGCCCCACAAAAAGTTCGTAACAATTTGATCAAGGGATTTGAAAAACTTTTTAGGTAAAAACAAAGGAATACACTGAAACAAAACTAGAAATTTAGGCAATAAGGTCATTTTCACTGCATTAATTCTACCTATCAAAGACAGTGGTAGAGAATTCCACCTCTGCAAGTCTGCCTTGACCTGACTCATCAGTGGAGAAAAATTAGCAGCAAAAAGAGAGGTTGGAGCGAGTGTCACATTGATCCCCAGATATCTAAACCCCGACAAGCTAAGTTTAAACGGTATGTCAGATTGTTTAAGTAACACAGCAGAGGAATTTATGGGATAGCATTCACTCTTAGAAAGATTGACTTTTTAGCCAGAGAAAGAACCAAACTGCTTTAAGAGGGATAATATTGATGTTATACTAATCAATGGATCTGATACATACAGCAGCAGGTCATCTGCATAAAGGGACAATTTCAGTTCAATACCAGATCGAGAGACACCATGAAAGAGTGGAAGAGATTTCAGAACAATTGACAGCGGTTCAATGGCTAAGGCAAAAAGTGTCATGATGCCGAGCATGGGTCAGTGCCGTGCTGGGGTCTCTTGGTTGCTGTTCTTTTTCTGTATATGTATTTGTTTTTGATTTTCATCTATTATGGTTTGTGCTTTTATTTTGACAGCTCCATTTGTCACTTCCTTCTGTCAAATCTTTTTGCGGGTTGTCACAGCTGTTTAGTTGTCTTTAATTACTTTCGCACTCATGCATTCACACCTGATTCACATTTGGGGTTCCCCCTTATTATTTAAAGTCCAAATGTCACGTAATTTTTTTTTCCAAATGCCAACGAATTTTGATAAAATACACATAGCTTAAACCAAATATTCATACCGGAGACCATATCACCCACCCGTATTTACATAATTGCACAAAATACAACAGGCGAAGGCCCCGCCTTGCTCGCTGGCTTGTGACAGCCAATCCAGACCGCGGCCATGTTTTTGACGTCACAGATTTAACCCTGGCTGCCCTGCCGTATCCACATTCACACTTATCAACATTGGACAATCATGACGGAAAGTGACAGCGATTGTGAACAAATTAGTTTAGTTTTGTCCTCTGGTGAATCGGACTTGGAATTCAGGGAAGACGACACCCCAGATACTGATGACAGTGGTTCAGACAGTGACAGAGGCATAGAACCTTACAGGTTCAAGCCGTCCGAGACGGAATCAGATGCTTTGTCTGATGACAACAGTTCCGACAATGACCAGAGAGCAGAACCAGTGGAAAATGTCATTGAATTGGACATTAATCCCCTCCAGAATGTTGAATGGTAAGCCAAAAGAAATCTGTGATGTTTAATAAATTAACTATAACCACCGGCAAAATTGGGAAGCCGAAGGGGGTCTGTCGAGGGCGCCCCATAAATATCAATTTTTCGGAAGCCATTATTATGACGATAAAGTGGGGCGCTAGCTTGCAGTAGAACCCTTTCTTTCCTCATTCAGTTGTAGCAACAAAATCAAGGATGAAATGGAAGTAATTGTGGAAAATGACTTGTATTAAAATCCCCAGGATCGTGTGTATAGGGCCATAACCAGGAATGTTCCTTTCTCACTGTAGACGAATTAGAAATCTAGCTTGTTGTTTTGTACGCCAGCTTCAAGGTTTGATAACTAGAAATAATTGGGAAAAAACTATGTCTCTAGCACATGGCACTTCATGGGGAGGGCTTGAAAGTTCTATTAATAAACAAAGACAACATGAATAATGCAATGGATCTTTTCACTTTATTTTACATGAGTTCTGCAAGGCATTTATGAGGTGGATATGGTGTAATTAATATGGACAGGATGTGAACACATTACTGAATATTATATATATTATATTGTTACAAAATTTATAAAAGCTCACAATTGCAATATCAACAAACCTGTGCTTACAATATCAACAAACAAGCATATTTATGTATACATGCATTCAGAAAATATTTGCAAATTCTTGTACTTGAATTTTTCAATAGGTGCACCTGTGAGTGTTGCCAAGCAATGCCAACAGTGGAGGAGAGCCACTGCTGTCAAGAAATTGACCAGATCAGAATGAGAATGGAGGCGCATACCTGTCAAGTGATACGTTTTCGCCGTATTTTAATACGGGGAAAATGCAATTTTAGCAAATACGGGCGTATTGCCATTTCTGTACGCCCAAAAGAAAAATATACGGGAAAAAAAATTATTGAGTGTGTTGATGAACACGTCGTGTGTGTGACCCCCAGAGCTAGGGGGCTGGCAGAGCGCTCAGCGTGAGATATTATCACTACAGTGATAAGTGTGGACTCAATCATTAGGCTGATGGCCGGGGCGGGCAAAGCGCTCAGCGTGAGCTATTCTCACAACAGTGAGAAGTGTGGACTCAATCATTAGGCTGATGGCCTCACACTTTCTACTGTCCTGCGGCTCCAGAACAGAGAGGAATCGCCTTCCAAATCCAGAATTCTGCTTTTTTTATTTTGAGCAGGACGCTGAGTTGTGTTGTTATTGTCAAATATCCATGAATCCTTAAAATATTTGACAACAACAACACGAATTACATTTAAAACATTTCCCAGAAAAGTGTCCCTTATTACCCAGCCGTCCCTTATATCCCCTTTTACGGTGCCATCCAGCAATACGATAGATGATTTATTTCTAAGGATAAAATTGTTGGTCATTGTTACGTTGGTAACGAGGGGTAACTAAGACCAAAAATAGTGATTGCCTTCCACAAACAAAGGAAAAAAAACTGTCTATGTATTAAAAATATGCGGTGCCTCTTCCAGTCTCCATATAAACAATCAATCGGGATACCCCAAGCATCAAACTAAGGTACAATCTGTTTCGTCACTTCCGCCTTCTTCCCCAGGCGATTCTGGGGGCCGTGAGTAGGAACGTCAGGCCAAGCGCGGCAGTTTTAAATTAACGAATGTTCCGGCGTTACTGAAGCATATGCACCAAGACCCGAACGGATCGGTTCCCTTTTATATCTAGTTTCAAGACATTTTAAGGACCCTATTACGTGACATTTGGACTTTAAGCTTGCTTGCAGGGTTCATTCCTCGCTGTGACCTCACCTTGTGAAGACAGAAATTCCCCCGTCTGATTCTTGTTTTATTTCTGTTCAGTACTCAGCCTCACCTGAATAATTGTAAGTTACCGTTCGTGGTTTTCATTGATTGCATTTTTCTGTAAGTTTCCCTTCGTGGTTTTTCCATTGTGTCTGTAGATCTGTAAGTCACCGTTTGTGGTTCTCTTTGATTGCCTTTTTGTAAGTTGCCCTTCATGGCTATTATTTGTGTTCTTCGTTATTAAATGTGCAAACTCACAGCAGGTGAGTGGTGCCTTATTCCTGCCCCGAAAGGGACGATTATGACAATAGGTCGCAGCCAGTAGACGCCAGTGGCTGTGGGTTTGCTTTTTCCTTTCTTTTTTCCACTCACCTTTTTTGTTGCTGGAGGGAGAGCTGACAGTATGTCCCCAGCATGCCAGGATTCAGCTTCCAGAAGGAGGTTGGCAGCCGGGGGCCCCAGCGTGGATGAACAGTGGGCAGCTCAATTCATCCAGAACTATGTTGCTGAAGTCCTTGTCTCCTGCAGCCCGAAAAAGGTCCTGGAGAACGTGATGGCAGCGGTCGGGATTGTGGAGGCACACCCAGGTTTAAGGAAGTATCCTGAGTTCGCGGAACTATTGTCAACTGTCTCCACTCTCCAGCTGTCATTCCCTGGGTTGGCGATAGGCTCGTCACCAGCCCGTAGATGCCGCTTCCCGGTGCAGACCTCCGCTTCTCCCTGAGACATGGCCATACCAAATCGGATGGAGGAGAGTCACAGGGTCCAGACGCCACAAATCTCCCGCCATTACCCAGCCACAGGCCGCTGGAGGAACTTCTCCGCCTCTCAGTCCGCAGCTTCCTCTTTGCCATGTCAAAAGGGTACCACTGCAGCTTCCACCTCTAGGTTTTCCTCACCGGCTGTCTTGTCAGCCTTCTCTTTCTGGGCCGTTGCTGTTCCCTTCTCCACCACGGTATCTCCTCCCGCTGCCAAGATTCCGGCCGTCTCCTCCCCGGCTCTGCCCGCCACCGTGTCTGCAGGGGAGGCTCCTCAAAGTTCCTCTGAGGGGCCCACAACAACTGTAGTCATGGAGAGGGCTGATTCCAGACCGGCTGCAGCAGAAGACATTGGGCCCCAGGAGCACAGGCAAGTGTTTTTTCCTTCTCCATCATTACCACATGAATTATCTTGCCTGATTCCCAGGGGTGAGGCTCAGTCATTGCAGTCCACTGAGTCCTCACTGCCTGCTGCAGCCATAAAGACTTCACCTGCTCTCTCCATGTCTCCTCCTCTGCTCCCTGAATGTCCGCCAGTTCCAGGATTAAGCTGCTGGACGGAGGAGGAGCCTGCGGCCCTGGAGAACCTGGTTCCAGCCCTGCAGCCTTGGTCTGGATGGAGGGAGAGTGCTGCCTGCAATCCGGAGCCTGCGCCAATGAGTAAGCGTCCCCGGGCTTCAGCTGTGCAGGATTCAGCACCAACAGGGAGCAGACCTCCTGTCACCACGCTGGGTGAGCCACCTGCATGGGTCACATCACTGGGGAGTCCTGGGACTGCATTGACCATCATGCCTGTTGCTGGGGCCACCACAGCAGAGTCTGAGCTGGACCTCCAGACGGCCTGGCCCGAGACATCGTTGTCTGGATTGACGGAGTCCTGGATGGCGGTGGAGCTTGAGCTCAGGCAAGTGCTCTCCTTTGTTTTTGTTGTTTCTGTGTTGGAGGGTTTTTGCCTGGCTCTTGCTGGGGAGAGCCACGTGCAGTCATCAGCTGTGCCTGAGCTCACCTCATCGGGCTCTACTCCTGCTGGTGACCCTGACCCTGTTCCTCTTCCTCTCCTGTCTGTGCCTTTCCCCAGGGTCACCAAGGATCATCCAGCAATGCCAGAGGTCTCCGTGGGTTTGGGCTCGCCACCTGAGGTCTTCATGGGTTCAGCTCTTCCCGCTGAGGTCGTCGCGGGTACTTCGTCCCAGCCCAGGACCTCCGTGGGTGTTGCTCCCCCTCCTGCTGAGGTCTTCGCGGGTGCACCGTTCCAGCCCGGGGCCTCTGAGGCTGTTGCTTCCCAGTTAGTTGAGGTCATCGCAGGTGCTCTGTCCCAGCCTGGGACCTCCAAGGGTGCAGCTCTGTCCCAGTCCTGGTCTGCCGAGGGTGCTGCTGTGCCCCAGTCCGGGGCCACCGAGGGTGCTGCTACGCCTCAGTCCGGGGCCACCGAGGGTGCTGCTATACCTCAGTCCAGAGCCACCAAGGGTGCTGCTATGCCTCAGTCCGGGGCCGCCAAAGGTGCTGCTACGCCTCAGTCTGGGGCCACTGGGGGTGCCACTACGCCTCAGTCTGGGGCCACCGAGGGTGCTGCTGCTCACCAGTCCGGGGCCACTGAGGGTGCCGCTACTCCCCAGTCTGGGGACACCAAAGTGCTGCTACTCCCCAGTCCGGGGACACTGAGGGTGCTGTGTCTATGCCCAAGGTTGCTGCGGGTCCTCACTCTACATCTGGTTCCATCGTGGTTCCTTCTCTGCCATTCCCTTCGTCGGGTGTCTACCTCCCGTCTTTGGGGGTCCGCGGTAAGCACGGATTCCAACTGTGTGGGGCTCTGTGGTGTGTGGTGCTCCGCGACCTGTTGGCCCAGAGATGCGGGGAGACCGCCCGACGAACTCTCTGGGTTGCTTGGGTGGCTTCTGAATTCTGGAAGACCACCCGACGAACTCTCTCCTCCATTTTGGCAGCTCGGGAGACCTGGTAGGCCGCCCAACCTTTTCCACCTGATGGTCGTGTGGAGCCGGGACTCTGGAAGGCCACCAGAACTGTTCCCTTGTTTGCCCAGTATTGCTTGGTCTTCTTAGCACCTTATTTTGTCAGTGTTGTGGGTCATGTGTGTTTTGGTTTGTTTTGTTTGTTTTTGTGCCTCTCCCTCCACACCTGGATCCTCCCACCACCCTCCCGGGGTTGGTCTTTGAGGTTATTCCTGTTGGGGGGGGGCTGTACTTTCATCCCTTTTGATGTTACGGTGGGGTGTCTTGGATCCACCCCTTAAGGGAGGGGCACTGTCATGATGCTGAGCACAGGTCAGTGCCATGCTCGGGTCTCTTGGTTGCTACTCTTTTTCTGTATTTGTTCTTGATTTTCATCTATTATGGTTTGTGCTTTTATTTTGACAGTTCCGTTTGTCACTTCTTCCTGTCAAATCTTTTCACGGGTTGTCACAGCTGTTTAGTTGTCTTTAATTACTTTCTCACTCATGCATCCACACCTGATTCACATTAGGGTTTCACCCTTATTACTATTTAAGCTTGCTTGCGAGGTTCATTGCTTGCTGTGACCTCACCTTGTGAAGACAGGAATTCCCCCGTCTGATTCCTGTTTTATTTCTGTTCAGTACTCAGCCTCACCTGAATAATTGTAAGTTACCCTTCGTGGTTTTCATTGATTGCATTTTTCTGTAAGTTTCCCTTCGTGGTTTTTCCATTGTGTCTGTAAATCTGTAAGTCACCGTTTGTGGTTCTCTTTGATTGCCTTTTTGTAAGTTGCCCTTCGTGACTATTATTTGTGTTCTTTGTTATTAAATGTGCAAACTCACAGCAGGCGAGTGGTGCCTTATTCCTGCCCCGAAAGGGCCAACTATGACAAAAAGCAAAGGAGAAAGAGGGCACCCTTGTCTAGTGCCACGCGATAATGTAAAATAAGTGGAGTGAGTGTCATGAGTATAAGTGCAAGCCTGGGGGGAAGTGTAAAGAAGTCTAATCCATGATATGAATCTGTTACCAAATCCAAACCTGTGGAGTGTAGTTAAAAGATAATTCCACTCAACTCAATCAAATGCTTTTTCGGCATCAATAGAGATAACAACCTCAGGGACCAAAGAGGAATTTTTGGAAAAAAATCACATTCAAAAATGTGCAAACTTTATAAGAGGGCTGGTGGCCTTTGATAACCCCATTTTGTTCTTCTGATAGGATATTAGGAAGAATCTTTTCAAGACGAATTGCTAATACTTTAGCTAAAATTTTGGCATCAATGTTCAATGGGGACAAAGGTCTGTAAGAGGTGCATAATTCAGGGTCCTTGTCCCGCTTCAAAAGAAGGGTCATGGAGGCCTGAGTCAAGGTTGGAGGCAATGAGCCTCGTTCAAAGGACTCGTTTTACACTGAAATGAGTAGAGGGACAAGTTTATCTGTGTATTTTTTTAAAAAACTCAACACTAAATCTATCGGGGCCAGGGGCCTTATTACTTTGCATTGCTTTAATGGCTGCTGTAATTTCTTGTAAACTAAAGGGAGCATCAAGCTCACTAGCCACATCTGGGTCAACAGTAGGTACACTGAGATTTTTGAAAAAGGAAGTCATTTCTGCTGCAGGTGGAGATTCAGATTCATAAAGAGAGGAGAAAAAGGACTTAAAACTGTATTGATAGTATTTGGGTCAGAAGTGATTGAACCGGTAGAGTCTCTAATCCTGGAGATCAATCGAAATTTGGCTTGTCTTTTTAATTGATGAGCCAGCAACCTGCTCGATTTATCGCCATATTCATAATAGTTGACATGGGAGAGTAATAAAAGACGTTCAGCATTTGCTGTTATCAGATTGAACTCCGACTGTAAATTGAGCCGACACTTCAACAAGGTTGGGCTTGGGTTAACTGAATTTAATTTGTCTATATCTGAAATTTTTGATGTGAGCACTTGCACTTTTGCCTTGTGAATTTTATTAGTATACGCTGAATAAGAAATGATTTGTCCATGCAAATATGCTTTGAGTGACTCCCATAATAACGAAAAACTGATAGTCTGATTTGTTTAGGGCTATGAAATCGTCCATTGAGGAGGATATAAAAGGCATTAAATATGTCATCAGATAACAACTGTGAATTAAACTTCCAAGGTGAAGAAAAACAAGACTGTTCAAAAGGTCTTATGTGTAAAGTTAGGGGAGCGTGATCTGAAACATTTGGGTGGTATTTACTAACTAACTAACTAACCTGCACTTATATAGCGCTTTTCTAGTCACAAAGACCACTCAAAGCGCTTTCACTAGTACTAACCCTCTATTCTAAGGGCTTATAGGAAACAGATATCTAGGGACAATTTAGAACAACCAATTAACCTAACATGCATGTCTTTGGATTGTGGGAGGAAACCGGAGCCCCCGGAGTAAACCCACGCAGCACAGGGAGAACATGCAAACTCCATACAGAAAGGTTCCAACCCCTGCCAGCCTGGGGATTCGAACCAGGAACCTTCTAGCTGTAAGGCAACAGTGCTAACCACTGCACCATTTAGAAGAGGTTACCTTAGAAAGAAGGGAGCTGGCAACAAAAAAGTAATCAATGCGAGAAAACTCCTTAGCTTGAGAGTTACAGAACCTCCAGGGATCAACAAACCCATTTTTGAACATGAAATCAGAAATTGACTTGGACATGGAGGATTGGGTCAAAGTGCGGGGGTTTGAACGGTCTAGAGAAGGATTAATAACACAATTCAGATCGCTGCCCAATATCAAAAGGTGGGTGTTCAAGACTGGGAAGGTACTAAATAACCTATCGGTAAAACTTGGGTCATCGAAATTAGGCGCATAAACATTTACCAACAATACAGGGTTATAGTGCAGCATACCTGCAACAATTAAGTATCTTCCATTTTTGTCAGTTATTATCTTAGAGGAGTGAAAAATGGACTCTCTTATTGATCAAAATTACAAGCCCTCTAGCCTTGGAATCAAAATTTGAATGAAACATGTTCCCAACCCAAGGGCATCTGAGTCTAAATTGAGCTCTATTACGCAAATGTGTCTCCTGAAGGAAAGTTATATCAACGTCTAAACGCTTAATATGTGAAAATATTTTTGATCGCTTAATTGGATTATTCATGCCTTTAACGTTCCAGTTTAAGAAACCAATGCTTGATCCAGTATGAATGTTATGTGAATTGGTATTAACCATCACCAGTATCACAAAGGTGACTGTCTTGCCCCTCATGACTGGGGTAAGGGGAAAAGGGAAAGAAAAAAGGGAAACAAAATAAAGAAAAAAAGCTTCCATACACACAGAGACAAAACCCAAGAACCAACAACCCAGACACCCACCCTCCCACCCACCCACATAACTGCACATATAATGTTCCTATCCCCAAACGATAAGAACAACTGTGCAGACTCCAAAAGGAGCCATACTCAAAGAGTTGCTTTCAGCTGAGTAGCTAAGCTAACTTACAAGTTCCTGCAGACAGAACTTAAGTATGAAATATATGGCACACAGTAATCAGCAATCTGAAATAATATGACAGCTATAAGCTGCTGAAAAGGCAGAGTATAAAAACAAAAAAAAGAAAAAAAAATAATGTTAGTTTATAGCATAACATGGCTGCAGTAATCAAGGAGAAGAAATAATGTGGATATATTTAACCTGGAACGACATGAATAGAAAAAATTTTGTAAGCCTCCAGTAGTTAACAGTATTGTTCATATAGGCAGTCAATGTCCTGAAGTGAATTATGATATGGAATCATATTTGTTAAATTTACTCACTCACAAAGGAAACTAAGATGCAGTCTCATTTGATGAATTCTTAACGAATGCTATGGCTTCCTCTGGTGATGTAAACTCTTGCTGCTGACCTCTGTATATTATGCGCAACCGGGCAGGATATAACAGACCAAATCTGACTCCCTCAATCTCACGCAGCTGGCGGTGAACATCATTGAAGGTGGCGCTGGCCCACGCCGTCTTGGGAGTGTGGTCCGAGAAGATGGAGATGGTCATATTATGGAGTTTTATCCACTGCAGCTCTCTGGCTCTCTTGAGGATATCGACACAGTCCGTGTAGTAGTGAAGCTTTACCACAATAGCGCGGGGGGCGACCTCCAGGTTTCGGCTTCTGCATAAGAGACCGGTGGGCATGATCCACAAGTGGCTCCTTATCCAAACCGAAAGCCTCCCTCAGTAGTTTGGATATACTGGCCGCGGACAGGGGGGTGGGGTCGTCCTCCAGGACACCAACAATCCTTATATTCTGACGACGAGCTCTTGACTCCAGAGCTTCACATTTATTCTCCAGCCTCATGCATTCTTTAAATAGATGTTCCACTTTATGCTGGAGAATAACATTGTCGTTGGAGCAAGTGGAGAGAGAGTGCTCCATCTCAGTAACCATAACTTTAAGCTCCGCAACGTCCGACTTCATGGAGGAAATACTACCAGACAGTATTTGCAGTTTGGACTTGATAGACGTTAAATTGTCACTCAGTGCTGCTTGAAGCTCGGTCTTAAATATCGCTGCAACCTCATTACGAAGGTCGGAATGAATCTCCGTTTTGAGCGCAGCGATGTCTGCAGTCAGAGGTGGCATGTTGCAGGTGTTAGCAGGCGGAGTAGAATCACTGTGGGGCGGTGAGGCTGCATGCACAACAGGCCGCAGGCTAGGCTGAGAGATGTTTCCTGGCTTATTATGTTTTGGAGGCATTTTCGGGATAAAAAAGCCAAGATGACCAAGTCAAAAAAGTGTTAGTGCAAGCTTAAACTGTAGAAGTGATGTAAATGGTGCCGTTTGAAAGAAAAAATAAATCAGCTCTGCAGGAGCTCCCTCACATGCGTCTCACTCCATGTTCGCCAAGCCGGAAGTCCCAATTCTCATAAATTCGAGGTTTTTCTGTATGGAGTGTCAGGGAGGGAAAGTACCTCTGACGGGGTAACAGTCGCACCTCCAGGTGGTCAGTCTGCTTTGGTCCCTACTTGCCACTCAACTCTCACCTGTGGCTCCAAGTAGCTGTTTGCATGCAACAATGGCCACACCCCAGTAAACTGCTTCGACTGGTGGGCAAAACTAGGTGAGGTTAGTCAACGGGTTTGAAACCCTCGGTGATGTAGGGCTTGTCTACCTATGCATGCATAGACTGGGCCTGGCGGACTGCACGGAGGAAACCACCAGATTGGCTCAATGGGCAGGAAGGCAGACCCAGCAAAGTGTTGTGGAGCGCAACTAGGGCACAGTGAGACACGTAGGACACTGCTGGCCAACCACTGCATCCCAACCTATCTCCAGCCATCTAGACTACGTCTTGCCACTGGATGCAGATAGGCTGGGATGAGAGAGTGAGGCTGACGACCCTGCGCAACTCTCCCTCACTTAAATCAAATTCACGCACAAGTCAAGACATCACCCCCCCAATTTTCTTCTCACCCCCCCCCCCCCCCAGTCCTGTGGCGATGGGCAAGTGACGAAGCAGCAGGTGCAGATACACTGGAAGTTGTAGCCACAATCCCACACACAGGCGGCCCAGGGCATAGGGTCGCTCTCTACTGGACCGAAGCAGCAGTGGAGTTTGGCAGCCCCCTGGGTGTCTGAGCAGCCCTTTTTAGGATTCGCTCTGCTCACCTCCATGGCCTGAGGAAGGGGCTAGAAAAGGTGCTCTAAACATAGCCTGCTTCGCTACACCCTGGCCAGCAAGCCGCGGCTGGCGGGGATCCCACCCTAGCGGTCGAAATTCTTAGAAGAAATTAACTAAGGTGACATCACTCACCATTGGCACTTGGAATGTGCAAATGCTCATGGACAGCTCCAAAGCGGACAGACCTGAGAGACGAACAGCACTTGTCGCAAGAGAACTCAGCAGGTACAACATCCACATCGCAGCTCTGAGTGAGACCAGGTTTGCAGACGAAGGTCAGCTGGCAGAAGTCAAAGCCGGCTACACCTTTTTCTGGAGTGGCTGAGGCAGCAAAGAATGCCGTGAAGCAGGAGTGGGTTTCGCGATCAGATCCAATCTGATCAGCAAGCTTACCAGCCTCCCCAAAGGAACCAATGACCACCTCATGACCCTGTGGCTCCCCCTCCGAGGAAGACGCCATGCCACATTCATCAGTGCATATGCCCCCACCATGACGAACCCAGATGAGATCAAAGACAAGTTTTATGAGGACTTAGAGACTCTCATTGAAGTTGTACTGAAGGAGGACAAACTCATTGTTCTTGGAGACTTTAACGTCAGAGTTGGTACAGACTACCAGACATGGGAGGGAGTCCTTGGGAGAAATGGAGTTGGAAAGTGTAACAGCAACGGCCTTCTCCTGTTGAAGACATGCGCCTTTCATGAACTTCTGGTCACTAATACCATCTACCGCTTGCCTAATCGCAGCAAGTCCTCCTGGATGCATCCACACAGCAAGCATTGGCATCTGATCGATTACATCATTGTGAGAAGGAGAGACAGGCAGGACGTTAGAGTGACGAAGGCGATGTGTGGTGCAGACTGCTGGACGGATCACAGACTCATTCTCTCAAAGCTCAACATGCACATCCAACCCAAACGACGTCCACAGGGGAAAAAGGCAAACAAGCAACTCATTGTCAGCAAGCTGGAACAGCACTCTGTGCGACAGAACCTCAGTGAGGACCTGGACAGCAACCTTAGTCAGCTCGACCTCAGGGCATGCAGAGCAGAAGAAGACTGGGCAGCTTTCAGGGACATGGTGTACAACACCTCACTCACTCATCTGGGCCAGAACACACACAAACACCAAGACTGGTTTGATGAAAATGATGAGGACATTCAAAAGCTGCTTGATGAGAAGTGTGAAGCCCACAGAGCGTACCAGCAAGACAGCAGATCAGCCTCTAAGAAGGCAACCTTCAACTCCATCAAAGGAAAGGTACAGGCAAAGCTCAAAGAGATGCAGGACTTCTGGCTCAGCAAAAAGGCAGATGAAATACAGCAGTACGCTGACAGCAACAACTCCAAATGCTTCTACGATGCTCTTAAGACTATCTACGGGCCTCAGTCTTCTAGAACATCACCACTGCTCAGTGCTGATGGGTCCACTCTCCTCACCGACAAGAACGCAATCTTGGAAAGATGGGCAGAACATTTCAGCAGCGTCCTGAACAGACCTTCGTCCATCAGTGCAGAAGCCATCACTCACATGCCCCAAGTAGAGGTGAACACGTCTCTGGCAGAGCCTCCAATGGAATCAGAAGTCCAAAAAGCGATCAAACTCCTTTCGAACGTCAAAGCACCTGGCTCTGACTCCATCCCACCTGAAATCTACAAGACAGGAGGACCAGTTCTAATACAGAAACTCACCAAGCTCTTTTAGACCATGTGGTAGCAGGCCATTATCCCCCAGGAGCTCAAGGATGCCTCCATTGTCCATCTCTGCAAGAGAAAAGGAAACAGGCAGTCCTGTGACAACCACCGTCGCCATCGCTGGCAAGATCCTCGCAAGAGTCCTTCTCAACCATCTCATTCAGCACATGGAAGGCGGTCACCTGCCGGAGAGCCAGTGTGACTTCAAAGAGGGTCGTGGAACTGCTGACATGATTTTCGCCGCACGCCAACTTCAGGAGAAGTGTCGAGAGCACAGCAGGGACCTCTACACAACATTTGTCGATCTGACCAAGGCCTTTGATACTGTCAGTTGTGAGGGGCTTTGGAAGATCATGGCGAAGTTCGGCTGCCCGGACAAGTTCATCAGCATGGTGTGCCAGTTCCACGACGGCATGCTTGCTCAAGTACTGGATGATGGAGACTCCTCCAAAGCTTTCCCAGTCACCAATAGGGTCAAGCAGGGCTGTGTACTCGTGCCCACACTTTTCAGCATGATGTTCACAGCCATGCTGTCTGATGCCTTCTGCAACGATGAAAAAAGCGCCATCAGGATCAGGTACAGGATGGGCGGCAGGCTCTTCAACCTGTGGAGGCCCCAAGCCAAAACAAAGGTGGAAGGGGACTCAGTGCGTGACTTCCTGTTCGCAGACGACTGCGCACTCAATGCCTCTACAGAGGCCCAGATGCAGCAGAGCATGAACAGCTTCTCCACTGCTTGCGACAACTTTGGGCTCACAATCAGTACGAAGAAAACCGAGGTCCTGCATCAACCTGCACCGCAGAAGACTTACGTGGAACCAGCCATCACTGTCAACAGGGAGACCATCAAGGCTGTCGATAAGTTCACGTACTTCGGCAGCACACTCTCCAAGTCTGTCAATATTAACGACGAGGTCCATTTGCGCATTGCCAAGGCAAGCTCAGCATTTGGACGGCTACATGCAACAGTGTGGGAAAGGAGAGGCGTCAGGCTGACCACAAAACTGAAGGTGTACAAGGCAGTTGTCCTGCCTTCCCTTCTGTACGGCTGCGAGACCTGGACAGTCTACGAGCGTCATGCCAGAAAGCTAAACCGCTTCCACCTAAACTGCCTCAGAAAGCTCCTGAAGATCACCTGGTAGGACAAAATCCCTGACACAGAACTCCTCTCCCGAGCTGAGCTGCCTAGCATTCACACCCTGCTCAAGAGAGCCCAGATTAGGTGGGCTGGCCACCTTGTTCGTATGCCTGACTCACACATACGAAAGCGACTGTTCTACAGTGATCTAGCAAAGGGCAAGCGCTCACGAGGTAGTCAGAAGAAGCACTACAAAGACACTCTTAGGGCCTCCCTGAAGAGCTTTGACATCAGTCCTGACACCTTGGAGATCCTAGCGCTAGACTGATCAGACTGGTGTAGCCATACCAGCAAAGGTGCTGCCTCCTTTGAGCTGAACAGGATTGTCAAGGCCCAGAGAAAACGTGAGCTTCGCAAGTCCAGAGCTACCCCTGTATCTTCTGCCCACGCAGACAACCTGTGGCCGACCTGTGGCAGAGCCTTCCATGCCCGCATCGGACTGATCAGCCGCAGCCGGACACACCGCACCCAGTCCTCTTCCCTTTGATGTTCTTGGTCATCGTTGAGAATGACGGACGCGCAACATATGAATAAAAAGTAAACATTAATAAGTTAAATATTTCCTAAGTCACAGGAGAATAGCAATAATTTGAAAAAAAAAAAAGTTCTGTCCTTATTTAACCTGTTTGCTTCTTTGTAAAAATATTTCAGATTGGTCATGTTCTGAAAATCAAAGGCACAAAACGTAATGTAATAAAATACATGTGATGATTTCAACTTTATTCATTATCACTACTTGACTCATTAAAATTATTAGAAATCAAGTAAATTAAGAGCCAGCTTGCTCCTCTGACACACTTTAATCTATTCATTATTTATTTTGTGTGTTGTGATCACACATTTTTCAGCTTTAATAGTACTTTTTCAGACAAAATTAAGAAACACACTAATTCAAACTAAAGAAATGATGGTCTGAGACACAATCAATCAATCAGACTATTTATAAAGCACTTTTCATACAGTGTAGCAGCTCAAAGTGCTGTACAAAATAATAAACAACATACACCAAAAGCCAAAACATAGTCTCACCCACCCATGCCCACATACACTCACAACACACCGACTATTTGACCTACCATATAAAACCATGTTAAAAACACCATATAAAACATTAAAACTGAACTGAGGAAGCGCTATCAGTGAGGAAAAACCAGAGGTAAAAAATCCAAGCAATAACAAGTAAAAAAAAGTTAAAACAGGATAAACGCAAATAAAAACGATAAAAAAAAATAGTTAAAACAGGATAAAAAGGTGTAAGAAAGGTGAAGGGGGGAGAAGTGAAAATAAATTTAAATAAAAGCCAGGTCATAAAGGTGGGTCTTTAGTTTGGTTTTAAAAGTATCAACATTCTCTGCAGCCCTCAATAATAATGTTTCTTATTAGTGACAACTTAGCATCGTCATTTAGCATTTGCTGTTTTATAATTAGAGTGAGATGGTGTTAACATTACTTATCACCAATTAAAACAAGTTTAGAGGACTATCCTCTCAGACGGAGCATGGCGGGGAAAAGTCCCACATCCCTTGCAAACAGAAGTAGCGGCTATTTGACCAAACCATTAGTTTGGCATTAGCTGCTGTGCTAACCACCGGAATGACCCATTTACACCTGTTCCGCTTTGTGCATGTGAGGGTGAGGCGAAACACTGACAGGTAGGTAGTATGTGAGAGGCTTTGCAGACGAAACTGCATATGTGTCTTTTAAATCCCAGTATAAACAATAGAATTTTATATGAAACAATAGACATTTTTATTGTGTCATCCAATATCGCACAGCCCTAGATGTGTTGTATTCATTATAAGTCACTTGGTTTACCCTCCCACCTTCT
Source organism: Pholidichthys leucotaenia (assembly GCA_020510985.1). NCBI lineage: Eukaryota > Metazoa > Chordata > Actinopteri > Cichliformes > Pholidichthyidae > Pholidichthys > Pholidichthys leucotaenia. The sequence goes on along the minus strand of CM035843.1, from coordinate 244,908,062 downwards.
TAAGGGTGTTCACTGTTCACTGTGAATTTGGGCTATTCTACATAAAACAAATCTACTGTATGTTGTTACAAAAGCATGCACTTTCTAAACACTGTCCTCCACTGTCCACTGTCCTATATGGTTGTTTTTACAATCATATATGCATTTTGATATTAAGTGGCCTGTGATGGCTGTGGAAATAATGAAATGGAGTGGCATGGTGGACGGTTACAGTTGCAGTAAGTGTAAATTAGCCATCACTTTTTCCTAATCCTAACAGTTTGCCTTATTTTACCAGTTTTTAGTGCCTAAATCCAATCATTATTCTAACCTTGACCACCTAAACATAGTGTGTACAGTGACCCAGCAATTTAGGATCTAGATGGTAAGAGCATGCTACTTAACTGCAGTGATCCTTGGTTAGAGTCCGGCCAGAGTAATCTTTCCGGCATGGCTATCCATGGCTCTTGATACAATTTCCTGTCTTTCTCTCAACTGTATATGTCCAATAAAGGCACAAATAAACCCAGATTTAAAAAAATACCTAAAGATGTGTTTTGAATGCTTAAAATACTGTTTTAGATACCACTATATGAGCTATAATGATCCTGTGAATCATGCTGAATCTTACTCCCAGTTATTATGAGGCTTTATTTACAGTTGCGGTCAAAATCATTGAACTCCCACTGCAAATTAGGTGTACTGGCAAAATGTACAAACTAGTATCTGTCTGCAATAAACAAATCAAACAAGAACAACTATAGTTCAAATAGCTCAACACAACTAATATTACAAGTGGTTTTTTTTTTTTCAAAATTCTTAGGCAGAGTTGTAGTTTTATTTCATTGCTCCACAGAACAGAATCCGAAAATCTCATTGGGTTATTTATATATTGTTGTGAGAAAATTGGAGCCAACTTTGCAGGCCTATGGATCAGCAGCATGTCTGGAGGATTAAGAATGAAGCATACGCTGAAAAGAACAGCATGCCTAAAATAAAACATGGTGGAGGCTCAGTGATGCGCTGGGGCTGCTCTACTTCCTCTGGCACTGAAAACCTGCAATGTGTGGTGGATAAGATGGATTCATTCAAGTATAAGGAAATCCTGGGAGAAAATGTCATGCCATCTATGAGGAAGCTGAAGCTTGAGCGTCATTGGACGTTGGCACTTCTCAAGGTCCACCCCACCCATAGTGACCTGGTCTGCTCTTTTTGGTCCTCTGCCATCTAATATTTTCAGCCCACAAGTTTACCAATGTTCCTTTTTGACATCTGTTACACCTGGGCCCTCGAGAGCGTGAGTTAGTCGAAAAATTGGAGCAAGCCTCTACACCACAGCAAGCCTGCTCTAGGAAGCTCTTCTGATGGGTGCCTGTTCTGCTGTGATCATTAGAGGAAACAAAGGGACCATGGGACTGTAAATCAGTAAAAGCCAACTGAAATCTGTGGAAAGCCAGCTCACCACCAACAATGTTGTAGTTAACCATTAGCAGGGACTCTGCTCATCAAAGGCAGGAGAGAAGCTGGTGACCAATCTTAGGAGGTATGGCCAAGCTACAGCTTCACTTTGGTGTGAAAGTGGAGCTATTGTGTGACGTTCAGCAGCTGATAAATATCCTTAGTGTTCCTTTAACAATGAAATATTGTCCCAAGTAAACAGTCTCTCTCTCCTTGCTGCTTTTTGTGACATTCCGGAAAAAGAAAAAAAGAAGCACACACACATTCTATTGTATTCTTCAATCAGAATAGTATTCTCACTTTTATTTCAGAATCTACTAATTATAAGACAGTTTTCTTGCACAGAAGCAACATATCCAGAATTTTTTGAGGATTTTATGAAACATGCCCATTCTGATGGGAGTCGCCTCTTCCAAGATGCCCATACCCTTTTGGCAGGGTGGTCACTGGATGATTTGATGTGTATAAAATGATAAGAACCATATGCTCTATCGTCAAACTGCCTAATGAGAGGACATCTTCTTTATAAGCTGTGTTCTGTCCATTCATTAAGCTCCAAAGGTTTCACATTGTAGGCCCAAACCTGGCTAAAGTCATGAAGTCTTTTCCTTTAATTTGTCACAAATTTGGACGTCTTATGTTAGTGTAGCTGCTCCTAAATCCTTGACATGTGACTGAAAAACAGCAGCATGTGAGGTTTATCATAGGCTTAATTCTGCCTTACATGTTCCATGGCAAGTGGTCAAACACTTATCCAAACACTGCTGAGCCTGTCTCAGTCAGATTGCACAAGCTTTCTCTTCCAATCCTTTTACTGCACAAAGCTGGAAACTGCAAATAATAAAACCTGACACAAGAAATACCTTTAACTTTTAAAAAGAAGACTACAAATTAACTGACTTATAGAGAAAAAAACAAAAAAACACCTAAAGTAGCATTTCATAAGCTGGCCATTTTCACTTTCCCTCCACAGTATGAAGTGTAGAGGAAAGCTTTGAAAAGTCAACACACAGCACTGTGCAAACAATTTAAGTAAAGTGAACATGCTTTCAGAAAATAATTCCATCAATAATTTTTATTTGTCACTTCAGACAAAGTGCAGTCAACAGAAAAAACTTCAATCAAATCAATTTTCTTTGGTCACCCTTTGTCTTTCAAACAGTAAAACATGCACTTTCACACGTACCAAGGTGGGTTTGAGCTGGAGTCCAGAGTTCTTCAGTTGATTTAGGCTGTCTCACTTGATGTGATCCAAGACCCATTTTATTATTTGGGGATGTGCTTCTAAATTAAGCTACTGTAGGTCTTTATTATTCTTTCCATGCAGAATTCATTTCGTGATCAAGGTATTTGTAATTCTAAGGACATCTGATGCAGCTGCTGTGTCAAATTTGTTGACTTGCTGTCAGGGAAGAGACAAATTTCACTTCATACTTGACATACACAGATGGTTATGTCTGCTTAGGTTGTCATTTAAAAAAGCTGTACAGTGGCCTCAGTTAAGATTATGAAAGTGAAGGTTAAAAGCAAGTGAAAACAAAGCAAAGCAAAATTCTAAGCTTTCCATTCTGTCATACTGGACATTATTTGCATATTTCTCTGTATCCAACATTATCTGACAATTGTACAAGCACTTTGATATCCAACATTGTCTGACAATTGAACAAGCACTTTGATCCAAGCAACTGTTAGATGTCACTATAAGATTGCCTTGAGATGGATGTAGTGTGGAGGACATGAGATGAAGAGTTTGGGGTTGATGCTGTGACCAGTTTTTAGCTGATTGCCCTCATTTCTTCATTAAAATAACCTAACCTTTAAGGTACTTTAAGTTCATTCATTCATCTTCAACTGCTTAATCCTTTAGAGGTTGCGGGGGGTGGGGGGCGGAGCCTATGGCAGCATCTTTGGGTGAAAGGGTACACACAGGGCCAACACAGAGAGACAGACAACCATTCACTTTCACATTCATACCTAAGGACAATTTTTACCCAGTTGATGCCAGTTAACGTAAGGTGCATGTCTTTGGACTGTGGGAGGAAACTGAAGTACCTGCCAAAAACAACACACTCAGACACGGGGAGAGCATATAGTGGAGATCAAAATTAGAGAACAGTCTATTAATACTTGGTTTATTCTGAAATATTGTTATTCATTGTTCAAAATTTGACAGAATATCAGCTGTGGTTATACCACTGCTGTACTAGCATGTTGTTTTAAGTAACCAAGGCATTTCAACACAAACATTTACTTTGCAAAAAAAACAGTGAGCAAAATTAGAGAAAAAATTAATGAGACGTGTAGAGGCCCTTCCTTTGAATTACTTCAGCACATCTGTGCTCACAGGATATCACTAGTTTCTTGCATTGCTCCGGTTTGGGGAGCATGATTATGCGAAGACTCTCAATGGGGAATCAGTTCAACACTGCCGCTGGAATTGCTCACCAGTTCACTGCTGAATAGGGCAAGGATCTGTCTCAGCACACAGTGCCTTGCCATTTAAGACAATTTGGACTGAAAACTCACTCTGCAGTGACTGAACCTCTCATCAGCAGAAAGAATAAAAAAACTTGACTTGCCTTTGCTGAGGAACATGTTGTGTGGACAGACGAGAAGTGGTCCAGGGTGCACTTCGGTGATGAGAGTAAGTTCGATTTATTTGGGTCTGATGGGAAACAATATGTTCAGTGTCAAACTGGGGACAGACTGAATCCAAAGTGTGTAAAGAAGTCAGTTAAATTTGGAGAAGGAGGTGTCATAGTTTTTGGGATGTTTTCTTCAGCAGGAGTTGGGCCTCTTGGAGAGCTACAGTGGTGTGAAAAATTGCTTGGCCCCTTCCTGATTTCTCATTTTTTTGTATGTTTGTCACATTTAAATGTTTCAGATCACCAAACAAATTTAAATATTAGACAAAGATAACACAAGTAAACACAAAATGCAATTTTTAAATGAAGGTGTTTATTATTAAGGGAAATGAAAATCCAAACCTGCATGGCCCTGTGTGAAAAAGTGATTGCCCCCTAAACCTAATAACTGGTTGGGCCACCCTGAGCAGCAACAACTACAATCAAGCATTTGCAATAACTGGCAATGAGTCTTTTACAGCGCTGTGGAGGAATTTTGGCCCACTCATCTTTGCAGAATTGGTGCAATACAGCCACATTGGAGGGTTTTCGAGCATGAACCGTCTTTTTAAGGTTATGCCACAGCATGTCAATTGGATTCAGGTCAGGACTTTGACTAGGCCACTACAAAGTCTTCATTTTGTTTTTCTTAAGCCATTCAGAGGTGGACTTGCTGGTGTGTTTTGGGTCATTGTCCTGCTGCAGAACCCAAGTGCTCTTCAGCTTGAGGTCACGAACAGATGGCCGGACATTCCCCTTCAAGATTTTTTGGTAGAACTCTGACCTTAACTGAGGCACATGAGGCCTGCAGTTCTTTGGATGTTGTTGTGGGGTCTTTTGTGACCTCTTGGATGAGTCGTCGCTGTGTTCTTGGGGTAATTTTGGTCCTCCAGCTACTCCTGGGAAGGTTCACCACTATTCCGTTTTTGCCATTTGTGGATAATGGCTCTCACTGTGGTTCACTGGAGTCCCAAAGCTTTAGAAATGGCTTTATAACCTCAGTTACTTTGTTTCTCATTTGTTCCTGGATTTCTTTGGATCGCAGCACGATGTCTCACTTTTGAGGATCTTTTGGTCTACTTCACTTTGTCAGGCAGTCCTGTTTAAGTGATTTCTTGATTGAGGACAGTTGTGGCAGTTATCAGGCCTGAGTGTGGCTAGAGAAACTGAACTCAGCTTTCCAAAGATGTGGTAAACCACAGTTAATTTATGTTTTAACACAAGGGGGCAATCACTTTTTCACACAGGGCCATGTAGATTTGGATTTTTTTACCCTTAATAATAAACACCTTCATTTAAAAACTGCATTTTGTGTTTATTTGCGTTATCTTTGTTTAATATTTGAATTTGTTTGATGATCTGAAATATTTAAGTGTGCCAAACATACAAAAAAAATAGAAATCAGCAAGGAGGCAAACACTTTTTCACACCACTGTACATAGCAGGGTGAATGCAAATGTTTATGTGAACCTCCTTCGGCCACATGCAACTCCTTCACTGCAGTTGTCTCCTAATCAGCCCCCTATTTTCATGCAAGACAATGCCCCCGTCACACTGCAAAGCGGGTTAGACAATTCCTTGAATCTAACAGTATTGAAACAATGAAATACCCAGCCCAAAGTCCAGATCTAAACCCCATAGAGGATCTCTAGAAAATCCTCTGCAACAAAGTAATGGCTAAGAAACCCACTACAGTTACTGAACTGTGGAAGAAACTGCAAGAAGAATAGACCAAGATCAAACCAGAGCAGTGTGAAAAACTAGTGACGTCCTGTGGGCGAAGATGTGGTGAAGTTATTCAAAGCAAGGGCCTCTACACTTTGTGGTGTTTGGACTTGGTGACTTGTCGTAGGCGGCGTGATGACGTGGTGAAGTCGCTGTGGGCCGTACGGCACCATTCTCCTGTACCTAGTTAGTTGTGTGTTGAATAAAAGAGAGTACGGTCGACATTTGTTGTCCGCGCCTCATTCTTAAACATAACAAATGGCGACGAGGGTAAACCTTAATAACTCAGACATGAAAGCGTGCTTGACACCCCCACAGCCGTTTTTTGCCCTGCCAGGTGAGCCACCGATCCCCTGGCCCCACTGATACGAGCTATTTCAAGGCTTTATCGCCGATGCCGGGGCGAACGATGCTAGTGACAGGAAACTAAAGGGGATGCTAGTCACCAATCTTGGCGCCAAAGGACAGCTTATGCTTCACTCTCTGGGCCCTACGTACACATTCAAAGACTGTGATGCCACGATGAACACGCTTTACACTGACAAAAGCAGTGTAATGGCACGGAGAGCGATTTTCAACCGGTGCCGCCAGCGTGAGGGTGAGTCAGTTCGGCATTATGTAGCAGACCTCTGGGACCTAGCAAGCACCTGTGATTATGGAGGGCTGATGAAAGAGATAACACGCGATAAGCTAGCAGAGAATACTAGCAACATGAGGCTGCAGAGTAAGCTGTTTTCGACAGCAGACAAACAAATACTGGACAAGACTGTGAGATTGGCATTCCAAATGGAGGCAGAGGACGAGCAATTATCCCAGCTAACACTGCCTAGCCAACAAGCACCTTGTCCAACAAGCGCCTTGTCCAACCCCATGACCACAGGTCGTCACCGCCACCACCCAACGCACCGGCCCCGCTTTTCCCTACCACAACCAGAAAAAGAAGGGTAGGAAGCGGGACGACACGGGCAAGCGCCTGCGCTGCAACACCTGTGGTTCATCTAGGCACCAAATCCAATCTGCCGCCTGTCCAGCCAAAGGAATGAAATACTACTGCTGTAAGGAATTGAACCATTTTGCTAGAGTCTGTCACTCAACCATCACAAACACAACGGCCTGCTCACCCGGCTCAGCCGCCATTCACTCAGTTGGTGTGAAAAACTGGCCATTCAGGTGTTGCAAAGTGGAACTGGACGGCGTTGACGTGCTACTGCTGCTGGACACAGTGGCCTATAGGTCCCTCCTGAGCATGTCTGCAGTCAGCAAACTGTTCCCTAGGAAGACAGTCACAGCAGATGCAGAGAACTTATTTGGTTACAGCCATGCCAAAATAGGCGTGGTGGGGACAGTCAGTTTTGCCATGTGATACGGCTCCAAGGCCATTCCTTCATTCACTTTCCAGGTGATGTGCACGGGGGTCAATCTGCTGGACATCGATCTGATCATCGAGCTGGGTTTCTCCATCACTGACCCAACGGGCACCACTGTTCTGGCAGTCGCCTCATCCTGGCATCAGCATTGGCCAGTGCTTTTCACGGGGCTGGGCTGCTTCACTTCTTTCAACCACTGACCGCTCATTGACCTGATGGTGTCCCCGAAAATTCAGCCTCTCTGCCAGGTACCCCTTGCACTACGGGACGACGTCAGAGCAGAGCTGCAGAAGCTGCAGAGATGCAGAAGCATCATTGAGCGGGTCACCTCATCTCCCTGGATCTCAAACTTGGTGGTGACAAAGAAGAAGATGGGCAGCCTATGACCGTGTATTGACCTCAAAACGGTGAACAAGGTGATGATCCCCGACAAATATCCCCTGCCCACAATGGAGGAGCTGACGGCAGTATTCCATGGTTCCAAGGTTTTATCCAAACCTGACCTCTGCCAAGGCTACCTATAGGTTCCCCTTCACCCAGACAGCTGCAACCTAACAGCCTTCATCACCTAGATGGGAGTATTCAGGTACATCCACATGCCTTTCGGCTTTAGTTTCACCTTGAGCTGCTTTCAAAAGATCATGGCTACCATCTTTGCCAGTCTCCCAGGGGTGGTGGCGTACCTGGATGGCATCCTGGTGCACGGCACAACCTCGGCCTCCCACAACGCCCACCTTGATATGGTTATGGAAGCACTAATGAGACACAGCCTCACACTCAATGGGGAGAAATGCATCTTTGGAGCACCAACCATCGAGTTTGTGGGTTTCCGCCTGTCTGCCGAGAGCCTGAGTCCCCTACACTCAAATGTCGAGGCGGTACTGCAGCAACCCGAGCCATCATCTCCTTCACAGCTCTCATCCTTTTTGGGCATGGCAAAGTTTCAAGGGCGCTTCATTCCCCAGTGCTCAGAGAAAATAGAGCCAGTACACGCCTTCCTGAAGCAGAATGCACCCTGGGTATGGACCCCAGCGTGCTCCGCTGCCATCAGCAAACTGAAGAAACACCTCACCTCTCCACTGGTGCTTGCCCACTTTGACCCACAAAGCCCCGCGTTCATGACGTGTGACACCTCTAACACATCAGTGGGAGCCCTTTTGTCGCAACTGCAAGGAGGAACTGAACGCCCAGTGGCGTTGGCCTCGAGGTCACTCACTTCAGCCGAGCAGAAGTCCTCAGTGGGAGAAGGGGAGGCATTGGTGTGCGTTTGGGCATGTGAACACTGGCACATGTATCTTTATGGATGACACTTCACACTGCAGACAGACCACAGAGCCCTCACGGCACTGCTGGAAACATCAGGGTTGGGACACAAACCTCTGCGCATCTACAGGTGGACAGAAAGATTTCAAGTATACGACTTTAACACCCAGGTCATGCCGGGCAGAGAAGATGTAGTGGCGGACCTCTTGTCCAGGGCCACACCTAACCGCACTCCGAACAGTGATCGAGACCACCTGGAGTCGGTACTGATCCACATGCTGCACGGGCCAATTCAAAACGTCTGAACAAGACCCAACTCTGACCTGACTGCACACTTTTATTTGTGAGGGCTGGCCTTTCGATGTGCCGGGGGAACTGGCACCCTTCCACAGAGTCAGGGACAATTTGTCATGCTGGAATGACATCTGTGTAGCAAGATTCCAATCCACGGTGATTCCAGAGGTGCTAAGGGGCCAGATCCTGACCATGGCACATGAGGGCCACCTGGGTGTCATCAGAGTCAAACAACAGTGTAGAGGTTTGGTCTGGTGACCAGGCATTGACAGGGACGTGGAGAACATGGTGAAGGAGTGTATGCCCTGCCTGGCCAGCGGGAAAACTGGTGGCCGCTACCACCGCCCCTGCAACCATTACTGTGGCCATCGGCCCCGTGGAAACACGTCCAATTGGACATGTGCAGTGAGCTACATAGCATCCCCCAACACCAACGCTTCCTATTAATGGCATACGACCTTAAGTCGAAATGGCCCGAGGTGTTTCCCATTGGCTCGGTTACCACAGATGTAGTCACCGAGTTCCTCAACTCCCTCTTCACCTGCTGAGGTTTGCCGGATGCCATTACAATGGACAATGGACCACAGTTCACCTTGACTGATTTTGAGACATTCATGAGAGAAAGGGGCATCAGGCACTTTAAAACCACCTTCTACCACCTGCAGGCGAACGGGGTGGGTGGGGTGGAGAGATTCAACCAGACCCTCAAGAACGGTCTCAGGGCACACCTGGTGGATGGATTCCCGTTCTCAGCCACATTACAGAGCACCCTGCTACATTACCGAGCGACGCCTCATGCCACGACGGGATGCTCCCGGCTCTACTAATGGTAGGACGTGAACTGTGTCTTCCCCTGGACTGACTGTGGCCCCCATCGAAGGCTATCCCGACAGAAGGACCATCACTTAGGTGGAGGATGGTTGAACAGCGACGGCGAATGAAGCAGATATTTGACAGGAAACGGCAAGCGAAGCGACCTGGACTTATGGTGCTGAATTGGGTTCAGATCTGGCGCCCCAGCCGCGCTCACAAACTGCAGTTGTTTTGGACAATGCTGATGGAGATCAAAGCGCTGCTAGGCCCAGCCACCTTTTGCCTCGCTGATGGGTCATGGTGGGACACCAACTGCCTCAGGAAAGTGGGACTGACAGTGGCCCCGGATCAGTAGACGGCTGCAGACACAATGAGATCGGGATGGGACTTCGGCAACACAGGAACCGCAACTCATGAGGAGCATCCGCTGGGGCCGGTGGCAGCAGCACAGCCGGAGCACCATTTGGCCTGGGTTCGGCAAAGACCCCGCCACGTGAAGGACTTTGTCACAAACATTTGAGTGTAGCCAGAACGTGACCGACAACAGTGGCAGAATAACCCACTTGGTCCTACAAAGTTCTTTGGGGTTTTGAGGGGTGGGTGGGGTGAATGTGGTGTTTGGACTTGGTGACTTGCCGTAGGTGGCATGATGACGTGATGAGCTGGCTGTGGGCCATACAATGCCAAGCGTCTGTACATAGTTAGTTGTGTGGTGAATAAAGGAGAATACGGTCGACATTTGCTGTCCGCACCTCATTCTTAAACATAACATACTTCCTCTTAATTTTTTAGTCCTATATCCCTAAAAAAAAAAAAAATTGTTAAATCTTCTCTTCTGACACAGTTGTTACTGTTCTCTAATTTTGCTCTGTCATGAATTGCCTCTCAGGGCAGAGAAATGAGACCCACGCGCTGAACTGCAGTTAGTGGAATTTATTACACACACAAAAAGCAACACAAGTCCCAAGAGGTGCACAAAAACAAAGTCCAAGGACAGACACTGAGAAAAAACTTGAGACGATGACAGGGTGGGAGTATCTGGAAGAGGAGGTAAGATAGTCATGTCATATAGAAACAAAATATAAATCCTGAACTACAGGAAGTGACAAAATAATGCTAATACATAAAACATAAATAACTAACAGAATGATAAACCAAGGAGACATCATAACTCAATACACAGGAAAACAACACAAAGCTGGAAAAATACAGAAAATATTCAGAAATAAATTAAGAGCCTGAGCCCAGTGAAACACCACACTCAGCCTCATGACAGAGCCCCCCCCCCCAAGGGGTGGATTACAGACACCCCAGGGTAACACCCAAAAAAGACCCCCCCCCCAAAAAAAAGTATAACAACAATTAATGGGAGGTGGGCGGAACAGCCTTAGGATGGAACAAAAAACACAAACCCCACTCATGACCCACACCCACGCAATATCAGACCCCTGGGCCCCCTAGGCCACAACTAAACAGTTCAGGTGGCCGGCCAAAGTCCCAGACCTGACAGACAGCAAGGTGGTGCGAGTCGGGTGGCCTACCGGAGAATAAGGGCCACCCAACCCAACGGCACAGTCCGTCAGGCAGCCGACCAGAGTTCTTCAGCCACCTGAATAGGAGAGGTGGCCCAGGAGGTGGCTCCCCCACAGCGAGGCCCAACAAAAGGAAGGAGAGATGAGAAGGGGAAACCACAACGGCGTCAGGCACAGGAGGGGAAACCACGACGGCGTCTGGCACAGGAAGGGGAACCATGACGGCGTCTGGCACAGGAGGAGAGGGGACCATGATGCCCCCAGACTGACCTCCCGGATTGCAACAAGGTAGCACCCACGGAGGTTCCAGACTGGAGCAAAGCGGCGCCCACGGTGGCTCTGGACTGGAGAGAAGCAGCAACCGCAGTGGCTTCGGGCTGGAGTGACGCAGCAACCGCGGTGGCTCCATGCTGGAGTGAAGCAGCACCCGCGGTAGCTCCGGGCTAGAGCAAAGCAGCACCCACGGTGGCTCTGGACTGGAACGATGCTGCACCCTCGGTGGTCTCGGACTGGGACACAACTGCACCCTCAGTGGGTCCGGACTGGACCAAAGCTGCACCCTCGGTGGGCCCGGACTGGGACATGGCTGCACCCTCGGTGGGTCCAGACTGGACCAAGGCTGCACTTTCAGTGGGCCCAGACCGGGCCAAGGTTGGCACCCCCGGTGGGTCCAGACCAGGCCAAAGCTACACCCACGGTGGCCCCTGGGTTGGGGCGTAACACCCATGGCGGGCCCACACTGGAGCACAACACCCAAGTTGGTCTTAGGTGGTGCAGCACCCACAACAGTCCCTGACTGGGACACAACACCCACAGAGACCCGGACTGAAGTGGAGCTGCACCCACGGAGGTCCCGGGCTGGGACAGAGCACCCGCAACGAACTCAGCCAGAGGGGAAGCAGCATATACGGAGGACCCGGACTAGGCCGGGTATTCTCTGGGCCCCTCCCCAATCTGACCAGTGATGACATGTTTAGTCGCTCGTCATCCTTGAACCGCTGGCTGTCTGTGTGGTGTCCTAAAAATGACGTGGGCTACATTGACAATTGGAGCTCTTTTTGGGGAAAACCTGGTCTTACGAGACGAGACAGCATTCATCCCACTTTGGATGGTGCTTCTCATTTATCTAACAATCTGGCATCTTTTTTATCCAAATTTCCAAAACCATGACTACTCAGAGTTGGGACCAGGAAGCAGAGTCGCAGTCTTACACGCCTCTCTGCAGCTCCTCTTCATCCGCCACCCCTCAGCTTAGCCCCTGTCTTCCCCATCAGAGAATCGTTGTCTGCTCCCTCCAAAGTAAATAAAAATATCATGCGTAAGCATCCCAAAGTGATAAAGCAAAACATTGGTAAAACTCAAATTAAACATAAAGCCTCTAAATTGAATGATTTGGCCTCTGTTCCTCCTCATAATTTAAAAATTAAATGTGGTTTACTAAATATTAGGTCTCTAACTCCCAAGTCTCTGTTAGTCCATGATCTGTTAATTGATCATCAGATTGATTTAATTTCCCTTACAGAGACTTGGTTAGGGCAAGAGGATTATGTTGGTTTAAATGAATCAACTCCCTCTGGTTATTTAAACTGTCAAAATCCCAGAAGTTCTGGTCGCGGAGGAGGAGTAGCAACAATTTACCATTCCAAATTACTAGTTAATGTAAAGCAAAAAACACGTTATAATTCCTTTGAGGGCCTGGTCCTCAGTATTGGGCACTTTAGCAATTTTAGGTTAAACCCAATTTTATTTGCCATAGTTTATCGTCCCCCATCAACCTACTCAGAATTTTTATCCGAATTTGCTGATTTCTTAGCTGATTTAGTGCTGAAATCTGATAGAATAATTATAGTAGGGGACTTTAATATACATGTAGATGTAGATAGTGACTGCCTTAATGTGGCATTTAATTCAATATTAGACTCGATTGGGTTTTCTCAGAAAGTAGGAAATTCTACTCATTACCTCCACCATACATTGGACCTTGTTCTGACATATGGCATAGAAATAGAAAATCTTGTAGTGTCTCCTCATAACCCTGTACTGTCAGACCATTGTCTGTTAACCTTTGATTTTACCATTTCTGACTATTTGGCTCCTAAAGAAAAATATTATTACAGTAGATGCCTCTCAGATGATGCTGTTTCCAAATTTATGCAGATTGTTTCCTCTATGCCATGTGTCAACACAATGGAAATAAGCTATAGACAGCTTGCTCCTTCTGTAATTGATAACATGGTGGATAGTGTTTCAGCTTCTCTGCATCAGGCTCTAGACTTGGTGGCCCCCTTAAAAAAGAAAAAGTCTAATCAGAGATTTCTAACTCCTTGGTTCAACACAGAAACTTGTAGCTTAAAACAGAAGACTCGTCAATTAGAAAGAAAATGGCGCTCTACTAATTTAGATGAAATCTATTTAGCTTGGAGAAATCATCTTTTAATTTATAAAAAATCTCTTAGAAAAGCTAGAACAAGTTATTACTCTGCATTAATAGAAGAGAACAAGAATAATCCCAGGTTTCTTTTCAGTACTGTAGCCAGGTTGACAAAGAGTCAGGACTCTGTCAATCCTAGCATTCCCTTAGAGCTTACTAGTCAGGACTTTATGAACTTTTTCAATAATAAAATTTCATCCATCAGAGATAAAATCAATCAGATTCTTTCCACAGTTAACTTAAATACTGTAACTACTACAACTCCTTCTTTTGATGTCTGTCTTGATGAGTTTACTCCAATCGACCTTTGTGAGTTAGACAAAATAGTTTCCTCATCCAAACCTTCAACTTGTCTTTTAGACCCTATTCCTACTAGGTTATTTAAAGAAGTCTTCCCACTTATTGGTAGCTTTATTCTTCATATAATCAATTCTTCATTAACTTTAGGCCATGTACCGCAGGCTTTTAAAACAGCTGTAATTAAACCCTTACTCAAAAAGCCAACGCTAGATCCAGGAGCTTTAGCTAACTATAGACCAATCTCTAATCTCCCTTTCATTTCAAAAATCTTAGAAAGAGTTGTTGCTACGCAATTATTCGACCACCTGCAGGGAAATGGTTTACTTGAAGAGTTTCAATCTGGGTTTAGAATCCATCATAGTACTGAAACAGCCTTAGCGAAGGTCACTAACGACCTCCTCATTGCATCTGATAATGGACTAGTTTCTGTACTTGTCCTTTTAGACCTTAGTGCAGCTTTTGATACTATCGATCATAATATTCTACTTGATAGATTAGAACACTATGTTGGACTTAATGGAACTTCGTTGCAGTGGTTTAGATCTTATTTATCTGATAGGTTCCAGTTTGTTCATGTAAATAATGAGTTTTCTTTCAACTCAAAGCTTAGTCATGGAGTTCCACAGGGATCTGTGCTAGGCCCTACTCTTTTTAGTTTATATATATGCTTCCGTTAGGCAACATTATTAGAAAGCACTGTATACATTTTCATTGTTATGCAGATGACACACAATTATACCTGTCAATGAAGCCAGATGATAGTAATCAATTAGCCAAGTTAGAAGCCTGTCTTAAGGAAATCAAAGCTTGGATGACTTGCAATTTCCTGCTATTAAATTCAGATAAGACTGAAGTCATTCTTGTTGGTCCAAAAAACCTTAGAAATTCCTTTCCAAATCAAACTTTCAGTTTGGATGCAGTTACTCTTTCTCTTAATAGCTCTGTGAGGAACCTTGGAGTTATTTTTGATCAGGATTTGTCCTTCAATTCACATATTAAATTTGTTTCTAAGACTGCCTTCTATCATTTGCGTAATATTGCCAAGATTAGGAGCATCTTGTCTCAGAGTGATGCTGAGAAACTGATCCACGCTTTTGTTAGCTCGAGATTAGATTATTGTAATTCTTTATTATCAGGTTGTCCTAAAACATCTTTAAAAAGTCTTCAGCTGATCCAAAATGCTGCAGCAAGAGTTTTAACAGGTACTAGAAAGAGAGATCATATCTCTCCGGTTCTGGCCTCCCTTCATTGGCTTCCCATAGAGTTTAGAATTAAGTTTAAAATCCTTCTTCTTACTTACAAAGCTCTAAACAATCAGGCTCCTTTTTATTTAAAAGATCTGATACTACCGTATTATCCTAACAGAGCACTACGCTCCCAAAATGCAGGACTACTTGTAATACCTAGAATCTCCAAAAGTACAATGGGAGGCAGAGCCTTCAGTTATCAAGCTCCTCTCCTGTGGAATCAGCTGCCAATCCGGATTCGGGAGTCAGACTCGATCTCTGTTTTTAAGATTAGGGTTAAAACCTACCTTTTTGATATAGCCTACAATTAGGGAGGGATCATGTGTTTCTGAACCCTCCCTTAGTTATGCTGCTAATAGGTTTAGTCAGCCGGGGGACCTCCAGTAATGCACTGGGCCTCACTCCTTTCCTCACTCTCTATGAAATTTTTTTTTTTGCTGGTCATTAACATTTGTTTGTTCTCTCCCATAGATTGAGTCCCCATCGTGCTGTTTGCTCTCTACATGTCTGTTCTTTTCATCTTCTCTGTCCCCTCACCCCCCAGCCAGTCGCAGCAGATGACTGCCCCTCCCTGAGCCTGGTTCTGCTGGAGGTTTCTTCCTGTTAAAAGGGAGTTTTTCCTCTCCACCGTCGCCAAGTGCTTGCTCACAGGGGATCACCTGATTGCTGGGGTCTTTCTGCAACTGTGGGGGTTCCCCCCTACAGTTGATAGTGCTATGAGATGACTGTTGTTGTGAAATGGCGCTATATAAATAAAGTTGAATTGAATTGAATTGAATTGAATAGGCCGAAGCTACACCCACGGAGGTCCCGGGCTGGGATGGAGCGTCCTCGACGACCTCAGCGGGGAGAGCTGGACCCACGGTGATCTCGGGCGGCAAGCCTGGACCCATGGAGACATCTGGCAAGGGTGGAATTTCCTTGGTGACCCTGGGGGAAGACTTGGACAGAACATGCAGGGAAACAGGGTCAGGGTCACCGGCAGCAGTGAAGCCCGGTGAGGTGAGCTCAAGTGCAGCTGACGGCTGCACCCAAATCTCCTCACCAAGAGCCAGGCAAAATTTCTCCAAAACAGACACAAGAAAAATGAAGGAGCGTACTTGCCTGAGCTCAAGTTCCACCGCCGTCCAGGACTCCGTTGATCCAGACGATGGTTGTTTGGGCCCGGTCCTCTGGAGGTCCAGCTCCAACTCTGCTGCGGCGGCCCCTGCAGCAGGCATGGTGGTCGATGCAATCCTGGGACCCCTCAGCAATGTGGCCCACACAGGTGGCTCACTCTTCGTGGAGACAGGAGGTTGGCTCCCTGCTGGCGCTGCTTCCTGCTTAGCTGAAGCCCGGGGACTCTCCTTAGTCGGTGCAGGCATCAGCTTGGGTTCAGCGCTCTCCCTCCATCCATAGCGTGGCTGCGGGGCTGGAACCAGGTCCTCCAGAGCCGCAGGCTCCTCCATCATCCGGCAGCTAAGTTCCGGGGCTGGCAGACACTCAGGGGTGATAGGAGGAGACACAGAGAGAGCAGGTAAAGGCTGTGTAGCAGCAGCAGACAGTGAGGACTCAGAGGACTGCACGGCCTGAGCCTCACCTCCGAGAATCAGATAAGGTAATTCATGTTTAAATGATAAAGAATGAAAAAAACACTTGCCTGTGTTCCTGAGGCGTGATGTTTTCTGCTGCAGCTGGTCTGCAGTCATCCTTCTCTGTGGCTACGGTGGTCATGGGCCCTTCAGAGGATCGTGGAGGAGCCACCCCTGCAGGCACGGAGACGGGCGGAGCCGAGGGAGATACATCCAAACCCTCAACAGCGGGAAAGAATGCCGAGGAGAAGGGGGAGGCAGCAGCTCTGGGAAAAGATGATGCTAATGAGGAAGCCGGAGGGGAAAATAGCAAAGAAGGCACTGCTGCAGAGGTCTTCTCCCTCGGCGAGGGAGGGGCTGCTGACATGGAGGTGGAGGCGTTCTTCTGGCAGCCCAGAGCTAGATGATGGCGTCTTGGAGCTGGCGACACGGGAGCCGGCGACACGGGAGCTGGAGCCGAAGCTGGCGAACAGGGAGGGAAGAAGGACATCTGCCGTGGAGAGCACCTTCATGTCGGCTTTGGTCTCACTGGAGGCGGCCCCATCTTCAGCTCAGAGAATGACTGCTGAAGCGAGAAGACCGTGAACAAAAGTTCCGCATATTGGGGATATTTCCTACAGGCCAGATTGTGCCTCCAGGATCACCACCACTCCATTCACACTCTCCCAGGTCTTCTTTGGTCCGCGGGCAGTGAGAGCTTCATCCACAAGACTCTGGATGAAGTCGGCAGCCCACTCCTCCTCCAGGCTCGAGAACCCCGTTGCCAATCTCCCTTTAATTGGCGGAGGCCAGCGCGCTGGGGACTTAATGAGCTCAAGGTGAGTGAAACACAAAAACAAAAAAGGCAAAATCCACTAACTACAGCAGCTGGGTCCCAACTGGTGGCAGTCGTCTGTCATGAATTGCCTCTCAGGGTAGAGAAATGAGACCCACGCGCTGAACTGCAGTTAGTGGAATTTAGTACACACACAAAAAACAACACAAGTCCCAAGAGGTGAATGAAAACAAAGTCCAAGGACAGACACTGAGAAAAAACTTACAGGCAAGGATGAATCCAGATAAACTCACCAGAGCGGGAATTGGGCTCTGGTGGCAATGAGGAAGAGAGTTAAACAAAACTGCCGCAGTGAGAGAACAATCAGTCTTTAAATAGTTGGGGAACACAATGAAATAATGGGCGGCAGGTGCGGGCTGCATGAGTGGGCGGGTGACCTAATTAAACAACTCACAGCTGAGATGACTAGGGAACAGGCAGTGAGACGACGACAGGGTGAGAGTGTCTGGAAAAGGAGGTAAGGCAGTCATGTCATATAGAAACAAAATATAAATCCTGAACTACAGGAACTGACAAAATAATACTAATACATAAAACATAAATAACTAACAGAATGATAAACCACTAAGGAGACATCATACACAGGAAAACAACACAAAGCTGGAAAAATACAGAAAATATTCAGAAATAAATTAAGAGCCTGAGCCCGGTGAAACACCGCGCTCAGCCTCATGACATGCTCACTGTTTCATTTTTACAAAATAAATGTTTGTGTTGAAGTGCCTTGGTTATTTAAAAAAAATGCTGGTATAGCAGTGGTATAGCCACAGGTAATATTCTGTCAAATTCTGAACAATGAAGACAAACAATATTTCAGAATAAATCAAGTATTAAAATATTGTTCTTTAATTTTGATCTCCACTGCACTATAGGTACCTTTTAGAAATTCGTGTTGTAGTGACACCTTTTGGTCGCTAATTGAACTGTGACCACATTTATTTCACTGTACAATAACTCACTATGATGTTGTATTCGGGTCATAACAACGCTGCCACACTTCACCTTACAGTCTAACTGGTACCTCACATTTCACTCTGCTCCTGATAGTCCTTCTTTGTGCAATGAGATGATTCATGTGTTTATATGGGTCATCATATATTAAGCTATGATGTACACTACCGTTCAAAAGTTTGGGGTCACCCAGACAATTATTTTGTGTTTTCCATGAAAAGTCACACTTATTTACCACCATGAGTTGTAAAATGAATAGAAAATATAGTCAAGACATTGACAAGGTTAGAAATAATGATTTGTATTTGAAATAATAATTTTTTCCTTCAAACTTCGCTTTCGTCAAAGAATCCTCCATTTGCAGCAATTACAGCATTGCAAACCTAACATGATTGCACAAGGGTTTTCTAATCATCCATTAGCCTTCTGACGCAATGAGCAAACACATTGTACCATTAGAACACTGGAGTGATAGTTGCTGGAAATGGGCCTCTATACACCTATCTAGATATTGCACCAAAAACCAGATATTTGCAGCTAGAATAGTCATTTACCACATTAGCAATGTATAGAGTGTATTTCTGATTAGTTTAAAGTTTTCTTCATTGAAAAAAACAGTGCTTTTCTTTCAAAAATAAGGAAATTTCTAAGTGACCCCAAACTTTTGAACGGTAGTGTATATAGGGTTTATAGTCGCGTTAGTTTTACTTTCCATGGGTAATCCCTTTGTCTGTCATGCATGTATTTCTGTCATTTGGTTGTCTGCTGTCATGCTGCTGTAACACTGTAATTTCCCAGTTTGGGATCAATAAAGTACATCTATCTATCTATCTATCTATCTATCTATCTATCTATCTATCTATCTAAAGAGCCCTTATAATGCTTTTTGGGATTTCCCTATTATTTTAGTGGGTTATGAAGGATTTTTGCGACATTATAGGGTCTGCAAAGTCAAACAGCCCAAAATCCACCTGCACGGGGGTTCTCCTTTCCTACAGAAACTGGGACTACAGATTAAAATGAATGGAATGCATTGAGATCACACACTCACCCAGTGTTTCTTCTGGTTTAAAGACCTTGGTGTGGTGGCAACATATTTTTCCGGGAAGGGGGGGGCATAAAACACATGACACTATTTTAATAGAGTTAATGTTATACTATTTATTTATTCATTTATTTATTTATTTTAATTTTGCAGTTTGAAATGCTGTTTCTCTGTCTCTTAGTGGTGTACACAATATTTTAAAAAAAGAAGGAATAAGGATGAAAAACAATAACAGCAGTCAATGTACAGTAATGATACCCATAGTGCAAATAAAGATAAAACATAGCAATCCTATGTACAGAAAAAAAAAGTAGAGCCGTAATACCCGTAATTGAAAGTTCAGTGCAGTAGCGGGGGTGCAGACAGTGACAGATTGGACTGTGCATGATCAGTATTGCAATAACAGAGAGCAGCAGGTATGGCATTTGTGCAAATGGTTGCAGTAAGGTGCAGAGACAAACAGCAGCAGATATATTATGGTTGGTGTGCCAAGTCTTTCTGTGCAAACAGCTGAAGTAGTTATTGTGTGGGTGAGTGTGTTACGGTCCGGGGGCGGGGGGGGAGAGTAGAGTTCAGGGTCCTGATGGCCTGATGAACAAAACTGTTTAGCAGTCTTGGGGAGTGGGCCCAGAGGTTTCAGTACCTTTTCCCCGAGGGTAGGGGGCTGAAGAAGGAATGTGAGGGGTGTGAGGTGTCGCCTGCGATGTTGATGGCTCTGTGGGTGAGGTGGGTATGGTAGATGTCTGAGAGGGAGGGCAGAAGGGCACCGATGATCTTGTTGGCTGCTTTCACTGTGCAATGTAGAGTCTTCCAGCAGGATGCAATGCAGCTTCCGTACCACACTGTGATGCAGCTGGTGAGGATGCTCTCGATGATGCTCCTGTAGAATGAGCACATGACTCATGACTTGTGCTCTCCTCAGTTTGTGGAGGAAATAGAGGCAAGTTTTAGCCTTCTTGGCCAATGATGTGGTGTTGTTAGACTGGGAGAGGTCCTTAGAGATGTGCATCCCCAGGAACTTCATGCTGCTCACCCTCTCCACAGCTCCTCCATCGATGATCAGAGGGGGATGCTGTGTGTGTCTCCTCTCCTAAGTCGACCACAATCTCCTTGGTTTTTCTCACGTTCAGAAAGAGACTATTGTCTTTACACCAATGGACCAGTTGGCTCACCTCATTTCTGTAGTTGGCCTCTTCATTGTTTGTGATGAGGCCCACCACCGTCATGTTGTCCGCAAACTTGATGATGTGGTTGGTGCTGTAGGCTGGTACACAGTCATGGTTCAGCAGGGTTTAGAGCAGCGGGTTGAGCAGACACCCTTGTGGGGCCCCTGTGCTCAGTGTGATGGTCTTGGATGTGTTGCTACCGACCCACACATTCTGTGGCCTCCCTGTGAAAAAGTCCAGCACGCAGTTACAGAGAGAGGTTTTGAGTCCCAAGTGTCTGAGTTTTTGTACTAGGTGCTGGGGGATGATTGTGTTGAATGCTGAGCTGAAGTCCAAGACCAGCATTCGCACATAGGAGTTCTTTGAGTCCAGGTGGGTGTGGGCTGGGTGGAGAGCAGCAGAGATGGCATCTTCTGTGGATCTGTTTGACCTGTATGCGAACTGAGATGGATCGTGGGAGGGAGAGAGGGTGGACTTGATGTTCTGCTTGACCAACCGCTCAAAGCACTTCATTATGATGGAAGTCAGTGCTGCAGGCTGGTAATCATTGTAGCTGGATGGGATGGGCTTCTTTGGGACTGGTATTATGGTAGCAGTTTTGAAATACGTGGTGACAACAGCTTGACTCAGGAAAATGTTGAAGATGTCGGCCAGGACATTCTGAAGCTCCTCCGCACAGTACTTCAGAATGTGACCTGGTATGTTGTCTGTCCAGCTGCCTTGCGTGGGTTGATCCTGGAGAAGCTCCTCTTCACGCTAGCTGGATCCAGACTTATAGCCTGCTCGTCTGGAGGAGGAGTGGTCTTCTTTGCTGATGTGCTGTTTTGTGCTTTAAAGTGGTCAAAGAAGTCATTTAGGTTGTGAAGCAGTGTGATGTCACTCTCACAGGTCTGAGGTGGAGGTTTGTAGTTGGTGAGGGTCTGTATGCCACGCCAGTGTAACTGGTGTTATCCTTCTCTCCTTCCTCTCTTGCACCCTCTGCCTGAACACTTTCCTCTCCTTGGCACCGCTCTTCTATCTCATCTTTCCCTCTCTGAGCACTGTCTTATTCAAGATCTCTCTCTGTCTTTGGTGGCATAGAAACAGGTTAGAAAATACCAAGTGTAATGTTTTGTCCTGCATAATTTTTTTGTCATGATTTGCATAAATGACGTAAATATGTGTATTTTTTGTATTTTTATTATAGTGTTTCTTTCTTCCGTTGAGAAAGAGTAGGGAAGAGAAGGGGAAAAACATTCATAATAGTAATTAACTCATGCATACTTAAATTATATGATGAGAGGTGGGTGTAGTAGCCAGAAATTCTACTCATGTAAAAGCAGTGTTATCTTATGAAATTAATAATTAAAAGTAGACGCCCAAAAATTTCTAGTTAAATTAAGTAAGGATACAAAAAGCACCCACTTAAATAAAAACCCGAGTAATGACTTGTAATGAAATCATGAAGTTTTGAGGTTTTTCTCCAAAATGTATCAGTTTTCTTATAGTTTTCTACTTTTCTCTGTAAATTTATCTAAATTTGTAATTTCTTCTTGTAAAATTATGACTTTTCTTGTACATTTGAGACTTTATTGTAAATTTGTGGATTATTTTATGGCTAATTTTAGTCTATTTTTTTTTAATAAAATTACTGTTGTGTTTTTTTTTATTTTTAGAAATTTGAAATAGATTGTGGTAAAATTTTGACTTTTGTTCGTCATACAATTTGAACTTTTGGCCATAATTTTGCAGTGCCAGAACAAAACAATAATTTAACTCTGATTTCAAAGAAATATAATTATTAATAATATTATATTTAATGAAATAAATTAACTAAAACTACCAAAGATGCTGTTATTTCTGTTATAATATTTCTGTATTTTTACAGGGTTTTTTTTTTTTAGAACTCTCCTCACCACCCAGACAACAGGAAAAAACCTCCCATATTTTGAAATCCTAATGTTGGTAGGTTTAGCTTACCTGAAGGCTGGAGGATGTTGACAGATTTAAGTCACTGACTTCGTGGATTTTGGTCATTTTAACTTGCCAGGTACATAATAATAAATATAAATTACTTAATATTGTAGTGGTTGGTGAAGTAAATACAGTCACCTTTGCCTTTCCCTCAGTTAGCCTGCATATGAAGCCTAGCCACACCTGTTAGCTATGCAACTCATTATTGTTCACGTTACCAGCAGGTTAAAACCACAATAAATGCCTCCACTACTTACAAACCTCTTCTGCCTTTTTTCTTTGTTAAAGTACTTAAATAAATTTGTGCTTTACTCTGACATGGAATCAGGTCTGCCTCATGGACAGCGATGCTAGATAGGTCTGCCTGCTGACTGGAATGGTTGCACGGGCGGCATGCTCCAGAACTCCAATGCACAGGTGGCTGTCATGTGTATTGTTTTCATGCGCTTGCAGAGCATCATTCCTTCATTTATTTTCTTAGCGTGGCGGCTGAGTTTTAGGTGCAGCGGGTCGCCACGCAGAAATGTTACCAGTGGAAACCCTGCTCACTTTCAAAATGGCATGCTCGTAAAAGGGTTGCAGATAGACTCCTTTGCAGTCGTGATGCTCAAACTCTCTAAAGGTGACTGTTTTATTAATTTTGGCTTGGTAGCGTCACTGCTAACTCTTGAAATGAAAAATCAATTGAAGTGCGGCAACTGCAGAGACATGACAGGGAGGAAGTCAGCGTGGAAGAAAATATCTGGTAAATTTTCAAAACAATATAGAGGAGCAGAATAAATTAATTTTTTTCTCTGGAGCTCTCTACCTCCACTGGTGGGTTGCGACCTACAGGATCACTGACTTGACAGACCTGCTTCCTTGCTAGTCTGGCACACCTTCTCCTCAGAGGGGAAGAGCAAGAGACCTTTCCCACTGAACCTCAGAATTCATATAGCTACAGCGCAGCTAGCTTAGCTGGT
This sequence comes from Pholidichthys leucotaenia, assembly GCA_020510985.1. Classification (NCBI taxonomy): domain Eukaryota; kingdom Metazoa; phylum Chordata; class Actinopteri; order Cichliformes; family Pholidichthyidae; genus Pholidichthys; species Pholidichthys leucotaenia. Next base: position 244,884,546 of record CM035843.1, on the reverse strand, counting down.
GAATTAGCTAGCTCAGCTCTTCCCTGTAAATTGTAGTAACCCCGTGAGACATCCCCAGTCCCAGTTCATTCATTAATCAATGATCAATAATATATCTCATGTTAGTCTGGCTTATTTTGTTATATCTTGGTCGTGAACATTTGATAGATTGGACAGCCAACAGTCAAAGTGGCCACAGCCAGGATTTTCAAAGCGATTACTTCTCAGAATGGCTGTTACAATGACACATATTGGAGGTCGTGGTAATCCACAGCCACAAAATTATTGAATTATTTTGTAGGTGCTGTATGAAATATTTGAATACTTGTTTTAGTGGCACCTTGTGGTTACTAAGTGAACTGCACCTCCATTCATCCAGTCTCTTAGGGCACATTCAGATGGCCAGTGTTTGGTTCGGACCAAAGGAGCAAACAGTGGCTTCGACAGATAGTTTAGTTTGTTTGGTGCAGTCTGAACACGCATTGGAACTCTGGTATGCGCCAAACAAGCAAAGTCTGGTCCTCCTGAAAATGGGGGTCTCGGTTCACTTGCAGACAAAGTCTGGAGTGCTCCACTTGCAGTGTGAATCCAAACGGACTATCCAGCGGACCAAAGGGCAGAAGTGCCCCTTGGCTTTTGTGTAACCATAGCAACATGTAGTCTGACAAGAGGAAGTGGCGTTTACCATAGTACATTTTGGGTAGAAAATAACAATAAAGACAACCACGCAAATCCGAGAAATCCTTTTACCAGAGAAAGCCGAGGAGAAAAGTTAAAAAATGTCTCGTTTGTGGCAGACAAACAATTCGACTGAAGGGAATGGACTTCTGTTTTCGGTCCTGGCCAATCGATGAGCCTGATTTTTCTTCTTCACCAAGATTTTTTCTTCCTCGTCAGTGGTGGTTTCAGCTACAGTGCCCCAAATGAGCAGTTGTTGTAACTGTGTGATGTTGTCCAAGCAGTTTGGTCCACTGAAGTGTGAATGCAAACCAAACCAAACAAAGGTGTGAAAATGCTCGGCATTCCTGCCCAGTTGAACCGAGACCCCCAGTCTATCCTGGTCTGAATGCAGCCTTAGAAGGAGTGCAGCCCAAACACTTTCACATAAAAAATAAGTGGAACCATTCAAGGAGCTGCAGTTTTTGCCACCTCCCCATTATTTTTCAGCCATGGGATAAAAGATACAAGATTGTTGATAAGAACGCACAGTATTGTTTAACAAGTCTTTTGTGCAGCATCAGAGCATTTGCGCTTTTTCTTCATCCCTCTATGATCTGTTTGGTCTGGCTCCATGCTGTCAGCTGACACTGAAGTACTCACTGCATACCCAGCGGTCACTTAAAAACAGCTGAGGAGATGGCCACAGATGCAAATGTTCATTACACTGGGACAAATTAAATTTCAAACATACTTGAGAGGTAATGGATGCGGCACACTTGCACGACACCGGGGCTTATTAACATTTTTCATCTCACCATAGAGCTGAAATATCTCAATGAAGGATTAGATTGTTTATTAATCTGTCTCTAAAACACAGTTGTGTGCATGTGTGCGCGCCATGCTATCAGTGTCAACAGATGAGCTATGTGAGCTCGGGCTGGAGGAGAAGATAAAACATGACAGCATCAGCAAGCCATCTTGACTTGGGCTAGTTGGTTACTATGGATACCATACATATAGGCACCAGCTCTTGACACACGCACTCCTTTAGAGTCTGACCTTCTTCAGACCCTCTTTCACTATCATAACATCAGTCACAGCCGGCCCACTTAGAGCCTCCTCCTCCTCCCCACACCAACATAATGACATTTGCATACAGATGTCTCACTTGTGCCAATAATGCATTGTGCATGTGTGTGTGTGTGTGAGTGAGAGAGCGGAGAGTGTGTGTAAGTGTGTGCATACCGGCTGCGACTGTAATCAGCTGACATGCGAGCACAGGTTACAGCTTGAAGGCAGAGCAGCACGTGCAACCTTTTGAGTTAAAAAAGGCCTCATTACAGTCATTATCAGCATCATTATCAAGAAGTAAGATGGCTTCTTTGGCTTGAAAAATAGTAGAGTGAGTGCTTTAAAGTGAGTGGGGAGGAAATGAGGGTGAAGTGTTGGGTGAATTTAAAGACAGGGTTGTTGGGGGGGGGGGGTTGCTTCTTCTAGTTTTCTGGAACAACTGTGCCTGGCAGAGAGAAGTAAAAAGGAAATTTGAGTTGAACTAATCAAGGCCCTGTTCCAAATCTGCAACCCTGCCCCCACCCTCCCCCTTTCTCTTCTTCTTCTTCTCTTCTTCTTCTTCTTGTATTTTCTTCTCTTGCCTCATGAAACAAGCCACCTACACTTTAGGACATCTGCTAAGCTGATTTTCTGGAGCTTAGCAGCACCACAGTGGTATCAAAGAGATTAGGTGAAACAACATCCAACTCTGGCTTTGTGCTGCGTTTCAATAATGCAGCGCCGTGCCACCGCGCACATGTGTTTCGCCTCCACTGCTGCGCACTTTGCCTGCCTGCCTGCTTGCTCGCTTGCTGGCACACCAGCTCATCTGTGCATGTGTGTGGGTGTATGTGTGTATTATACCCGGGTGTTACGGAGCCATAAGTCACAGAGCTAGTGTAATACAGTCGGATTCGGACTGTGAGCGCTTGTTTGTGTGCAAGGATTGAGAAAGCGTAACCGGAGAGCTGCTTCAGAGGATCTCTCAAGTCTTTGTTTTTGAGCCAAGCCCATTATCACTGGAGAAAAAATCGTTTCCAGAAAATAAACTAAGCGTTTGGCACTGCAGGAAATCCACTAAACGTCGGGAGTTATTTTTTGCCTTGTGAGGCCTGACACTCACATGTTTGCACTTTTTCCTCTTTTCTCTCCTTTGAGCATGTGTTAATTTGCTTTTTCCTCTGCCATACATTTGGTAATGAAAAGGTGCTTTATGAAGCAGAGTGACTATATCTTAGTGCATTATGCATGCATGATGGCTAACACTTAGTAACTATCCACACACGTAATTAAGTAGTGAAATGTAATAATGTCATTTATCCCTCTGGGTTTTGGGTTTGAATAATTGCTGCAGCGTCAGCCTGTGCATTATATTTGTGTGTGTGTGTGGGGGGGGGGGGGTTGCATGCACTTGCTTTTTATTCCTCATGTGTGCAAGATCAAGAGAGGGAGTTCTCTTTTTTCTTTTTTCTCCAGCAGCTTTCACTTTTTTGTGTTCACTAACTAGAGAAAAAAAAAAAAGAGTGGAGAGAAGGGAGAGGAAAAAGGGGGGACGAAGAGGAGGAGGAGGAGAAGGAGGGGGGGGGTGAGAGAAGAAAAGAGAGCAAGCCAAAGAGCATCGGGTGCTGTGTCAGTCTGATATTTTCCGTGGTGACAGCTGGGCCCAGAAGCTCAGACCCTTTTCTTCTGGCACACAAAGCCCATTAAGTATGCCACTCGCTCAATGGCCCCCACAGCCTCCAAATTGCTCCAAGCTCCTCCCTAAAGTGTGGCAGCCTTTGTCATTGTAATCAGGCCTTGTTTGTGAAGTGCTGCCTGTATTTACCGCTGCTCGGGGTGCATATTTGCCCAGCCTGCTGCTGCCGGGTGAGCGCAGGAGGGGAAGTGGAAGAGAGGGGGCGATAAAGTGCGAGTGAGTTTAAAGACGAAGGGGAGGAGAAAAACTGATGAGCGAGAGAATAAGGAAAAAGAGGAGAAGGTGGCATGAGAAGAGAGAAACAGTGAAAGGATGGGAGGGTTGAGTGTGGCGTGAAGGGGCAGTGACTCCGGACAGGGAGACGCAGAATAAGTTAGCAAAAGAATTTGACTCGGTGACTCCGGAGGGTCAGGCGGGTGGAAAGGGATGAGGAGTGAGAGTGTGTGCCTGTGTGGGGGGAGGGCGGGGGGAGTGCTGGGATGTTAGTCTGGACCGCGGGGTAGACAAGGAGGGGGTGTGATGGGACAGCTTATTTACAACTCCCAGTGATGCTGCTGAGTCGTGGCTCCGGGCTCACTTTAATGTATTCATATTTGGGCAAAGAGGATGAAAAAAAGCTCCCAGAGTAAGTGTGGATTTGTTTAAGTGACAGACAAAGTGACAGAGAGGTAGAGCGGAAAGACAGAGGAGCAGACGATGCAGAGGAGCCGACCGATGTGATGCCTTTTGGCAGAGCTGACCCCGTTCCGTGTGTCACTCCCCTCCTCTTTGTCGCCCTCCGCCTTCTCCTCCTCGTGGGGAGGCCCAAGCTGTGGTATGAGAAGGGGAGGGGTCTCGAGAGATGACGATCATCCAAAGTGGCATCCAGACCAAACTTTGTCTGTCTCTTGGCCTTTTCCCCTCACTTTGAGTGTGTGAGTGCACGCCTGTTACAAATTCATGACTCCCACAAAAGAGAGAGGAAGCACAAGTATAATCTGTGAGTAATGAAGAGCCGCAGGCAGTTTGTCTTCATCTTGCTAAAGAGCCACTAGACTTGATTATGTCACACCAGGTTCATGTACAGAGTTTTTATTGAAATAGGTTTTCCAACAGACTCTCATGATGAATGCTAGGACAAGGATTCGGTGTACTCCGCTCGGTATGGGGTTACTGGGGCCACACCCTGGAGCCAGGTCTGGGGGAGGGGCTCGATGGCTAGCGTCTGGGGGCCGGGTTTCCACCCATGGGACCCAGCCGGGCTCAGCCCGAAGGAGTTACATGAGTCCGCCCTCCAGTGGGGTCACCACCTGCAGGAGGGATCATGGGGGTCCAGTGCTATGTGGATTAGGTGGTGGTCAAAGGCGAAGACTGTGGCGGACTGATCCCAAGCTTCCTAACCTTGCTTTTGGGAGGTGGAATGTCACCTCTATAGTGGGGAAGGAACCTGAGCTGGTGCATGAGGTTGAGAGATACCAGCTAGATATAGTCGGCCTCACCTCAACACACAGCTCCAGTTCCAGAATCAGTCTCCTGGAGAGGGGCTGGAGCTTGGCCTACTCTGGAGTTGCCCCGGGCGAGAGGCGACGAGCAGGGGTGGGTATTCTTGTATCGCCCCACCTTGCTGCCTCTATATTGGAATTTTCCCCGGTGGACGAAAGGGTTATTTCCCTGCACCTTCGGGTTGGGAAACGGGTCCTGACCATCATTTGTGCCTATGCATCAAATGATGGTTCAGAATACCCACTCTTTTTGGAGTCTCTGACTGGGGTGCTGGAGGGTGCTCCTCTTGGAGTCCATTGTCCTACTGGGGGACTTCAATGCGCACGTGGGCAACGACAGTGAAACCTGGAGGGGGGTGATTGGAAGGAACGGCCTGTCTGATCTGAACCTGAGTGGTGTTCAGTTATTGTACTTCTGTGCTAACCACAGTTTGTCCATAACAAACACCATGTTCAAGCATAAAGGTGTCCATATGTGCACCTGGCACCAGGACACCCTAGGTCACAGGTTGATGATCGATTTTGTTATCGTATCATCAGACCTGCGACCGTATGTCTTGGACACTTGGGTAAAGAGAGGTGCAGAGCTGTCAACTGATCACCACCTGGTGGTGAGTTGGATCCGATGGCAGGGGAAGATGCCATTCAGACCTGGTAGACCCAAACGTATAGTGAGGGTGTGCTGCGAACGTCTGGCTGAGGCCCCTGTCCGGGAGGTTTTCAACTCCCACCTCCGGAAGAAATTTGGCCACATTCTGAGGAAGTCTGGAGACATGGAGTCTGAATGGGCCATGTTCTCCACCTCCATTGTTGAAGCGGCTGCCCAGAGCTGCGGCCGGAAGGTCATCGGGGCATCTTGTGGTGGCAACCCCCGAACCAAGTGGTGGACACCAGTGGTGAGGGGGGCCATTAAGCTGAAGAAGGAGTCCTATCAGGCTTGGTTGGCTTGTGGGACTCCCGAAGTAGCTGACGTGTACCGGCAGGCCAAGCGGAGTGCAGCTCGGGTGGTTGCTGAAGCAAAAACTCGGGTATGGGAGGAGTTTGCTGAGGCCATGGAACAAGACTTCCAGTCGGCCTCAAAGAGATTCTGGCAAACTGTCCGGCGGCTCAGGAGGGGGAAGCAGCTCCCTGTCTACACTGTGTATGGTGCGGATGGGGCACTGCTTACTTCGACTGGGGATATCGTCAGGCAGTGGAAGGAATACTTAGAGGATCTCCTTAATCCCACTGATACGCCTTCCACAGAGGAAGCAGGGCTTGTGGACGAGGGGGACGACTCGCCTATTGCAGGGGCTGAGGTCGCCAAGGTGGTTAAAAATCTCTTTGTTGGCCAGGCCCCGGGGGTGGATGAGATTCACCCTGAGTACCTCAAGGCCCTGGATGCTGTGGGGCTGTCATGGTTGACACGCCTCTGCAACATTATGCGGAGGTCAGGGACAGTGCCTTTGGCATGGCAAACCGGGGTGGTGGTTCCTCTCTTCAAAAAAGGGAACTGGAGAGTGTGCTCCAACTTTAGAGGGATCACACTCCTCAGCCTCCCTGGGAAGGTCTATGCCAAGGTACTGGAGAGGAGAGTCCGGCTGTTGGTCAAACCTCAGATTCAGGAGGAGCAATGTGGTTTTCATCCTGGCTGTGGCACATCGGACCAGCTCTTTACCCTCTCGAGAATTCTCGAGGGTTTGTGGGAGTTTGCCCAACCAGTTTACATGTGTTTTGTGGACTTGGAGAAGGCATTCAACTGCGTCCCTCGTGGTTTTTTGTGGGGGGTGCTTCGGGAGTATGGGGTATCAGACTTTTTGTTACGAGCTATTCGGTCTCTGTATGACCGTTGTGAGAGTTTGGTTCGTATTGCCAACACTCTGTCAGACTCATTCCCAATGAGAGTTGGACTCCGCCAGGGCTGCCCTTTGTCACCGATCCTGTTCATAATTTTTATGGACAGGATTTCTAGGCGCAGCCAGGGAACGGAGGGTGTCATGCTTGGTGACCACAGGATCTCATCTCTGTTGTTTGCAGATGATGTTGTCCTGCTGGCTTCATCCAGCAATGACCTACAGATCTTACTGGGATGGTTTGCCGCTGAGTGTGAAGCAGCTGGGATGAGAATCAGTACCTCCAAGTCCGAGTCCATGATCCTCAGCCAGAAAAAGGTGGATTGTCCTCTCTGTGTTGGGGACAAGCTCCTGCCCCAAGTGGAGGAGTTTAAGTATCTCGGGGTCTTATTCACGAGTGAGGGGAGAATAGAGCAAGAGATTGACAGACGGATCGGAGCAGCATCTGCAGTGATGCGGGCATTGTACTGGTCTGTTGTGGTGAAGGGGGAGCTGAGTTCTAAGGCAAAGCTGTTAATTTACCAGTCAATCTACATTCCTACCCTCACCTATGATCATGAGCTTTGGGTAATGACCGAAAGAATGAGATTGCTGATACAAGTGGCTGAAATGAGCTTTCTTTGTAGGATTGCTGGACTCACCCTCAGAGATAGGGTGAGGAGATCAGTCATCTGGGAAAGGCTCAGAGTAGAACCACTGCTCCTCCACATTGAAAGGGGCCAGTTGAGGTGGTATGGGCATCTGATCAGGATGCCTCCTGGACACCTCCCACTTGAGGTGTTTTGGGCATGTCCCACTGGGAGGAGACCCCAGGGCAGACCCAGGACTCACTGGAGAGACTACGTCTCCCAGCTGGTCTGGGAATGCCTTGAGGTGGCTGGGGAGAGGGAAGTCTGGGCTTCTCTGCTTGAACTGCTGCCTCTGTGACCCAGACCTCCAGAAAAGTGGTAGAAGATGGACGGATGGATGGATGGATGGATGGATGGTTTTACTGCTTATTGTCTGCCTCAGAGGGGGCTCAAAGTACTTCCAGTACACGGACAAAACAAATAAACAAAAGTAAATGTTGATGACATAAATTACATGACAGTAAAATGGAGAGGTAACCTCTTTGGTCTGGACTTCTAGACTTTTCAGGTGTGAAACCTCCCCCAAGTCATGGTGCGAATCACACAGATGAAATTTGTACTAGCAGAAACAGGTGGTCTCAGTCCTAATCAAACTAAACCTTGGTCCAGTTTGTTTCTAGAATGAACAAATTTTCAGAAAGGGTGTGGCAGATAGTTGTTCCTCCTTAAGCCTGGTTCTGTTGGAGCTTTCTTCAAAAAAGGGATTTTTTTTCCCTTCCCACTGTCGCCTAGTGTCAACACATAGGGAATCACTTGATCGTTGGGGTTTTCTCTGAAATACTTATTATGTGATTCATGCCTTACTGTATGTATCGGGAACCTTCAGACAACCTTTTAGATATTATATAGATAAAGTTGAGTTGAGTTTGGACTTCTGAAACAAAGACAAGAAGTTGCAGCAGCAAAAAAGAGTGAAAATGAGCCCAAGTAGAACAAAGAGAGAGGTCTGATGGTCTGATGATGTGATAAGTCTACTGAAAAAAATATGAAAATGCAAAAACTTGCCCAATATTCTCAGTGAATATGAGAAGAACAAATGTCATTTTTATGATGATCCTGTCAGCACTGACACATCTAGTTCACCTGTTAACGTGGTGGGGATCTTCTCCAGCTTCAACTTCAAGTGTGATTACCGGAGTGCTCAGAACTGCAGAAACACCTCAGTGGGTGAGTAGCATGTTTTCTAACTACTAAGGGCTGTGCTAACTACACAAACTTCATCGTGACAACAGGATGTAGGGATATTGCATAAAGTTGTTTGGTTCATGTAGGTAAGGAGAAGTGTAATCTATCAAGTAGAATGTTATCGATCATAATATTCTACTTGATAGATTAGAACACTATGTTGGACTTAATGGAACTTCGTTGCAATGGTTTAGATCTTATTTATCTGATAGGTTCCAGTTTGTTCATGTAAATGATGAGTTTTCTTTCAACTCAAAGCTTAGTCATGGAGTTCCACAGGGATCTGTGCTAGGCCCTACTCTTTTTAGTTTATATATGCTTCCGTTAGGCAACATTATTAGAAAGCAATGTATACATTTTCATTGTTATGCAGATGACACACAATTATACCTGTCAATGAAGCCAGATGATAGTAATCAATTAGCCAAGTTAGAAGCCTGTCTTAAGGAAATCAAAGCTTGGATGACTTGTAATTTCCTGCTATTAAATTCAGATAAGACTGAAGTCATTCTTGTTGGTCCAAAAAACCTTAGAAATTCCTTTCCAAATCAAACTTTCAGTTTGGATGCGGTTACTCTTTCTCTTAATAGCTCTGTGAGGAACCTTGGAGTTATTTTTGATCAGGATTTGTCCTTCAATTCACATATTAAATTTGTTTCTAAGACTGCCTTCTATCATTTGCGTAATATTGCCAAGATTAGGAGCATCTTGTCTCAGAGTGATGCTGAGAAACTGATCCACGCTTTTGTTAGCTCGAGATTAGATTATTGTAATTCTTTATTATCAGGCTGTCCTAAAACATCTTTAAAAAGTCTTCAGCTGATCCAAAATGCTGCAGCAAGAGTTTTAACAGGTACTAGAAAGAGAGATCATATCTCTCCGGTTCTGGCCTCCCTTCATTGGCTTCCCATAGAGTTTAGAATTAAGTTTAAAATCCTTCTTCTTACTTACAAAGCTCTAAACAATCAGGCTCCTTTTTATTTAAAAGATCTGATACTACCGTATTATCCTAACAGAGCACTACGCTCCCAAAATGCAGGATTACTTGTAATACCTAGAATCTCCAAAAGTACAATGGGAGGCAGAGCCTTCAGTTATCAAGCTCCTCTCCTGTGGAATCAGCTGCCAATCTGGATTCGGGAGTCAGACTCGATCTCTGTTTTTAAGAATAGGGCTAAAACCTACCTTTTTGATATAGCCTACAATTAGGGAGGGATCATGTGTTTCTGAACCCTCCCTTAGTTATGCTGCTAATAGGTTTAGTCAGCCGGGGGACCTCCAGTAATGCACTGGGCCTCACTCCTTTCCTCACTCTCTATGAAATATTTTTTTTTTGCTGGTCATTAACATCTGTTTGTTCTCTCACATAGATTGAGTCCCCATCGTGCTGTTTGCTCTCTACATGTCTGTTCTTTTCTTCTTCTCTATCCCCTCACCCCCCAGCCAGTCGCAGCAGATGACTGCCCCTCCCTGAGCCTGGTTCTGCTGGAGGTTTCTTCCTGTTAAAAGGGAGTTTTTCCTCTCCTCCGTCGCCAAGTGCTTGCTCACAGGGGATCGCCTGATTGCTGGGGTCTTTCTGCACCTGTGGGGGTTCCCCCCCTACAGTTGATAGTGCTATGAGATGACTGTTGTTGTGAAATGGCGCTATATAAATAAAGTTGAAAGTGTGAAACCAATCCTAAATGCACCAAATATATACAGTGTAACAAAAGCATGAACGTTCGCCTGGACTTTCAAGTGTGAAAATGCCCTAAGTCATGCAAATATGTCTCATGTCTGAAAGGTACTACATGAAACTTTTGGAAATTTGGATTTGAATGGCACCTTTTGGTTACAAAGTAAACTTCAGTCATTTATCAGAAGGACTGAGTGTTGGAGTCACCTACAGTTATCTAAAGTCTGAAATTGATGGGGAGGAAAGAGAAATTCATCATAATGTAAAACCTCAACAGCGATGCTGTATATTGGTGTAAAACTGAATAATTTGTTAGGCTTTGTATTTTGGACTTTATAGCAATTTTGAAAGGAGGAGGAAATGTGCTTAAGCATGTCATTATGGCAGGCCAGAATAAAAAAGAGTTTTGTCCAAATTTCAAGCCCATATAATGGACAGCTCAGGTCCGTAGCCTACCTGTTACTACATTGTACTTTCAAACTTAAACCTAGATTTAAAAAAATGTGAAAGTAACACTACTCTGCCACATGTGTTGCAGACAGTGCTGAAATGAACATAAACATTCAGAGTTTGAAAAGTTTCTCTGCTGGGTAAACTTTGCATGTTAACATACAGTAGATGCTATAGCTCCAAGAATCTCTTTCTGCATCATGTTCCGAAAAAAAATAATACATTTGGTTAAACAATGCGTATGCTCATTTAGTGCATCCGTTGTAGATGCTCTGATACTTGGAATCCTTGAGGCCTGACAAGCAATAAGTTATGGTAAATGGGCGGGTGTTTCTACAGCGCTTCTCTAATCACACTGACCACCCAGAGTTCTTTTCACAGCTGCTATTATCATCCATCACTCATTCACATACATCCATTCATACGTTGTACTCTATGCACTTAACTGTGTTATCTAGCTGAAATACTCCCATACCAAATGGTGCATCGGGGAAATTTAGGCTTCAATATCTTATCCAAGGAAAGTCCGAAAAGACCGGAGTGGTGTCTTGGTGGTAGAGCATCCTCCCCCACAACCGGGAGGGCGTTGGTTCAAGCTCTGGCTGGGTCATACCAAAGACGATATAAAAATGGTACTTCCTGCCCTCTAGGTTGGTGCTCAGCATAATAGAATGGGGGAAGGAAAGTTGATCCCAAGCCCGGATAAATGGGGAGGGTTGCATCAGGAAGGGCATCTGGTGTAAAAAATAAAAAACAACTTGCCAAATCAACATGTGGATCATTGCGATATCAGGTGATGATACACTGTGGTGAAGCAGCTGAAGTAAGAAAAAATCTTATCCAAGGAAAGTTCAGCATGTTGACCAGGAAATCCTGGGTTTGTCACATCATTTTTGTAACTAAGTAGAAAAAAGCAAGTACAAGTCCAGGCTTAACAAGACTAAAGCAAGTCACAGAAAATGGTGAGTCAAGGAAACACACTAAAGTTATTGTACAAAAGAGCTCATCCTGATGATAACTTTAAAAAAAATGTGGTTGAACCTTTATTGAATGACTTGTACAGTATGTTGTTATCAAAGCAAAACCTTTGAGATGTGACCCTAAAGTTGTCTTTAAGCACAATAGAATCCACTGACTTGGTCAGGCTCTGTCATCATAAATGTTGTTCACACAGAGATGTGACAGAGAAAGAAATCAGTCGTCTATCCACATAAAGGTACACTGTATCCTAAAGCAGCTTTCAGAACAGAAACAACTATTCAATGAATCATTTAGCCAGTCACCTGGTTCATAGTTTCTGCCCTTCCCCCCCCCCCCAAGTAAAAGTTGTGAAGAAAACTAAATTAAGTCATTTGAAGACTTTCATTTTTAAACTTTCTTTCCACTCAGTCAGTTTTTACATGTCAGCAGAAAACATTAGGCAGGCTGTAAATCTTAGATGCCTTCTTCTGGCATGGCCTGTACAAGTGGTGCCCAATTCTGTTTTCAGATGAAGCCCTGCTGGGATCCTCTCAGTGACAAACGCCATCCTCATCCTTTCCTGTCTTTGCTCAGTGTCAGTGGTGGGTGTGGTTCTAAGAAGAGGCTTTTTCACCCTTGCCATGAGGAGCAAAACCTTGAAAAGCTTTTGTGTTATTTCCTGAAAATTCATTATTCATACACTGAAAATGGAGATTAACTGAGAATAAAAACATACATTTATTTTAGCATTTTCATTTAAAAAAAGATTCAGTCTGAAAACTGAAATCCTCTACATTTGGGTCCATATTCCTATCAGGAACTGAACAATATGAAAAAGGGGGGGAACAACAGAAAAGAAACCTTTTTTCAGTGTGAGCTGTTAAAGCTAGTCTGAAAACACACAGTCTTTTCCTTTAACACAACATGCTACAGTGGATCGAAGTTTGAAATGGTGGATCTTTTTCAGAAATCTCTTCCCTATGGTGGGTGAAGCACTATCTGTGTCTAATGGGAGTTGACAGATATGGGTACGATCATGCTGCATGCATGTTAGAGAGACAGAGGGAGCAAGGTGGGGGTATGAAAGTGGGGGTGGGGGTGCAACAGAGGACTAAAGTCATCGTGATATGAATCCAATTGTTATCATGAGTCTGGGATCAGGACTCTGATGTCAAATGTCCATCTGAGCATGAACCACAAATGTGTTTAGATGCATTTTTTTTAAAGAAAAGAATCTTTTTTCTTTTTACCCTCCAGGATTTTACAACTTCTATCTCTGTTACTTCAAACACAAATTTGCACATGTGTTCAAGACAAAAAAACCCAAAAAACTTTCTCTCCTTTTCTTTCCTTCGGAGCGCTGACCCTTTTGTTTTTTTTCCACCAGCGTGGCCCAAACTTGCTCCCCAATGGAAGTGCTGAATAATGATAATGAAAGCGTAGGAGTGAACATTTAAGAGGACTTCTGAATAATGAAGATGATGAAGACAGAGTGAAATTTCCATTAATTAACTCGCGGGGGTCATTTTCTCAACAAGCTTGCGTTTTCTGCTCTTTGCCTTGTGTGTTGGTGCGTGTTTGTGTGTGCAGTATTTGTTTAAACTTTATTGTCACTGCCATCTCCAGGACAGCTGGAGGCTATGTCAGAGTTCAGCTGCTTGTTATACTGAGCAGAGAATGAGAGGAGAGTAGTGTGTGTGCATTCATTTTTGCCTATGGACTTTGCAGCCTGTGTGTGTTTGGTGCTATCTGGTATAGTGGAACAGAAGGGTGAAAGGGGGGGGTGAATAGTGAAGTTAATAGGCTAATGAGAGGACTGTGCTCAGGAAGAATACAAGAGGCTGTCTGGCACGGTCAGATAAAAAAAAAAAAAAAAAACTTGCAGTGGCATTAGTGGAAACCCGGCAGTCCTCCTTTAACAGCGACACCTTCTTTGTCCACGTGCACCAAAAGCCACTTTAATAAGCTCTGAATTAATTATAGATATGTCTCTCCTCCAGGTTTTGTGCCATGAAAATGGGTAGCTTGGGGGATGAGGGGGTTTGTAAACTGGAGAAACATATCTATCTTTTTAAATAATGTTAGTAGGGATGTCCTGATCAAGATTTTTTTGTCACTGATCAGTCATTTAGGATGGAGGATCAGCCAATACAGAGTCACAATCCGATACTTGTATTTTCCTAAAACATCTTCTTGCAAACTATACACTATTAAGTGTTTTAAAGTTGTTTTTTCTAAATCAATGGCTTGTATTTTCTTGATACTTCAATACTTTGACAGTATTCCACACAGCAGACATGCTGCAACTCTGTACAGCTGCTGTGTTACAGCGAGGCTGATGTACATGACACGGTGGCTGATGGAAAACAACAGAGACTTGAATGGAGATGAACCTGATGACCCCTATACCGATCAAGTCACAAAAGCCTTGCTCGGGCTCCCGATCCGATACTTGACACTGGATTGGACATCCTTAAATGTTAGTTTTACAGTTTAATGTTCAGGTGACTTTGTGATTGACTGGGTTATCATGTGGGGGCAAACCTGCAAAAAGTTTTCAATGATTCACGTGGTTGGAAAACTACAAGTGTCAGCTGGGAGAACTATAACAGACTGGTAGAGGTTTATGTCTCCCAACCAAGAACTCAACTATATTAGTTTAGTAGGGGTTGGAGAAAAAAAATTGATACATTGTAGTGTGCAATACTTTGTGGTGATGATGATTCTGTATCGTTTGAGAGACACCAGTATGTAATAAAAAATTGGTAATAAATGTCACAAATACAATATATACAGTATATATACAGTATATATATATATATATATATATATATATAGATAGATAGATAGATAGATAGATAGATAGATAGATAGATACTGTATACACACAGTGGGGAAAATAAGTATTGAGCACGTCAACATTTTTCTCATTAAACATACACTACCGTTAAAAAGTTTGGGGTCACCCAGACAATTATTTTGTGTTTTCCATGAAAAGTCACACTTATTTACCACCATGAGTTGTAAAATGAATAGAAAATATAGTCAAGACATTGACAAGGTTAGAAATAATGATTTGTATTTGAAATAATAATTTTTTCCTTCAAACTTTGCTTTCGTCAAAGAATCCTCCATTTGCAGCAATTACAGCATTGCAGACCTAACATGGTTGCACAAGGGTTTTTTTTAATCATCCATTAGCCTTCTGACACAATGAGCAAACACATTGTACCATTAGAACACTGGAGTGATAGTTGCTGGAAATGGGCCTCTATACACCTATGTAGATATTGCACCAAAAACCAGACATTTGCAGCTAGAATAGTCATTTACCACATTAGCAATGTATAGAGTGTATTTCTGATTAGTTTAAAGTTATCTTCATTGAAAAAAAGTGCTTTTCTTTCAAAAATAAGGAAATTTCTAAGTGACCCCAAACTTTTGAACGGTAGTGTATTTCTGATGAAGCCATTGACCTGAGATTTTCACCAGATATCAGTAACAACCCAAGTAATCCATATATACAAAGAAATCAAGGCAACTTTGTTCACAAAGCAAGATATATTTAATACAATGGAACAACACAGAGAGTAAGTATTGAACACATGACGAAAAAGAGGAGGGGAAAAGGCATAGAAAGCCAAGAAGCCATCTGAAATCCATCAGAATTTGAGAAGCCGTCCCAGCTCCCATCAGTGCAAATTAATTTTAGCTGGTTAAGTCCTAACTTATAGCCTTTAAAAAAGTCTGTGAATATCAGATTGTCACACCACAAAGAACTCATGATAGGTAGAAGCAAAGAGCTCTCTCTAGACCTTTGCAACCTTATTGTTGCAAAACATAATGTCATGATCTGCCCTCCAGGCAGATGAGGGTGCAGAGAGAGGACTCATGTGCAGGCAAGACGATGGTGCAAGCAATGATTTATTAACAGAAAAACACAGTGAACAAAGTAAAAGCAGCACGGGGGCTGAACTTAAACAAATGAGTGGAACTTATATGGTAGAGTACACAGGGAGCACATCAGGGTTAAACGACGAGGATGCCAGACAGAACACATACAGAAACTTACATAAATAGGCAAACAGATAATGAACTTAACATGAGACAGCTGGGACAAATCATCAGAGCAGCAGGTGAGGGAAACAGGACGGGCAGAGCTGGACACACACTCACAGACTGGCAGTGCACAGAAGATGAGACAATGGACATGCAGGACAACAATACTAAACAGTGAAAATAAACAAGGATCATAGAATATAACCAAATACAAAAGACAACCATAAGACAGACAACAAGGAATGACATGACATGACAGACAATGATCAGAGAACACAGGGGCACTTAATAATAATCATAATAATAATAATACTGTGGAAAAGCAAAGACTAAAATGAACGTAAAGCGTGGGCACGGTCCCCAGCCATGCTGCGACTGTGCCATAATCCCCCCCCCCTATAAGGGGTGGATTCCAGACACCCCAAAACTAGAAACATAACACCTTAATGGGTGGGAGGAGGGGGGCAAGGTACAGTGGGAGGGGGGGAATACAAGAATCACACAGAGCAGAAAAAAAAATATATCCATCAGGGATTCACAGGTCCACTGGACTGGGGAACAAGTGAGTCAGGGGACTGATCCAGATCCATAGGACCCCAAACCTGAGTCCAAGGTGGATCGGGTGGCCTGCCCAAGTCCCAAGGCCACCAAATCGTGAAACAGGGTGGGTCAGGGGGCCGATCCAGGTCCATAGGGCCCCATACCAAGGCACAAAGTGGATTGGGGGGCCTGCCCCGCCCCGGTCCCTAGGCCACCAGATTGTGAAACAGAGTGGGTCAGGGGGCCTTCCAAAGTTTATGGGCCAACAGATGGGAGAAATCAAATGAGCCTTTCGCTCAGACAATAACACAGAAACTTTTTGTTCAAAAGAAAACAATATAGGGGCCTCCTGCCCTGGAGCAGGCAACATAAAACTCAACTTCAGAAGAAGATAACATGGACACTGCACCCCCTAGAGGTGAAATCTTGGTTACATTGACGTGTGGAGGTGAAAACTTGGTAACATTGACCTCTGGAGGTGAAAACATGGTACCCTCAGACTCCGGAGACAGTGACAGCACAGGTACTTTAGCCTCAGGAGTAAATGGCAACACAGGTGTTTGAAGCTCAGATGAAAACATGAAATCTTCTTTCTCAATAGATAACATAGAAATCCTAAACACTGGAGACAACATAGGTTTCTCTTGCTCAAACGAAAACAACATGGATGCTTGAAACCCAGGAGATGACTTTAGGGCTCTTTGCTCTAGTGACCACAAGGGAGCCCTTTTCCCTGGAGACCACAAAGGAGTTGTTTGCTCGGGGAACCACAACACAGGATCTATGAGCTCAGTAGATGATAATAGTGGAGCCTTTATTACAGAAAATAACAAAGAAGTCTCCCACTCTAGAGATAGCACCTGAGAGACCTTCAGTGCAGGAGCCAACAGTGCCTGGGGAGCGCTAACCACATTGAGAAGCTGCTGCTGGGGAACGTCGACCATGGAGAGTACTGGAGTAGTGATGTGCATCTTGGGAACTGCTGAGGCCGTGATGTGTACCTTGGGGAAAACTGGAGCAGGGGTGTCCACCTTGGGAACAGGAACATGCACTTCGGGCTGAGCTGGAGCTGTGGTGTGCACCTCGGGGGCAGCTTGGACAAGCTCGTGCACCTTGGAGACTGCTGGAGCTGTAGCGTGCACCTCAGAGAAAACTGGAGCAGGAGTGTGCACCTCAGGCTGAGCCTGAGCTGTGATGTGCACCTCAGGGGCAGCTGGCACAGGCTCATGCACCTCAGAGTCTGCCAGAGCTGTAGCATGCACCTCAGACTGAGCAGAGACAGGAACATGCACTCCGGGCTGAGCAGGAACAGAAATGTGCACCTTGGGCTGAGCTGGAGCTTGGGTGTGCACTTCGGGGACAGCTGGAGCAGGCTTGTGCACCTCAGGAAGAAGCAGAGAGATCAGGGACGGAGTCAGCACAATCACAGGAGTGACAGCAAAAGCAGAAGGTGGAGGCTCAGCAGTAGAATAGGGCTGCTGCTGAGACCCCTCACCCGAAACAAGACAAGACACCTCATTAGGTGGTAAAGAAAACTGAGTATGTACTTGCCTGTTCTGCTGCTCTGCTGTCACAGGTGGAGATGAACTAGGGATTGGAGCCGTGGCTGTGGGCCGGACCGCTGATAAGCCAAACTGAGGAGTAGCAGTGAGCAAGGGCACCAATGCAGGAAAAGTGAGAGCCGGCACTGTAGCTGCCGTGGAGACCGGCGTAGTAACTGTCCTGGGGGCCCGGTACTGTAGCTGCTGTGGGCGCTGGTGTGGCTGAGTCCCACTGGGCTGAAGCAGAGCGAGGAAGAGTGGTGGACTGTGGGCTAGAGCTGGGACCCACCAGTCGCTGGGATGCCTGCTGAGTCCCAGTTTGCTGGCATCCTACTGTCATGATCTGCCCTCCGTGCAGATGAGGGTACAGAGAGAGGACTCATGTGCAGGCAGGATGATGGTGCAAGCAATGATTTATTAACAAAAAACCACCATGAACAAAGTAAAAGCAGCACAGGGGCTGAACTTAAACAAGTCGAACTTATATGGCAGAGTACAAAGGGAGCACATCAGGGTTAAACGATGAGGACGCCAGACAGAGCACATACAAAAACTCACATAAATAGGCGAATCGATAATGAACTTAACATGAGACAGCTGGGACAAATCATCAGGGCAGCAGTTGAGGGAAACAGGACGGGCAGGGCTGCACACACACTCACAGACTGGCAATGCACAGAAGATGAGACAATGGACATGCAGGACAACAATACTAAACAGTGAAAATAAACAAGGATCATAGAATATAACCAAATACAAAAGACAACTATCAGACACAGACAACAAGGAATGACATGACATGACAGACAATGATCAGAGAACACGGGCACTTAATAATCATAATCCTGTGAAAAAGCAAAGACTAAAATGAATGTAAAGTGTGGGCATGGTCCCTAGCCATGCCCTGATTGTGACACATAATGATGAGATTGGTTACAGGTACATTTCTAAACTGCTGAATGTTCCAGTGAGCACTGTTGGAGCCATCATTCGGAAATGGAATGAACATCATTTTACCATAAACCAGCCATCACGAGGAGCTCCTCGCAAGGTTTCTGACAGAAGAGTCAAAGGAATTATCAGAAGAGTTATCCAAGAACCAAAGACCACTTGTGGAGAGTTCCAGAAAGACCTGGAGTTAGCAGGTACTGTTGTTTCAAAGAAAACAATAAGTAATGCACTCAACCAGCATGGGCACTATACCTGCTCACCTTGCAAGACTCCATTGCTGAAGAAAAAGCATGTTGAAGCTCATTTAAAGTTTGCTGCACACCATTTGGGCAAGCCAGTAAAATACTAGGAGAATATAGTCTGGTCAGATGAGACCAAAATTGAACTCTTTGGATGCCACAACACACAGCATGTTTGGATGAGAAATGGCACTGCACCATCCATCCATCCATCCATCCATCTTCTACCGCTAATGGCACTGCACATCCCATCATAATGTGGGAGTGTTTTTCAGCACATGGCACAGGCAAACTTTATATAATTCAAGGAAAGATGAATGGACAAATGCACAGACATCCTTGATAAGAACCTGTTGCCATCTGCCAAGATGCTGAAGATGAAACAAGGGTGGACATTTCAGCAAGACAATGATCCCAAACACACAGCCAAGAAACTCTCAACTGGCTCCAGAGAAGGAAAATAAAGCTGCTAGAATGGCCCAGTCAGTCACCTGACCTGAATCCAATTGAAAATCTATGAAACAAACTGAAGGTCAGAGTTCATAGAAGACACCCACAGAACCTTCAAGATTTGACAGTATATGTGGAATATGTTAAAAACGCACAGGCTTTCATAGGGTGTCCTAATTTTTTACATGACTGTATATACAGTATATGCACCAGAGTAATAAAAAACAGTTGACTTTTCAGTCCATTTGATGGTGCTAAATGCTCACTGGTTAGGTCAGCACAGCAAAGGAGTGACTGCTGAGATCTAGCCAGCAGTTAAACAAGGGAAAGATCAGAATGGGAACTCACAAAATATGATATCACAATACTCAGCACGTCGCAAGACCTTGATAATATTGCATCACGGCCCAAGTATTGTGATAATATCATATTGTGGGTCCTCTGGTGATTGCCACCCCTACAGTTTAGTTGTAGTTTGGGAGAGGGTTACTTTTTCTGTGGTTCCAACAACTTGTGATTAAAAAGTTTACAAGTTAGTTCAAAAGAAAAGGTTTGAAAATGCTTTCCATTTAATATACATAAGCTAAACCTGCTGAGCTTTAATCCAGCATGTGCAGATCTAATTGCAGCCAAGTCATGACCTGCTCAAAGCAGGCAAAGCCTCACGCTCCACCCTGTGGTCTTTAGGGGACCCCACGTTGGGAACCAGTGAGTTATTTAGGGAATTATTTTGTTTCTTTGGTTTAGATCAGTTTTGTGATCCTTATCTGAGGACTAAGTTTCACTTTTTTTACTTTTTGTAATTGGATGCAATAGTATTCAGTAACAATAAGTTTCATTTGGCCATTCTTTGTATTTTGTATCAATTTATACTTCAATTGAAAAAAAATATTTATTAATGAAATTATTTTTATCACAGCTTTTTTTAAAATATGTTGAATTTATCAATTTTGTTCGTAATGTGCACAAAATATTCAGCATTGAGAATTTTTTTTTTAAAATTTAAGCTCGTAGCATTAGCTTAGCAAGACAATTATTGCATTAAAAAGTTTCATAAACCCTCCCGTGCGCTTTTCCAATGCGCACTGCGAGGGGTGGAATAATGAGGATTTAAGCGCAGGGTTATGCACCACACACATTTATTAACACAACGAATACTGACACAGTTAGAGTAATGGTTTCCTCAGAAGCTTAAGGAGTCCTCAAGGACGCTCTACAGTCTACAGGTGAGGATGACCGGGGAAAACACATGCAGTAAATACTCCGAGCTGGAGCTGTCCAGTAAGTCCAAATAAGCACCGAGAGAAGCAGTCCTTTACAACTTTGACTATCATGCGGCGATTTACGACCGCATGTCTAGTGTAAAAGACAAAACACTTACATTGGGTGTTCCTGGGCCGGCATCACCCAGCGAACGCATGAGAAGTGATTACTAGTGATGGCAAAGTCGAAACAGTGTTTTAGTACATACCGAAACCTAGGTGGAACTTCTGAATCGAACCACTGTTCCGAGGTCTGTATCAGAAAGAGGATGCCACGTGACTGTTCCATGCCACGTTCCATTACTGTTTTGTAACGTTACCGTTGTTTTATGCGGTGATTTTGTTATCCCATTTCTAAAATGGAATAATAAATAAAACACTACCATTACACAATATGAAAATGCCTATTCTATGCACAATATATGTATTATATAAATACTTTATATGTAAAATACTAATTTCTCGTGTCCTTGCCTGACTGGCTGCTGATTCATCAGCCCACATGCCTTAAAGCATTTAAAAGCTCCTCTAAAGTGCAGTTTGTTTGCGAAGTCTTGCCTCTCTGAGTGTCTTGTATTGAGCGTGCTTTTGGATTTACACTATTTGGAAATGATGGGGGTAGAAAGCGTCCCAGGTCAGCTCTCTGGGATCACTTCGATCTTCTTGAGGGAAAAAAAGTTAATTGTATGCATTGTATACAGCATCTTGCATTTTGTAATAATAAAACAACTACAGTCATGTGAAAAAATTAGGATACCCCATTAAATATTCAGCTCTTTATTAAGAAATGTTCACATATCTATGTCTAACCTTGTTTTTGTTTTTATTTGCATTTTTTAACATTTTAGCCATTTTAAGTGGGAATGAATGTGGGGATGTCCTAAAAAGATGGGGGGTATCCTAACTTATTCCTCACTATATTTTACAGAAAATTTTTAAAAAGTCTTTAATTCATTTTTAATTGTTTAGTCGTATTACGTGAATCTCCCATTATTTTAAACACTGGTATTAAATATCCATATATCCAAATATGTTTAAAAAAAAACAGGCTTATACAGGGTGTCCTAATTTTTTCACATGACTGTATGTGGAGGCACCTACGGACAAAACATCCTGACGCCTAAATTCCTAGCACAACACAACCGAGTGCTGAATCAAGCCATGGCCAGCATAGTGTTAGTGGTATGTATTCATGGTCTTTTAATACACATACGAGTATACATTTATTATTTATACACCTATATTATTATTTACAATAAATATAATTATGCATTTGATCACTAAAAGAAGCCATATTGTTGTACATTTACATATAGTTACATATTTTACATATATTTACATATTTTTGCAATATTTACCATACAATACATCAAGGTGCATGACAGCATTCCTCCTGAATCAGTCTTTTTGTTGTTTCTTGACAGGAAGGCAAAAAGAATTAGACGAGGCACTAGTTGACCTTATTGTGAAGGACTCACAACCTTTTTCAATTGTGGAAGATGAGGGTTTCAGGCACTTTGTCAATAACCTTGACCCCAATTACATCCTTCCATCCAGAAACACAGACCAAACCACTTACCGTTTTAGTGTAGTATTATAACATTTTGGCCACCAGATGTCGCTGTGGGGAGATGTTTCAAATGTTCCAAAAGATCAATTCTTTTTCTGAATCAATTGTTCCAAATGATTCCATCTCTCTAACTTCCATTTCTGCCATCACTAGTGACTACCACAATTGTGGCCAAGAGCCGGCATCGCTTCAATGGCGCAGGAGAACCACGGCTGAGGTAGAGTGGCGAACACTTTGTGGCACACAGTTTCATAGGACTATGTGCTTCTGTTGAAAGTTCATTCAGTTAATGACCCAGCTGTGTGTGACTTGCGAAAGGCACCTAAATACACGCACTGCTGGTGATGTTGTAATTAGGGACAT
This sequence comes from Pholidichthys leucotaenia, assembly GCA_020510985.1. Lineage (NCBI taxonomy): Eukaryota > Metazoa > Chordata > Actinopteri > Cichliformes > Pholidichthyidae > Pholidichthys > Pholidichthys leucotaenia. The sequence continues at coordinate 244,861,974 of CM035843.1, read as the reverse complement.
CTGGGCGAGGAGCGAGAAGATGGCAGACGGGAATGGGAACAACTGATGGTAATAGAGAGGGGGCGTGGTCGGACCTGCAGACAGTTAGACAGCGCTCACACCAGTGTGAGCCCAAGGGGCTGCCTCACCGCTGTTGGCCAGAAAGCAGTGGCTATGGGCAAGGAAGCACAGGAATACATACTAGACATACATACAAAGTGGCACCTTAACCCACAGAGAGATCAGGGCCGAGCCAAGAGAAACCAAGCCAGCTTGGCTCCTGACAAAAAAGTAAGTTCTATAAAGTTTTTGATTGTTTTGTTATCTTGTTTGTTTCCCAAAACCTGACAGTAAACCAGTGAGTCTAGCTTTGTTTCAGTTAAGCTCAATTTATTTTTAACTTGTTTGTATTTTCAATTATGATTTATATAAGGGAATTGTAACTATGGTCAGTGAATTTAATGTAGTTGGTTCTTCAGGTGTGTAGATAATCAGCATCATGATCTTATGAGTAGGTTGATTAGATTACATACATTAGGTTAGGTTTAGTTTCTGTTAAGTTCAGTACTCACAGTTCAGCATAGTTGCATCAACTCTGTTTTTAAGTGAAATTCTGTAATTGAAGCCATAAAGGATTTTTATTTTAATTAGGTATACTTTCATGTGTTTTCATTCTAATATAATCATGATTCAAGCTTAAAGAAGGGTGTTAAGTTTGATATAAACATCTTTGGCTTCAATTATGTGTTAACTGTAGCACTGTAATGCTTGTAGTTGTAAATAATCTTATTCTGTATTATTAGTGCAGTTCTGGTTTAACCTGGTTGAGTTGATTGCATTTTGTCTTTTGATTAATTTGATAAAAACTAATCAGACTCATCATTATTAGATTACTGATATTAAAGGTGCCATAGTGAGCAAAATGGTGTTTTTATGAATTTTAACCTTATATAAAATGCAGCCATTGGTCACATGTTTATTGTATAAGAAATAAATAAAAATTAGTTAAAAAAAATTACCCAATATTTATGAGCAAATGTAAAAGTTCACAGCTTTATGGAAAGCTTTCTGATGAGCTTTGAAAGAACACAGAAATGGATTTTGATTTTGAAACTACATACAGTGCATCCGGAAAGTATTCACAGCGCTTCATTTTTTCCACATTTTGTTATGTTACAGCCTTATTTATTACCTCCGCCAAGGGAGGAGGTAATGTTTCCAGTGGTGTTGGCTGGTTTGTCTGTTGATTTGTCTTTTACCAACATAGCTCAAAAAGTTATGGATGGATTTTGATGAAATTTTCAGGCAAGGTGTGTCATGGCACGGGGAACAGATGATTAGATTTTGGTGATGATCTGAGAGTGCATACCTCCACCAAGGGTTTTGTTTGTATTTGTGCAGCAGGATTATGTCATATTCAGGTGAGCGCACACCCCCTCCTTCCTGCTAGGATTCCCCAACTCCTCAGGTAATCAATGCACCTGTGTGATTAGATGCACCTGCCGCTCCTTCCTCACCAGTGCTTCGGACTCACTAATGCCCCTGCCATCTTCCAACACCTCATTAATGACGTTCTCTGCGATATGGTCAATCAGTTTGTTTTTGTTAATCTAGATGATATCCTGATCTTTTCCCACACACCAGAGGAACACAAGGTCCACGTCAGGGCCGTGTTACAATGGCTCCTGGAGAACCAACTTTTTGTGAAGGCCGAAAAGTGTGAGTTTTCCACCTGCTCCACTTCCTACTGTGTTTCGTTACCTTGTATTCATACATGTGTAATGACAGTAAAGTTGAATCTAATCTAATCTAATCTAATCCTTCCTTGGATTTATTGTGGCGGAGGGGGAGCTGAGAGCCGACCCAGCCAAGGTGAAGGCTGTGCTGGATTGGTCTACACCCCATTCCCGCAAGGAGCTCCAGCGCTTCTTCGGGTTCATCAGGAACTATAGTGGAATAGCACAGCCTCTTGCACAGCTGACCTCCGTTAAGGTACCATTTCTCTGGTCCAAAGCAGCAGAACAGGCTAAATCCAAATTAAAAAGCCTGTTCTCCAATACGCCCATCTCGGCTCAGGTCAACCCTCAGCTCCAGTTCACCCTGGAGGTGGATGCTTCTGACTCGGGGGTGGGTGCTGTTCTCTCGTAGCGCTCAACCTCCAACCAGAAGCTCCAACCAGAAGCTCCACCCATGCGCATATTTGTCTCAGCGGCTCACCCCAGCTGAGACGAATTACAACGTCAGGGATCAGGAGCTTCTAGCCATAAAACTGGCTTTAGAGGAGTGGAGGCACTGGTTGGAGGGAGCGGTCCATCCCGTAGCCGTGTGGACTGACCAAAAAAATTTAGAGTACCTTTGGTCGGCCCGCCGACTCAACGTCAGGGAGACCTGCTGGGCCTTATTCTTTCTTAGATTCAATTTTACCATCACATACAGGCCTGGCACACGTAATATCAAACAGGACGCTCTCTCCCGACAGTTCTGCTCTGACCATCCAGCGCCCCCTGTCCCGCTCCCAGCCGATTTTGCCACCTTCGTGCATTCTTGGAGCCCGTACCTGGGGGATTGAGCAGAGGGTCCGACAGGCCCAGACCCTGGAACCCAAACCAGCGGGGGTGCCCCAAGGTCGTCCGTTTGTCCCAGCCTCCCTTCGCAGCGACATCATCAAGTGGGGCCACTCCAGCCACTTCGCCTGCCACCCTGGAGTGTCCCGGACCGTCGACCTTGTCAAGTGAGTGTTCTGGTGGCCCACGCTATGGAGGGATATCCTGGATTATGTGAAAGCATGCCAGACCTGTGTTCACAACAAAACCAGCTCCTCACCACTGGCTGGTCTCCTTTATCCACTACCCATCCCCAGTTGACTTTGGTCCCATATTGCCTTGGACTTTGTCACGGGACTTCCCCCTTCATAAGGCAATACAGTAATCCTCACCATCGTTGACCGCTTTTCCAAAGTGATTCACTTGGTTCCCCTCCCCAAGTTACCCTCCGCATCCCAAACCGCCAGCCTTCTCACCACCCACGTCATTCGCCTTCACCGTATCCCCCTGGACATTGTGTCTGACTGGGGTCCACAATTCACATCACTGGTTTGGAAATCCTTCTGCAGATTGTTGGGTGCGTCAATCAGCCTTACTTCTGGTTATCATCCACAGAGCAACGGGCAGGCTGAGCGTACCAACCAATCCCTGGGGGCCGCCCTCAGATACGTAGCAGCTGGCAATCCCGCAACCTGGAGCACTCATCTGACCTGGGTGGAATACGCCCATAACTCTGCTGTCTCCACTGCCACGGGTCTCACACCCTTCGAGGCCTCCGTGGGATACACTCCCCCCCCCCCTCCATTGCCCATGGCAGAGAGGAAGATCGCTGTGCTGTCCATTGGGGCTCACACATGCTGCTGCCACTGACTCTGGAGAGCCACCCGAGCCGCCCTCCTCCGCTCTACGGAGTGCAACAGTCTGTATGCGGACTGGAAGTGGACCCCTGCTCCCAAGTATACAGTCGGGCAGCAGGTCTGGCTGTCAGCAGACCAGGTACCCTTGAAGACAGGCTCTAAAAAACTATCACTTTGCTTCTTGGGTCCGTTCCCCATTATCAAAATCATCAACGACGCCACGGTCCACCTACAGCTCCCACGGACTCTTTGCATCCATTCAGTGTTTCACGTCTTGAAGATCAAACCCCTCTCCGCCAGTCCTCTCTGTCCTCCCACAAAGCTGCCTCCTCCTCCTCGGATCCTCGATGGCCAGACCACCTACACGGTTCAGAGAATTCTGGACGTTCGCTACCGGGGCCGAGGCCTGCAATACTTGGTTCACTGGAAGGGCTACGGCTCTGAAGATCAGTCGTGGACCCCAAAGTCCTATTTCCATGACAAAGGGATGGTCCGGGTCTTCCACCAGGCCCACCCTGAGAAGCCCAGTGGACCGCCAAGAGGCGCTCCTTGGGTGGTGGTGGTGGGGGACTGTCATATTCAGGTGAGCACACACCCCCTCCTTCCTGCTAGGATTCCCTGACTCCTCAGATAATCAATGCACCTGTGTGATTAGACGCACCTGCCGCTCCTTCCTTGCCAGCTCATAAAGGACCGTCAAGTGGCGGCTTCGGCACTGGCTCGTTGTGTATACTGCCTGCAGCTCAAGCAAGTGACTAACATTACTACTTCAGAGGATTTATGCTTAATTCCTCTCTCTTCTCTCCTTCAGAGGTTGCTGCCATCAGAGTGGTGCATCGTCAGGGATTGTTGTGCGCTCACCTGCTCCATCATCCTCATTCCGCTTCAGCTACCTGTCACCACCCGGTCAGACACCACCCAGCTCCTTTTCCTCTCCTACTCCCTACTAGCTTCATCCTGCTGGTTCGTCTATTCCTGCTGGGTCTCTCTGTCGGGCTCTCTGCTCCACTCATGTAAGTGGCAGATTTGTCTTTCCACTTCCCTTCCTCCCTTCTCATATTAATTTACTCTTGTCTCTCCCCACAGCCCCTGTCTTCCTCTGGCGAGGGACGTTTTCCTTAACCTGTTGAACTCTGTGAATTCCGCGGGCGGTCACGTCTCTGCATCTTAGTGCGTCTCAGTGCGCACTGAAAAAAAAAGCTGTATTTCTGGTCTTCCAGTACAGACACAGCCTTGTTACAACCTGAGAAAAAAAGCTGTGTAATATATTCATTTTTTGTGGTATTTTTACAAAATTTTGACCTGAGCTTGAAAACACTTGGTTCTACATTTCTGTTGTGTTTTCCAGCCAGTATCTGACAGCTGTATGTTATTTGCAAGCATTTGTATCTAAAAAAACACCCAGGCGAACTTTCTTGTTACTCAGTGGCAGGAGCACTTAGAGAGATTATGACTGTTTTGCCAAAAAATTCAGAGTGTTTTCTTATAAATGAGACTAACCCCATGAAGATGCTGCAAAGGGTTGAAGAACAGCTTTTGATTTACTTTGGGCATGTTATTTTTAGGTGTTTTTAGGGAAGTTGAACAGAGTTCAACAGGTTAACAGTGCTCCACATTTTGAAATTAATAAACTGTGCAAACGTTGCTTCTCTGTGTCGAGTGAGTTTTTCTCTGGTGTGGTTCCTGCACGTGAGCTGACTGGTCTATCAATATAACAGATTACACAAAAACTAGTGAATGGATTTGGATGAAATTTTCACCAGAGGTGGCTCTTGGGCTACAGACAAATCCATAACATTTTGGTGATGATCTGAAAATGCATACCTCAGCCAAGGCTCTTATCTTCTCACAGAGTGTTAGCAACAATACTCCAAAACTAATGGACAGGCTTTGGTGCAGTTTTCACAACAAGTGGCTCTAGGCCTGCACACAAACCCATTACATTTTGGAGGTGATCCATGATAGACGGAAGGAGACTTGGCAGAGTATGCACTCTCTGAATGCTTTTCTAGTTCCAAAATGAAATAGTTCCTTTTTTTACCTCAAAATTCTATACACAATACCCCATAATAACAACATGAAGAAAGCTTTTTTTGAGATTTTTGTAAATTTATTAAAAATAATTAAAAAAACAACAACTAAGAAATCACATGTACATACAGTAAGTATTCGCAGCCTTTGCTCAATACTTTATTGATGCACCTGATGAAATAGGCAAATGTGAGTTATGTTATATGTGTTAAATGTGAGTCAGGCTGTTATATTTGTGTATTTATAATATTTATAATATTTATGTTAAATGTGAGTCAGGCTGTTATATTTGTGTATTTATAATATTTATAATATTTATAATTGTGTATTTATAATTTTTCTGCATTGATGTATGTGGTTATTGTGTATATTTTTTATCTTGATTCTTTTTTCTAAAGCCCATCCAGGGACAAGAGTTGCAAATTAGCTAATAGCTATACACTCTATGTGCAACACATCAGATTGATTGTCTTTGATTAATTGTCTATGTTTATTGCACTGTCCCTGTCAAATAAACTAATCTACTACTACTACTACTACCTTTGGCAGCAATTACAGCCTCAAGTGTTTTTGAATCTGATGCCACAAGCTTGGCACACCTGTCTTTGGGCAGTTTCGCCCATTCCTCTTTGCAGCACCTCTCAAGCTCCATCAGGTTGGATGGGAAGCGTCGGTGCACAGCCATTTTCAGATCTCTCCAGAGATGTTCAATTGGATTCAAGTCTAGGCTCTGGCTGGGCCACTCAAGGACATTCACAGAGTTGTCCTGTAGCCACTCCTTTGATATCCTGGCTGTGTGCTTAGGGTGGTTGTTCTGCTGAAAGATAAACCGTCGCCCCAGTCTGAGGTCAAGAGCACTCTGGAGCAGTTTTTCATCCAGGATGTCTCTACATTGCTGCATTCATCTTTCCCTCTATCCTGACTAGTCTCCTAGTTCCTGTTGCTGAAAAACATCCCCACAGCATGATGCTGCCGCCACTATGCTTCATTGTAGGGATAGTACTGGCCTGGTGATGAGCGGTACCTGGTTTCCTCCAAACATGACACCTGGCATTCACTCCAAAGAGTCCAATCTTTGTCTCAGGTTCAGGTTCAGGTTACTTTATTTGTACCCGTAGGTAGATTTGTTTTGCAGTTGGTGACATCCATATTTACAAGCCACTAATTACATTCAACATAGACACAAACACAGGCACACATCTTACAAAACAGGTAAATATAAAATATGTACAATATAATTTTTATAGCTTGTTCAACTCTTTGACAGCAGCAGGGACAAAGCTGTTTTTGTAGCGCTGGGTTCTACTTTTTGGGACAGCAAACCTCCGTCTGGAGGGAAGAAGCTGAAAGTTGCAGTGCAAAGGGTGGGAGTCATCATTTAAAATCGAGTCGGCCATCCTCTGTACTTGTCTGGTGTACAGGGATGTCAGGCTCAGCTGTAACTCACCAAGCAAACGACTGGACCATCTGACTACCTGATCCAGGGATTTCCTCTGTTTCAGTTTTATCTGACCAAACCATGACATTAAAGAAAAGGATAAAACAGATTCAATAAAAGCCCAATAGAACATAGTCATTATGGTTCGGTCAATTTGGAAGCGTGCAAGTTTCCTCAAACAATGCAAATTTTGCTGACCCTTTTTGCACACCCTTTCACAGTTCACCTCAAAGTTCAATCCACTATCAATAATTGTCCCAAGATATTTGTACGATTGTACACATTCGGTGGTCTGGCCTTTTAGTATGGTGACTTTGTGCCTGGGAGTTTTCCTCCTAAAGTCAATAATCATATCTTTCGTTTTTGTTGTATTCAGCTGCAGGTAGGAATCCTCACACCAGTGAACAAAGTCATCAACTACTGGGCCGTGGCCACTCTCACCATCCTGGAGGAGACTGACAATGACTGAGTCATCAGCATACTTTATAATGTGTCTGTTGTCATGTCTGCTCCGACACATGTTTGTGTACAGGATGAAGAGTAGTGGTGACAACACACACCCCTGAGGAGAGCCAGTAGAAGAGCACTTTAGGTCAGACAATGTGCCATTGACCCTTACTCTCTGCGTCCTGTTGGTTAAGAAATCCAGAATCCAACCCACCAGATTATTGCTTAAATCAAATTGTTGCAGGAGCCTTTCAACTAAAATATGAGGTTGGATTGTATTAAAGGCAGAAGAAAAGTCCACAAATAAAAGCCTGGCGTGTGTCCCATTAAAATCCAGATGTTTAAAAAGCATGTCAAACAGAGTGACAGTGGCATCCTCCACTCCTCTGTGAGGCCTATAGGCAAACTGCAGAGGATCCAATGCATGTTCAGTCTGCCTTAGGACCTCACGTCTGACCAGTTTTTCAAAAATTTTCATTAAAATTGAAGTCAAAGCAACTGGTCTAAAGTCGTTTACCGTTTTAGGACAGCTGGATTTTGGAACGGGAACAACCACGGCATCTTTCCAGATCTTAGGCACATGTTGTGTCTGTAAGGACTTATTGAAAATATAATGAAATATAGGACTCAGTTCATGTGCACAGGACTTTACCAGGCGTCCACATATATTATCAGGGCCCTAACTTTTGTTCACTTTTACAGCGCGGAACTCCCTTTTAACATCCTGCATCTCAATATTAAAGTGCTGATTGTCTTTGAGTTTCTGTTTCAAATCTTGGATTTCTGTGCTAAAATCAAAGGAGTCAAAACGACCATAAAAACAATTAAGAGCATTAGCCAGCTCTGTGTCTGAACTAAAACCATCTAAAAACACACGATTACTGCGCTCTGTGCTCTGAAGGCCTGCAATAGTTTTCATACTGGCCCAGGCCGAACCAAGTTTATTTGCTGCCATCTTGCTTTCCAACTCTGATTTATAATTCTGTTTTGCTCTTAAAATTTCGGCCTTCAGCTCCTTGGTGGCAACCTGTAGCGCAGAAACAGACCCCTGTTTAAAGGCAAGAGCTTTCCTCTGTAAGCAGGATTTAACTGATTTAGTAACCCATGGTTTGTTGTTGGGGTATATTTTGACACGTTTACGTGGAACAAGCTTATTTTGACAGTGAGCCATGTATGAGCATGTGAGCTCAGCCAGAGAGTCCAAATCATCCCCGCAGGCCATTATGAACATCTTCCAGTCTGTACAGTCAAAGCATTCCTGGAGGCTGTGCTCTGAATCCTCTGTCCACACATCAATGTGGACAATCACTCATCAGACCAGAGAATTTTTTCTCATGGTCTGAGAGTCCTTCAGGTTTTGGTAAACTCCAGGCGGGCTGCCATGTGCCCTTTACTAAAGAGTGGCTTCCGTCTGGCCACTCTACCATACAGCCCTGATTGGTGGATTTGCTGCAGAGATGGTTGTCCTTCTGAAAGGTTCTCCTCTCTCCACAGAGGAACGCTGGAGCTCTGATAGCATGACCGTCGGGTTCTTGGTCACCTCCATGACTAAGGCCCTTCTTCCCCGATCACTCACTTTAGATGGCTGGCCAGCTCTAGGAAGAGTCCTGGTGGTTCCGAACTTCTTCCATTTACAGATGATGGTGGCCACTGTGCTCAATTGGACCTTCAAAGCAGCAGAAATTTTTCTGTACCCTTCCCCAGATTTGTGCCTCGAGACAATCCTGACTCGGAGGTCCTACAGACAATTCCTTTGACTTCATGCTTGGTTTGTGGTCTGACATACACTGCCAACTGTGTGACCTTATATAGACAGGTGTGTGCCTTTCCAAATCATGTCCAATCAACTGAATTTACCACAGGCGGACTCCAGTTAAGCTGTAGAAACATCAAGGATGATCAGTTGAAACAGCATGCACCTGAGCTCAATTTTGAGCTTCATGGCAAAGGCTGTGAATACTTATGTACATGTGATTTCTTAGTTTTTTATTTTTAATAAATTTGCAAAAATCTAAAAAAAAAAAAAAAAAAAGCTTTATTCATGTTGTCATTATGGGGTATTGTGTGTAGAATTCTGAGGGGAAAAAATGAATTTATTCCATTTTGAAATAAGGCTGTAACATAAAATGTGGAGAAAGTGAAGTGCTGTACTTTCCAGATGCACTGTATACAGTAAATGTCCTTGAGGATGTCAAAATTTCAAATTAATTCCTGAAAAATGAACTGAAACTTAAGATGATTTTAGAAATACATAATGGAAGAAACAGGATCGAATGGAACTGAATTTTATTTCATTTAGTTTTTAGCTCAGTCCAGTTTAGTTTACTTTCTTCCTAAGTTAAGGGATACATTGTTTTGTCTCTGAAGCAGCTTATCTGGTAAGGTTGCATTGTGTGTAGTTTACTTGTGCCAACTCCACTTTAGAATTATTAAAGTTATATTAATGTATTATTAAACTGGAAGTAAAGTTCTCTTTTGCCACCCTTTTGAAAATATTTACAGTTAGGAATTAGAAATTCTGTTCATCCTTAGTTTAGTTTAGTAATCACATTCATTCAAAGTAAGGAAATTTTCTTTATGTAACTTGTTAAGTCTAACTGTGGTGATTTACTTAAGTTTAATAAAATATAGTGTGCTTAATTTAACTGCACACAAATGTTTATAACAGCCTCTGATGCTGAATTTGGTTACTTTTATAAACCCTTGAAAGAAGTATTTTTGTTTCCCTCAGCTTTATATCAGATGCATTGTTCTGCAGTTTAAGTTTGTTTAGTTAGGATCATTTAACTATATTTGTTTAACAACCCCAGTGAGTCATTTATAGCTGAACATATCATAAATACAACACGCTTGTTAAAGAGGACATTGTCTGACAGTGTGCAGCTCTCTTCAACAAACAAAAGCCATAAGCAATCAGAACATTAAATGTGCATAAAAGGAAAAAAAAAAAAAAGCTGTAGTGTGTTGAGGTTGCTTTACCCTCCATTACATCTTGGAGAGATGGGGATGGGGTAATGGGAGCAAGCAATGGGAGAGCTCATTATCTGGCAGACCATCTGCTATTGGGAGGGAGGAACTGTCTGTCTGTCCCAGACACAGACACTGTGAATAGGCCCGGAGTTCCAGTGAAAATGTTGCTCTAACTCACCCTAAATTAGCTGTACATCTGGTATGTTTGGCGTCACGTGATGAATGAAAGTGGAGGATGCTAACCAATGATGTGAAAAAATATTTTTGGGAGAGTGTGAATAAATGTTGAGGATTAAGAGGTGATAATAGTACCCAGTGTCATTGTGATATTTTGGTGGTTGTGAATATTATATTAATATTATATGTATTAATAAGAATTTTTAGAAGTTTGTTTTTGTTTAATTTATGTGATTTTTGGAGGGGAATTATTTTTTTAAATGTTTTTGTTGCTTGTTTTGGGTTGACCTTGTGCAACATCTTTTCTTGTAGTTATTGGGGATTTTAAAAAAATAATAGTGTATGTACTTATGAAATAGTTGGCTGAGAAGAAGGCAGACGGAGTTGCTTGGAGTTTTATTCTTTAAATCAGATTGCTCTGGGGAGCTTAGTGAGTGTGAGAAGTTGCTGGGCGCAGCAGATGCTCTTTGTCGTCCATTCTATTGTTGTTGAAAGCCGACACCGGAGCAAGGGGATTGGCTCCGGACCCCAGGCTCCCCGGGACAACGAGCCCTCCTATTGGCTGTGGTAGCCTGTCACTCAGCCTCTGGGCCCCGCCCTCCGCAGCGCCTGGCAGTCCCGTGGAAGTTGAAGTAAAGTTTGAGTAACTTTGTTCGGCAGAAGTAAACTTGCCGGCTGCACTTGGCGGTCGCTGCGGGAGTGAAGAAGAGCCAGAGAGGAGCAGGACCGCAACCATGAAGCTGTGTCGCACTTTTCTAGGTTCGTATGTTCTCGCTTGTTTAGACTTTGCAGTTTAAGGAGTTACTTTTCAAAGATAAAGTTTGTGTTTCGGTATTTGTGTCTCGGTGGAGCTGCAGAGTCTGGGCGCTCATTTCTCTTCATGCTGCTTCTGTTTTTAACTAGTGCGCATTCAACAGATAGAAGCCACATCTTTTTAAAGTTCTGTTTACAGAGCTGTTTGTGTCCAAAAATTAAAAAAAAAACAAAAACCTTTTAGAGCCACTGTGGGCATGGCTGTACCGGATTAAAAGAGGCTTATGTCTCTGTCTGATTACTCCTAAAAACTTCTCCACAGGCCGCCCCGGGCCACACGCTATAACGTTTCCAAACAAACTTAAGAAACAAGTTTTCTGTCTACAACCCAAACTAAACTTCAACCCCCGAGGAGAAAACGGTTCAGACAAAGGGACAGTTGGTCCCCGGGGGACCGTGTGGCCCCGGTACCGTGGGGACAATGCCAAGCTGCGGGCTTATTAAAAACTTTTTTTTGTGTGTGTGTGTTGCTCTGTCGGCTTGTTCCATCTGTCGAGGGACTATAGGGGCCTCCCCCGGTCCCAACCTAAGCGCTCCGTCAGCTGCTGCCCCCATGTAATATTTATACTGGCTGCACAATATAGCCACCATACAGGCGCTATAGTGCTGCAGGCCTCTGCGCCATCTGCATCTGCACACAGACTTTGGAACAACAGAGGAAAAAGTTTCCCCAGCTGATGCACCGGCTGCTGGGCCCCTCTGCCTTCAAAGGCAACTTTAGTTCGGTTGTTCATTTGTTTTAAAAGAGCAACTCAGAGTGATGAAAGTGAATTAACGTTTATCCAACCCTTCAAAAGATTTTTTTTTTCTCAAAACCAAAAGGGTAAAAGCTTTCCTAGAAGTCTTGCTTGTGTTTTAGCTTTCAGAAAACTTTACCCAGACTTCTGAACTAATTGTTTAGGCGTGAAAAACAAAATTCCAGCTCGTGTGTTTATTCCAGATTCCAAATCACACTCTTCAAAATAAAATACAAGATCAGACTTTTTTATATTCACAGCAAAATTTTCAGATGTTTAACTGACCAAAGCTGAGGTGTAGCACCTTAACAAAAAAGTTTCTGAAGTTCAGTTTATACTGATGATGAAGTTGGCTCGTTTTATTTCCAAGCCTTACTCTTCTAAATAAAAGAAAAATGTGCCATAAATAACAAGAAGATTTATATAGTTTTAATTTTATACAAGTTTTTGTTAATACCCCGGCTGTTGAAATGTTTTAAGATGATGTGTGTGTGTGGGGGGGGGGGGGGGGGTGCCGACGTGTGATTATTTCCTTTCAGAATAAAAGACAAACAAAAAATAATGAAAGCTTAAAAGTATAAAATACCATGCATATGTATTTTTTTTTAAGTTTCCTTATTACATTTTTGTTTCATAAAAGTGATATGGAATCAGATTGGTATAGATTATTTAGAAGGGTAAAGTATGTTCAGGCGTAATTTTGATGGATATTTTAAGGTTTATCTTTCAAAATAAAATAAAGTTAAAAGTTTTCAGATTTTGAAACTGATAACAGTTTTGTTTTAGCCTATTAGTTGACTTCTCTTTCTTTAAATAGGTTAAAATGAGAAGAGACAGATTAAAGTTGGAGATGATGTGTGGTGGTTTGGGACAGACGGGACCCGTTTCCTCCTGGGTGAGGTGCAGTTCGGACCTGAGCTGTCCGTGGTGCTGAACTCACAGACGGCCTGGCCTCGCACTTTAGAGCTGTCCGTGGTCCTGAACACTCTGCAGCAGCAAGCTAAAAGCTGGTTTTTGGTTTATTTTAGGGCCTTAATTCCACACAGCAGCTTTTTTTTTTTAATCGTCTGATCTCCAAAAAGTCTCCGTGGGGCCTCTCAGCTCACATCCTCCTGACCTGTAGGCCCTCACTTCCCGCACGGGTCCATCCTTTTACTGGATCAGGGCCCGATATGTGTGAATATAAATACATATTCTTCTTTTTCTCCCCCTCCCCTTCTCTTTTGTTTATTCGGTTGTCGATGCAGTTGTTGTGAATCTCTTCTCTCTTTCTCTCTGGCTCTCTCTCACTCTCGGCACAGTCTGAAATCATACTGATGGCGGCGTGCACGGCCGGTGATTGATTTCAGCTCCAATGCATAACAATAGGATTGCACAAAAAGAGCCTGCTGCAAAGAGATAAGAATTTAATAGAATTTCTGAAAGCTGAAGGTTGGGCTTTTTGAATATTCCCTGCGTGTGCGGCGTGGAGACAGCAGATAAAGGATGGCATTTGTGGGGACTATTCTCAAATGGCTTGTAATGAATGGTTGTCATTTCCACTAATGGTTTCAAAACAGCAAAGAAAAAAAAGGGGCCCGGTGTGAGCAACATTTGGGAGCGACTCCAAGTTTTTTGCTGTGTTAAAGACTGGCTGTTTGTTGTTTGGAGCTGCCAGGGAGAAACTATCAACAGATCTGGGATTGACAGTGATCACTCCTCTAATAAAACACATTTATATCTCGCTTTCCATCCCCTCACCTCCCGGGAGCATAAATAATTTTTTAATATAAGTTCCCCTGGAGACCCGTGCGCCTATCTTGCCTATATGTCGTCACCCCCCCCCCCCCCCCAATATGGGGGGAATGATCAGATTGTGCACAGCGCATACAAACTCTGCTACTACATCAAAAAAGTCCCAAAGAATGAATTATTGGACGGTACCACTCTTCGGGGTGGGGGTGGGGGGGTGGGGGTCCACTGAAGGATTACAGTGTAACCTTCATAATGCATTTGGGAAGGGGGCGCATCAAGAAGTTGTCAGAGAGTGAAATGTATAAAACATGAGCTCATTCTGGTGTGTAATATTGTGTTGGAGCCCAGAGGCGCAGACATGCTCTCTTTCTCTCCCATCGCTGTCACCGATCGACTATTATTATTATTATTATTATGTATTTATTTATTTATTTTTATTTTTTTGGCGTTTGGAAGTGTTTGGAGTGCAGAGGCAACTTTATTTTCTGATTTTGGGTGACGGTGTGAATATCAGGTTTTGAAGTTACAAGATGACACGGGTGATGCTTAAGAGAGAGATGGGATGAGAGAGTCAAAGAGTGTGCGCACACATATGCCCATTGAGTTAGTGTGTAGTGGGGGGTGGGGGGGGCTCAAGCCCTGCCCATCTGATGCTGGAGGTTTTACTACAGCTTCCGTGATGTCATGGCAAAGGGCGGAGGGAGGAGTTGAAGTGGGGATGGGAGGGGAGAGAGCGAGAGAGCGAGAGAGGATGGGATGGATGGATGGAGGGAGGGGGTGGTACAATGGCTCATGAGGGAAAGGTAAGTCAATATTACGTTTTTTTTTTTTTTCCTCCTCGCTGACAAAGGCAAATGAAGCCATGTTTTTTGCTTACAAACAAGTAACATCTTAACGCCCCGGATACGGAGCCGGTGCGCTGCGCAGGAGAGGCTGGTGCACAAAAAAAAAAAAAAAAAAAGAGAGAAGCCCCCCTTCCACTCGCTCTTCTTATTCAACACATCTGGATGTTTGGAGCGAGATAGATGGTCGTTTTTTATACATTTATAAATCTTTCACTCGGGATATTTTTTTTGAAGCAAACGAGCTTGACCTGCGGCGGGGGGAGGAAACGGTGAAGCCTCGGAGAAGATCTCGTTGGATTCAGGTAATCAGAAATGTTGGCGCTTATCTGAGCTCTAGTGATCCGGGTCCCTTTTTTTTTTTTAGTGCGTATAACTTTGATGAAACCCCACTGAACGGGCGTGCGCTGTTAGTGTCGTTTTCACGTTTATATCTCATAATCCCTCCCTTGCGGTTTCAAGCTCGCCCGCAGCTGCCATCTCTCCACTTTGACCCGATTTATTTTGTTTTATTTTTGACGTTTTCGCTTGTTGTTGTTTTTAAGGACGCCTGGATCATTGCCCGTGTTTACGTCGGCTCTTTATCATAAGTGATGATGGATAAAACAACTATGGCGCTTCCTCTCATAATCCCACTCGTGTCAGGCAGTTCATCGCCGGAGTGCGTGGAGGTTTTTGGCTCCGTCCTCTAGTTTCACCTTCCGCACCTCCACGCCGCATCCACGGAAAACCACCGGGGTCCAAAGCATTAAAATTCGCAGTCGTTTTTGTCCCCGGTGGCTTTCCATCTCCGGTATACCTCGCAAAGTCAACTACGCGGAGTTCACGGGCGGCACATTTGTGTTATTACAGCGGGACTCCCGTGTGGTGAGCGTGGATGCGTGGACAGATGGACGCGGGGAAGGATGGAGCGAGCGCGTTTGTGGATGAGAGGGAAGGGAGGGGATGGGGAGGGGTTGGCCATTTGATCCTCTGCAGCAAAAAAACAGAGACGCTGTCTTCAAATGTCAGCCGCCTTTAGTGGTGCGCAGATGAAAAAAGTCCTCAGAAGCGCGCGGGGACGGAGGCGCCGGGCGTCGCGCACGCAGAGGCTTCCTCGGATGTGGAAGCGCTCGTGTTTTTTTTTTTTTTTTTTTACCCTTTACCACCCCCACTCTCACCATCCTCATCGTCACCCCACCTTCCTCGCTTCGCTTAGATGGTCACGTAATGTGCGGCTTGTCAAAGCACCTGCGTCCTAAGATGGAGGAAAGAGATGCGAGGGGCCGAGGATGATGATGGTGGTGATGCGCGGTGTCATGTCGCCCCACTCTTTAAGTTGTGCTCCATCCCAGCTGTAGTAGCAGCAGCCTGTAAGCAGCGAGTAGCGCTGCTGCTGGCAGAAACTTCAGCTCCTGCTGGAGATCTCTGGAAACCTGTCAGCAGGTGAAACATCATGTGAAGTTACTTATTGTGTGGCTCATCCACAAACAGTAAACAATGGCTTCTTATGTCTTTTGGCTCATTTTAAAAGGGAAATCAAAAGTACCCCCCCCCCCTTCCTCCACGTGGCATGCCCAATTTACTGATTCCCACTACAGTTGTTTGCCATATCTTGTATGTAATGAAGATAAATCTGACCTGCCGTGTGCTGCTAAAAACATTAGCACATACAAGGTAAAACTCAGCTGTGATGGCACATTAAAAACCAAAAAAACAACAACTCACGACCAAAGTACGCAGGTGAAATCCGCAGACTTTGTTGTGAGCAGATTTACAGCATCACAGCTCAGTATTTACATGTGGACACACAGTCAGCTGCCTGCACTCTTATGGCTGGTGGGTATAATTCAGTGGAAAGGAGAAAATCTGAGGACACATGCTTCTTTGGTCAAAATTGTTGCCATATAAAGCTGCTTCAGTGAGGTTAGTGATTTATAGTAACGTTAGCATTATTTATGGAAAGAAACATTCATACTATGTTTTATTAAGCTAGCACAAAGTAAGAGGTCGTATCTCTAAAATTCTGCAAGGCAGAGTCAGTTTATTTACTGGCGAACAGTCCTTTTGATATTTGGTTAAATGTGTGTATGGCGATGATAGAGGTGCTCAGGATGTACAGAATGACCTTGTGCTCAGCTGTGTGTGTCTGTTGTTGGACTTATAAACACCGAGTTGCAGATGTACCACGTCACAAGCAGAGATGATACAACACCTATTGTTTTTCTTCTGTTTAATTTTCCTGTGAAATGCAGCTTAGTTTTTTGGGGGTGGGGGGGGATTACAGAATTAGGTTATTGGTGCCTTATGCTGCCAGAGAAGGCCTGTGTGGAGCCGGCTCTGAGGAGAAGTTTCCCCTGTGTGTGTGTGTGTGTGTGTGTGTGTGCGTTTCCTTTTTTGTAGTTACTGTCATAGGAGGAAACCTCTCTATTTATGAAAGGTTGAATAGGCGTCGGCGAGGACAGCAGGTGCCGCAGCAGAGAGTGCAATAAACATGCTGGAGGAGCAGCTGGGGCCAAATTGCACCCTCGTCATTCAAAGCCCATCAGAAATCTAAGCTACACAGGCAGAGGTCAGGGTCGGTCCTGCTTTCATTGGAGAGGAGGCATTTCAGCCATGCTTGAAAAAAGTCATGAATTTCATGTCCTGCGTTGAAAGGGGAAATAAATAAATAGTAACAAAAACAGTGAAAGTTAATTAAAAAAAGCAAGCCAAACATGCATGAATTCTGTGAGTGAAGAGTGGAGGAGGGGGCGAGACACAGAAATGTGTCAGTGGTTGCTGTGTTCCAGGTGTGGATCTTTGCGGTTGGCGTTCACTTTGTGTGTTGTTTATTGGGTGTCGAGGTCAGGGTGGTCCTCCTTCAAAAAAAACAACAAAACAAAAAAAAAAGCTGGTTACCATGGCGCTGCCAGTCTTCCCTCCCACACACACTCCTATCCTCGAAACTCCCAAAACTGATATGAGGATGCATCTGTCTCATCGTTTCAGTCACCTTCTCATTTGACCTTCAAATGACTTATCTGAATGGCATCACAAATTCGGTTTTCACACCTGCTTGATAACTGGGCGACTCGTCCCCCTTTTGTCCTTTGACAAAAAGAAACTAACGGGTAACACGAGCAGACGCCACAGCCACCGCCACACAACTTTTGATTTCTGGCTGTGATCACACTAAGTTGGCTCTAAATCCTGCTTAACAGGAGCAGGGGTGTACAGCTGGCGACGGCCCTGTGTGTGCACTAATACTGTTATAGACAGTTCACCCTAGTATTTAATCTAACTATGGCTTTAGCCCTCTTTACTCCATTGTCCCAGTACGGTAAGCTGCAGTCCTATAATGGTATTACTTGATCCTAAACTTTGTTTTGTTGTGAGGGGGAGAGTCAGTTTTCACCCTAAATGCATTGTTTTGTGTCATTTATTCAACTGCTTTTCCCGTCAAACTTCAGACTCACTTTCCCCCCTCACCCCACCCATCCACCCTCTCAGTTCTGATTAACCAAACCCTCCCCAGTGTACGGCTAATTGTCTCCTCCAATTCTCGCCGCAAAATAACAAGCTGCGAGTGTTTTAGGTGGGAATGAGCAGCATGTGGTCAAAGGAAAGGCAGGGCTTAAATTAGTTTTCTCATCTGCACATCCAGATGTTCACTTTTAAAAGAAAATATCTTGACTTAACGCAAAATGGTGTAAAAGAGTTAAACCGGCCACATTCTCTATGATAAATGATTTTTTTTTCCTCCCGAATTTTTTCAGCTATATTTTCAGAGTGTGCAGCAGCAGGAGCTCACGATTGAGAAGAGTGGAGCAAGCGGGGCTGGCTGACACACCGCCCGAGGCTACGTGTCCTAATAGAGAGCTGTTATATATTTGGCATTTAGGAAGGGCTCTCAGCTTCTTGGCCCCCAAACTAACAATACAGGACGGATGCTCACTTCACTTCACTTTAAAAGAAGAGAGAGAGAGAGAGAGAGAGAGAGAGAGAGAGAGAGGAGATGGAGATGGAGATGACTGAGACAGAGATAGAGCTGCAGACCAACAGTTTTGCTGCTGTAATCACTTTTTCACTCAGGGGAGGGTGGGCAAAGTTGATAAACAAGCATTTTTGTAAATGGCTGAGCTTTGGCGAGGTTTGCATGTAATGGGTAAAGTAGGGGGGAGGGGAGGGAGTGGAGTAGGGCCGGCCTGCTTTGGGACCCCTCAGTTAGGCAGCCTTTTGTTGTCTGCTTTTAGCGAGCACTCCAGGTTCATGCACAGGACAGTCGGGGGGGGGGGGGGGGGGAGAGAGAAGGAGGCACAAAAAAGGAGGAGAGAAGTGAAAAGGTAAAGATGAAAGGAAATGAGATGGACAGATGCAGTGTGCAGTGTCTACAAAGAGGTTGAGGTTTTGTTAGTCTCTGAGGGCTGCTGTTTGTAAGAGCTGCATGACGTTGAGTTTAGCATGTCCACATATCTGCAACAGATCTTGATTTGGGTCAATGTGGTTGATCCCCAAATCACATTTGTACATTTTTTTACTTTGGCTTGTTATGTTGTTCATCCATCAAAACTGTTTTCTGGTGAGTGGTCCAGTTAAGGAGTTATCAGGTCTGCCTACTGCTGAACAGAATGGAAACATTTTAAAACTCAGCAACTCACAGAAATCAGGACCCAGTTACTCGTATTATAAGAAACTGTTTTCTATCCGCATCCACTAACCAAGCTCACATCCATCCAGGATAAGAGCCCTGTGACAGAATGTAAACACTGATAGAGCCTGCCTCAGCTGGACTGTAATGTTGGATGTACAGTGGGAAGAAAATAGATTTTTTTCCAATAACCTCAATATGGAGCATTCCATATCTCCAAATCTACATATGTTACACCAAAACAATGAAAGTGGATAAACAGGCCTGCAGGGTACAGGAAAAAAGTGTTCCTTTAAGCAACATTGCTGTTTCAATTTACATTTTCTATAGCATGACCCCAACGTCTGCGCATTCGAGTGTTGCACCTCAAGGGCACTTCCATTTTTTTTTTTTTTTTACAACATTCTGCTGCCTGCTGCAAACTCACACAATCTATCTGGAGGTGAACGCTAAAGGTTAGGTGTATGTGTGTGTGTATATAAATATATATCTGAAAAAGAATCGGATTTCACTGTACCAACTCAGCATTGCTTGAAAACAGAGTGGGGGGAGGGAGCGACATCCGCTTGTTTCCTCCCTTTAAGTGTCTTAAAGCTACACTAGTTGAAAAGTTCAGCCTTGGGCGCTCCTGGAAAAAATACGCCGCACTCTCTCTGAACTCAAAAACTTGGGAAGCGTGGCTCTTAGGACACCTTTCTGTTTTGTGTTAAACACCTGTGCCATCGCCGCCGCCTCTGTGAGCAGGAAGGGGTTTAGTTGTGGTCACCGCTTTCTTTCGTGCCGCCACCAGAAAGATGAATTGAAGAGCTATTACCTTGATGAAAAAAAAAGGCAGAGAGGACTGGAGAGAGTGGTGTGGGTGAGGGGGAAGAGGTTTGATTTACGTTTGATTCATTATTTACCGGCCATTCTGAACCCTCTCTCCTCCCCACCGCCCCGCTCATATATGCACCCTGAAAAACTCGATAAAAATGCGCAAATTTGATTGATTCTAATAGCAGACTGACAGGGATCCCAGCTGGGGCACTTAACCTTGCTTTTGTGTGTGCACGTGTGTGTTTGAGCGTGCAGCATACTACATATTCTTTTAGTTAATAAAGGAGTGTCTGCAGTACGCTCGAGTGCCCCGACCTTCCCTCAAAGTTGCACCCCCACCCCCTCCTTTAACTCCCCTCTGCCTTCCTTTATCCAAACTGCTGCCCCATCAGCTGGTTGCTGATGATTTCATTTGACAACTCTGTCTTTCTCTCTGCTTTTTTCCCTTCCTTTTCCCCAAATTCTACCTCCACCCTATGCCCCTTCTCCTGTCCAACCTCTGTCCTTCTGTCTTTTGCCCTTCTCTGCTGCTAGAAAATGAATTTCGGGGTGAGCTGGTGAACCAGCGGTGGACACGAGGCGAGAGGACCAGCAACCGCTGTCAGGCCTCCCAGAGACTGCAGAGCCGTCGACCAATCATGGTGAGTGACAAGGCAGCCCCCCCCCCCCCATTCCTCCACCCCCACACACCCCTCCATCACCCCCCCCCCCCCAACCTCCAAACTGATTCTGCTTCCTGGGCATTTCCCCAATTCCTAACTCAGCGGGGAAAAGTCAAAAAAGGGGGGAGGGAGGAGGGAAAATAAGCAGGCTGTGTATGTTTGTGTGTCAGGGTGAGGGAGGGGAGGGGAGGGGGGTTGATGGCCGAGCCGGACAGAAAAAACATGAATCAAACAGCACATCAAATCTCCCGCTTGGCCCTGCCCATCCTTCGCCTCAGCTTAGTTAAGCTCAGCATGGCACAGCTCAGCGTTTTCCTGCTGCTGCTCCTGCCACTGCTGCTGCTGAGTTCACTTCACAGCATTTTTTTTTCTCCTTTACCCTATTCAAACGCAAAGAAAAAAATGAAACTCAAAAGGATGTCCTTGAGCTGCTCATACTTTTTTGTCCATGATATTCTGCCTTATCAGCACAGTAGAAAAGTACTCTCTCTTTTCACCACCAGCAGCTTGTTCCTTCTTCTTTAACCCTCTGTGCCATGTTCCTAAAGAACTTCCCCACCTGGTTCTTCCTTTTTTCTTCTTCTGTGACGCTCAGCAAAGAGATGGAGGAATTAGGTGGAAACTGATAGAAAGAAGAGTGCAGCAGAGTGGGGGTTGTTTTCCTCTGGGCCCACTAAAAGTAGTTTTGCTTCCCCCTGATGGCTCGGGTTCATCTGAAGAGATGACTTTTATTGATTTGGTTTGATTTCTGCTGCTGAGGGAGATGAGCAGAAAGAGAGAGGGAGGCGTTGCTTTCAAATACTACACCATATGAAGCGGCCCCTCTCTGTCAGGCTGGACACTTATGATACCTCCTTATTATCTTTTTGGACTCAGAGTAAGATGGATGAACCAGACTCCAAATCAGAGCCAAGAGGATGTTCAGCCGCACATCCTGAAATCGCATCGGGATGACTCATGCTGTAAATGGCGAACCTGTGACAGCATCTGACCCATTAAACGGTCACACATGCTCAGTCTTCTTGCACACAAAGTGCTGAGCGCGTTGCCCCTCATCCCTCCTCCTTCCTGTGCTCGAATCGTTAAAGTGAAACTGTGGAAGGGCTTGCCATGCGGCCTCCATGTTGGCTCCGCCTGTAGAGGGAAGTGCTCCACTAATTGGCAGCTGCTGTCTGCAGGTAGATTTCTGGAGATGTCAGTCTTCTTCCCAGTTAGAGGTGAGCGCACCTCTCCAGGTCCTCTCTCTTTCTCTGTGCGTCGCCACCCCACCTTAACCCCCTCCATTCCTCATCTGCTCTTGTAAACCTGAAAATGAATAAAAGAGTCATTTATGTGCATCGGGGGACGGAGGGTGACCTTCTCTTTGAAGTCGTTGCCCCCAGCCACCCATTTACATAGAGCTGTCAGAATGCAGAGCAGAGCTGAGGCCCTCCTGCACACAAAAGAAGGACATAATTGATAATGTACAACACAGCCTGTAGGGATGAACCACATCTTCCTCCTCCTCCTCTTTCTTTTCCTTCTTCCTCTTCTGGTGCTGCTCCACGCTACATTTCACACCACTTAAGCCCACCAAGACATCTACACACTCAGACATGCACCTGCTGCCATACATGTCCAGCAGTTCCTCTGCGGCACCTCCTTCTACTTTTCCTTCTCTGCCTTTCTCTGTTACGCATAAGACACCGCTGGTGCCATGTGCGCCCACCTACATAAGGTGCATCATTCAAGGAGTCTAATTAAAAGGCAGCAAGGTAAAGGACAAGTTTTGAACGCATCTCAAAAAGGGCCCTTTTGAAATGGATTATAAAAATCAGGTGAATGCCTGCCTGGCTGCATCTGGATTCATTTGCAGTGACTTTGTGTTCATACAGATTTAATGAGCTGGAATTGAGAAAAAGGACAGGAAAGAGAGGAGAACTCAGATGTGCTTACCTATTTAAATGTGCGTAACTATGGTTACACAAACATGAAAGCGATGGGAGCCCTTTTCAGACAAGGTTTTGATTCATCGAATGACTGTTAATGTAAGGAGGGGGGAAAGGAAGGAGAATAAAGAAGAAGAGAAGTAGTAGAATACTATAGAATCATTTTATGAAGGAGGAATGTGGAGCTCAGAGTTAATTGTTCATACAGTGAACACACTTAGAAACCAAACAGTCACAGCAGGCATAGATTGTATAGATGTGATTCAACTACAGCTCTTCACACCTCACACCTCACACATATTTTTGATCACTCTATATGTTTATTTGCTTTTACAAAAAAAACATGAGGATTAGAGATAAATTGTTTTTCTAGCAATTCCACTTCTATATTTTTCAGTCAAGCTCTTTTGCAGCAATGACAGTATTCAAATCTTCAATTAATTGATTATTTTTTCAGTTGTCCTGTTTGTGCTGTGATGTCTGATGAATAATTTTGGGCAATTTTTAAGCCAAATGCATTTATTTCTTTTGCCTCTATATTGGTAAAATATGGTTTGGATTAAAAAAAAAAATCACTATTTAAATCTGTACTTTGTGACCTGAAAATTTTAACCTTTTGGTGACATATAAGCAAGGCAATTAATCAAGGAAGCTTATTTTAGAGAAAATCTTCCTTTAAAATATTACTGAAGTACACAGGTAGCATTTTGCTGTTATCAGAAAAAAAAAATACATAGAATAGAATAAACTTTATTGTCCCCGAAGGCAGGTTTGTCTTGGGCTCAGTGCCACATCCCGTTGTCACATAAAAACATTCAGACATGACACAAAAAACACAACATCAACTACATCTTAAAAATTCTGTGGACACACAGCCACATAACATTTACAAACTAGAAAAGCACTCGGAGAGCGCAGACCTCCGCCAAGCGCCAAAGTTCCCCCCATACAGTGTTTAACATCATAAATATTAATCCTACATTTATTTTGTCTAACTTTATAGATTCCTTGGCCATGAAAAAAATGCCATTGGCAAGTGGCATATATTAGCTATACTGTGATGCTTGTTTTGTTTTTTTGTTTTTTTCCAAGTGTTCTGACGGATCACCACCAAAATCTAATCATCTGTAGGATACCCCATTTGTGACAATCTTTGAAAATTTCTTGAAAATCCGTCCATAACTTTTTGAGTTATCTTGCTAACAAACAAACAAACAAACAGACAGACAGACAAACCAACGCTGATGAAAACATAACCTCCTTGGCGGAGGTAACAAATCAAGCCAGTTCAATTAGGTCAAACAGTTCAAAGTCAGTTCAAAGTGCCAATGTGCACCGGGTCCTGTACTCAGGATTTCTGGGAGTTCAACAGCTTAATAGATGCTGGGATAAAGGATTGTTTCAACCGGTTAGAGTTACACTTTGGCACTCTAAGTCTCCTCCTTGATGGTAGTAATTCATATTCAGAGAAGAGGAGATGATGGGAATCTGCTGTAATCTTTTTTGCCTGTCTCATCTATTCATTACTTTATAACTCCTTTACCTGTATGACCATTATTTTATTCCATTTACCATTTCATCTGTTACGTTAAACCATTATATTAAGCTTAGACTAATTATGTCAAACAGTTGTTCATTAATTCACCAGTTGCTCCTGGTGGGTCAGGCCAGTGCCAGTGTATGGCAGCTACGCCGCCATCAGTGTGTGAATGTGTGTGTGAATGGGTGAATAGCAGGATCTGTAAAGTGCTTTGGTCATCTAGAGATGAGAAAAAAGCGCTATATAAGTGAATGCCATTTACCATTAATTTTATCGGTGAGTTAACCTGGCTTTCCTGTTCGTTTTAGCTTCTTTTGGCAAACCTCTGAAATTAATTATCCAAAATTATCACTTAACTACTTTAACCACGTGTCTGTTGTTTTTAGTTATTTTCGGTTACTTCTATTATTTGTGTTACTTTTAACCAACTATCACCTATTTAGTTATTACTTCTAGCTAACGGTTTTCCAGTTCAGCTTATACAGTATATAAATATCTGTTAGCTAACTGCTTAAAAATGTAGGCATTACTTTTAAACGTTAAATTAGCATTTTATATATAATAATGCCAGCTGTTGAACCATTATAAAAACCTGTTTAGCTCTTTAAGCTAACCATTTCACCAGTTTATCCATTATGTTAATTCTGCCATTTCTTTTCAACAACTACTTTAAACATGTTCTTTGCATTTTTTGCTGCATATATTTTAGCTTACATTGTCACCCGTTGACAATGTCACAGCTCATTAAATTGAACCCGAACGAGCCACATGGGCCCGACCTCCAGTGGGTTCACCACCTGCAGGAGGGATCATGTGGTGCTATGTAGATCAGGTGGCAATCGAAGGCACAGGCCTTGACGGTCCAGTCCCCGGCTCACTAAACTAGATTTTGGAACATGGAGCGTCACTTCTCTAGTGGGGAAAGAGCTTGAGCTTGTGCATGAGGTTGAGAGATACTGGCTAGATATAGTTGGGCTCACCTTGATGTAGAGCTTGGGTTCTGGAACCAGTCTACTGGAGAGGGGTTGGACCTTGGCTCTTTCTGGAGTTGCCGCAGGCGAGAGGTGGCGAGAAGGGGTGGGTATCCTTGTACACCCCCCTTCCTGTCTGGCCTTCTTTATGTTGGGGTTCTCCCCAGTGGACAAAAGGGTTGGGAAGCGGGTCCTGACCATCATTTGTGCCTATGCATGAAATGATGGTTCAGACTACCCACCCTTTTCGGAGTCTGACTTTAGTGCTAGAAAATGTTCCTCTTGGAGACTCCATTGTTCTACTGGGGGACTTCAACGTGCACGTGGCAACGACAGTGAAATCTGGAGGGGTATGATTGGGAGGAACGGCCTGCCCGATCTGAACCAGAGTGGTGTTCAGCAGTGTTGAGCAAGTTACTAAAAAATAGTAACTAATGACAGTTACTAGTTACTTCTTTTCAAAAGTAATTGAGTTACTTTACCAATTACTGTATGATTAAAGTAATTAGTTACTTGGAAAAGTAACTTTCACGTGACTATTAAATGCATACTTAAATCGTCTTGTACACATAGCAAGATAGTTTAATTAGTCAATTACATTATGGGCTTATTAATGTCAGGCTGAAAACAGACTGTTTCAGCTAGAGCTTCACAGACAGTTTTTTAATGCTGGTGTTGCTGCACATGTGTCAGTGTGGGACATGAAAGTTGTCCATGTTTATCTTACCTTTATGTTATGGATTCATCTCATGTGAAGTGATCCAAAGAAAACTTTAATTACACTGGTCAACACCAAATTTATTGTCTAAGTTTTTTTTAGCTGATTTAGGACAATTTTGATGTGCTGAGTTCAAAAATCACATTGGTTTTGCTCAATCAGGTCAACTTTTTGAACTATGGCCACATGTTTTTTGCATTTTTGTTTACATGTACGGGTATTTTCTCTTTATACGATACAAAATTCTTTTTTATTTCTTGAAATTCTCTGAATTTTGAACAACGATGATGTAACATTCAATTTACGTGCTTACCTTTATCAGTGTCTACTATTCAATTTACTGTACAGCTGCTGTACAACTGCTTACAACTTAGCATATAAAGCTGACCTGATCGAGAAAAACGGATGCCATTTTCAGATTCAGTGGTGCAAAATTGTTTTAAATCAGTTGAAAAAACACAAACAGCTTACAAAAAAATTATTTTTGTTATGTTGTGTTATCCACGGTCCATACATCTGCTGTGACAGAGACATGATCCAGTTTCTCAAATGCCTTTTGGAGATCAAAATCCATTTTTGAATAATCTTTATCCAGGTAGCAGGTAAATGTGTTTTAAATTCAGTGGATAACAGTCCAGCTGTTTGATGGAAAGTCACTGTTGGTTTCATGTCTTCAGTCTTTAACAACTTATCTTGCAATCAGTCAGTTTAATTCTTGCTGGGTAACAAACTGTCCAGATGCATACCTGTGATCGAAATCCAGCAGTGGGTGTTCAGATAAGAGTACTTCCACTTTACATCTTGCTGTGAGAGCCACTTTTCAGTGTTAGTTGTTAGTATAGCTAGCAGTTAGTTAGCACTAATTTTGTTGGAGCTTGTTGTTTTCAGGCACTTCTGAAGGTTGTAGTAGGACTCCATCAGCATCTGGTTTGCAACCCACCAATACAGGTGCATCTCAGTAAATTAGAATGTCATCGAAAAGTTGATTTATTTCAATAACTCAATTCAAAAAGTGAAACTCATATATTATATAGATTCATTACATACAGAGTGATATATTTCAAGTGTTTATTTCATTTAATTTATAGCTCATGAAAACCCCAAATTCAGTTTCTCAAAAAATTAGAATATTACATAACATAATTTAAAAAAAATTGATTTTTAATAGAAATGTTGGCCGACTGAAAAGTATGTTCATGTATACACTCAATACTTGGTCGGGGCTCCTTTAGCATAGTTACTGCATCAGTGCAGCATGGCGTTGAGGCGATCAGCCTGTGTTACTGCTGAGGTGTTATGGAAGCCCAGGTTGCTTTGATAGCAGCCTTCAGCTTGTCTGCATTATTGGGTCTGGTGTATTTCATCTTCCTCTTGACAGTACACCATAGATTCTCTATGGGATTTAGGTCAGGAGAGTTTGCTGGCTTATCAAGCACAGTGATGCCATGGTCATTAAACCTGGTATTTGTACTTTTGCCAGTGTGGGCAGGGGCCATGTCCTGCTGGAAAATGAAATCAGCATTTCCGTAAAGCTTGTCAGCAGAGGAAAGCATGAAGTGCTCTAAAATTTCCTGTTAGATGGCTGCACTGACATTGGACTTGATTAAACACAGTGGACCAACACCAGCAGATGGCATGGCTCCACATACAGTATCATCAACTGTGGAAACTTCACACTGGACCTCAAGCAACTTGGATTCCATGCCCATTCACTCTTCCTCGAAACTCTGGGACCTTGATTTCCAAGTGACAGGACTTGACACCTGATTTGGGAAGCCATGTCTTCTGCTGGCGTTAGTCCACTGTGTTTTATCAAGTCCAAAGTCAATGCAGCTGCCTACCAGGACATTTTAGAGCACTTCATGCTTCCCTCTGCTGACAAGGTTTATGGAGATGCTTATTTCATTTTCCAGCAGGACTTGGCACCTTACCACACTGTTGCCAAAAGTACCAAAGCCTGGTTTAATGACCATGGTATCACCATATTTTACTGGCCAGCAAACTCTCCTGACCTAAACCCCATACAGAATCTATGAAGTATCGTCAACAGGGAGATGAGAGACACCAGACCCAACAATGCAGATGAGCTGAAGGCCACTATCAAAGCAACTGGGCCTTCATAACACCTCAGCAGGAACACAGGCTGATCACCTTCATGCCACGCCACAGTGATGCAGTATTAATTCATGCAAAAGGAGCAGTGACCAAGTATTGAGTGTGTGCATGGAAATACTTTTAATCGGCCAACATTTCTATTACAAAAATCATTTTTTAAAAATTGATCTTATGTAATATTCTAATTTTTTGAGAAACTGATTTTTGGGTTTTCATGAGCTGCAAGCCATAACCATCAAAATTAAAAGAAGTAAGCACTTGAAATATATCACTCTGTCTGTAATGAATCTATATAAAATATGAGTTTTATTTTATGAATTGAATTACTGAAAAAAGCCAACTTTTTGATGATATTCTAATTTAGTGAGATGCACCTGTATGCTTTTGTCCTTAACTGTGACAAAGGAAAAATAATCTGTATGTCCACAAAGACAAAGTAGCTTGATCTCGTCCTCTGCTTAGTAATGAAGACTCAGTGCTTTGCAACAGGTCACGTCGACTGGCGGCTCGTCTCAGCTACGGTAGGGTCAGTTTGGATATTCATTTATTTGCGCTAAAAATATCTATCCATATTAATAAAACGAGTAACGCATCTGATCAGGTTTCATTAACTGTAACACATCACTGAATTTTTAAACAGTAATTTCATTACACAACACATTACTGCAAAAGTAGTGGCGTTACAGTAATGTGTTACTTTGTAACACATTACTCCCAACACCGGTGTTCAGTTATTGGACTTCTGTGCTAACCACAGTTTGTCCATAACAAACACCATGTTCAAGCATAAGGGTGTCCATATGTGCACCTGGCACCAGGACACCCTAGATTGCAGGTTAATGATCGATTTTGTTATTGTGTCATCAGACCTGTCTTGGACACTTGGGTAAAGAGAGGTGCAGAGCTGTCAACAGATCACCCCCTGGTGGTGAGTTGGATCACATGGTGGGGGAAGATGCCATTCAGACCTGGCAGACCGAAACGGATAGTGAGGGTGTGCTGGGAATGTCTGGCTGAGGTCCCCTTCCGAGAGATCTTCAGCTCCCACCTCCGGAGGAGCTTCAACCACATTCTGAGGGAGACTGGAGACACGGAGTCTGAATGGGCCATGTTCTCAACCTCCATTGCTGAAGTGGCTGCTCAGAGCTGTGGCCGTAAGGTTGTCAGTGCCTCTCGTGGTGGCAACCCCCAAACCAAATGGTGGACGCCAAAGGTGAGGGGGGCCATCAAGATGAAGGAGTCCTACTGAACTTGGTTGGCTTGTGGGACTCCTGAAGCAGCCGAGTTGTACTGGCAGGCCAAGTGGTGTGCAGCTCGAGCAGTTACTGAGGCTAAAACTCAGGTGTGGGAGAAGTTCAGTGAGGTCATGGAGCAAGACTTTCAGTTTGTCTTGAAAAGATTCTGTCAAACCATCCGATGACTCAGAAGGGGGAAGCAGTTCCCTGTCCACAGTGTGTACAGTGTAGATGGGGCACTGCTGTCTTCGACTGGGGACATTGTTGGGCGGTGGAAGGAATACTTCGAGGATCTCCTCAATCCCACAGGCACATCTTCCATTGCCGAAACAGAGTCTGAGGACAAGGGGGACGACTCGCCCATCACAGGGACTGAGGTTGCTGAAATTGTTAAAAAACTCTTTGGTGACAGGGCCACATGGGTGGATGAGATTCACCCTGAGTACCTCAGGGCTCTGGATTTTTTATGCCTGTCACGGTTGACTCACCTCTGCAACATCATGTGGAGGCTGGGGACAGTGCCTTTGGCATGGTAAACTGGGGTGGTGGTTCCTGTCTTTAAGAAGGAGACCGGAGGGTGTGTTCAGATTTTAGAGGGATCACTCTCCTCAGCTTCCCCGGGAAGGTCTGTGCCAAGGTACTGGAGAGGAGAGTCCAGCCGCTGGTCGAACCTTGGGTTCAGGAGGAACCATGTGGTTTTTGTCCTAGTCGTAGCACATCGGACCAATTTTTTACCCTCTCGAGAATCCTCGAGGGTTTGTGGGAATTTGCCCAATCAGACTACATGTGTTTTGTGGACTTGGAAAAGGCATTCGACCACGTCCCTCATGGTTTCTTGTTGGGGGTGCTGTGGCAGTATGGGGTTTCGGGCTTGTTGCTATGAGCTATTCGGTCTGTATACGAGGAAAGAAGGAACGGAGGACCACAGGTCCTCTCTGCTGCTGCAGACAATGTTGTCCTGTCGGATTCATTAACTATGTCTCCCAGCTGGCCTGGGAACTCCTTGGTGTCCTCTCTGAAGAGCTGGAGCAGATGGCCGGGGAGAGGGAAGTCTGGGCTTCTCTGCTTGAACTCCTGCCCTCGCGACCTGAACCTCCAGGAAAGCGGTAGAAGATGGATGGATGGACGTCAGCTGTTGACTGTTACATTTAGCCACGTTCTTTAGTAATATATTTCTGTTACCTAAAAAATAGAATATGCAGTTTTAGTTATAAATGTCTTATGTCTGATGTGTAAGTGACTCCATATTTATTTCTAACAGATAAGGCACTCCCTATCCTCCACTCTTACACCAAACAGTTACAGAAGTTATAACAAACAGTGTTTTCATGCAGTGGCATTCAGTTTTGATAGGCGTAATCCAACTATGCTGGACAGCTTAAAATGCATGTTTTTTGCACATCTGTTTTGAAGAGTTATCACACAAGTTCATTCAAACAGGTGCAGACAGTGGAGGGTAAGCAAATGAATTTGAGCTATACGCAGACAGGCACACAAACTCGTGTAGGCTAAAACGACACATACACATACTGCCTGAGAAGTCATCGCCGTGCACTCATCCGCTTCTCTTCCCACACAGCGCTGTGAGCGGAGCGCACAAGGAGTCAACTGCTCCCTTCAGGCAGGGCACAAAGCTGCTGCTTGTTGAACAACTTCTACATTAACAGTGCCTGATCAAAAGAGTCGATGCCGGAGTGGAGAAGAGACAGTCAGAGACAGTGAGGGTGAGGGAAGCACAGGCCAAGGCACTGGACTCTCTCACAGGAAGGGGATGG
This sequence comes from Pholidichthys leucotaenia, assembly GCA_020510985.1. NCBI lineage: Eukaryota > Metazoa > Chordata > Actinopteri > Cichliformes > Pholidichthyidae > Pholidichthys > Pholidichthys leucotaenia. The sequence continues at coordinate 244,831,037 of CM035843.1, read as the reverse complement.
GCCCGCGGCTGCACCTGTACCTCCGGCCAAACACTAAACGCTAATGAATGAAGCCTACCCTCTTTGGGTGTGTGTGTGTGTGGGGGGTGGAGAAAGAAAAGCCCTTAACAAAAACACAACAGCGTGTTTCATCCTCCTCTCATCCTTCTTTCCCTCCTTCTTTTCACAAGTAGTCTATTAGCAGGAAAGGGACATTGCCAAATAGCGAGAGGAGGAGGAGGAGATAAAGACGAAGAGAAACAGGGACCCCGTGTTTGAATCCCACTGCGGCGCTGCCAACTTCACTATAGAGAAGCAACAAAGCAGCTAAGTGGCTGGGCATGACGAGGGGAGTATGGGCAACTGGAGGTATAAAAGCAGGGTAGATGGGCAGAGGAGGGAGGAAGTGTTAGACAGAAAAAGGGAAAAGAGAGGAGACCTGCGATATATTAAAAAAAACAAAAACCTGGAGTCCAGTAATCAAAGCTAATGGCTCTATTGTGTCTAAAAAGCATCTCATAGTTTTAGAGTGCACCGGGAGCAGTAGCGTTGAGCATGGAGGGGTAGCGCTGAGGGGGTGTGGCCAGTGTACATCGCTCTGTGTGTGTGTGTGTGTGTGTGTGTGTGTGTGTGTGTGTGTGTGTGTGTGTGTGTGTGTGTGTGTGTGTGTACCAGGATTAACACCTGCTCCTTTGTGGCTTAAAAGCTGAACCAGGAGTTAGCTAGCAGCGGGCCTTACACACACAGATACAAACACACACGCGCACACACACAACTGCTCTGCTTAAAAGGGTTATTACAGTGGTTTTTTCGTGGCCCGTGTGTTTTTTGCTTTATTATTATATTCAGCACAGTTACGATTGTTAGCCCCATCTGCTCGCAGGGGCCATGGCCCCTGCACGTGCGTTGCCTGTTGCCTCGCCGCAGACCACAATCATGAGTAGCACTCAGATGCAGGAAATTACAGGGAGAGTGGTGGGAGGTGTATGTGGGGAGGGAAAGTAGAAAGAATGACCGTGCACGCATGTTTTTCCCCCTGCACTTTGCACCATGTAGCCCTCATTTTGGATGAAAGGGGAATGATTTTTGTTTTAAACTTCACTCAAATGGGCTGAATTCAATTTGCACTGACTGTAACTGCCAGCAACTGACTATAAAAAGTCACACTTTGTCAGTTGTGAAAGAGTGAAGCCATTGTGAGTGACCTGAACCTGCATTTTATCTGTTTTTATATTTTTTTTTTCATACTTTACCGCGCAGTAGCCTGGTGGAGCACCCAGTTTCTTTATACTTTACAACTGTACAATAACAATAAAGCCTATTCTATTCTATTCAATTCTATTCCATTCTATCTCGTGGCCAACATGAGGTGGCTCTTGTGACCGCAAAAAAAGGATTGATATACCAAAGTTTACATGTAACAACACCTAGACAAGATAAAATGATCCTTTATTAGTCCCAAAATGGGGAAATTTGCAGCAACAAAGGGATACCAAAATAAAAATTTTGGTAATTTTGGCAATTAAAATTATATCATTTTTATCTTATTTATTATAAGATAAAAATGGGATAAAAAAAAAACCCAGTATATACACAGTGCAAGAGGTCAGAGAAAGTAGAATAGTTATTACAGTTAAAAAATAAGTAGAATAGTTATTACAGTTAAAAAAATAAGTGGAATAGCATTACAGTTAGATAGTATTACCCCACAATATATATATTAGGGGTGTAATGGTATGTCTAAAATCACAGTTCAGTACGTACCTTGGATTTAAGGTACGTACGTTCAGTTCATTTTCAGTACAGTAAAGAAACAAAATGCAAAACATAGAACTGCTTATCTTTTGTATAAGTGGGAATAGCTTTTCTGATAAAACAAAAAAAAACAACTGCAAACTGCCAGCAGTAAATTCTCCAGGAAAAAAATTCTCAAATAAAATAGAAATGTATACAATGAATAAATTCTCTTTTTAGGGAATGAACGGTGCAGACAATTGCAACAGTAGAAGTTTGAACAGCCTATTATAAAAAGTTCCCATAGCTAAATAAAATGATGACCCATGAAACATGAGTTGGAAACTTGAACTTTACAGCTTAATCAAAAGTGTTGGTATCAACACAATTAAATAACAGACATTAAAGTTCATTTTTTAAACCAAAAACCTAAAGAAATAAAACTCAAATATCAGCTTCCACTGCACCATACAAGGCTGTTGTAACTCTACTGTTCAAAACAAACTGGAATAGTAATATTCAACTCCATTAAAGTCATAAAGAAATTAACGAACTAGTCCATCCTGTTTGAAACTGTGCTGGGTCTAGAAGTTTAAAAGTTTAATAATTAGGTTTTAGATGAAAATTAAAAGAACTTTTTCCAGTCCAAAATAATGGTTTACAAATCCTTCAAGTTATAGTAGAGGAATGTGAGTCTTCACGACACATACAGTGAAATATTTAAGCTGTTTTAATTTATTTGTGATGATTATGATTATCTTTTTTAATTAAATTACAAATCATGGTATTCTAATTTACCAAGATGCACTAATATTCAGAATGAGGGCTTATTACCATGACAGTAGTAGAGAAGATGAAAAAAGTAAGCTACTCTTGTAATTCACTCATTTACTGCAGTTAACACATTCCCAGCAGAATTGAAACGGCTCAGCTGTCAGCAAACCTCTTTCAAGAGGGATTATTGTCTGACAGGTAATGTTAGCACGTGCTAACAGTTTAATCACTTTTCTAAAGCTGAGACAGTCACTCATTGAAAATAAGAAGCACTAACTTTACTCGCTAAAAACTCACTAACCTTATCGGTGTGGTGTTTAGAAGTAGCCCAATTTCAGTCATTCTTCACCAGGGCAGAGCACCCCAGAAGTCCGCTGACAGGCGGTTGGAGATGGGGAAACTGAGAGGAGGACGGGGTATGATATGACAGTTATACTTTCTGTCCATCACTCAATATAGTCGGTGTCGTACCTTGGTACGCATGTCTACTGTACTGTGAGTGGTGTACCGATAAATACAAATACAAGTCCCGTTACACCCCTAGTATATACTGTATATATGCAGTCATGTGAAAAAATTAGGATACCCCATTAAATAGTCAGTTCTTTATTAAGAAATGTTCACATATCTATGTCTAACCTTGTTTTTGTTTTTATTTGCATTTTTTAACATTTATTTTAGCCATTTTAAGTGGGAATGAATGCAGGGGTGTCCTAAAAAAAGATGGGGTATCGTAATTTATTCTTCACTATTTGTTTAGAATTATATTTTACAGAAAATTTGAAAAAGGTTTTTAATTCATTTTTAATTGTTTAGTTGTATTACATGAATCTCCCAGTATTTTAAACACTGATATTAAATATCCATATGTCCAAATATGTTAAAAAAAAAACCCACACAGGCTTATACAGGGTATCCTAATTTTTTCACATGACTGTGTCATGAATTGCCCCTCAGGACAGAGAGAAAGACCCAGATGCTGAACTGCTAGTTTGCAAAATTTATTAACAAGAACACAAAAGTGCACCAACACAAAAATCCAAACTGTCAAACAAACAAACAAACTTGCGAGTAAGCTCACCAGAACAAGAGCAGGGTTCTGGTGAGGATGAGGGGGAAGAAACTTCAACATTCTGGCAACAAGAAATGAGAATAACAGCCCTTAAATAAGTCCAGAAACAAATGAAACAAATGATAGCAGGTGTGGGTCACCTGAGCGGATAGGAGATAACAAAGATACAGTTTAGACCAGCTGGGAGCAATGAGAGAGTGGGCTGACAGCTGACAGGGACCCCGCCTACGCGGAGCAACAACCCAGAAACATCACTGACAGCTGTCAACCCAGAGGGAGAACACAACAAAAGAAAAATATGAGATGGCAAAATAACGACGAGTAATCTCAAAAATTTAAATAAACTATAATGAATGTAAACAGGAAAATAAATCAAATAAGAAAAAAAAAGACTGAGCCTGGTGAAATCCCCCCGTGCTCAGATCGTGACAGACTGTGTGTGTGTGTGTGTGTGTGTGTGTATATACTGTATATATATATATATATATATATATATATACAGTATGTATGTATATGTGTGAGTGTGTGTGGGTGTGTATATATAATATACAGTATGTATATGTGTGTGTGTGTGTGTGTGTGTGTGTGTACACAGGTATATGTGTGTGTATACAGCCGTGGACAAAATTGTTGGTACCCTTCTGTTAATGAAAGAAAAACTCACAATGGTCACAGAAATAACTTGAATCTGACAAAAGTGGTAATAAATAAAAATTCTATGAAAATTAACCAGTGAAAATCAGACAATGCTTTTGAATTGTGGTTCAAGAGAATTACTTTAAAAAACAAACTCATGAAACAGGCCTGGACAAAAATGATGGTACCCCTAGAAAAGATTGAAAATAATGTGACCATAGGGACATGTTCAACCAAGATGTGTCCTCTAATTAACATCACAGGTGTCTACAAACTTGTAATCAGTCAGTCGGCCTATTTAAAGGGTGACAAGTAGTCACTGTGCTGCTTGGTGACATGGTGTGAACCACACTAAACATGGACCAGAGGAAGCAAAGGAGAGAGTTGTCTCAGGAGATTAGAAAGAAAATTATAGACAAGCATGTTAAAGGTAAAGGCTATAAGATCATCTCCAAGCAGCTTGATGTTCCTGCGACTACAGTTGCACATATTATTCAGAAATTTAAGATCCACGGGACTGTAGCCAACCTCCCTGGACATGGCTGCAGGAGGAGACGGATAATACGAATGGTAACAAAAGAGCCCAGAACAACCTCTAAACACATTCATGGTGAACTCCAAGGTCAAGGTACATCAGTGTCAGATCACACCATCCGTCGTTGTTTGAGCCAAAATGGACTTCATGGGAGACGACCAAGGAGGACCCCACTTTTGAAAACAAATCATAAAAAAGCCAGACTGGAATTTACCAAACTGCATGCTGACAAGCCACAAAGCTTCTGGGAGAATGTCCTATGGACAGACGAGACAAAACTGGGACTTTTTGGCAAAGCACATCAGCTCTATGTTCACAGATGCAAAAATGAAGCATACCAAGAAAAGAACACTGTCCCTACTGTGAAACATGGAGGAGGTTCTGTTATGTTCTGGGGCTGCTTTGCTGCATCTGGCACAGGGTGTCTTGAATCTGTGCAGGGTACAATGAAATCTCAAGACTATCAAGGTATTCTAGAAAGAAATGTGCTGCCCAGTGTCAGACAGCTTGGTCTCAGTCGCAGGTCATGGGTCTTGCAACAGGATAATGACCCAAAACACATCTAAAAACACCCAAGAATGGCTAAGAGCGAAACATTGGACTATTCTAAAGTGGCCTTCTATGAGCCCTGATCTAAATCCTATTGAACATCTGTGGAAGGAGCTGAAACATGCCGTGTGGAGAAGGCACCCTTCAAACCTGAGACAACTGGAGCAGTTTGCTCATGAGGAGTGGGCCAAAATACCTGCTGAGAGGTGCAGAAGTCTCATTGACAGTTACAGAAATCGTTTGATTGCAGTGATTGCCTCAAAAGGTTGTGCAACAAAATATTAAGTTAAGGGTACCATCATTTTTGTCCAGGCCTGTTTCATGAGTTTGTTTTTTAAAATAATTCTGTTGAACCACAATTCAAAAGCATTGTCTGATTTTCATTGGTTAATTTTCATAGAATTTTTATTTATTACTACTTTTGTCAGATTCAAGTTATTTCTGTGACCATTGTGGGTTTTTCTTTCATTACCAGAGGGGTACCAACAATTTTGTCCACGTGCGTATGTATATGTGTGTGTGTGTGTGTGTGTGTGTGTGTGTGTGTGTGTGTGTGTGTGTGTGTGTATTGGCAGTGTCTTTCACAGCTGAAGAAGTACAGTGTTGTTGCCACCTTCAATAATAATTGTAACTTTTAGGCAAAGTGACTGCTGGTGAGTTTTGTGTCATTTTGTGTGATTGTATGGTTTGGAACTTTAGGTGTGCAGAATAGGCATCAGCTATAAAATGTTTTAAAACAGGGGTGAACAGAGTAACCTCAGTATCATTTCTGAACAATAGGTGCTTCTAAAGCTATGTCATGGCCAGCAAGAGCTATCCTTTGCAAGAAGAATTTTAGTGCTTACCTTTGAAACAGAGCCTTAATAAAAATAAATAAATATATGAAAACCAATAGACTTAAACACATTTATATCATCTGCTGTCACATTTCTTATTTTGTGTGAATGAATTTCAATCCTTAATTGTAAATTTTTCTCATTGTTTAAAGCACATTGTCTTGTTTTAGTGTGTTGTATATATTCATTTTGTTAAGTGTTTTGGTGTTGTTATTTGCACAAACTGCAGCATGAGTTTGCTTACCTGGGACAATGAAGTAAAGTGAATCTTTATTTTCTGTCCTGGTAACTTGACAATCGTACTGGCATCTCATAAACTAATGGGTGAAGTCATCATACAGTCAACATGTCCCTGTCTTACATGTGATGTTTTTAGCAGACAGGTGACATCTGGTAGAACGATGTTAATGGAGTGACCGGTTTAGTAAAGCATAGATACATCACAAAACATAAACAACAAGAGAATAGATAAATGTTGATGTGATGCACGGTGTGAAACATTGTAGAGTGTAGGGGAGTAAGGAGGATTTTTTTTTTCAAGTTTAGTAGAGCAATATGTTTTGGTTTTTTTTTAAATAATCCAGCAGCAAACAAAGGCAAAGGCCACTAACTTTGGATGTTTGATGGAGTATAAAGTACACTGAAAAATAACCTTATGCTTTCATTCTCTTCTCTCTTTCTTTTATCTGCTTTGGTTTTACTCCCTTGTTTCTCCAACCCAGATGAGTGTAGAGAGCGATGAAAAGCGAACCCGCACTCGGTCCAAGGGAATCAGAGGTGAGTCTTGGTGATGCATCTCTGCCGTGTTAGATCTTAGTTAAATGCATGTTCACTCCTGATCCTTCTGCTGCAAACAGCAGTTCTGCAGGTTGTCTGATGTGTGTCAGTCCAGGTGTTGGGAGAATGGTGCATACGTGTACGGGTTTGTTAAAGCAAATGGCTGACAAATTCGGGGGAAAGCAAAACTGTGCTGGGCCACATATTCTCCATGGTTCTTCAGCTCTGCTGAGATTATTTTGTCTTGTGCTGAGGTTGTAGGGTTAAGTGGTATGCTACAATTTTAAAAATGGTGATTGTTAATGAAAAACAATACAAAATTATCTTGTCAAATTATTTGAGTTTAAACTGGGCAATCTTGCCATCTACAGTGCATCTGAAAAGTATTCACAGCCCTTCACTTTTTCCACATTTTGTTACGTTACAGCCTTATTCCAAAATGGATTAAATTTATTTTTTCCTCAAAATTCTACACATAATACCCCATAATGACAACGTGAAAAAAGGTTGGGTTTTTTTTTTGAGATTTTTGCAAATTTATTAAAAATAAAAAACTAAGGAATCACATGTACATAAGTATTCACAGCCTTTGCCTTGAAGCTCAAAATTGAGCTCAGGTGCATCCTGTTTCCACTAATCATCCCTGAGATGGTTCTACAGCTTAATTGGAGTCCATCTGTGGTAAATTCAGTTGATTGGACATGATATGGAAAGGCACACACTTGTCTATATAAGGTCCCACAGTTGACAGTGCATGTCAGAGCACAAACCAAGCATGAAGTCAAAGGAATTGTCTGTAGACCTCCGAGACAGGATTGTCTCGAGGCACAAATCTGGGGAAGGGTACAAAAAAGTTTCTGCTGCTTTGAAGGTCGCAAAGAGCACAGTGGCCTCCATCATCTGTAAATGGAAGAAGTTCAGAACCACCAGGACTCTTCCTAGAGCTGGCTGGCCATCTAAGCTGAGCGACTGGGGGAGAAGGGCCTTAGTCAGGGAGGTGACCAAGAACCTGATGGTCACTCTGTCAGAGCTCCAGCATTCCTCTGTGGAGAGAGGAGAACCTTCCAGAAGGACAACCATCTCTGCAGCAATCCACCAATCAGGCCTGTATGGTAAAGTGGCCACACAAAAGCCACTCCTTAGTAAAAGGCACATGGCAGCCTGCCTGGAGTTTGCCAAAAGACACCTGAAGGACTCTCAGACCATGAGAAACAAAATTCTCTGGTCTAATGAGACAAACATTGAACTCTTTAGCATGAATGCCAGGCGTCATGTTTGGAGGAAACCAGGCACTACTCATCACCATGCCAATACCATCCCTACAGTGAAGCATGGTGGTGGCAGCATCATGCTGTGGGGGTGTTTTTCAGCGGCAGGAACTGGGAGACTAGTCAGGATAGAGGGAAAGATGAATGTAGCAATGTACAGAGACATCCTGGATGAAAACCTGCTCCAGAGCACTCTTGACTTCAGACTGGGGTGACGGTTCATCTTTCAGCAGGACAATGACCCTAAGTACACAGCCAAGATATCAAAGGAGTGACTTCAGGACAACACTGTAAATGTCCTTGAGTGGCCCAGCCAGAGCCCAGACTTGAATCCAATTGAACATCTCTGGAGAGATCTGAAAATGGCTGTGTGCCAACACTTCCCATCCAACCTGATGGAGCTTGAGAGGTGCTGCAAAGAGGAATGGGCCACACTGCCCATAAATAGGTGTGCCAAGCTCAGTGTTTCCTCTGGCTTTAAAGACCCTGGTGCGGTGGCAACATATTTGTTCCGGGGGACAGAACACACATGACACTATTGTAACCGGAATCTTTTAATTTTATACTATTTATTTCATTTCTTTCTTTTTTTTTTTTAAATTTTGCACAGTAACTATGCATATGGAACTTACCATTTGAAATATTGTACAACCAAGGCTTAAATGTTGGCATATCGGGCCAGTTGGGTTCCCACCCAGACGTCCTGTGTTTGGACTTTTTACTGGTGTCATCTTTCTCTCCTTCCTCTGTTCTCACCTCTCCTGGACCCTCTGCGTGAACACTTTCCTCTCCTTGGCTCCTCTTGTCTGTCTCATCTTTCCCTCTCTGAGCTCTGTCTAAGTCAGGTTCTCTCTCTGTCTATGGTGGTATACAAACAGGTTAGAAAACACCAAGTGTCACATTTTGTCCTGCAGGATTTTTTTTATTGTGATTTACATAAATGACAAAAATATGTGCATTTTTTTGTATTTCTATTTTAGTGTTTCTTTTTTTTCCCCACTGAGAGAGTAGGAAAGGGAAAAAACACTCATAATAGTAATTTACTCATGCATACTTAAATTATATGATCAGAGGTGGGTATAGTAGCCAGAAATTCTACTCATGTAAAAGCAGTGCTTTGAAATTAATAATTAAAAGTAGACAACCAAAAATTTCTAATTGAGTTAAGGGTACCAAGAGCACCCACTTAAAAACGAGTAATATGATTTTTGTTTTGATTTTGTATACTTTATTGATCCCCAGAGGGGAAATTGAGGGCATCCACCTGGATGGACGAAGCAGCCATGGTACGGCGCTATACCTTAACCATTCACACACACATTCACACCTAGGGCCACTTTAGAGTCTCCAATTAACCTAACCTGCATGCTTTTGGCCTGTGGGAGGAAACCGGAGAAATCCCGGAGTAAACCCACGCAGATACGGGGAGAACATGGAAACTCCACACAGATCACTGTTGGTCAGGGGCTGGGATCGAACCAGGGATCCCATGGCCAAGGGTGAGTTGCTGTGCTGGCGCAGACCGCACCGCCCACCCTGTGACTTCAGTCTTGAAGGTTTGAGGTTCTTCTCCAAAATTTTTAACAATTTTCTTATAGTTTTCTACTTTTCTATGTAAATTTATCTAAATTTGAAACCATTTTCCTCAAATTTGTAATTTCCTCTTGTAAAATGGACTTTTCTTGTACATCTTAGACTTTATTATAAATTTGTGGATTATTTTATGGCTAATTTTTGTCTATTCTTTTTAAATAAAACTACCTTTTTTTATATAAATTTGAAAGATTGTGGTAAAATTTTGACTTTTTTTCCCTAGACAGTTTACACTTTTGACCATAATTTTGCAGAGCTAGAACAGAACAGTAATTTGACTCTCATTTCAAAGAAAAGAGTATTAATAAAATTATATTCAATGAAATAAATTAACTTAAATTACCAAAAGATGCAGTTATTTCAATTATAATATTTCTATATATTTATAGTTTTTTAGAATTCTCACCACCCAGATAGCAGAAAAAAACCTCCCTTATTTTAAAATCCAAATGTTGACACGTTTAGTTTGTCTGAAGGCTCTTGACAGATTAAAGTCACTGACTTCGTGAATTTCAGTCATCTTAACTTGCCAGGTACATAATAATGAATATAACTTATTAGTTAATATTGTAGTGGCTGGTGAAGTAAATCCTCAGTGATTCAGTCACTCTTGCCTTTCCCTGCATATGAATCCAAACCACATCTGTTTGCTAAGTGACTCATCATTATTTTTCCTGTTACCAGTGAGTTAAAACCACCATAAATGCATCCACTGCTTACATACCTCTTCTGCTTTTTTCCACGTTTAAAGTACACTACCGTTCAAAAGTTTAGGGTCACTTAGAAATTTCCTTATTTTTGAAAGAAAAGCACTGTTTTTTTCAATGAAGATAACTTTAAACTAATCAGAAATACACTCTAATATCTAATATACATTGCTAATGTGGTAAATGACTATTCTAGCTGCAAATGTCTGGTTTTTGGTGCAATATCTACATTGGTGTATAGAGGCCCATTTCCAGCAACTATCACTCCAGTGTTCTAATGGTACAGTGTGTTTGCTCATTGCTTCAGAAGGCTAATGGATGATTAGAAAACCCTTGTGCAATCATGTTAGCACAGCTGAAAACAGTTTAGCTGTTTAGAGAAGCTATAAAACTGACCTTCCTTTGAGCAGGTTGAGTATCTGGAAAAAATTATTATTTCAAATACAGATCATTATTTCTAACCTTGTCAATGTCTTGACTATATTTTCTATTGATTTTACAACTCATGGTGGTAAATAAGTGTGACTTTTCATGGAAAACACAAAATAATTGTCTGGGTGACCCCAAACTTTTGAACGGTAGTGTACTTTAATAAGCTCATGCTTCTCTCGGACAGTGATGCTAACGAGACACTCTGCCTGCCGATTGGAACGGTCACGCAGGCGGGGCACTTTTGATCTCCGCACGGATGATGGTCACACGCGTTGTTCGTGTGCTCGCTTGCGGACTGTCATTCCTTCATATTTTTTTCTTAAATTTATATTTCCTTGGTGTAGCGGCATAACTTCAAGGGTGGCAGCCCACCACATGGAAATGTTACCAGAGGAAATCCTGCAAGCTTGTGGCATCATATTCAAAAAGACTTGAGGCTGTTATTGCTGCCAAAGGTGCATCAACAAAGCATTGAGCAAAGGTTGTGAATACTTATGTACATGTGATTTCTTAATTTTTTATTTTTAATAAATTTGCAAAAATCTCAAAAAAAACTTTTTCACGTTGTCATTATGGGGTATTGTGTGTAGAATTTTTGAGGAAAAAAAATCAATTTAATCCATTTTGGAATAAGGCTATAACATAACAAAATGTGGAAAAAGTGAAGCACTGTGAATAGTTTCCAGATGCACTGTAGTCAAGGGACCTAAATAAATCAGCAGAAGAATGAACATATGGTGATAACTTGCTATTAAATGAAAACAGTGTACTTACCTGTAACATCCAGTGGAAGCTAGCAAACTCACATAGTTTTGGTTAAAGGAATGTAAACATCCAAAGTTATGCTTTATGCAGTTCTTACCACAGACTACACAATACCAGGCCTCCATGTTGCCTAATTCTATGGATGTACATGAGAGGAATTTCTGTCATTCCTTACAACTCTCAACTGTAACCATCAAAATAGAGACTTCCCCTTGTGGCAGTATTCAGTAATGTGCTTTTCCAGTAAATTATTTACAGCGCTGCACTTTTACCAGATGAGCAAATTAGCAAAATTAATTGAAAAAAAAATTGAATAAAAATTGCCCCAAACATCAACAACCAGTTCATCCATCTCCTAACCTTGGTGGGATTGCCATTTGCTGTCTTAACACTTTATCTCCCATAGGTTTATAATTGAGTCAGTGGCTACTGACTGTTGAAGCAATAGTATATGATCGGTTTAAGTTGTAGTGTGATTATGTCCACTGCTTTTGTATGTGTACATGTGAATTAGGCATGGGCCAGTTTCTGGTATGACGGTATCTGCGATTTGACATAGCCAAGGTTTCAAAACCATTAAAGAATCTGTTGTAGCATCACGTTATGTGTTGTTTATGAACTCATGGCAGTGCAGCCATCCTTTTACACCGTGTGCTGTCTGGAGAAACAGGACCCTGCGGCCACCTTACTTTGAAAAAGTGCACCATGAATTGTGAAAAAGTTTGAGTCATAGTAGCATGTCCACAGCCGCCCTACCGCACAGTGTGCATGAGGTAAATTTTGTTGTCTTCCAGTCTGCAAAGGGTCCATGCTGACCAAATATTGTGTCCATGCAGACAGTTTTGCAAGGGGTCTGCACTGAATTGTGCACGCTCCAAGGTACTCATGTTACTCCAAGGTACTCAAAGATGGAACGTACAGTATTTTTGCCTTCTAACTCCATGTGCATTTTGCTTGTCATCAGCCAACAACAGCAAGCACAAAAAAAACTCTTGTTCTTCATTTTGTTTTATTCTGGGTCATCCAATCAGTTTGGCTCATCGCTGCCATCTACGTTGCGGGCATATGAACAGCAGATTATATTTAATAGACTATAGAAGACTATATTTTTTTATTTCATGTTGAAGTATTTTTATGACAAATCAGTTATTAATATTCTGAGCTTGTGGAGGTAGAGGTTTACACTCCCTGAAGGGATACATTTCTTAGTTTATTAGCAAGAATTAATTATTTGGATATTTTATTCTTTTTTAAATTAATGTTTGCGTTGATATTCTACAAGTGTTGTAACTGTTCTATATATTGCTTGAAAATGGAATATTGTCTTGGGTGGAATTTTTTTTTCAAAAATAATACATAGAACTGCATTTGAAATACTGTAAAACTGTTTTACCATGATATTTTTGCTGAAGGTTATCATACTGTAAGATTTTTTTCTTTTACCGGCCCATGCCTAATGTGAATACAGTATATGTATACAAAGGGTATGTGACACGGTGACTATAGATCAACATTTTTACCTTGAAGTAATCTCAAGTTTTTGCTCCAATCCAAACCAAACCATTGTGGAATCTGGTGTGTGACACTCTGATTTTATATGTGAATTCACGCTCGTCCCTTAACAAGTGTGCATGTTTTCTTGGTGTCTTTGGGTGTATTAGAATGTGTGTGCTCGTATTTGATGTTTAGAAGAGACACAGCAGAGCAACAGTTCACAGGGCGTTCAGAAGGCGTCCAGTCATTCCAACAGCATGATGAAAGACTGCGAAACTGAGATGCAGTGCGCGCGCGCGCGCGCACACACACACACACACACACACACACACACACACACACACACACTCGCACACATCTATCATACACAGTGAATGTATGCTAATGCTTGTTTGCTCTTAGTGTGTCTTGATACCCGGGCTCTTTCTGACATGTGATTAATGCATGTGATACCGGAGCCCAAACTGAATTCTCCAGGATCGTATTGTTTTCTCATTCCGCTCCAAATGAAAATAGGATATTTTCTCCAAACCCATTCTATCGCTCAACTCCCAATCGATGCTTGCAGCCAGGCCGAGAGTACTCTGTGTGTGTGTGTACTGTTTGAGAGCAAAGCTTGATTTATAGTTTGAAGGCAATTACTATAAGTTGTCCCTGAAAGAAGCACTGTTTTCTACTGATGAAGGCAGTTTTGTGTTTAATTTCTTTCTCCCAATTATGATAACTAGAGTGTAACAATTAATCATGTTTTATTGCTGAAGTCTGCATTGAATTGTCACTTTTTTACAAGCAGTGCGGTGCAGTTTGGCTGATTTAGCGGATTCCTCTCCATGTATGCCTTCTGTATAGGTGTGTGTTATTCATACAGTAGGTTTGCTTACGCTTCTATTTATTTAGCATTTTGCATGTAGAAATGTGTGCGCGTGAGTGTGTAGGTGTGTTATTTTTTTTCTTCTTCCCTATCATACAGCCAGCACTGTGTAAACCTCTGCAAGGAATCCTCATGGGATCCATGTGCATTTGTGATTTATTGATCTGAGTTTCTTTTTAGCAGTGCGGCTTTTTGAGCAGTCGTTCACCTTTGTTCTCTCCCCCCTCCCCTTTCTCTTCCCCCATTTTCTCTCAGTTCCTATTGAGCTTGTTGGACAAGAGCTGAGGTAAGGAAACACCTTCGTCTGTGTGCAGATCCCTTTCATAAACTTCTTTTATGTGCACCACCAAGCCCCCCTCCCCTCTCCCTCAGCCCCTCCGGCACTCGTACTCACTATTGGTGCTTCGTTAGATGATGTTGTTTGTTATATATTTTTGCTTATTTCTTATGATCAGCACTTCTCAGCTCATGGTGAGTGCATCTAACAGGCCACTATTGATTCCTGAGAGCCTTTTCCCATTTTCTTTCTGCAAACATATGCAGTAGATGCAGTGAAAGTTGAGTCGGGATCTTTTCGCTGCCTGATTGAATGATACAGCACAAGCTGAGAGGATGATTATTTAAAGAAACACTACGTAACTTTCTTGTTCCAGGTAGAAACACTGAAAGGACCAACTATGGTAACTATGACCTCAGTCAGGTGCTTGGTTGTTAGTGGCTACAGCTGTGCCTTGTGATTGGCTGTTGAGACTGAGGTCATAGTCAACATAGTTATAGTCCTTTCAGTGTTCCTACCAAGACCAGAGCTGTTGCAGGCAATGTGGGCCCACTCAGGCTACAGGGGAAGTGACATTCACTTGGTCATAAGTTGATGTACCATCAAAATAATTTTGGAATCATTATTTTAAGGTGAAACTCTTACAAAGTGTTGCTTTAATTTTGTTCTCTCTTAGAACTGGGTTTGGACAATAATTGTTCTTTTCCTGGAATAGATGATTAGATCTGTGTAACTCTGAAAGCTTAACCCCTTGCACTCTGGTCAATTTCCCTAAGAACGCCTAAAAATAACGTACCCAAAGTAAATCAAAAGCTGTTCTTCAACCCTTTGCAGCATCTTCATGGGGTTGGTCTCATTTAAAAGAAAACACTTTGAATTTTTTGGCAAAATAGTCATAATCTCTCTAAGTGCTCCTGCCACTGAGTAACAGTCATCTAAACATACTGAACTTGAAGAAAATAAATTTCGCCTGGGTGTTTTTTTGGATACAAATGCTTGCAAATAACACACAGCTGTCAGATCCAGGCTGGAAAATGCAACAGAAATGTAGAACCAAGTGTTATCCAGCTGAGGTCAAAATTTTGTAACAGTACCACAAAAAATGAATATATTACACAGCTTTCTTCACAGGTTGTTCCCAGGCATTTTTGAACTGTGCCAAATTGTGCCAAATGGCACAGTTTGGAAAAACATCTGTAACTTTTGAATGATTCAATATAGAAGCTTGATGTTGGGCTCTAATGAAAGGTGTGTGTGGGGGCTGTGTGTGTGTTTGTGTGTGTGTGGGTGGGTTGTTTATTCATTCATGAATGAATGAATGAACAAACAAGCCCCCACACACAAACAAGCATGCCACGTAAAAAATGTGTGGCTTTTTTTACAAGAAAAAATAACCTACAGTGCACTAAAAATTATACTAAAATATCTGTAATGTAGAAGATAACAACTCCCCCCCCCCCCCCCCGCTAGAGGACGGACATCGCCCATCGCTACATGACGGACCGCGGGGACGGTGCGCCGCGGTCTACTACGCACAGTTGTACTAAAATATCTGCAATAATATCTGCAATCTGCTACAGAAGAGTAGCGGGGGGGGGGGGGGGTTCACGGTCCGGACGGGGCGCACGGACCGGTCCGTCATGTTGCGATGACGCACAGTTGTAATTTACCGATCGGTCAAAAGTCATTTTGATTACATTTTTCAGGGATAAAGAATAATTTAGCTTATAACACTTACCTGTCCACAACAGCAGTGTCACTGGCGAACTTCTCTTCCTCATTGTCAGACGAACATGACGCTGGTCCGCTTGTTACGGACTCGTGGTTCTGGTCACGTGACCCGGTCAAACCATAATTCCATTATTGCGGTTTTGCGCTTCCATGATTGCGGTTTTGACGAACGATTTTTCAAAACAAATAAGAACAGTAGTAAGAAAAAAAGACTGGCGAACGCGTGTGTGTCACCCAGCGGCTTACACAAAACAGATTTTACGCACGGGACGCACGCTTTCAATCGTGGAACTTCTCTGCTTCAATTGACTCGCTGCATTCGCAGCCGTTGGTAGGCGGGTCCTTCTTGCTAGGTTTTCAGTCATTGGTTCTTCAAGGTTTCAGAAACCCAATTCAAGGCTCTTATTAGTCGAATGAGAGGTCAATCACATCTAAACCAATCAAAGCACTCCTTTGGCTTTCTGTTTGCGGCTGTGTCTGCAGCTTTTTTTTTTTCAGTGCGCCCTAGGACGCAGAGACGTGACCGCCTGTGGTATCCCGGAGTGCAAGAGGTTAAGTCAGCGGGATAAAGTTGCCTAGTAATGAATTAAATTTTGCTTCTTTCATTGGATGCTTCTAGCTTCATATGTTTTTTGCTGACTCAGATTTATTAAAACCTCTTAACATTACGGTGTCCCACCCGAAGGACATTTTACATTGGCTGGAATGCTAAGGGGTTAACAGAAATAAGCCCCAAATGCTTCCCAGACAGCTAGTTGTTTACATTTTTATTTACTACTGGTAGTCAGCATATTTCACAGTCCAAGGAGCTCAGCTGCTTGTTCACAGCAAAGACTACCATCCTTTTTCAGTGTACTATAATATGTGTCCTTTGTACAGTCTTGCAGGAAGTAGTTTTTCATGTGCCAGTTTTTGCACTTCCTGTTTCTCTTTTAAAGTGATTTTTTTTCCTCCCTTTAATCCACTCTCATTTCATTACATTTCATCCCAGAAAGCTTAACAAAATTTTTTGGATTTTTTGAAGTAAGAAAAAAAAGGTGGTCAGAGAGCACCTGATTTAAAATGCAAATGTAGCATTCTTTAATAAGTGAAATTAATATTAAGGATAATTGGAGTAATAAAGGGCAACTGCTGGGGGGAGTTAATGAGAATTGAAATGAGCCATCCTGAGGGGTCAGAGCAACCTGAATCAAAGGAGAGAGAGAGGGAGAGCAAGAACTGATGATGATGATGATGACTGGTGAAGAGAGCAGAGCAGGGGAAATTACAGCGGGTCTCGGCTGATTCTTATCTCTCATAGTAACAGGATATAGGCCAGGGTTGATGTACGACACAGAATATTATGTTTGGCCCAGCTTGATGCCACCTGCATTCATGCATTGTGTGTGTCTGGTGGGGGATGAAAGGGCGTTTGTTTGTGCATGTGCATTTGTGTGACGCATATGCTTAGATTGCATGCCTTTGCTTTATTTATCTTTATTTACATTTTCTCTTTTTTACTGCCTGTGTCTGTCATTGCTGCTGCTGCTGCTGCTGCTGCACAGGGACTAAATTTGCACCCCTGTCTTAAACATATCTCTAACCTCCATCCATCCCATCCAGCTGCCCCACCCCTGGATGCAATGGCTCTGGCCATATCAGTGGGAGATATTCACGACACAGAAGGTAGGGCAGATTAAAAACCCCACCCTCTGTGCACCCCTGTCCTTCCTCCAAATCCTTCTGTCCTCCTCGTCCTCTATGCCCCTGAGCTTCTGCTTTCTGCTTTTGAAGGAACACCTCGGCAGTGGGAAACACAATGATTTGGTTTCTTGCTGAGGCTAAGCTGAGAAGATCAATATCACTCTCACGTCTGTGTGGTAACAGTGAAGCTGTGGCTAACAGTTGGCTAATGTAACCTAGCTTAAAGACTGGGAAACAGCTATCCTGAGTCTGACAAAAATTGTTTACGCTAACTGGAATATGGGAGTCACAGCATTATCTTGATTTGGTAGAATGGCTTTCCTTCCAAGAGATTAAAAAAATGATGTGATTACTGATGTGTTTGACTATGCTAAGCTAACTGGTTACTAGCAGTGGCTTCATGTTTACAACATAAACAGGTGACTGGTTCTTCTCACATTGTTTCCTGTGTGCAATACTGGACAGTATTAGCTTCATTAAACATAAAAATAACATCACAGTGTCAGATGGTATGGTTTTAAGCGATAAATATGTGGCAGCTAGCCAAAAGCACCATCTTTTGTCTGCTATAAATGCTGTTCCCAGCATCTTGCCCCTTTGATGCCGCCATTTACCGCAGACACCGCACACCAGGCAGCACAGCTCAGGAGCAGTGGGTGGTGCCCCTCTGTAGGCCTCTGTAAACTGGCCAATCAGAAGAGAGTTTTTAGGAAGGGCTACTTAAATAGACTCAAGCCAAACTGGTGTAACTTGTCTGTGTAGGTCTACTAAAACTAAACATTGATTTAAAAATGTGAATCTGCTTATGCAGAGCTTTAAAAGGGAAAAAAAACTGTATATTTTTAAGTAGCCAAGTCCAGTTGAATTACATTAGTTATGACTGAACTCCTTTTTTTGTAACCCTTTGAAAGTGAGCTTGGTCCCAAATCACTGGCTTTAGAATTTATTTTTATTTTTTCAAGTACAAGTAGAAATTAGACTAAATTTGAGATTGGATTAAAATGAAAAACTTAACATGTTTGACTGTCAGTATTTTTGTTGCCCTCCCGTGATTTGACAAACTTATGCTTACTTTCCTTTCATATTAAAAGTGTTACAAATTCAGAAGTATAATGATTATTGGATGTACATTTTGTGCTCTTAAATACTAAAAAATAGTGTTGTAGTTAAGGCCAGACTTAGACCAGAGTCAACCAAGACAACTGTGCATGTAGGTCTTGGTGTCAGCTTGGCCTTGGTTTTAGGAGGCTCTGGTCTTAACGAGGTCTCAACTTCAACGCTACTGAAAAATACAAGTTTTCCCATCATTTATTGCACTGCTCTTTATATCTAGATTCATCATGTTTTCTGCTCCTGTTTTCTCTTCTTTTATTCTTTTTATTATTAGTACAAGTATTAGTAGTAGTAGCACTAGTAGTATTTAGTAGTAGTAGTAATATTTTTAGAATTTAGAATGATGATGGCATATAAAATGCATTACATTGTACTGTAATGTCATTTTTGCATAGTATCAGCAGTTACTGTGGCCCTCCATGTTGATTCTTATGTGGCCCTTCATGGAAAAGGACATGAGTGCTTCTGCTTAACACAGATTTCATGCTTTGTTGTAATGTAGATTGAACATGTAGACAAATGAATGAGTTTTAAAGACACTGGCCTATTCAGACTGAGAAAATAGCCCATTCATTTGGAATAATTACAATGAGAATAGCTGGTTGGCGATTGCACCAAATTCCCAGAGCCTCTAAATGTAAACCCTAAGTAATAAACTTTAGTAGGCAGCAGCGAAATGTGATTTCTTCAGGTTTTATTCCAGCATTCTCATTCTCTCTCCCTCCATTCATCGTCTTTGTCGTTCGCCCTCAGAGACCCCCGGGAGACTCGGGGCAGCTCACTGGCTTGTGACTCCTCTTTATTGAGGGGCAGATATTAGCTGTCTGTTTACATGTGTATTCATTCAGGAGGCAATTTTGCGATGCACTTTGTTTATAGATCGTCCCTCAGTCTCCCCCGGCGTCTCCCAGGTGAGAGTAAGAAGGAGTTTATTGGATTTCACCCTCTGCTGCCTCGCCCGTCTGTCTCTCCATACAAGTTGTTCATTAAACGTTCTACTCAATTGGCTGAGATTGGTTGTGATCTCTGAGTGAGCGAGCATGGCGCCACCCTTAGGCCACGTGTGTCATAGTGAAGACCAACTACATCCTCTCAATCTCTCCGTTAATAGACATGAAGAGGTGCGTGAGGTTTTATTAAAGGCTTGAATTTCATGCTCCTGTTATCCTCCTCTCGTTTTCCCCAAGCATTCTGGGTTGCCCCATAGCGAGAAAACGGCGTCTGGAGGAAGCCGAGGCTGAGCAGGAACAGGAAGCAGAGCGGCCCGCCTCCAAGAGGAAGTCCCATCCCCTAAAACTCGCCCTGGACGAGGGCTTCAGTGCTGAGAGCGACGCCAGCAGTGAGGCTGAGGGCGAAGGAGACAAGGATGGAGGGAAAACGGAAGAGGCCATGGTAGAGGAGGAGGAGGAGGAAGAGGAGGGAGACACAGGTGTGGAGGAGGAGACAGCAGAGGGGCTCACGCAGAACGGACAGACAAACGGACATGAGGAGGAGGTGGAGACGAGAGTGAAGGAGGAGGAGGAAGATGCGAAATTAGCAGCTGATGAAGGTATTTAGTTTCATTTCTAAGTACTTGAAGGACAATGAGGAGATTTGTCTGAGAACTATTTCATAAAAACAGTCATTGCACGGGTAATCATCACTAGGCTGGTCAAATCACGACTCCTACATTTCCCACAGTGCAACTCAGTAGTTATTTATCTAGACCTTTCCTGATGTCCTTCCTCCTCTTTTAAACAGCTTTCCACATGATTCGGTTGTAACAGCCCTTTCTTCTTTGCTATGACATAATTAGTTTTTTTTTTTTTTTTTGATAAATCTTGTATATATCTGTGCTTTTTATTTCTTATAAACATGTGAGCCTTTCTTAGAAGATGCATTTAAAAATCTAAATGCCAAAGACTTAATCAAGAGCATAATGTCAAGATTTTGGAGTCAAAGCATTTTTTTATTTTATTTTTGAAACTAAATCCCAAATGTTTGGTGACTTTGTTTTTTTGCTGAGATTTCAATGTGAGCATCAAAAGTCTCTCCACATTAAAAGCTTTCTAACTCTGGAGAAAAAAAAAAACCCTTGTTGTAGTGACACCTGTGGTCCATAACTGATGTTAGCATTTATGTCATTCAGAAAAATGGGCTGCAGTTCACTTGCTTGAGGTGTAAAAACAAGTGTTTTTACAATGACCATGTTTACATGCACACAGATAAACCGGTTATGATTGGATTTCTGGCATTATCTGACTATTCAAGTGGCCATGTAAACAGGATAATCCAATAAAGCCCATGTAACCAGGGTCATTAACTTAAATGGTTTACCCTCTAATAATCCGTTTATTCAGTGCATGTACAAACAAGAAAAACTGATTACTGGCATTATCAGTTTATTGCCAGTAATCGGTTTATTGTGACTATGTAACCGGGGTCAGTATGACAAAGCCTTTGATGTTTAGAAAGTGTCTGCCCCTTAGACAAATACTCCTCTTAGGCCTGCAGGTAAATGTTGGATAATCATGCGTATCATTTGTTCAACTTTTCATTGCTGGTTCATGTCAGCAGACTTGTTAGAGCAAGTTCTTTTTATTACATTGTGTGTCTGTAATGAATGGCTTAACGGCCAAAAAGGTGATGCTAGTGATGATAAATGCATTGCTGACAACAGCTTGAGGTCACTGAATGACTCACTGTTTCCCCTGTTTCCCCTGCTCTTACCTCCTCATCTTTGTTTCTACAGAGGAAGAGTGTGTGATCATTGAGCCAGAGCTCACGGCAGCACCTGCAGCCGAGGAGTGTCACTCCCCCTCTCAGAGCACCCACGAGGTGGCCAACTCTCTCCTCCACCTGGGCCTAGCCTCCAACAATAACAACAACAATGTTCCAAGTCTGGCTATTCACCGGGCTGTTGCTATGGAGACTGAGGAGAATGTCCCCGTGGCAGCTGAACAGTGTGAAGACGTAAAGGATGAGGAGACGGGAGACATGAAAGAGCACGAGGAGGAAGACGAGGATGCTGGGAACAGAGTTCAAGTGCCGTCAGAGTCACCCGGTCTCCAGGAGGAGTCCACTGATGTGGAGGATGAGCGAAGGGAGTGTAGAGACATGAGCAACAGCATGATCCCGGACTATCTGACCGAAGGCATGCAGACGAAAGATGAAGAGGAAGAGACGGTAGTTCCAGTGCAGCAGAGGCAGGACACCCCAGCAGAGGATGAGGAGGAGCACAGGGACCATGTTCTGCCCACATCTGATGTGCCAACTGCCATCCGCACCATCACCAGCACCGCAGCAGCTCAGGGAATACAAATCAAGACCGAAGACCACAGGGCGAGTCCTCTGGAGGACTACAACTCACACAGAGGAAGTCCCCTTGAGAACTACGACACTAACAGCGCCAGTTCACTTGACAAATATGACTCCCAGAAGCCTTGCTCACTTTCAAACTATAACTCCCACGAAGCCAGTCCACTGGAGGACTACTTCTCTATCTCCAGAGGGGAGAACTATAAAATCCACAAGCCCTCGGCCTCTCCTGAAATTATCGAGGTGCGATCAGATAGATCAGAGGATAGAGACTTTGACGACATGGATGGGGACGATGAGCAAGATGACAGAGACAGTTTGTCACAGCGCTCCACAGTAACAGACGAGTCTGAGATGTTTGACATGGCCCGAGGGAACTTAGGACTGCTGGAGCAAGCCATCGCCCTGAAGGCAGAGCAGGTGAAGCCGGCCGGGCCCAGAGAGCTGCTCCACACCCCAGACATCCACCACCAGCGATACTTCACTGTGGAAGACAGGCCCAAGCACCTGGACATCATCCGCAAGAGCTACTTCAGCAAAGGTAGGACAGTGCAGATACAAGGAGAGGAGGGCAGAGCTACAACATGTACTGAGATGTATAAAGTTAACATAGGCAGTTCTTATTTTATCTTAGGCACTTTTTAAAGCTACATTACCATGACTTTCTAGTGTGGCTCAGTGTAGCAGCTTTTATCTCTTTTGTAGATAGTAGCAGGTTCACTCATCCAATCAGCCATCAGAGAATGGCAGGAATTATGCTCAAGTGTGTTTCAAAAACAATTCTGCTGCAAGATTCTCTCAATTTTAGAGCATTTTGCACCTAACCCAGAGGCTGATACTTCTGAGTGACAAACCCATCACGGAGTCATTGTTTGTGGAAACAAATCCCCCCCCCCCACCCCACCCATTATGAATCGAAACAATATTAAAGTATTTTACAATAAACCGCTTTCATGTTTGAGGACAGAATGAGTTTGTTTGAGTTTGGGTGGAAATATGGAGAGATGATGTGTGGGAGGACGTGCAGTAAATGGCTGATGATGCACTGAAACCCAGGCCTCAGTAACCCTCATACATGGTACACTTGTTCTCCCGGATGAGCTGTAGCAGGTGAACCTTGCCCCCCTGCGACATCAAGTCAAGAGTCGACCAGTCGTAGGTGTGGTGAACAGAAGGTGCTGAGCTTAATGTTTAGAGCAGAGGGAACAAATAAACACAGTGTACCACACAAACAGAGATGAGTCACCGAGCCCAGTTTGGATTCTCCCCTCTTCATTGTAATGGGGATGAAGTGGTTTCAGCTGAATAGACTTCCATGAAGAGGAAGTGCTCAAAGTGCGAGAGCGGAGGGACTGCAGGGGCAGAGGGAGAGACAGCGGCATATCGAGAGGGAAAAAGGAGGAGTGGAGGTTGTTCGGCAGTCAGCGGTGGAGTGTTTGTTTACGTGTGTTCAGGCCTTGTATTACACAGTTGGCACGCTGCCCGCTTGTCATGCTCCTCACAGTATAGCAGCAGCGTGATTACATGCCTGGTAGTGCTGCCCTCTCCTTGGCCTTAACTCCCCTCCCGCGGTGACGTTCCTGTTCTGCACGACGCTAATTAGGAGATGCGTGTCTCGTTAACATTCAATTTGAAGGCCAATAGAGCATCACACCATCCTCTTGGTTCTTTCTGCTCTCTCTAGTGCCACCGATACTGGCTGGCCTACCTCCAGTAGCAGTAGGGAGGAGCAGGCATCTTTAATTATGTGTAAATTATGTTGTGGCGTAAATTCTTCTTGAAGTTTTTTTTTTTTTTGCTGGTGGTGGGGAAGCTAATCAAACCATACAGGATAAGTAGGTCAGGGTAACTTTGAAGAGACTGTAGTATTGCATTGGTTTATCATTAAAAAGCATTTATATAAAGTAACACACCATGCACATTTACTCTATTGCATTAAAACACACTGTGCATTCACAGTAGCACATAAGACATGAGGTGGGGATACAGATTGTGTACAGTTGTGGAAAATATGTCTGGATTTCATGCTTAGCCAAGCAGACCGTCTGATGGCATTAACCAGTCCCTTTTGTCCATCATATTCATACCACCTTCTCTTCTTCTCTAAACTCTTCTTCCTCTTTCTATCCTCAACCTCTTCCTCCTACCCCACCCCTGACAGAAGGCAGTAGGCCAGAGAAGAGAGAGATCAAGTGTCCAACGCCAGGGTGTGATGGCACAGGTCACGTGACCGGGCTTTACCCCCATCACCGCAGCCTCTCCGGCTGTCCGCACAAGGACAGGATCCCCCCAGAGAGTGAGTTTTATGTGATGAAACTACTGTTTATGGTGATTACAGATATGACAGTTACATAGCTCTCCTAGCGTAGTAAATATCACTTCACCAAGCACTTCAGGAATTCAGGTTTTGCACTCAATATTTATATTTACACATGTAATAAGTTTTCAAATATCAACATGTAAATTCATTCATTGGGCTAAATATTTGGGTCATTCTCATAAGATCTGAAACATTAACCACAAGGCTGTGACAGCTCTGATGTGTTAAAATGCAGTTCAGTTAGTCTTCTTAAATTAATATTGAAGAAGAATTAATCTTACCCACTTGAGATGAAAGGTAACTAATTTCTTATCACATATTCACACTTTATTAGATATATTACAAAACCAATTAAAGCAGCACTGTGTAAGATTCTCACCTTGAATTTTTTTTTTTTTTTTTGTCTTTTGGTTGCTCCCTTTCGAGGTCGCCACAGCGTATCATCATCTTATATCACAATGAGTCGCATGTTGATTTGGCAGGGATTTTTACACCGGATGCCCTTCCTGACAAAACCCTGCCCATTTATCTGGGCTTGGGACCAGCACAGGGAGTACCCTGGCTTGTGGCCCCCTGTGGCTGGGTAACAACCAACTTTACTTCCTCCATTCTATTTTTTGCTGAGCACCAAGCTAGAAGGCAGGAAGTACCATTTTTATATGGCCTTTGGTATGACCCAGCTGGGACTTGAACCCATGACCTCCCGGCTGTGGGGCGGATGCTCTACCTCTAGGCCACTGCTGCGGTTAAGATTTTCACCTTGAAATAATATTTCCAAAATTATTTTGATGGTACATCAACCTTTAACCGAATGAATGTCACTTCCCCCAGGACAAGAAAATTACATAGTGCTGCTCTAAAATCGGTAATCCAAAGGTACCAATGTTAGCTAGCTTCTATTAATTCCCAAATGCTGTTGCCAATTGGTAAAAATATTCAAAAAAGGATAAAGTGGGTGAAATTTGCAGTCCAATCCTGGTAAAGGGGGACATATCCAAATACATCACTATGGATGTTGCTCCTCACCTATCATTTGTCATTTGACTAAGTTTCCATGATCCCAGTCATCCATGTAGCTTCTTCCGCATTCTCAAATAAACAGACCGACTTTCACTCTTAGACTAAAATTGACCACATAATTCCTTTATTAACTGAGTAACTTCATTTTGGATCAGCCTTGTAGCATACAAACTGTTTTTTCCTCCTGCTGCAGATCCGTGTCCTTTAAGAATATGATTAAGTTTATGATGTTTTGGTGTCTTCTTCTGACACTTCAAAAGCAGAGAGGCCAAAGCTTAAATGGGAACAAGATTTAGATATTAAAATTGGGCCACAATTATGGGAGAAGTTATGCAGTAATGTCATGACTTGTACATACAGTATAACTCCAGAGTTCCGCATTGTGGGACGAATAAAGGTTTATTCAATTCAATTCAATTCAACTTTATTTATATAGCGCCATTTCACAACAACAGTCATCTCATAGCACTATCAACTGTAGGGGGAACCCCCACAGTTGCAGAAAGACCCCAGCAATCAGGCGATCCCCTGTGAGCAAGCACTTGGCGACGGTGGAGAGGAAAAACTCCCTTTTAACAGGAAGAAACCGCCAGCAGAACCAGGCTCAGGGAGGGGCAGTCATCTGCTGCGACTGTATTATCTTATCTTAACTTTTTACATCACGTTTATCTTATTCCCACTAAACTTCATGGGTTTAATTCATAATTCTCATCTCTTTGATTTAGATGTGGTATAGAAGAGGGCACATGTATTCATTCTACTTGATATTGTAGTGAACTAGAAACATTTTGGAAATCACTTTGTGAAGTATTGTCTAAACTCCATAATGTGACTTTTCCAGTAGATCCAGAGGCGTGTCTTATGGGTAACATGTCCAAAGCTAAACTTACACATAGTCATTCCATAAAGTTTATAGAAATTTTGTTAGTAATTGCAAAGAAATGTGTAGCAATGACATGGCAGTCAGATTCTCCTGTTACAATAGGGCTGTGGATATCAGAAATTAATAGCGGTTTGCCTTTAAAAAGTAACATGCTTTAAAGAATAAGATTTTTTTTTTTTATTTTACAAAATATGGCAACCTTTTATTGATTACATGGGATGTTCTCCACCCCATTTGATGGAATGAATATTAATAAGATTTCTTTGTGCAAGTATGTTAAGAGTATGTAAAATATCTATTATGGTGGTGAGGATCTCCAGTCTGTTTGATGTTGGGGGTTTTTGTTCTGCGGTGGTTTTTTTAAAGTCTGTAATGTATAGAAATATGTGTTATGCTTTGCAACAAGCTTTTGTTATGTATTACATGTGGAAAAGGAAAACAGTCTTGCAAAAGATCCAAGAATATCTTCAAGAAAACACAAGAGTGGGTATCCTGGAGGTGGCTGTTAAACAATTTTTGAGTAAAAAACTGCACATGCCACCTCTAGTGGGGAAAAAATGTTGTGATACTTTGTATTTTCTGATGATGTGATTATGTGTTCTCATCAGTTCTGGCCATGCATGAAAATGTGCTGAAGTGTCCAACCCCTGGCTGCACCGGACAGGGCCATGTCAACAGCAATCGCAACACACATCGCAGGTAAAGCCACCCATATAGTATTTGTGTATGACATCTATGCAAGCATGTACTACCCCTGCATGTGTTTTATGTAGGTTAGAGTTTGCATGCAAATATATTCATGAATGCAAGGCAGCACATGTGTCAGCCCACATTGCTGTGATGTCTCGGTCAGCAGCAGACTCTTGCTGTAATGTCCGTCTTCCTTCTCCTTCTCCGCCCCCTCAGCCTCTCTGGTTGTCCCATCGCCGCAGCAGAGAAGCTCTCCAAGAGCCACGATAAGCAGCACCTCCCTCAGCCTGGCAGCGAACACCTCAAAGGAAGTCCCAATGACAGAGTGCTGAGGTGGGTTATCGGAAAAGTAACCAAACATTTTTTTTTGTATTTTTGCTTGTTGCATTTGGAATGTGTGGTTGTCCAGTGCTGATACATGTGGAAAGTTCAGTAAAAAATGCAGCCTTTGACTGTTAAGAATGAAAATTGAGTGCTAAACTAATCTCCAGTAACCTACAGTAGTGAACTACTGTAAATGGGTGTTGCCACTGCTGATTTTGTTTTCTATGGTGTGATTAAGATTACATTCAGTAATGTAGTTGTATCTTAAAGTTAGTGCCATGGTGAACCCATACTGACCCCCATCTAATGCAAAACTAGGGAAAAATAGTCTCAGTTGTTTGTGCTGTATTTATGCTGGTTTGTGCCTTGAACATTTCTGAAGTGATTGAGACTATTTTGGGTCACATTGGAGCAAGTTAGGGGGTTCGTTACATTTTAGATAGGCTGTGAAAGTTTTTTCTTCATAACATCTCAAAAACTGTTATAGTACAAACAAAATTTCAACATCATAAACCCGCACAAACAAAGCAAAAATGACAGACTGTTTTTTTTCCTCCACATAAGAGCATAGTGATGCTTTAATATGGTCATGTTACTGCTACAGCCTTTGGTGACACTGTTACTGTCAGCTTTATTTAGTTTTGCCTGAAGTGAATTGTCATTTAATCCACCTCTGCCAACAGAAAACTGTGAATTTTGGAGTTAATGAGATTATATTTAAAGTTCCCATAAATACAGTTGGATAGAAACTACTTTCATGGTGTTCACATTCGGCATCTGAGTATGGCATACATTCCCACATACTTTTCATTGTAATTTAATAATAGGTCAGATGACAATGATTGTTGGATTTCAGATTTGTGTGATAAGCCTTCAATACCACTGTCCATTTTGCATTGATAAGATAATGAGTAGCAAGCACTAGCGTAGTCTGGGTGTGGTTTACCCTATGTCAGGCTGTCTCCTCAGATCCATGCCCCTCGCAGCTGAGTCCTTCTCAAGGTTAACTGCTGCGCTGCTGAGACACACAAGCCGCAAAAATAGTCCTGACCTTGGTTACTGTGCCCCTCACAGGAGGTGAAACCGGCTAGCAATAAGAAGAAAAGTTGTGGAACATCCACTGTGGTGGGCTAATCATAACTGTCACCTCAGATGCTAACATCTCTTTATCTCCATTCATCTCCCCCAACCAGCCGGGCACCGTGATCATGGCCAAAAGAATGATAATTAGTGCAAACCAGACACTGGTATTATGCTAAGACCACGCTCTTCCTCGTTGGCATTTTAATTAATAATGCAACCGATAAGCTAATTATGCAAGTTGTAGGGGCATTGCGGGGGGATAGAAGAAAAAAATAATTGCTTTCCTGGAGGACAAGATCATCAGTGGTTGGACAAAGTATTGAGGATTAAAACATATTATGGCTTGCTTTGTTTTTCTTTCTCAGATTGTTATTTAAATGAGCTCGCTTGTCCGTCATATGTGGAACTGAAGAATTCCTTATGCAGTCCATGTTCTGAAGGAATCCATATTGAATTATTTAAAAAATGAAAAAAAAAACAGCATTCCCCTTGTGATCAGCGGTAGATCTGCTGTGCATATTTATTATTTTCTGTGATGGCCGCCCAGACAGCCGTGTGACTACAGGCCAGGTCATGTAGCTTATTAATGACCGTATGGTTGGAACCAGAAACATGAGAGATATGAGCTTAAGTGGTGGGGGGCACAGAGGAGAATGGACATTAAAAAAAGAGGCTGGGCCGAAGTAGGTGGACGGCTTTGGAGAAAGAAAAAAACAAAGATGAAGAAGGTCAGTTTGTTCCTCCCTTCCACCACCTTCTTATCTTCTACACTCCCCCTTCTTCTCTCTTTCACCACTCTGCCATCTTTTTTACCCTATCTTTCTCTCTCACCCTTTCTCCTGCGTTCTCTCTCTCTCTTTCTCCCTCCCCACGCCCTTCTGCCTCTCCCTAGTCTATCTGTGGATTTACGCCAACAGGTCTGACAAAAGCCCAGGCTCTCCAGGAAAACGAGAGGGCTTAAAGCTCATAAATTCCATGCTGTACAACATGCAAATGTGCCCTCTGCTGATAAGAGAGCTTTTAATCCTGCTGCACTCCTGCTAAGTACACCGTTACCCCTATCTTTCTATTTCACTCTTTCTCTCATTCTTTTATTCTCTTTCTCTCCTCTCTGTATTTCTTTTTGTGTGTGTGTGTGTCTCTCTTTATTGCCCCAATCCTCTTTTATTTCCTCATCTATTCTTTCTGTCTTATTTCCTTTTTTTCTATTACCAGCCTGACGCACTACTCTTGTTTCCCCCCCACAGACCCATGTGCTTTGTGAAGCAGCTGGAGGTGCCCCCGTTCGGCAGCTACAGGCCCAACATGGCGCCTTCCACACCTCGCGCCAACCTGGCCAAGGAGCTGGAGAAGTACTCCAAGGTGTCCTTCGATTATGCAAGCTTCGATGCTCAAGTGTTTGGGAAGCGCACGCTTGCTCCAAAGATGCCCACCAGCGAAACCTCACCCAAAGCCTTCAAAAGTAAGAGAGGTGAAAGTGTAGAATGTATGGATGAAATAGATATTCAATGGATGCCTTACACTGGATATAAAAATGTACACACCCCTGTAAAATGCATGTTTTTTGTGATATAAGTAAATCACAAGACCACAATAAATATTTTCCAAACATTTCCCACCTTTAATGTGACCTATAACCTATAATCCATACAATTCAATTGAAAAACATACAAATCTTCATTCATTCATTCATTCATCTTCTTCCGCTTAATCCTTTTCGGGTCGCAGGGGGGCTGGAGCCTATCCCAGCATCTTTGGGCGAGAGGCAGGGTCCACCCTGGACAGATCGCCAGTCCATCACAGGGCCAACACAGAGAGACAGACAACCATTCACTCTCACAGTCATACCTAAGGACAATTTAGAATCCCCAGTTTGATGCCATTTAACCTAACTTGCATGTTTTTGGCATGTGGGAGGAAACCGGAGAAATCCCGGAGTAAACCCACGCAGACACGGGGAGAACATGCAAACTCCACACAGACCACTGTTGGTCGGGGGCTGGGATCGAACCCAGGATCCCCCGGCCAAGGGTGAGTTGCTGTGCTGCCACAGTGCTAACCACTCCGCCACCGCGCCACCCACATACAAATCTGTTCAGGGAAAACATAAAAAAACATGCAGTAAGTTGGGTGCATAAGTTTGCACACCCTTAAACAAATACTTTGTTGAAGCATCTTTTTATTTAATTACAGCAATCAGCCCTTTTGAGTAGGAGTTTATCAGAAAGCCACATCTTCACTTGGCAATACTAGCCCACTCCTCCTTGCAATAGTGCTTTTCAGATGGATTTGTCTGGGCTCTCGTTGGTCCACTGCAAAACTTTAATTCCACCAGAAGAAAAGCAACCCCAAAGCATGATGCTACCACCATCATCCTTGACCACAGGTATGGTGGTCTTTAATGCACAGTGTTGTTGTTGTTGTTGTTGTTGTTGTGAAAAATGTAACTTTTTGAATGGTCAACAAAATCAACATTTATTTAGACCATAAACACATTTTTCCACAGGCTTGATATATTTTTTTTTTTTTTTTTGGAGGAAGGAGAATATGGGAGATTGTTGTTACATATCGTTAACCAGTAGTTGTCAGAAATTCCTGCAACTCCTTCAATGTTACTCTAGGCCTCTTAGCAGCCTCCTTGACCAGTTTTTGTTTAGTCATTTCATCATTTTTAGGGGGATGTCCAGTTCTTGATGATGTTCATAGCCACGGTTTCATGTGCAAAATTTCCCTCAATCTGATTACGATTCAGATCAGAACTTTACTGTTTACATGGATCCTGAAAAAGTTGATCCGATTAGGACGTGCGTTTCCATGTGTCACACGTTTGAATGGACTAAATAATTTTGACATGTACACAATTATCTGACATTCTGGAAGTAGAAGAAGAAGAAGCAACTTCCGATGTAAACAAACCCCGCTCTGTGTCTTTCTCTTTTTGAAATGGACCTGTATTGTGTTATTCAGACTGTGCTTTTGCTTCTGCTGGTCTCCGTAATGAAGCTACAAGTCCAGCAGTACATACTTCTGCATATGACAAACAGAGGGAGACAGCAGGACGATGCAGACCAGATTTATTTTACTCCCATCATGTCTTCTGCTAGCTGTTGTAAAGGCGGAAATACGTCATGTCGACGTGTGGCTGATGTACAGACCTGTGCAGTAAACATATTTTCTACCCAAATTTTTGAATAAGTGTGTATATGTGCACTAATTGGATGAACAATTGGCATAACCCACCCGTCTCAATCGGAAGGACATTTTGATCCGAATGAGTGTGATCGGGTCTGAATATTCAGAATGGCGTATTAACATGAAGCATTTTTATTCTGATCAGGCTTTTAATCCAGTTACTTGTGTCCATGTAAACATGACTCGTGTTGTCCCTTATTTTCTCCACTTCTTGATGACTGTCTTCTGTGTTCTACGATATATCTAATGCTGTGGGACATTTTTGTACCCTTCTCTTGATACCTCTCAACAATGAGATCCCTTTGATGCTTTGTAGGCTCTCTGTACACCATGGCTTTTGCTGTAGGATGTAACTGAGTGAGTGTATGTCAGGAAAATCCTGCAAGGACAGTTTAACTTTATTTAGGGTTAATTAGAGTCATTTTAACTAATCGCAAGTGTATATGGTGAAAAAAAAAACACTGAACGCTGTTTTTAAATCAAAAGGTGCTTCAGCAAAGTAATTGTTTAAGGGTGTGTAAACTTACGCAACCAGCTTACTGTGCTTTTTTAAAAATTATATATGTTCCCATTAATAGTCATTTGTTTTACAAATGAACTTTAGAGAATATAGGTCACATTAAAAGTGAGAAAAGTTCAGAAATTATTTATCGTCTTTTTTTTTAACATTACAAAAACCTGGCATTTTAACAGCAGTGTGTGCACTTTTTTGTATCCATTGTAAATCATGGATTTTTGGGGCCAGTCCTGTAAAGGATTTAAATGAACTGTATTTTGTTGGTTAACCTGTGTATGCAGCCTAAAAGCCACAAGATTGAGCGAACAGCTGTTCTGCTTCTGTATGATGGTACAGTAAAGTATTATAAGGTAGCTAATATTTCCTTGTTTATTTTTTCCACAAGAAAAGAAACAGGAAGTTGATGTTTTCTAAGATTTATGTTGATTACAGCTGTGGACAAAATTGTTGGTACCCCTCTGTTAATGAAAGAAAAACCCACAGTGGTCACAGAAGTAACTTGAATCTGACAAAAGTGGTAATAAATAAAAATTCTATGAAAATTAACCAATGAAAATCAGACAATGCTTTTGAATTGTGGTTCAACAGAATTATTTTAAAAAACAAACTCATGAAACAGGCCTGAACAAAAAATGGTGGTACCCTTAACTTAATATTTTGTTGTACAACCTTTTGAGGCAATCACTGCAATCAAACGATTTCTGTAACTGTCAGTGAGACTTCTGCACCTCTCAGCAGGTATTTTGGCCCACTCCTCATGAGCAAACTGCTCCAGTTGTCTCAGGTTTGAAGGGTGCCTTCTCCAGCCGGCATGTTTCAGCTCCTTCCACAGATGTTCAATAGGATTTAGATCAGGGCTCATAGAAGGCCACTTTAGAATAGTTCAGTGTTTCGCCATTCTTGGGTGTTTTAGCTGTGTGTTTTGGGTCATTATCCTGTTGCAAGACCCATGACCTGCGACTGAGACCAAGCTGTCTGACACTGGGCAGCACATTTCTTTCTAGAATACCATGACAGTCTTGCAATTTCATTGTACCCTGCACAGATTCAAGACACTCTGTGCCAGATGCAGCAAAGCAGCCCCAGAACATAACAGAACCTCCTCCATGTTTCACAGTAGGGACAGTGTTCTTTTCTTGGTATGCTTCATTTTTGCGTCTGTGAACATAGAGCTGATGTGCTTTGCCAAAAAGTTCCAGTTTTGTCTCGTCTGTCCATAGGACATTCTCCCAGAAGCTTTGTGGCTTGTCAACATGCAGTTTGGCAAATTCCAGTCTGGCATTTTTATGATTTGTTTTCAACAGTGGTGTCCTCCTTGGTCATCTCCCATGAAGTCCACTTTGGCTCAAACAACGACGGATGGTGCGATCTGACACTGATGTACCTTGACCTTGGAGTTCACCGTGAATGTGTTTAGAGGTTGCTCTGGGCTCTTTTGTTACCATTCGTATTATCTGTCTCTTCCATTTTTCCTCCTGCGGCCACATCCAGGGAGGTTGGCTACAGTCCCGTGGATCTTAAATTTCTGAATAATATGTGCAACTGTAGTCACAGAAACATCAAGCTGCTTGGAGATGGTCTTATAGCCTTTACCTTTAACATGCTTGTCTATAATTTTCTTTCTAATCTTTTGAGACAACTCTCTCCTTTGCTTCCTCTGGTCCATGTTTAGCGTGGTACACACCATGTCACCAAACAGCACAGTGACTACTTGTCACCCTCTAAATAGGCCGACTGACTGATTGCAAGTTTGTAGACACCTGTGATGTTAATTAGAGGACACATCTTGGTTGAACATGTCCCTATGGTCACATTATTTTCAATCTTTTCTAGGGGTACCATCATTTTTGTCCAGGCCTGTTTCATGATTTTGTTTTTTAAAATAATTCTGTTGAACCACAATTCAAAAGCATTGTCTGATTTTCACTGCTTAATTTTCATAGAATTTTTATTTATTACCACTTTTGTCAGATTCAAGTTATTTCTGTGACCATTGTGGGTTTTTCTTTCATTAACAGGGGGGTACCAACAATTTTGTCCACGTGTGTATTTCTTAGCTGGAAGTGGCAAACCTACAATATCTAATATATTGATATCTGATATCTAATAATACTCTGCTAATGTAGTTATTGTATAAGTTAAATTTAACTTTTCTGTGTAAACTTTACGCCATACCTTGCTAACACACAATAGTTTACTGGACTGCTACGATTTTCTAGATGGCACATATTAACAGGGGTTAAGCAAGGATTTGTAGCTCTTTCCTTTTGTGTTAAAGTTAATTTTACTTTTACAGCAAAGCCCTCATTCCCCAAGTCATCATCACCCAGCCTCAGTCTTCATGGTTTCGGGAAGAGCTCCTCCATAACCTATGACTACTCCCACGATGCCGAAGCCGCTCACATGGCTGCCACCGCCATCCTCAATCTGTCCACTCGGTGCTGGGAGAAACCTGAGAACCTCTGCACCAAACCCCAAACGAAGGTTAGCCAACCACTGACAGCTCTTATACACTGACAGTGGCCACTTTGATAGGTACACCTCTTCAACTGCTTGTTAATGCAAATATCTAATCAATCAATCAATCACATGATAGCAATCAGTACATTTAGGCATTTAGACATGGTCAAGATGAGCTGCCAAAGTTCAAATCGAGCATCAGAATGAGGAAGGAAGGTGATATACAAGTGACTTTGAATGAGACACGTTGGTGCCACATGGGCTGGTGTGAGTATTTCAGAAACTGATGATCTCCTGGAATTTTCACACAGAACCATCTCTAAGGTTTACAGAGAATGAGCTGAAAAGGGGAAAATATCCATTAAGCACCAGCTCTCTGGGCTTAAATACCTTGCTAATACCAGAAGTCTGAGGAGAAGGGCCAGACTAGCTCAAGCTGACAGAAAGGCAACAGAAACTCAAGTAATCACTCATTACAACCAAGGTATACAGAAGAGCACAGAAGAGAGAAGTGTTTTCCTGCAATACCTAGATAGCAGGGTCAGAATTTCTTGTAAACAACATAAAAGAATTCAAATGCAGCCAACATATCTGCAACAACTGTGTGATTTTAGCATATCAATATGGGCCAGTACTTGTATAACACTCAAAGTGCTTAACTAGTAGATACACTAACCCTCTATTCTAAGGGCGTATCAGAGACGGATACCTAGGGACAATTTAAAGTCACCAGTACATGCATGTCTTTGGATTGTGGGAGGAAACCGGAGCCCCCGGAGTAAACCCACACAGCACAGGGAAAACATGCAGACCCCCACAGAAAGGTCCCAACCCCTGCCAGCCTGAGGAATCAAACCTGGAACCTTCTGGCTGTGAGGCAACAGTGCTAACCACTGTAACTCCATGCTGCTGGTGGTACAGATGATCCCAGCATCTTGTTAAATCTATGCCATGAAGAATTAAGGCAGCTTTGAAGACAATAGCAGTCCAACCCAGTGAAAGCATGATGTACCTATTAAAGTAGCCCTTTGAGTGTGTACATTTATATATTTTAACATTTATTAGTGTTTATTACAGGATCTTATTCCAAAAAAAAGAGCAATATTAACCACTTAAACCTCACCTTATTCCTCAGAAACACTGTTAAATATTAAATGAACCAAACGCAGATTCTTTATTATTGTAAAGTGTTGCCTTTTTCTACTCTCCCTGGCACTCTGAGAAAGATTTTATTAGCTGATTGTAGTGCAGATGAAATATTGTAGGCCACAGCTGGCGAGATGAGAGGGGATAGCAGTGGGTGTGCCTTCTCCTCCCCTCTCCTCTCGCTCATTTTTTTTCTGTCCCCATCAACTCGGCATGAATATATCATCAGGAGGCATTGGCTTACAGCAACAGGATGGTGTTGAGATTCAGTTGCATCACCTCTCCCATCCTCTTTCATCGTTTCATCCCTCCATCCCACACACTTTTCATGTTGTTATTGAATTTGGCTGACTGCCAGTTCCCTGGATTACTTTTCCACCAGGTAGCCTTTTTTCATTATCTGCCGGACGGATCTCCCACTCTCTTTCTCCACCCCCGCCACTCTTTCTATCATTTTCTTTTCACATCTCCTTTTCCTTCTCCTTTATTCTTCCTACCTTCCGCTCTATGCAAGCCTCAGTGTTTCTAATGCCGCCTTTATCTATACCTCTTTTTTCCTCACTCCCTTGCTCCGTATTTCCCCTCTCTGTGCACAGGAGGTGTAATAGGAGCACCACTTTCCCCCATATTGTGATTTTTAAAAGCCTTTTTGCCTCACAGAGGAGAGAAAGTGACTGCTTCATCATTTTTCGATTTCCTGACATGCTTTTAGGAAGATAAAAAGTGAAAATTAATGTCTCTGGCAGCAAAGCAGAGCAAGGTGTTCAGCGAGGCACCAATCCAACAGCAGGCCTTTGCTGCGCAGATCAGCTGGGGACTGATCTGGAATCAGAGCTGGAGCCAGTTGAAATCCAATATTGAAACACTGGAACACTGAGCTCATCCACCTGGGACATTTCTGGGAACTGTTCCCATTTTCTCTCCTCCTACTCTCCTTTACCCTTTGATTTTTCTGGCCCTTGACCAGCCCATATGAGCGCCATTTTACATGAATGCTGAAAACATGGCTCATCTCACCCCTGTGTTTCTGTTCACCTGCCAGCACCATAATAAAGCACCGAGAGATGGTGAACAGTGTTGATGCTGTTGGCAGCGGCGTACATTAGATATCATGACTAAGTTGCTGAAGCAGCGAGGCCGGTGTTCTGAACTTGAAGCGCTGTAAAAAAGTGCATCACACCGCTGCTTGACTGTATAAATGGTTGTTCGATTCAAGCTGGGGGCAATTTTACGAGCAAGTGGAGGTGGATGAGTGCAGGAAGTAGATAAAGGAAGCATTATTTTACCCCATACTAGCTCGGTTTGTATTTTGCATGTATGAAATTATGATTTGGGTGGAATTTGTAACAGAATCCACCCAAGAGGGTAATTAAAATAATCCATCATCATCATACAGGACTACCTCTCATATACACTGTGCACAGGAGGAGAGTGCATTAGTAATGCACATTTGAGAATACTTAATTAGATGTATTAGTTAGCTGAGCTTCTTCAGTATAGTTCTCCCTCTTACCAACTTTGCATGGGGACCTGAAGTTTGCATTAACTAAAAGCTAAATAGCTCAATATGAGCACATTGATATGTAACTATATAAATGATCCAAAACTCGTGAAGCACTTTAACTGCATTATTTAAATTAGGCTCATTATTATTTTAAAGGCAACTCAGATAGGTTTTCCTGGTTGAATGTGTTTGAATTAACATTTTAGCATTAGCATTTAGCTCGCTTTCACTTTTTAATGTTCTCCCACACTGGTCCAGTTTTCCTTTTGAGAACAGTGGAAGTAGTCAGCATTTTTGTTTATGGCTTTTTTTGGGTCCAGATTTCACATAGAAGTAACAAAGTAAATATTTTATTTGTCCAGCTGCTCTAAATTTTCATTGCTTCCAGGAAATGGACATCGAGGTGGACGAGAACGGCACCCTGGACCTGAGCATGAAGAAGCCCATTAAACGAGAGGGTAGTCTGTCCGGCACCAGCCCCGGGGTTCGTTCCCCTGACCCTTCCTCCTCCTCCTCTTCCTCGCTCCATCACGGTGGAAACAGTGGCATGACTTCACCAAACCTCCACGCCTACAAGCAGGAGGACTGGGAGGGACCTCTAGATTACACCAAACCCAACCGCCAAAGGGAGGAGGAAATGGACGAGGTCAGTGCAGACAGATTGAGCTAAAGTACAAACTACAAACACACACGGGGTGTCCTGAGATTTTAGTCACAGAGGAGATACTGCAACATAAATAACAACAGACTAAATCCCCCCTAAGCCTTTTGAAAGAAAAACTCTTAATTGTTTACATCACTTTGTCTGAGCCCCATTTCCTTTTCCCAGTCCTCTTTCTATTATTCATTTGTTTCAGAGTTACTGTACAGTTAAAACACTGCACTGGGCAACAGAGGTGGTGTGTCAGGTGCATTGCACCATCCTGGATTTGGCATATGCTAATTCTTACTCCTTTGAACTTTTTCAAAAGAAATATAAAGGGGCTCGAATGTTAATTTTTTATGAGGACAGTGCATTTGGAAACTTCACTTGTCTACAACAGAATAAAAGCTGATTGTGTGCACATGGTGTTTTGCAAAGTTTTTTGGCTTGTATATAGATGTGCAAACTATTACCAGAGTTGTCATTCATTAACAGGCTCCAGACATTGTGCCACTTCACATAGGTACAGGAATAACGTTGTTTTTTTTTACCAACATATTATTGATTTTCCAGATGGAGCACACTGGTCAGTCGTATGCGTCATCTGACCCAGAGGATTGCGACATGATGCAGGACGGTCTGGAGGATAGGAAGTACCCCGGGGAGGTCACAACGCCGAACTTCAAGGTCAAGTTTCAGCCCAAGGACAGTAAAAAAGAGCTGCTCTCGTAAGTAACCACACATAAAGTAAAGAGCCGTTCTCACAACCCGATATTTACCATGTTGACCCTCATTTTATTTACATGGAAGAATATGGCACACTTGAGGTTAAGAGAATGTTATATATCCCAAATATATGCAAACTTATCCTCAAAACTGTGAGTTACTCTAGGTGGCTTTGTAATTCTGGCTGGGTGGAGGTGCAGGACATAAAGGGAGAGTTTGTCTGAATGCTGAGGTTTGACAGTGTTCAATGCAACATATAAACCTATAAAGTTTTTGTAAGGGGAAGTT
Organism: Pholidichthys leucotaenia; assembly: GCA_020510985.1. Taxonomy (NCBI): domain Eukaryota; kingdom Metazoa; phylum Chordata; class Actinopteri; order Cichliformes; family Pholidichthyidae; genus Pholidichthys; species Pholidichthys leucotaenia. The sequence continues at coordinate 244,792,118 of CM035843.1, read as the reverse complement.
CACATGAACCCAAAACAAGCTTCATTTACAGTATATTACAGGCAAAAGAGAAGATAAACAACAGTTTATTTTCTGGTGTGGTTCCTGCAAATTTTAAACATGCAGTAGTTAAACCCCTGATTAAGAAATCTGGTCTTGACCACACTCTGTTGGCTAATTTTAGGCCTGTCTCCAAGCTGCCTTTTATCTCAAAAATATTGGAAAAAATAGTTTATTTCCAGTTGAAGGCTTTTTTGGATGAGCATGATATCCTGGAGGTGTTTTAATCTGGTTTTAAAATCCTACATAGTACAGAGTCAGCACTGTTAAGGGTTTTTAATGACATCCTTTTGATGTCTGATTCTAGTGAATACTGTATGTGGTTCTTGTTCTGCTAGACTTAACCGCTGCTTTTGATACAGTGGACCATGACATTTTAATTTCTTGGCTGCAGCATCTTGTGGGTATTCCTGGTACTGCATTGGAATGGTACAGGTCCTGTTTAACCAATAGAACAGGGGTGTCGAGTCATGTGCCATGGCGGGCCAAGACCATGCAGGCTTTACCTCCAACCAGTGTCTTCAACAGCAGATTTCACTGAACTTTTTCCCACTGATTGCTGATCAGTGAAAACACCTGCTGAAGAGACTGGGTAGAAGAGAAAACCTGCAGGGTCTTGGCCCTCCTTGGTACATGATTGGACACCCCTGCGATAGAACCATGTGTGTAAGCCTTGCTGGCTTTGAATCCTCCTTTGCTTCCCTGTCATATGGGGTCCCACAGGGCTCAATTTTATGGCCCCTGCTCATTCCACTTTATCTGCTTCCACTGGGTTCAGTTCTTAGAATGCATGGGATCTCCTTCCACTGTTACGCTGATGATGTCAGATTTGTGTTCCATTAAGGGAGAAGGAGACTTGCTCAATTAAATCACTTCTTGAATGCCCTAATGACATTAAAGATTAGATGGCAGTGAACTTCTTAAGTTTTAATGAAAAGAAGACAGAAGTGATTGTATTTGGACCCAGTGGCTCCTGTGAGTCCCCCCCCGTTGATCTGGGCCCCTTGGCAGGGTTTGTCCAACCTACTGTTACTAATCTGGGTTTTAAGATGGACAGTGATTTTAAATTAGATCGTCAAATTGCTGCAGTAGTGAAGTGCAGCCTTTTTCATTTAAGGCAGTTGGCAAAGGTTAAACCCATCCTTTCAAAACAGCACTTTGAAACAGTAATCCATGCCTTTATTACATCTCGGCTGGATTACAGGTACAGCTCAAAAAATCTGAATATCATGAAAAAGTTCAATTTTTTTGTCACTCATTTCAGAAATTGAAACCCATGTATTATATAGATTCATTACACATAGATTGTAATGAACTGAGCCACCGGAGTGAGCCACCGGAGTGGTGGCTCAGTTGGTAGAGTATCCGCCCCACACCCGGGAGGCAGGGGTTCAAATCCCGGCTGGGTCATGCCAAAGACCATATAAAAGTGGAACTTCCTGCCATCCAGCTTGGTGCTCAACAATAAATGGAATGGAGGAGGGAACTCTGTGGCGGCGCCTTGCATGGCAGCGGCCCTCTGATTCTGCACTTGGGGTGTGTGTGATTTACACTGTAGATAGGTAAAGCACAATCTCGTTCTGTTGTACATGATTGGTTGTACGGTTGAATGACAATAAGAGTGAATTAATTTAAATATTTCAAGCCTTTATTTCTTGTAATTTTGATGGTTATGGCTTACAGATAATGAAAACCCAAAATTCAGTGTCTTAGAAAATTAGAATATTACATAGGATCAATAAAAAAAGATATTTTAAACAGAAATGTCAGGCTTCTGAAAAGCATGTTCATTTCTATGCACTCAGTACTTGGTTGGGCCTCCCTTTGCATGAATTACTGCATCAGTGCGGCATGGCATGGAGGCGATCAGCCTGTGACACTGCTCAGGTGTAATGGAAGCCAAGGTTGCTTTGATAGCGGCCTTCAGGTCATCTGCATTGTTGGGTCTGGTGTCTCTCATCTTCCTCTTGACAATATGCCATAGATTCTCTATGGGGTTCAGGTCAGGCGAGTTTGTTGGCCAATCAAGCACAGTAACACCATGGTCATTGAGCCAGCTGTTGGTACCTTTGGCAGTGTGGGCAGGTGCCAAGTCCTGCTGGAAAATGAAATCAGCATCTTCATAAAGCTTGTCAGCAGAAGGAAGCATGAAGTGCTCTAAAATTTCCTGGTAGATGGCTGCATTGACTGTGGACTTCAGAAAACACAGTGGACCAGCACCAGCAGATGACATGGCTGCCCAAATCATCAGACTGTGGAAACTTCACACTGGACTTCAAGCAATGTGGATTCTGTGCCTCTCCACTCTTCCTCCAGACTCTGGGACCTTGATTTCCAAATGATATGCAAAATTTACTTTCATCTGAAAAGAGGACTTTGGACCACTGAGCAGCAGTGCAGTTCTTTTTCTCCACAGCCCAGGTGTGGGCGGCGCGGTGGAGCAGTGGTTAGCAGTGCAGCAGCACAGCAACTCACCCTTGGCCATGGGATCCCTGGTTCGATCCCAGCCCCTGACCAACAGTGATCTGTGTGGAGTTTGCATGTTCTCCCCATGTCTGCGTGGGTTTACTCCAGGAGTTCTCCGGTTTCCTCCCACAAGCCAAAAACATGCAGGTTAGGTTAATTGGAGACTCTAAAGTGGCCCTAGGTGTGAATGTGTGTGTGAATGGTAAAGGGATAGCGCCGTACCGTGGCTGCTTCATCCATCCAGGTGGATGCCCTCAATTTCCCCTCTGGGGATCAATAAAGTATACAAAATCAAAAATCAAAATCAAAGACGCTTCTGATGTTGTCTCTGGTTCAGGAGTGGCTTGACACGAGGAATGCAACATTTGTAGCCCAGGTCTAGGGTTCGTCTGTGCGTAGTAGCTCTTGATGCACTGACTCCAGCCTCAGTCCTCTCCTTGTGAAGCTCACACAAATTCTTGAATGGATTTTGCTTGACAATCCTCTCAAGGCTGCGGTTATCCCTTTTGCTGGTGCACCTTTTCCTACCACAGTTTTTCCTTCCACTCAAGTTTCTACAAAGATACTTGGATACAGCACTCTGTGAACAACCAGCTTCTTTAGCAATGACCTTTTGTGCCTTACCCTCCTTGTGGAGGGTGTCAATGACTGTCTTCTGGACATCTGTCGAGTCAGCAGTCTTCCCCATGATTGTGTAGCCTACTGACCCAGACTGAGAGACCATTTAAAGGCTCAGGAAACATTTGCAGGTGTTTTAAGTTAATTAGCTGATTAGGATGTGACACCGTGACTTTCCAATATTGAACTTTTTTCCAATATTCTAATTTTCTGAGACACTGAATTTTGGGTTTTCATTATCATTATCTGTAAGCCATAATAAGATAAGATAAGATAAGCCTTTATTAGTCCCACAATGGGGAAATTCCAGGATTGCAACAGCACAGGGATAGCAACACTCAGAGCAACAATCAGAAGGCAAGAGAAAAAACAAGAGCAGCAAGTATACATATGTACATATAAATATAAATATATACATATAGACACACAGTGCGGAGCATTGTAGCTGGATGGAATAAATATATGAGTATATAAACACACAGTGCGGAGTATTGTAGCTAGATGGAATAAATATGTAGATATATAAACACACACAGTGCGGAGCATTGTAGCTAGATGGAATAAATATGTAAATATATAAACACACACAGTGCGGAGCATTGTAGCTGGATGGAATAAATATATGAGTATATAAACACAGTGCAGAGTATTGTAGCTAGATGGAATAAATATGTAGATATATAAACACACAGTGCGGAGCATTGTAGCTAGATGGAATAAATATGTAAATATATAAACACACACAGTGCAGAGCATTGTAGCTAGATGGAATAATATGTAGATATATAAACACAGTGCGGAGCATTGTAGCTAGATGGAATAATATGTAGATATATAAACACACAGTGCGGAGCATTGTAGCTAGATGGAATAAATATGTAAATATATAAACACACACAGTGCAGAGCATTGTAGCTAGATGGAATAATATGTAGATATATAAACACACAGTGCGGAGCATTGTAGCTAGATGGAATAAATATGTAGATATATAAACACACACAGTGCGGAGCATTGTAGCTAGATGGAATAAATATGTAAATATATAAACACACACAGTGCAGAGCATTGTAGCTAGATGGAATAATATGTAGATATATAAACACACAGTGCGGAGCATTGTAGCTAGATGGAATAAATATGTAAATATATAAACACACAGTGCGGAGCATTGTAGCTAGATCATCAAAATTTGAAGAAATAAAGGCTCGAAACATTTCACTCTGTGTAATGAATCTATATATGGATTTCACTTTCTGAAATGAGTGACAACAAATATTGAACTTTTTCATGCTATTCTAACTTTTCGAGATGTACCTGTACTGTAATGCACTTTATTTTGGAGTCAGCCAGTCTCCCCTCTGACATCTCCAGTTGGTTCAGAATGCTACTGCACATCTTTTAACTGGAACACATAAGAGGGACCACATTACACTTATTTTAACTTCCCTTCACTGGCTGCCTGTGCACTTTAGGGTTCATTTTAAAATTCTTTTTTGTTTTTAAATCATCAAATGGCCTTGCCCTACCTTACCTCTCTGAGATGCTTCATCTTTACACTCCTGCTCGGTCTCTCAGGTCAGCTAATCAGCTGCTCCTGGAGATACCGAGGTTAAAAAGGAAGCTCAGAGGGGACAGAGCTTTTTCTGTTGCTGCTCCTAAACTGTGGAACAGTCTCCCTTTGCCTGTTAGTCAGGCTCCTTCTGTGTCCATTTTTAAAACTTATCTTAAAACTCATTTTTACTCCCTGGCCTTCAACTCGGCATGAGACATTGATTTTACTTGTTTTATTGCTTTTATTATATTATTGTCATTTTTACCTGTCTTATTTTTATACTTTTTTAGTTGTATTTTATTTATTTTTATGTCTTACATGTCTTTCACATTTTATTTATTCCTGGTGTACAGCACTTTGTGTCAGCTGTAGTTGTTTTTAAGGTGCTTTAGAAATAAAGTTGGATTGGATTGGAAAAGATCAAGATCAGCTGATCATTCAGCTCATACATTTCTACACATGTCAGTGCCAGGTCTTACCTGTAGGAAGGCAGCCATTTCAGCTACTTTATTCTGTCTACAGGTGTTGATCCCTCTGCAAGCCACAGTGCAACCCACCTCCACCTAGGCTTCTCCTTTTCACTTCTGACTTTATCCATGTTATGAATGCCTGCGTAATTCTGTGCTGGTGCTTTGTTGTTGCTCTCTCAGCCATTTTAAGCTCCCATATTGTGCAAAATTGTGCTTTTTTTTTTTACCAAATGCAATAAAACTGTTGAAATATTAAAACACACTTCACTTCAAGAAATACATACTGCCTTTATTTTGTTAAGGTCCTAAAGAAACGAGCAGATTGCACCTCCTGGGTTTTATGATATTATAAAATAACAAGCCCCGCCTTTAATTCTTTAAATTAGCAAAACAAATGAATCCTGACATCCTTCCTTGCCTGTAATTGGTCCACTCAAAAAAACGTTACCCAATCAAACCATGGGCTCATTAATATTACCCAGCACCGTATAATATGAGAGTTGACACTCTTTGGGTCACGTGGTTCATGGAGCGCCAAATAGTTCCAAACAATGGCCTTTCTATAATGGTGTGTGAATGGCAGCTGTGACAACCTGGTATTAACAACATTTTTTAGACATATTAGGTAAATATTCAGAATACCTATCGGTAGGTACATTGTTTAAACTTATAATAAACAGATTTAAATGGATTATGATATAAACAGCATGTCACGGGTGGCTCTCGCGAGCCACCATATGACGCCACACAGTCACCAGAGAGTTTAGTGAGAGTTTTATTAACGGTGAAAATAGTGACAACACAAGCTGCAGAGACAATGACGCTTGAGTCTACTCACAACAGGAGGCATAGGCTAAACAGCTCTACAGGTCCATAGCAGGAGACAGTCATACACTAGGCAGGCAAGGTTGGTGAAAATAATAATAACACCAGCTGCTAAGGCAGAGACACACAGAGATCGATACACACCGGGAGGGGTAAGGCTAAACAGCACACTTACTAGTCCAGGGGCACGACGGTCAAACCAAGCAGACGTGGTAGGAATAAATCCTAAGCATCCGTAGCGTGACGGAGAGTTAACAGACACTGCTGCAAGGATGTGATCGCTAGCGAGGGTAGAAATAGTCCTGGCACTAACGACCACAAATGCAGCACAGCTGTTCAGGGTTTGACAGCTGAGCGGAAGCCTCCCCGAGCACTATCACAATAAGAGCTCGGAGAGCTAGAATCATAACGCCTCTGTCAAACCCTGACAAGAATAACCCGAGCACCAAGGCATAGTGCTCGGGTCATGACAGTAGCCCCCCTCACTTGACGGGCTCTGAACGTCTGGTAACACCTGCCCCCCCCCTCCCCCCCCCCCCAACCACAGGGCGAGTGGATTGAGGAACAGGCAAGGAGGGAGCCAACAAAGCCTAACACCCTAAACAGGAAAAGAAACGAATACATCACTTGACATATCCATCCTATTTCCCCCCAAAACAATGACGAAAGAAGAAAAAACCCCAAACAAAACAAGACCTGACTGCAAAACAAGGAGAACACAATCATACAAAGCAAAAAACACTAGACCCTGAAAATTTTCCCACCGAGGCCACAGACAACCCATCTAACCCCAGTGTACATAACCTGGCCCAAAAAATATAAACCCTCACACAATAACTATAGGAACAAAACAAGAAATAAATGCAAACACATAACCATGGCAAAAAGGAAAAAATTACATGACGGAAACTAAGGACACAGAAACAATAAATACAAACACATAGTAACAAAGGGAACAAAACAAGACGTAAATGCAAACTATGCATCAGACTCTGAGCAAGAAATACATACTAACACATGATAACTATGAGAAAAACAAGAAATAAATGCACACATGGTAACTATGGAAGAAAAAAAACCCCCACAAGAAATACGTGCTAACACACCGTGACTATGGAAAAAACAAAAACACACACGAAACCAGAAATACATGTAAGCACCTGGAAACTATGAGCGAGAACACCATACTATGGCCCCTCAAGAAGAAGAGGGGAACAAACAAAAAGCAAAACATGGCCATAATCCCTCAAAGGAAGAGGGGGAACCAAACAAAAAAAACAAAACCCAGACTATGGATTACAAAAACTCATGAGGCAATCTAAAATTGCTTAACATAACTTGACATAACCAGACTATGGATTTCAAAACACATGAGGCAATCAAAAATTGCTTTGCATAACTTGACATAACCAGACACCGTATGGGCCAAAACAAAAGATGATCGGCGGAGATCCAACGCCCCCCAGGCAGAGCTCCGGCGACCTCCCTGCCTCTGATGGCCCACGGATAGTCCCACAAAACAGTACATGGTCAGGCGGCCTGCCCCAGTCCCAGGCCCCCAGAAACAAGTCCTCTGGTGGCCGAACCAGGTCACCCAGTAGCAACCACAGTTTATCGGGCGACCAACCCAAGACGCTGAACGCACAAAGCAGTTCCTCGGGTGGCCGATCCGCATCCCACAACCACCAGGACCGTGGAGGAATAGCATGCAGCCCGCCTAATGACGACAATACATAAGAGCGCAAGACTGCCAGACAAAAACCTCCAACGGCCCCCAGCTGGTGGCTCCTGAGAGGGGAACAATCAAAAAATTGAACCTCCTCGAATCCTGATTGGGTCGCAGCCGCACCTGCGCTGGACCCCCACTGGACCTCGTCGGACCCCGATTGGGTCACCGCTGCACCCACGTCGGACCCTGACTGGGTCACAGCCATACCTGAGTCGGACCCCGACTGGACCTCGTCGGACCCCGATTGGGTCACCGCTGCACCCACGTCGGACCCCGACTGGGTCACAGCCACACCTGAGCTGGACCCCCACTGGACCTCGTCGGACCCCGATTGGGTCGCAGCCACACCTGAGTCGGACCCCGACTGGGTCACCTCGGCGACGACCTCCATCCCCGAACCTGGAACCTCCCGTCCCATGACCTTGACAGATTCCAGACTAGTAACGCTGTGGAGAGGCTCAGAGAACAAGAGAGGACCGGGATCAGTTCCACCGGCAGCGCCAGAGCCCAGCGAGACGAGTTCGGGTGCAGCAGACGGCTGCCCCTCGCTCGCCTCCCCATGAGGCAGGCAAAAATGCTCTAACACACCATAAAGGAAAACAAGGAAGAGCACTTGCCTGCACTCGGGCTCTGGAGCCGTCCAGGACTTCGTCGATCCAGGTTCAGACAGACGCTCGTCGTTGGGCTCCCACTCGGCTGCGTCGGGTTCCACAGCCGACCTGATGGTCTCTGCAGCTGGATCCTCTCGCGCTGGCGTCCACGCCAATAACCCGTATGGCGTGGGGGCAGAGGACCCTCGACCTGCTGACTCGGGCTGCGTCTCAGAGGAACCCTGGGGACGCTCACTCGTCGGCTCTGGCTCCTCACCGCAGTCCGTTCTCCTCCTCTGTCCAACACAAGGCTGCAGGGCCGGGAAATCTCCCAGAGCCGCAGGCCTCCCCCTCGTTCGACGGCATGGGACTGATGCTGAGGACCGCTCAGCAGGAGGAAACACAGAGGCAGCAGGTTCAATATAAATGGCTTCAGCTGGAGAAGGAAATTCGGGGAGCTGCGAACCCCGAGCTTCACCCCCAGGAGCCAGACAAGACAAATCACTATAATGACTAGGAAAGTGAAATTGAACTTGCCTGTCTCCCGAAGGTAAGATGGTGCCAGCTGAAGAGGACGTTGCTCCCTCCCTCGCTCGCTGGATGGTAACATAGGACCCATGGACGGAGCTCACCGGCACAGGACTCAACTCACTCTCAGCAGCTGGCTGGTTGAGGGGGTCATTCCGGCGGCCCGGAACTGGTTCCGGAGCAGGAGCTTGCTGAAGACGTGCTCGGCCGCGGCGCCAACGCCTCCGCCGGCCCCCAGATGGTGCGAACTCCAGGACTGGATCGAGGACGGGATCAGGATCCGTAGGCCACGAGCAGGAGTGCCTCTTCTCCTGCTTCACGCCGCGTTCCTCCTCCAGCATCAGGAAAATCCCGCGTTGTGCGGCGATATCTTCCCTCCTCGCGTCGACTTCCGGGTGGTCGGCCCAGCGGGAAGGGAGATGACGAAGGACGTCTTCAGCAGCGTCTAGGTACCAGTGTATACTGTGATGGTAGTCCAGCAGGGAAGCGGAGCTGAGCATCTCATCCACGACTTCCAGAAAGCCTGTCAGCTTGTGGCTCGGGCTCCCAGCGCGGCCCCTCCGCAACGGCATTCTTCCCACACACTCAGTACCCAGACGGGAACAGCAACTGTCCAAAAAACTCAACTCCCTGGTGAATTGCGTCTCGGGTTGGCGTCACCGTAAACGGCGTTTTGGCAGCAGTGTACTGTCACGGGTGGCTCTTGCGAGCCACCATAAGACGCCACACAGTCACCAGAGAGTTTAGTGAGAGTTTTATTAACGGTGAGGATAGTGACAACACAAGCTGCAGAGACAATGACGCTTGAGTCTACTCACAACAGGAGGCATAGGCTAAACAGCTCTACAGGTCCATAGCAGGAGACAGTCATACACTAGGCAGGCAAGGTTGGTGAAAATAATAATAACACCAGCTGCTAAGGCAGAGACACACAGAGATCGATACACACCGGGAGGGGTAAGGCTAAACAGCACACTTACTAGTCCAGGGGCACGACGATCAAACCAAGCAGACGTGGTAGGAATAAATCCTAAGCATCCGTTGCGTGACGGAGAGTTAACAGACACTGCTGCAAGGATGTGATCGCTAGCGAGGGTAGAAATAGTCCTGGCACTAACGACCACAAATGCAGCACAGCTGTTCAGGGTTTGACAGCTGAGCGGAAGCCTCCCTGAGCACTATCACAATAAGAGCTCGGAGAGCTAGAATCATAACGCCTCTGTCAAACCCTGACAAGAATAACCCGAGCACCAAGGCATAGTGCTCGGGTCATGACACAGCAGCTTTAAAAAGACGGTCAAAGTATGTTTTGGAGGGAAGGAGAACTGCTGATTCACAGTGATGAAAGCTGCAGTGTAAATATCACTGCCGAGCTGTGCAGCCTTACCTTATATTATGGCTCCACTGGACTGATTACTGAATTATAAACTTTTAAAAACAGTGGGTTATTTTGCAAGATTAGGCAGAATTATCCAAATTGAAAATATGCAGTAAAATAAAAGTTGTTGTCAGTAAATTTAATGTGATTTAGCTAAGTTACTAGGGATTGTACATTTTACTCCTAAACCTTTCAAGTTAGGAAAGATTTCCTGTGTGTGAATGTAAATATAACACAATAGTGCCTCTCATTAAATTTAAGTATTGTGAAAAAGTTTTTTGTTTTTTTTATAATTAAAAAAAAACCAACTTTCATATCTTCAATATTCATTACAGGCACAAGGAAATATTTCAGGTGTTTTTTTTTAATTCAATTTTGACTATAGTTTTTGAAATTAAAATGTAAATCATGATATTCTATTCACCGAGATGTACTAGTACATAAAAATTACACTGTACTCTAAAAACGTGACTAAACAGGGTGGAAAATAAAAGACGAGGACTTTGTAATATAATGTAGTCAAGGTGCAACAATCTGCTATATAAAAATATTCAATGTAGTACGAATGCCGTGAAATTGTTTTTTTTTTTTTTTTAATAAAAAATGCAAAGACCTGCTCTCATTTTCTCATTATTCACTTTGAACTTCTGCCTGACAAATTACTGTCAGCTAACACCAGTGAGCAGCATGTTGGCACCACTGCCTCCTCTTCCAGGTGGGACTGGGGTCACATATTTGAATTTATTAAATATATAATAACAGCACCAATGATTCAAATAAAAGCTAGCCTTTTTTTCTATTTTTTATAGAAAAAAAGAGAGAGAGAGAAAAAACATCACATAATTGATGTTTCAATTATGTGAAACATCACATAATTGTGGAAAATGAATATTTTCCTTCAATGTCAGAGAAGGGTTTGACTTCATAAATTGTATTTTGAAGCCAAAAACAATAAAATCCTAAAATGTTCTCAGATCAGGTTCTCAGCATGATTTTCTGTGCAGCTTATGGATGCACAAATCAAGCTGAGAAAGTGATCCAGGTGTTTGGGTTCCCAGCACGCACAGAAAGGAGAAAAGATGTCTGAGACAAGTTAGCAGAAACAACATGACTTCAACATGACTTTAATGAAAGAGCACAACAGAAAACCTTATGCGGTACCTTTATTTCCACAAAACATTTCCATCTTCAAGGTCAAACATGTAATAATGTGATTTTTAAGACTGCACATAACTTGTGAATAACCAAAATATCTGAATTCTATGAATATCTCACACCTACCTGTCCTGTAACACTAACACATCCATGTTGTCAATTCAGAGGTCAAAAACTTCTTCAGAATTAATTTAGTTTAGTGTCAGTCATTTAACCATTTCTACACAATATTGTGTTCCATTTTACTGTGACAACTTTAATCATCATCAAACCACAGCTCCTTCATCATTCCACTGTTCCAGCTGCCCACAAACCCACTTTACCGTGATATTACTGCTCACAGTAGTGAAGACTCCACTAGCCCCGATGGTCACTGCGCCAGTCTCCAACAACCCTCTATCAGCTGAAACTCCAACAGGCTGGTGGTCACTGCTCCAATCTCCAGCAACCCTCTATCAGCAGCAGAGAAATGACAGAAAAAAAACATGTCACTGTGCCTTAACACTTGATGATTCCTGCCCAAATAGAAAGGTTTTTCTCACAAATCTCTGCCTTTTCTCTTTTAGTTCTACTACTTTTATTTATTCCTCCTAAATTTGAATCATTTTTTGCATAAATTTGCTACCTGTAAGGGATAAGGACCTGTACTTATACAGCGCTTTTCTAGTCGCAAAGACCACTCAAAGTGCTTACCTAGTGGCTACACTAACCCTCTGTTCTAAGGGCCTATCAGAGACAGTTACCTAGGGACAATTTAGAGTCACCAATTAATCTAACATGCATGTCTTTGGATTGTGGGAGGAAACCAGAGCCCCCGGAGTAAACCCACACAGCACAGGGAGAACATGCAAACTCCACACAGAACGGTTCCCACCCCTGCCACCCTAGGGATTCGAACCTGGAACCTTCTAGCTGTGAGGCAACAGCGCTAACCACTGTACCACTGTGTTTTTGAGACAGTTTCTATATTGAAATAAAAAAATGTTTTAAAATAACTCATTACTTTTTCTTATAAATAATTTTTATATTAAATGTGCAACTTTTTCATGCACATTTTTAGTTTTTATGCATACATTAGAGAACTATTTGAAAAACTTTACATTTTCTCTAAATGTGTTAACATGAGGAAAAAAATATCTACATGTAGCATCTCATACAATTCAAATCATATATACATAAACAGTAAACAGTCAAAATTAACTGTTTGCTGGATTACAATATAAGAAATTCGAAAAGAAAGAAAACAGATATTCTGCCTTTATGTTAGTAGTTCAGTTACTGTTAGTTTTTTAAATTAAGTTCAACTGAGCTATTTGATAGAAAAGAATATTTTACATTTATAAATATGCCAGTATTTCCAGAATATGGAAATACTGGCATATGGAATATTTCTGGAAATATGCCAGTATTTCCACTCCCCCCACTCTGGAGATCGGATCACAGCTTGGTTCATCTCCTGCCAGTGTACAAAACCCTAGTACACAGATAACCTCCAGTTATGTGCACAGTGAAGATATGGTCTGAGGAGGCAATCGACAAGGACTGTTTTGAAATCACTGCCTGGGAGCAGCTTTGTGATCCACATGGTGAGGACATCAACGGCCTCACTCACACCATCACGGACTACATCAACTTCTGTGTGGACAACACCGTACCCACCGAGACCATACGGTGTTGCTCGAACAACAAACCCTGGATCAACCCTGAGATAAAATCACTACTGAGAGAGAAGAAGAGGATCTTCAGGTCGGGGAACAGGGAGATGCTGAAGTCCGTACAGAGGGAGCTAAGGAGGAAGATCAGAGAAGGCAAGGACAGCTTCAGGAAGAAGATGGAGGACAAGCTGCAACAGAGCGACATCGGTGGGGTCTGGAGAAACCTCAAAACCATCTCTGGGCTCCAGAATACCTCCTCCCAGGCCACGGGGGGCAGGGAGTGGGTGAACAATCTGAACCTGTTTTTTAATAGGTTTGACCAACTGCCCTCCCCCCCGCCTGCACAACAACCACTGCTGCCTCTACCGTCATCGAGACCTGCTGTCCACTACCCCCCCACCTACACCCCCCACTCTCAGCACACAGCCCCCCAACCTGACCCTTACTAAGACCCAGGTGAGGGCAGAGCTGAGGAAGACCAAGATGAGGAAGGCCTCGGGCCCAGACTGCATCAGCGCGAAGCTCCTCAAGTCCTGCGCAGACCAGCTGTGTGGGATTGTGGAGCACATCTTCAATCTGAGCCTGAAGCTGGGGAGGGTACCACAGTTGTGGAAAACATCTTGTGTGGTACCCATACCAAAGACTTCCCACCCCAGAGACCTGAACAGCTACAGACCAGTGGCCCTGAGGTCTCACCTGATGAAGACCCTGGAGAGACTGCTCACCTCCTCCCCCTGGTGGGACCAGCGATGGATCCACTCCAGTTCGCCTACTAGCTTGGCATCGGGGTGGAGGATGCAGTGATCTTCCTTCTTCACTGTTCCCTGTCCTACCTGGAGAAGCCCGGGAACGCAGTGAGGATCATGTTCTTTGACTTCTCCAGTGCTTTCAACACCATCCAACCGATGATCCTGAGAGACAAGCTGCTGTGCGCAGGGGTGGGCCAGCACCTGTCATCGTGGATCCTGGACTACCTCGCAAACCAGCCACAGTTTGTGAGAACCCGGGATTGTGTGTCCGACACGATCATCGGCAACACGGGGGCCCCCCAGGGAACAGTTTTGGCTCCCTTCCTGTTCACCCTTTATACTGCAGACTTCTCACACAACACAACACACTGCCATCTACAGAAGTTCTCTGACGACTCTGCGATCGTCGGCCTCGTTTCCAATGGAGATGAAGCTGAGTACAGAGGACTTATCCAGGACTTCGTGGATTGGTGCCATCGTTACTGCCTCCAGATCAACGCGAGAAAAACTAAGGAGTTGGTGGTGGACTGCTGCAGGCAAGGATAACCCCTCACAGCACCAGTAAACATCCAGGGAACAGACATTGAGATGGTGACATCCTACAAGTACCTGGGTGTTCATTTGAACAATAAACTAGACTGGTCACACAATACCGATGCACTCTACAAGAAGGGGCAGCACAGGCTGTTCCTACTGAGGAGGCTCAGATCTTTTGTTTGTACAAGGAGTGCTCCTGAAGACCTTCTATAATTCGGTGGTGGCATCAGCCATCACTTTTGGAGTGGTCTGCTGGGGCAGTGGCATCACAGCAGCCGATAGGAAGAGACTGAACAAACTGATCAAGAAAGCTAGCTCTGTCCTGGGGCAACGCCTTGACCCAGTGGAGGAGATAGGAGAGAGAAGGATGGTGGCTAAGCTGTCATCTCTGCTGGAGTCCGAGTCCCACCCTATGCAGGGCATACTGAATGCACTGAGGAGCTCATTTAGCAGTAGGCTCCATCATCCTAGGTGCGCGACTGAGAGGTTTCGCAGGTCCTTCCTACCTACGGCTGTCAGACTTTATAACCTAAGCAGGGCTGCTCGCAGAGATAGTAAAAAAATGTGACGACCTAATAGTATTGAATACAAATGACGCAACAAACTTACACAAAATGGTCCCCCTCCAGTATACAACTAGGACAATATCAGTCGCTACGGAGGGTGACAATATGTATGGGTACATAGTCATACCATGTAGGGTAACTAAATAGACGGTTATGCTATTTATTCCATCTAGCTACAATGCTCCGCACTGTGTATATATATTTATATATTTATGTGTACATATGTATATTCACTGCTCTTATTTTCTTATCTTCTTAATTATTGCTCTGAGTGTTGCTATCCCTGTGCTGTTGCAATCCTGGAATTTCCCCATTGTGGAACTAATAAAGGCTTATCTTGTCTTATCTTAAAATAAACACATCATTAACACAACTTCCATTACTTTTCCATTAAGTTGTGTAGATCTGAATTGTTTGCACTTTGTTTACAACTGCATTAAAAAATTAAACCAGTCTTCATCCTGAGGACCTTTCTTATCGTGTTTCTCACAACAGTTTATTCAAATAAGTATAGACTATTTCAGCAGAATCATAAGATATTAATAGTGCTAATTTATGGATGCTAAAAATAACATTGCCATTATCAGGGTTGACACTGATGATGAGGACTTTGGAGGATGTAAAGAACTGTATTTGGTAATTTCCTACCTTGTTCCACGTTTCCTCCTTGTAGAAAGCAGGTTTGCTGGTAAACATGTCAGTCTCTCATGGTTTCATGTTTTCCTCTATAAAAAAGTAGAACAATTTCATTTTTGTAAGCCATCTTTTAAGTCCACCACCATAGTCTTGCAGTTATGCTGCTAATGCTACGACAATGCTATGAACAAGATAATAAGTCACGTCTGTTCTGTCACAGGTTTTCATGTCATGTCCCATCATGCAATGCTACTACCAATCTCTAATGTCTCTCAGAAAATGTGCCTTCACCCAATAACTGTACAACAAATTTTTGAAATAAGGGCTGACCTGGCTAGCTAGTTGAGCTAGCACAGGCTAAAAACAATTGCAAGTTTGAGCTTTTACTGCAAATAAACAAGAAAAAAGCTGGTGAAATAAAACAAAATCACAAACTACAGAATCTACCTGTTAACTTTAGTGGTAAAATGACAAAAATAATGTCCATTCATTAATTTACCCGGGATTATTAAGCAGACACTCCCTGAACTGAATGGTGGTCTATGAGGAAATTTCCATTGTTTGGAACTGTTCACCGCTCCATGACCCATGTGACTTCCGCCTTTCACAGTTTCTGTAGAAGTCTATCGGAGTGACTCAACTTTCATGTTATACGGCACTGATATTACCAAGCAGGCTGACAGAACTTTACAAACGTTGTGATGAGCTGCAAAACAACACAGAAATAGTTTTTGGTCTTTAGACCTAAATATATATGTTCCCAAGGATTTCAAAAACTTTAAAATTAATCCCAGAGAAATGCACAACATGGGACTTTTAAGGCGGAACACAGCCATACATACAAATGCAGTTACAAATTAGAGGGCACTCAGAGAACGCATATCTCCAGCAAGGTCTGTCTGTCTGTCTGTCTGCCTTTGAGCAGGATTATGCAAAAACTACTGGACGGATTTTGATGAAATTGTCACCAGAAGTGGCTCTTGGGCTACGAATGAACCCATTTTTTTTTTTCCACAATATCTTTATTGAACCTTTTTTTTTTTTTAACAAACATGATACAAACAATCAAACACTAACGCTAAAGTACTACAAAAAAAAAAAAAATGCACTAAAAACACCAACAACCACCAACAAAATCAAGTCTTCAACAATGCTCCTCTGTTTAGTCTAGACAATCCAATACATAAGTATACATATTATGTTCACCAGTTTGGAATTTACAAGGTCCACACACATCATTCACCTTCTTCTTCAAGAGTTATGTTTAAATTTTTTACATAATCAATAAAGGTCTCCATATATTCTCAAACACAATTTCCTTTGATTTCAGTATATATGTTATTCTTTCTAATGGAAGGTTTGTTAACATCTGTCTTAACCACTGAGTCACATCTGGTCTATGAGTCTTTTTCCATAATAGTGCAATACATTTTTTGGCATTAAGCAAACTGAGGTCTATGAATGTTCTTTCACTTTATTAAAATTATGCTTTTCTGGGTACAGACCCAACAAAAACAGTTTAGGATTCAGTATGATTTGTTTTGAGATTATTTTTTCAATTGTTACCCTCACCTCTTCCCAAAACATTCTTATTAATCTACATTCCCATAAACAATGAAATAGGGTTCCTTTACTTTCCATGCATTTTGTGCATGTATCTGGTATATTTTTGTTATATCTATTTAACTCCTCCGGTGTAACATACATCCGCATTAACCATTTGAAATGTATCAATTTAAGGCGTGCATTTATTGATTTGGTTTGAGCTTCTGTACAAGCCAATTCCCATTGTTCCCCCGAAATTTCAATTTGCAGATCTTCTTTCCAGTAGTTTAATCTTTTCAGTGAATTTTCACTTGAAGATAGTGTCAATGAGTTATAAAACTCTGAAATAATACCCTTTCTTTTACTATCTTTCATCATCATTTTTTCCAAGGATGAATAAATAGGTCGAGTGAGAGCTTTATTTTGATTTGATCGAATAAAGTTTCTAAGTTGAAGATATTAAAAAAATGTGTTCTATTGAGATTAAATTTGATCCTCAGCTCTTCAAAAGACATTATGTTATCTGCACATGGCAAATATAAATCCTGAATCTTTTGTATCCCTTTTAAATTCCATACTTTAAATACAGCGTCCGCTCTCCCTGGTTTAAAATATTGATTACCCCATATTGGACTAAATTGTGACAATAACTGTGGTTCTTTAAATAGTTTTTAGCTTCACACCATATTTTGATCATATGCTTTACAAATGGATTTTTAACTTGTTTTTGTAATTTTTTTGCCGAATCTGAGTATATGAATATGGGAAGAGGTAAAGGTAAATTGTATGATTCCATTTCAGTCCAGTGAGGGAGATCATTTGATGAAAAATAATATGTCATAGACCTCAGTTGTGCCGACCAATAATACAACATAAAATTTGGACATTTCAGACCTCCACGATCAAATGGTAAATATAATAAAGACAGACGTAATCTAGCCCTCCTGTTGTTCCATATAAATTCCACTAACTTTTTTTTTATTCTTGAGAATAGATCTAAAGGTGGTGATAAGGGAATGTATTGAAATAAATAAAGTATTTTAGGTAAAATATTACTTTTAAGTATATTGATTCTCCCGATCATCGACATTGGTAGTGACATCCATCTCTGAGTTAACTCATTGATATCTGACATTAAGGCTTCATAGTTGACGCTGGCGACTGATTCTAGCTTAGGCATAATTTGGATTCCTAAATATTTAAACTGATTTACAACATTGAATTGATTTGCCTCAGGGGCTGGGTAATTTCTCTGGGTCTCATTTAGCATTAATATTGAAGATTTAGTTTTATTATTTTATATCCTGATATTTCCCCAAAATTCTTTATTAAATTCAACAAGGTTGGAATTGATTTTTTTAGATTCGACATAAACAAAATTATATCATCGGCGTACAGGGAGATTTTATGTTCTGTTGGTCCAACTTTAATTCCATATATTTGTGAATGTAAACGTATCGCTATCGCTAAAGGTTCAATTGCCATAGTAAACAGTAAAGGTGAAAGTGGACAGCCTTGTCGACATCCTCTATTGATTTTTATTGGTTTTGAAATATTGTTATTCGTTAGGATTTCTGCTGTAGCATTATTGTATATTATTTGAACCCATTTTATGAAATTATTTCCAAGTCCAAACCTTTGTAGGACTTCAAAAAGAAAGGGCCATTCAACTCTATCAAAGGCCTTTTCGGCGTCCAATGATAGGAGAGCTGTATCCGGTGCTTCTTTATTAAAATAAATAATATTAAATAGTCTTCTTACATTATGGAAGCCTTGTCTACCCTTTATAAAGCCATTCTGATCTCGATTAATAATATTTGGTAAAATTTCTTGTATTCGTCTTGCTAAAATTTTACAGATTATCTTAAGGTCGGCGTTTAATAGGCTTTTTGGTCTCATATTTTCACATTTATTAGAGGGCTTACCTGGTTTTGGCAGCAGTATAATTAAGGCATTATTTATGTATGATGGTAAATTATTATTTTGAAATGCTTCTAAAACCATTTCCAAAAAAGGTTTTATTAATTTATTCTTAAATTTTTTATAAAGGTCAACTGGAAGACCATCTGGTCCTGCACTTTTTCCTGATTTCATATTATCAATGGCTAGCCCAACTTCTTCTTGACTAATTTTAGACTCCAATATCTCCCTGTTTTCATTTGGTATACACGGTATAGATAGTTCGTTCAAAAACCCATTTAGTTTTGTTAAATCAGGTTCATTTTTGGTATCATATAATTTTTCATAGTAATCTCTAAGGCTCTATTAATTTCTAAAGGATCTATAACTACCTGTCCATTACTTATAATACTGGTAATTGGTGTTTTAATTTCCAATTGTTTAATCTGCCATGCTAATAATTTTCCTGATTTTTCACCTTGTTCATAAAAAGATTGTTTCAATCTTAGAAGACTCGAGGCAGCTCTATTCGCTGATTTTTTGTCGTATTCAGCTCTCAAAATCAGTAATTCATTCTCCAACCTTGGGTCACTTCCTGCATACACTTTTTCCTGAAGACTTTTTATTTTATGTTCCAATTTAGCTCTCTCCTCTCGAGTCTTCTTAGATTTTGATCCTGTATAACTAATAATATGTCCCCTAATAAAAGCTTTGAAAGCCTCCCACTTTACACATGCTGATGTTTGTGTAGTATTGATGTCAAAGAACTCGTCTATCTGTTTTTCTATATACTTGACAAATTCCTCATCCTGAAGCCATTTATGCTGAAATTGCCATCTACCTGATTCCTTTGTCAATTTTTTATCTACATATATTAGACAACAGGGTGCATGATCAGAGATCACGATGTTATCATAAAAGCAGTTTTGAATCTTGGACCTTAATTCTGTGGAAATCAAAAAATAATCAATACGTGAGAATGTCTTGTAGGTACTGGAATAACAAGAATAGGCTTTAACTTGTGGTTTCATTTCTCTCCATATATCTAACAATCTCAATTCTTTCATAAAATGATTAATAGTCATCCTACATCCAATGTGCGTACAATCCAGTCCTGTTGATCTATCCACACCTGGATTCAATGTACAATTAAAATCCCCTGCTATTATATGTTGCCCTGTAAGTGATGATAAGATGAGAAATAAATTAGCAAAGAACTTCTGATCATCTATATTGGGACCATATAAGTTCACAAGATTTATATTTTCTAATAGCAAAGAACCTTGAATGATTACATATCTTCCAAATTTGTCTCCAATTACATTTTTCACTTGAAAAGGAACTGATTTATGTATGAGAGTCATAACTCCCCTGGCTCGGGATGAAAATGAAGAGGTGAATACACTTCCCTGCCATCTACTCCTAATTCTTTTAACATCCTCCTCTATCAGATGAGTTTCTTGTAAAAACACAATTCTTGAACCCATGTCCTTTATTTTATTCATAACTTGTTTAAGTTTTTTTAAATTTTGTAGACCTCTGCAATTCCATGAAGTTAAATTAAGATTAACACTTTGGTCCATGATCAATAGAGAGTTTGGGATTACCTTGCAGTGTAAACATGCTCATACAGAGAAGCAAAAACATGAGTGGTTGAACATTCATCCTACAAACTACACACAAACAAATTTCCCCTTCCCACACTTGTGGCAAACCCCCCAAAATCAAAAGAAAAATTCTGTCTCCCGATATAGCCATCGACCGTTCCACACCCACGGGGAACAGCCTAAGCCACTCCTTCTTCATCCTCCCAATCACCCTAACTCTACTGCTTTTAATGACGTAACATTAACTCTCCTCTGTAGTTTTCCAACTTAACTCCAAAATTTTTAACAACTTTGTACATCATAGTTTTTTTTTGTTTGTTTTGTTTTTGTTTGTTTTTTTAATATATAATACAATCTATATTTTGTAAACTTACTATTTACTTCAAGTCAGTCAGATGCCTGTGCAAATGCTTAATTATTCTACCTTATATTTTGTTCATGCTTAGCTCCCACCAGTCTCTTCTTCTTCTTTGATCTTCTTGATGAACTCCTGCGCCTCCTCTGGGGTCTTGAAGATGTGGGTTCTGCCCTCATACGTGGTCAGCAGTCTCGCAGGATAGATTACACCATGACGAATCCCAAGGTTGCGCAGCTCCTTACGTACGGGATCAAACTGCTTCCTCAATTGCTGGATTCCTGTGGCCAAATCTGGGTAGAACCGCACCTGCTGGTCCTGGTGTTTAATCTCTCCTTTTTTAGCTCGTGCAGCGTTGAAGATCTTCATCCTGTCTCTGTTGCTAAGAAACTTCATAATTAAGGTCCTCGGCGGTCCCTTATCTCTCCGTGGGCCAATACGATGTGCTTTTTCCAGAACCACTGCTGATTGCAACTCCTCGCTGCCCAGCACCTCCGGAATCCACTTTTCCAGAAAGGAACATACGTCCCGACCTTCTGATTCCTCTGGAAGACCCACCAGCCTCAAATTATTCTGTCTCGACCGAGATTCCAAATCCAAAATATTATCTTCCAGAGATTTATTTTTTTTTTTCCAAAGTGCGCACCTTTAATTGAAGACGGGTGACGTCATCTTCAGCACTAGCGAGACGGAGCTCCATCTGCGCCGTTCGTTCTACACAGTCACCCAGTTCCTTTCTTATTCCTTCCAACGCTGTCATAATCCCATCAAATCTAGAGGAAAAGTCCGCTCTCATTGAACTCATGGCAGCCATCAGCGCATCTGCGCCATTCCCCGCAGATATCGCAGCGTTGCCAGCCTCCTCCGCCATATATGGAGTTTTGTTTACTGCGTCACAGACCTGAAAGTCCGTTAATTTGAACTGTTTCGGCGGCTCGCTTTTTCCTTTTCCTGGTTTTCCAGCCAGTTTAGAAAGCTTGGGATCAGTCCGCCAAGGTCTCCGCCTTTGACTGCCACCTAATCCACATAGCACCGGACTTCCATGATCCCTCCTGCAGGTGGTGAACCTACTGGAGGGCGGACCCATGTAACTCCTTCGGGCTGAGCCCGGCCGGGTCCCATGGGTGGAAACCCGGCCACCAGACGCTAGCCTTCGAGCCCCTCCCCCAGGCCTGGCTCCAGGGTGGGGCCCCGGTAACCCCATACCGGGCGGGGTACACTGAATCCTTGATATACAATTTATCATGAGAGTCTGTTGGATCGTTCTTCGTCTGGCCCTTCACCCAGGACCAGTTTGTCTTGGGAGACCCTATCAGAGGCAAATTGCCCCGGACAACATAGCTCCTGGGATCACTGGGGCACGCAAACCCCCCCACCACGATAAGGTGACGATCCATGAGGGGATTCAGGAGGAGCAATGTGGTTTTCGTCCTGGCCGTGGCACATCGGACCAGCTCTTTACCCTCTCGAGAATTCTTGAGGGTTCGTGGGAGTTTGCCCAACCAGTTTACATGTGTTTTGTGGACTTGGAGAAGGCATTTGGACCGCGTCCCTCGTGGATTTTTGTGGGGGGGTGCTTCGGGAGTATGGGGTATCGGGCTTGTTGTTACGAGCTATTCGGTCTCTGTACGACCGTTGTGAGAGTTTAGTTCGCATTGCCAACACTCGGTCGGAGTCATTCCCAGTGAGAGTTGGACTCCGCCAGGGCTGCCCTTTGTCACCGGTCCTGTTCATAATTTTTATGGACAGGATTTCTAGGCGCAGCCAGGGAATGGAGGGTGTCATGCTTGGTGACCACAGGATCTCATCTCTGTTGTTTGCAGATGATGTTGTCCTGTTGGCTTCATCCAGCAATGACCTACAGCTCTTGCTGGACGGTTTGCCGCTGAGTGTGAAGCGGCTGGGATGAGAATCAGCACCTCCAAGTCCGAGTCCATGGTCCTCAGCCGGAAAAAGGTGGATTGTCCTCTCCGGGTTGGGGACAGGCTCCTGCCCCAAGTGGAGGAGTTTAAGTATCTTGGGGTCTTGTTCACGAGTGAGGGGAAAATGGAGCGAGAGATCGACAGACGGATTGGAGCAGCATCTGCAGTGATGCGGACGTTGTACCGGTCTGTTGTGGTGAAGAGGGAGCTTAGTTCTAAGGCAAAGCTGTCGATTTACCAGTCAATCTACGTTCCTACTCTCACCTATGGTCACGAGCTTTGGGTAATGACCGAAAGAACGAGATCGCGGATACAAGCGGCTGAAATGAGCCTTTCTCCGTAGGATTGCTGGACTCACCCTCAGAGATAGGGTGAGGAGCTCAGTCATCCGGGAGAGGCTCAGAGTAGAACCGCTGCTCCTCCACATTGAAAGGAGTCAGTTGAGGTGGTATGGGCATCTGATTAGGATGCCTCCTGGACGCCTCCCACTTGAGGTGTTTCAGGCACGTCCCACTGGGAGGAGACCCCGGGGCAGACCCAGGACTCGGTGGAGAGACTATGTCTCCCAGCTAGTCTGGGAACGCCTTGGTATCCCCTCTGAAGAGCTGGAGCAGGTGGCTGGGGAGAGGGAAGTCTGGGCTTCTCTGCTTGAACTGCTGCCTCCGCGACCCGGACCTCCGGAAAAGCGGTAGAAGATGGATGGATGGATGGTTTTCCAGCCTTAGGCTTCGCCGACATATCTTCGCCCAAATGCTGGGATACGTTCTGTCCCAAATGAGAGAGTTATTTGCCGATTTTTTTTTTTCCAGGAGCAGAGCAGAGCGAGACACGTCCGTCCTACGTGGCAGCCATAACCGGAAGTCACGAATGAACCCATTTGATTTTGGAGGTGATCTGGGTCAGGATGTGGATTCTGGATCACTTTTTTCACTTTCTTTAAAATTAGGAGATAGGGCCTTGGCAGATGTATGCACTCTGAGACCACCTCCAAAATCTAATGAGTTCTTCCGTAGCCCAAAGGCCACCTCTGGTGACAATTTCATCAAAATCCATCCAGTAGCTCTGTGTAATCCTGCACACAAACAAACAAGGGCCTTGTCGGAAATACGCACTCTTGGATCACCTCCAAAATCTAATGAGTTCATCCGTAGACCAAGGGCCACCTCTGGTGAAAATTTCATCAAAATCCATTCTCTAGTTTTTGTGTAATCCTGCTAATAAACAGACAAACAACCATCCCGATCACATTGCCTCCTTGGTGGAGGTAATAATTGCTGATGGAATATCAATCAAGTGGTCCTGACTGAACTTATGTTTTTTTGTCTGCTCTTTTCCTACTCTTTTTGTACCCCCTCCCCACCCTGTATAGGTGTCCCACGCCTGGCTGTGATGGCAGCGGACACATCACTGGGAACTATGCGTCCCATCGCAGGTATGCACAGCTGCACTTTTATTTTGGGGTGATACAGCTCACCAGCACTCTATTTTTATATGTAAATATATATTAGCGCTTACATGAACTGTTAGCTTCACTGACTTCCTCTACTGCCCACTCCAAAGCTGGCACACCAAGACTAATTCAGATATTTTATTTGATCCTGACATGCCAGAGGCAATAATGTAGCGTGAGCCCGGGAAGCAAAGACGGTCATTGACTTTGATATGCATCAGTAATTTACTTCTTGCTGTCTGTCCTCTTCTTCCTAAATGACCTTGGTATGCCTTGCATTCTTGATTTCCCTTCACTCACGTCTTTCTCCTCTCTCCTTTTCAACCCCTCCCTCCCTTGCGCCCCTTTGCTTTCCTTGTCCTCCTTCTCCGCCTCCTCTCTCTTCTTCTCTTAGTCTGTCTGGGTGTCCTCTCGCTGATAAGAGCCTTCGGTCCCTCATGGCAGCCCACGCCCCTGAACTCAAGTATGTCTGCTTTACACCTTGCCTTTTTCACTGCCACTTTAAGCGCTACCAACACCATCCGGCACAACACTCATTCACTCACATGCCTCATTTCTGCTGACATTAACTTTCGTTGCTGTCTGTTGCCTTTGCTGCTGCTGCTGCTGCATCTCTCACAGTGTTTTCTTTTTTTCTGCATCTGGCCTTAGTCTCTGCTTGCTTTCACTTCAATCACTCCATATAAATGTGAATTGAAAGTTACTCCTGTAGTATGTAGAGCTCCTTGTTAAGACTCGGCTTTTCATGCCTCAATCTAGACAGGCAGAAGAGAGTTATTTAAGCAGCAAAGAGGCTGATAAAAGACTGGACTGAAAACAAATATGAATGAGAGTGACAAGAAAAAAGGCAGAATCAACAGGCTATTTCTCTTTATACTGTATAATTCAATTTTCATGACTATAGTGAAACAGCCACATTTTTTTCTTTATTCTAAATATTCAATACAGTGCTGCTCTTATTTATTTATTTTTTTTATTTTATTTTCGCCCAGATGCCCCACTCCAGGTTGCGATGGCTCAGGTCACATCACGGGAAACTACGCATCTCACAGAAGGTAACACAACACAAAAGCCCCCCTCATTCACACACACACACACACACACACACACACACACACACACACACACACACACACATGAACACACACACAGTCAGTCAGAGAGGCCTAGTGACAGCTCACGGTAGAATTAGACAGGGACCACATACCCACACATTTCCACACACATTTGGGCTATATTTGGGCGTTTTTGTTTTTTTGTCTGGTTTTTTTGAGTGGATTTGGTTTGTCATTTGGATGAAAAACCTCTGTTAAATGTTCTCTCCCTTTAACAAGTTAATCAATTCAGAGCTTATTTTTTTTCAACTCTATTTTATCAACTCCATACTTTCTGTTTTCAGTCTCTCTGGGTGCCCGCGTGCCAAGAAAAGTGGAATTAAAACTCCTACCAAGGACAACCAGGAGGACTCGGAGCTTTTAAAGTTCGTACCGCTCAGAAAGCCATAATGTCTGCTTTTAGAGGGACTGACGGTAAAAGTAAAATGCAATAAAAGACAGGGGGAAGAGAGAGAGAGAGAGAGAGAGAGAGAGGAAAGTCATTGTGAATTATATGCAGAGGTTCTTGTCCCCATAACTGAATCAAATTACTAATGGGAAAATACACTTGACTGCAGATACTGATTCTAAATGTAGTTCATGCTAGAGTATTGTAGAGTACATTGTCAGTAAATAAGAAATACATGGACTTCATATTGCACACAAAACTGTTACTGTAGCAGCCTGTTGATATCAGCATGTGTTCATCATTTAATACCAGTCCATTTATTAATTGTGATAATAATAATAAATCAAACACAGATGTAAGATTTTGATGCAATTGAATTTGACCCAGTAGAGAAAGTACAGTCCATTTTTTAAAATATAACAATTTTTATTTTCATACTTTCTCTACAGTTAATTTTTCAGATTCTCCCCATCTAACCTTTGATGTTCCTCACTCCCTTCTTTCCCCTCAAACCCCATTTTCTTCTCTTCCTCCTCCCAGCAGATTGCCCAGTGCCAGGCTGCGACAGCCTG
Organism: Pholidichthys leucotaenia; assembly: GCA_020510985.1. Classification (NCBI taxonomy): domain Eukaryota; kingdom Metazoa; phylum Chordata; class Actinopteri; order Cichliformes; family Pholidichthyidae; genus Pholidichthys; species Pholidichthys leucotaenia. The sequence continues at coordinate 244,765,769 of CM035843.1, read as the reverse complement.
GGGCACATCAGTGGCAAGTACGCCACACACCGCAGCGCCTATGGTTGTCCACTGGCTGCCCGTAGACAAAAGGAGGGTCTCCTAAATGGTATACCCCCCTTCAACTGGAAGGCTCCTTTAAGACAGAGGGGCCAACTTGCCCCACCCCACGGCTGTGATGGTTTCCGGACACGCCAACGGCAGCTTCTGCCTCACACATCGCAGGTAAGACGCAACAGATAGTTTACCACATGCCAGTCAACAAAAAGTTTAGGTTAATAAATGTTATTCACATTTATAAAATTGTGTTAAAGCCTAAGACTGTCTTAGGATTTAAATAGGAGGACTCATTTTAAATAAATATTCATTATTCTTGTACCACTAACTCATACCATTATTAGCTCATTTCAGCAAAGCTGAAAGAAGCTAATGCGATGACATGGTGTCCATCGTCTGTCTGTCCACATTTCATTGGAATTGCTACTCCTCCTAGGCATTTGCCCCGATGCTCACCAAACTCACTCACAGTGATCTATTCCAAAGTCTCGGTGCTACAGATTGAAAGGTTCTGTTCCCCCTGGTCTTCAGTCTCATATAAGGAAAGGATTGAAGATACAGAAAATGTAGGTTCATTGGACAAAAAAAGACCCTGTTAGTAGGATTAGTACTAACTTAGTACTAAATACCTAAATGTCAGCTACTTAATAGTTTTCTTATTGTTTCCACATCTGTAATTTGACATAAACAGTCATAAACAATACATTGTAGCATTATATTGTTTTGTTCATATATCAGACCAATACTCAGGCATGCATATACAGCGGGAAAATAAGTATTGAACATGTCAACATTTTTCTCATTAAACATATTTCTGTTGGAGCCATTGACCTGAGATTTTCACCAGATATCAGTAACAACCAAAGCAATTCATTCATACAAGGAACTCAAGGCACATGTGTTCACCAAAACAAGCTTATATTTAAATAAAGTGGAATGACACAGGGAACTAAGTATTTGAACATTAAGAAAGCGTGTGCAAAAGGCATAGAAAGGCAAGAAACCAGCTGAAATGCATCAGAATTTAGGAAGCCAATCCCATCCCCCCATCGGTGCAAATTAATGTCAGCTGGTTAAGTCAATGATTGATTGCCTTTAAAAAGTGTCTGTGAATATCAGATAGTCACCACTACAAAGAACTTATGATGGGTAGAAATAAAGAGCTCTCTCTAGACCTTTGCAACCTTATTGTTGCGAAACATAATGATGGCATTGGCTACAGGTGCATTTCTAAACTGCTGAAGGTTCCAGTGAACACTGTTGGAGCCATCATTTGGAAGTGAAAAGAACATCATTTTACCATAAACCTGGCCATGACCAGACCTCCCTCGCAACATTTCTGGACAGGGGAGTCAAAAGAATTATCAGAAGAGTTATCCAAGACCCAAAGACCACTCGTGGAGCGCTCCAGAAAGACGTGGAGTTAGCAGGTACTGCTGTTTCAAAGAAAACAATAAGTAATGCACTCAACCGACATGGGCTCTATGCCCACTCACCTCGCAAGACTCCATTGCTGAAGAAAAAGCATGTTGAAGCTTGTTTAAAGTTTGCTGCACAACATTTGGGCAAGCCAGTAAAATACTGGGAGAATATAGTCTGGTCAGATGAGACCAAAATTGAACTTTTTGGATGCCACAACACACATGTTTGGAGGAGAAATGGCACTGCACATCAGCCCAAAAACACCATACCAACAGTGAAGTTTGGAGGTGGGAGCATCATGGTGTGGGGGTGTTTTACAGCACATGGTACAGGCAGACTTCATATAATTGAAAGAAAGATGAATGGACAAATGCACAGGGGCATCCTTGATAAGAACCTGTTTCCATCTGCCAAGATGCTGAAGATGAAACGAGGGTGGACATTTCAGCAAGGCAATGATCTCAAACACACAGCCAAGGAAACTCTCAACTGGCTCCAGAGAAGGAAAATAAAGCTGCTAGAATGGCCCAGTCAGTCACCTGACCTGAATCCAGTTGAAATTCTGGAACGAACTGAAGATCAGAGTTCATAGACGATACCCACGGAACCTTCAAGATTTGAAGAAGGTTTGTGTGGAAGAATGGGCTAAAATCACTGCTGAGCAATGTCTGTGCCTAGTTTCTCCATACAGGAGGTGTCTGGAAGCTGTTATTACCAACAAAGGCTTTTCTACTAAATATTAAATTAATTTCACCAAGTGTGTTCAATACTTATTCCCTGTGTCAGTGCACTTTATTAAATATAACTTGTTTTGTGAACATAGTTGCCTTGATTTCTTTTGTATGTATGGATTACTTGGGTTGTTACTGATATCTGGTGAAAATCTCAGGTCAATGGCTCCATCAGAAATATGTCTGAGAAAAACGTTGACGTGTTCAATCCACCTTATTCCTGAGGGCGCTGCTGTAGAAGCGATTATGGGTGCAACTTCTGGTTTCGGCTGAGGTAGCGTTAAATCAGTCAGTAAGAGTGGAGTAGTGGGGCATTTAAAATTGCATTTTTAAGTGTTTTAATTCTTTAGCTGTTCCAGTTGGTTAAAGAGTGGTCAAGGCCCCTAGTGGTCAAGAGTGGTAAAAAAAATTTGTCAATAAAATAGTTCAGATTTCCAAGGCTATAACTTGAAAGTTGCAAGAGATAATGGCTTACTGTCAATTAAAAAGATGTAGAATATGATCCAAAGTTTCAGATAGGAATAAATTTACACATCTAATTTGCATAATGTTGCAGCAGCTATATAAATTACATAACTCAGTCAAAAGTGGACTTTGGACACATTTACACAAAGAATGGTTCATTTTTTTGATACCGTTTTGTCTACAGGAGTATGTTTTTATCTAATCTTCAAAGTATATGAACCAGAAAATCAATAAAATGTAAAAAAACAAAAAACACATATTTATCTCTTACCTGTTGTGGGGGGGACTCGCTCGCTCACGTGACCGGTCTGTTTTCGTCCATCGTGGTCGATGTTTTGCGTTTGCTCGGTCATTTACACTCTCTACCACATCTACAAACTCTTATGATTATCCCATGTGAATTTCATTTATATTACGCGGCTATTTTTCCTGTTTGATGCATTTTCCCTGTGAGAATCCATGACGATCGTGGGCGCCGCCATCTTGGTGCTGTGAGCTCAGTTTTTTGGCCATCGTGGTCTTTGTTTCGCGTTTGGTCGGTCATTTACACCCGCTACCACATCTACAAACTCTTATGATTATCCCATGTGAATTTCGTTTGTATTACGCGGCTATTTTTCCCGTTTCATGCAGTTTCAGTCAGAATTGCCGCCGCCATGATCGGGCATGGTGGTGACCACATTGGTGTTGTCAGCTCAAAGCGGAAAAAGGAAGAAGAAAAATGAGGATTTCTTCTTTTTTGCTGTATTTCATGTCAGCCATGATTACTCCGGCGCGTGTCTGCCACCTTCTGAACTGTCAGATCAATACAGATCAGTACAAATTCTCAGTATAGCTGGGGGATGTCAATAAGTTGACAGGTGCAGTTGCTGCGCTGTGCCACTGGGGGCGTGTGACCCGTCCATGCAGTGTGGACAGTTAAGAGGATTAAATTCGTTTTAATGTACAGTCCACATACCTGTTCTGCAGTCAAGTGGCAGATAATTTCAGCACTTGTAGTTTTTGTATTTTTGAATGTTTTTGGGTAGTTCTGGTACTTGCTGCTGTTCGTGGTGTGAGGCTCCTCACAAATAAGCACAGCTAAATCTGTGGCTTCAACAGCAATGCATAGATCATGCACTCTAAACTAAAAAGGCCTGTTCATGTGATCGGTGGTACAGACACAACAGCACCAGGTATGTTTTCACTTGTATGAATGTCACAGATCTGACATTTATATACAGTGGGGCAAAAAAGTATTTAGTCAGCCACCAATTGTGCAAGTTCTCCCTCTTAAAAGATGAGAGAGGTCTCCAATTTTCATCATAGGTATACCTCAACTATGAGAGACAAAATGAGAAAAAAAAATCCAGAAAATCACATTGAAGGATTTTTAATGAATTAATTGGTAAATTCCTCAGTAAAATAAGTGTTTGGTCACCTACAAACAAGCAAGATTTCTGGCTCTCACAGACCTGTAACTTCTTCTTTAAGAGGCTCCTCTGTCCTCCACTCGTTACCTGTATTAATGGCACCTGTTTGAACTCATTATCAGTATAAAAAACACCTGTCCACAACCTCAAACAGTCAGACTCCAAACTCCACTATGGCCAAGACCAAAGAGCTGTCAAAGGACACCAGAAACAAAATTGTAGACCTGCACCAAGCTGGGAAGACTGAATCTGCAATAGGTAAGCAGCTTGGTGTGAAGAAATCAACTGTGGGAGCAATTATTAGAAAATGGAAGACATACAAGACCACTGATAATCTCCCTCGATCTGGAGCTCCACGCAAGATCTCACCCCGTGGGGTCAAAATTATCACGAGAACGGTGAGCAAAAATCCCAGAACCACATGGGGGGACCTAGTGAATGACCTGCAGAGAGCTGGGACCAAAGTAACAAAGGCTGCACGGTGGCGCAGTGGTTTAGCACTGTGGCATCACAGTTTTACCCTCGGCCGGGGGACCGCGGGGATCATGAGATCGTGGGTTCGATCCCAGCCCCCGACCAACAGTGAGCTGTGTGGAGTTTGCATGTTCTCCCCGTGTTGCGCGGGTTTACTCCGGGATTTCTCCGGTTTCCTCCCGCACACCAAAAACATGTAGGTTTAGGGCGCTCGCGCACGCAGCGACCAGCAGCCGGTGGCTTGTCACCAGACTGCAAACCAAGTCTACCTACAGGTACAAATAAGTAACAAAAAAAAGGCTACATCAGAAACACACTATGCCACCAGGGACTCAAATCCTGCAGTGCCAGACGTGTCTCCCTGCTTAAGCCAGTACATGTCCAGTCCCGTCTGAAGTTTGTTTGAGAGCATTTGGATGATCCAGAAGAGGATTGGAGAATGTCATATGGTCAGATGAACCAAAATAGAACTTTTTGGTAAAAACTCAACTTGTCGTGTTTGGAGGAGAAAGAACAACCATACCTACTGTGAAGCATGGGGGTGGAAACATCATACTTTGGGGCTGTTTTTCTGCAAAGGACCAGACGACTGATCCATGTAAAGGAAAGAATGAATGGGGCCGTGTATCATGAGATTTTGAGTGAAAACCTCCTTCCATCAGCGAGGGCATTGAAGATGAAACGTGGCTGGGTCTTTCAGCATGACAATGATCCCAAACACACCGCCCGGGCAACAAAGGAGTGGCTTCGTAAGAAGCATTTCAAGGTCCTGGAGTGGCCTAGCCAGTCTCCAGATCTCAACCCCATAGAAAATCTTTGGAGGGAGTTGAAAGTCTGTGTTGCCCAGCGACAGCCCCAAAACATCACTGCTCTAGAGGAGATCTGCATGGAGGAATGGGCCAAAATACCAGCAACAGTGTGTGAAAACCTTGTGAAGACTTACAGAAAACGTTTGACCTCTGTCATTGCCAACGAAGGGTATATAACAAAGTATTGAGATGAACTTTTGTTATTGACCAAATACTTATTTTACCGAGGAATTTACCAATTAATTCATTAAAAATCCTTCAATGTGATTTTCTGGATTTTTTTTTTCTTATTTTGTCTCTCATAGTTGAGGTATACCTAAGATGAAAATTGGAGACCTCTCTTATCTTTTAAGTGGGAGAACTTGTACAATTGGTGGCTGACTAAATACTTTTTTACCCCACTGTACGTCACTCAGATGCAAGATTGCATGAAGTAAAATGATATGGACTTGATATTAGCAGCTTCAGCATGCATTAATTTTTAAATTATCACAAAATATAGATCAATAAAATTTTGAACAATTGTCAGAAAATCTCTGTACATGTTAAGTTAAATAACAAGAATTCATGGCATGACAGCAGCATGAGCATTTTAATTTCAGGGTAAAACAAACAGCTGCAGCTGTCTGTATTTACCCCGACATTAAAACACCAAAGCACAGTGTTGTGGTTCTTTGTGGCTGACTAGACTCTATGTCTGCTCTAAGGTAAATGTGATTATGTCCAACATATTTTAACAGAATGCAACCGACTTTATTGCGATGGAGACATTGATATATCTCAGAGCTTTTGTTTACAGCGTTAGATTTTAGCAGCGGCAAACTAACTATCTAGCTACTGTCTGCAGGCCACTTTTTAAGGTCATTTTCTCATCTTTCGATAGTCGTGGGAGGTGGTATGATTATTTTTACTCTTTTTGAGGTGCAAAAAGGCCATGTTTCTGCATTTTTGATGCCGAAGTCATTGTTTTTTAACAAGGAAAAAGTCCAGTTTCTGTGATAACCCCACTTTTTAAACTAGTACCGGAAGTTGCGCCCATAATTCACACAAGGCATCATGGAGGCTAGGAATAAGGTGGATACCTATTTCCCCCGCTGTATCTTTAAATAATATAGTTTTCATACTAATTATGTTTATTGAGAAATAAATGCAATATAACAAAATTGTCAAGGTACACCATTACTAATTATGCCTTTTCCATTTTATTTTTAGCTCAGGCTAAGCTAACATGTTAGTACATCTAATATTAGCAATAGTAGCCAGATGATTGACTTCACTGGTGTAAACAGCTAACCTGTATTGCTGTCTAGTCTTTCTTCTAGCTTGCCAGAGGTTTTTTACACTTCAGCACAAGCTAAAGTATTAGCTATATGAGAGAAGTCAGTAAATGTTTCCTGTCTTCCTGCTGGGGCTAAGCTAGCCTTCATGTTAGCATCAACACAAACAGAAACATAGTATCATTGCTAATAACGTTCAACAAGAAGTTATAGAAGGAGGAGTTTAAGTCTCTCAGGGTCTCATTCGTAAGAGAAAAAAAGTTGGTAGAAGATGGATGGATGGAAGAAGTTCTCGATCCTTTCATTAAAAAGAAAAACATATTTTAGGATCTTACCTTTTTTGAGAGTGAATATTCAGATTTAATTTGTAGTTAAGTAGTTAAGCTCACTTACCTTAAATAGCTGTAACTGCCCAACATTTTCAGCCCTACTTCCATTCTGCTGTCAGACAGCAGCAGTAGATGCTAATTGTCCACTTACCCAACCATCAATATTTGTCTTTACATGTTTACAATAGTGAGATTATTTGACATTTATAAAATTAAAAGACTTTATCGCTAAAATTAGTGGTGGGTTTTACATCTTTATAAGTTACACTCTTTTTTTATTTATTGTGACGTTTCAAGGTTCACACAAAGAAAGAGGAGCAAGATGGTTGTGATGAACAGGCTTTATTTACACCCCCACCGACTCCCCAACCTACTTCTGAGCACAGAGAGGAGGGGAGAGGTCATTCTCCAGACCTCTGTTTCAATCATGGTTACACACACATGATACATCTTGCCCTAATCCTGCTAACACTGCTGGGTCATTATAACGCAGTTATAATGACCCAGCAATAATGACCCAGCAGTATAACTCAGTAATAACACATTAATTACACACACACCACACACAGTAACGTTTCCAACTGGCAAAGCATGCCTGGGAAACCCCTGCCCCCCTTAACATGGCCCCGACGTTACACTGCCCCCCCCCCCCCGGACTGGTTTCTGTCCCAGAAAATTCAAAGTCACTTTCAGAAATCCAACGCGAGTCAGCTCGGTGCCTAGGGCGGCATGCACGGGCCATCCAGTGTCCATCTGAGTATCGGTCGGAATATCTGGTTGGGGTAGGGTTCTGGTTTGGCCACCGGCGGGCGGAATGGACACATCTGACAGCCTCTGTAGGACCACGCACAGTCCCCTTCCCTGGCAGCGGGAGTCCATGCCCGCTCCGGCCGACTCCCAACCGCTGCCAGGTCTCCCAGGCGGCCGCTGGCCCGCGTCCATGCGTCCAGCCCTTGCCGCGCCCTGGAAAAATGGCCGGATCTCCGTCCTGACTCGCTCCGCTGCGTCGCCTGCTGCGCCGAGGGCCTCCGTGACGTCACCGAAAGGGGAAAGCATCTGCGGGTGGCGGTAGGACATGCCAGTTCCTCCTCTGGCCAGCGGGAGTCCCATGACTCCCCACCGCATGCCAGACCCTCCCAGGCGGCCGCTGGCCCGCGTCCAGGCGTCCACGCCCCTGCCGAAGCCCGGGAAAAAGACTGGATCTGTCCTGCTTGCTCCGCTGCTGCTGCCGCTCCAAGGCCTCTGTGACGTCACCACCGGGGAAGGCATCTGCAGGAGGCGGCCTTTACCCCGTCCATGCCACCCGCGCTCTAATTTAACGTCGGCGAGGGGCCAGTTTGTCGTGCGCTGCGTGCGGGGCAGTACCGTGTGAAGTACCCTGGCTCTGTGCAGCGGAAGCCCCCCTTCCCTGCGTCGCCGCCGCTGTCTCTTCGTGCACGCGCTGCCGTAGCTCCTCCTCCACTCTGCTCTCAGCACGGCGGTTTCCTCAGATGACCAGTCGTACAGCGCGGCAGCCAACTCGACCTGGGACAGGTGGTCATCCAGCAGGTTCTCGCCGTTGTAGCGGGGAATCTTGGCCCGCTGCCGTATGAATGGGACGGTCACGTCCCGGTCGATCGCCGCTCCTAATCGCTCTGGAATCGCCAGCCCGTCCTGCCCTGAAAAGGGCGGGAAATGGGGCTGGTTTGCTCTGCTCGGCCCGTCGGGTCCACTGCTCCGTCCATCGCGGCGAACCTCTCCGGGGGCCGGCGTCTCAGCTCTACACTCTGTTCCCAGCCGAGCGATGAACCGCTCTAGCCGTTGGACCTCTGCCTGGATCCTCATCTTGCTCCATCCCCACTCCTGACACCAGTGTGACGTTTGCAAGGTTCACACAAAGAAAGAGGAGCAAGATGGTTGTGATGAACAGGCTTTATTTACACACCACCAACCCCCAACTTACTTCTGAGCACAGCGAGGAGGGGAGGTCATTCTCCCAGACCTCTGTTTCAATCATGGTTACACACACATGATACATCTTGCCCTAATCCTGCTAAACACTGCTGGGTCATTATAACACAGTTATAATGACACAGCAGTATAACTCAGTAATAACACATTTAATACACACACAGTAACGTTTCCAACTGGCAAAGCATGCTGGGAAATCCCTGCCCCCCTTAACATGGCCCCGACGTTACATTATTTTATGATCCTTTATTAGTCCCACAATGGGGAAGTTACAGGGCATCCACCTGGATGGATGAGGCAGCCACGGTGCGACACCAATCCCTTCACCATTCACACACACACATTCACACCTAGGGCCACTTTAGAGTCTCCAAATTAACCTAACTTGCATGTTTTTGGCCTGTGAGAGGAAACCGGAGCAGCCAAAGTAAACCCACGCAGACGTAGAGAGAACATGCAAACTCCACGCAAAAGGGTCATCGATAGTCAGGGGTGGGATCAAATCTGTGACCTTCTTACTGTGCTGCCACAGTGCTAACCACTGCCCTACCGAGCTGCCCCTTATTTATATTATGATGTGTATATGTATGACTATTTTTTTATTTCACAATCTTAATATCGCACATCCATGAATACACTCATGATCTGTCTATATTGAATGTTCAAACTGTGTAAAATTAACAATTAAATTAACAGTATGTGACCTCCTGTGTGTGCCTGTAGCCTCTCAGGATGCCCCAGAGCCTTGTATGCCAAGAAGAAGGCCAAGTTTCCCAGTGAGGAGTACCTGAGTACCAATTCAGAGCCGGGTGATGGTAAGATGGATTAATTTTTTTATTTTTTTTTTTTGGAGGAGGGGGCCCATATAATTGTCTCCCCTTTGCATTTAACAGATAAAGGGCTTTAAACTACAAGTAAAACAAAAATACTGTTCTGTGGTATGTTGGTTCGTGTTTTCCATGCAAACATAGCCTGTTTTTGTCATTTACTGTAGTTTTGGACAATGATGAGGACATCAAGCAGCTCAACAAAGAGATCAACGACCTCAATGAATCTAACAATGAAATGGAGGCCGACATGGTTAACCTGCAGACTCAGGTGTGTTGTTTCACTTATCGTCTGGTCCTAAAACAGTGATGCCGTTTGTTTGAATCTTACCATAGTTCTGACATGTAAGGCCAACTTCATTGCTTTATTATTGCTCCACGTCCTACACTCAGGGCTGTTAGTGGTGCTCTTAATGTTGCCCATATTTAATTTGAAGAGCACTAGGTAAATTTTAGAGGGAAATGCCTATTATAATATTAATTAATTTAGTTAGTGACCACAAGGTGTCATAAAACCGGACTTTGTACCTTTTTCTGTTTTCAAGAACATTTTTTTCATGTATATTCCTTCATCCAGTTTTTGGCAATGTTACCAAATGCAGAATGTTATTCAGTGTTAAATCTCTATAAATATCCTGTTTGTTTTGGATAAAATACCACCTGATGCTTGTGCTGAAACTCCTTTGACCCCTGTTGTCGCAGATCTCTTCCATGGAGAAGAACTTGAAGAGCATCGAGCATGAGAACAAGATGATCGAGGAGCAGAACGAGGCTCTGTTCATGGAGCTTTCCGGTCTGAGCCGTGCCCTCATCCGCAGCCTGGCCAATATCCGTCTGCCGCACATGGTGAGTGGTTGCCCATTAAACGCATTTGATTGGGGGTGAATGCGGTGTGTTGAAATTCGCACTTGTGCTGCCCCTCTCAGTTCCGACTGGTTGTCATTTGCACCACAGCAGGAGCCAATCACTGAGCAGAACTTCGACAGCTACGTGAGCACCCTGACCGACATGTACACCAACAAGGACTGTTTCCAGAGCCCCGAGAACAAGGCTCTGCTGGAGAGCATCAACAAAGCTGTGAAGGGCATCAAAGTCTGAGGCTTGACACGCACACATGAATGGAGGAGAAAGAAACTGTCCTGAAGCGCAAGAGAGCATGACGGAGCGGTGGAGAGATGAAGGAGAGATGGTGAAATACTCTACACTTTGTTGAAATATGACTCAAAAACAAAAAAGGGAATTCAGGTTATTTAAATAAACGACATCTTTTAAAAAAAAAAATCAACCCAGGGAGCGCTCTGTTGAAGAAAAGTGACGCGGACCAAAATCCACACTATGCTGCTGCTGGGATTCAGGAGGAAGAGGAGGAGGAAGCAGGTCCTTCAGTCGGAATGGACGGAGGAAGGAAAACCATGTTCCCAGAACCTGTATCTGGGGTGTGAAGGGGGGCGGGGTTAAATATGCTGTATGTTTACCTGTTGTCTCTTTTGTGTCCTTAACCATCCCCGGAGAAGGGGGGTTTCACCGCCAGTTCCCACCTCAGCTGGAATGCAGAGGGAAGGACAGGACGACCCTCACCGCCGCTGTCCTGTAGCACCTGCTGTGGTGAGCCAGCGCGTTCACCGAGGGGAATAAAAAAAGCTCTCTGACCTGCAGCCGCACGTGCACACACAAACACAGAAACACACCCCAGCAATATGAAGCGTGCACTAAGCTGAACGTGTGTTTGCTTTGTAGGGAAAAAAAGGAAATGTTCAGGCTGGGTCATGACGCAGCTGCAGGAGGATGGTGACATCATGTTTCAGGAAGCAGCAGATCTGCCCCTTTAAAAAATGAAATGAATAAAAATGGTAATAGTCATAGTGGACACACCATTCAGTTTGAGTTAGTCATATCAGTAGGTCTTATCCACATAGGAATTGCACTTCATTTCAATGACTAGTTTTGTGCTACACTAATTATTGTTATATATGAATTATTTATATCTGTGAACTTTTAAATTGTAACTTATTGCCATTTATGTTATCAAGGTTTATTTATTTGAAGCAATCTATTTATTATTAACTTTGTTTAGCAAAACACAAACACGAAATGCATTTTTATTAATTACCATGGTCGAAAGAAACGACTTGCAGATGTCGTACTTCAATATTTTAAATATCTATAGAGATAAATGATGAGGCATATTTTGTTTTGGAGTACTTTTTAAAAGCCTTTTTACGTGCAGATATTTTATATTAGCCTAAAATAATCTTTTTTGATAATTTTACAAAAGTTGTTTTTATTTCCCTTTTTTTGTTCATGTTTTTTTTGTGTGTGTTATGCTCAAACACCCACTTCTGAGGAGGAGACTACTAAAAGAAAGTATGTATTTATTATTTATTTAATATGAACGAAATGGACTGATATGGCTGTATATTTATTTTGTTATTTATGTGCGTGATGTGACGGTTGAGTCTGAATAGTCTTACAGATCTGATGCTAATGTTTGAATAAAGGAAGAAGAAACACGTTGATACAAACACTGTTTGATTGCTGAGGCGTAGACGTAACCAGCAGCTGATTGTAAAAACAAGCCAACAAAAGCAATCACTCGTTCTGTCGCTCTTTGCCCTCTGTGTGGGTTTGCTTTTGTCAGGTGAAAAGAACATTTTTACTAAAGAGAAGAAAAAAAAAAAGTTTGAAAATGTTACCTCTCCCAGGCGCTTTGTAGCACCCAAAACCTCTGTGATGTACCACGGCTACTTAACCAATTCTTTCTGATTCTTGTGTTCTTTGCGTCAGTGCAGTGGTACGTATAGAGAGCTCTATTCCAGCAGTGTTTCAGCACGTCCACAAACCAACACACACAGTGACATATCCGACCCGTGACGATACCGTTAGGATGGCCTCCTTTGACAAACTTCTATCAGATGAACATACACACCCTTGTAGCCTTACTCTAGATTTTAATTTTTTTGATGCACAAAGTGCCACTGATATACTTAAAAAAAGAAGAAGAAAACTCACTTTCTTTCCTGATTCTTCGCATTTCTGCAATGTAACAATGTCTGGTCCTGAGGAGACCACGGCATCCAGAGAGTGGTGATTGTTTCAGATGCCTTTATTTCTCTGCCAAGATGGCCATAAGTACACTATATATACAGTCTGTATAAATAGATTTTAAAGATGCTATATATATGAATATAAACATACATATATTTTTCCAGTGTAATTGTTGACTTGCTCTTCTTCTCTTATATTACCTTAAAGGATCACTAGCTGTTTAGGAAGTGATGTGGGGGTGGGGAGGGGGTATCATCAAGAGGAGGCAGTTACACATTATTTATTTAATATCACTAAGACCTGCTCAACTGTGGCTTTAAACACCATTCAGTCAAGCTGAACGGCAAGATAAAGTTCAATACTTTGGAAGTGTTCTCGTAGGTTTCTTTCTTTTTTTAAACTGTCCTGATTTCCAAATGTAAGAAACATCTGCTGTTTGTTGTACTGCTGAATCTGAGAAATGACCATGTCCATTTAGGTGGTTGGCTCTTTGTTCCTAAGTGTCATGTGAGTTTATGTATAGATTTAAAAAAAAAAAAAAGGAAAAAAAAGTTGATGATGATGCCTCTGAATAATGTTCTGCACATAGTGCTTTAGCGACGTTGTGCAGCTGTCGTGACGATGCTCGCTGCGAGCCCTCTAATGTTGACAGTAGGAGACTGTAGTGTAACCTGCCTTTGTGTCGCACCTGCTGTGGCGTGCAGTAACTCTGATGTCAAAGGCATTTTGTAAATGTGCTTTTAGCCAATGTAGAATGAAACTCCTTTGTGCACTTTCTGAATAACCCTTGAAAACGCCAGCATTTGAGTCTCAACCTGTGAGAACCCTTATATAGTAGATAGATCACGGGCAATGAAATCGTCTCTGTTCGTGTAGAGGATAAAAAAACACCATGAGGTGTGCATTACATCAGATAGAAACATCTGCTTCATTCAGGGGGTTTTAACTGTTTGCTTTTTTTTTTTTTTACTTTCTTTTCCCAAATGAAAAACCAAAAGAAATTGACAGGAAGCAGAGTTTGGTTCTCAGGTGACCGGGGAAGAGCTGCTAAAGCAGAGCAGAGCAATGCCATAGGTCAGCCAGTCAGCTGAGGCTAGAGGCAACGGCAGCGGCTGGATCAAGGCCTCGTGTGAAGCGGGATGAGTGTGTGGGAGTGGGAAATTGATTTGCCCGGCCACACAATCTAACCCTTTGTTTTAGGAGGAGGCGTTTGTTGCATAAACACACGTCCGTCACTCAAAAGAATGTCAGAGCTTTTCATGACTTTTAATCCCCTCCGCCGTTCCACGCCCTCCCTCTCCCCTTCTTCTTCATGTCTTGTGTAACCTTTCCTCAGGAAAGATAGTTTGGATGCATTTGGTTAACAAAGTAGCATATTCCTCCTCTTGAAATGCAGCAGAATGCTACCCGAGAGTGTTAAAGACTGTGAATATTCTCCTAACTTATTTGATATGGCATGACCCCTTTTAAACTGCTTGATGAAATTGTCTACTGAGGTATGTAAATGAATAACACTGAGGCCATGAAAGCATAGCATTTTCAAGGAGAGAAAAAAACACAAATAAGTCAGAGGAGAAAGCAAAACGCAGCCCACGGATGCTTCTGCGCCCACGCACTGTATGTTTTCTTATTTACATAAAAGTAAGTGAGTGATGGAGTGCGTAGATTTATTATTCCAGACTGCAGAGGAGCAGCGAGCTGGTCAGCACTCCGTTTCCCCCCACAGCACCTGGGGAGGAAAAATTTAACCATGAGGAAACTTTTCAGGGAAACCAGTCTGCACCAAAACCCGGCTGTGTGTTTATGAGGTGGGGGGTGGGTGTTAAGGTGGTGCCGGTGTGTGTGTGTGTGGGGGGGGGACACGCCACACACGCAACATATTAAAAAATAAGAAAGAAATACCAAGCTGTGTGGCACTTTTTCATCAAGCTGAGCAAAAAAGAAGACCCACCTGACCCCCACCTACCCCACCTGACCCCCAACCGTAGCTGTGTGGTCTTATCATGTGTGCCTTTCTCGCTCCACGTCATTTCAGTTTAGGGTATGGACATTCACCTGGTACAAATACTGCTGGCAACATTCGGTCCAGAGCCAGCTGTCTTCGCTCCAAAATGTTGGGGGTTGTAGTTGTAGTTGTAGGTGATGGGGTGGGGAGGGTGGCGTTACTCTGTATAATAAATGTGTCTTTTACACACACACAGGTGGAGGTAATATAACAAGCTTTTTTTATGTTAGGCTAAAGAAACTGTGATCTCCTCGTCGATTCAGGTACCGAACTGCACGGACAGTTTCTGTGAAGGAATCCCAAGAAACATCATCATCATCACCATCATCATCCTCCATCCCTTAGATAATGCATCCGTGTGCAGGGCATTATTTTGAAACGAGTGGAAGTCTCTGTACATATTTGTATTAAGAGGAAGCAGTGTTATTGTTGTTGTATTTAAGACAAGTTCAAAATGGTTAAAAAAAATTAAAAAATAGTTTGTGACAAAGAAAAAAATCCACAGCCAAGGGTTGTCCTGCTCATACATTTTTACAGAGATGAGCTATTTTTACTGGTGATTTTCTAGGCATTGAATACTGATATCCTTTTAAAAAAAAAGTACAAAACTTCCAAAATTACAAGCACTTCCACAAGGATAGATTGTACGGTAATTTTTGTTACTTTTGTAGACGTGGTTATTCATTTGCTACTGCGCCGTTTTGTAAAGTGGGACAAGTCTTGGCTGTGCATTCTCGGGGTCTCATGTTATCGTTTTTCTTTTTTTTTTTTTTTTAATTATTTCTATGTTTGGGAAGTAAAAATAATGTAGATGGGCCAAATTTGTGACTGTGTGTTTGTGTACTTGTGTACATGTTCCCCTGTTCCTGTGTCAGTGTTACAAAACAGAGGAGTGATGTCAGTTATTGTGGGGGTATGAACCATTTTAAATGTTCTCTATGAAAAACAAATAAAGACTCATAGACAAGTACGGCTCTGTCATATCAGTGTGTGTTTGCGAGCATGTGTATATGTGTGCCTGTGTACATTACACCGATAAACTCTGATAAATATGCTAAATCCTGAATGAGTTGACCTTGTGTTATCTAAGGGAACCTTTTACGGAGCTTGTTGGGTGACCATTGAGAGATCAAAAGTTGGCCCGATCTCTCAATGATCTCCTAAAGCCGTGAAAAAGCCATTTGTGTAAATGTTTGGGAGATTGCTGTGTGATCAAATATTCTGTTTCACAGCAATCTAGAGATCGTTCAAAGATCCTTGAGAGATCAGTGAGAGACCAGGAGAGATCATTGAAGAATCGTTGAGTTTTTTTGGGTGACCAAGGAGGGTACTGAGCATGTGAGAGGTTTCTAGCACTTTTCTACACCCTTTACACAGGACTGGAGATCATTGAGAGATTGCTGAGTAATGAAAAATGGCCAGAACTCACAATGATCTTTATTTTATTAATTCATTCACTGTGGTTCATTAAAATACAAAACAACTGTGATATCCACGGTTGCCATGATCTCAAAGTTTTGACTCTGTCCAAAACAATCTCTTAATGGTCACCAAAGGGAAGTGATCGCTCAACAAACTCTCAAGGAGCGCTCAACAATCTCATTGATCTCCCAATGATCTCTCAGCAATCTCTGCCATAATCTTTCAATGAACTCTATTGGTCTTTCATCAAATGCTCAGTGACCCTCCCTGATGTCTCAGCCATCTCTACCTTCAGGTTGGAAAAATTTTGCGTTCACTGAAAGATTGCTGAGGGATCATTTGGAGATTTATGAGATCATTGAGCACTCCTTGACCGCTCAATGATCTCATCAATCTCCCAATGATCTCTGAGCGATCTTTCAATGAAGGCTAAATTTTCCCACCCTGAGAGATGTCAGAGATCAGTGAAAGAATGCTGAGTGTTTCATGAAAGACCAATAGAGTTCATCAGTGGCAGATTGATGTGCGTTCAGTGAGAGTTTGGTCCCTTTGGTGATCACTGAGAGATCGTTTTGGACTGAGTCAAAACTCTGACAACCATGGAGCTCACTGAAGATCATTGCGAGATCTCTGTGATCGCTGAGAGATCATTGAAAGATGGAAAAATGGCCAGATCTGTCAACGATCTCCACCCTGTGTAAAGAGGGGTTTAAAGACTTCATACCACGAGACCATCCCTATTCACCTTATTCCTAGGCCCCATGATGCCTTGCGTGAATTATGGTAGCAACTTCCGGAACTAGTTTAGAACGTTTGGTTGTCACTGAAACGGGACACTTTTCCTTGTTAAAAAATAATGACTTCGGCATCAGAAATGCGGGAAAACGGCCTTTTGCACCTCAAAAACAGTAATATAATCATACCACTTCCCATGACTATCTAGGGATGGGAAGATGACCTAATAAAGTGGCATCGCAGACAGTAGCTCCGTTTGTTAGTGCCACTGCTAAGATGCTAACGCTGTAAACAAATAAAAGCTCTGCAATATATCAATGTTTCCACCGCAATAAAGTCGGCTGCATTTTGTTAAAATATGTTGGGCATAATCAAATTTACCTCAGAGCAGATGTAGAGTCTAGTCAAAGCCACAAAGAACCACAACACCATACTTGAGCATTTTAAATTCGGGATAAAATGTCAGATCTGTGACAGTCATACAAGTGAAAACATACCTGGTGCTGCTGTGTCTGTACCACCGATCACACGAACAATCCTTTAGTTTTCAGTGCATGAACTACTCATTGCTGTTGAAGCCACAGATTTAGCTGTGCTTGTGAGGAGCCTCACACCACGAACAGCAGCAAGTGCCAGAATTACCCAAAAACATTCAAAAATACAAAAGCTACAAGTGCTGAAATTATCTGCCACTTGACTGCAAAACAGGTATGTGGACTATACATTAAAACAAATTTAAAACTTTAAAATGCTATTTTAAATGCCCCGCTACTCCACTCCTACTGACTGATTTAACGCTACTTCAGCCGAAACCAGAAGCTCCGCCCATAATCGTTCCTACAGCGGCACCACCAGGAATAGGGTGTATAGAGCACTTTTCTCTCAGAATGCAGGACTAGTTGTGCTTCCTAGCATCTCTAAAACTACAATGGGGGTAGAGCTTTCAGTTATCAGGCTACTCTCCTATAGAAACAGCTGCTATCGTCTGTGCTTTTAAGAATATGCCAAAGACTTTTTTTTGGCAAAACTCACAGTTGGACTGGCTCAGCTAACCCTAAACTTTCCCTCATCCATCCATCCATCCATCTTCTACCGATTTTCCGAAGGTCCAGGTTGCAGAGGAAGCAGTTCAAGCAGAGAAGCCCAGACTTCCCTCTCCCCAGCCACCTGCTCCAGCTCTTCAGAGAGGACACCAAGGCGTTCCCAGACCAGCTGGGAGACAGTCTGTCTAGCGAGTTCTGGGTCTACCCCGGGGTCTCCTCCCATGGCACGTGCCCGAAACACGTCAAGTGGGAGGCGTCCAGGAGGCATCCTCATCAGATGCTCAAACCACCTCAACTGGCTCCTTTCAATGTGGAGGAGCAATGATTCTACTCTGAGCCTCTCCCGGATGACTGAGCTCCTCACCTTATCTCTAAGGGTGAGTCCAGCAATCCTACAAAGGAAGCTCATTTCAGCCGCTTGTATCTGTGATCTCATTCTTTCAGTCATTACCCAAAGCTCATGACCATAGGCGAGTGTTGGAACGTAGATTGACAGGTAAATCGACAGCTCTGCCTTAGAGCTCAGCTCCTTCTTCACCACAACAGACCGGTACAACGTCCGTATCACTGCAGATGCTGCTCCGATCCATCTGTCAATCTTTCGCTCCAGTCCCCCCCTCACTCGTGAATAAGACCCCAAGATACTTAAACTCCTCCACTTGGGGCAGAAGCTTGTCCCCAACCCGGAGAGGACAATCCACCTTTTTCCGGCTGAGGACCATGGACTCGGACTTGGAGGTGCTGACTCTCATCCCAGCCGCTTCACACTCAGAGGCAAACCATCCCAGTAAGACCTGTAGGTCATTGCTGGATGAATCCAACAGGACAACATCATCTGCAAACAACAGAGATGAGATCCTGTGGTCACCGAGCATGACACCCTCCATACCCTGGCTGCGCCCAGAAATCCTGTCCATAAAAATTATGAACAGGATCGGAGACAAAGGGCAGCCCTGGCAGAGTCTAAGTCTCACAGAATGAGTTCCGACCGAGTGTTGGCAATACGAACCAAACTCTCACAACGGTCATATAGAGACTGGATAGCTCATAATAACAAGCCCGATACCCCATACTCGCAAAGCACCCCCCACAAAAAGCCACGAGGGACACAGTCGAATGCTTTCTCCAAGTCCACAAAACACATGTAAACTGGTTGAGCAAACTCCCACAAACCCTCGAGGATTCTCGAGAGAGTAAAGAACTGGTCCGATGTGCCACAGCCAAGACGAAAACCACATTGCTCCTGAATCCGAGGTTCGACCAACGGCCAGATTCTCCTCTCCAGTGCTTTGGCATAGACCTTCCCATGGAGGCTGAGGAGTGTGATCCCTCTAAAGCTGGAGCACACCCTCCGGTCCCCCTTTTTAAGAGGGGAACCACCACCCTGGTTTGCCATGCTAAAGGCACTGTCCCCGACCTCCACGCAATGTTGTAGAGGTGTGTCAACGATGACAGCCATACAACATCCAGGGCCTTGAGGTACTCAGGGCAAATCTCGTCCATTCCCGGTGCCTGGCCACCAAAGAGAATTTTAACCACCTTGGCAACCTCATCCCCTGTGATAGGTGAGTCGTCCCCCTCGTCCACAAGCCCTGCTTCCTCCGTGGAAGCGTGTCAGTGGGATTGAGGAGATCCTCAAAGTATTCCTTCCACCGCCTGATGATATCCCCAGTCAAAGTCAGCAGTGCCCCATCCGCACTATACACAGTGTGGACGGGGAGCTGCTTCCCCCTCCTGAGCCGCCGAACAGTTTGCCAGAATCTCTTCGATGCCAACCTAAAGTTTTGTTCCATGGCCTCACCAAACTCCTCCCACACCCAAGTTTTTGTTTCAGCAACCACCCGAGCCGCATTCTGCTTGGCCTGCCAGTACACCTCAGCTGCTTCAGGAGTCCCACAAGCCAACCAAGCTTGATAGGACTCCTTCTTCAGCTTAATGCCCACCCCCCACCACCACCACCATTGGTGTCCACCACTTGGTTTGGGGGTTGCCCCCACGAGATGCACCGACAACCTTGCGGCCGCAGCTCTGGGCAGCCACTTCAACAATGGAGGTGGAGAACATGGTCCATTCAGACTCCATGTCTCCAGACTCCCTCAGAATGTGGTTGAAGTTCTTCGGAGGTGGGAGTTGAAAACCTCCCGGACAGAGGCCTCAGCCAGATGTTCCCAGCACACCCTCATTATATGTTTGGGTCTACCAGGTCTGAATGGCCTTTCCCTCAGTTTAGTTAAATAGTAGTAATTCCATTCCCTTGAGTCACTCTGTGCACAAGGAATTTAAGTGTATCTAATGTTCCATTTTGAGTTTTAGACCTTGGATGTGAGAAGATTTATAAAGAGGACGGCCGTCACTGTGAAACCAACCTTACAGTGACTTTTTGTGAAAGTTAGTTTTAAAATATACAACTGGTGAAACTTCGGGCTGGTGTAAGGCTATTTAACATATGCCCGAGGCTGTATTGTTTTAACAGCAACAGTAGAAATATAACCCCAATTCCAAAAGGCTGTGCTTCTGTGTAACATCTACATAAAAACAGAATTTAATGAATTGTAAATCACATAAACCACAATTTTATTCACAATAGAAAACGTATCAGAGGAGAACTATTTTGTGGGGGGAAAAAAAGCTCATCTTGAATTTGATGACAGCAGCAAATCACGAAAGAGTTGGGACAGGACCATGTTAACTGTGTAGCATAACCATTTTTGTTGACATGTTCCCAGATGTTGCCTTAAACATTCTGGGAACAGGTTTATGTATATACACACACACACACACACACACACACACATATATATAGTGTAATGTCGGGGCTGTGTTAAGGGGGGGCAGGGATTTTCCCAGCATGCTTTACTAGCAGAGGATGTTATTGTCATGTGTGTTTAAATGTTATTACTGTGTTATTATACTGCTGTCATTATAACTGCGTTATAATGACCCAGCAGTGTTATAGATAGAATTAGAACAGGAATGATTATGTGTCTGTGTAACCCTTATTGAAACGGAGGTCTGGGAGAATGACCTCCCCTCCTGTCTGTGTTCAGTGTTGTGTGTCTTCAATAAAGCCTGTTTTTGTCGCAGCCATCTGCTCCTCTTCTTGTGTGATCCTCGCATACATCACACTGGTGTCAGAAGTGGGATATGGAGCAGATGGAAGCCAGGATCCGAGCGGAGATCCAGCAGCTGGAGTGAT
Organism: Pholidichthys leucotaenia; assembly: GCA_020510985.1. Classification (NCBI taxonomy): domain Eukaryota; kingdom Metazoa; phylum Chordata; class Actinopteri; order Cichliformes; family Pholidichthyidae; genus Pholidichthys; species Pholidichthys leucotaenia. Next base: position 244,744,591 of record CM035843.1, on the reverse strand, counting down.
TCATCGCTCAGCTGGGGATGGACGACAGAGCTGAGACACCAACCCCCGGAGTTCCTCGCTGGGATGAACGGAGCAGCGGACACGACGGGACCAGCATACCCCGCCTTCTGCCTTTTTCAAGGCAGTGTCACGCGGGGCTCTAGGGAGCCACGCAATAAGAGCCGAGGGCGAGCCAGTGAGTCGTGATGTTTTATTAAAGGTAAGGGGTGAGGGATGAGGAAAGCACAGATACTCGTACAGAGGTTCACTCACAAGTTGCACAGCGCAGGAGCAGGGAGCTCGTACTGGACATAGGGGTAACAAGGCATACATACTCTCAGCGGGTAACAATCACAGGAATGCTGTAAGGGGAGTAGAGGCTGACACCAGACGAAGGGGCTTCAGCCTAGCAGTGCTTATGTCGCAGCCCCGAATCATCGAGGCTGCTCCTATTTATTCTCATTGGCAGCGCCCCAGCTGATGAGGATTAATTGGCCCCAGCCGTCCGTAATGCTGCCAGCTGGGAGCCTGCTGAGACGCTGCTCAAAGAGAAGCAGGGATGAAGGGAAACATGGGCTGAGCACCGAGACGGCATCTCATCCCATGGTGACAGGCAGGGCGGGCTGAGCAGAGCAAACCAGCCCCGCTCCCCGCCCTTTTCAGGGCAAGACGGGCTGGTGATTCCACTGCGACCAGGAGCGGCGATCGACCAAGAGGTGACCGTCGCACCCATCCGGCAGCGGGCCAAGATTCCCCGCTTCAACGGTGAAACCCTGCTGGACGATTACCTGGTCCAGGTCGAGCTGGCTGCTGCGCTGAACGGCTGGCCACCCGAAGAGACCGCCGTGCAGGTCGCACTGGCCCTGGAAGGAAGGGCTCTCCGCACGCTGTCCGATCCCCGGCCCGAGGAACACCGCAGCTGGCCAGCGCTACAAGGAGCGCTCCAGAGGCGGTTTGGGAGAGCGGCCAACGCTGAGCACGCAGAGGAACAGCTGGCCAACCGCTGGCGAGGTAGCCGGGAGAGCCTGGGAGTCTACGCAGCGGACATACGACTGCTGACACGGCACAGCTACCCGGATTTCGAGCCAGAAATAGTGGAGAAGCTCACCCTCTGGCACTTCATCCGGGGTCTCCACCCAGCCCAGCTCCAGAGCCACATCCGGATTAACACCGCAAGCAACTGGGAGACTGCGGTGGCAGAAGCGGAGCGGGTGGAGCCACTGATAAATTGTACGGCCGAGACATTGGCACCAAGACAAAGAACCTTTCAGGCCACAGCTGAGAGTGAGGAGGAGGAGGAGGAGGAGCTACGGCAGATCACGGCGGTGCGCCCACGGAGAAGATGGCCACGACGGCGCGAGGAAGGGTGCTTCCGCTGCGGGGAGCCACGACACATCGCGCAGTACTGCCCTGCACCCACCCCACGACAAACTGATGAGCTGTCACCTCGTGTGGGACGAATTGGACGCTTGCCAGGGATATACCTACAGTGCAGCCTGGACAACACGCCGATCCGGGCCCTGATCGACACCGGTTCTACCATTTCCTTGGTCTGACCCGGTGTACTGCCAGGCATGGACAAGACAGCACTGCAGGGGGTGGGAACCCACTGGGCGCTGCGTCACCACAGCTACCGATGAGCACACCAGATTGGGAGGGCAAAGAGTTCTCATGATGGGGGTGGCCGGCCAGAACACAAACCACCCGTTCTGGATGGCTGACATCCAAGACCCCTGCATTATTGGACTCGATCTGCTCGCAGCGTGGAGCGCGAAGATTGACACCGCCAGACCGTCCCTCCAGCTGGGAACCCGGACCATCACGCTCCGCAGCGGGACCCAGAGAAGGAACCCGGAGGCCTGCGCGATCGAGGGACCGCCAGGACAGACCGGACCAGGCGGGTCACCGTGAGGAGTGGACACAACGGTGCCACCAGCACGAGCAGAGGGAACACGAGCACAGACAGGGACAGCAAGGGGGGGGGGGATCGCAGCGGAGCGGGTCAACAAGTCAGCAGGAACGCAGCAGGCGGTCGAGGAACTGTTCCAGCAGAGCTGCAGCGGGCTGGAATTGGGACAGACACGCCAGCTGCGGGAGCTGTTGGACTGTTGTCACTGCCAGCGGGCAGAGAATCGAGACCAGGCTGTCCCACGGGCTGCTGCTTTCCGGACCGCTGTGAGCAGGAATATCACAGAGGCACACAGTTCCCTTCGGATAATCAGGCAGCTCCCCCCAGCGATGACGTCACAGAGGCCCTCGGCACGCAGCAGCTGCAGAGCGAGCAGGACAGAGATCCGGTCATTTTCCGGGTTCGGCAGTGGCTGGACGCAGGCCAGCGGCCCGCCTGGGAAGCCCTAGCAGCGGTGGGGAGTTGGCAGAAGCGGGCATATGACTCCTACTGCCAGGGGAGGGACTTTGCACCAGGAAATCGAGTCTGGGTTTTCTGCCCAGAGAGGGAAAGAGGACGGTCACCAAAATTGGCGAGCCATTGGTCGGGACTGTGTGTGGTTCTGCAGAGACTGACGGATGTGGTGTACAGGGTGAGGCTTAAGAAAAGGGACCGGATCGTGGTACTCCATCGTGACTGTCTCGCCCTGTACCAGCCATTCGCCCCGCTGGTGGTCGTGCCGGAGCCTTCACCCCGACCAGATACTCCGACCGAGACACAGATAGACACTGGCAGGCCTGTACGTGCTGGTCGTCGGCAACGGAGGCCGCCCCGACACCTGGACAGATTCGTGTTGGACTTTTGAATTGGACTTTCATTTTTCTGGGGACAGAAACCAAGTCCGGGAAGGGGGGGCAGTGTAACATCAGGGCTGTGTTAAGGGGGGCAGGGATTTTCCCAACATGCTTTCCCAGCAGAGGACGTTATTGTCGTGTGTGTTTAAACGTTATTACTGTGTTATTATACTGCTGTGTCATTATAATGACCCAGCAGTGTTATAGGTAGAATTAGAAAAGGAATGATTATGTGTCTGTGTAACCCTTATTGAGACGGAGGTCTGGGAGAATGACCTCCCGTCCTGTCTGTGTTCAGTGTTGTGTGTCTTCAATAAAGCCTGTTTTTGTCGCAGCCATCTGCTCCTCTTCTTGTGTGAACCTCGCATACGTCACTATATATATATAAACCCAGCACTGTAATAAGAAAAATGCACCCTATGAATGTATAGGCAGAAGTGATATGACACAACTGTGGCCACCCAGGCTGCTTCCTTCTCAAATGCTAAACAAATGGGAAGTTTTCTATTTGTGTTACATACATTTTTTTTTTCTGTTGCACAATGCTGACATCTGGTGGACCATTTGGTGAAGCTAATTTTGTGAAGTCAGAGTCTAACCAGCTGTTCAGATATAAAGTCAAACCATTATGTGCAACTATGAAAGGCAAAAAAACAAAAAACAAAACAGAGTTGTGATTCATCACTTCCATCCAATCATCCACAATCACTTTAACCTTGTTTTCTGTTTTTAGCATTGATGGTTTATGTATCCCTCTTCTGTTTGTAAATATAATTTTCTTCAGCCGATTTCTAAGAAATCAGTCACAGACATCAATTCTCATTCCTTCCCCATTTCTTTTTTGGGCATTTTCTATTTTTTAAGACATACTGCTTTGAGTTTTCTGTCCTGACGCTTTGACGTCTTCCTTACCTGTATGTCTCCATTTTCCAAGCGTCCCATTTTAAGGGAATAAGGACCTGTACTTACATAGAGCTTTTCTAGCCACAAAGACAACTCAAAGCGCTTAACTAGTAGATACACTAACCCTCTATTCCAGGGGTCACCAACTAAAACTGCAAAAGGTCCGATAAGTAGGTCCTCCTCCCCAGCCGAGGTCCAAGCTTGGTGTGGGAATCTTTAGGCACCTCACGATTCAGAACTCCGATTTGATCATAAAACCATTCTCAATGCATCTTGATGCATTTTTTTTTTCTATTCAGGATTTTTCCCTCCCACTGTGTGACAGCTTGGTCCATTTAAAGAACAGTATTTGAAAAGACCTATGAATTTACTTCCAACATCTTTTATTAAAACAAATGGAAGAGGAACCTGACACATGGACAAATTTATCTCAAAACGTGCTTAAAAAAAATGCTATCATTTCATTGCCATTCTTTCAGAAGACCACAGCTGTCTATAGACAGGCCTGTATCATTTAATTTGCTTTCACACATTTTATTAAGCTCATGTTTTAGCTGTTTTTAGCTCTGTATTAATTTTTAAACAAAAAGTTTAAAATGAATCATTTCTTCAATTTCAAACAAAATATGTAATTTGCTAGGTTAATTGGTATCAAACTGGGGATTCTAAATTGTCCTTAGGTATGACTGTGAGAGTGAATGGTTGTCTGTCTCTCTGTGTTGGCCCTGCGATGGACTGGCAATCTGTCCAGGGTGTACCCTGCCTCTCGCCCAAAAGATGCTGGGATAGGCTCCAGTCCCCCCACGACCCGAAAAGGATTAAGTGGAAGAAGATGAATGAATGAATGAATGAATGAATGAATGAATGAAAATGCTATAATACAGGAGAACACTAAATGTGTTTTGTTGACTCCAAATAAATAGGTCTAAAATTCTAAAATCCACAACTAAAATCCTAATAATGTTTTCCAGGAGAACACAAACTAAACTGTATTACATTTGAAAAAAGGATTAATATCTAAAAAACAAAATTTCACAAAAAGTCCACCTCTATACAATATTTTCAGTGTAGAAAAAATGGTTTCAAACTAAGACAGACAAAAAATGGACACAAAATATAATTCCGTACTACAGAATTCTTCCAACATTTCTTTTTTATCTCAACAGTAAACTCTGTTACAGCATGGATGGAGCTGTAACTCCATGATTACAGACGAAGAGGAGGTGGAACTTTTCATGTTCAGTAACACATGGAGCTTTTACTGAGTTTTTACATGATGTTGAAGGCTACAAAAAGGGCCTCCATAACCAGCAACCTCTACTACTACTCTGGGCAGAACAGAGGAAGGAGTACCCCGGCAAATACATTGAATTTCACAACAGCACTTCATTCTGTGGCTACAGACCTTAAGCGAAGCATGTCTGTCTGGGGTAGATGTCCTGGCTGTCGGCCTTGTGTCGGGGGTGGGTTGGGGGTGGGGGTGCAGTGAGCCATGATTTTGAGACCTGCTGCATCTATTTTGGAGTGGTTGGAGCCGCAGAGTGAGCGTGAGAGTGCCGTTCATAGGACAGTGAAGGGGGGAGTCTGCAACAGGACAGCGCCCAAGGGCTCGTGTCATAATCTGTCCGGGCGGTCACCAATACAGCAGTTGAGTTCCGCTTTTTTCCCATCAAAACAAAACAGTCTCCCGTTTTCCCAAATTGTATCAAAAGGCTTCGGAGTCTAGACAGAGGACTCTCAGGGTCCGGATCCAGACCGGAGTCTGCCAGTTGGTGACTTCTGTGTTATGTATGGAAAACCAGGTGATGAATGAGGCAAGATGAGGTAGCGCTGAACATGTTGTATAGGGATTTAACCTTTGGGGCTTGCCGTAGCCGATGCCAGGCGGTTGACGTGATGACGTCAGGTGGGCTACGGCCAGTATATATACTGAGAGTGAATCTCAATAAAGTTCAGTTTGTTGCTCCATTCAACATGGCTCAGGTCTCCCGTTATTAGGACATTGTAGAGGGTGTAAGGAAAGGATGTGGAGGCGAGGCACGAGCGTAGGTCGACACAGGTTCTTTATTGATCCTCTAACATAAATACAGCCCTTGGACCCCAGCGTTGCCCGCTGGGGCCGTATGTCTGGTAGGAGAGTTTTTGCGTTGCTGAGGCATGTATAACAAGCTCTTTTATACACGTTATACAGACAGAGAGAGTGCATGGCACATTAGCATAGTGATTGTCATCTAATACACATCAGTCAATCCATATCATTAGCATGACATCAGCTAGCGCCCGGCCTGGACGTCCTCTCCGAGGACACATACATAACAGTCCCGTCTGATTGCCCCCTGGGGCTCTCTGTCGGTATGTAAATTGTCCTCCGTTTCCTCCAGCCCTGATGAGTGTGAGATAGTGTCCGTCTGCAGTAGCTGGGTCACCACAACATTTTTCCGACATGGACAAACCATGGAGGCGTGTATTCCACCACTTTGGCCCTTTCTGGAGCTCTCGGGGGAGCCGCCTGTTCCCTGGCTGGAAGCCTTATAAAAACCACATCACCATGGCTGGCCTGGGCAGCGCCGACGAAGAGAGACGGAGGAGCCTGCTCATTCACTACCTTGGTGAGGAAGGCCAACGAGTATTTCACGTGCTGGGTGGCAAAAGCTCATTGAAGAAGTGTCTGGATATAATGGACAATTTCTTGAGGGACCAGTCCAACATCACAGCGTGAAGATATAAATTCTTCGACCATCGACTACAAGCTGGTGAGTCCATCCAATGTTTCTTAATGGAACTCCATAGCCTAGCAAGCAAGTGAGCCTTCAGGCCAATTGAGGAGGAGCTAGTCCATGACAAGTTAGCACACGGTACGAGCAATGAGTGGCTCAAAGAAAAGCTAATGCTAACTACAGACATCTTCATACTGAAGAAAGTGTTTGACTTGACCAGCCAGATTGAATCCGCTACCCAGCTAGGTCTACAAGTGCTAGCTAAAGAGAACCTAGTCATCCAAGCGTCCCCTCCACGTTAGGCCACTAGCAGCGCACCTAATCCTTTGGGGCAGACTCCCAAAAGGCAGTGGACCATGGCACGGGCTGGAGTGGGAGCTCGGGGTCTGTGTGGCGGCTGTGGCTATCCCTGTCACCAGGTGGGCACGTCCACGTGCCCCGCCAGGGAGAAGAAGTGCCATAAGTACGGCCGTTCTAATCACTGGGCCAGGGTCTGCAACACCATGATTAAACCATCAGCTGTGGAGCCAGAAAGCATGACGCAGGTGTGTGTGGCGGGCACTAAGAAGGGGTTGTTAAAGTGGTACGTCTTGCAGGTAGACGGGGTCGATGTGCCGCTTATGGTGGACTCAGGGGCTGGTAAATCCATACTGAGCGTGACCACATTGAAAAGACTTTTCCTGGGCAAAACCATCAAAGCAGGGGCGGTCAAAATGTTTAGGTACGGTCAAGCTAAAATTGACATGGCGGGCACAGTGAGCTTCTCGGTAAAATTTGGATCAAGGATTATTCCTGTGTTTACCTTACAGGTTTCATTCCAGGGGGCCGAGTTGCTGGGAATCAACCTGCTGGGCAAATTAAGATTCTCCATCACGGACCCAGCAGGCTCAACGGTGCTGACAGTGTCCCCCAAATGGCACGTCCGCTGGCCGACATTGTTCGTGGGCCTAGGATGTATTAAAGCATTCAACCACCACCCACTCATTAATCCAAGCGTGACGCCCAAGATCCAGCCACTACGGCGGCTTCCCCTTGCTCTGCGGGACGACGTCATGGTGGATCTGAACAAATTGCTTAAAGCCGGCATAATCAAGAAAGTGGATGCCTCACCGTGGATTTCGAACATCGTGGTGGCCAAGGAGAAGACGGGCAGCATCCGGCCGTGTATTGACCTCAGGATGGTTAATAAAGTGATTATCCCGGACAAATACCCACTCCCCCCGATGGAGGAACTCACTGCAATGTTCAGCGTCTCAAGGGTCTTCAGGAAGCTAGATCTCCACCAGGGTTATCTGCAGGTGCCCCTTCACCCAGCCAGCAGGAACCTGACAGCGTTCGTGACCCACATGGGCGTTTTCAGGTACATTGGCATGCCTTTTGGTCTGAGCTCAGCACCTAGCTGCTTTCAGAAGATTATGTCCACAATTCTGGCCGGCCTCAGGAGTGTAGTGGTGTATCTGGATGACATCGTGGTCCATGGCGCATTGCGGGAAGAACACAACAGTCATTTAAGACAAGTGATGGAGGTGCTGCTGAAGCATGGAGTCACGTTGAACGGGGAAAAGTGCATATTCGCAGCGGATTCCATTGAGTTTGTGGGGTTTTGACTGGCGGTCGAGGGCCTGAGCCCCCTGCACTCGAACTTGGAGGCGGTCCTGCATCTCCCCAATCCCACAACACCCACACAAATCTCCTCGTTCCTGGGCATAGTGAACTTTTACAGTCATTTTATTTCCCATTACTCAGAGACTATCAAACCCCTCCGAGCTCTTCTGAAGCAGGACGTGCCGTGGCAGTGGACCCCGGCCTACTCAGCGGCAGTCGCCAGGCTGAAGTCCCAACCCACCTCCCCACCAGTGTTGGCCCACTTTGATCCAAAATGGTCGATTTTTGTGACTTGTGACACATCTGGTTTGGTGGTGGGGTGGTTATGTCTCAAGTGCAAGACAGTACCGAGCGCCCAGTGGTGTTTGCATTGAGGTCCTTTTCGGCAACTGAACAGAAATATGCCGTGGGTGAGATGGAGGTGCTTGCTTGTGTCTGGGTATGTGAACAGTGGCACATCTACCTCTACGGACGCCATTTCCCCCTGCAAACGGACCACCGGGCGCTGACGACACTGCTGGAGATGACAGGCTCGGAACACAGGCCCCTACGGATCCACAGGTGGACTGAGTGGCTGAGGGCCTACAACTTTACTACCCAGTTCACCCCTGGGAAAGAGAACGTAATGGCGGATCTCCTGTCCCGTGCCACGACCAACACCGCCCAACTGGATGACGATGATGACCCCACGGAGGCGGATCTGGTCAACACGCTGCATGGACCTCTCCGGGACATGGTGTCCCTCCAGGAGCTCCGAGCGGAGTTGGAATGGGACCTCACGTTGTCACAACTATGCTCAGTCATCAGGGAGGGTTGGCCCACAAAAGTACAGGGCGATCTGGCGACTTTTCACCGGTTCAGAGACGAACTGAGTTGCTGGAACGGGGTGTGTGTGGCAAGGGGACATTGCACATTGATCCCAGTGTCTCTGAGATTGCGAATTCTGACAATATTCCACGAGGGTCACCTGGGTGTGGTCAGGGTGAAACAGTGTTGCAGGGATTCAGTTTGGTGGCCGGGTATTGATAAGGACATTGAAACTATGATAAAGAACTGTGTTCCATGCTTGGATAGCAGAAGGATTGGTGGCCCCCCTGCCCTTCCCCTGAGACCATTACCATACTCAGAGGGCCCTTGGAAGCACATCCAACTGGACATTTGTGGTGAACTACATACAGCACCCCTGACAGCCGTTTTTTTTGCTAGTGGTCTACGATCTGTTCTCCAAATGGCTGGAAGTGTTACCCACTAATACGGTCATGACAGATGTCGTTATGGGTTTCCTCTCGTCACTGTTTGCCAGATGGGGGGTCCCAGATGCCATCACTACAGACAATGGCCCACAGTTCACCTCTGGCGGGTTTGAGGAGTTTTTGAGTGTTAGGGGTGTGGAACACATCAAAACCACGTTCTACCACTACCAAGCCAATGGGGGCATGAAGCGTTTCAACAAGAAACAAGACTCTGAAAAACAGTATGAGACCCCATTTGGCGGACGGCTTCACATTCCCTGACACCCTCCAGAGCACACTCTTCCACTACAGGGCAACGGCCCATGTCATGACAGGGTGCTCCCCAGCGAAACTCATGCTGGGGCATTTTATTCCACCTGCCCCTGGACCGACTGAGGCCCCCCACAACCTCCCCTCTTTGGAACACAGACCCTCCACAAGACCGGGTCGTCACCCAACAGCTGAAGATGAAACAATGTTTCGACAGGAAGCACAGGGCGAAGGCCCACAGACTCGATGTGTCGGACCAGGTCTGGATTAAGCAACCGCACACATAAACTGCAGCCTTTCTGGACGGGGCCACTACAGATCATGAGGCAGCACGGCCGGGACACATTCGAGCTCTCGGACGGGTCATGCTGGCATTCCAGCCAACTCAGGAAGTCGTTGCCTGCACAGTGTCCGGGAGCTGCGGCAGAGCGGACTTACGAGGGTTGGAACTTATCTGATGGGGGTGTTGGAGACTCTCAGGTGCGGCCAACGGAACCTGGAGCAGGTCCTCCTCCAGTGAGGCGCTTGGCTAGGATGTGTCAGAGGCCCAAATACTTCAATGACTTTGTATTTAAAGTAGCTTTAGCTGAAACGTGTTGGGAATGGGCGGCAGAATAATCTGCCCCAACACAGGAGGGTACCCTGGCAGTCTACCCAGGTGCCCATTTAGCTAGCCTTATTGTTCTGTGTGTTGCCCAAAAAATAAGAAAGAACACAATGTAAAAAAACAAAAAAACTTGCCTTGTAAAGCTTCTTCAAGCTCCATGCAAGGCAAATTAATCATGTCATCTTCTGACCTGGTGTTGTCTGAAATTTCAACCTGTATATATATATATATATATATATATATATATACACATACAGTATATATATATGTTTTTTATAGTGCTTTCACGTTTTGTAAAGGGGGGGTGTTGTATAGGGACTTAACCTTTGGGGCTTGCCGTAGCTGATGCCAGGTGGTCAATGTATTGACACCGGGTGGGCTACGGCCAGTATGTATATTGAATGTGAATCTCAATAAAGTTCAGTTTGTTGCTCCGTTCAACATGGCTCAGGTCTCCCATTATTAGGACATAACAGAACACAGCTTTAACGATGGCTGGAACATGGTGGTTACACAGCAGGCACTTGGCATTGGCATCCAGCGTAAGAGGCCATGTCATGGTGGCTCGCCCCGCTGTAACACTCCACTATTAAATAGGGACTATTACCAAAAAAACGGGTTTGAAATGATTTCACTATAGACAAGGCAATATGATTTTTAATGGATTGTTACTGAAACTTAAGGTGAACCAGTGATACTTAAACAACAAATAATTTGCTTACAAATTATCCACACTCCAAACTGTTTTAAACCAAACACAAGTCTCCGATACAATATTCCTAATCCTTTTTTTATAACCAAAATACCGGCGCTAAACTGTCCATGGCAATGTCCCAATCTTCACCGGCACCCAAAAAAAAGAAAAAGAAAAGACTCCAAATAATATCCCCCCCAAAAATAACAGGACATCACTGTCTTTCAGTCACCCCAAAAGAAAACCCCTGAGCTCAGGTAAAGTGCAGTTCGTAAATGAGAAGAGAAAAAATAGGAACGCTCTCACCGGTCTGCAGCCCCGTCGCCCCTCAGTCCGGTTGCGCCGTGGGTTCCTGCTACTCCCAGCATCCAGCTTCCTGTGCAAAGCCAACTCCACGTTCACTGGAGTGGATAAGCCGACTCACGCAGGTCTCCCGTAGCCTCCCTGCGGTCAGGCACTCCTCTGGCTCCTCCAGTCATATGAGAAATGGCCTTTCTCTCCTCTCATCTCTCCTCCCTCCCACGTCTTCAGCCTTCCTTTTGTCCTGCCACCAGCTGCTGGAAATCAGCTGACTGCCTGTCACATGACCCGCTGATGTTTTGACAGCTTGCTTTTTTTCCCCAACATAAATAAATGCAAGCAGATTGTGAAATTTAGCTAGGAAAAGGGCACAAACAATGAATGGAGTTTTTAAAGATTGCACCCCATCATTTATGATAGCTAGGTACACCCTTTATGTATTTTAACATTTTATCCATAAAGGTCAATGCAATAACATATGCGGTAGCGCTACATCGCTATATAGAGCAGTGCAGTGACATGACAGGAAGTCCACGACACCACACTGCACTTCACAATAAAGTGCCAGCATACACATACATTTCCTCCCCCTTTAGAAAAGTCCAAAAGCACACATACAATCAAACCCACCCCAATTTGGAACCTGAATCATGCTCTAAAATAACGAAAACTAATGTACTCAACTGGCCTAACACTCACACAAAACAACCCAAAATAGGGCTGATAGGTAGACTGCCACACAGCCTGCATGGCATGGTGGATTATTCTGCCACCAAATAAACTAAAAAGAGTCCTTCATTAAATTAAACTCATTGCCGTGCTCCTAAACTAAAACAACAATACACACCCCATAACATAACATGCACGAAAACACACTGGAACTATAAACAAAACTGCTACAGCACAGCCTCTTGGGTGGGAGAGGTAGAACCGGCACTGGGGGCCCAGGGCAGCCCCTCAGAAAGTGCGCCCCTGGAATTAGCAAGCCCCTGGGACAATGGCTGATCTTCTGGACGGAGGAGCCCGACTCCTTCACCACCAACACGACTACCGTCCAGCCTCGTCACCCAGAGCACCCTCCTGAACACGCTGAAGCTGATTGGCATGACTAGATGTGCTGTCGGACAACTGGAAGTACGCTGCGCCCAACTTCGTCACTATCCGCAGACACCCTCGATGTTTAGCTGGTTGTCGTTTGGCCCATCTTTGCCATGGTTGTTCATCACCCCAAACCCGAACCAAGTCCAAAACCCTCAGTGGGGCCTGGCTCGGCCTGACGTGGTGCTACTGAGCATGTGGTAACACCATGCTCGTCGGTCTGGCCCCGTCCTCTTCTAAAAACATCATAGCGGTCACCGTCGTAGCTGCAGACCCCTCATCCCCCTGCAGCCAAACTCCAAAGGCATCTGGGGCTAGCACGGTGTCACTCACCAACGCAGGTGCACCGCCGCTATGCTCGGTAACCCCCTCTACTATGTCACGGGCGCCGGCACTGAGACTTTCCTGTGTCAAACTTGAGGGGAACTGGTCCTGCTTGACCGCCGGAGTGTCCGTTAGTCCCTCACCCCACACAACGTCCTCTTCCGCCACAACCTGACCATTCGTTCCCCGCACCATCTTTAATGGCAAAACCCAGTCCTTAAAACAGGTCACAGCCCATGATGTTATCGCCTCGCGCTGTCACGTGGAATGTGAAGTCAACCATCTTCGCAGACTTGCAATGAACCATTAACTCCAAAGTCCCAACTGTGCACAGCTTGCCATTTCCATAGCCATACAACAGCGCCGGGTTACTTTTAATCCTGTAGTGGGGGAAGAACTTCCTCATTGTGGCCCAGTTCAGCAACAACCCTTCTGCTGCTGTGTCGAGCAACAGTGGCACCTCCACGCCATCCAACTCCACTGTGCAATACGTGTACCTGTTTGTGCTGGGGGACACTGTATGGATGGTTGTCGGGGCGGGCGGAGTGATTTCTTCCGTGGGCTCTCCGGTTCAGATACACGGAACACTCTAGCTGCTAGAGTGTGCCGTGTATCTTGAACCATTGTGCTAGAGTCTAGCATAATGGTTCAAGCATTCACATCTGTTACAACATTTCAAGTCTTGCCGGGCATTCCTTCGCCTTATGGCGGTGTGTCATGGACCCACAACCCTTGCATGGGGGTCTTCCTGGGCAGACCTTCGGCTGGCAGCATTGGTTTTCGTAACACTGCCTTCCAAGCTATACTCGCTATCCAAGTCTGCAGCATTTGCTGTGGCAGGTGGCTCCGGCGGCTGCTGTGACTGACGCCAGTTTAGCTCCAAATTTAACTTGTCTGTGGCCTCCAGCTGGAGAGCTAGTTCAACAGCTCTGGCTAATATTAAGTCATTCGGCGCCATAACTAGCCTAGCCCGCAATACAACGCTGCACGTGTGCTCTGCTAGCTGGTCATGCACCATTTCATCTTCCAATGGTCCAAAGCGGCACTCGCTAGCTAACTGCCTCAAGTCGGCGACAAATGGGTGGATAGGCTCACCCACTCGTTGATGTCACTGCTGAAAACGAATCCTCCAGACAGTCACGCTGACCCTCAATACCCAGGTTATGGATGAGAAGCGCACGTGCCCTTAGCCAGTTATGAGAGGGTGTGTATATTTATGCAACCAGGTTATTGTAAGTTTTTTATCTTTCCCCTTAAAATATTTCAGTTTGTTTTTCAATTGGGTTGTACAGGTTATAGGTCACATTAATGGTGGAAAAAGTTTTGAAATGATTTATCTTGGTCTTGTTTTTTTGTTTTACATCACAAAAACCTGGCATTTGAACAGGGGTATGTAGACTTTTTATATCCACTGTAAGTAAAATGAAATAAATTAAGGGTGTTTATGTTTGTTTTTTGTCTGACAGGATATATTTACTCTTGCTGTGCAGTTTATGTGGAAGAAAATTTCACATGCTTTCCAATAGTTTTAACTTGTTTTATACAATTTGATAAGTCAAATTTCCTTGCTCTGTTGGCAGATAACCACTCTAAATATAATTCAAGAAATCTGTGTGTGTGTGTCTCTCTGTCATGATCATAGGACTCGCTAAAAGATCATAGGACTCGCTATGACATCATCAAAGATCAAAGGCAGGCATCACTGAACGAGTCGTGACGTGCTTGCTTACACCTGTTTTCTATGGGCATGCAGAAATACTTGCTTAGGTATACTTGGTTTCTACGGGCATGCACAGGTATGCACGGGAATGCACAGGTATGGACTAGTTTTACTCAAAATAAACAAAAAAAATTCCAGCAATAGATAATTCTAGTGAAAATTAGAAAAAAAATAGTACATACCTGTGCATGCCTGTAGAAACCAAGTATAAGCAAGTACACATGTGGACAAAATTGTTGGTACTCCTCTGTTAATGAAAGAAAAACCCACAATGGTCACAGAAATAACTTGAATCTGACAAAAGTGGTAATAAATAAAAATTCTATGAAAATTAACCAATGAAAATCAGACAAAGCTTTTGAATTGTGGTTCAACAGAATTACTTTAAAAAACAAACTCATGAAACAGGCCTGGACAAAAATGATGGTACCCCTAGAAAAGACTGAAAATAATGTGACCATAGGGACATGTTCATCCAAGATATGTCCTCTAATTAACATCACAGGTGTCTACAAACTTGTAATCAGTCAGTCGGCCTAGTTAAAGGGTGACAAGTAGTCACTGTGCTGTTTAGTGTACCACACTAAACATGGACCAGAGGAAGCAAAGGAGAGAGTTGTCTCAGGAGATTAGAAAGAAAATTATAGACAAGCATGTTAAAGGTAAAGGCTATAAGACCATCTCCAAGCAGCTTGATGTTCCTGTGACTACAGTTGCACATATTATTCGAAATTTAAGATCCACGGGACTGTAGCCAACCTCCCTGGACGTGGCCGCAGGAGGAAACTTGATGAAAAATGGAAGAGACGGATAATACAAAAGGTAACAAAAGAGCCCAGAACAACCTCTAAACACATTCATGGTGAACTCCAAGGTCAAGACACATCAGTGTCAGATCGCACCATTCGTCATTGTTTGAGCCAAAATGGACTTCATGGGAGACGACCAAGGAGGACACTACTGTTGAAAACAAATCATTAAAAAAGCCAGACTGGAATTTGCCAAACTGCATGTTGACAAGCCACAAAGCTTCTGGGAGAATGTCCTATGGACAGACGAGACAAAACTGGAACTTTTTGGCAAGGCACATCAGCGCTATGTTCACAGGCGCAAAAATGAAGCATACCAAGAAAAGAACACTGTCCCTACTGTGAAACATGGAGGAGGTTCTGTTATGTTCTGGGGCTGCTTTGCTGCGTCTGGCACAGGGTGTCTTGAATCTGTGCAAGGTACAATGAAATCTCAAGACTATCAAGGTATTCTAGAAAGAAATGTGCTGCCCAGTGTCAGACAGCTTGGTCTAAGTTGCAGGTCATGGGTCTTGCAACAAGATAATGACCCAAAACACAGCTAAAAACACCCAAGAATGGCTAAGAGCGAAACATTGGACTATTCTAAAGTGGCCTCCTATGAGCCCTGATCTAAATCCTATTGAACATCTGTGGAAGGAGCTGAAACATGCTGTCTGGAGAAGGCACCCTTCAAACCTGAGACAACTGGAGCAGTTTGCTCATGAGGAGTGGGCCAAAATACCTGCTGAGAGGTGCCGAAGTCTCACTGACAGTTACAGAAATTGTTTGATTGCAGTGATTGCCTCAAAAGGTTGTGCAACAAAATATTAAGTTAAGGGTAATATCATTTTTGTCCAGGCCTGTTTCATGAGTTTGTTTTTTAAAATAATTCTATTGAACCACAATTCAAAAGCACTGTCTGATTTTCATTGGTTAATTTTCATAGAATTTTTATTTATTACCACTTTTGTCAGATTCAGGTTATTTCTGTGACCATTGTGGGTTTTTCTTTCATTAACAGAGGGGTACCAACAATTTTGTCCACGGCTGTATTTCTGCATGGCCGTAGAAAACAGGTGCAAGCAAGCACGTTAGGACTCGTTCAGTGATGCCTGCCTTTGATCTTTGATGACGTCATCAGGGATGGCAACAGGAAATTCTGATTTCAGCTGAAATCTAATTTGGTCGATTAACTTATGGGGGGGCCGGGGGGGCGCAGCCCCCCTGAAGCTGGGAGGTTTTCAGTAAAACAGAAGTAATTTAGACTGAAAAAAACGATTAAAAAAATGAAATACTAGACTTAGATAAATCATTAAATTTAATGAAAAGTTAACTTACTTTTTCTTCAATGTTGTGTCACTGTCTTTAGTCCAACATATTTAACAGTTCTATTAGAGTTTTTTACACTATTTACACTGGTCACCAAGTCACTTCTAATGTGAAACTTTCTTCCTTTTGGCAGCAAGCTGTGTCAGTCTCTGAACTTTGAACTTCATCTCCTTTTCTGGTTTCTTCAGAAACTGTCCGAGTGTTTCTGTTACCACATTGAACTTTGAGCCAATTTTCACCTTTACTGTCACTTCGCTCCTCGAAGCTCCTGGGTTTTTATGATTTTTAAGTACCAGAACTGTGCTTACATGACATAAAACAAACAGCTGAATGCCACTTATTACTGTATAATATTGACTTATGTTCCAAGAAGATAGCATTCCTAAACTAGAAAAGCACTGAGAGCGCATCCCTCCGCCAAGGCTCCTTCCGTTTGTCATGGATCAACTCCAAAATGTAATGGGTTTGTGTGTAGGGCTATAGCCATTTGTGGTGAAAATTGCATCAAAGTCTGTCCATCAGTTTTGGAGTATTGTTGCTAACACACTGTGAGAAGATAAGCGCCTTGGCTGAGGTATGCATTCTCAGATCATCACCAAAATATAATGGGTTCCTCTCTAGCCCAAGAACCACCTCTGGTGAAAATTTTATCCAAATCCATCAAAAGCCCTTGGTGGAGGTATGCACTCTCAGATCATCACCAAAATCTAATCATCTGTTCCCCGTGCCATTGCACACCTTTCCTGAAAATTTCATGAAAATCCGTCCATCACTTTTCCTTGCTAACAAACAGACAGACAAGCCAACGCCGATGAAAACATAACCTCCTTGGCGGAGGTAAATATTCCAACAAGCATTATCCATCACATGCTTTAACACTTGATCAAATCAAAATCAGTTAATTTTATCTATTCCATAACAGAAATAAAATTCCAACATACCATTACTTTTTATAATTTCAGCATTCATTTCAGATCACCAGTTTCAATCTCCATTGAGTCTTGAGCAGCTCATTTTCCTCCCCCGCGCAGCCCAGCTCATACAGCCGCTGTACGCTGCACTCAAACGGAAACCGGCGGACAGAGTCGACTGGACTCCTGAACGGGAGCAGGCGTTCTGAGGTTAAAACAGCGCTCATTACCCACGTCTCGGACATGGGCATAGCGGCCGTCGTGGAGCAATGCGTTGCCGGTTCTTGGCAGCCGCTCACCTTTTTTTTAAGCAGGTCTTTGCACGACAGTGAGCGTAAATACAGCGTGTTCGACAAAGAGTTAATGGCTCTCTACCTGGCGTACGCCACTTCCGGTTCTGGCTGAAAGGGCACACTTTCACTGCGTCGTGGACCATAAGCCGCTAACGTACTTAACGTACATATAATATACAAATAAAGCGGAATTCGGTGAATTACCGGAAAAATCACATCCCTGAGAACAAGCCGAAATGAATTTTTGACAAAGCATACGAGCCATTTGATTGGTCCAATCGTTTGCAACTATCCAATCGCAGGGCTGTTTACAATACAGCAGTAGCTTGAGTACATCCGGGTTATCGCGAGACTTCGGGGAAGCACTGAGCGCGTATGTTTTTTTTTCTTCCAAACTTTATTGAGAACAAGGTAAAGGTACAAAATTATGACACAGATGATGATAAAATCGGCGGAAATCCGCGGATCGGCGGAAAATTGCCATCCCTGCGTCATAATGAGTCCTATGATTTTTGATGATGGCATAGCAAGTCCTATGACACCTGCATTTGATCTTTGACGACGTCATAGTGAGTCCTATGATCTTTGATGATGTCTTAGCGAGTCCTATGAGCATGAGTGATGCCTACATTTGATCTTTGATGATGCCATAGCAAGTCCTATGATTGGGAGTGATGCCTGCCTTTGATCTTTGATGTCCTATAATCGTGAATGATGCCTGCCTTTGATCACACACAGACACACACCCAGATTTTCTTGAACAGCAAACTTGAGGGAAGTTATATCAGGAGTCCCTTTGAGCATGTCTATGGAAGAAGTGAAAAACAAGATCCAAGGAGGAAAGGTGAAGGATGTGAAAAGGCTGAAGAGTAAAACAGAAGGTACACTGAAGGATACACTGTCTGTCATGATTCAGTTTGAGAAAACACTCCCTAAATCAGTCCTAATAGGATACATGTATTTCAGTGTCAGAGAATATGTCCCAAAGCTGATCAGGTGCTACAAATGTCAAAGGATGGGTCACACTGCTCAGCAATGGAAGGGAAAGTTAAGATGTGCTAGATGTGGAGGTGAACACAAATGTGGTAAATGTGAAAAGGATGCCAAAGTAAACAGGGGTAACCACAGTGCTGCTTTTGGAGGATATGTTGTGCAGACGGACGCTAGACAAGCCCAGGAAATCAGAATAAGTAAGAAAATCTCACATGCGGAAGCTCTAAAGACAGTTAGAGAGGCAGGAATGGTCAGAAACACAACAGGCCTTCCTCAAAGAAGTTCAGCTCAAAGAGAAGCACAGCCATCAACAAATTCCACACAAACACAAGATCATGCCGCTGCAAGGAATTTTTGTGTTCACAAATGCAAAACGGATGATGACACATTGATAGTTAAGGGGACAAACTGTAGCTTTTATCTGCCACACCATTAATGTTGCAGCACAGCTAAAGAAGAAAAGTGACAGAATCAAAACCATTGTGGAAGCAGTAGGAAGATTCCTAGAGGTGAAAGATATCAGAGCCGACCAGATTCATGTGCTGTTGACAGCTGAAACCGGGGAGTGTGCACATGTTGAAACTTATTATCTGAATTATGGTTTTACACATACTACAGTGGAATGTGAGGAGTCTTACAGCAAACGGACAAGAACTCAAGAAGTATCTTTATGAACTACAAATTGTTCCAGAGGTAGTGTGTGTACAGGAGACATGGTTTCAACCTCACTTAGATTTTGTTATTCTAGGACATAGTTCAATCAGACAGGATAGAATTAACAGTGTAAATAGAGGAAGATGTGCCACTTTGATTAAAGATGGCCTGGCATACAGGGTGATTCCCTCCCCTGAGAATATATAGTGTAATATTATTGAAATATGTAGGCCAAATGGACAAGGAAATATTAAGCTGATTAATTATTACAACCCATGTAGGAAATTAACAGCAGATACTTTCAGCATTATGGCAGGGGAAGGCCATATGAAAGAGGTATGGTGTGGAGACTTTAATTCCCATAATAGCTTGTGGGGAAGCACACATACAGATAACAATGGAAATGTTGTGGAAGAGATGTTAGATGAAAGAATGTTAATTTGTCTCAACAGTGGTGAAGGTACCAGGGTGGATGTGCATAGGGACACATCATCATGTATTGACCTGACTCTGATATCTGATTCTTTAGTGAGCGCCTGTGAATGGACAGTTATGAACAGGACAACTATGGGAAGCGATCACTTCCCATAGTTGGGAACTTACAGGCATTAAAACTGAAGTATGTATACAAGAGGGAAGATGTTTTACAAGATGGTGTTTTGACAAGGCAGACTGAGAAAAATTTAGGCAATACTGTGTACAATCATGTCATTTGGTAACATTAGAAGGTGGCATAGAAGAGTGTTCAAGTCAGGTAACCAATCATATTCTGAATGCTGCAATAGCAAGTATACCTAAGAAAACAACACAGGGTAGGAAGAAGGCTGTACCCTGGTGGAATGAGGAATGTAGTATTGCAGTAAAAGAGTGAAACAAGGCATTCAGAGAGCTGAGGAAGAATATGAATAGTGAAAATTTAATAGATTATAAAAAGAAAATGTCAGTAGCTTGAAGGCTTTTTAAAAACAGGAAAAGGTCAACATGGAGAGAATTTTGTTCCACCCTTGATAGGAAAACAGAACTAGGTGATGTCTGGGGTATGTTTAAAAAAATGAGTGGGAAAAGGGTATCAGTTAAAGTCCCAGCTCTAGCGGATGGGGACAAGATGGCTGTATCAGACAAAGAAAAGGCAGATGTCCTAGGTAGAGCATTTGCAGCAGTGCATAGAGGAGAACATCTTGGTGAAAGTCATAAACAGAAAAGGAAGCATAAACTCAGAGAAAATGCAAACTTAAAAAAGGAAGTGAAAGAAGATATGACTGCATTAGATCTCGAGCTCACAATGTCAGAGCTTAAGAGAGCTTTGCAAGATAGTGGACAGCTATGCTATGTTCCGGCAGTTGCCTATACAATCAATGGAACTGGTGCTGAAATTGTTAACAGAATATGGAAGGAGGGGGTTATCCCAAGTGGGTGGAAAAGGCTGTAATTTTACCATTTAATAAGCGAGGGAAAGATCCAGCTCATCCAGGCAACTATAGGCCAGTAGCATTAACTTCACACTTAGGGAAATGGATGGAGAAGGTGTTAATTTACAGACTCATATATACTAGAGCAAAGACGATTAATAAACGACTATCAGAATGGTTTTAGAAGAGGATGATACACAGTGGATGCTCTAGTTAGGGTCAGTAATGATTTTGAAAAGACTCTCAAAATGAAAGAAGTAATGGTTATTGTTTATCTGGATATTGAAAAGGCTTATGATTCACTCTGGAGGGATGGACTTCTTATCAAATTGAATAAAATGGGCATTGGTGGTAGGATGTATAATTGGATAATGGATTTTTTTTTTTAACACACAGGACAGTTAGGGTTAAAGTAGGATCAGAAGTTTCTAATGACTTTGAAATAGAAAATGGTGTTCCTCAGGGGAGTGTGATTAGCCCAGTTTGATTCAACATAATGATTAATGACATGTTTGAGGATCAAGAGGGATCCATCAAAACAGCACTATATGCAAATGATGGAGCCATATGGACGAGGGGAAGAAATGGGAAATTTGTGTTAAAAAAACATCAGGAAAGCAATGGAGAAAGTGGAAAATCAATCAATCAAACTTTATTTGTATAGCACTTGTAAAACATTAGATGCTGCGCAAAGTGCTTTACATAGGTAAAAACAATAGACACATTTAGTTACATATTTTACATGATACATCCCCACCCCTTCCAACCCTCCCATAAACATACCCACAAACACAACACACACAGGACATACATCACCCCCTACTTCTCTTACACACATACAGTATAAAATAAAAGAGACATTGCTTGGCACCGAGGCACCACGTGAAGGAGCAACCATCCTGTGGAGCCCCCCAAACCGGGATACCACACACCCAGTAACCACAGAAGGCGCCACAAGGGCCGCTCCAACCAGGACAGGCCGGGGCCCGCACCACAGCTGTAGGCAGTGGTATAAAGCCCCCACCCACCCAAGCTAGAGCAACCCACGAGATCAACACCCCTGCAGAAGGGCCAGGCAGCATCCAGCATGAGGGGCCCCACTGAGGAAACACTGGAGCTACAGCCGTGGACAAAATTGTTGGTACCCTTCTGTTAATGAAAGAAAAACCCACAATGGTCACAGAAATAACTTAAATCTGACAAAAGTGGTAATAAATAAAAATTCTATGAAAATTACCCATTGAAAATCAGACAATGCTTTTGAATTGTGGTTCAACAGAATTACTTTAAAAAACAAACTCATAAAACAGGCCTGGACAAAAATGATGGTACCCTTAACTTAATATTTTGTTGCACAACCTTTTGAGGCAATCACTGCAATCAAACGATTTCTGTAACTGTCAATGAGACTTTTGCACCTCTCAGCAGGTATTTTGGCCCACTCCTCATGAGCAAACTGCTCCAGTTGTCTCAAGTTTGAAGAGTGCCTTCTCCACACAGCGTGTTTCAGCTCCCTCCACAGATGTTCAATAGGATTTAGATCAGGACTCATAGGCCACTTTAGAATAGTCCAATGTTTCACTCTTAGCCATTCCTGGGTGTTTTTAGCTGTGTGTTTTGGGTCATTATCCTGTTGCAAGACCCATGACCTGCAACTGAGACCAAGCTGTCTGACAATGAGATTTCATTTCATGAGATTTCATTGTACCCTGCACAGATTCAAGACTCCCTGTGCCAGATGCAGCAAAGCAGCCCCAGAACATAACAGAACCTCCTCCATGTTTCACAGTACGGACAGTGTTCTTTTCTTGGTATGCTTCATTTTTGCGTCTGTGAACATAGCGCTGATGTGCCTTGTCAAAAAGTTCCAATTTTGTCCCGTCTGTCCATAGGACATTCTCCCAGAAGCTTTGTGGCTTGTCAACATGCAGTTTGGCAAATTCCAGTCTGGCTTTTTTATGATTTGTTTTCAACAGTGGTGTCCTCCTTGGTCGTCTCCCACAAAGTCCACTTTGGCTCAAACAACGACGGATGATGCGATCTGACACTGATGTGTGTTTATACTGTATATTTACATATTTATTCCATCTAGCTACAATGCTCCGCACTGGGTGTGTTTATGTATCTACATATTTATTCCATCTAGCTACAATGCTCCGCACTGTGTGTTTATATACTCAAATATTTATTCCATCCAGCTACAATGCTCCGCACTGTGTGTCTATATATATCAGGTTCAGGTTCAGGTTCAGGTTACTTTATTTGTACCCGTAGGTAGATTTGTTTTGCAGTTGGTGACATCCATATTTACAAGCCACAATTACATTCAACATAGACACAAACACAGGCACACATCTTACAAAATAGGTAAATATAAAATATGTACAATATAATTTTTATAGCTTGTTCAACTCTTTGACAGCAGCAGGGACAAAGCTGTTTTTGTAGCGCTGGGTTCTACTTTTTGGGACAGCAAACCTCCGTCTGGAGGGAAGAAGCTGAAAGTTGCAGTGCAAAGGGTGGGAGTCATCATTTAAAATCGAGTCGGCCATCCTCTGTACTTGTCTGGTGTACAGGGATGTCAGGCTCAGCTGTGACTCACCAAGCAAACGACTGGACCATCTGACTACCTGATCCAAGGATTTCCTCTGTTTCAGTTTTATCTGACCAAACCATGACATTAAAGAAAAGGATAAAACAGATTCAATAAAAGCCCGATAGAACATAGTCATTATGGTTCGGTCAATTTGGAAGCGTGCAAGTTTCCTCAAACAATGCAAATTTTGCTGACCCTTTTTGCATACCCTTTCACAGTTCACCTCAAAGTTCAATCCACTATCAATAATCGTCCCAAGATATTTGTACGATTGTACACATTCGGTGGTCTGGCCTTTTAGTATGGTGACTTTGTGCCTGGGAGTTTTCCTCCTAAAGTCAATAATCATATCTTTCGTTTTTGTTGTATTCAGCTGCAGGTAGGAATCCTCACACCAGTGAACAAAGTCATCAACTACTGGGCCATGGCCACTCTCACCATCCTGGAGGAGACTGACAATGACTGAGTCATCAGCATACTTTATAATGTGTCTGTTGTCATGTCTGCTCCGACACATGTTTGTGTACAGGATGAAGAGTAGTGGTGACAACACACACCCCTGAGGAGAGCCAGTAGAAGAGCACTTTAGGTCAGACAATGTACCATTGACCCTTACTCTCTGCGTCCTGTTGGTTAAGAAATCCAGAATCCAACCCACCAGATTATTGCTTAAATCAAATTGTTGCAGGAGCCTTTCAACTAAAATATGAGGTTGGATTGTATTAAAGGCAGAAGAAAAGTCCACAAATAAAAGCCTGGCGTGTGTCCCATTAAAATCCAGATGTTTAAAAAGCATGTTAAACAGAGTGACAGTGGCATCCTCCACTCCTCTGTGAGGCCTATAGGCAAACTGCAGAGGATCCAATGCATGTTCAGTCTGCTTTAGGACCTCACATCTGACCAGTTTTTCAAAAATTTTCATTAAAATTGAAGTCAAAGCAACTGGTCTAAAGTCATTTACCGTTTTAGGACAGCTGGATTTTGGAACGGGAACAACCACGGCATCTTTCCAGATCTTAGGCACATGTTGTGTCTGTAAGGACTTATTGAAAATGTAGTGAAATATAGGACTCAGTTCATGTGCACAGGACTTTACCAGGCGTCCACATATATTATCAGGGCCCTGACTTTTGTTCACTTTTACAGCGCGGAACTCCCTTTCAACATCCTGCATCTCAATATTAAAGTGCTGATTGTCTTTGAGTTTCTGTTTCAAATCTTGGATTTCTGTGCTAAAATCAAAGGAGTCAAAACGACCATAAAAACAATTAAGAGCATTAGCCAGCTCTGTGTCTGAACTAAAACCATCTAAAAACACACGATTACTGCGCTCTGTGCTCTGAAGGCCTGCAATTTTTTTCATACTGGCCCAGGCCGAACCAAGTTTATTTGCTGCCATCTTGCTTTCCAATTCTGATTTATAATTCTGTTTTGCTCTTAAAATTTCGGCCTTTAGCTCCTTAGTGGCAACCTGTAGCGCAGAAACAGACCCCTGTTTAAAGGCAAGTGCTTTCCTCTGTAAGCAGGATTTAACTGATTTAGTAACCCATGGTTTGTTGTTGGGATATATTTTGACACGTTTACGTGGAACAAACTTATTTTGACAGTGAGCCATGTATGAGCATGTGAGCTCAGCCAGAGAGTCCAAATCATCCCCGCAGGCCATTATGAACATCTTCCAGTCTGTACAGTCAAAGCATTCCTGGAGGCTGTGCTCTGAATCTTCTGTCCACACATCAATGTCTCTCGTCTCCACCTTGCCTCTTCTGAGAGCAGTTTTATATGTGGGCAGCAAATGAACACAGTTGTGATCTGATGATCCTACAGGAGGAAGGGGGAGTGATTTATAGGCCCTCTCTATGGATCCATAGCACAGGTCCAATGTCTTTTTTCGCCTGGTTGGGCAGGAGACATACTGATGAAAGTTTTTAAGTGTCTTCTTTAAAGAAACATGGTTAAAATCCCCAAGAATGAAGTTTGGCGCCTCTGGAGAAATTGACTGCAGCCGCTGCACCACATCAGAGATGGTGCTGGAGGCGGAGTCAGCGTCTGCCCTCGGATGAATGTACACAACTGTGATGAAAAGTTGGGGAAACTCTCGAGGCAAATAAAAGGGGCGAAGCGACACAGACAGCAGCTCCACATGGGGTGTACAGATGCGCTCTCTGACCGTGACAGATGTGCAGTACTGCTTATTAATGTATAAACATACTCCGCCCCCCTGACGTTTCCCCGTTACCTCTTCCTGCCGATCCGAGCGCAGCGGAGCTCCAAAGCCGTCAATCCACAGGTCTGCATCCCGATCATGCGCAGTAAGCCAAGATTCAGTGAAAGCCATGACGCAGCAGTATATATATATATATTTATATTTATATGTACATATGTATACTTGCTGCTCTTGTTTTTTTTTGTTTTTTTTTTTTCTCTTGCCTTCTGATTATTGCTCTGAGTGTTGCTATCCTTTTGCTGTTGCAATCCTGAAATTTCCCCATTGTGGGATTAATAAAGGCTTATCTTATCTTATGTACCTTGACCTTGGAGTTCACCTTGAATGTGTTTAGAGGTTGTTCTGGGCTCTTTTGTTACCATTCGTATTATCCATCTCCTCCTGCTGCCACGTCCAGGGAGGTTGGCTACAGTCCCGTGGATCTTAAATTTCTGAATAATATGTGCAACTGTAGTCACAGGAACATCAAGCTGCTTGGAGATGGTCTTATAGCCTTTACCTTTAACATGCTTGTCTATAATTTTCTTTCTAATCTCCTGAGACAACTCTCTCCTTTGCTTCCTCTGGTCCATGTTTAGTGTGGTACACACCATGTCACCAAACAGCACAGTGACTACTTGTCATCCTTTAAATAGGCCGACTGACTGATTACAAGTTTGTAGACACCTGTGATGTTAATTAGAGGACACATCTTGGTTGAACATGTCCCTATGGTCACATTATTTTCAATCCTTTCTAGGGGTACCATCATTTTTGTCCAGGCCTGTTTCATGAGTTTGTTTTTTAAAGTAATTCTGCTGAACCACAATTCAAAGGCATTGTCTGATTTTCATTGGTTAATTTTCATAGAATTTTTATTTATTACCACTTTTGTCAGATTCAAGTTATTTCTGTGACCATTGTGGGTTTTTCTTTCATTAACAGAAGGGTACCAACAATTTTGTCCACAGCTGTAAAACACATAAATACAAAATAAAACTAAAAAAGTGGTCATATGAGTGGGGATTTAAATTTTCAAACAGTAAAACCTGCTATATGATTTTCACAAAAAACGCAGAACTGGTACAGTGCCATTAACATTATACTGTGGTGACCCACCACAATCTACAGGGACATTCATCCTCACACTCAGAAGCAGAGGACCATTCACATATGGACAGAGAGCCCCTGGGGGGACAACCAGAACAATGGACTATTGTTTATACATCCCTGGATTAAGGAGAAGACGTCCGGGCGCCAGTTGGTCAGGCTAATCATATGTATTGACTGATATGTATATCAATATGCTAATGTGCCATGCATTCTCTCTGTCTGTATAACATATAAAAGAGGAGACAGACAACACAGCGCAGCACAGTAGACCACTGTAGCGCACAGCGCTACAAGTGCGTCTCATTTTGATGGAGGAAATAAAACTCTGCAACCTTCCAGCTCGTCGCATCTCGCCTGAATTTATTCCTCCACAATATAATCAATCAATAGAGAAAGTGAGGGAGTTCAAATATCTAGGATTGTGGTTTGATAGTCCATACACATGGAGAGGTCATGTTGAAAATCTGGAGACAAAGTGCAAAAAAGTCATTAATCTCATAAAAGCTGTAGCTGGACATGAATGGGGTGCAGATAAACAGGCATTAATTGACATTTAATGAGATCGATAATAGACTATGGATGCATGATTTATGAAGCAGTAGCAAAGACGACTCTGGAAAAAATAGACAGAATGCAGAATAGAGCGCTTCGCCTGTGCATTGGAGCCGTTAAAACAACACCAAACAATGCAGTAGAAGCAGGAGAAATACCAATGAATTTGAGAAGAGATAAACTCGCATTATCATACTGGGTAATATTTCAAAAACAACACTACATGACTGCTGGGAATATTCTTACTTCCAGGGACACGGATTTGGGTGGACAATTGAAAGAAAAGTCAGAAGATATGGACTACACAATAATGATATAGCTAACACCAGTCCAGTGAGTAATGTTCCCCCTTGGCTGTTTCCAGGAAAAGTAGACATTAGTCTGCTAATGAGGAAAAAGGATTGGCATATGAGTGAAGTTGGTGTTAAAACAAGCACTTACCTCAGGAACAATTGCTATAACTACTTACAGCTCTATACAGATGATTCAAAGAACAAAGACAGCTCTGTTGGAGTTGGAGTATACATTCCAGAGTTTAAAGTCACCATCTCAAAAACACTCTCCAACAATACATCCGTGTTTACAGCAGAGATGGTGGCAATAATTATTGGTTAGCAGTTGGTGGAGGACGTCAGACCGGATCTGGTGGTGGTGTGCAGATTCACTTGCAGCTTTAAAAACCACACAGACACTAAAATCTACAAGGGATGACTTAGTGATTGAGCTATTGGCCTCCCTTCATTGGCTTCCCATAGAGTTTAGAATTAAGTTTAAAATCCTTCTTCTTACTTACAAAGCTCTAAACAATCAGGCCCCTTTTTATTTAAAAGATCTGATACTACCCTATTATCCTAACAGAGCACTACACTCCCAAAATGCAGGATTACTTGTAATACCTAGAATGTCCAAAAGTACAATGGGAGGCAGAGCCTTCAGTTATTAAGCTCCTCTCCTGTGGAACCAGCTGCCAATCTGGATTCAGGAGTCAGACTCGATCTCTGTTTTTAAGAATAGGGTTAAAACCTTCCTTTTTGATATAGCCTACAATTAGGGAGGGATCATGCGTTTCTGAACCCTCCCTTAAGCTGCTATTAAGTTTAGACAGCCGGGGGACCTCCAGTAATGCACTGGGCCTCACTCCTTTCTTCACTCTCAATGAAATATTTTTTTTTGCTGGTCATTCACATCTGTTTGTTCTCTCCCATAGATTGAGTCCCCATCGTGCTGTTTGCTCTCTACATGTCTGTTCTTTTCATCTTCTCTATCCCCTCACCCCCCAACCAGTCACAGCAGATGACTGCCCCTCCCTGAGCCTGGCTCTGCTGGAGGTTTCTTCCTGTTAAAAGGGAGTTTTACCTCTCCACTGTCGCCAAGCGCTTGCTCATAGGGGATCGTCTGATTGCTGGGGTCTTTCTGGAACTGTGGGGGTTCCCCCTACAGTTGAAAGTGCTATGAGATGACCGTTGTTGTGAAATGGCGCTATATAAATAAAGTTGAATTGAATTGAAATGTCAAAAGTTTGGTCATGTTGCAGCAATATGCTAAGGTAGACAACGATGTGCCAGATGCTCTGGTGAACATGAAAATGGCAAGTGTGAAAAAGGAGCC
This sequence comes from Pholidichthys leucotaenia, assembly GCA_020510985.1. Lineage (NCBI taxonomy): Eukaryota > Metazoa > Chordata > Actinopteri > Cichliformes > Pholidichthyidae > Pholidichthys > Pholidichthys leucotaenia. Next base: position 244,715,945 of record CM035843.1, on the reverse strand, counting down.
AAATTAAAGTGCTGTAACTGCGGTGGTGAACATAGCTCTGCATATCGAGGTTGTGAAGCCAGCAAAAGAGCAGCAGAAATTCAGCAAATAAAAAGTTTTCCAGGGTATAATGTATGCAGAAGCTGTGAAAAAGGTGCCAGCTAAAAAAGTGGGAGTGGACTCTAACAGTGAAAGTGTGCAGGCTTGCAGTGCATGGAGTAGAATTAAGGAAGATACTCTGGTTTTGAAGGAATATAATTTTGTTTTTTTGTGGTAGATGTGATAAACTGCACTGCGCAGACTTCCAAGAAAACAGAAAAAATCAAAATCATTGTGAAAGCAGCAGAAAAATATCTTGGCATTAAGGGGCTACATTGGGAAGCAGGTGAGGACTTGTTTAGTGGGGGATCTTTAAGTTCACAGACATCATGGGCTGGTGGATCAACCGCCAATCAAGTCTAAAAGAGGAAGAAGAATAATGAGATGAGGATCAGAGTGATGTCTGAGACCAATCGAACCTCAACTCTATCTTCAGACATCACTATTCTTCGTCTCCTCGTACTTTACTCTATATCATCACCCCATCCAGTCAGGAGCTGTAGTCCTATCATCATTGCTGTGTCCATCTTCAGACACTCTATCCCATAGGGGAGCTATGGACGTTCATAGCTATGACATAGCAGATGTTCGTCTTCTTCTTCTTCTACATTTGATTGGCGGTTGGCAACCAGCTTACAGGTGCATTACCGACACGTACTTCACTCTAAATCATCACTCTACATTCTTCTTTCAAGCTGGATTCATCATCATTCTATATTCTTCTTTCAAGCTCGATCACTTTAAACTCTGGAATCTTCATCTCCTCGTACTTCACGCTACATCATCACTCCATCTGGTCAGGAGCTGCAGTCCCTCTATCATCATTGCTGTGTCCAATCGAACCTCAACTCTATCTTCAGACATCACTCTTCTTCGTCTCCTTGCACTCTATGTCATCATGTCATCAGTTCACTCTTCTTATTCTTCTGTTACATTTGATTGCGCTTTCCTCTTATCGCATAGCTTTGTGACGTCTTCCTCATACCTTTCTGACGTAATCCTCATAGCTTTGTGACGTTAAACTCATCGCTTTGTGACATTTTCCTTTAGCTTTGTGACGTCTTCCTCATAGCTTTGTGACGTTTTGACCAAGATTCGGGATTCATCCAGGTTTTGTTGACATCACCCGTGTCACTGCTTATATCACTCTTCTTCTTCTTCTTCCAGATCCAACTGCCGGCCGGCAACCAGCCCGCAGGTGCACCATCGCCACCCACCGGGTTGGAGCATGGACAAGAGAATGGCAGGAAAAAACCCCCAACTAAATTCTTTAAATATCTAAATAGAGCTACATATATTTCTTTGACTGAGGTTCCCAACATGTTTTCCAAACCAAATCTTAAATTAGCCCTTTCCATTACTGCAGTCAGATGTTTCCTTTGTTCCTGGTATCTCTGACATTCCAACAAAACGTGCTGAACTGTTTCCGGAGAACCACAATGTGCACAGTTGCCAGTTGGGTGTTTACCTGTTCTGTGTAGCGTCTGGTTCAAAGTAGTATGTCCTATTCTTAATCGGGTGATGAGTATCTCTCCTGTTTCTGCCAACTCCCATTCCAGAGACCACCCGCTTTTGAATGTCATAAAGATATCTTCCTGTATCTATCAAGTCCCAATATTCTTGCCACTTTTCCACTATATACTTGTTAATTATTAAACATTAAACACTAAACATTCAGCAAGATGGCAGCCGGACCAGGGAAACTTTAAGGCCCGAACCGAGGATTTGTGTAAAAGCTGTCCAAAGAAGACTTTTCTCCGTCATCAACAGATGTGAGGAATGTTTGTAGGACGACAACTAAACTGACCCGGAGAAGGTTCTGGTGCCGTTTCTGCTTTCTGACTAGCTAACGCTAATGCTACGACTAGCTAATGACTAGCTAACACCATAGTTAGTCATAGCACCTAGCACCGACACGGAGAAGCGACTCTGTCCCCGGTGATTGGGGCTCACCGGAGGAACAAGCCGAGGCAGCAGTTGGACGGGAGCCGGATCGGAGTTCAACTGCAGCGGTGGTGGGAGACGGGGACCAGTGGAGGACCACTGGGGCCCCAGCCGGAGTCGGAGCCCAGTTGCAGCGGCGGGGCTCGGCGGAGGAACTACTGAGGCAGACGGCGGTAGGTGGTGGGGCTCAGCGGAGGATCTACCGGGACCCCAGCTGGACAGAAGCAGGATCGGAGCTCGGCTACAGCGGCGGTGGGCGGCGGGACTTGGTGGAGGAGCTTCCGGGACCCCGGCTGGACAGGAGCTCGGTTACAGCGGCGGTAAGCAGCGGGACTAGCAGCAGAGGGGGCTAGCTGAGGCCCAGCTGGATTCGAGGTTGGTCGGATCGGATACCAGCGACACCAGCAGAGACTGTTTTACTATCCACAAGTCAGTAAAAATGCCACCAAAGAAGGAGGAAATGGAAGAGATCAAAAAATCTCTGAACTTCTTGTCAGAAGAACTGACCAAAGTGGTTAGTCAGCAGGCTAAAATAATAGAGCTAATGGAAGAAGTCTGAGAATTAAAATTAACAATTAAGGAAAAAGACAAAAAAATTACAGACTTGGAGCGACGCGTCGAGGATCTTGAACAATATTCTCGTACGGATGATTTAATTATAAGTGGACTAGACATTAAATACCAATCATATGCTCATGCTACAGCAGGATTGAGAGGAGAGGATGCTCCCCTGAGTGAATCAGTCTCCCTGGAAAACCAGGTGCTTCAGTTCCTTGATAGCAGAGATATAAAGGTCGAAGCAAATGCAATTTCAGCCTGTCATGCTTTACCCAGAAAAGATAATAGAACAAAGAAATCAATTGTGATGCGCTTTGTGAACAGAAGGGTAAAGAATGACATACTGAGGCAGGCCAGAAAGCTATGGGGAACAGAAGTTTACCTAAATGAACATCTAACAAAAACTAATGCTGGAATAGCACGGCAAGCACGGATGCTGAAAAGACAAAATAAGATACAGGCAACATGGACAAGAAATTGTAGAGTTTGGATCAAACTAAATGGAACACCTGAGGAAGCAAAGAGTATAATAATCAGGGATGTTACGGACTTAAATAAATACAGATGAACACTGATTAAGAAAATTAAGAGACTATAAAAATCCATATCCACACACACGGCAAGAATAGTTCTTTTGACATACCATGTCAATGTACTTTTAAAAAAAATAAACAAAACAAACAAAAAACTTATGACTGACTTGAGTAGACATCAATTATCCCCAGTTGGAGGAAGTCATTTGACACAGAGTGAGGAAATTCAAACTCTGAAAATATGCCATTATGCTGAACATAAACTACAAGAGATGGAAAATGATATTGATCCTGATAACCACTTTTTCAATAATATTCATAATCATTGTGAATATTACACTGAAAAGCAATTCAAAAGTCAAGTGCAACTAGATGGTAAACTATCAATAATACACTTCAACAGCAGAAGTCTTAAAAAAATTTTCCACAGATTCAGGACTATTTAAAACAGCTAGACAGAAAATTTACAGCTATCGCAGTCTCTGAAACTTGGCTTAATGAAGAGCAGGCTCCCCTGATGGCAATAGAGGGATATCAGATGTTTCATATTAACAGATCTCAAAAAAAGGGTGGTGGTGTTGCACTGTATATTGATGACCTGTATAGGTGTAAGCTTATAAATGGAATGTCCTTTGCACTACCAGGGATTTTGGAATGTGTTACTGTTGAGATTGACCAAGATAAAACAAAAAATCTAATTATAAGTTGTATATATAGAACGCCGGGAACATGCATTGAGACATTCAGAGATAAATTAGTTGAGCTGTACAATAATATTACTAGTAAGAAAATGGTAGTAATTTGTGGAGATTTCAATATTGATTTACTAAATCCATATCAACAAAATGTAATTACAAAGTTCATTAATTCTATGTACAGCATGAGTCTATATCCCACAATAACACATCCCAGTAGAATCACAGTTCACACTGCTACACTTATTGACAACCTGTTTGTTAATATTATTGATAAGAAAATAGAAAGTGGATTACTGATAAATGATATAAGTGACCATTTGCCAACCTTTGCACTTATCCATGGCCACACGGGGGCCAATACAGAAAAATTTTAAAATCGTTCAGATACAAATCACAAAATGCAATCAGTTCTTTTAAAGAAGACCTGCTGAAGCAGGACTGGACAAAAGTCTATGTATCAGATGTAAATGAAGCCTATGACACATTTATAAACATTGTAACCACTCTTTATGAAAAAAATTGTCCATTAGTAAAGAAAAAGCTTAAACATAAATTTGCCAATAAGCCATGGTTAACCAAAGGATTACAAAAGGCGTAGCCACCATCTACCCGAAGCATCTGGTTTTAAGGCGCCAGAGATCCGCCGCGCTGAGCGATCGACGGTAGACATGATATTCTCCATCCGCCAACTCCAGGAGAAATGCAGAGAACAGAACATGCCTCTGTACGTCGCCTTCATCGACCTCACCAAAGCGTTCGATCTGGTCAGCAGAGAGGGCCTTTTCAAGATCCTGCCAAAGATAGGATGTCCACCAAAGTTGCAAAGCCTCATCGAATCGTTTCACACCAACATGCAGGGGATAGTGCAGCACGATGGCAACGTCTCAGAGCCATTCAACATACGCAGCGGAGTGAAACAGGGCTGTGTACTTGCGCCAACCCTCTTTGGGATTTTCTTTGCTATGCTCCTGAGGCATGCCTTCAGCACAGCAACAGAGGGAATCTACCTGCACACAAGATCTGACGGCAGGCTTTTCAACCTCGCCCGCCTGAAAGCCAGAACCAAAGTACGCGAGGCTCTAATCAGAGACATGCTGTTCGCAGACGACGCTGCAGTCGCAACCCACACACAGCAGGAGCTTCAGACCCTGATGGACCGCTTCTCCCAGGCATGCAAGGACTTCGGGCTTACCATCAGCCTGAAGAAGACTAACATCTTGGCGCAAGGCACGGAAGCACCACCAACCATCACCATTGATGACTACAAGCTGGAGGTCGTGAATCAGTTCACGTACCTGGGGTCCACGATCAGCAACAACCTCTCCCTTGATACAGAGATTAACAAGAGGATTGGAAAATCAGCCTTCACACTCGCTCGCCTCACCACACGAGTGTGGGAGAATCTCAAACTCTCTGTCAAGACGAAGATGGCAGTGTACAACGCCTGCGTCATCAGCACACTGCTCTATGGGAGTGAGACGTGGACAACATACGCCCGGCAGGAAAAGAGACTGAACTCCTTCCACTTGCGCTGCATTCGCCACATCCTGGAAATATCCTGGCAGGACAAAGTGCCCAACACAGAAGTTCTGTCCCGCGCCGGCCTTCCCTCCATGTTCACTCTACTCAGGCAGCGCAGGCTCCGCTGGCTAGGCCACGTTCACCGTATGGAGGATGGCAGAATCCCCAAAGACGTCCTCTATGGAGAACTGGCAACTGGCAGGAGAGACGTTGGCCGCCCACAGCTGCGCTTTAGAGACGTCTGCAAGAGAGACATGAAGGCCCTGGATATCAACACAGAGCGCTGGGAGGACCTTGCAACGGACCGCTCCAAATGGAGAGGCACCCTGACCAGACAGCTCAAGGCGGGTGAAGAGAGACTGACTGCTGCAGCAGATGAAAAAAGGACCCGCAGGAAGAACCGCCACAGACCCAGCAGCACGGAGACCACCCACAAGTGTGACCTGTGTGACAGGGACTGTCATTCGCGCATCGGCCTGTTCAGCCACAGGCGGTGCTGTTCCAGCAGAGTAGACGTTTAGGATTCTCTTCCATGGTCATCATAGACCAACGGAGGCCGACGACAAAAGGCGTGTAAAAAGAAAAATTTATTATATAAAGCTTTTCTAAAGAAAAGGACAAAAGAAGCAGAGCAGCGGTATAAAACATACAAAAATAAGTTAACATATATAATAAGATGTAGTAAAAGAGACTATTACAGTAAAGAACTGGAGAAAAACAGAGACAATATTAAAAATACATGGACAATATTTAACAATATCCTTGGAAATAAAAACAGAAATACAAGCTACCCAACCAATTTTTCAAAAAATAATAAAACGACTCAGAGTGTGAATGCAGCTTCACCTGCAGATGAATTTAATAACTTTTTTGTTAACATTGGTCCTAATTTGGCTCGAGAAATACCCATTACGGCACCCACAGGTGATACAGTAAGCAAAAACACTGCTATAAAAGACTCCCATTTTCATAAAGAACACAGACGAGAGAGAGGTCATTGAAATTGTTAAATCGTTTAAAAGTAAAACATCTACAGACTGTGATGGTATTGACATGCTCTTAGTCAAAACTATTATTGAATGCTTAGTGAAACCACTGACGTATATCTGTAACCTGTCTCTCCAAACAGGTATATTTCCCAATGCAATGAAAATAGCTAAAGTAATTCCAATATACAAGACGGGTGACAGAGGGGAACTTTCAAACTATAGACCAATTTCACTATTGCCGCATTTTTCCAAGATACTTGAAAAAATATTCTATGAGAGAATTGACAACTTCATACTGAAGAATAATTTATTGTGTGAGCAGCAATATGGGTTCAGACACAAGAGGACAACTGCATTTGCTCTAATGGAATTTATAGAAAAAATATCAACTGCCGTTGAAAATAAAGAGTATTCAGTTGGGGTATTCCTGGATCTTAAAAAAGCATTTGATACAGTGGATCATAATTTATTATTAAAGAAACTACAAAATTGTGGTATTAGGGGAGTAGCACTGTCCTGGTTATGTAGTTACTTAAAGAATAGATATCAGTATGTATGTGTTGGTAACAAAAACGCACAGTTACTGAAGGTTACTTGTGGAGTCCCACAGGGTTCAGTTTTGGGGCCATTGTTATTCAATATGTATATAAATGATATATGTAAAGTTTCAGAAAAATGGATTTAATATTGTTTGCCGATGACAATAATTTATTATGCAGTGGAAGCAATTTGGAACAACTTTTGGATACACTCGGAAAGGAATTAGGAAAGCTTAAACTGCGGTTTGATTCAAACAAATTAATGCTCAATTTAAGTAAGACAAAATTTATAGTTTTTAACAACCATCACAACAACTTAGTATCTAAACTCAGTGTAAATGGTGTAGAGATTGAAAGGGTATCCAAAACTAAATTTCTTGGTGTAATAATTGATAATAAACTGTGTTGGAAGTCACATATTAATTATATTAAAGGTAAAATATCCAAATCAATTGCAATACTACACAGAGTGAAATATTTGCTGAATCAACCCACACTATATACCTTGTATCATTCATTAATACTCCCATACATGACATATTGTACTGAAGTATGGGGAAATACATATAAAACAAACATATATCCAGTCTTTATGCTTCAGAAGAGAGCTATTAGAATAATAAACAAAACTGCTTACAGGGAACCAACAAACCCACTTTTTCTTAAATTAAAAGCTCTCAAGTTGAAAGATCTGGTTGACTTTAAAACTGCAGTAATAATGTTTAAAGTGAAGAATCTATCACTGTCCGCAAATATCCAAAAGCTGTTCCAAATAAGGGAGAAACAATATCATTTCAGAGGAACATGTATATTTCAAAAACCTTCAGTGAGAACTACCACCAAGCAACACTATGTTTCAAAGTGCAAGGAGTCAGATTACGGAACGATTTTGGACCTGAATTAAAATCATGTACAACGCTTGGACAATTTAAACAAAAACTAAAGGAAGAAATACTCCAAACATATATACAAGATGACATGTAAAATCACATAAGGATTGTCATATCCAGTCTGCGTTGTGTTGTTGCTTAGTTTTTGGTTTTTTTTGTCACATTTTGTCTTAGCTTTGTTCTGAATTGTAATCGCTCTTGTTTGGTTTTTTTTTTGAATTCTTGGATGGAATATGGGTGGGCAATATAAGCTGCGGCTTCAGCCATCACCCATTTCGGATAACTTATGTTGAACTGTATAATCAGAGGAGTTATTGTCTAATTTGACCTTGTTGGATTTTCTTTCCCCCTTTGTTATATTATTCTGTTTCTTTTAATCTGTACTTTTAATCTATCCGAAATGAAGATTGATTGATTGATTGATTGATTGATTGATTGATTGAATTATTGATTGATTGAATTATTGATTTGCCTTCTGCCTTACTGAGTGAGATCATCTTCTTCTTTTAGATTTGATTGGCAGTTGGCAACCAACTTACAGGCGCATTACCGCCACTGACTTGATTATCATCACTCTATATCTTTGTATAAGGAGTTCTGAACAACTCCTTACGTGTGAAAAAATTATCCATCCTTGGACTGTCCGAGGTCAGGCTGTAGTGGCTCCAGATCCACTGCCTCAAATTTCAATGACTGTTTTGCTAATAAGTCCACATCCTCATTACCCTCTATTCCAACATGGGCTAGAATCCAAAGAAAGCTTACTGACTGACCTTTACTGTAGAGGGTGTAAATTAAGGAGTGGATTTCTACAATTAGGTCCTGCCTACACGACTGCAGTGACTGAACACTCTTGAGAGCTGCCCAACTATCTGAAGCAATGACTGCATTATTCCTATAATTTATCTCCAACCACGGTAGAGCTAATATAATGGAAACTAGCTCAACTGTGTATACTGATAAGTGACTGCTGGTTCTTTTATTGATAGATACACTACCGTTCAAAAGTTTGGGGTCACTTAGAAATTTCCTTATTTTTGAAAGAAAAGCACTTTTTTCAATGAAGATAACTTTAAACTAATCAGAAATACACTCTATACATTGCTAATGTGGTAAATGACTATTCTAGCTGCAAATGTCTGGTTTTTGGTGCAATATCTACATAGGTGTATAGAGGCCCATTTCCAGCAACTATCACTCCAGTGTTCTAATGGTACAATGTGTTTGCTCATTGCGTCAGAAGGCTAATGGATGATTAGAAAACCCTTGTGCAATCATGCTAGGTCTGCAATGCTGTAATTGCTGCAAATGGAGGATTCTTTGACGAAAGCAAAGTTTGAAGGAAAAAATTATTATTTCAAATACAAATCATTATTTCTAACCTTGTCAATGTCTTGACTATATTTTCTATTCATTTTACAACTCATGGTGGTAAATAAAAGTGTGACTTTTCATGGAAAACACAAAATTGTCTGAGGTGACCCCAAACTTTTGAACAGTAGTGTATTTTATACTGAGGAATGTATACCGCAGCTCCACTACGACCAGTTGTAGGGTCCTTGGAACCATCGGTAAATGCTATCAGCATGTTTCTGAAGTTCTCTTCAATATATTTATGCACTATATAATCTGTTGCTGATTGCTTATGTTGCCTCCCCAGTTGTTGTATTTCAAAATCTACTAGTGGCATCTTAAACAGCCATGGAGGAATAACAGACCACAGGACCGTTGGGCTAAAATCTATGTGTTTTAATCCTGCCTGCTCAGCAATGGCATCGCTTATCCATCCAAAGCTACTAATGTTGGACTCATTGTGTTCCCAGCAATCATTAGGAATAGCTTTTGCAGGATGTGACCTCTTATGCCCCTTCAAGTTGATCCAGTATGCCAGCATTAATTTGGTTCTTCTTAACCTTAAGGGCATTTCACCCGTCTCTACTTGGATCGCTGATACTGGAGAAGTTTTAAATGCACCACAACATATCCTAAGAGCCTTCGTCTGCTCTCTGTCAAGTTGGTTCAGGTGACAATCAGCAGCCGACATGAACGCAACACATGCATAGTCTTGTGTTGCTCTCATTAGCTCTCGATATACCCTCAACAGAGAGGCCCTAGAGGCCCCCCAGTCCCATCCTGCAAGACATCTCAAAATATTATATATTTTCTTACATTTTCCTTTAGTTTTTTCAATATGTTGCTTCCAAGTTAGTTTTTCATCAAATAACACACCTAAATACCGAACTACCTTTACTTGCTCTAACTTTTGGCCATAAAGTTTTAAAGAAATTTCTTTGTGACATTTAGAGAAGAAAATCACTTGTATCTTTGAGACCGATAATTTAAAAGCCCACCGGTTTGCCCATTGTTCAACTTGGTCTATCACTGCCTGCATTTTCCTCTGAATGTACACAAGATTACATCCCCTTATCCATAAGGCCCCATCATCTGCATACAAGGCCTTCCCTATTCCCTTATCCATTCCTTCAAAAAGATCATTAATCATGATATTAAACAGAACAGGGCTACACACACTGCCTTGGGGAGTACCATTTTCAACTTGATATAATTTGGAGTACTCTGTACCAACTCTTACCTCAATCGTTCTATCAGTATATTAGGGCAGTATATAGGGCAGTATATTATCCCCTATTCTATTTAATCTTTACATGGATGAGTTGTCAAAACAACTGAATGCCTGTAAAACTGGGTGTTTAATAGGGAATAAGTTAGTGAATCATTTTATGTATGCTGATGATCTAGTTATTCTCAGTCCAAGTAGTGCTGGTCTTCAGGAGTTATTAAGAGTGTGCAGTGCTTATGGAGAGGAAAATGACATAAAATATAATACAAATAAGAGTTGTGTGCTGATTTGCCGCACTAAAGAAGATTTGTTAATGAAATTCCCTGTCTTTGAATTGGCAGGCAGGGAATTAATTGTCAGGGATAAAATTAAATATCTGGGACATTTTATTAATGATAGAATGACTGATGATGATGATATTTTCAGACAACACTGCAAAATCTACATGCAAGCAAATATTCTTGCACGCAGATTTGGTTTTTGTTCAGATGAGGTGAAACTGGTTCTTTTTAAAACCTATTGTACACCTTTATACACTGCTCATTTATGGATAAATTATAGGAAACAAAGTATGCAGAAATTACAGGTTGCTTACAATGATGCCTTAAGAATTTTACTTAAAAAGCCTCGATGGTGCAGTGCTTCCGAGTTATTTGTCTCATCACGTGTAAATACTCTGCATGCAGTAATAAGGAATCTTATGTATAAATTCATCTGTCGGCTTGATGTATCTAGAAATGAAATCATTCAAGTCATGTCTAGCATTAAGCTCAGTTCTATTCGCTGTCAGTCACAGTTTAGAAGGCACTGGTACAGTTGTCTTTTTAAGTCTTTTTAAAGTCTGTACTGTCTTTGTACTTCTCTTAGCAGTTGTGTCTTAGTGTTTTTTGTAACTTTTTGATTGTTTCTCTTATTAACTGTTTTTTTCAACTGTCTTGTTTTTACTTTTTTTGATGGACCTTGAGTCTGGAATAAAGTCTTTGATTGATTGATTGATTGATATCATACAGGAAATCTAATACCCAGTTGTATAAATTACCTTCAGTACCAAATTGATTTAATTTAATCAACAACCCTTCCTTCCACAGCATGTCATACGCTTTTTCTACATCAAAGAAGACAGCTATCACATTTTCCCTATTTACCTGGGCCTTCCTAATTTCAGATTCTATGTGTAAAATGGAATCCATAGTATTTCTCCCTTTTCGGAACCCACTTTGAAAAGGAGAAAGACACTCCCTCCCTTCAAAAATGTAATTCAGCCTTTCAGTCACCATTCATTCCATTGTTTTCCCTAACTGTGAGGTAAGAGCTATTGGCCTATAATTATTGGGATCCGATGACTCTTTCCCTGGCTTTAACACTGGAACTATAACTGATTGTTTCCATGCCCTAGGAATCTTCCCAGTTTCCCAAACTTTATTAAACAGCTTTAATATTGTTTGAAGTGCACTCTCCTCCATGCACGACAACATTATATAACATACGCCATCCTTCCCTGGTGAAGACTGCTTCGATTTCAGAATAGCCCTTTTCAATTCCGATAGAGAGAATGGCAAATCTATCATGCCCCTTGAAGTATTCTTCCTTATGTTCACATGTGGGTATTTGGATAAAGTGCTTTCCCTGCCTTGTCTAATTGTGTTTGGTAGGTTTTCTGAATTATGAATCTTCACTAAAGTTTGTGCCAAAAGCTTTGCTTTGTCTATACTAGTAATAGCTATTTCCAAGGTTGTCATAGCCAGGAGCGGCACTGGGGTTAAGCTCCCAGTGCTCATAAAATGCTCCTTACGGCGTGCATCTCGAAAAGCCTCTGACAACTAAGTCCAACTCCTAGCCTGCCCGTGTGGTTTAGTCTCCAAGCCCGGCGGAACTGCTTTTACTAATAGGAGAAGGGGCGAGGGCGGATCTCTGGCGCCTTAAAACCAGATGCTTCGGGTAGATGGTGGCTCGTCAACCTGGTAAGGTAGCCCATCTAGGGGAAGGTAAACCCTGATTTCAAACCTCCGCTGCCTTGCGGCACACCCGGTCACAGGAAAGGCTTCGGGAGTCAACCCTGAGGAAAAATCCGGAGTCGGAGCCCCTAAGGCAGTTCTCTGTTGTGCTCAACATCGTTCTGGCAGCTCCTGCGATGGCGCTGGTGCCAAACTAGCTGGCTGCACGGTGGCGCAGTGGTTTAGCACTGTGGCAGCACAGTTTTACCCTCGGCCGGGGGACTGCGGGGATCATGAGATCGTGGGTTCGATCCCAGCCCCCGACCAACAGTGAGCTGTGTGGAGTTTGCATGTTCTCCCCGTGTTGCGTGGGTTTACTCCGGGATTTCTCCGGTTTCCTCCCGCACACCAAAAACATGTAGGTTTAGGGCGCTCGCGCACGCAGCGACCAGCAGCCGGGGGCTTGTCACCAGACTGCAAACCAAGTCTACCTACGGGTACAAATAAGTAACAAAAAAAAAAAAAAAAAACTATAGCAGCCCTGCTGTTCCTTTGGATTCATCAGTGACGTGGAGAGGGGGGACATGCTGCATGGGTAACATCTTGTCCTCCATATCTTCCTGCCCAGGCTTGAATCCTACCAACGCCCAACGCTGGAAGGTAGAACACCGGTGCGCATCGGCCTGTTCAGCCACAGGCGGTGCTGTTCCAGCAGAGTAGACGTTTAGGATTCTCTTCCATGGACATCATAGACCGACGGAGGCCGACGACGACAACGATTTCCACATTATTCAGGTTCAGGTTACTTTATTTGTACCCGTAGGTGTCTAGCACTGGTATTTTGTACTCCTAATACCACTCATTTTCTTAACCACTCCCCAAATATTTGATAGCTGTGTTTCTCTTCCTATAGTATTACATACTGTCTCAAAAATAAACGCTTAGCTGTTTTAATTGTTTTCCAGACAATTGCCTGACATCGTTGAGTACAAACGATGTCAGGCAATGTCGTATGATGTCGTAAACGATGTCAGGCAATGTTGTATGATGTCAGGCGATGTTGTATGATGCTTTCTCACGTCTGAATGCCCTATTTCTATTTTTAATAGCTTTATTACAATCACCCTACCAAGGGAGAATCTTACGTTGTCTATAACCTCTACTTTTTGGTATTGTTTGATTTGCAGACTCAACTATAATCGCACTGACAGGAGATTAAAGAAGAGGAACGTCACAAAGCTATGAGGAAAACGTCACAAAGCTATGAGGAATACATCATAAAGCTATGAGGAAAACGCCACAAAGCTATGAGGAAAACATCACACGTGGCGGTAATGTTCCTGAGAAGAAGAGTGATATAAAGTGAAGTATGTGGCGGTGTTGTAGTGATGGGTAGATGAGGCGTCATGAAGCATTTCGACACATTGCCAAACTGTATTGATATTGTGTCGATACTGTGTCACTGAATACAGACACCTGCTGGACCTTAAAAATCCCTACAGGCAACCTAGTTGACACTCAACTGACACTGATTTGATGACCTAGTATATACAATAATATAATTTAAGTCATTGTATTTTATATTGTATTATTTCATATCTTCATTTTAATTTAAAATATCTTTGATATTTTTAGATACAGTCAATAAATAATGTGAACATGTATCATAACATGAAAATCTAAGTGAACGTGTTGTGAATGAGGATGCTTGTGGACTGGGATTGTTTTTTTTTTACAAATTTTTATTCAAAAAAAATAAGTTTTTCCAACGTTTTCAAATTGAGTCTGTTACGCTTTTTTGATACAACTTCGCCAGCTGTAGAAAACACCCGCTCACACGGCACAGATGAGGCTGGAGTGAAGAGAAATTGTAAGGAAAGCTGAAAGAGGTTTGGATAGATCGTCTTTTGGTTGTCCCAGTATCTCATAGGATCCTGGGACCTGGCAATATTGCCCTCTGCCAGGTATCTCTGCACCTCCTGGATGGCATCAGCTGTGGCACTTTTGGTGTGCCTGCCCACTTCGATGTCGAGATGTTGCCAAAGGTTATCTAAAAAACAACAAATTGGCATTTTAGTACATGATTTCCAAATAACAACAAACAAACAATGCTGAATAACATGCCTGAAGTGGGTGCAGACAGCTGTTGTGAAGACGGTCCTGGCTGGCGCTCATTTGTGCGTCCGATTACAGACGCACATTCTGACCGCAGTCTACTGATGGCCTCATTGCACTTGGAGGAACTGCGGAACCCGAGTGATCTAGGGTCTAGAAGTGTTGCTAGGGTCAACACAATTAATGACTCCAGATTGGAAGCAGTGTCTGTGACTCGACGCTTCAGGTGTTCATGTAGGTGTATGGCTGCCTGTGTGTGCAAGGTTGAAGCATTACGCTCTAGTGTAAGATAGAGCATTTTCATCATCGGGATGACCTTTGACCCTGACACTCGCCTCTCTTCAGACAACTCCACTGTAGTTTGATGGAAAGGAGCAAGCACAAGAAGCGTTTCTCCTATGATGGTATACTCATCAGCTGTAAGTGGAGTCAAATCTGTTTTTAGAGAGGCCAGAGATACCCACACTGGTTCCCTCTCATCATGTAGCCTTGACAACATTTCATATGTGCTGTTCCAGCGTGTTGGCACCTCATTGATAAATTTCAGGGTTGGTTGTCCCATCTGTTGCTGCACTTGAGCAAGCTTCTCCTTGGCTGTAGTGCTTGATCTGAAGTATGTGACAATGTGCCTAGCTTTGTGTCTGATGGAAGTGTGGGGATCTGATCACATGATTTACTAACTAATAAATTGAAACTATGTGCAATGCAAATTGAGTGCCGAATTTGGAGCTGTCTAGTGGATGCAATCATGTTTGGTGCTGCGTCAGTCACAAGACACTTTACTTTATTGGTTATGGCCCAGTCCTCCATCATGCCCCTTTTGACTTGGGCCAAATTGTCAGCAGTGTGACTTTGCGGAAAGTATTGCACTCCCAACACAGATGTACACAACTGCAAATTCTCATTAATGTAATGACAGTTAAGAGCCAAGTAAGCCTCCATGTTCACAGATGTTCACACGTCAGCTGTTATACTCACTGCCACAGCTTGCTGTACTTCCATTTTCACTTGTTCCCTTTCCTCCTCGTACTTTTTGGCCACCATTTGTTTGATGGTCTGAAAATTACACCAAGTCAAACCAAAAGCAAATCAATATATTTAAATTAAAGATTAAATAAATTGGATATATCAACTCCTACTTTAGATAATTTCCACACAAACCTTTCTGGCTGACAAAACATATGAGGGCTGAAGGACCTGAACCAGTTCCCTGAACCCTTCACTCTCCACAATGCTGAGGGGCTGGCAGTCCTTCAGGATGAAATTCAGCAGAGCCTCATCCAGCATCTGCTTCCTGGAAGCTTGATGGTTAAAAATGAAGTAAAGAATAAATTAATAGGAATTAATTATCAATAAAGCAACTGTGAGTAAGTTGTAGAATGGCTGTATACCTGAGTTTATCCTGGGTGTATCTGGGACTTCATTCTCATGCCTGGCCCTATAATGCCTCAGCAATGAGGTAGTGGTTTTGTTTAAATAGGAAAGTTCTGTCGAACAAATTTGACATTTAACCTGCAGAAAATAATATGAATAGTAAATTACAGTGGGCAAAAAAGTATTTAGTCAGCCACCAATTGTGCAAGTTCTCCCACGTAAAAGATGAGAGAGGTCTTCAATTTTCTTCATAGGTATACCTCAACTATGAGAGACAAAATGAGAAAAAAAAAATCCAGAAAATCACATTGAAGGATTTTTAATGAATTAATTGGTAAATTCCTCAGTAAAATAAGTATTTGGTCACCTACAAACAAGCAAGATTTCTGGCTCTCACAGACCTGTAACTTCTTCTTTAAGAGGCTCCTCTGTCCTCCACTCGTTACCTGTATAAATGGCACCTGTTTGAACTCGTTATCAGTATAAAAGACACCTGTCCACAACCTCAAACAGTCAGACTCCAAATTCCACTATGGCCAAGACCAAAGAGCTGTCAAAGGACACCAGAAACAAAATTGTAGACCTGCACCAGGCTGGGAAGACTGAATCTGCAATAGGTAAGCAGCTTGGTGTGAAGAAATCAACTGTGGGAGCAATTATTAGAAAATGGAAGACACACAAGACCACTGATAATCTCCCTCGATCTGGGGCTCCACGGAAGATCTCACCCTGTGGGGTCAAAATTATCACGAGAACGGTGAGCAAAAATCCCAGAACCACATGGGGGGACCTAGTGAATGACCTGCAGAGAACTGGGACCAAAGTAACAAAGGCTACATCAGAAACACACTACGCCACCAGGGACTCAAATCCTGCAGTGCCAGACGTGTCCCCCTGCTTAAGCCAGTACATGTCCAGGCCCGTCTGAAGTTTGCTAGAGAGCATTTGGATGATCCAGAAGAGGATTGGGAGAATGTCATATGGTCAGATGAAACCAAAATAGAACTTTATTGTAAAAACTCAACTTGTTGTGTTTGGAGGAGAAAGAACACCATACCTACTGTGAAGCATGGGGGTGGAAACATCATACTTTGGGGCTGTTTTTCTGCAAAGGGACCAGGACGACTGATCCATGTAAAGGAAAGAATGAATGGGGCCATGCATCATGAAATTTTGAGTGAAAACCTCCTTCCACCAGCAAGGGCATTGAAGATGAAACGTGGCTGGGTCTTTCAGCATGATAATGATCCCAAACACACCGCCCAGGCAACGAAGGAGTGGCTTCGTAAGAAGCATTTCAAGGTCCTGGAGTGGCCCCAGTCTCCAGATCTCAACCCCTTAGAAAATCTTTGGAGGGAGTTGAAAGTCTGTGTTGCCCAGCGACAGCCCCAAAACATCACTGCTCTAGAGGAGATCTGCATGGAGGAATGGGCCAAAATACCAGCAACAGTGTGTGAAAACCTTGTGAAAACTTACAGAAAATGTTTGACCTCTGTCATTGCCAACAAAGGGTATATAACAAAGTACTGAGATGAACTTTTGTTATTGACCAAATACTTATTTTACCGAGGAATTTACCAATTAATTAAAAATCCTTCAATGTGATTTTCTGGATTTTTTTTTCTTATTTTGTCTCTCATAGTTGAGGTATACCTATGATGAAAATTGGAGACCTCTCTCATCTTTTACGTGGGAGAACTTGCACAATTGGTGGCTGACTAAATACTTTTTTTACCCCACTGTAAGAGTCACTTTGAAATGAATTTGAATTCAGATAGATTAAGTGGAAACTGAGAGGAACAGGATGAAACAACAAGGAAATTAAAACAAATACCTTATTTTCCGATATGAGATCAAAATGGTCCCACACGGTGGAAACCTTTCTTCTGGCTTGAGGCTGCTCCATAATTCTTGATGAATTTGACGATGAACCGCAGAAGATCAAAGATTCTTTTGGCAGATGCATCCCGTTGACAGATGCGCTTCCTTATAAACACAGTTTGGTGCATCAGTGTCAGTTCGAAACAGTTCCCGTATTGGTCACGTGACTTTCTTAAAGCGATATGCGCACTGACACGGGGTTTTGCTCTATGAGCTCGACACATGCGCCGACGCATCGGTGTTGCCGGACCCATCACTAGTGGTGAGCAGCCACAGCATGAAGAGGCGGCAACTCTCTGCTGAAGAAGAAGGCGATTTGACCAGGACACGAATTCAACTAGGAGGAATGAAGGTGCGAAGCAAGGATGAGGAGGTTTGGAGCACAGTGGAGTGTAGAAAAAAGAAAAGTAGATGCCAGTCAAGTGTGTTATCAGGTGCTGATGAATCAGAAGATGATCAATCCCGGAATAATCAGAAGGAGTGTAAAGTAATCATTAAACTTACTCAGGAAGGGTCATCATTTTGTGAGTGGAACCCAATTAAGCTCTCAAATGCAATTAATAAGTTACTTTGAGAAGTTTTAAATGCAAGAATCCTTTGTAGTGGTTCATTACTAGTCACATATAAAGATAGTGTTCAGCAAGGAAAAGTAGTCAGAGTCACTAAGATGGAGGGGAAAAGAGTGCAGTGTTCAGTATTGGAAGGAAATAAGGCAATGAGAGGAGTGATATCGGGAATTTCAACGGCTGTCTCAACTGATGAAATAAAGGAAAACATATCTGGAGCAAAAGTGATGGAGGTGCAAAGGTTGGAAACTAATAGAAATGGTGAAAAATGTGATAGTCTGTCGGTAATGTTAACATTTGATGAAACAAGACTGCCAAGTAAGGTGTTTGTTGGCTACATGAGCTATGAAGTCAGACATTACGTTTAGCTTCCACTCAGATGTTTCAAATGCCAAAAGTTTGGTCATGTTGCAGCGATATGCAAAGGTAGACAGACAGCGATGTGCAAGATGCTCCGGTGAACATAAGAATGGCAAGTGTGAAAGCGGAGCCAAATTAAAGTGCTGTAACTGCGGTGGTGAACATAGCGCTGCATATTGAGGTTGTGAAGCCAGCAAAAGAGCGGCAGAAATTCAGCAGGTAAAAGTCTCCCAGGGATTAACATATGCAGAAGCTGCGAAAAAGGTGCCAGCTAAAAAAGTGGCAGTGGACTCTAATAGGGAAAGTGCGCAAGCTTGCAGTGCATGCAGTAGGATTAAGGAAGATACTCTGGTGTGATATCCTACCGTGTAGCAATGATCACACTTGAGTTATTTCTTTGGCTAACTCTTGCCATTTATTCTGCAACACAAACGACAATGACTGAACATGGATTCTGCGCGGGGTTTTTACACTCTTATTCTAATGTGTCCCCTTAGTAGTAGTGCTGAACAATACAGGTAGTTCCCCCTAGAGGCATGTGCCAGTAATGTTTTCATTTAGACTTGCAGTCTACCACATCCCTCCCCTCTAGATTAAACTACTCTTAATTACACTAGCCAATTATACTAGACATCCTGGAACTCCCATTTAACCCTAAACTATCACAGTTACTTTTTAACTTCTTAAACACATGTGCCATACACATAATTTCTTTCTCTCTTTTTTTTTTTTTTCACATGTATAACACACATAACAGTCTAACTGGGGAATTGGTTTGACTACCGCATCCCAGTGAGGTTCCAGGACGCATTCTTGTCCTGTGGCTGGGGAACTCACTACTGACTAAGTATAGTCCTTCAAGTAGTCTGGAGCTTTCCTAGCTCGCTGAGATCTTCTCACGGCGGGTGAGCCAACTGCAGGTGAAGACTCAGACTGCTCCACTGTTTCGGCTGCTGCAGTGCTGCCCGTAGAATCTGCAGAGACGGGTACCTCAGGTATCACCTGAAGTGGTGGTTCGTTGATGCTCTCCTCAGAATGGGTGTCAGACAACACCTCCGGTGCCGTCGGCAGGGGAATGGAGCTCCTACCACGAACTTGGTCGATGTGTCGCCTCACCACTTGTCCATGGCCTAATGTCACCTTGAATGACACAGGGCCTGTCTTTTCTGTTATTTCTCCTGGTACCCAGGCGGGTCCTGAGCCAAAGTTGCGGGTGTAGACCACGTCTCCTTCTCTCAGTATTCTCTCTCTAGCATGCATGTCATGATAACCTTTTTGTCTCTCTTGTTTATCATGCACTTTGTTTCTGAAGTCTGGATGTATTAAGTCAAATGTTGACCTCAACTTCCTTCCACACAACAGCTCAGCTGGTGACTTGCCAGTTGTAGATTGGGGTGTTATTCGATAGCTGAACAGAGCTCGCGACATTCGGGTTTCAATAGAGTCTCCTGCCATCTTTTTCATGAGTGACTTGAACGTCTGCACGGCCCTCTCGGCTAAGCCATTAGAAGAAGGATGGTATGGCGCAGTCGTGATGTGACGTATGCCATTCTTTTCAGAAAACTCTTGGAACTGTTCACTCGTAAAACATGTACCGTTATCTGATACTATGATTTCAGGTATGCCATGTTGGCTGAAACTCTTTCTAAGACATTCAATGGTAACAGTAGAAGTAGAGCTACTCACAGAATATGCATCGATCCACTTTGAGTATGCGTCAACTATGATCAGGAACATTCTTCCCATCCATGGACCTGTGTAGTCAATGTGAATTCTTCTCCATGGTTTATCTGGAACTTCCCAGGGATGTAGTGGGGCTGCTGGAGGACTGTTCCTGTTCTCCTGGCATGCCGCACATGACTTCACAAGCGCCTCCACCTCTGCATCCATGTTGGGCCACCACATGTAACTCCTCGCCAACGCTTTCATGCGAGTGATGCCAGGGTGTGCTTGGTGTAGTTGTTGCAGTAAGGCATTCCGACCAGGTGGTGGAACAACCACGCGTCCTCCCCACAGGATACAACCTTCCTGGGTGCTGAGCTCATCCTGTCGTCGGGCATAGGGAATGAACTCAGGACTGTTCATCTTCGGCCATCCTCGCAAGATGTATTCTCGCACTCTTGCTAGAACAGGGTCTTTGTCTGTCCACTTCTTTATTTGTTGTGCGTTCACCAGGGGCACGCTGATATCTTCAAACAATAGCACTCTCTCCTCCTCCTCAGGCGTGCTGTCTCTTCCTCCATCCAAGGGTAGCCTACTCATCGCGTCAGCATTCGTATGGTCCCGTCCGGCTTTGTAAACGATGGTGTACTCATACGCTGCTAATGTAACGGCCCATCTCTGAATTCTCTGAGATGTCATCTGGGGTATGGCTCTCATTTCACTGAACAGTGAAATTAGTGGCTTGTGGTCAGTCACTATAGCGAACTGTCTCCCGTACAGGTATTTGTGGAACTTTTTTACACCAAATACTACTGCAAGGCCCTCCTTGTCTAGCTGGGAGTAGTTTTTCTCAGCTGCACTAAGAGTTCTTGAGACGAACCCTATGGGTCTCTCTGAGCCATCCTCCATACGATGAGAGAGTACAGCTCCCACACCGTAGGGTGATGCGTCACACGCCAGGATGAGTGGTTTGTTTGAATCGTAGTGCACTAACACACTACAGGACTGAAGTAGCGCTTTGGACTCTTCAAACGCCTTCTGCTGCTTGACCCCCCATGACCATTTTTCTTCCTTCTTAAGTAAGGTATGTAGTGGTGCCAGCAGCGTGGAGAGCTTTGGGAGGAACCTATGGTAATAGTTCAACAAGCCCAGGTAGGCTTTTAACTCAGTAACATTTTGTGGCTCAGGCGCCTCCGCAATGGCTTCCACTTTGTCTGTCAGAGGGTGTAGACCACTGGCATTGATCTTGTGGCCTAGGAACACCACCTCTTTTCCCATGAACTCACACTTGCTTCTTTTCAACCTCAGACCGCTTTTCTCCAACCGTTGAAGCACTTCCTCCAACGTTTTCAGATGTTCTTGTTCATTTGGTCCTGTACAAAGGATGTCATCCAAATAAATGGCAACATTCGGAATTCCACCTAGGATGCCCTCCATAGTTCTCTGGAATATAGCAGGACTGGAAGCTACTCCAAATGGTAAGCGTGTGTAGGTATATAAGCCTTTGTGTGTATTGATGGTTACATACTTTCTTGATTCTTCTTCCAGGACTACCTGTTGGTAAGCGTGACTCATGTCTAATTTCGTGAAGTGTCGGCCGCCATTCAGCTGTGCGAAGAGGTCCTCCACTTTAGGAATTGGATACTGATCCACCCGTGATGCTCGATTGACAGTGAGTTTGTAATCTCCACATATTCTAATGGAGCCATCCGGCTTTCGCACTGGGACTATGGGCGCCGCCCATTCTGCAACCTGCACTGGCTCAATGATCTTGTCATCCAGCAGCCTCTGTAGCTCGCTTTCGACCAGTGGCTTGACTGCATAGGGCACTGGTCAGGGTTTGCAGAATCGTGGTGGGGCCTCCTTGTCCACATTAATCTTTGCAGTGACACCTTTTAGCTGTCCTAAGCCTTCTTTGAACACCTCAGCGTGTCTTTCGAGGATCTCCTCCAGCTGCAGTTTGGGCTGAGATTCCACCTTATTCACCAACTGATCAATCATGGCCAGTTCTTGTAGCCAACTTCGCCCTAGTAGATTTGGTCCTTCGCTCCCAACTACTACTACAGGTAAGTCCTTTTCTTTGTTTTTGTGTTGCACCTTCACTTGTGCCATGCCTAGCACGTCTAGCTTCTCTCCTGTGTATGTTTTTAATTTTAATGAACAGGGATTTAATTCTGCTGTGTCTGTTTTCTTCCACAGTTGTGTATATTGCTGTTTACTTAATATGGTTACTCCACAGCCTGTATCAACTTCAAATGTTACTTTCATTCCATTAACATTCATGGTACACGTGATGGGCGCTACCTTGGTCAGCTCCTCTGACATGTTGTAAATTGTGTGAAAACCCATGTCTTCTGTATCACTTTCTCCCTCCCCTCTAAGTTGATTCGCTCGCTGTTCCTTTCCTGGGCCCTTGTTTTCATTCTTTTGCCCTTTTACTGTTGCCTTCTGCACCTGTGCATTGCCCACCTTTGTTCTACATGCTTTCTTAATGTGCCCTCGTTTGCCACAATTATGACACAGCTCAGTGGCAAATTTGCACTCGGCGGCATTGTGCTGGCCTTTGCAGCGATAACAACTGGGGAATTTGCGCTGAGTTTTGTCAGTCGACACTTTGTAGACACCTACTTGGGTCTTAGGCACACGAACATGCGTTGCTGTGTCCTCTGTTAGCTTCCCTTGCATTTCTCTCACATCTTTAGATGCTGTTTCCATCGCTTGGCATAATTCCAAAGCCTTTGCAAAAGTGAGTTTTGTTTCAGATAAAAGTCGCCGTTGCATTCGGTCATCATTCACTCCACACACAAGTCTGTCTCTTAACATTTCTTCCAATGAGTCTTTGTAATCACAGTGCAGTGCTAATTTCCTCAATTCTGCCACATACTCTGCTATGGACTCAGTGTTCCTCCTTATGCGTGAATTAAATTTGAATCGTTGCACGATTTCACTCGGTTTGGGGCTGAAGTGCTTCTGAAGCTCAGCAGTAAGCTGGTCGTACGTTTTATCTTTCGGTAATGCAGGGCTTACTAAATTTCTCAACAAGCTGTAAGTAGTTGCACCAACTCCACTCAACAGTACAGCCTTCCGTTTGTCTGGCTCCTCAATATCATTAGCTTCGAAGAAAAAGTCCAACATTTCACTATATTCTTCCCATGACTGAGTCGAGTTATCAAAAGGGGTTACCGTTCCGATTACAGCCGCCATTGCTCGTCGTGGTGGGGAAACCTCGTTTTCCTCCTCTGAACTTGCACTCGAACTACTGGAGTCACTTGAGTTCGCCACACTTGCAATGTTCTCTGTTTCTCGCCGCTAATTTTTTTTTTTAATCCTCGTCGCCAATTGTGTGATATCCTACCGTGTAGCAATGATCACACTTGAGTTATTTCTTTGGCTAACTCTTGCCATTTATTCTGCAACACAAACGACAATGACTGAACATGGATTCTGCGCAGGGTTTTTACACTCTTAATGTGTCCCCTTAGTAGTAGTGCTGAACAATACAGGTAGTTCCCCCTAGAGGCATGTGCCAGTAATGTTTTCATTTAGACTTGCAGTCTACCACATCTGGTTATGAAGGAAAACAATTTTGTCTTATTTGAGGTAGGTGTGATAAACTGTACTGTGCTAAAAAATCCAAATATTGTGAAAGCAGCAGAAAAATATCTTGGCATTAAGGGGCTACATTGGGAAGCAGTTGAGGACTTGTTAAGTGGGGGCTCCCTAAGAGGGGGCTCTCCAAGTTCGCAGACTAGTGGGTCATAATGGTAATCACAATTTTGCACTGGAATGCCAGAAGTCTAATATCAAATAGCCAAGAATTCAAAAAGCTTATATCTGATAAGCAAGACAAACCCCAGGTAATCTGTATACAGGAAACATGGCTAAAACCTCAGTTGGATTTTGTCATTCAAGGATACACATCAATAACGAACGACAGGGAAACTGGTAGAGGAGGTGTAGCAACCTTTGTGCGTAATGGAACAAATTAATAATGGAAATAGGGAAAGAACATGAATCAATAATGGCAAAAATATGGGCAGCAAAAGACAAAGTTACAATTATTAATTACTATAATCCATGTAACAGATTGACAGTTGACACTTTGAACACTGTACATAGGCAAGCACAGGGTATGGTGGTTTGGTGTGGGGATTTTAATGCACATAATACACTGTGGGGTAGCAGGACTATAGATACAAATGGCACAGTAACTGAGGATTTTTTAGAGGCTAGGGACTTAATATGCATGAATGATGGGAAAGGTACTGTTACGTATGGCTCTCGCGAGCCAAACAATGAGAGCCAAGGGCAGACCAGTGAGTTTGCGTTATTTATTGTGATAAGGGGAAAGGAACAAAGGAACAGGACCTCGTGGGGCCAAAACACAAACGATGACACAAGGGTAAACACTTACACACGATGCAGGATGACAGAAGGGTGGCTGGCGCCGGACGTAGGGGTTCCAGCCTTACCCACGCCAGAGAAGAGCGTGGATAATCGTGCGCAAGGTCACAGCCCCGAGTGATCGGAGCTGCTCCCTTTTATAATGGTTGACAGCGCCTCAGCTGATGAGAGGTAATTGGGCTCCAGCCGTCCCGTAGAGCTTGACAGCTGGAAGCCCGCTGAGACGCTGTCACAATAACAGCTGGGCTGAGGAGGAATATGGCCTGAGCGCCGGTAAGAACGGCGAGTGTGACAGGTACGAGATTTTGCAGTAACCTAGTCACAGAAAGTGTGTTAGACCTAACTTTGGTTTCAAATGCCATTGCAGGAATCACATCTTGGGAGGTGTTAAGTCGGTCAGCTAATGGGAGTGATCATTAGTGATTTTTTTTTCTCTCGGCGCCACACGAGTCGGCTGCCTTTTGCAACAGCGGCTCGATTCCGAGTCTTTTTCCCTTCCTCTCTCTTTTGATCCGTCTTTTTTTTTCACCTCACTTATATCACGGACACACAGATCGTCCTAAATGTCTCCTGAGCCGGTGGACGGAGCCACTGTCTATAGCAGGATACGATACAGCAGAGAACAGCTGCTAGCATTCAACCGCCACCCGGTCCCATTGGAAAAACTCGACATACCGAGAGAACTGAGGCGAAAACGCCGCGGCTGCCGGGCTGGAGTAAGGCGGAGGACAAAAAATATAAGGTACAGACCCTCCCTTCCATCTGTTGTCATGGGAAATGTACGGTCGATACTGGGAAAGTTAGATGAGCTAGCGGCTATCTCCCGTTATGATAGCACATACCGGGAGTGCTCTCTCCTTTTGTTTACTGAGACGTGGCTAACTGAACTAGCAGCAGATGCTAACATTGAGCTGGAGGGTTTTCACATGATACGAGCTGACCGAACACCAGACAGTGGCAAGGCTAGGGGCGGTGGAGTGATAATGTATGTTAACAACAACTGGTGCAGACCGGGACATATCACTGTTAAACAACGACACTGCAGCAAAGACATTGAGTTGCTAGCTGTTAGCATGAGGCCTACATATCTCCCGAGAGAACACTCACACGTGATCTGCATTGTTGTTTATGCAAATCCGACGGCGAACGCTGGGACAGCACGTGACGTCATCCATTCAGTAACCAGCAGGCTGCAGACAGAACACCCAGATGCTCTTCTCCTCATCTCAGGCGATTTCAACCATGTTTCACTGTCTCCCATTCTACCCACGTTCACCCAGTATGTCACATGCCACACTAGAGACAATAAAACACTGGATTTATTCTACGCAAACACTAAGGAGGCGTACACCTCATCACAACTCCCCCCACTCGGGAGATCGGATCACAACTTGGTTCATCTCCGGCCGGTGTACAAACCCCTAGTGCACAGACAACCTCCGACCATGCACACTGTGGAGTTATGGTCTGAGGAGACAATGGACACCCTAAAGGGCTGTTTTGAAGCCACCGCCTGGAAGCAGCTCTGCGATCCACATGGTGAGGACATCGATGGCCTCATTCACACCTTCACGGGCTACCTCAGCTTCTGTGTGGACAAATCCGTTCCCACCAAGACCATACGGCGTCACTCAAACAACAAACCCTGGATCAACCCTGAGATAAAAACACTTCTGAGAGAGAAGAAGAGGATCTTCAGGTCAGGGAACAGGGAGATGCTGAAGTCCGTACAGAGGGAGCTGAGGAGAAAGATCAGAGAAGGCAAGGACAGCTTCAGGAAGAAGATGGAGGACAAGCTGCAACAGAGCGACATCAGCGGGGTCTGGAGAAACCTCAAAACCATCTCGGGGCTCCAGAATACCTCCCCCCAGGCCACAGGGGGCAGGGAGTGGGCGAACAACCTGAATCTGTTTTTCAATAGATTTGACCAACCGCCCTCCCCCCTGACTGCACAACAACCACTGCTGCCTCTAAAGAAATCAAGTCCTGCTGCCCACTCCCCACTCCACCAACACCCCCCCACTCCCAACACACAGCCCCCCATCCTGACCCTGACCAGGACCCAGGTGAGGACGGAGCTGAGGAAGATCAAGGCGAGGAAGGCGCCGGGACCGGACGGCATCAGCGCAAAGCTCCTCAAGTCCTGTGCAGACCAGCTGTGTGGGATTGTGACGTATATCTTCAACATGAGCCTGAAACTGGGGAGGGTACCACAGCTGTGGAAAACATCTTGTGTGGTACCTGTACCAAAAACTTCCCACCCCAAAGACCTGAACAGCTACAGACCGGTGGCCTTGACGTCCCACTTGATGAAGACCCTGGAGAGACTGCTCCTTGCTCACCTCCGCCCCCTGGTGGAACCAGCGATGGATCCACTCCAGTTCGCCTACCAGCATGGCATTGGGGTGGAGGATGCGGTGATCTTCCTCCTTCACCGTTCTCTGTCCCACCTGGAGAAGCCCGGGAATATGGTGAGGATCATGTTCTTTGACTTCTCCAGTGCTTTCAACACCATCCAACCGATGATCCTGAAGGACAAGCTGCTGCGCGCAGGGGTGGACCAGCACCTGTCATCATGGATCCTGGACTACCTCACGAACCGGCCTCAGTTTGTGAGAACCCGGGACTGTGTGTCCGACACGATCATCAGTAGCACGGGGGCCCCCCAGGGAACGGTGCTGGTTCCCTTCCTGTTCACTCTTTATACTGCGGACTTCTCACACAACACAACACACTGCCATCTACAGAAGTTCTCTGATGACTCTGCGATCGTTGGCCTCATCTCCAATGGAGATGAAGCTGAGTACAGAGGGCTTATCCAGGACTTCGTGGACTGGTGCCATCGGAACTGCCTCCAGATCAACGCGAGGAAAACTAAGGAGCTGGTGGTGGACTGCCGCAGGCATGGGCAGCCCCTCACAGTACCAGTAAATATACAGGGAACAGACATCGAGATGGTGACATCCTATAAGTACCTGGGTATTCATCTGAACAATAAACTAGACTGGTCACACAATACTGATGCACTCTACAAGAAGGGACAGCGCAGGCTGTTCCTGCTGAGGAGACTCAGGTCTTTTGGTGTACAAGGGGCGCTGCTGAAGTCATTCTATGACACGGTGGTGGCATCAGCCATCACTTTTGGAGTGGTCTGCTGGGGCAGTGGCATTACTGCAGCCGATAGGAAGAGACTGAACAAACTGATTAAGAAAGCTAGCTCTGTCCTGGGGCAGCGCCTTGATCCGATGGAGGAGATAGGAGAGAGAAGGACGGTGGCTAAACTGTCATCTCTGCTGGAGTCCGAGTTCCACCCTATGCAGGACATACTGAATGCACTGAGGAGCTCATTTAGCAGCAGACTACATCATCCCAGGTGCACAACCGAGAGGTTTCGTAGGTCCTTCCTACCAACGGCTGTCAGACTGTACAACCTAAGCAGGGCTGCTCGCAGAGATAGCAAAAAGACGTAACAAACTAATAGTTTTTTGAATGCAAAAGATGCAATAGACTTACACAATGGTCCCCTCCGGCATACAACTAGGAACATACCGGTCGCTATGGAGGGTGAGAATATGTATGGGCACATAATCATACCATGTAGGATAACTAAGTAGACGGTTATGCTGTTTCATTCCATCTAGCAACAATGCTCTGCACTGTGTGTGTTTATATATTTGCATATTTATTCCATCTAGCTACAATGCTCAGCACTGGGTGTGTGTTTATATATTTATATATCTACATATTATTCCATCTAGCTACATTGCTCCGCACTGTGTGTGTTTATATACTTGCATATTTATTCCACCTAGCTGCAATGCTCCGTACTGTGGGTGTTTATATATTTACATATTTATTCCATCTAGCTACAATGCTCTGCACTGTGTGTTCATATATTCATATATTTATTCCATCCAGCTACAATGCTCTGCACTGTGTGTCTGTGTGTGTGTGTATATATATATATTTTATAGTAATACGTACATATGTTTATTAGCTGCTCTTGCTTGCTTGTTTTTTTTCTTGCCTTCTGATTGTTGCTCTGAGTGTTGCTATCCCTGTGCTGTTGCAATCCTGGAATTTCCCCGTTGTGGGACTAATAAAGGCTTATCTTATCTTATCTTATCTTATCATTACCCAATAAGAGTTAAAATTGGTCTAGAAGAGGGAGAAGAAGAGATGCAATATGGCACAAGATAGAAACTGGGTAAGGCAGATTGGGGTAAATTTAAAAATCTGTGTAAGACTAGACGTGAGTAGCTAAATAGTGAAGACATTTTTGATGGGGAGGAGTTTAGTAAAAGGGTCAGTGCGATTATAGTCGAGTCTGCCAATCAAACAATATCAAAAAGTACAGGTTATAGACAACAAAAGAATCTTCTTTGGTGGGATGATAACTGTAATAAAGCTATTAAAAATAGAAATAGGGCATTCAGACAAGTGAGAAAGCATCATACTTTAGAAGCAGTGCTTGAGTACAAACGGTGTCAGGCAATCGTCCGGAAAACAATTAAAACAGCTAAGCATTTATTTTGGAGACAGTATTATAATACTATAGGAAGAGAAAAACAGCTATCAGATATTTGGGGAATGATTAAGAAAAATGAGTGGTATTAGGAGCGAGTACAAAATACCAGTGCTAAACAAAAATGGGGAAATAGCTATTACTAGTATAGACAAAGCAAAGCTTTTGGCATAAACTTTAGTGAAGATTCATACTGTAGTTCAGAAAACCTACCAAACACAATTAGACAAAGCAGGGAAAGCACTTTATCCAAACATCCACATGTGAACATAAGGAAGAATACTTCAAGGGGCATGATAGATTTGCCATTCACTCTATCAGAATTGAAAAGGGCTATTCTGAAATCAAAGCAGTTTTCACCAGGGAAGGATGACGTATGTTATACGATGTTGTCGCGCACGGAGGAGAGTGCACTTCAAACATTATTAAAGCTGTTTAATAAAGTTTGGGAAACTGGGAAGATTCCTAGGGCATGGAAACAATCAGTTATAGTTCCAGTGTTAAAGCCAGGGAAAAAGTCATCAGATCCCAATAATTATAGGCCAATAGCTCTCACCTCACAGTTAGGGAAAACAATGGAACGAATGGTGACTGAAAAGCTGAATTACATTTTTGAAGGGAGGGAGTGTCTTTCTCCTTTTCAAAGTGGGTTCCGAAAAGGGAGAAATACTATGGACTCCATTTTACACATAGAATCTGAAATTAGGAAGGCCCAGGTAAATAGGGAAAATGTGATAGCTGTCTTCTTTGATATAGAAAAAGTGTATGACATGCTGTGGAAGGAAGGGTTGTTGATTAAATTAAATCAATTTGGTACAGAAGGTAATTTATACAACTGGGTATTAGATTTCCTGTATGATAGAACGATTGAGGTAAGAGTTGGTACAGAGTACTCCAAAATATATCAAGTTGAAAATGGTACTCCCCAAGGCAGCGTGTGTAGCCCTGTTCTGTTTAATATTATGATTAATGATATTTTTGAAGGAATCGATAAGGGAATAGGGAAGGCCTTGTATGCAGATGATGGGGCCTTATGGATAAGGGAACATAATCTTGTGTACATTCAGAGGAAATTGCAGGTAGCAATAGACCAAGTTGAACAATGGGCAAACCGGTGGGCTTTTAAATTATCGGTCTCAAAGACACAAGTGATTTTCTTCTCTAAAAGTCACAAAGAAATTTCTTTAAAACTTTATGGCCAAAAGTTAGAGCAAGTAAAGGTAGTTCGGTATTTAAGTGTGTTATATGATGAAAAACTAACTTGGAAGCAGCATATTGAAAAAACTAAAGGAAAATGTAAGAAAATAAATAATATTTTGAGATGTCTGGCAGGATGGGACTGGGGGGCCTTTAGGGCCTCTCTGTTGAGGGTATATCGAGGACTAATGAGAGCGATACAAGACTATGGATGTGTTGCGTTCATGTCGGCTGCTGATTGTCACCTGAAACAACTTGACATAGAGCAGACAAAGGCTCTTAGGATATGTTGTGGTGCATTTAAAACTTCTCCAGTATCAGCGATCTAAGTATCGGTCACATCCTGCAAAAGCTATTCCTAATGATTGCTGGGAACACAATGAGTCCAACATTAGTAGCTTTGGATGGATAAGTGATGCCATTGCTGAGCAGGCAGGATTAAAACACATAGATTTTATCCCAACGGTCCTGTGGTCTGTTATTCCTTCATGGCTGTTTAAGATGCCACTAGTAGATTTTGAAATACAACAATTGAGGAGGCAACATAAGCAATCAGCAACAGATTATATAGTGCATAAATACATTGAACAGAAAGTGTTTCCTCTGGCTTAAAGACCTTGGCGCGGTGGCAACATATTACCAGAATATTTTAATTTTATACTATTTACTTCTTTTCAAAATTGTACACAGTAATGTTGCATATGGAACTCACCATTTGAAGTATTGTACAACCGAGGCTTGAATATTGGGCCAGTTGGGGTCCCACCCAGACATCCTGTGTTTAGACGTTTTAGTGGTGTTATCCTTCTCTCCTTCCTCTGCCTGAACACTTTCCTCTCCTTGGCTCCTCTCTTCTGTCTCATCTTGCCCTCTCTGAGCCCTGTCTAATTCAGGTTCTCTCTCTGTCTATGGTGGTACACGAACAGGTTAGAAAATATCAAGTGTCATGTTTTGTCCTGCAGGATTTTTTTGTCATGGTTTACATAAATGACAAAAATATGTGTATTTTTTGTATTTTTATTCTAGTGTTTCTTTTTTTCCATTGAGAGAGTAGGGAAGGGAAAGAAACATTCATAATAGTAATGTACTCATGCATACTTAAATTATATGATCAGGTGGGTATAGTAATCAGAAATTCTACTCATGTAAAAGCAGTGCTTTGAAATTAATAATTAAAAGTAGACAATAAAAAATTTCTCATTGAGTTAAGGGTACAAAGGGCACCCACTTAAAAACTTGAGTACTGACTTCAGCCTTGAAGGTTTGAGGTTTTTCTCAAAAATGTATAACAATTTTCTTACAGTTTTCTACTTTTCTCCGTAAAGCTATCTAAAGTTGAAACCATGTTCCTCAAATTTGTAATTTCCTCTAGTAAAATTGACTTTAATTGTACATTTGAAACATTATTGTAAATTTGTGCATTATTTTTGTCTAATTTATGTCTGTTTTTTAAAATAAAATTATTTTTTTAGATAAATTTGAAACAGACTGTAGTATTTTTTTTTACTTTTTCCTTATAACAATTTACATCTTTGACCATAATTTTGCAGTCAGAGCAGAACAATAATTTAACTCTGATTACAAAGAAAAAATATTAATAAAATTGTATTTAATTAAATAAAGCGGAAGAAGATGGATGGATGGATGGAATTAACTTAAATGACCAAGGATGCCGCTATTTCTGTTATAATATTTCTTTACATTTATAGTTTTGTTTTGTTTTTGTTTTTTTCAGAAATCTCACTACCCAGACAGCAGGAAAAATTTCCCTTATTTTGAAATAAAATGTTGACATGTTTAGTTTGTCTGAAGGCTGCTGACAGATAAAAGTCAATGACTTTGTGAATTTCAGTCATCTTAACCTGCCAGGTACATAATAGGGAATTGTAACGGACTCTAAAGACATAACTCACCACAATATGTGTTCATGTACAGAATGATCTGCTTAGGCAGTTATAGTTGTGTGCTCAGGCTTTCTCATCAGGCACATCTCTAGGCAACCGCTGAAGGACCTCAGTTTAGAGCTAGTGTTTTCAGCTGTTGCTTTTTGTCACTGCCACTGGAGAATAAAAACTTGCTCATGCGGGAAAAGAGAGAAATTGCCAGTCTCTTCATTCCTGCTATTCCACATAACTTAATATTGTAGTGGCTGCTGAAATATATCCTCAGCAATTCATCAGTCCCCCTTGCCTTTCCCTTCATATGAAGCTGGCTGCATATGAATTCTAACCACATCTCTTAGCTAAGCGACTCTTCCGTTATTGCCCCCATTTCCAGCAGGTTAAAACCATGATAGTGCCAGCGTTCACATACCTCTTATGATTTTTTTCCACGTTTAAAGTACTTTAATAAACTCAATGTTTGTGTCAGACAGTCACGCTTAGTGAGACACTGCCTGCTGACTGACTGGAAAACTTGTGTGAGCGGGGCGCTTCTAAACTCTGCGCGGATGACGGCCACGCACGTTGTTGATGTGTGCGCTTGGGGAAAGTCAATGCTTCATATATTTTTCTTAATAAATTCATATGGCCTTGGGGTGGCTGTAAAATTTCTGGTGGGACCAGCCGCCACCAAGAAATGTTACCAGAGGAAACCCTGACAGAACTTCAGAAACATGCTGATAGCATTTACCGATGGTTTCAAGGGCCCTACAACTGGTCGTAGTGGAGCTGCGGTATACATTCCTCAGTATAAAATATCTATCAATAAACAAACCAGCAGTCACTTATCAGTATACACAGTTGAGCTAGTTGCCATTATATTAGCTCTACAGTGGTTGGAGATAAATTATAGGAATAATGCAGTCATTGCTTCAGATAGTTGGGCAGCTCTCAAGAGTGTTCAGTCACTGCAGTCGTGTAGGCAGGACCTAACTGTAGAAATCCACTCCTTAATTTACAACCTTCACAGTAAAGGCCAGTCAGTAAGCTTTCTTTGGGTTCCAGCCCATGTTGGAATACAGGGTAATGAGGATGTGGACTTATTAGCAAAACAATCATTGAAATTTGAGGCAGTGGATCTGGAGATCTCACTCAGCAAGGCAGAAGACAAATCGATAATTAACAATATAGTGGAAAAGTGGCAAGAATATTGGGACTCAATAGATACAGGAAGATATCTTTATGACATTCAAAAGCGGGTGGTCTCTGGAATGGGAGTTGGCAGAAACAGGAAAGAGGAGATGCTCATCACCCGATTAAGAATAGGACATACTACTTTGAACCAGACGCTACATAGAATAGATAAACACTCAACTGGCAGCTGTGCACATTGTGGTTCTCCGGAAACAGTTCAGCACATTGTGTTGGAATGTCAGGGATACCAGGAACAAAGGAAACATCTGATTGCAGTAATGGAAAGGGCTAATTTAAGATTTGGTTTGGAAAACATGTTAGGAACCTCAGTCAAAGAAATATACCAACACACTCTACAAGAAGGGACAGCGCAGGCTGTCCCTACTGAGGAGGCTCAGGTCTTTTGGTGTACAAGGGGTGCTCCTGAAGACCTTCTACAATTTGGTGGTGGCATCAGCCATCACTTTTGGAGTGGTCTGCTAGGGCAGTGGAATCACAGCAGCCGATAGGAAGAGACTGAACAAACTGATCAAGAAAGCTAGCTCTGTCCTGGGGCAGCGCCTTGACCCAGTGGAGGAGATAGGTGAGAGAAGGATGGTGGCTAAGCTGTCATCTCTGCTGGAGTCTGAGTCCCACCCTATGCAGGACATACTGAATGCACCGAGGAGCTCATTTAGCAGTAGGCTACGTCATCCTAGGTGCGCGACCGAGAGGTTTCGCAGGTCCTTCCTACCTACGGCTGTCAGACTTTAAAACCTAAGCAGGGCTGCTCGCAGAGATAGTAAAAAAAACATGACAACCTAACAGTATTGAATGCAAAAGACGCAACAGACTTACACAAAATGGTCCCGCTCCAGTATACAACTAGGACAATATAAATTGCTACGGAGGGTGGCAATATTTATGGGTACATATTCATACTTTGTGGGGTAACTAAATAGACTGTTATGCTGTTTATTACATCTATCTACAATGCTCCGCACTGTGTATATATATTTATATATTTATGTGTACATATGTGTATTCACTGCTCATTTCTTATCTTCTAAATTATTGCTCTGAGTGTTGTTATCCCTGTGCTGTTGCAATCCTGGAATTTCCCCATTGTGGGACTAATAAAGGCTTATCTTATATACAGTGGGGCAAAAAAGTATTTAGTCAGCCACCAATTGTGTAAGTTCTCCCACTTAAAAGATGAGAGAGGTCTCCAGTTTTCATCATAGGTATACCTCAACTATGAGAGACAAAATGAGAAAAAAAAAATCCAGAAAATCACATTGTCTGATAAAGAATTTATTTGCAAATTATGGTGGAAAATAAGTATTTGGTCAATAACAAAAGTTCATCTCAATACTTTGTTATACCTTTTGTTGGCAATGACAGAGGTCAAACGTTTTCTGTAAATCTTCACAAGGTTTTCACACACTGTTGCTGGTATTTTGGCCCATTCCTCCATGCACATCTCCTCTAGAGCAGTGATGTTTTGGGGCTGTCGCTGGGCAACACAGACTTTCAACTCCCTCCAAAGATTTTCTATGGGGTTGAGATCTGGAGACTGGCTAGGCCACTCCAGGACCTTGAAATTCTTCTTACGAAGCCACTCCTTCGTTGCCCGAGCGGTGTGTTTGGGATCATTGTCATGCTGAAAGACCCAGCCACGTTTCATCTTCAATGCCCTTGCTGATGGAAGGAGGTTTTCACTCAAAATCTCACCATACATGGCCCCATTCATTCTTTCCTTTACACGGATCAGTCGTCCTGGTCCCTTTGCAGAAAAACAGCCCCAAAGCATGATGTTTCCACCCCCATGCTTGACAGTAGGTATGGTGTTCTTTGCATGCAACTCAGCATTCTTTCTCCTCCAAACACAACAAGTTGAGTTTTTACCAAAAAGTTCTATTTTGGTTTCATCTGACCATATGACATTCTCCCAATCCTCTTCTGCATCATCCAAATACTCTGTAGCAAACTTCAGACGGTCCTGGACATGTACTGGCTTAAAACAGGGGGACACATCTGGTGCTGCAGGATTTGAGTCCCTGGCGGCGTAGTGTGTTACTGATGGTAGCCTTTATTACTTTGGTCCTAGCTCTCTGCAGGTCATTCACTAGGTCCCCCCGTGTGGTTCTGGGATTTTTGCTCACTGTTCTCGTGATCATTTTGACCCCACGGCGTGAGATCTTGCGTGGAGCCCCAGATCAAGGGAGATTATCAGTGGTCTTGTATGTCTTCCATTTTCTAATAATTGCTCCCACAGTTGATTTCTTCACACCAAGCTGCTTACCTATTGCAGATTCAGTCTTCCCAGCCTGGTGCAGGTCTACAATTTTATTTCTGGTGTTTTTTGACAGCTCTTTGGTCTTGGCCATAGTGGAGTTTGGAGTCTTGACTGTTTGAGGTTGTGGACAGGTGTCTTTTATACTGATAACGAGTTCAAACAGGTGCCATTAATACAGGTAACGAGTGGAGGACAAAGGAGCCTCTTAAAGAAGAAGTTACAGGTCTGTGAGAGCCAGAAATCTTGCTTGTATGTAGGTGACCAAATGCTTATTTTCCACCATAATTTGCAAATAAATTCTTTAAAAATCAGACAATGTGATTTTCTGGATTTTTTTTTCTCATTTTGTCTCTCATAGTTGAAGTATACCTATGATGAAAATTGGAGACCTCTCTCATCTTTTAGTGGGAGAACTTGCACAATTGGTGGCTGACTAAATACTTTTTTGCCCCACTGTATTTAAGTGCAACTGGATTAATCAAAAGAATTTAGTTTTTTTTTTTCTGGCCATTCTTTTGTCCACGCTCCAACCCGGTGGGTGGTGATGGTGCACCTGCGGGCTGGTTGCCAGCCGGCAATCAGATCTGGAAGAAGAAGAAGAAGAGTGATATAAGCAGTGACGTGGGTGACGACAACAAAACCTGGATGAATCCCGACTCTTGGTCAAAACATCA
This sequence comes from Pholidichthys leucotaenia, assembly GCA_020510985.1. NCBI lineage: Eukaryota > Metazoa > Chordata > Actinopteri > Cichliformes > Pholidichthyidae > Pholidichthys > Pholidichthys leucotaenia. Next base: position 244,679,570 of record CM035843.1, on the reverse strand, counting down.
CAAAGCTATAGGAAAATGTCACAAAGCAATGAGTTTAACGTCACAAAGCTCTGAGGATTACGTCAGAAAGCTATGAGGAAGACGTCACAAAGCTATGAGGAAAACGTCACAGAGCGATAAGAGGAAAACATCACAAAGCTATGACTACGAAGTCACAAAGCTATGAGGAAAACGTCCCAAAGCTGTGAGGAAAATGTCACAAAGCTATGAGGAAAACATCACAAAGCTATGACGAAAGCATAATCAAGTCAGTGGCAGTAATGCACCTTTGAGCTGGTTGCCAACTGCCAATCAAATCTAACAGAAGAAGTAGTAATGCACCTGTAAGCTGGTTGCCAACCGTCAATCAAATGTAAAAGAAGAAGATGAATACCGAGTGATGATTTAGAGTGAAGTATGTGGCGGTAATGCACATGTAAGCTGGTTGCCAACCGCCAATCAAATCTAAAAGAAGAAGATGATATAGAGTGATGAAAATCAAGTCAGTGGCGGTAGTGCACCTGTAAGCTGGTTGCCAACTGCCAATCAAATCTAAAAGAAGAAGAAGAATCAACTCCTTAATTTACAACCTCTACAGTAAAGGTCAGTCAACAAACTTTCTTTGGGTTCCAGCCCACGTTGGGATGGAGAGTAATAAGGATGTAGATTTATTAGCAAAACAGTCATTAAAATTCAAAACAATAAATCTGGAAATCTCACTCAGTATGGCAGAAGGCAAATCAATAATTAAAAATTATATAGAGGAAAAGTGGCAAGACTATAGATACAGGAAGACATCTTTATGATATTCAAAGCACAGCAAAAGAAGAAAAGTGACAGAATCAATTCAATTCAATTTTCAATTCAGCTTTATTTATACTGCGCCACATCACAACAGAAGCCGTCTCGTGGCGCCACAGTGCAAAAAAAAAAAAAAAAACAGTCTCAGAAAAACCCAGCAATCAGACGATCCCCTGTGAGCAAATCAAAACCATTGTGGAAGCAGCAGGAAGATTCCTAGAGGTTGAAGATATCAAAGCCGATCAGATTCATGTTTTATTGAAAGCTGAAACAGATGTTGAAACTTAATATCTGAATTATGGTACTACACATACTACAGTGGAATGCGAGGATTCTTACAGCAAACGGACAAGAACTCAAGAAGTATCTTTACAAACAACTAGTTGTTCCAGAGGTAATGTGTGTACAGGAGATCACTTACAGATTTTGTTATTCCAGGATATAGTTCAATCAGACAAGATAGAAATAACAGTGTAAATGGAGGAGGATGTGCCACTTTGATTAAAGATGGCCTGGCATGTAGGGTGACTCCCTCACCTGAGGAAATAGAGAGTAATATTATTGAAATATGTAGGCCAAATGGACAAGGAAATATTAAGCTGATTAATTATTACAACCCATGTAGGAAGTTAACAGCAGATACTTTCAGTGTTATGGCAGGGGAAGACCATATGAAAGAGGTATGGTGTGGAGACTTTAATGTTCATAATAGCTTGTGGGGAAGCACACATACAGATAACAATGGAAATGTGGAAGAGATGTTAGATGAAAGATCATTAATTTGTCTCAACAGTGGTGAAGGTACCAGGGTGGATGTGCATAGGGGCACATCATCATGTATTGACCTGACTCTGGAATCTGATTCTTTAGTGAGCGCCTGTGTATGGACGGTTATGAACAGTACAGCTATGAGAAGTGATCACTTCCCAATACTTACAGTGGGGTAAAAAAGTATTTAGTCAGCCACCAATTGTGCAAGTTCTCCCACTTAAAAGATGAGAGAGGTCTCCAATTTTCATCATAGGTATACCTCAACTATGAGAGACAAAATGAGAAAAAAAAAATCCAGAAAATCACATTGAAGGATTTTTAATGAATTAATTGGTAAATTCCTCGGTAAAATAAGCATTTGGTCAATAACAAAAGTTCATCTCAATACTTTTGTTATATACCCTTTGTTGGCAATGACAGAGGTCAAACGTTTTCTGTAAGTTTTCACAAAGTTCTCACACACTGTTGCTGGTATTTTGGCCCATTCCTCCATGCAGATCTCCTCTAGAGCAGTGACGTTTTGGGGCTGTCACTGGGCAACACGGACTTTCAACTCCCTCCAAAGATTTTCTATGGGGTTGAGATCTGGAGACTGGCTAGGCCACTCCAGGACCTTGAAATGCTTCTTACGAAGCCACTCCTTCATTGTCCGGGCGGTGCGTTTGGGATCATTGTCATGCTGAAAGACCCAGCCATGTTTCATCTTCAGTGCCCTTGCTGGTGGAAGGAGGTTTTCACTCAAAATCTCACGATACATGGCCCCATTCATTCTTTCCTTTACACGGATCAGTCGTCCTGGTCCCTTTGCAGAAAAACAGCCCCAAAGCATGATGTTTCCAACCCCATGCTTCACAGTAGGTATGGACTTCTTTCTCCTCCAAACACGACAAGTTGAGTTTTTACCAAAAAGTTCTATTTTGGTTTCATCTGACCATATGACATTCTCCCAATCCTCTTCTGGATCATCCAAATGCTCTCTAGCAAACTTCAGACGGCCCTGGACGTGTACTGGCTTAAGCAGGGGGACACGTCTGGCACTGCAGGATTTGAGTCCCTGGCGGCGTAGTGTGTTTCTGATGTAGCCTTTGTTACTTTGGTCCCAGCTATCTGCAGGTCATTCACTAGGTTCCTCCATGTGGTTCTGGGATTTTTGCTCACCGTTCTCGTGATCATTTTGACCCCACAGGGTGAGATCTTGCGTGGAGCCCCAGATCGAGGGAGATTATCAGTGGTCTTGTATGTCTTGGTTCCAAGGGTGTCATAGCCAGGAGCGGCACTGGGGTTAAGCTCCCAGTGCTCATAAAATGCTCCTTACGGTGTGCGTCTCGAAAAGCCTCTGACAACTAAGTCCAACTACTAGCCTGCCCGTGTGGTTTAGTCTCTAAGCCCGGCGGAACTGCTTTTACTAATAGGAGAAGGGGCGAGGGCGGATCTCTGGCACCTTAAAACCAGATGCTTCGGGTAGATGGTGGCTCATCAACCTGGTAAGGTAGCCCATCTAGGGGAAGGTAAACCCTGATTTCAAACCTCCGCTGCCTTGCGGCACACCCGGTCACAGGAAAGGCTTCGGGAGTCAACCCTGAGGAAAAATCCGGAGTCGGAGCCCCTAAGGCAGTTCTCTGTTGTGCTCAACATCGTTCTGGCAGCTCCTGCGACGGCGCTGGTGCCAAACTGTAGCAGCCCTGCTGTCCTTTGGATTAATCAGTGACGTGGAGACGGGGGACATGCTGCATGGGTAACATCTTGTCCTCCATATCTTCCTGCCCAGGCTTGAATCCTACCAACACCCAACGCTGGAAGGTAGAACACCGGTACGCATCGGCCTGTTCAGCCACAGGCGGTGCTGTTCCAGCAGAGTAGATGTTTAGGATTCTCTTCCATGGTCATCATAGACCGACGGAGGCCGACGACGATGTATGTCTTCCATTTTCTAATAATTGCTCCCACAGTTGATTTCTTCACACCAAGCTGCTTACCTATTGCAGATTCAGTCTTCCCAGCCTGGTGCAGGTCTACAATTTTGTTTCTGGTGTCCTTTGACAGCTCTTTGGTCTTGGCCATAGTGGAGTTTGGAGTCTGACTGTTTGAGGTTGTGGACAGGTGTCTTTTATACTGATAACGAGTTCAAACAGGTGCCATTAATACAGGTAACGAGTGGAGGACAGAGGAGCCTCTTAAAAAAGAAGTTACAGGTCTGTGAGAGCCAGAAATCTTGCTTGTTTGTAGGTGACCAAATACTTATTTTACTGAGGAATTTACCAATTAATTCATTAAAAATCCTTCAATGTGATTTTCTGGATTTTTCCCCCCTCATTTTGTCTCTCATAGTTGAGGTATACCTATGATGAAAATTGGAGACCTCTCTCATCTTTTAAGTGGGAGAACTTGCACAATTGGTGGCTGACTAAATACTTTTTTGCCCCACTGTAAATCATTAAAACTGAAGTATGTATACAAGAGGGAAGATGTTTTACAAGATGGTGTTTTGACAAGGCAGATTTGGAAAAATTTAGGCAATACTGTCTACAATCATGTCATTTGGTAACATTAGAAGGTGGCATAGAAGAGTGTTCAAGTCAGGTAACCAATCATATTCTGAATACTGCAATAGCAAGTATACCTAAGAAAACAACACAGGGTAGGAAGAAGGTTGTACCCTGGTAGAATGAGGAATGTAGTATTACAGTAAAAGAGTGAAAAATAAGGCATTTAGAGAGCTGATGAAGAATATGAATAGTGAAAATTTAATAGATTATAAAAAGAAAACGGCAGTAGCTCAAAGGATTATTAAAAACAGGAAAAGGTCATCATGGAGAGAATTTTGTTCCACCCTTGGTAGGAAAACAGAACTAGATGATGTCTGGGATATGTTTAAAAAATGAGTGGGAAGAGGATGTCAGTTAACATTCCAGCTCTAGTAGATGGGGGCAAGATGGCTGTATCAGACAAAGAAAAGGCAGAAGTCCTAGGTAGAGCATTTGTTGCAGCGCATAGAGGAGAACATCTTGGTGAGAGTCGCATGAACTCAGAGAAAATGCAAACTTCAAAAAGGAAGTGAAAGAAGATATGACTGCGCTAGACCTCAAGCTCACAATGTCAGAGCTTAGGAGCTTTGCAAGACAGTGGATACACAGCTCCAGGATATGATCAGTTAAGCTATGCTGTGTTCTGGCAGTTGCCTATACAATCAATGGAACTGGTGCAGAAATTCTTTAACATTAGACTATGGAAGGAGGGGGTTATCCCAAGTGGGTGGAAAAAGGCTGTAATTTTACCATTTAATAAGCCAGGGAAAGAGCCAGCTCAGGCAACTACAGGCCAATAGCACTGTCACACTTAGGGAAATGGACGGAGAAGGTGTTAGTTTACAGACTCTCATATGTACTAGAGCAAAGACGATTAATCAACAATTATCAGAATGGTTTTAGAAGAGATCCACAGTGGAAACTAGTTAGGGTCCGTAATGATATTGAAAAGACGCTCAGAATGAAAGAAGTAATGGTTATAGTTTATCTGGATATTGAAAAGGCTTATAACTCACTGTGGAGGGATGGACTTCTTATCAAATTGAATAAAATGGGCGTTGGTGGTAGGATGTATAATTAGATAATGGATTTTTTTTTTAACACACAGGACAATAAGGGTTAAAGTAGGATCAGAAGTTTCTAATAATGACTTTGAAACAGAAAATGGTGTTCCTCAGGGGAGTGTGATAAGCCCAGTTTGATTCAACATAATGATTAATGACATGTTCGAGGATCAAGAGGGATCCATCAAAACAGCACTATATGCAGATGGTGGAGCCATATGGACAAGGGGAAAAAATTAGAAATTTGTGTTCAAAAACATCAGGAAAGCAATGGAGAAAGTGGGAAAAGTGGTCATATGAGCGGGGATTTAAATTTTCAAAGAGTAAAGCCTGCTATATGACTTTCACAAAAAAAACGTAGAACTGGTACAGAACCATTAACATTATATAATCAACCAATAGAGAAAGTGAGTGACTTCAAATATCTAGGATTGTGGTTTGATAGTGCATACACATGGAGAGTTCATGTGGAAAATCTGGAGACAAAGTGCAAAAAAGTCATTAATCTCATAAAAGCTGTAGCTGGACACGAATGGGGTGCAGATAAACAGGCTTTAATTGACATTTACAGAGCACTAATGAAATCAACAATAGACTATGGGTGCATGATTTACAGTATGGAGCAGCAGCACAGACAACTCAGGAAAAAACAGCCAGAATGCAGCATAGAGCGCTTCGTCTGTGCATTGGAGTCGTCAAAACAACACCAAACAATGCACTTTTAATAGAAGTAAGAGAAATGCCAATGGATTTGAGAAGAGATAAACTTGCTCTATACTGATGGTTCAAAGAACAAAGAGGGCTCTGCTGGAGTTGGGAGTATACATTCCAGAGTTTAAAGTCACCATCTCAAAAAGACTCTCCAACAATACATCCGTGTTTACAGCAGAGATGATGGTAATAATTATTGGTTTGCAATGGGTGGAGGAGGTCAGACCGGACCGGGTGGTGGTGTGCACAGATTCACTTTGAGCAGCTTTAAAAACCATACAGACACTAAAATCTACAAGGGAAGACTTGGTGATTGAGCTATATCACAGTTTATTTAGGGTACACAGGGTATGGGGAGAAGTTCAGTTTTGTTGGGTTCCTGCACACGAAGGGTTGAAAGGGAATGACTGTGCAGACAAATGATCAAAAAGTGCACTTGGGGATCTAAAAAAGGCGAACAGCAGATTGGACCAGGCCGAAAACCGAATCTTGGAAGCTGAAGACAGAATAAAAGTGCTTGAAGATTCTGTGCTGGATTTACACAGAAAACAATCAAGGCTGGAGGCTAAACTAGCCGACCAAGAAGGAAGACAGAGACGGGACAACATCAGAATTCACGGTCTGAAAGAAGGAGCTGAAGATGGTTTCAACACAGTGGCAGAATGCGTGGAATCCTTATTGAGAGAGAAGTTGGATATTCCACAAACCACCGATTTGAAGATAGAAAAGGCACATCGCACATTAGCCGCAAAGCCAGCCCCGGAAGCGCCCCCACGTTCAGTGTTGGTAAGATTGTCCGACTTCAAAATAAAACAAGAAGTTGTAAGACGGGCTTGGCAGAAGAAAGGATTTATGCATCAAGAAAGAAAAGTCTTCGTGGAACACGATTACGCCCCTGAAGTTCTTAAAAAGCGACGGGAATATAACGACGCCAAAAAGGTTTTACGGGAAAAGAATCTACGCTTTCAGACGCCATTTCCGGCGAAGCTAAGGGTCTTTTACGGGGAAGAGTCATGTCTCTACAATTCAGCGGAAGAAGCAACATCTGACATGGCAAGAAGAGGACTCCCGGTCACGGTGTTTAAACCCGCAGCGGATCTGAGCGTGAAAATCAGAGCTCAAACGTGGTCCACTCAGAGACCTTCAAAATCCACGGGCCAGCAGCGGGAGCACCCAGCCCCAGAGCTACAAAGATAAGCTTTCCAGTACCAGAAAGGAATAGCGACCTTTTTGGTTTTTTTTTTTTTCTTTCTCTCTACAGTCACTCTGCACTTCCATCCCCCCTCCTACAAGGTAACAAACATTAAAGAAGATGCAGAATCAGCATGTGGTAAAACCTTTCATGGAGCAGTTTTAGCATTAGAAACAAATGTCTTCTTAATTTAAAGGGGGGGAAAAAAAAAAAAATCATGTTAAAATAGAAATGTAACAATGACCCACATGTTCTCCCCACACTAACAAATACTGTATTAGAGTGAATGTTTGCTGTGATGGGGGTGGGAGGGTGCACACAAGCTCATAGAGTATAGGCATAAAAAAAAAAAAAAAAAAAAAAAAAAATCATTACAAATTCGGATTGGGATCTGAAATTCACGTTAAAAACATGGGACAACTTACAGGGGTAAGAGAGGGCCCTCAACACGTAACAGAGTTTGAGGAATTTCCCTCAGAGCCCATACTCCATCAGGGCTCTTACAGGGTCTTTAAAGAGACCCCAGCTCAGGAAGTTTTTTTGACAGTTTTTTGTTTTAAAGTTTCGTTCATTATGTACTTAATGTTTTTTATGTTCTTAATGATCTTTCAGTTTCTGAGTAGCAAAAAAGAGGGCCACCACACTGTTATACTAAATAAGAAAATACAATGGAGAAACAGGGTGTACCCAAAATAGCCTCATATAATGTGAAAGGGATCCTGAATCCAGTTAAAAGATCCAAGATTCTACGCAAAATGAAAAAAGACAAAGCAGAAATAGTATTTTTACAAGAAACCCACCTAACAGACATGGAACACACTAAACTCAGTAGACAAGGGTTTAAAATGATCTCTTCATCTTCATATAAATCAGGGAGGAGGAGGGGAGTAGCGACATTGATATCAACCAAAATTACATTTGAAAAAAAATCAGAACACAAAGATAAAGAAGGGAGGTACAGTTTGGTAACTGGGCGGCTAGAGGGAGAAGATATCACCCTGCTGAATATATATGCACCACCAGGGGCTAAATGGAAATTTTATAAAAATGTATTCGACCTAATGATAACTAAAGCCCAAGGTTTAGTGATATGTGGTGGAGACTTCAATCTAAGACTGAATCCATACTGGGATGCAACAGGTAATTCTTCACATCAAAATAACACCCAAAATAGGAATACTCGGATGCTACTAAAAGAAATGGGAATCTGTGACGTATGGAGGGAATTCAACCCCAATGTAAAAGATTATACTTTTTATTCAACGCCACATTCATCTTACTCAAGGATTGATTACTTTTTTATGTTTAGTAGAGACATTGGAAGAGTAAAAACATGTAAAATAGGACTGATGGATCTCTCCGACCACAGTCCGATCTATATGGATTTAAACATCCAAAAATACACAAATAATACATTTTCCTGGAGGTTGAATTCAAGTGTCCTCAAAGGGCCACTGAAAGATGAATTGGAATCAGATATTCTCAGATATTTGGAAGAAAACGATAATGGAGAAGTATCCCCTTTAATACTGTGGGATGCGTGCAAAGCTGTAATAAGGGGAAAAATTATTGCAAAACTGGCAACCCAAAAGAAACTGACACAAGAAAAACTAATCACACTAGAGTCAGAGCTCAAGAACCTAGAAAAAGAACACAAAGATAACACTCATTCTAATGGCTCGCTCAAGATCAAAGAAATTAAAAATCAAATAAATGAGATCTACACAATAGAAATCCAGAAGAAACTTACATTTCTGAAACAAAAACACTATGAAGCAGGCAGTAAATCGGCAAAATTACTAGCCTATAAATTGAGGAAACAACAAACAGAAAGAGCAATCTACAAAATCAGAGACCCAGTATCAAAGGAAATAAAATTCAGAATTCAGGATATTCTTAAAAGCTTCGAGAATTACTACAAGAACTTATACTCCCACAAAAAACATAAAAACGCATCCGAGACATTCCTAAACACATTAAACCTTCCCCAACTTACGGAATCACAAAATAAAACCCTACTGTCAGAAATACAACCTAAAGAATTGGAAAAAGCAATTATGAAACTTAAAGCTAACAAATCCCCAGGAGCAGATGGCTATACAGCAGAATGGTACAAAACTTTTAAACAGCAACTATCTCCTCTCCTCCTGAAAACATTTAATTATGTCCTCCACACAGGGGAAATCCCCCCCCCCTCCTGGAGAGAAGGGGTCATTGCAGTCATACCTAAACCTGAAAAGGATAAACTAGATTGCTCCAACTACAGACCAATCAGTGTATTAAATCAGGACTATAAGCTTCTTACCACTATCCTTGCCAAAAGGTTAGAAAACATACTGACAGACTTAATTCACTTAGACCAAACAGGTTTTATAAGACAAAGACAGACACAAGACAACATTCGACGCACTTTACACATAATTCATCATATAAAAAAATATAACTTAAATGCAGTCATATTGGGATTAGATGCTGAAAAAGCATTCGATTCGGTTGACTGGTCTTTCCTCTATAAAATCTTATCCAGTTTCAATTTTCATAACAACTTCATTAGAACTATCCAGGCATTATATAAAAAACCAACAGCTAAAATAAGGATTAACGGTAATTTATCATCATCTTTTGAGCTGGAAAGAGGATGTCATCAAGGCTGCACCCTGTCTCCACTGCTCTTTGCAATCTTCATAGAACCTCTGAGCCAATGGATAAGACAAAATCAAGAAATTCAAGGTATTACACTTGGTCAGAAAGAACATAAAATAGCACTCTTTGCTGATGACATTTTAATATACCTAGGGCAGCCAGACACTTCTCTACCAGAACTAATCTCAGTTTTTTCAGACTATGGAGATTTATCAGGGTACAAATTAAACATGCATAAAACCCAAGTTTTAACATTCAACTATGACCCAAATCATTTTTCACTAAATGAACTCAAAACTAACTGGGAGTTGGATTCTATGAAATATCTGGGGGTCAATATCCCGAAACAACTCGACAAAATTATAACACTAAACTATGATCCACTGGTGACAAAAATAAAATCTGACCTAGCAAGATGGAATATGATACCATTCTTAGGTACCGCACAAAGAATTGAAGCAGTCAAAATGAATATACTTCCACGTCTTCTATACCTTTTCCAAACAATACCGGTAGAACCTCCCAAAAAAACATGGCAGGAACTGGACAGAAGGATCTCAAGATTCATATGGCAGGGTAAGAGACCTAGAATCAGATATAGAACCCTACAGCTAAACAAAGACAAAGGTGGGCTCGCACTTCCAAATATCAGGGACTATTTTATAGCTGCACAAATTAAAACTTTAGTAGAGATATGTAACCCAGTCTACACTGCACAATGGAAGGAGATGGAATGCCAAATAACAAGTGACATCCCCATACAGGCGATAATAGGGAACAATGCCTTAACTAAACTCCTGAATAACACTAACCCGTGGATAGAGACCCCGCTAAAAATTTGGTTTAAGATAGTCAGAGAGAATCAAGCTAAAGAGCCCTATCGACTTCTGCAATGGATTGCCTATGATCAAGACTTTACCCCCAATAAAACAGACACTAGATTTAAAGAGTGGAAAGAGAAAGGGCTGATAAAATATTACGATTTTTTTAAGGGGCAAACTTTAAGAAGTTTTGAAGATTTGAAAAAACAAGGTCTAATAAATCAAGATCTATACAGGTTCTTTCAGCTTAGACACCACATAAACAATATACTTAAAAAGGAGGATTTGGAAAGGGCCCAGTCAGGTGTTCTGAAGGTCTTCTTAATGGCATATAAAGGGATCCCAGGGATCAGATACATTTCTAAAATATACCAAGGTCTTCAAGACTTAAAAGGAGACAACACATCGTATATAAAAGAGAGATGGGAAAAAGAGGGGAATTTCACTTTACAATTGGAAATATGGGAAAAGCTAAATAAACAGCAATGGAAAAGTACCTCATCCCTGCAGTGGAGAGAATTTGGATGGAAAAACTTGGTAAGATTTTTCAGAACACCTGCACAAAACAAATTTACCCATAAGGGATTGAACTGTTGGCGCTTGTGTGGTGAAAAGACTGCAAATCATTTTCATGTGTTTTGGTCATGCCCAGTTATCCACCAATATTGGTCCAACGTACAGACAATATTGGGGAAAATATTCAAAATAACAGTCCCCTTTTCTTTTGTAACTTTGTATTTGGGTTTATTACCGGACTCACTGGAAAGACGAGGAGATAAATACTTATTCAATGTTTTAATATTGGCAAGTAAAAAAGCCCTAACTAAAAAATGGATGCTGAAGGACTGTCCTACACCTGAAGATTGGATTAACGTGATTCAAGACATTTACTCGATGGAAAAGTTGACATTCGCACTGAGACAGGACATGGATGGGTTCATGAACTTTTGGCAACCCTGGATCGCATATGTGTCTTCCATTAGAACTAATCTTTGACAAATACCATTTCAATAATGGTTCCACTCTTTGTTCCAACGCTACTCAGATGCTCTTTTACTTTTAATTACTTAATTTTCTGTTTGTTTGTTTTTTGCTCTTCTGTTTGTTTGTTTATTCGTTTGTTTGTTTGTTTTTTATTTAATTCTCCTTAACTTCACTTTTTCTTTCACTTAAAAAAAAAGGGGGGGGGGTTGTTGTAATAACTATCCTACCAATGTTGTCAAATAGCAAAAAATAAGGGAACATGTGATGAAAATGTAAACAATGCAATGCTGTAATGACCTGTATACCCTTTACAAAAACTTAAATAAAAAAAAAAAAAAAGTGCACTTGGGAGAGAAATAACTATACCATTATCTCTTGGAAAAGGTTAAGGGAAAGCAGTAATCAAGAAAAAAGGAATTGTGCTATGGCAAAAAAGATGGGATGAAGATGATAAAGGTAGATCGTATTACAAAATACAAAAATCTATTGCAGTAAATAATCATAAAACAAACAGGAGGGAAGACATCATTATGGCAAGACTCAGACTGGATCATATAGGTTTAAACGGCACTTTATTCACCATGGGGAAAAGCGAAAGTGACAAATGTAGAGAACATGTAGTAAAAGAAAATGTCGAGCACATCTTATTTCACTGTCACAAGCATAGAAATGAGAGAGAATGAAAAATGAAGTTCAAGAGGCTGGTAGGGAATGGGATTTAACTGGGATTCTGCGAACAGATGGTGATGGAGAGGCACTAAGAATCACGAGAAGGGCTCTTTTCTCTTTTTTAAATAACACAGGATTAAGTCATAGACTTTAGGGGTTGGACTCAAATGACATAATGTTATACACTCTTGTACAGTAGGTGGCGGTCTGCACCTTTCAGTTGTTTGCTATCCTCCAGTAACCGAGAGAAGGAGGACAGAGTGAAGTGATGATATAGAGCAGGGGTGTCCAACCATGTGCCATGGAGAGCCAAGACCCTGCAGGTTTTACCTCCAACCAGTGTCTTCAACAGCAGATTTCAGTGAACTTCTTCCCACTGATTGCTGATAAGTGAAAACACCTGCTGAAGAGACTGGGTAGAAGAGAAAACCTGCAGGGTCTTGGCTCTCCATGGCACATGGTTGGACACCCCTGATATAGAGTGAAGTACGAGACGAAGAAGAGTGATGTCTGAAGATAAGAGTTGAGGTTCGACTGGACACAGCAATGATGATAGAAGGACTACAGCTCCTGACCAGATAGAGTGATGACATAGAGTAAAGTACGTGGTGGTAATGCACCTGTAAGCTGGTTGCCAACTACCAATCAAATCTAAAAGAAGAAGAATGCGCCTGTACGTTATTCAGAATAGAGTGATGATGCTCGGCCGGACACAGTCCAAGGACGGATAATTTTTTCACACATAAGGAGTTGTTCAGAACTCCTTATAAGAACTCCTTATACAAAGATATAGAGTGATGATAATCAAGTCAGTGGCGGTAATGCACCTGAGAGCTGGTTGCCAACCGCCAATCAAATCTAAAGAACAATCTAACGAACAATCTAAGAAGAACAAATAAGTATAAACTTTCGTAAAGCAAGTAAAATCTTACAGAAAACTGCACAACAAAAAGAAATTCTTGTCAAAATTATCTTGTGAGAGAAAAGGAAGCATAAAGCTTTGATTTAGGACATTTTATCTTACTGAGATTTCCCTTTTTCCAGTGTGACAGACACAGCCTTCAACATAAAATTACATCAATGATGTATTCTTGATTCAAACACGCAAAACAGCAGTAATGGAAAACCTGCCCACGTGGCTCAAAAATACACTGCCAATAGCATGGCTTACCTTTTTAGAAGTCTTTCTTTTGGCTTTCTTCAAAGAAAAATCCTTCATTATGTCCTTTTAAGTCCAGCTCACAAACATCACCATACTCTATGGATGCATGCTTGATCCGGTCTACTTTTTACCAAGTTCAGAGTCCACTGTCCCACAAACAGCTGTCTGATGTAAGCAATCATGGCCTTTTTTTCCCTTCTCCTCCAGGTGAGTGCTTTAATGGCCCACCTGTCTCCTCTGGGCAGTAACTAACAGCCTCCTCCACTTGATGCTCCAGCTTAGAAAAATATTTTGTGTTTTAGAATTTTGGGAGCAATTCATTTTCCTTAGTTTTCCTCTCACTAATTTTATGAGCGCCACTTTCAAATTTTTTTCAGGACATTTTGATGAGCTAATTACTTCTTACCTCACTGGCGCTTGCATAGTCACATGTCAAAACAATCCCTCTGATAGGATATTGTTACTTGTACCCACGTGGGGCACTTGTAAATTAGACCAATCAGCGGCCACACATGAATATCAAGTGATGGACGTAGAATTTGACCAGTTAACAACAATGTGATCTTTTCCGTTGGCTCATGATAGGCCCTGATCTTCGTAGGCCCCTGGGCTTCAGCCCAGCTTCGGCTGTTCATTAAGGCGGTCTTGCCTAGCATACCTAGGGACAATTTAGAGTCACCAATTAACCTAACATGCATGTCTTTTGGATTGTGGGAATAAATCCACACAGCACAGGGAGAACATGCAGCCTCAACACAGAAAGGCTCCCACCCCTGCCAGCCTGGGAATTCAAACCTGGAACCTTTGAGCTGTGAGGCAACAGTGCTAACTACTGCATCACTGTTACTTGTGCTTTGCTCCAAATTTTAGACACAGCTGACTGTGAACAACCAACATCTTTTGCCATTCTCAGGATTTATCTTCTCGAAGGAGTTTTATAATCCTTTCCATTGTTTCAGCTGACAGCTCTTGTATCAGGATGTCACCTTGGTCAGCATAGATGTCAGCTCTGTCAGACAGAAATAAACTGTAAGACAAGATTGTAACAGACGGATAAAACAGAAAGTCCTGTGGATCATAACAAAAAGATTTTCTCTAATCAACAGACAATGTTTCTAGGTTAAGGTACCATCTCTTAACACTCCTAAAAATCTTGAAAAACATCCAAAAATTATGTGAAAGTTACTTCATTAATTTATTATTGTGAATACATAAATGTAACAAGGAGTATGTAATATACTGCATGAAAGCTCAGTCAACTGAATTTGAGTAGTTTTAAATTTGAGTAGTAAGTAAAGTTTATTTATATAGCACCTCTCACAGAAAGAATCACAAAGTGTTTTACAGTAAAATAAAACACACATTCACAAATACAACAATAAAAACATAAGACAATCAAAAAACCTATAACCAAACTAAAAAGCCTGTTGGAATAGCAGGGTCTTCAGCTGCTTTTTAAAAGCATCAACAGAGTTTACTGAGCACAACGACAGTGGTAGAGCATTCCACTGCCTGAAAGGCTCGATCACCTCGAGTTTTAAAATGGGTTCAAGGGACAGCCAGTAAAAGTTGATCCGAGGACCTCAGAGACCGTGATGGGTTATGCACTTGGAGCAGTTCAGTGATGTATTTGGGGGCCTGATCATGAATGGCTCTAAAAACAAGAACTAAAATTTGAAACTGAATCCTAAAACCAACTGGGAGCCAGTGAAGTGCTGCTAAAACTGGTGTAATGTGTGCCCTTTTCTTAGTGTGGGTAAGTCTGGCAGCCGAATTTTGGGCAACCTGAAGGCGTTGAAGATGCTTTTGGCTCAGGCAAGTAAAAAGACTATTACAGTAGTCTAAGCGAGAAGAAATAAAAGCATGAATAATCATCTCAAGTTCCGCCTTCGACACCAGGGTTCTCAACTTAGAAATACTAGTGCATACCGTAGAAACCAAGTATAAGCATGTATTTCTGCATGCCCGTAGAAAGCAGGTGTAAACAAGGGTCTAAGCAAGCACGTCAGCACTCGTTCAGTGATGCCTGCCTTTGATCTTTGATGGTGTCACAATGAATCCTATGATCTTTGACGATGTCATAGCTAGTCCTATGATCATGAGTGATGACTGCCTTGGATCTTTGATGATGTCATCCCGAGTCCTATGATCTTTGATGTCATAGCAAGTCCTATGATTGTGAGTGATGCCTGCCTTTGATCTTTGATGTCATAGCGAGTCCTATGATTGTGAATGATGCTTGCCTTTGATCTTTGATGATGTCATAGCAAGTCCTATGATCATGAGTGATGCCTATATAGATATCATGTCGAGATCATAGGAACATCATAAGCGATCATGTAGAGATCATAGGAACATAATAGGCGATCCTATGATCTTTTAGCGAGTTCTATGGTCGTGACACACAGACCCAAAGAAATTTCTTGAATTATAAAGTGATAGTGATTCTTCAGATGGAAGAAAGTTTCTAATTGATTAATGTAGTGTTCAAGAGACATAGCCGAGTCAAAACTAACACCAAGATTCTAAAGACTCGCCTGGACAGAGGAGCCTAGAATACCCATGTGGTGCTTAATAAGCGGGATCCTGTTTTCAGGAGCGAAAATTAATGTCTCCATCTTGTCTTAAGTTAAGCTGTAAAAAGTTTGCACTTAACCATTGTTTGATGTTAAGACAAGCAGCTAGTTAAAGATGACTGCATGTCTTCTTCCTTTAGATTTGATTGGCGGTTTCCTCATCACTTTGTGACGTTTTCCTCTTACAGCTTCGTGACGTTTTCCTCATACCTTTGTGACATTGTTCTTCTTCTTTAATCTCGTATCTGCGTCTCATCTCATTATTCTTCTTCTAGCTGTAGCCTGTATCTGTGTCTCATCTCATTATTATTATTCTTTTAGACATGATTGGCAGTAGATCCACCAGCCCATATCTGTAAACTTAAAAGATCCCCCACTTAACAAGTCCTCAGCTGCTTCCCAATGTAGCCACTTAATGCCAAGGTATTTTTCTGCTGCTTTCACAATGATTTTGATTTTTTTCTGTTCTCTTGGAAGTCTGCGCAGTACAGTTTATCACGTCTACCACAAAAGAGACAATTATTTTCCTTCAAAACCAGAGTAAACCAGAGTATTCAAAACCAGAGTATCTTCCTTAATTCTACTGCATGCACTGCAAGTCTGCACACTTTCCCTGTTAAGAGTCCACTCCCACTTTCTTAGCTGGCATCTTTTTCGCAGCTTCTGCATATCTTAATCTCTGGAAGACTTTTATCTGCTGAATTTCTGCTTGTCTTTTGTTGGCTTCACAACCTCGATATGCAGAGCTATGTTCACCACCACAGATACAGCACTTTAATTTTGCTCCTCTTTCACACTTTACATATTCATGTTCACCGGAGCATCTGGCACATTGTTGTGTACCTTTGCATATCACTGCTACATGACCAAACTTTTGACATTTGAAACATCTGAGTGGAGGAGGAACGTAAAGTCTGACTTTAATAGCTCATGTAGCCAATATACACATTACTTGGCAATCTTGTTTTGTCAAATTTTAACATTACCGACAGACTTATCACATTTTTCGCCATTTCTATTAGCTTTCAATTGCCGTACTTCTGTCACTTTTGCTCCAGTTAAGTTCCTCATTATTTCATCAGTTGACAGCCGTTGAAATGCCCAGTATCACTCCTCTCATTGCCTTATTTCCTTACAATACTGAACACTGCACATTTTTCCCTCCATCTTATTGACTCTGATTGCTTTTCCTTGTTGAAAACTATCTTTACATGTAACCAGCAACGAACCACTTCTTCTTCTTTTAGATTTGATTGGTGGTTGGCAACCAGCTTACAGGTGTATTACCGCCACTGACTTGATTACCATCACTCTATATCAACCACTACGAAGAACTGTTGCATTTAAAACTTATCGAAGTAACCCATTAATTGCATTTGTGAGCTTAATTGGGTTCCACTCACGAAACGATGCCCCCTTCCTGAGTAAGTTTAATGATTACTTTACACTCCTGTTCCTTCCGGGATTGTTCATCCTCTGATTCCTCAGCACTTGATAATGGTCTTGAGTTTCTTGACGTCTACGTTTGCTTGTTTTAGACTCCACCGTGCTCCAAACTTCCTCTTCCCCGCTTCCCACATCCATTCCTCCTAGATGAAGTATATCCACTTCTTGTAGATATTCAGGAGCTGTCCTCTTCCACATCCACCTTGTCTCCTCTCACCTGTCTGTCGGTGAGGTACAATGAGAATCATCACTCTATCACTCTCACTCTATATATAATTCAAGAAATCTGTGTGTGTGTGTGTCACGGCCATGGGATTTGCTGAAAGATCATAGGACCACCTATGATGTTCTTATGATCGCTGCATTATGTCCTATGATGTTCCTATGTATAACTCCTTATACAAAGATATAGAGTGAAGAAGACAAAGAAGAAGTTGCCAACCGAGAAGAATTCTGACATACATAGAGTGATGTTTACATAGAGTGATGTTTACTGAGTGAAGTATGTGGCGGTAAGGACTATAGCTCCTGACAAGATAGTGATGATATAGAGTGAAGTAAGTGGTGGTAATGCATCTGTAAGCTGGTTGCCAACCACCAATCAAATCTAAGAGAAGAACTCCTTATGTGTGAATCATAGGACTTGCTATGACATCGTCAAAGATCAAAGGCAGGCATCACTCAGCCTCACTCATGATCATAGGTCATCAAAGATCAAAGGCAGGCATCACTCATGATCATAGGACTCGCTATGACATCATAAAGATCAAACACAGGCATCACTCATGATCATAGGACTCGCTATGACATCGGCAAAGACATAGGACTCGCTATGACATCATCAAAGATCAAATGCAGGCATCATAGGAGTTGCAATGACATCATCAATGATCATAGGACTCACTATGACATCATCAAAGATCAAAGGCAGGCATCACTGAACGAGTGCTGACGTGCTTGCTTACACCCTTGCTTACACCTGCTTTCTACGGGCATGCAGAAATACTTGCTTACACTCGGTTTCTATGGGCATGTACAGGTATGCACTAGTTTTAGAATAGAATGAGACAACCCCTAGCTCTTTGTGTCTGTTCATCATTATACAGTGATCAACAGTATCCAAGGCAGAAGAAAGATCCAATAAAACCAGAACTGTGTATTTACCAGTGTCAGCTGCCATCATAATGTCACTGGAGACTGACTAAAGCTGTTTCAGTAGAATGATTTTTTTGAAAGCCCGACTGAAATTTATCCATGATATTATAATTTGCCAAAAATGACATAAGCTGCTCAGCCACTACCTTTTCCAAAATATTTGATATGAAAGGAAGTTTTGAAATTGCCCTATAATTTTTTGGCTGTGATGGATACTTCTGAAACATTTCCCCATTCATCCATATGGCTTAGTCAATCAGGAATGAATGTACAGAAGATGTAAACAGACATATTCTACAGCCGTGGACAAAATTGTTGGTACCCCTCTGTTAATGAAAGAAAAACCCACAATGGTCACAGAAATAACCTGAATCTGACAAAAGTGGTAATAAATAAAAATTCTATGAAAATTAACCAATGAAAATCACACAATGCTTTTGAATTGTGGTTCAACAGAATTATTTTAAAAAACAAACTCATGAAACAGGCCTGGACAAAAATGATGGTACCCTTAACCTAATATTTTGTTGCACAACCTTTTGAGGCAATCACTGCAATCAAACGATTTCTGTAACTGTCAATGAGACTTCTGCACCTCTCAGCAGGTATTTTGGCCCACTCCTCATGAGCAAACTGCTCCAGTTGTCTCAGGTTTGAAGGGTGCCTTCTCCAGACGGCATGTTTCAGCTCCTTCCACAGATGTTCAATAGGATTTAGATCAGGGCTCATAGAAGGCCACTTTAGAATAGTCCAATGTTTCGCTCTTAGCCATTCTTGGGTGTTTTTAGCTGTGTGTTTTGGGTCATTATCCTGTTGCAAGACCCATGACCTGCGACTAAGACCAAGCTGTCTGACACTGGGCAGCACATTTCTCTCTAGAATACCTTGATAGTCTTGAGATTTCATTGTACCCTGCACAGATTCAAGACACCCTGTGCCAGATGCAGCAAAGCAGCCCCAGAACATAACAGAACCTCCTCCATCTTTCACAGTAGGGACAGTGTTCTTTTCTTGGTATGCTTCATTTTTGCGTCTGTGAACATAGCGCTGATGCGCCTTGCCAAAAAGTTCCAGTTTTGTCTCGTCTGTCCATAGGACATTCTCCCAGAAACTTTGTGGCTTGTCAACATGGAGTTTGGCAAATTCCAGTCTGGCTTTTTTATGATTTGTTTTCAACAGTGGTGTCCTCCTTGGTCGTCTCCCATGAAGTCCACTTTGGCTCAAACAACGACGGATGATTCGATCTGACACTGATGTACCTTGACCTTGGAGTTCACCATGAATGTGTTTAGAGGTTGTTCTGGGCTCTTTTGTTACCATTCGTATTATCAGTCTCCTCCTGCTGCCATGTCCAGGGAGGTTGGCTACAGTCCCGTGGATCTTAAATTTCTGAATAATATGTGCAACTGTAGTCACAGGAACATCAGGCTGCTTGGAGATGGTCTTGTAGCCTTTACCTTTAACATGCTTGTCTATAATTTTCTTTCTAATCTCCTGAGACAACTCTCTCCTTTGCTTCCTCTGGTCCATGTTTAGTGTGTCACACACCATGTCACCAAACAGCACAGTGACTACTTGTCACCCTTTAAATAGGCCGACTGACTGATTACAAGTTTGTAGACACCTGTGATGTTAATTAGACGACACATCTTGGTTGAACATGTCCTTATGGTCACATTATTTTCAATCTTTTCTAGGGGTACCATCATTTTTGTCCAGGCCTGTTTCATGAGTTTGTTTTTTTAAATAATTCTGTTGAACCACAATTCAAAAGCATTGTCTGATTTCCATTGGTTAATTTTCATAGAATTTTTATTTATTACCACTTTTGTCAGATTCAAGTTATTTCTGTGACCATTGTGGGTTTTTCTTTCATTAACAGAGGGGTACCAACAATTTTGTCCACGTGTGTATATTGCCAAAAGTACTGGGATACTGCTCCAAATGACTGGGCAGCAATGGACAAAGCAAGGTCTATAAAGACATGGATCAGCAATTTTGATGTGGATTAACTTGACCGGCCTGCAGAGAGCCCTGACCTTAACCCGACAGAACACCTTTGGGATGAATTAGAGTGGTGACTGCGAGTTAATTAGGCCTTCTTGTCCAACATCATTGCCTCAGCTCACAAATGTGCTTCTGGAAGAATGGTCAAAAATTTCCATAAACACACTCCTGGTGGGACCTTCCTGTGGTAACGTATCATCACTTCCTGTGTTGCTGACTGTCTGGTTTGCTCTCCTCGTTCTCCCGAGGATTTTGCCTTTAATTGTATTTTAATCACGTTTTTCCATCTACCGTTAGCTCTCACTTCTGTTTAACAAGCCTCTTGCACCTGTGTGCGCACTCAGTGTCATCTAATCACCCTCTTTAGCCTTCTGTTCACCTTTCATCGGTGTTTTTGTTAGCTTCAGGTTAGCTACTAGCTATGGCTACTAGCTCTCCTTCCCCTCCTCCTCTGGTGTGCTCTCTCTGTCAGATGTTTAGCTACACCTCTGCCTCTTCTAGTGATAACGGTAAATGTAATAAATGTTGTCTTTTTGAGGCGCTCGAGGCGAGGTTGTCTGATTTGGAATCCCGGCTCCACTGCATTGACACACTGTCTGCGCCAGTTAATCTTGGCGGACGTCCCCTAGCTGCAGCGGAGCTCCCTAGCATAAGGCGGCCTGTTAGCGGCCCTCCGGTCCTCCTCAGCAGCGAGGAGACTGGGTGGGTGATGGTGAGAAGGAAGCCTAGTCGCAAGGCCCCGGTTATCCACCAACCTGTTCATGTTTGTAATCCTTTTTCCTCGCTCAGCGACACACCCGCTGAGGAAAAAACTCTGATCATTGGCGACTCTGTAGTCAGAAACGTGAACCTACAGACTCCAGCGGCCATAGTCAAAATGCATTCCTGGGGCCAGAGCAGGCGACATCGAGTCAAATTTGAAAATGCTGGCTAAAAGTAACTGTAAATACTCCACAATTGTTATCCACGCTGGCATTAACGACGTCCGTCTCCGGAAGTCGGAAGTCACAAAACTTAACGTGGAATCGGTGTGTGGCTTTGCAAAAACAATGTCTGCCTCTGTAGTATTCTCTGGGCCCCTCCCCAATCTGACCAGTGATGACATGTTTAGCCGCTTGTCATCCTTCAACCGCTGGCTGTCGTGTGTGGTGCCCTGCAAACAACGTGGGCTACATAGACAACTGGAACTCATTTCGAGGAAAACCTGGTCTTATTAGACGAGACGGCGTCCATCCCACTTTGGATGGTGCGTCTCATTTATCAAACAATCTGGCATCATTTTTATCCAAATTTCCAAAACCTCGACAACTCAGAGTTGGGACCAGGAAGCAGAGTCGCAGTCTTACACGCCTCTCTGCAGCTCCTCTTCATCCGCCACCCCTCAACTAAGCCCCTGTCTTCCCCATCAGAGAATTATTGTCTGCTCCCTCCAAAGTAAATAAAAATATAATGTATAAGCATCCCAAAGTGATTAAACAAAAAGTTGGTAAAACTCAAATTAAACGTGAATCCTCTAAATTGAATGATCTGGCCTCTGTTCTTCCTCATAATTTAAAAATTAAATGTGGTTTGTTAAATATTAGGTATCTAACTCCCAAGTTTCTGCTAGTCCATGATCTGTTAATTGATCATCAGACTGATTTAATATCCCTTACAGAGACTTGGTTAGGGCAAGAGGATTATGTTGGTTTGAATGAATCAACTCCCTCTGGTTATTTAAAACTGTCAAAATCCCAGAAGTTCTGGTCGTGGAGGAGGAGTAGCCACAATTTACCATTCCAAATTACTAGTTAATGGAAAGACCTGGTCCTCAGTATTGGGCATTTTAGCAATTTTAGGCTAAACCCAATTTTATTTGCCATAGTTTATCATCCCCCATCAACCTACTTTTTATCCGAATTTGCCAAATTCTTAGCTGATTTAGTGCTGAAATCAGTTAGAATAATCATAGTAGGGGACTTTAATATACATGCAGATGTAGATAGTGATTGCCTTAATATGGCATTTAATTCAATATTAGACACGATGGGGTTTTCTCAGGAAGTAAGAAATTCTACCCATTATCTCCACCATACGTTGGATCTTGTTCTGACATATGGCATTGAAATAGAAAAGCTGGTAGTGTCTCCTCATAACCCTGTACTGTCAGACCATTGTCTGTTAACCTTTGATTTTACTGATTATTTGGCTCCTAAGGAAAAATATTACTACAGTAGATGCCTCTCAGATGATGTTGTTACCAAATTTATGCAGATTGTTTCCTCTATGCCGTGTATCAACACAACGGAAATAAGCTATAGACAGCTTACTCCTTCTGTAATTGATAGCATGGTAGATAGTGTACCATCATAACAGCCGCTTACATTTCTCCGGATGCTAATGCTAAGCTTGCTATGAAAGAACTGCATGCAGCTATTAGCAAACAACAAACTGCACACCCAGAGGCAGCATTTATTGTGGCGGGTGATTTTAACCACTCTAACCTCAAGACAGTGCTTCCTAAATTCTACCAGCATGTCTCCTGTCACACAAGAGGGGACAAAACATTGGACCATGTTTACACCAATATTGTGGGAGCCTACACAGCAACTCCCCTCCCCCACCTAGGTCAGTCTGATCACTTATCCTTGTTCCTTACCCCCAAGTATGTACCGCTCATCAACTGGGTGAAGCCATCAGTGAGGACCATCAAAGTGTGGCCAGAGGGGGTTGACTCTGTACTCCAGGAGAAGTTTAGGAACACAGACTGGAGTATGTTCACCTCTCAGGCTACCTGTGGCTCCCACATAAACATCGAATCTTACACCCACTCAGTCCTGGACCATATCAACACCACTATTGACAGTGTCAATAGTGGAAAGACAGACCACCACGTACCCAAATCAGAAGCCGTGGATGAACAGAGAAGTGCGGCTTCTGCTAAAGGCACGTAACAATGCCTTTAGATCTGGTGATGCACAGGCCTACAGTTCATCCAGGGCAGATCTGAAGAGGGGCATCAAGAAGGCCAAGCACAGCTACAAGCTGAAGGTGGAGGAACATTTTGGGGACTCTGACCCCCGACGCATGTGGCAGGGCATTCAAGCTATCTCTGATTATAAACCCAGCAACTCCATACCTATAGCCATGACTGTGCCCTTTCTCAATGAGCTAAATGACTTCTATGCTCGTTTTGACAAGGACAATAACGAAAAGAACATCAATTTCCCACCCTCTGACGACCTCCACCACCTCACACTCACCCACACCGACGTCCGTAACGCACTGAGTCATGTCAACGTACGTAAGGCTGCTGGCCTTTTTTTTTCGATCCAAGATGGCACCCACAGTGGCCGCCATGGTGTTTCGCTGCGCCTTTCTTTGTATGTTTCTGTTCATCAATTGTGTGTCTGCCTGCTCTTACACCCGTGAAGAGCTACTAAATATCAGGACTTTCACTCCCACGGACCTACTCCCGTTTTTTTTGGCTCCTGCCGCCGATCTGGTTCACTTTTTGGCCCTAAAAGTGAGACGGCGAAGGAGAGGAAGGCGAGCGGGCGCTCTCGTGCGGCTTCGCAGGAGAGGCACGCGCACGGCTTTGCCTGGCATATTTCTCTCCAATGTCAATTCTCTCTTTAACAAGGTAGAGGAACTGAGACTGCTAATGCGATTTAAGGACCTTCTCTACCTCGTCTGCCCTCTGTTTTACTGAGACCTGGCTTAAGGAAGTGACTCCGGACAGCGCACTCCTTCTCGAGGGATTTCAGCTGTTTCGTGCTGATCGAGACACAGAGCTCTCCGGTAAGTCCTCAGGAGGAGGAGTCTGCTTTTACATTAACAGCAGCTGGTGCTCTGATGTAACGGTGATTTCCCAATACTGTTCTCCCGCTCTGGAATATTTATTCATTAACTGCAAGCCTTTTTATTCCCCGCGGGAGTTCGCTTCATTCATCCTGGCCGCTGTTTACGTCCCGCCTGACGCGGACGCGCGTGAGGCTCAGCGCGCGCTCGCAGATCACATTCAACAAACGGAGCGCACTTTCCCGGACTCTCTGGTTATTGTGGTTGGCGACTTTAACCAGAGCAACCTGTGCCACGATCTCCCCCGATACAAACAGTTTATTAAATGCCCCACCAGAGGAAAGAACACGCTGGATCACTGTTACACTACAGTGAAGGACGCGTATCGCGCTGTTCCCCGCGCTGCGCTCGGACTATCTGATCACGTGATGGTCCACCTCATTCCCACGTACAGACAGAGACTAAAGCTCACTAAACCTGTTGTGAGCACTACGAGAAAATTGACCAGTGAAGCTAGGGAGAAGCTGAGCACGTGCATGGAAATAACTGACTGGGGCATGTTTAAAGGAGCCACGCATGATCTGGATGAGTATACGGACACTGTGAACTCATATATCCACTTTTGTGAGGAGAGCATTCTTCCATCGCGCACAAGGGTGAGGTACTCAAATGACAAGCCCTGGTTCACAGCTAAGCTCAGACAGATCAGGAAGGAGAAGGAAGCAGCGTTGAAAAGTGGAGACAGGGACTGCTACAGGGAGGTCAAATATCGGTTTACCAGAGAGTTGAAGAGAGCTAAATCTGTGTATTCTGAGAGACTCCAGCAGCAGTTCACTGCTAACGACTCTGCTTCTGTGTGGAGAGGACTGAGGCAAATCACCAACTATCGGCCTCAGGCTTCTAAAGGTCAGGATGACATAGCCCTTTGTCAAAGACTGTCCCAACATTATGCCCGTTTTGACACCTCGTCAGCTGTGTCCATCTACCCCTCCCCCCAGCGCCACTGCCTTCACGGTCCCCATTTCATCAAAGGCGGCCCCCCCTCCTCCCCCCCTGCCCTTGTCATCAGTGAGCAGGACGTGCACAGACAGTTCTCCAGACTGAACCCGCGCAAGGCCCCCGGTCCAGACGGCGTGTCTCCCTCCACCCTGAGACACTGTGCGGATGAGCTGACTCCTGTCTTCACAGACATTTTTAACACCTCCCTGAAGTTATGCCACGTGCCGACCTGCCTCAAAACCTCCACCATCATCCCTGTCCCCAAGAAGTCACGGATCACTGGACTTAACGACTACAGACCTGTAGCGCTCACCTCTGTAGTCATGAAGTCCTTTGAGCGCCTAGTCCTGCTCCACCTCAAGTCCATCACCACTCCCCTCCTGGACCCGCTGCAGTTTGCCTACCGAGCCAACAGGTCTGTGGACGATGCAGTCAACCTGGCCCTCCACTCCATCCTGCAGCACCTGGACTCCCCAGGAACCTACGCCAGGATCCTGTTTGTGGACTTCAGCTCTGCATTCAACACCATCCGCCCCGCTCTGCTCCGGGACAAGCTGTCCCTGCTCAACGTGCCTGACTCCCTCTGCAGGTGGATCACCGACTTCCTGACGGACCGAAGGCAGCATGTGCGGCTGGGAAAGACTGTCTCTGACTCTGTTAGCATTAGCACCGGATCACCCCAGGGCTGTGTACTTTCCCCCCTACTCTTCTCCCTTTATACCAACTCCTGCACCTCCAGCCACCAGTCTGTCAAGCTGATGAAGTTTGTGGACGACACCACCCTCATCGGGCTCATCTCCAATGGCGACGAGTCCGTCTACAGGAAAGAGGTGGCCCAGCTGGCGTCCTGGTGCAGCCACAACAACCTGCAGCTGAACGCTCTGAAGACAGTGGAGATGATCATGGACTTCAGGAAAGTCACAACCCCTCTGCCCCCCCCTCACCCTCACAGGCTCTCCCATCACCACTGCAGATTCCTTCCGCTTCCTGGGCACTACCATCACCCGGGACTTCAAGTGGGAGCCGACCATCAGCTCCCTCATCAAAAAGGCCCAGCAGAGGATGTTCTTTCTGCGGCAGCTGAGGAAGCTCAAGCTACCTACCAAGATGTTGGTGCAGTTCTACACGGCCATCATCGAGTCCATCCTCACCACCTCCATAACCGTGTGGTACGCAGGAGCCACTGCCAGGGACAGACTAAGGCTGCAGCGCGTTGTGCGCGCTGCTGAGAAGGTGATCGGCTGCAAGCTCCCATCCCTCCAGGATCTGTACATCTCCAGGACCCGGAGGCGCGCAGGCCGGATCATAGCCGATCCTTCACACCCTGGTCATGTACTGTTTGCCCCCCCCCTCCCCTCAGGTAGAAGACTTCGGTCCATTCAGACTAAAACCTCCCGTCACATGAACAGCTTCTTCCCCTCTGCCATCAGACTGCTGAACACTAAGTGACCTATTAGACTCTCGTGCACTATGTACAGCAGCTCAACCAGACTCATGTCAATCATCACTGTTTTCTTTTTGCATTACCGACTGCACTATGGGGTACTCCACAATATCTACTGCTCGCTAACATATCTAAAATTGCTTTGTCTAGTATTACTCATTCATATTCTACATTTTATTGCATGTATAGTTTTTTATTTCTATCTTTTATTTTTATCATGTTTAATGTTGCAGCATTGCACCGAGACAAATTCCTAGTTTGTGTACTACATGAACAATGGCAATAAATCTGATTCTGATTCTGATTCTGGCCCTGACGGCATTCCTGGGCGTGTGCTGAGGGCATGTGCTGAGCAGCTGGCAGGGGTCTTCACAGACATCTTCAACCTGTCCCTGGCCCAGGCCGTGGTACCAGCGTGCTTCAAGACCACTTCAATAGTACCAGTGCCGAAACATTCAACACCATCGTGCCTAAATGACTATCGCCCTGTGGCACTGACGCCCATAGTCATGAAGTGCTTTGAGCGACTGGTCTTGGCACAGCTCAAAAAATGCCTGCCCCCTACACTGGACCCTCACCAGTTTGCTTACCGGAGCAACAGGAGTACAGAGGATGCGGTTTCTACAGCGCTGCACTATGTACTCTCACACCTGGATGACAAGAACACCTACGCAAGAATGCTGTTTGTTGACTTCAGCTCAGCATTCAACACAGTTATCCCCTCCAAGTTGATCACTAAATTTGGGGACCTGGGAATCAGTACCTCCACCTGCAACTGGATCATGGATTTTCTGACCAACAGACCCCAGCATGTTAGGTCAGGCCTCAACCGTTCTTCCGTCATCACACTCAACACTGGTGTACCACAGGGCTGTGTGCTCAGCCCATTCCTCTACTCCCTCTTCACCCGTGACTGCAGGCCTATGTATGGATCCAATTCCATCATAAAGTTCGCAGATGACACCACGGTGATTGGACTCATCAGGGACAACGATGATTCAGATTACAGGGCAGAGGTTGAGCACTTGGCTACTTGGTGCGCTGACAATAACCTGCTCCTTAACACCAGCAAAACCAAGGAGTTCATAGTGGACTATAGGAAGGGGAGGGGAGAGACGCATGACCCCATCCATATCAATGGCATAGCTGTTGAACGTGTCCCCAGCTTCAAATTCCTGGGGACCCACATCTTGGAGGACCTGTCCTGGTCAGTTAACACCACCAGCCTGATCAAGAAGGCCCATCAGCGCCTCTTCTTCTTGAGGACACTGAAGAAGAACCATCTGTCAACTGACATCCTGGGCAACTTCTACCGCTGGGTGATAGAGAGTACCCTGACCAACTGTGTCACAGTCTGGTATAGGAGCTGCTCTGTCGCTGACCGTAAGGCGCTGCAGCAGGTGGTGAAAACCGCCCAACGCATCACAGGGACTCCACTTCCAGTTATAGAGGACGTCTACAGGAAAAGATGTCTGCGCCGGGCACGCAGCATTCTTAGGGACTCCAACTATCCCGCTCATGGACTGTTCCAGCTTCTCCCCTCCAGAAGACGTTTCAGAAGCCTTCGGACTAGAACCAGCAGGTTTAGGAACAGTTTCTTTCCAACAGCTGTCACGTTATTGAACTTAGTTCCCCGCTGACTCTCTTACCATCATCTCTTACCATCCTCACCTGTACATAACTGCCCATCTAACTTATTGTACATTATTTGCACATAACAGTACTCTTAACTTTCTGCACTGCTGCATATATTTGCATATATTTGCTTAAATTGCACATACTGTTAATTACCGTATATACTGCACTGCTGTCCTTTGCACTTCTGATTGGATGCTAAACTGTGTTTCGTTACCTTGTATTCATACATGTGTGATGACAATAAAGTTGAATCTAATATAATCTAATCTAATCTAGTGTTACAGCTTCTCTGCATCAGACTCTAGACATGGTAGCCCCTTTAAAAAAGAAAAAGTCTAATCAGAGATTTCTAACTCCTTGGTTCAACACAGAAACTCGTAGCTTAAAACAAAATACTCATCAATTAGAAAGAAAATGGCGCTCCACTAATTTAGATGAAATCTATTTAGCTTGGAGAAATCATCTTTTAATTTATAAAAAATCTCTGAGAAAAGCTATAACGAGTTATTATTCTGCATTAATAGAAGAGAACAAGAATAATCCCAGGTTTCTTTTCAGCACTGTAGCCAGGCTGACAAAGAGTCAGGACTCTGTCAATCCTAGCATTCCCTTAGAGCTTACTAGTTAGGACTTTATGAACTTTTTCAATAATAAAATTTCATCTATTAGAGATAAAATCAATCAGATTCTTCCCACTGTTAACTTAAATACACTAACTACTACAACTCTTTCAATTGACATCTGTTTGGATCAGTTTACTCCAATTGACCTTTTAGAGTTAGACAAAATAGTTTCCTTATCCAAGCCTTCAACTTGTCTTTTAGACCCTATTCCTACCAGGTTATTTAAAGAAGTCTTCCCATTTACTGGTAGCTTTATTCTTCAAATAATCAATTCTTCATTAACTTTAGGCCATGTACCGCAGGCTTTTAAAACTGCTGTAATTAAACCTTTACTCAAAAAGCCAACGCTGGATCCAGGAGTTTTAGCAAACTATAGACCAATCTCTAATCTCCCTTTCATTTCATAAATCTTAGAGTTGTTGCTACGTAATTATTTGACCACTTGCAGGGAAATGGTTTATTTGAAGAGTTTCAATCTGGGTTTAGAATCCATCATAGTACTGAAACAGCCTTAGTGAAGGTCACTAATGACCTCCTGATCGCATCTGATAATGGACTTGTTTCTGTACTTGTCCTTTTAGACCTTAGTGCAGCTTTTTATACTATTGATCATAATATTCTACTTGATAGATTAGAACACTATGTTGGACTTAATGAACTTCATTGCAGTGGCTTAGATCTTATTTATCTGACAGGTTCCAGTTTGTTCATGTCAATAATGAGTTTTCCTTCAACTCAAAGCTCAGTCATAGAGTTCCACAGGGATCTGTGCTAGGCCCTACTCTTTTTAGTTTATATATGCTTCCGTTAGGCAACATTATTAAGGAGCACTGTATACATTTTCATTGTTATGCAGATGACACACAATTACAGACATGGACAAAATTGTTGGTACCCCTCTGTTAATGAAAGAAAAACCCACAATGGTCACAGAAATAACTTGAATCTGACAAAAGTGGTAATAAAATAAAAATTCTATGAAAATTAACCAATGAAAATCAGACAGTGCTTTTGAATTGTGGTTCAAGAGAATTATTTTAAAAAACAAACTCATGAAACAGGCCTGGACAAAAATGGTGGTACCCCTAGAAAAGATTGAAAATAATGTGACCATAAGGACATGTTCAACCAAGATGTGTCCTCTAATTAACATCACAGGTGTCTACAAACTTGTAATCAGTCAGTCGGCCTATTTTAAGGGTGACAAGTAGTCACTGTGCTGTTTGGTGACATGGTGTGTGACACACTAAACATGGACCAGAGGAAGCAAAGGAGCGAGTTGTCTCAGGAGATTAGAAAGAAAGTTATAGACAAGCATGTTAAAGGTAAAGGCTATAAGACCATCTCCAAGCAGCTTGATGTTCCTGTTACTACAGTTGCACATATTATTCAGAAATGTAAGATCCACGGGACTGTAGCCAACCTCCCTAGACGTGGCCGCAGGAGGAGACAGATAATACGAATGGTAACAAAAGAGCCCAGAACAACCTCTAAACACATTCATGGTGAACTCCAAGGTCAAGGTACATCAGTGTCAGATCGCACCATTCGTCGTCGTTTGAGCCAAAGTGGACTTCATGGGAAACGACCAAGGAGGACACTACTGTTGCAAACAAATCATAAAAAAACCCAGACTGGAATTTGCCAAACTGCATGTTGACAAGCCACAAAGCTTCTGGGAGAATGTCCCCATGGACAGACGGGACAAAACTGGAACTTTTTGGCAAGGCATGTCAGCTCTATGTTCACAGACGCAAAAATGAAGCATACCAAGAAAAGAACACTGTCCCT
Source organism: Pholidichthys leucotaenia (assembly GCA_020510985.1). NCBI lineage: Eukaryota > Metazoa > Chordata > Actinopteri > Cichliformes > Pholidichthyidae > Pholidichthys > Pholidichthys leucotaenia. The sequence goes on along the minus strand of CM035843.1, from coordinate 244,648,789 downwards.
ACTGTGAAACATGGAGGAGGTTCTGTTATGTTCTGGGGCTGCTTTGTTGCACCTGGCACAGGGTGTCTTGAATCTGTGCAGGGTACAATGAAATCTCAAGACTATCAAGGTATTCTAGAGAGAAATGTGCTGCCCAGTGTCAGACAGCTTGGTCTCAGTTGCAGGTCATGGGTCTTGCAACAGGGTAATGACCCAAAACACACAGCTAGAAACACCCAAGAATGGTTAAGAGTGAAACATTGGACTATTCTAAAGTGGCCTTCTATGAGCCCTGATCTAAATCCTATTGAACATTTGTGGAAGGAGCTGAAACATGCCATCTGGAGAAGGCACCCTTCAAACCTGAGACAACTGGAGCAGTTTGCTCATGAGGAGTGGGCCAAAATACCTGCTGAGAGGTGCAGAAGTCTCACTGACAGTTACAGAAATCGTTTAATTGCAGTGATTGCCTCAAAAGGTTGTGCAACAAAATATTAAAGCGTACCTCTGGTGGTCGTGAAGACGCATTTAACTTGAAAACATTATGAATAAGTATTTCTTAATTTTGTAAATAATTCTTGCCAGCCATATACCACCAGATATACAGTATATTCAAATAGGACCTTGGCCATGGGCAGCCAATCAAAACTGTGGGCGCAGCCATGACACTTGCGGATGTGACGTCACTTCGTGGATAGGAAAAGACAATAATAAGCGTTTCCCCGTGATTACGGTGCTGTTGTCCGTTGTTTTTGTTCTATTATGGCCGAATTTTCTGACTGTGCGGAAGAATTCGGGCGACATGGCTACATGTTTGAGCCAGAAAGGTCTTCTGAGGGTTAAAGTGACGAAGTGGTCCTCACACACAACGCAATTTCGTCTGAAATTATTCGTCTGTGCCCTGTTTCCGCTCCGATCTTCTGACAAGGTGAGCTGGGTTTGGGTACACAAAAAAAGTGTTTCTTTGTTTTTTTCGCTTATTATTCAGACATCCAAAGGCTTTACATTCCGCCATGTTGCGATATCCATATCGCATTGTATGTTTTTTTTTTACAAGAGCACCGAGTGTCTGCTGCTCTGTATATAGTTTTAGAATCATCTTCCGTGTTGCGGCAGTTACGAGATCAGATGAGACAAGCCGCTGAATTTAAGCATTTATTTATTTATTTTCTACTTGTTTCAGTTCTGCATTTAATATGAACCCTGAGTTTGAAATAAACGTTTGAATTTGGATTTGAATATCCCCGAAGCCGCTGCACATCCGGGTACTCAGATCGCAGTTTTAGAATTATCGTCATTTACGAGCTCAGATCAGAAAAGACGGCTCGCTGAATTTAAACATTTATTTATTTTCTACTCGTTTTAGTTCTGCATTTAATATGAATCCTGAGTTTGAAATAAACGTTTGAATTTGAATATCCCCGAAGCCGCTCCACATCCGGGTACTCAGATCGCAGTTTTACAATCATCGGCATTTACGAGCTCAGATCAGAAAAGACGGCTCGCTGAATTTAAACATTTATTTATTTATTTTCTACTCGTTTTAGTTCTGCATTTAATATGAATCCTGAGTTTGAAATAAACGTTTGAATTTGAATATCCCCGAAGCCGCTCCACATCCGGGTACTCGAGGCTCAGCCAATACTGATCCAGATCGCGGTGTCAACGAAATTACGTCACAGGAAGCGTCCCGGAAGTCCATGTAGCAGCTAGTATGGCTGTACCCATGTTTTGCTGACATAGCTGAACCAGCAGATCAGCAATGGATTTATATCAAATTGCTTTGAACGTGAATTTCAACTTAAACTTGAACTAGAACGTGAGACAGGGGCTCAATATAATATCTTTTTTTTCACGACCACCATAGGTACGCTTTAAGTTAAGGGTACCATCATTTTTGTCCAGGCCTGTTTCATGAGTTTGTTTTTTTAAATAATTCTGTTGAACCACAATTCAAAAGCATTGTGTGATTTTCATTGGTTAATTTTCATAGAATTTTTATTTATTACCACTTTTGTCAGATTCAAGTTATTTCTGTGACCATTGTGGGTTTTTCTTTCATTAACAGAGGGGTACCAACAATTTTGTCCACGTGTGTATACCTGTCAATGAAGCCAGATGATAGTAATCAATTAGCCAAGTTAGAAGCCTGTCTTAAGGAAATCAAAGCTTGGATGACTTGTCATTTCCTGCTATTAAATTCAGATAAGACTGAAGTCATTCTTGTTGGTCCAAAAAACCTTAGAAATACCTTTCCAAATCAAACTTTTAGTTTGGATGCAGTTTACTCTTTCTCTTAATAGCTCTGAGGAACCTTGGAGTTATTTTTGATCAAGATCTGTTTTTCAATTCACATATTAAATTCGTTTCTAAGACTGCCTTCTATCATTTATGTAATATTGCCAAGATTAGGAGCATCTTGTCTCAGAGTGATGCTGAGAAACTGATCCACGCTTTTGTTAGCTCTAGATTAGATTATTGTAACTCTTTATTATCAGATTGTCTTAAAACATCTCTAAAAAGTCTTCAGTTGATCCAAAATGCTGCTGCAAGAGTTTTAACAGGCACTAGAAAGAGAGATCATATCTCTGCGGTTCTGGCCTCCCTTCATTGGCTTCCCAAAGAGTTTAGAATTAAGTTTAAAATCATTCTTCTCACTTTTAAAGCTCTAAACAATCAGGCCCCTTTTTATTTAAAAGATCTGATACTACCCTATTATCCTAACAGAGCACTACGCTCCCAAAATGCTGGATTACTTGTAATACCTAGAATCTCCAAAAGTACAATGGGGGGCAGAGCCTTCAGTTATCAAGCTCCTCTCCTGTGGAACCAGCTGCTAATCTGGATTCAGGAGTCAGACTCGATCTCTGTTTTTAAGAATAGGGTTAAAACCTTCCTTTTTGATATAGCCTACAATTAGGGAGGGATCATGTGTTTCTGAACCGTCAGTTAGTTATGCTGCTACTAGGTTTAGACAGCCGGGGACCTCCAATAATTACACTGGGCTTCACTCCTTTCTTCACTCTCAATGAAATTTTTTTTTTGCTGGTCATTAACATCTGTTTGTTCCTTGAATCCCCATTGTGCTGTTTACTCTCTACATGTCTGTTCTTTTCATCTTCTCTGTCCCCTCACCCCCTCAACTAGTCGCAGCAGATGACTGCCCCTCCCTGAGCCTGGTTCTGCTGGAGGTTTCTTCCTGTTAAAAGGGAGTTTTTCCTCTCCACCGTTGCCAAGCGCTTGCTCATAGGGGATCGCCTGATTGCTGGGGTCTTTCTGCAATTGTGGGGGGTTCCCCTACAGTTGAAAGTGCTATGAGATGACTGTTGTGAAATGGCGCTATATAAATAAAGTTGAATTAAACCTTGTGGAATGCTACCTTTTGCAGCTCTAACAGCTTCAACTCTTCTGGGAAGGCTGCAGAACCAGCATCCTGACCCAGATCACCACCAAAATCTTTGTAGCACAAGAACCACCTCTGGTGAAAATTTCATCTGAATCTGTCCAGGAGTTTTTGCATAATCCTGCTCACAAACAGACTGGCCTTGGTGGAGGTATGCAGTCTCCAAGTACCCTCTAGTAAATTTGCAACTCCTTGCTCCTTCCTTGTAAATGAGCAATTTTGCAATTACGGTTTTCTCTTAAATGTGTTAGCACACTGCAATGCAATGCAAACTAGCCAGATGCACTCTCTAATATAATACAATTCATATGTAGACAGTAAAACATCAAAGATTTGCTGATAGAAGAACAATAAAAAAAACAAAACACTGACTTCAAATTTCATGAGAAAGCGTCACCCCCATTCATTTCACATCAGTGAAATCAAAAGTCTCTCAAAGTACAACCAAATTAAGTGAATAAAATAACGGGCTCTCCTTCAAAAACTAATCAGTAAGAGTAAAAAGTATCCTGCAATAAAAATACTCATAAAAGTACGAAAAAGTTACCAGTTATCAGCTCTGCCCTAGTTTTGCTCTAGTCCACTTTCTGGATACTTTATTTCTAGTTCATGCTGGTTATCATATCTGGACGGCTGCGATAGCAGAAACTTTTTTTCTCCATGACTGCAAAAACTAGGCCATCTTTCTCTGGCTGTGCGTGCATTACGTCTGACGTCAGTGCGTCAGCTGGCTAAATGTTTACATCCAGCAGTGATGTGTTTCTGACTGATCCCCCCCAACAACAAAAGGCTGAGCAGAAGGAAACGCGCCCAGAGAAAAAACAGCCTTCGTCTGCACTGAGGTACAGCTCTGAAACTCCACGGCTCGTCATGGCGGCTCCTCTTAGATTTTCTCTTCCTTCTCCCCATTTTCTTCTCTATCATCGAAGACAACAACGCAGCTGTTTCTGTCTGTGTTGACCTTGCCGTTGCGTGACAGCATGATAGTGGTGTACCATTTTGTTTTGTGGTTTGTGCTCGGGGCTTGTTGCATAAATGGAGGATTGTGTTTTTGTGTTTCTTTGGAAACTGGAGCACCTGAGTGGCGCTAACAGGCGCCGCAGCTGCGTGGAGGCTGTGGACGTGTGTGTGCGCGGGGGGAGGGGGGGGCGCCTGCGGGAGGCCGGAGCCAAGATTAAACCCGCTGTTGAAACCACGCAAAGAAGGTTAATTCACAATATCAGTAAATGTATCAGGGCAGCTAAAGCAGCAGTGTTGGGCAGGAAGTGGGCACCCTACTGGCCTACTAAACCACTTATACTAGTGTGACGGTGACTGAGTTACAGCGCCCTCCTGTGGTCACAGGGCTGAAAACTGCCAAATATAATGGGCAGTCCACCCCTTACCACGGTTTATAATTGGAGCGGGGAACTTTTTAGTGGAGGGTTTGGCAGCCCTACACAACAAAACAAATAAGCAAAAGAAACAAACGAGAAACACTCCATGAAACCAAAAACACACCGAACACACACCTTTCATCTTTAATGGCCTGCCTCATCCCATCACCTTTGTCTCTGCCTGCTAGATGGCACTCAAGTAATAAATATCATATATTTTTTTGAGTATGGGTTTTTAGTTCCTGTTTTTATGTGTTGTGTTTCTTTTTGTACCTTTTTAAATTTTGGCTTTCAACAAACCATTTATTATTGAAGTTGTCATTTATGTTCCATCGTTTTTCATTCTTCATCGCTCCATTTGCTTTTAGGTGTTCTTATTTTGATGTGTTCTTAGCTCAGTTTCTAAGTATGGGTCTTTAGTTCCCTTTACTCTATATGTTCTTAGTTTTATCTTGTATTTATGTGTTTCAGCCCCAGTGTTTCCTCAGTGGGGCCCCTCATGCCAGATGCTGCCTGGCCCATCTGCAGGGGTGTTGGTCTCGTGGGTCGCTCTAGGGTGGGTGAGGGTTTTATACCACTGCCTGCAGCTGTGGTGCGGGCCCCGGCCTGTCCTGGTTCGGGCGGCCTTTGTGGCGCCTTCTGTGGTTACGGGCTGTGTGGTCTTCTGGTGTGTGTGTGGGGGGGGGGGGCTCCACAGGATGGTTGCTCCTTCATGTGGTGCCTCGGTGCCGAGCAATGTCTCATTTTATATATGTGTAAGAGAAGCAGGAGATGATGTGTGTGCCCGTGTGTGTTTGTGGGTATGTGTATGGGAGGGTTGGAAGGGGTGGGGATGCATCATGTAAAATATGTAACTAAATGTGTCTACTGTTTTTACTTACGTAAAGCGCTTTGCACAGCATCTAATGTTTAAAAAGTGCTATGCAAATAAAGGTTGATTGATTGAAATTATATTAAACCACTTCTATTATCTCTGACTATTGCAAAGAAAACTGTCCTCAGCTCTACTGGAAAATCAGGAATTCTTGGATAAACATTCTTATCATAGACAGTACTTGATAATTGTTCCTTTAATTTATTTATTTGCAGGATTGTTGTTTTCCTTTTGCATGTTTTTTCCTCCGTGAAATATGGAATGTTTTTCCTGGCAATTTTGCAACTATTTTCTCCTAAATTTAGGGTCTATGGACAAGTACAGTCATAAGTGACAGGAAAAGGGGTGAAGAGGAGGAGGCTGGTGTATCACACCGGCAGAGATCACTTGCAAAACTGCAGCTAATGTAGTATTCATAGTTTGCAACTAAATGTATTTTTTTTTTCTAATGTATTTGTGACATTTATTGTAAATTTTCAACCTTTTTTCCCCAATCACTATTTTTTTTTGCCATAAATTTACCACTTTTTGTCATGTAAACTTCTTTTCCTTTTAGATCATTTTTTTGATTCAATTTGGGACATTTTCCTCATTATTTAAATTTTTTCTCATCACTTGACTGCTTTTTTAGTTTCAGATTTGCAACTTTTCTCATGAAATTGTAAAATTACAGTGTTTTGGTTTTTTTTTTAATTTTGTGTGTCATGGATCCACCTGTTGCAGACTCCTGGTTTTGATGCTTCAGTAGAGCACAATTTCCATTCTATTTCAGTTCAAATCAAAGCCCCATCAAAGGCTGGAGCACAACTAATATTTAAATGCAGTGACTCCTTTGTTCTTCTATAGCCGCGTGGCTGTGGTCAGCATTTGGCAGGCGTGCACCCTGTGATCTCTGCTCTTTGCCCCGTGGTGTTGTTTTTAACACGGCCCTGAAGCTCAGCCAAATTCACACCTGCGATGGATGGAGTCTGCTGCCAAAAACTTAACGTCGGCCTCCAACTTGAGCTGGGTTTGATCAAGGCTTTGCTGCTTTTACTACCAAAAGAGCCATCCCAGTTATGGGATTACAGAGCAGCAAAAATCACCCCTGTGAACATGAACTATTTCTCACTTTAAAATAAACTAGTACATACCTGTGCATGCCCATGCAGGCCCGTAGAATGCAGGTGTAAGCAAGCACGTCAGCACTTGTTGAGCGATGCCTGCTTTTGATCTTTGATGGTGTCATAGCGAGTCCTATGATCTTTGATGATGTCATAGCGAGTCCTATGATCGTGAGTGATGCCTGCCTTTGATCTTTGATGTCATAGCGAGTCTTATGATCTTTTAGCGAGTCCTATGATCGTGACTGATTTCTTGAATTATATACAGTATAGTGATGATGAGTGATGCCTGCTTTTGATCTTTGATGATGTCATAGTGAGTGCTACGATCTTTTAGCTAGTCCTAACATCAAATGCGATCCTATGATCTTTTAGCAAGTCCTATGATCATAGGACATCATGTAGACATCATAGGCAGTCCTATGATCTTTTAGCGAGTCCTATGATCATGACAGACAGACACAGACAGACACACAGAGATTTCTTGAATTATATAGATATAGAAGTGATGTGATTCTCTTGTCAACAGTCAGGATGGGTGGAGCAGTGAGTGCCGGTGAAGACAACGATGACTTAATTGACAACCTGAAGGACGCGTACTACATCCGCTCAGACCTTGTGGAGCGGGCTTTTCGAGCCATCGACCGGGCGGACTATTTCCTGGATGAATACCGGGACAACGCTTACAAGGTGACCAAAGTCTGTGGTATCTGCTAACAGACCTACTACCTAATGATCCGTTTTGAAGTGTGTTCTGAATACGGTTGTACTAACAACACCAGATGTAGTGCATTAATACTAGAAGCAAACTTGTACACAGGCAAATTCAACACAAATACATCATCATTTAGCTGATGCAACCCAGTGTAAGAAGGATTTTAAAAACTCTTTTGAGTTAGAATTTGCAGCCTAATTCTTTGTTGTTTCATTGTATGAGGTGAGGGAGCAATTAGTCACCACTAGCAAAGCCCATGGAAGACAACACATAACGTGATGATTTGCTTATCAAAACCCTCATGACATGTTCATTGATAGAAGTGGGGCAGTACTGTGTTTACAAGCAAGTTGAAGGGGTATGAAAAAGTTTATTGGCACATTTTACACTACTGTTGATGCATGACGCATGGGTGCAGCCAGCTTGAGTTTGGGTACAGACTTCCTGTCGGTGTTCACAAGCAAAAAAAAAAAAATACTTGGTCCAAGAAAAGCAACACACCACATGTCAAACTTGGTACAGTTTTTAGCTAATTTTACATGTTCGACTCAGTGTTAAAGCGTTAAAGTCCAGGTTAAATTGTACATTTCTACAATCTCTGATTAAATTTGATGTTCAGATTCATTCATTCAACTCCTTAGCTGCTTAATCATTTTAGGGTTGCAGGAGCCTATCCCAGCGTCTTTGGTTTTGCCAAACATGTGATTTTAATAAAACCGAAATGCCAACACTAAACGGATTCTGTGTTAATTAATATGTGTTTATTTTGGACTGTAAAATATGTCAGGACATGTGCGCCACTGCTCTTGCCCAACAACAAATGTGTGCTGCCAAACCTCTTTGAGAGTTCCTCATGTCTTCGTTGTCTGTAGGACTTGGCATGGCGGCATGGAAATATCCACCTGTCTGCTCCGTGTATATACTCAGAGGTGATGGAGGCTTTGGATCTTCACCCTGGTCTATCCTTCCTCAACCTTGGCAGCGGGACCGGCTACCTGAGCACCATGGTCGGCCTCATCCTCGGTATGTGTCTACATCTCAGACCTCTGATCTGGATGAGTGGTCACCATATTTTTGCATGTTAAGCAAAATCTTTTGTAATGACGACTGCAGGGCCGTTTGGAGTGAACCACGGGATTGAGCTTCACGCCGACGTCATCGAGTATGCCTACCAGAAGCTCGACTCCTTCATCAAAACCAGTGAGAGCTTTGACAAGTAGGTTTCTTCACATGTTCGGCAGCATTGCATTTTTTTGTATGCTCTCTCATAGGTAACACCTTGTTTCCACATGTCTCTCTTCAGGTTTGAGTTCTGCGAGCCGTCCTTCGTCGTGGGTAACTGCCTGGAGATCCCGCCAGAGAGCCGTCAGTATGACAGGGTGTACTGCGGTGCCGGGGTGCAAAAAGAGCACGAGGACTATATGAAGAACCTGCTGAAGGTGGGGGGCATCCTAGTGATGCCTCTGGAGGAGAAGGTTTGTGCTGCCTGATAGCCTGGATTATTGCTGCACAGAAATTTTATAGAATTCACCTGACTTTGATACATCTGAGAATATGAACATCAAGTGGGATTGTGTAGCATTTCATACAGTGTGTATGTAATGTAGGCTAGTACAGTTGTCAGTGGTACATGGGTGCACTGCTTAATGTGAAATGACACTAGGGGTAGGCGATACAGCACAAAAATGATATCACAATGCTTCATAGCATATTGTACAACAGTTAGTTCCGACCGAGCAATTTGATTGGACAATAAGGATTCCAAGAGTTACTGAATTCCACGTTAAGTGCACTCTCAACGTTTCACTGGATATTTATCACTCTGCTTCAAAGGTTGAGCGCATGCGCCTGTTGGGCGCATGCGCACGCAGCGACCGGCAGCTGGTGAAATAGTGCGTGTGTGTGTGTTTTGTACTTTAATACGTTTTTATAAAATCCTCTGTGTCGTTTCTGCCTTGGAGGGGGTGTGGAATATATGGCGAAGAGCTCCCTGGTATCTACAACATGGATTTCCTCTCCTCTCTCGCACTGCTGCTTTCTGTGCTGTGGCTCTTTGTCCCTGAAGTAAACGCGTTCGGCTCCATGGCGGGCAGAATAGCGGGCAGAATACAATATTCCAGGGACGTGTTGCTGCATTTAAATACGGCTGATTCAACGGCTGTGATTGAGCCTAAGCTGCAACTGCCGGACTTTATTTTGAGAGACGGACACAGCGGTGAAAAGAGACGGGAGAGACGGCAGAAGGAAGCGTGGAAGGCGTGGAGGTGTGAAATTGCGCCTTAGGAGACGTCAGTTTGGTAACATTCCTCTTCCTTCGATAATTTTTGGGAATGCACAGTCTGTGAGAAACAAGGTGGATGAAATTCAAGGGAACGTACGCTACCAGAAGGACTTTAAGAACTGCTGCGTCATGGCTTTCACTGAATCTTGGCTTACTGCGCATGATCGAGATGCAGACCTGTGGATTGACGGCTTTGGAGCCCCGCTGCGCTCGGATCGGCAGGAAGAGGTAACGGGGAAGCGTCAGGGGGGCGGAATATGTTTATACATTAATAAGCAGTACTGCACATCTGTCACGGTCAGAGAGCGCATCTGTACACCCGATGTGGAGATGCTGTCTGTGTCACTACGCCCCTTTTATTTGCCTCGCGAGTTTCCCCAACTTTTCATCACGACTGTGTACATTCACCTGAGGGCAGATGCTGACTCCGCCTCCAGCACCATCTCTGATGTGGTGCAGCGGCTGCAGTCAATTTCTCCAGAGGCGCCAAACTTGATTCTTGGGGATTTTAACCATGTTTCTTTAAAGAAGACACTTAAAAACTTTTATCAGTATGTCTCCTGCCCAACCAGGCGAAAAAAGACATTGGACCTGTGCTATGGATCCATAGAGAGGGCCTATAAATCACTCCCCCTTCCTCCTTTAGGATCCTCAGATCACAACTGTGTACATTTGCTGCCCACATATAAAACTGCTCTCAGAAGAGGCAAGGTGGAGATGAGAGACATTGATGTGTGGACAGAAGATTCAGAGCACAGCCTCCAGGAATGCTTTGACTGTACAGACTGGAAGATGTTCATAATGGCCTGCGGGGATGATTTGGACTCTCTGGCTGAGCTCACATGCTCATACATGGCTTACTGTCAAAATAAGATTGTTCCACGTAAACGTGTCAAAATATCCTAACAACAAACCATGGGTTACTAAATCAGTTAAATCCTGCTTACAGAGGAAAGCTCTTGCCTTTAAACAGGGGTCTGTTTCTGAGCTACAGGTTGCCACTAAGGAGCTGAAGTCCGAAATTTTAAGAGCAAAACAGAATTATAAATCAGAGTTGGAAAGCAAGATGGCAGCAAATAAACTTGGTTCGGCCTGGGCCAGTATGAAAACTATTGCAGGCCTTCAGAGCACAGAACGCAGTAATCGTGTGTTTTTAGATGGTTTTAATTCAGACACAGAGCTGGCTAATGCTCTTAATTGTTTCTATGGTCGTTTTGACTCCTTTGATTTCAGTACAGAAATCCAAGATTTGAAACAGAAACTCAAAGACAATCAGCACTTTAATATTGAGGTGCAGGATGTTAAAAGGGAGTTCCGCGCTGTAAAAGTGAACAAAAGTCAGGGCCCTGATAATATATGTGGGCGCCTGGTAAAGTCCTGTGCACATGAACTGAGTCCTATATTTCATTACATTTTCAATAAGTCCTTACAGACACAACATGTGCCTAAGATCTGGAAAGATGCCGTGGTTGTTCCTGTTCCAAAATCCAGCTGTCCTAAAACGGTAAACGACTTTAGACCAGTTGCTTTGACTTCAATTTTGATGAAAATTTTTGAAAAACTGGTCAGATGTGAGGTCCTAAGGCACACTGAACATGCATTGGATCCTCTGCAGTTTGCCTATAGGCCTCACAGAGGCGTGGAGGATGCCATTGTCACTCTGTTTAACATGCTTTTAAACATCTGGATTTTAATGGGACACACGCCAGGCTTTTATTTGTGGACTTTTCTTCCGCCTTTAATACAATCCAACCTCATATTTTAGTTGAAAGGCTCCTGCAACAATTTGATTTGAGCAATAATCTGGTGGGTTGGATTCTGGATTTCTGAACCAACAGGACGCAGAGAGTAAGGGTCAATGGTACATTGTCTGACCTTAAGTGCTCTTCTACTGGCTCTCCTCAGGGGTGTGTGTTGTCACCACTACTCTTCATCCTGTACACAAACATGTGTCGGAGCAGTCATGACAACAGACACATAATCAAGTCCTGCTGCCCACTCCCCACTCCACCAACACCCCCCCACCCCCAACACACAGCCCCCCATCCTGACCCTGACCAGGACCCAGGTGAGGACGGAGCTGAAGAAGATCAAGGCGAGGAAGGCGTCGGGACCGAACGGCATCAGCGCAAAGCTCCTCAAGTCCTGTGCAGACCAGCTGTGTGGGATTGTGACGTACATCTTCAACCTGAGCCTGAAGCTGGGGAGGGTACCACAGCTGTGGAAAACATCTTGTGTGGTACCTGTACCAAAAACTTCCCACCCCAAAGACCTGAACAGCTACAGACCGGTGGCCTTGACGTCCCACTTGATGAAGACCCTGGAGAGACTGCTCCTTGCTCACCTCCGCCCCCTGGTGGAACCAGCGATGGATCCACTCCAGTTCGCCTACCAGCATGGCATTGGGGTGGAGGATGCGGTGATCTTCCTCCTTCACCGTTCTCTGTCCCACCTGGAGAAGCCCGGGAATATGGTGAGGATCATGTTCTTTGACTTCTCCAGTGCTTTCAACACCATCCAACCGATGATCCTGAAGGACAAGCTGCTGCGCGCAGGGGTGGACCAGCACCTGTCATCATGGATCCTGGACTACCTCACGAACCGGCCTCAGTTTGTGAGAACCTGGGACTGTGTGTCTGACACGATCATCAGTAGCACGGGGGCCCCCCAGGGAACGGTGCTGGCTCCCTTCCTGTTCACTCTTTATACTGCGGACTTCTCACACAACACAACACACTGCCATCTACAGAAGTTCTCTGATGACTCTGCGATCGTTGGCCTCATCTCCAATGGAGATGAAGCTGAGTACAGAGGGCTTATCCAGGACTTTGTAGACTGGTGCCATCGGAACTGCCTCCAGATCAACACAAGGAAAACTAAGGAGCTGGTGGTGGACTGCCGCAGGCATGGGCAGCCCCTCACAGCACCAGTAAATATACAGGGAACAGACATCGAGATGGTGACATCCTATAAGTACCTGGGTGTTCATCTGAACAATAAACTAGACTGGTCACACAATACTGACGCACTCTACAAGAAGGGACAGCGCAGGCTGTTCCTGCTGAGGAGACTCAGGTCTTTTGGTGTACAAGGGGCGCTGCTGAAGACATTCTATGACACGGTGGTGGCATCAGCCATCACTTTTGGAGTGGTCTGCTGGGGCAGTGGCATTACAGCAGCCGATAGGAAGAGACTGAACAAACTGATTAAGAAAGCTAGCTCTGTCCTGGGGCAGCGCCTTGATCCGGTGGAGGAGATAGGAGAGAGAAGGATGGTGGCTAAACTGTCATCTCTGCTGGAGTCCGAGTCCCACCCTATGCAGGACGTACTGAATGCACTGAGGAGCTCATTTAGCAGCAGACTACATCATCCCAGGTGCACAACCGAGAGGTTTCGTAGGTCCTTCCTACCAACGGCTGTCAGACTGTACAACCTAAGCAGGGCTGCTCGCAGAGATAGCAAAAAGACGTGACAAACTAATAGTTTTTAAATGCAAAAGATGCAATAGACTTACACAATGGTCCCCTCCGGCATACAACTAGGAAAATACCGGTCGCTATGGAGGGTGAGAATATGTATGGGCACATAATCATACCATGTAGGATAACTAAGTAGAGGGTTATGCTGTTTCATCCCATCTAGCAACAATGCTCTGCACTGTGTGTGTTTATATATTTACATATTTATTCCATCTAGCTACAATGCTCAGCACTGGGTGTGTTCATATTTATATATCTATATATTTATTCCATCTAGCTACAATGCTCCGCACTGTGTGTGTTTATATACTTACACATTTATTCCACCTAGCTGCAATGCTCCGTACCGTGGGTGTTTATATATTTACATATTTATTCCATCTAGCTACAATGCTCTGCACTGTGTTTATATATTCATATATTTATTCCATCCAGCTACAATGCTCTGCACTGTGTGTCTGTGTGTGTGTGTATATATATATATTTTATAGTAATATGTACATATGTATATTAGCTGCTCTTGCTTGCTTGTTTTTTTTTTTTCTTGCCTTCTGATTGTTGCTCTGAGTGTTGCTATCCCTGTGCTGTTGCAATCCTGGAATTTCCCCGTTGTGGGACTATTATAAAGTATGCTGATGACTCAGTCATTGTCAGTCTCCTCCAGGATGGTGAGAGTGGCCACAGCCCAGTAGTTGATGATTTTGTTCACTGGTGTGAGGATTCCTACCTGCAGCTGAATACAACAAAAACGAAATATATGATTATTGACTTTAGGAGGAAAACTCCCAGGCACAAAGTCACCATACTAAAAGGCCAGACCACCGAATGTGTACAATTGTACAAATATCTTGGGACAATTATTGATAGTAATTTAAACTTTGAAGTGAACTGTGAAAGGGTGTGCAAAAAGGGTGAGCAACATTTGCATTGTTTGAGGAAACTTGCACGCTTCCAAACTGACCGAACCATAATGACAATGTTTTATCGGGCTTTTATTGAATCTGTTTTATCCTTTTCTTTAGTGTCATGGTTTGGTCAGATAAAACTGAAACAGAGGAAATCCTTGGATCAGGTAGTCAGATGGTCCAGTCGTTTGCTTGGTGAGTCACAGCTGAGCCTGACATCCCTGTACACCAGACAAGTACAGAGGATGGCTACCTCCATTTTAAATGATGACTCCCACCCTTTGCACTGCAACTTTCAGCTTCTTCCCTCCAGACGGAGGTTTGCTGTCCCAAAAAGTAAAACCCAGCGCTACAAAAACAGCTTTGTTCCTGCTGCTGTCAAAGAGTTGAACAAGCTATAAAAATATATTGTGCATATTTTATATTTACTTATTTTGTATGTCACTTGGGTTCTAAATATTTTATTGGATTTTAGACCTTTGAGTTTTTTAACCTCTGACTAGTTTTTAACTTTTAACTTTAATATGACCCCTCTCGCTTACCTCTGGTTTCTCCCTCATCTCTTTGTCTTTTTATACCCTGTTTGATGGAGCCTTGAGTATTTTTATCATGTTTATAGTCAGCTTCATGTGTGCCTGTGTTTGTGTCTATGTTGAATGTAATTAGTGGCTTGTAAATATGGTTGTCACCAGACTGCAAAACAAATCTACCTACGGGTACAAATAAAGTAACCTGAACCTGAACCTGAAGGTGTTCATTTTTTTTTTTTTTAAATGGCGCCGGAGGCAGGGCGGCCGTACCAGCAGCAACTCTTTCGTGTCTTTGTGTTTCTATCTGTTTATTCCTGTATATAGTATGTCTCTTGTTAACCAGAGCTCTGTAGGAATACTCGGATTAAGACTGGACCAACGTTTTATCTATGTTAGCCTGGTCTTTCTCTAGTTTTCTTTTCTTTTCTCTTCCTCGGGCAATGGAGATCTACAGAGGTGGGGACGGACACATTGTTTACACACTCGAACAGCTGATTGCACTGAGGAGGCCGGAGCCTGGAGCGCTGCGGCCGGCAGTGAAGCCCCTCATCCCGGTTGAGTTGAAGAGGAGATGCCGTGGGCGAAGGGCTGGAGCGAAGGTGAGGAGGAGGAGGAGGAAGCATAAGCTGGCTGTACCGATGGTCATCACCGGGAACGTGTGATCGCTGGGAAATAAAACAGATGAGCTTACAGCGCTGGTCAGGATGCAAAAGGAGTATCGTGAGTGTAGTTTCGTGTGTTTTACGGAGACGTGGTTACACTCACAGATCCCGGATGTAAACGTAGAGATACCTGGCTTCAAGACTATACGGGGGGACAGAGACGTGAAAAGCAGCAGGAAAAAGAGAGGAGGAGGAGTGGCACTTATTGTTAATGAGCGGTGGTGTCATCCTGGACACATTTATGTGAAGGAAAAGTGCTGCAGCCCGGACATTGAACTGCTGGCTGTTAGTATGAGACCTTAATATATGCTGCGAGAAATGAAGTGCGCTTTACTTATTATCGTCTTTGTCCCTCCGTCAGCTGATGCAGCGGTGGCCTGTGACGTCATCAGCTCCACTGCGGCCACACTACTGGAGAAGCACCCGGACGCATTCATGGCCATCACAGGTGATTTTAACCATGTCTCAGTGGGAAAAACACTCCCAAACTTTCACCAGTTTGGTGACTGTCCCACCAGAGAAAACAAAACACTGGATTTACTGTATGCAAATGTCAGTGATGCATATAGTGCCACAGCTCTACCCCCCATTGGTAAATCAGATCACTGCATGGTCATGTTATCACCCAAGTACGTTCCCCTTGTGCAAAGGCAGCCTGCTTATACATGGACTGTGAGGAGGTGGACACAGGAGGCTGCTGATGCACTGCAGGACTGCTTTGAGACGACAGACTGGAGCGTACTCTGTGAACCACATGGGGTGGACATAGACAATATGACTGACTGCATCACAGAATACATCAGATTTTGTGAAGACATGACCATGCCAGCTCAGACTGTACACTGCTTCTCCAACAACAGACCATGGGTCACCAGTGACCTGAAAGCACTTCTGAACAAAAGGAAGAGAGCTTTTAGGGCTGGAGACGAGGAGAAGCTGAGGGGAGTGCAGCATGAGCTGAGAGAGATGCTGAGGAGGTGCAAGGACAATTATAGGAGGAAGTTGGAAGGGAAACTCAGGCAAAACAACGCTAAAGATGTGTGGGAGGGAATGAAACAAATAACTGGGTGCAAGGGGAGAGTCGGGCAGTCATCTGGGAGCCAGGAGAGAGCTGAGGAACTGAATCTGTTTTTCAATAGGTTCAACTCACAGTCTGTCACCCGAGCAACACAACCAGACCCCCACCCACCCTCCTGTGCAGCACCTCTCTCCATCTCCCCCCTCCTCCTCCTCCTCCTCAGGGGGCACCAGGACCCTCCCTCACTTCACGGTGACTACAGATCAGGTGGAGAAACAGCTGGAGAGGCTCCGTCAGCAGAAGGCGGCGGGCCCTGATGGCATCTCCACAAGGACCCTGAGGACCTGTGCCAACCAGCTAGCTCCGGTACTGAAACACCTGTACAACCTGAGCCTGAGTCTGGAGAGAGTACCGGTGCTGTGGAAGACATCCTTGCCTGGTTCCTGTCCCCACGAAGTCATCTCTATCGGATCTGAATGACTGCCGACCAGTCCTGGAGAGACTCGTCTTAGCCCACCTGAGGCCGCAGGTGAGGACGTGGCTGGACCCTCTGCAGTTTGCATATCAGCCCCATTTAGGAGTTGAAGACGCTGTCATCTACCTGCTGCAACAAGCCCATCTACACTTGGATGGTGGAGGAGATACTGTGAGAATCACTTTTTTTGATTTCTCCAGTGTCTTTAACACCATCCAGCCACTGCTGCTAGGTGAGAAGCTGCGAGTGATGGGGGTCAACAGCTCCGTGATCTCCTGGATTACTGACTACCTGACAGGCAGACCACAGTTTGTCTGGCTGGGCAATGTGTTGTCTGGAGTGGTGGCTAGTGATGCGGGAGCTCCGCAGGGGACTGTGCTCTCTCCTTTCTTTTTACCTTATACACCACTGACTTTCAGTACAACACTGAGTCATGCCACCTGCAGAAATTCTCTAATGACTCAGCTGTTGTGGGGTGTATAAGAGGAGGAGAGGAGGGGAAGTACAGGGCACTGGTAGACAGATTTGTGGAGTGGACGGAGCAGAATCACCTGAGGTTGAATGTCAGCAAGACCAGAGAGATGGTGATTGACTTCAGGATGATGAAGACACCTTCTCAGCCACTGCAGATTGGGGGGGAGGATGTGGGAGTGGTTGAGGACTACAAATATCTGGGTGTCAGGATCAGCAATGGGTTGGACTGGAGATCCAACACCGATGCTGCGCACAAGAAGGGGATGGGCAGACTCTACTTCCTGGGAAAGCTGAGATCATTCAACGTGTGCAGCAGGATGCTGGAGCTTTTCTACCAGACCGTCGTCGCCAGCGCCATCTTCTTTGCTGCTGTCTGTTGGGGTAGCAGTATCAGGGCCAGAGACACCAACAGGGTTCAGGTTCAGGTTACTTTATTTGTACCCGTAGGTAGATTTGTTTTGCAGTCTGGTGACATCCATATTTACAAGCCACAAATTACATTCAACATAGACACAAACACAGGCACACATGAAGCTGACTATAAACATGATAAAAATACTCAAGGCTCCATCAATCAGGGTATAAAGACAAAGAGATGAGAGAAAAGCAAGAGGTAAGAGAGAAGGGTTGTATTAAAAAGTTAAAAACTAGTCAAAGAGGTTAAAAACTCAAAGGTCTAAAACCCACTAAAATATTGAGAACCCAAATAACATCCTACAAAAATAAGTAAATATAAAATGGAGTTAATAAATGGGTACCTAAATTATGTGCAATATATTGTTACAACTTGTTCAACTCTTTGACAGCAGCAGGAACAAAGCTGTTTTTGTAGCGCTGGGTTCTTTTCAAGAGGGCTGGCTCTGTAATTGGTCTCAGACTGGAGACCTTTGAGACAGTGGTGGAGAGGAGAACACTAAATAAACTGTGATCCATCATGGACAATCCTGATCACCCCGTCCACCACACACTGGACAGACAGTGTAGCACTTTCTCCAGTAGACTACTAAAGCTTCGCTGTCGAACGGCCAGGTGCAGGAAATCTTTCCTGCCACATGCAATTTCACTGTACAATAACTCACTGATGTTGTATTCTGGTCATAGCTATGCTGCTACACTGCACCTTACAGTCTTAACTGGTACCTCACATTTCACTCTGCTCCTTATAGTCCTTCTTTGTGCAATGGGATGATTCATGTGTTTACGGGTCGTCATATATTAAGCTATGATGTATATAGGTTTTATAGTCATGTTAGTTTTACTTTCCATGGGTAATCCCTTTGTCATGCGTGTGTTTCTGTTGTTTGGTTGTCTACTGTCATGCTGCTGTTACACTGTAATTTCCCAGTTTGGGATCAATAAAGTACATCTAACCGTTAATTACTAACAGTATTTTACTATCAACTCTCTGAGAATTGCAACGCTGTGTTCAATACCTTAATTTCCACAGTGAGGCACTGTTTGACAACAAATTATACATCCATGACTCTGAAGTCCCACCCTTTAGGAAAAAAAAACTTAGGTTAACAAAGTTTATACAAGGGCTACGTAAACAATTTCACGTCTGTCTAAAAACAATAGGCAGTGCTAGAGTTGGATTTATTGTCTCGATGAACAAACCACAATACCTTTGTGGCGATGGACTCTTTATTTCATCTGAAAATGCCAAGGAAAGCACTCGAAGTGTGCTAAAGCCAAATAGCTAGCATGCTAATTAGCAACACATTGGCCACGGATTGATCTGGGCCTTTTCAGTACCAATTCAACAGGTGACCAGTATGTATTAATAAACACTGACTTTTGCTCTTGACAATATTGAATTTGTTTACATGTGTGTGAAATGACAACCGACACCTTCATGCTGATTGAGATGTTTAGCAACAGTTACTGGCTACATTTAGAAGGGACTGGTTTTTTTTTTTTTCTCAGCTGTGCAAAATAACTGGTTAAACAAACAAATCATTACATTTTGTCCAGTATTGCTGTCATTTAATAAATTGTGCTTGTATAAAAGCATATTCATGATATAATATTCCTAAGCAACATCTATATAGTTTTTCTTTGAAAAATGGGTCTATTTTGTCTCTCTGGACAAATGAATTCAAAACATGGCAGCAGTGCAATTTTTAAAAATCTGATGGAACTTGCTGGCATTCACCCTGTAGTGCTTAAATACATTTGAATTATTAATCAGTGTTTATTCAACAGTCACGTAACCTACATCATCCAAAAACCTTGTTCTTCGAGGTTTCACTGAGACAACTGAAAGCACCATGAGAGCACAAACCCCCACCAAGACGGGGATCATTGTTTTAAGATATTCCTGGAGCTGGATCACAAACAAGATCTAACAGATTGTTTATTGTGCTACATCCCTTTCCTCCAAAAATGTCACTGAAACCTGTTCATCATTTCTGAGTAATCCCACAACCAAATAGAAGGTAAACAGGCAAACCATTATGACAAAAAATGTAACCTCCAACTAGCCAAAAATGTAACCACCTCCAAGCATGGAGCTAGCTAACCAGAGTTGTTTGTTAAAAGGGAAAGCTATTTGCTCCAGGTAATGGATGAAAAATGTCTGCGGTTATTAACTTGAATCTTTCATTTAAGGTTAATATGGAACTTTTTAAATTTACACATTTTGTTCACAATGTGAACCCACAGTCCCTCTTAAAATGAGATCAATATACTATTTGAATTCTAAACTCAAAGCAGCTGGAAGTTCCAGTAACAGCAGCTGACAGAGGATATTTTAGACAGAAAATTAAAAAGACCTCTTGTCACTTTTTTCCCCTGCAGTTGACCAAGATAACCCGTACAGGACACAACAACTGGGAGAGCAAAAAGATCATCTCTGTGTCCTTCGCCCCTCTGATGCTGCCCAAACACAGCACAAATGGCAAACCCAAGACGGTCCCGCTACGTAAGTTTGGATCTGTTGTCACTTCTGCAGCTTAAGATAAGATAAGCCTTTATTAGTCCCACAATGGGGAAATTCAAAAGAGGAGGGCCTCCTTCCCTCGACCTGGAACAGCCCTCGCCAGGTTTTCATATCCACAGTAGGCACTCACCTTTTTACCTCATCTGTTGTGGTGGTCATGCTGGTTTAAATTCGCTCCATCAGAAAAGCAGCTGTAAGCCCATCAGTTAGACCCCAACGATGCTTGGTCTCAGATGCATTCCTGATTCTGTGCACCCCCCCTCTCTCCCTCTTTAAATCCATTAGAATCCAAATTCTACACTAACTTTTAAACTATTTTTCATTAGAACTGCGTAAATTTTCTTTAACCTCAGGGTGACTGCACAGATCAGACCTTTAAGTACCACAGCTTAATCATGATAATAATATGGTGATCTTAGGTGTATGGTATGTTCATATTTCATGCAGTCAGGTAACCCCAACTATTGCCATGTTTTGTTCTGCTGATCTAAATGTCTTATGTTTGTGCCACTCCATTGAGTTTAGTAAAGAGGGGTTACTAAAGCTAGAAGGTATGATTTCTCCTTGTCCGTAATTATAACTCGGTGTCAAGAATTCTGCCTCCAGACTATGAGACTGATATTCTTAAAGTGTTTAAATTGGGTCCTCATCAACCCTGTCCCAAAGATGAGTGGTGCCCCACCTAGTGTTAAAATGAGGTATTACAAGTATTATTAATAAGCTTTAAACTTACTTTAGTAATTATTAATAATTCATAAATTGTAGGACTCAATGCTACATTTATTCTTAACTCTGTTTTCATCTCATCATTTTCCTGTCCTGTCACCTTTTTTTTTTGTAATTTTTCAGCCAAGTATGAGGTTCGGACGTTACAGGAGCTGGCTCGCATCTGCATCCGCCACACTCTCAGGGTGACCACAGATGCCGGAGACAGCCACTCGCGTGGCCGAGGCTCCTCCTTCAGCGTGGGCAGGGGCCTTGCGGTTGCAGGGCTCCATAAGTATGGTCCCCGCTTCAAACGTCGCCGGGTCCACCGCCGCCACTGCAACGCCCTGGTCCTGGCCACCCGGCAGGTGGTGGCTAACAGTGGGATCGGCTCCGCTCCCCTGGACAGCAACAACAACCAGGGAGGACGAGCAGAGGACGAGGAGGCAGCGGGAGAGAGGGAGGCCAGGCGTCAGAGTCGAGGGAGTAGGAGGGCAATGAGAGGAGCGGCGGCGGTTGTGGTGGTGGAGGAGGAGGAGGAGGAGGCCGTGGAGGAGGGGGAAGAGGAGTTGGAGGAACAGGAGGAAGAGGAGGAGAAGGAGACAGGGGAGCTTCTCCGACCCCAGCCAACCGTGAACGTTCTGAGAGAGAGGATCCTGAGCCTGCCGCTGCCCGAGCCTCTGAAGATGTACCTGCTGTACTACAGGGAGAAGTGAGGTGCAGCCACGGCCACAGCCAAGTCCTGAGTCAGCGCCCAGAGCTGCAATCCAGCAGGGACCGAGCCTCTGCTCCAACCCACCACCTCCTGTACAAGGCAGGGCAACACACCCTAATGACCCCCAGCTCCACAATGGTTCTATTTCTCTGTCGCTCACCTGCCCTCATCCTCTCCATCATCCATCCTCTCCCTTTTTGCTGCTCTTTACTCGATTTGTCTCCTGATGCTGTAAGGAGTCAGCTCCATTTGTCCAGTGGAGGGAGGGGGAAGGGCGTTAGACAGCTTTTGTAGTCCGTGTAACTGATAGGCTAATCTGACAAGAGCTTTGAGGTCCACTGTTGCTTTGGTCACCAGCTTTAAAAGAAGAGGCAGCTTGGTGGTGCTGACAGGGGTTTAGTCTAAAACTGCAGGGCTAGACATCGTAAACAGAGACCAAACCCTGTAGCAACGACACCGGCTTTCCTCCTAAACTACCACAGATTCCAGTTAAGAGTGCAGACAGATTGTTTGAAAGCTGGTTGGTTTGTTTCATCATCTTAATGGGCACAGGGTGTGCTTGTATAATAATATGACGCCGAGCTGGCGCCCTGCCTAATTTTGGTTGGATTTAATAACGTTAATTTTTATCACATATGTTGTAGCTACAGATAGCGAACCAAGAGGGTCTGACAGGATGGCACCTCCAGTGTTTTCTGATTAAAATGTGGGCCTCTGCTAAGGCCAGAGTGTGAAAGATTGAGCTTTAAAGATACAGTATGTAGTTTTAGAAACTCTGCTTTTAGTGACACTTTGTGGCTGATAACTGAACTGCAGCATCATTAACTTCATCCATATGGTGCGTTGCTATTCTTTCTGTGGTCTGTAAACAGCTGACGTCACAGACTTCTTTTAAATTTTCCCATTTCCCAAAAAAAGCAACCGTGGTAGTAAGATGGATGCTCCCAGAATATCCTGCTACTGGGTAGCTCTGGTGCTAGCTCTTGCAGAATACAAACAAATGCAGAGCCAACCTGAGGAACATCTTAAAAATCGGGAGGAAGAAGTTAAGTGAAGGAGGTATGTTTGTTTTTTAATGTCTATTTATCTGTCTACATAGTGTTTTGACCGCATTAAACCATCCTTCTGAACCAGTGGTGAGGGAGATTCTGTAGCTGCGTTCCTAAACCTGAAACACAAACTGGGGCCTGCCAAACAAAGATTTCTGAGCTATCAAGTTGGATTTTCTGCTGAGGTAGGGTTGATGTCTTTCAAATCCTCAAAGTAGCACAGATTGTACTTCAAGTACTTCTAGGCCTTTTTTTTTTTTTTTGCTTCTGAGGTAGGGTGAATCTCTGAGAACCCCAATTTGAATTGGTTTGAAGTTTATGAACACATAATTTTCAGTAGAGGCTAATGGTGTGTTCCTAGTCTTTCCATGGTCCATCAGCAGCTGACGTCAAAGATCTTCATTCAGACTTTTTAACTTCTTAGAAAAGTAATCTTTAAACCAACATGATGCCCTCAGAAAAGCTACCAGCTAGCTGCTACGTCTAGTGCTTGTGGTCGGAGAATGCTAACACATTTAGAGCCAATCTAAAGAAAGTCTCTTTAAAATTAGGGGGAAGAACTAAAATGTTGGAGGTATGTCTGTTTTTAGGTATATTTGTCATTCTGATCAAAGCGTGGGGGGATTGACTTTAGGAAGGCTTCAATGTGATCTTTGGTTCCAAGTTGTTCACCCTACTTCAGCAGGAAAAAATCCAACTTAATGGCCAGGAAGTACTTGTTTTGCACACCCCAGTTTGTGTTACTCTGAGCTTTAAGAATGCACTAATACACTTCAGTTGATCCGGAATGGAATGAAACGGGGCTGCAGTTCACTTAGTGAACACAGGGTGTCAGTAAAAGCAGTTTCCAAAAGGCCCATTCAGTACCCTTTAAATGGTAATTTTCTTTTATTCTGGCCTGACCTTTTCCCTTGAATGTGATCGTGTGTACCCAACCCTCAATGGTAGGTTCAGGAGAAACAAAGAATCCTAAAATTATATGAAGAAATTAAAAAAGTAGTTGCTGTGACCTAGCTAGATCTGTGCTGATTTTATTTTCCTCTGACGTACTGTTCCCCAAACAGTCATTTCATCATTTTTTTTATGATGCATTGGTACCACATGTTTCACACCAAGTATAGGGAGTAGAACAATTTCAGTTTTAACTACTGATACAAATACTTAAAATGTTACATTTTTCCATTCTGTATACATCCGGCTTTTGTAAAGAGCAGCTACTAGAAATAACTTGTTCACAGTTGTGTGCACCATAACCTGATTTAGAAAAAAAAAAAAATAGAATGAAAGCATAAAAATGCCCAGTACCTGCTGATGCAACATGCTAGCTGACAGCTTGACTCTTCACACTCTCCTCTAAAACCACGGTGGCAGGTAAAATGTGAACTTGGAAGCTTTAAATTTGGAGTCTACAAACCCAATGGGGCTACACTTTTTGCCACTTTTGAGTGAGGAAGTGCTTTCTTTTTGTAGTTCTACAAAGTCCTAATTAACAATGAGAAAAAAGGCAGGCTGAATTAAAGCAGAATTACTCTTTAAGTTTTCTTATCCGTGAATTGTTAATCAGTTAAAAACTTTTCTACTACCCGATTTTTTTCCCTCACCTTTTTCTATGCATATGTTTCATTCCACGAGTCAGTCTTTCCTCTGGAATGAAGCTGGCTCAGTTCTTCATATTGTATCCAAAGGGCAGTCTCACTGGTTTCTCTACATCCCATTAACCAAAAGAGAATGACCATAAAAGATAACTCTTACTCATAAATGTTCCACTTTACATCAATAAACCAGCATGATACAAATGAGTAATGTTTTTGATGATCTACAGCGTGTAACTATTCTCACTGTGCTTTCATGTTTCTTGTAATTTTTTTTTGTACTGTAAGACTTGAAGTGGCGTGTTCATTCAAAACTGTTGTGTACCATTTTATCTGTTGTACTGTTTTACAACAGCATTGCTTTACAGGTATGTCAGATTTTTCTCCAGTGGATTCTAGATGGGCATTATTCCTTTGTGCTCCCCCCTTCAACAATCAGCTTACTTCTGTGCCAAACTGCAGCTGCATGGATTCTCACCCTGAGAAAAAAAACCCTAAAAATTAATTTTTAAGAGTTTTTTAAAAATCACATAAGGCCTTAGATTTGTCCCACAGGAACGTTAGAATTTGAAGAATGTCTTTGTTGATTTGGACAAGGCAATGCAGAGGTACCATCCTCCAGCAAATAAGTTTGATTAGAAAAATCATGGATGCAATCAGCATAATGGAAATCAATTATCTAAAATGCTTCACTGTGGTTATTTCCTCTGCTGCTGGGTCTGACTCCGAGTACTGTAACCATTCCTTTATTCGACCATTCATGGTGGCTGTTGTTCTGCTGAATGTATATAACTGTGGTGCCCCCCCTTAATAAGTTTCAGTGAGAATGACTTGCTTGTTTTTGAAGTTGAGCTGTTGATTCCTCATAATAAAGTTCATTATACAAAGGATCGTATCCACTTGTCAGTTGTTTTTTGGGGCAAGCAGGAGGGTCTGACTGTTGATAATATAGAGAACACACCACATTCTTGTGATGGAATTTTCTTTAATAAAGAAAATAACCTAAACAAGTAAAAGATGTAGCCAGTCAGACACAAGTGGACTAGCAGAATCGACACATGGCTGTAAAATCAATACCGGCACATACGCTGGCCACAAAGTACTGAAATATGGATCCAGTGATGCAGCCAGAGGCTACAGATGTACAAGTTAAATTAAGACAATTTTGCTCACCAGATTCATTAAACTAACAATATACTCATGTTACTAGCTAAAATCATGCGACAGGTTTACAGCGTTGCAATGCCAGCTACAACAATCACGTCTTAATCTGAAGATTAGGTTTGTGGAGTGAAAAGCAGTTAATATCTAGATGCACACAACTGTGCCATAAATCAAATATTCAGGTTTTTTCCTCTCTGCATTCAGTTTCTACATGTCTCCAAATCAAGCAGATAATCATATGGCGATTCTTTACAAATACAAGTGATTACAAAATAAGACAAGCTGTGTGGTGCTAAATAAAATAAAATTTAACCTTTAAGTTACAGTGCTCAAAAAATAAAACTATTCAAGAACAAAACACTTAAATATCTACAGTACATCTATATATAAAAAATGATATTGTAATAAGTTAGTTTTCAATATGGAACATTTGTCAAAGTAACAAGATTGCCAAATTTATATCTATTATTACATAAAGTCTATAAATGCTGGCAGGGGTCAAACAGTAGGTGATCCTTAAGGTACTCTAATCTTAAATGTATTTGTGCTCCATCAACAGCACTTATCAGAAACATTAAAAGAGGATCTAATTTGCTGCTTGACCCCAGCTTGCTGAAATGTCACAGTGGGTTGGAAATCCCTACACAGTAGCAGCAAGCATACAGCGGAACAGGGAGCAGCAGAGACAGGCTGAACCAAGGAGGGTTAAAACTGCATATCATCCACCAGCAGGTGTGGAATGGTTTGATCCGTTCACGTCTGTGCTGTTTCGATTCAGTTTGGTGGCACGACAGTACTGTTTACGGCTCAGCTGGGCTGGCTACTGCACCGATTACAACTTTCCAAGGACCACTGAGACCAGTACAAAAGTAAATGAGGCAAAATAAATCTCAGACACAAAACACCCTTTGTCCTGCTTCCATTGCAGTGGCCCTTACCCAGAACACCTGGGAACAGCTGTATGCTCCACCGCTTCATCTAATGAGTGCACCTCCTTTCTGACAGGAATGTCTGCAGTATGATTTAATAGTGATTCCCTGATGCTGAAATAAATGAATAGATGGATGTATCAGGTGGTGTAAAGTAACTGGCCATGAGAGGCATGTGTGCACACTTCAGATGAAGGAGCAGAGATCGAAGACCAGGTTAAGGCACCTTGGAACCCTGATATGTCTGAGGCACGTTCCAGGACTGCAACTCTGAATTTGTATTGTAGTGCATTGAGCTGTTATTCCACTGACCCCAAGAATACGCCGACGGGGGTGAAAAGGTTGAGCTCTCATTTTGTTCCCCACCTCAGCCTTGTGTGCCCCAGGAAGAACAGCATCCTTCTGATTACAGCATCGTGTGACGGGGCAGAGTCTATGCTCTGCTGTACTTTCAAGCTTGTATACATACAATCATAAAATGGAAAAAAGGAATAGCTCAGCATTTTAGGATATTTGCTTATTTGTTGCTCCAAATAACGTGTCCCAAATGTCCACTTAACACCACTTTTTTTTTTTTTTTTTTTGTTACTTATTTGTACCCGTAGGTAGATTTGGTTTGCAGTCTGGTGACAAGCCACCGGCTGCTGGTTGCTGCATGCGCGAGCGCCCTAAACCTACATGTTTTTGGTGTGCGGGAGGAAACCGGAGAAATCCCGGAGTAAACCCGCGCAACACGGGGAGAACATGCAAACTCCACACAGATCACTGTTGGTCGGGGGGCTGGGATCGAACCCACGATCTCATGATCCCCGAGATCCCCCGGCCGAGGGTAAAACTGTGCTGCCACAGTGCTAAACCACTGCGCCACCGTGCAACACCGAACACTACTTGCTCCAAATGTCACAAGTGGTGTTCCACAGGGCACTGTCCTTGGGCCGGTGTTGTTCACATTATTTGTTAACCCCAAGGGGTTAACTTGAAGCTTTTTGCTGACTATACAAAAATCTACATGCCAGTAAGATCACCAACAGACTGTAACTAACTAACTAACCTGCACTTATATAGTGCTTTTCTAGTCACAAAGACCACTCAAAGCGCTTTCACTAGTACTAACCCTCTATTCTAAGGGCCTATAGGAAACAGATATCTAGGGACAATTTAGAACAGCCAATTAACCTAACATGCATGTCTTTGGATTGTGGGAGGAAACCGGAGCCCCCGGAGTAAACCCACGCAGCACAGGGAGAACATGCAAACTCCACACAGAAAGGTTCCAACCCCTGCCAGCCTGGGGATTCGAACCAGGAACCTTCTAGCTGTAAGGCAACAGTGCTAACAGTAAGAGGCTACAGCAGGATTTATTGAGTCTCCAGGAATGGGCTGTGAAGTGGCAAGTATGCTTTCATCCTGACAAATGCACAGTGATACGAATAGGGGCAAGTCATCCAGAATTTATATATGAAATGACTGATCAGGGAAAAAGTGTTCCCCTCCAATTCACAGACCATGAACGGGACCTTGAAGTGATTGTAGATAAAGAGCTGTCCTTTGAAAAAACACATACAGATAATGGTAAAGAAAGCCACCCAGATAACAGGTGTCATGTGGAGAACTTTTGAATGCATAGATAATGAGGTCTTCAAGCTCCTGTGCAAGACAATGATACGGCCTCATGTTGAATATGCAGCCTCTGTACGGTCACCCCACTTGTGGAAGCTTGCAGACGCGATTGAACGAGTGCAGAGGAGAGCCACCAAACGAGTGCCTGGGCTAAGCAACCTGTCGTAAGAAGAGTGCCTGAGGCACCTCAATATTCCCACGCTAGTGTATAGACGTTTGCGAGAAGACCTAATCAATACCTTTAAATACATCCATAACAAATATGATGCAGATCCATGTTTACCACACCTACTGACAGATACAAGGACTTGAGGCCATAATTTGCAGCTTCAAAAGAACAGTGTTAGTTAGGTTGAACCGTAGGTTGTTTATCTTTAGCAATAAGAGTGGTTTCATGGTGGAATAATCTACCAGAGGATGTGGTGAATGCCCCAAGTGTGGATGTTTTTAAGGCCAGATTTGATAAGCACTTTGAGGATCATCCAGTCCTCTATAATTATAGAGCATTGGATAACCCTTTGTTGCCCGTGATGACTGTGAAATAATTATACTAAGGTAGCAGCTCAAATTGGAATGAATATTCCTACCAAGCCGATATTTTTCTATTCTATTCAAATTCTGTATGCCAAGGCCAAACCAGAAGGCGAGAATTTAAACTAGCAGTCCAAAATCACAACAAGGCAGGCATTGTCTGTGGGGTTGTTAGATAACACAACGTAACAAAAATAATTTTTTTGTAAGTTGTCTGTTTTTTCAACTGATTTAAGACAATTTTGCACCGCTGAATCCGAAAATGACACCCGTTTCTCTTGATCAGGTCAGGTTTTTATGCTAAGTTGTAAGCAGTTGTACAGTTGTACTGTAAATTGAATAGTAGACACTGATAAAGGTAAGTACATGCAAATTGAATGTTACGTCATCATTGTTCAAAATTCAGAGAATTTCAAGAAATAAAAATGAATTTTGCATCATATAAAGTGAAAATACCCATACATGTAAACAAATGGGCAGTGTGGTGGTGCAGTGATTAGCGCTGTGGCAGCACAGCAACTCACCCTTGGCCATGGGATCCCTGGTTCGATCCCAGCCCCTGACCAACTGATCTGTGCAGAATTTGCATGTTCTCCCCGTGTCTGCGTGGGTTTACTCTGGGATTTCTCCGGTTTCCTCCCACAGGCCAAAAACATGCAGGTTAGGTTAATTGGAGACTTTAAAGTGGCCCTAGGTGTGAATGTGTGTGTGTGAATGCTTAAGGGATAGCGCCGTACCGTGGCTGCTTCATCCATCCAGGTGGATGCCCTGAATTTCCCCTCTGGGAATCAAAGTATACAAAATCAAATCATAAACAACATGTGGCCATAGTTCAAAAAGTTGACCTGATGGAGCAAAACCAATGTGATTTTTGGATTCAGCACATCAAAATTGTCCAAAATCAGCTAAAAAAAACTTAAGACAATAAAATTTGGTGTTGGACCAGTGTAACCAAGTACTGCACATCTTGTTTTTGAAAACTAAATGGTAAAAAGGGCTGAAACAACATCCTCTTTAATTCAAATTTGTGATCATGAAGTTGGACAACATCCATCCAGGAAGAGGCGCCAGCATACTTTTCAATTTTCAGGAACATGGACTAATTACTAAGTTACTAAGCTAATTACTTGCAGGTTCATGTTACCATTCAGTCAGATGACTGTACTCATTTGGTCTCCAAAAGTAAATGCATTTTCTAAAAAATGCTGAACTATTCCTTTAAGACAGAAACATGATGTACAGACATGGGGGCGGGGGGAAGCACATTATATCAAATACATACAAAAACAGCTACAGGGAGGCAGCGATTCCAAGACACAGATTTATGAAACACAAACAGCCAGTTAGTGACAAGCGCAGCAGAGCTGTTAAGTCCATGTCTTTACGTTTACCCCTCAACATCTCTCTCTCTCTCTCTCACACACACACACACACACACACAAACACACACAGTTACAGTCATAGAGCTGATTAACAGAATAAGATATGGAAAGGAAATGCATCTGGATTCTGCAGTCATCGGGGGTGGGCCCAAGCCCACTTTCATTGTTTTCTGTACATTAAGCATGTTGCAATGTGTAAATAAGACATTACTGACATTCAGTCAAGTGTAGGGAAAGGTAACTGTGTGATGTGAGGATTTGCACGGTTGCTTTTGTGGTCAACAGTGGTGTGGTTACAGGTAAATCTTACAAAGCAGCATTAGTCTTAAAAAGTCTCTAGAATATTCCGTAGTCAAAGCTGTCTTCTCTAAGTTGAGTCCCAAAGTGGAAAGGTGCACAACAGAAGTTGGAAGATAGTGATAGTAGTGGTAGGAAGGGGTCACTTGGGCACCAGGCCACGGGGTTGCGGGTAAAGAGGGAATCCTGGAGTTAAGGGGCTGAACGGTGAGGTCGGGGTGTTCGACTTCTTACCCGTTTTCGGTCGACTGAGGGGCAGACAGCAGTAGCAGAAGGTCAGACAGGTTTACCCTATATCTGTGAGTGTTGACAAAACAACAAGAAGGAGGAGAAAAAAAAAGGCATTCTTACACAGACTTTGGTTTCTTGAGGCTGCTGCTGGCACTGGCAGGTGGGGTCAGTCCCAGGCTGCTGTGAAAGCCCGAAGCATCTACCTGGATTTCATCCTCGTCCCTCAGAGCATCCTCCAGAGCTGCAGCCACCTTTGGGGCAATAACTGGTTCCTGGTACTCCTTAGTGGTCCGGGCTGGGAGATCCATGTCTAGCATCAAAATGTTTACAGCCTTGGGGAACACAACAGAAGCACACAAATATCTCAATTCCAAAACACAACTTTTGGAATAAACCCACAAACAAACCACTCACACTACTCCCTTGGCAGAAGCAAAACAAAATGGAAATGTGAAACCATGTAGAGTATTAAAGGAAAGGAACAAGTGTAGCTCCCCACTGTGGATTGCAACCTTATCCTTATCATGGTGGAGGGGTCTGACTGCCGAATTATGCTGTAGGGGGCTGCTTGTCCCTGGTAGGGTCCCCCAAGACAAACTGGTTCTGGGTGAAGGACCAGACTAAAAGTGGTCCAGTAGATCCCCATAAAAAAGTTACATCAAGGAACCAGGGTGCCCAAAGGAGCCACATGGGTCCACCCTCCAGTGGGCTCACCACCTACTGAAGGAATCATGGGGATCATGGTGCTATGTGAACCGGGCGGTAGTCTGGGCTACTCCGTTTGGACTGCTGCCCCTGCGACAGTTGGATAAGTGGTAGACGAAGGATTGACGGATAAGTGCAGCTTACTTTGTATCTGGTGTCAGGCCTCAGCATCATGGCCATGCGAGCGTGGTGACTCAGAGGCCTCCTGTAACCCACAGCGGACAGAGGCTTGGTCATCATCTGATGGTCACTGAAGCAAACACACAAACAGAAAATGATTACATAGAATTGTGGGAGCATTCTGTGTCCTGCCCCAGTGTGATACAATAAAGTAACAGAACACTTTTCTCTTAATAGAAGAAACTCATATTTGAAGAACTGTAACCTTCTGACTGTACATCCAAGCAACTATGACTGGCAAACCATAATTTGTACACTGTTGCAGGATGGAGAACTGGTATACTGTTTTGTTTGGGGTTTTTTATATATTTTAGTACACCTGTATTCTTTTTTGTACATTCCATTTTTGGTTGTAACAACCATCACAAACCCAGTTTTCCCCTGGGATCAATAGAGCATTCCTAGTTGTTGTTGTAATTACAACCATCACTATGGAAACTGTGAGGTATTATATCATATTAGCATTCACAGTGGTGGTGCAAACACTCCCAAGGTGGCCTTGAAAGTCTGTGGATAGATCCCCTCCAAAGGCGAGTAGTAGACACTGCTGTGTTGGTGAGCAAGTATATCTCAGGAACACAGCTTCAAGAAAAGAGAACATGTGTAAGTGAACCAGATGCTGAATGCATCAATGGGCTGCTTTTACCATTGTTTAACTTACTCTTCTATACGGGTGATGAGCTTCATCTTCCACTCTTCTGCCTCATCGTCGAAAAACGCCCTGTTGACTATTTTGTTCTTCTCTTCTGAAGGAATGAAGTTTTCGATAATCAGGTGTCTGAAAGACAATTACAAAGGCAGTGAAACAGATGCAGAGGAAAGCAGACTATTGGCCTGCAGTATGTTATTCAAATAGGAAGTGCTTTGGAACAGACGCCTAATTCAATGTAATGAACTGGAGCGGTTTTAACTATAACTTAATAAATGCATTTACTCATTCTTGTAATAATGAAACATATTAGCATGTGAAATAAAATGGTTGAATGACTTGACTAAAGACTTCATAATTTTATGTCTCATGTTGATGAGATGTTTACAGTTTAGGTTCCCTCTAGCACAAGTATAGGGTTGCAGCTTCCTGCAAGACCAAAAATGATTTACGAACTTCATACTTGAGTTTGAGGTCTCGTGTGAGCTCGTTTTGGGTCTGTTCCAGCTCCTGCCGTTCCTTGATGTGTGCCTCCTGGCTGTCTTGAATTTCTGCCTTCACTGCCTGCAGCTTGGCAAAGAGCTACAAGACAGGGATGGACGGATGAACTGAAGTTATGACAAAAACCACCATCAGAATAACAGTTGTATGGTGTGATAAGGCCTCTTAATTTCATCCTCTTGCATGGTACCATGAACCAAATGTGATGCCTCCCCTTTGTCTCATTTCTGCTTGTTGTGCACTTCCCAGTATTTCTAAGCTGGTCCAATACATCTGGCCAGATTGGAAGCATTAGTGTCTGTGCAGGATGAAGACTACATGCAACTCTGACATACTGTTAACAATTCAGCAGCATAGGGATCCCCTGATGTGGCAGATCTGAATTCTGTCAAATCTTTTCCAGCATAGAACCAGAACTTTCTTCAGCAGCGACATCTATCATCTTGGTCCTGACCTGTTTACTTGTGTAATGACCAACACCATGAGTATAACAGAGACCAAAGCTTAGACACCTCACTGTCATGTGGGACAAAGGATTTCTTAAATAGTACAACACAGCCAATTATCTATTCTTAGCCAGCTGCACAATACCTGACCTACTTGTGTGCTAAACAATCGAGCCTTCAGACTTTTTCAAATGCATGTTTTCAAGCAGTTTTGTGAGGTGAAAAAAAACAAACTTGTTTTTAGAAACATCTTATTTACCAATTTATGCTTTCCTGTGTGAATCATATTCAACACTCAACCGTTTCTACAAAAACAGGTCACTTGACACAGATGTCTGATTTTTAACCCCATGAAAAAGACTGTCACAAATTTGCCTCAAACCGCTTCCAGTCTGAATGAAGCCGAGGTGGTGCATGTATTCCCCTAATTATTATATATGCATACCCTGTTTGTAGTCACATCTTACAGCACAAGCCATGGTCCACAGAGAGCTTCTAAAGCATCAGGGGCATCTTATTGTTCAAAGGTATCAGTCAAGAGAAGAGTACAAAAGAATTTCCAAGGCATTAAATATCCATGAAACACAGTGAAGACAGTCATCATCAAGTGGAGAAAATATGGCACAACAGTGACATTACCAAGAACTGGATGTCCCTCCAAAATTGATGAAAAGACAAGAAGAAAACTGGTCAGGAGGGCTGCCAAGAGGCTGACAGCAACATTGAAGGAGCTGCAGGAATTTCTGGCAAGTACTGGTTGTTTAGTACATGTGTCAACAATCTCCCATCTAGGGTGGCAAGACAGAAGCCTTATCTTATGAAGAAAAACATCCAAGACCGGCTACATTTTGCAAAAACACATTTTAACATCTCCCAAACGCATGTGGGAAAATGTGTTCTGGTCCGATGAAACCAAGGTTGAACTTTTTGGCCATAATTCCATAAGTTATATTTGGTGCAAACACAACACAGCTCATCACCAAAAGAACACCATACCTACAGTGAAGCATGGTGGTGGCACCATCATGTTTTGGGGCCATTTTTCTTCAGCTGGAACTGGGGCCTTAGTCAAGGTGGAGGGAATTATGAATAGTTCCAAATACCAGTCAGTGTTGGCATAAAATCTACAGGCTTCTACTACAAAGCTGAAGATGAAGAGGAACTTCATCTTTCAGCACGACAATGACCCAAAGCACACATCAAAATCAACAAAAGAATGGCTTCACCAGAAGAAGATTAAGGTTTTGGAATGGTCCGGCCAGAGCCCAGACCGGAATCCAATCGAACATCTGTGGGGTGATCTGAAGAGGGCTGTGCACAGAAGATGCCCTCCCAATCTGACAGATTTGGAGCATTTTTGCAAAGAAGAGTGGGCAAGTACTGCCACATCAAGATGTGCCACGCTGGTAAGACTGTTACCCAAAAAGACTGAGTGCTGTAATAAAAGCCAAAGGTGCCGCAACAGAGTATTAGTTTAAGGGTGTGCATATTTATGCAAGCAGGTTATTGTAAGTTTTTTATTTTTCTCCCTTAAAAGATTTCAGTTTGTTTTTCCAATTAGGTTGTACAGATTATAGGTCACATTAATGGTGGAAAAGCTTTTGAAATGATTTATCTTGGTCTCATTTTTTTACATCACAAAAACCTGGCATTTGAACAGGGGTGTGTAGACTTTTTATATCCACTGTAAATATGTTTAGGCTATTAAAAAGGGTTAAAGGTGATCCCGTTGGACACAAAGGACAACATTCACCTTTTTCAGCTTCTTGGTTTTGACGTCGACTTCCTGCTGCAGGGAACTGTAAGTCTCCTTCAGCTCCAGAGTCTCTTCATCACGACTCTCCATCTGCTGCTGCATCTCCCGCTCTCGCCGTTTCTGGAAACATGCATTTCACAACTTTAAGACCATAATGAAGTGATTCTGAAAACTGCCTGGTACGAAACTTTGTTTAAAAAAAACCCCAAACAATCATGCTCCGTCTTGTGATGGATGTGATTATAGCCAGTAACCGAACAGTGAATAGAAAAAGAAAAACTTCAACTAATAAATCAAACAATGGTTCAATAAAGCCTGCTAGCCTGCAGCCATGTTAGCAGTTGCAGTATGATGGTAACAGTCATGGCAGATATCAAAGATCCTATAGGATAAATCTATAAAGTCTCACCAGACACCAGATTGCATATCTGACGTTGCAGCTCAAGCTAACATGTTTTCTTCTTTAATGCCTAGAATATACTCCTGGTTTTGACCAGTGTGTACAACCAAAGTTATAAATTTTGCTAACCAATATACAGCACTAAACTGCAACTCCCTAATCACCCCGCTAGACCACCTCCATCTGCTTCACAACTAAGTGTTCATCATGCGTTCGCGTAAATCACTAAGGTGGTGTTTTCATTTACTTTTTCAGTGCTGAGATTACCTGTTCAGCAATTTCCTGTCTCTTCAGCTCCAGCATCCTCTGCTGCTCGTTGGTGTGATCCACAATGTTCTTCCCCCCCACCAGCAGCTTACTCTCCATCGCCTGGACACATACCACAAAGGGAAAATAACTTCACAGACCGGAACAACAATGGTCTCAGTGAAGTTAAATGAGCCTGTCAGATAATCAAACGTTATTGATCAGATGTTTCCCGACAGCCTGTCCTCAAGTTTAAATTTATCATACCTCAAAGTTACCCATTGGGTCTAAGGAAATGTTTATTACTGGTTCATTTGGCCTTCTGTGCTTAAAAATGCATGTAAAAGTCAACCCTGTATTGGACACTAATGTAATATAGGACCTGAATAATGTTATATGAATGTTAAAAAAAAAAAAAAATCATTGACAGATAAGGTTTAACTTTGGTTTCTACCTTAACTTTAGCTGCAAGCATCTCTCCAGCCTCCTTCTCCCTCCTCAGGTCCTCCATCTTCCACTCTTTCTCCTTCAGCAGGCGAGCCTTCTCCTCTGCCACCAGACTGTGATCCTCCATGATGGCCTTCCTCTCCCTCTCCAGCTTCTCCTGCTGCTCCCTCCAGTAGTCCCCTCTGTCGTCCTCGTCTTCGTCCTCCGTCTCTCCATCTTCCAGATCCTCCCCGTCGCTGCCTTCCCCGGCCCTCCTCCTGTGTCGCCTCCTCTTCTTCTTCCCTGACCGCTTCTGGAGCTGCTCCTTCAGCCGGGCAATCTCCTCCTGAAACTCCCTCAGCAGGGCATCCTTAGGGTCCTCGTTGATGTGTGGTTTGTTCTTGATGTTCTTGGCTCTGTTGGCGTAGCGCAGTGTTGTTAAGGTCTCCTCCACGTTGTAGGATGCCGGGCCGATGTTGGCGACCATGACAGTGCGGGCGTTGCCCCCGAGGGAGTCCTGCAGCAGACGGGTGAGTTTTGAATCTCGGTAGGGGATGTGGCTGCTCTTGCCATCCACC
Source organism: Pholidichthys leucotaenia (assembly GCA_020510985.1). Taxonomy (NCBI): domain Eukaryota; kingdom Metazoa; phylum Chordata; class Actinopteri; order Cichliformes; family Pholidichthyidae; genus Pholidichthys; species Pholidichthys leucotaenia. Next base: position 244,612,472 of record CM035843.1, on the reverse strand, counting down.
AGGGCAGATATGACATTCCCCAGAGCAGAAAGTGATAGATTGATCTTTGTGGCTTCTTTAAGCCTTTCCCCCTGAGCCCCAGTCTTTGTCTGCCTTTCACTACCAGCTAAATCGACAAGATTTAGCTTACCAACTCGTATGTGGTTTTCCCCATCCACTCCCAACTCACTGCACTCCACCGTGATGACAAAGATGGCATGAGAACGCGAGCTGTGCTCATTCATGTTAGTGGCACCCACTGAACGATTCTGGTTGCCCACATTCATGACATGCTCTATCTCATGCACGCTCTTTGTGACAAATGATGAAAGGTCTTTGACATACACGCCCGTGTCGGGCCTCTCCCTGAGTTCAAGCCGCCGGGATTGGTCCTTGGAGAGCAAGTCTCTGATCTCCTCCTGGTAAATTTCTAGATAGGACGCTCTCACCAGGTACTGCTGATTCTGGGAACGTGAAATGTGTGTGAAGATGTGCTCAAAAGAGTTGGGGATCACTCCTCTCCTTTCTGGATCATTTCTCACACCCTCCATAGTGTACGTCTTCCCTGTACCCGTCTGGCCATACGCAAAAATTGTCCCATTGAAACCAAGAAGAACCGAATCCACCAGGGGCCTGAAGGTTTCATCGTACAGATCTATCTGTTTGGAGTTCCAGTCATACACTGAATCAAAAGTGAAGACTTTGGGGACGTCATTGCCTGAAGCCTCTCGAGGATTCCTGACAATAATTTGGCCCAATTTGACATCGACGGAGACAACCTTCTCGAACTTGGCAGCCCGTTCCTTCTCATTCATAGGGCGACAGCGGACCACCACCTTGACCGATTCGGAGCTCTTACTCTTGGACATGGTGACAAGCAGCCGTCAACCCTCACTGCTTGGCACCTTGTGTCCCAAGTATTTCAAATGCAGCTTCAGGAGCAGCTCACTGATGGCCACATCTGAACCTGCTGAACACATCAGATATTCAAATCATTGACACGAAAAGTTGATGATTAGGAGAGAGACCCACATTTAAAAGGGGGAATAAAAGAAAATTAATTTGAAAGCCTATAAATTGATTATATGTATATATACATATATCAATTCAGATTAGCTCAAGTCCACTGTGTATGTGGCGCAGGTGAGGAGTGTGGTCAACCTCTGATAGGAGGGTCGTAGTTCGCGTCCTGCTCTCACCGACATGCCCATGCTATTTTACTTGATAGGAGGTGGAATTTAGAATTAAAACTAAGAGGTTAGCCTTAGGTTTTGTGAAAGGGTAAGGTTAAAAAAGATAATACATATTAATTAAAAAACTGAAACAAATGGTGGGTTAATATGAGAAATAGAACACATTCGTAGATTTTTGTGAATGGGATACGGCATGCAGTCACGTGCCACCAATTGGTCAAAGGGATTCCAGCCGTATCTGTTGCGAGCATTCTATTGGTACGGTTCCGTACATATAGCCACTGCCTTTAGGGGTCGGGCTCAGATAACATAATGTTACACACTCTTGTACAGTAGGTGGCGGTATGCACCTTTCAGTTGTTTGCTATCCGCCAGTAACCCAGAGAAGAAGAAGAAGAGGAGGAGGAAGAAGTGCCTGAATGGAAAAAGTCAGATGGTTGTAAATGTTGATTTGTGTCCGTTTTCAATGGCAGAAATATCCACCATCTCCCAGTTTTCTATTAAAAACGCCACCATTCAGGGAAATAACTAGAATGTATAAGGTAAACATTAAATTAAACAAAACCCTGACTGAAGCTTAGAATATCCCTCGTTATGCACTGAGAAACATTACAACTCATTTAATCGTTTAAAACAATGAGTTTAAATATGAACATGCACATCGCCTTAAACGGTTCAATGTCACTGCACCCAAATTAGCCAAACATATTCAGGTTAATTACGCTGATCTGGGAATGTCAGGTAAATAAATGACAGCCTTTAGCATCAGATTGTCTTTTGGGACATTTTAATGCAAGTCACTTAATGTTAAAACCCACTTCTCGCACAAAAAGGGGTTGGCTAACAAGCGTTAGCTCGTGTCGACCGCAGCCTATGACGAGACCACAACACCGGCCTAGCAACGGCAAACACACCGGTAACCTAAACCACAAATCTGGTCGCGTTATCTGCCTATACTGGTAGGACGAGGGAACAACATTGACGAAATAAACATATCACCCCCTGAGGCTTGTATGGCCGACAAACAGCTTTATAGTGGACACACTAAAACGACGTTTAAAGATGTACCAGATACGGACAGCCATTAATCCAAGTCTCCCTCTGCGGTCGGTTAACTCTCGGTGGAGAAGTCCCTGCGAAGCTAGCCGCTGTTTAGATGGCACGCCTATTCCTGAATTTACGGTACGGGTGCTGGAAGTGGTCAAAATAACATGAAAGGGGGGCGGTATCTGGATGTCTAATGCCATGGCAACATCAATCAGCAGGGCCGAGATCGAAAAGCGGCCAACGGCAGGTCGCTGTCTCTCACATCTATTCTACTAGAGAAATTATTTTTAACTGAAATTATGAACAATGAATATGCGAGGTACACACACCCTCCCACCGGAGGGTGTGCTCCAGCTTTAGAGGGATCACACTCCTCAGCCTCCCTGGGAAGGTCTATGCCAAGGTACTGGAGAGGAGAGTCCGGCCGTTGGTCGAACCTCGGATTCAGGAGGAGCAATGTGGTTTTCGTCCTGGCCGTGGCACATCGGACCAGCTCTTTACCCTCTCGAGAATTCTTGAGGGTTCGTGGGAGTTTGCCCAACCAGTTTACATGTGTTTTGTGGACTTGGAGAAGGCATTTGACCGCGTCCCTCGTGGATTTTTGTGGGGGGTGCTTCGGGAGTATGGGGTATCGGGCTTGTTGTTACGAGCTATTCAGTCTCTGTACGACCGTTGTGAGAGTTTGGTTCGTATTGCCAACACTCGGTCGGAGTCATTCCCAGTGAGAGTTGGACTCCGCCAGGGCTGCCCTTTGTCACCGGTCCTGTTCATAATTTTTATGGACAGGATTTCTAGGCGCAGCCAGGGAATGGAGGGTGTCATGCTTGGTGACCACAGGATCTCATCTCTGTTGTTTGCAGATGATGTTGTCCTGTTGGCTTCATCCAGCAATGACCTACAGCTCTTGCTGGGACGGTTTGCCGCTGAGTGTGAAGCGGCTGGGATGAGAATCAGCACCTCCAAGTCCGAGTCCATGGTCCTCAGCCGGAAAAAGGTGGATTGTCCTCTCTGGGTTGGGGACAGGCTCCTGCCCCAAGTGGAGGAGTTTAAGTATCTTGGGGTCTTATTCACGAGTGAGGGGAAAATGGAGCGAGAGATCGACAGACGGATTGGAGCAGCATCTGCAGTGATGCGGACGTTGTACTGGTCTGTTGTGGTGAAGAGGGAGCTTAGTTCTAAGGCAAAGCTGTTAATTTACCAGTCAATCTACGTTCCTACTCTCACCTATGGTCACGAGCTTTGGGTAATGACCGAAAGAACGAGATCGCGGATACAAGCGGCTGAAATGAGCTTTCTCCGTAGGATTGCTGGACTCACCCTCAGAGATAGGGTGAGGAGCTCAGTCATCCGGGAGAGGCTCAGAGTAGAACCGCTGCTCCTCCACATTGAAAGGAGTCAGTTGTGGTGGTATGGGCATCTGATTAGGATGCCTCCTGGACGCCTCCCACTTGAGGTGTTTCAGGCACGTCCCACTGGGAGGAGACCCCGGGGCAGACCCAGGACTCGGTGGAGAGACTATGTCTCCCAGCTAGTCTGGGAACGCCTTGGTATCCCCTCTGAAGAGCTGGAGCAGGTGGCTGGGGAGAGGGAAGTCTGGGCTTCTCTGCTTGAACTGCTGCCTCCGCGACCCGGACCTCCGGAAAAGCGGTAGAAGATGGATGGATGGATGGATGGATGGATGAATATGCGAGGTGGTTTTAATTGTACAACAGTCATTCTAGAATTGGAGAACAATTTAGGCTCTAAAATAGTAAAAATAAATAAACAAACAAATTGACCATTTATTTGATACTTTTCTGTTATTTATTTAAGAAAAGCAAATGATAAACTGTGGGGGCATGGTGTGGGACTTCTCTACCCAGAGAAGGCAGCTGGGGATGGGGGGGGGGGACAATAGACCGAAGAGGAGGTGTCACCGGGGGGTATCAGACGGGACAGTAAGGACTATGCACCCCTGGGTAGAGGAGTAACTGCCGGAGCCATGGGAAGAAGAAAGGGGGTGAGAGCAGCGCTGGCGTTATGTCATGTTAATGTGCCACACAGGTCTCTGTTCTAAAGAACAATGTATAATGGTCGGAAGTTCTGGGTCTCAATGCATGCACCTTTTAACAATCATGGACCGCAACATGCGCTGGCCTGAAGTGGTCCCACTGGCTTCTACCACATCCGCAGAAGTGGCTCGTGCTTTTTTGTCGGCTTGGGTTGCACAGTTCGAAGCCCTGTCGGACATCACTTCCGACGGGTCCGCAATTCGTTTCGGAACTCTGGTCTGCAATGACCCAGAGTCTGAGGGTCAAAATTCACCGCACTACCGCGTAAACCCCCAGGCTAATGAGTTATGCAATCGTTTTCATAGGTCGCTTAAAGCAGCGCTCAGAGCTTCGCTCACGGACACAAATTGGTTCAAACACCTGCCCTGGGTTCTTTTAGGGTTGCGCTCCGCACTTAAGGAGGATTTGGCAGCCTCTCCAGCAGAACTCGGTTTTTTTTTTTTAGCTGCTGTGGATCCCTGTTGAGTTTTTACCGGAAAACCCTGCACCCGAGGCTGATCCACCCGCGCAATTTTGGCACAGTATGGAGGCTTTCAACGTACCGGACCCGGCCCACCGTTGTTTTCCCCGCACCTTCGTCCTAAAAAGCTTGCAGAACCCCAGTTTTGTTTTTGTTAGGCCCGATGCGCACCAGACCCTGCTGCGCCCACTGTACGACGGACCGTTCAGGGTGTTGGAACCTGGGGCGAAGCATTTTGTGTTAGACTTGGGGGGGGGGGTAGGGAGACCATCTGCATCGACAGGCTGAAGCCCGCTTTTGTGTTGGCAGATGAGAAGGCGGGGTTGGCCCAAGCTCCCTGGTGTGGACACCCACTGTTGGTGGCTCCACAAGTTGGTGATCCCTCGGCAGGGACCTGCGCTCACAAAGCTAATGTGTTTTCTCCTCCTCCCTTTTTCCCTCCACAGACTGACGTGCCCTCCTGTACACCTCACCAGCAGGGCGGTTCGACTGGATTGGCGACCCCCCACTACATCTGCTATGGGCGCCGGCTCAAGCCCAAGGGACGGGGGGGGGCGGCTGTGTGGGGGCATGGTGTGGGACTTCTCCACCCAGAGAAGGCTGGGGACGAGGGGAACAATGGACTGAAGAGGAGGTGTCACCGGGGGGTATCAGATGGGACAGTAAGGACTATGCACCCCCCAGGGAGAGGAGTAACTGCCGGAACCGTGGGAAGAAGAAAGGGTGTGAGAGCGGCGCCGGCGTTATGTCATGTTAATGTGCCACACAGGTCTCTATTCTAAACAATGTATTATGGTCAGAAGTTCCAGGTCTCAATGCATGGTATTAAAGATATAAAAGACGAATGCACAGAGACCCGGAAGCTCTTTTACTGTATGTACGTTGGAGAAGGAATAAAGTTCCGGTGTTGTCCAGCCCGTTGCTTTGCCTGCTTCCTTTCTCCACAAAACCATCAAAAAATTAGAGTGGTCCAGATGCATATTAGTGATTTGGTGCAACCCTGTTCCAATACGCTGGGACCTTAAAAAAAAAAAAGTAGATTGTGGTGAACACACATGGGACCTGTTGGACCAGTTTTGTGACTCACATTTTAGGTCAGAACAAAGGCAGGAATCTTAGCCTTGGTATGCAAGGCTGGAGACTGTGGGGGGTCAATTAAGGGATTAAGGAAAGGATGCATGGGAGACAGTGGAAGTGATATCATGGAGAGAAATGCATTGTGACTGTCTTTATTATGCAAGGTGGTCTGTGTGACATGTATCTATGAGGTGTGAAGTCCCTGATATTTAAGGACGAGAGTTTACTGTTTCACTCTCTTTTTTCTCTGCTGTGAAATGATGGAGATGTGAATAAAGCTGACTCTGAGAAAGAACTCTGCCTCGTCATTTTCACATCTTCCACACTGGTGACCCGAGACGTATCATGGAAGAAGAAAATTCCCCCCAGCCGCGTCAGGAGCCCCCAGCCAAGCAAATACTGCTACAGTCCAGCTACCGGACTTCTGGCAGAACAATCCGCGCTCCTGGTTCAACGCGGTTGAGGCGCAGTTCAACCTCCGGGGGACATCGGTAGATGCCACGAAATTCTACCACGTAGTCGCAAAGCTGGACAACGACACAGCCCAGCATGTGGAGAGCCTGATCGACCAGCCGCAGGAGAGCAACAAATATGGCACGTTGAAGGCTGCACTAATCCAGCAATTCACCCCCTCGGCGGAGGAGCGAGCAGAGAGGCTCCTGGCGCTGACGGAGGGGGAAAACGACATGCCCGTGAGCCTGATGGAGAAGTTGTTGAGGTTGAAAGACTCTGACGACGATCACTTCATTTTCACCTTCCTCAGGACTCTACCGTCAGCAGCAAGAGCGGTTCTGGCCAGTTCGCCACTGTTGGCCCTACGGGACTACCGCGCGCTGGGCCGAGAGGCGCAGCGGATTGTCAACGCCACCAAGCGGCGCGTAGCCACGGCCGCTGCAGCGGAACTCGGCGCAATGACCGGAGACGACAGGAGGCCAGAGGCAGCAGTGCCAGACTCACCGACGACGGCGGCGGCAAGGGCCAGGGAGCGTGGACCGGACGTCTTTTGTTTCTACCATCGCCGCTTCGCAGAGAGGGCACGCAAGTGTGTACCGCCGTGCCAGTTCGGGCGTTCGGGAAACGCCAAGACCGGGTGTTGGTAGCAGCCGCGACCCTCGGGGAAGAGAACAAGCTGCTCTACTTGTCGGACGCACGCTCCGGGAGGCAGTTCCTCGTCGACACAGGCTCCCAGTTGAGTTTCATCACACCTTCCTACGCGGACAGACTGGCTGATTCCGGAGGTCCCCGGGTGACAGCGGCGAACGGCTTTGAGATTAAGACCTTTGGTGAGAAGACTCTGCTTCTGTCTCTACACGGCCGTGCATTTGAGTGGACTTTTGTTGTAGCAACAGTAAATTTCAATATGCTGGGGGCTGATTTTTTGTGCTCACATGGGTTGTTGGTTGATCTCGCTAACAGGCGCCTGGTTAATGCACTTTCTTTTGATTCTATCCCCTGTACAGCGCGAGTGGCCCCGCCAACAGCACAAGCCAACGTCACAGCAGCAGGCGGTAAGTTCCACACACTGCTCACTCAATTCCCAGCACTCACGGTCCCCACATTTTCGGCAGCAGTCGCTAAGCACGGGGTGGAGCATTTTATTACCTCTACCGGACCGCCCGTTTTTGCAAAAGCTCGGCGCTTGGACGCAATTAAACTAGCCATAGCGCGCGAGGAGTTCGCCAACCTGGAGAGGTTGGGCATTATCCGACGTTCAAACAGTCCATGGCCTTCCCCCCTACATATGATCCCGAAAGCTGACGGATCATGGCGCTCTTGCGGGGATTTCAACAGGTTAAACAACGCTACAGCGCACCACCGCTACCCAATCCCACATATCCAAGATTTTTCGGTTCATTTGGCAGGGGCGCGCATTTTTTCTAAAATAGACTTGGTCCGCAGTTACCACCAAGTCCCAGTGCGCTGAGGACATACCCAAAACAGTGGTAATAACTCCGTTTGTTTTATTCCAGTTTTTACGCATGCCATTCGGACTTAAAGGGGCTGCTCAGACGTTCTAATGCATGATGGACGCGGTGCTTCGCGATCTCCCTTTCGTGTTCGTCTACATAGACGATATTTTAGTAGCCAGCGCGTCTGAAGACGAACACGAAAAACACCTGGCCACAGTTTTCCGAAGGTTGGGAGATCACGGGTTAATAATCAACCCAGCGAAGTGTCAGTTCGGGGTGGCGCAGATCGATTTTTTAGGACACAGCGTCTCCCCCGAAGGACCAGTTCCGCTGCCTGACAAAGTGCGCGCTGTGGCAGATTTTCCCCGGCCGCAGACAGTCAGGGCGTTGCAGGAGTTTTTGGGAATGGTGAATTTTTATAACCGCTTTCTCCCCCGCACGGCGCAACTCATGCAGCCGCTGTATGCTGCGCTCAAAAAAAAGAAACCCGCGGATAAGGTCGAGTGGTCCCCGGAGCGGGACCAAGCGTTCTCGGAGGTGAAAGCAGCCTTGGCAAAGGCTGTGTTGTTGGCACACCCAGACCCAACGGCCCGCATACCGCTCACCACTGACGCGTCAGAGGTGGCCATAGGGGCGGTCGTGGAGCAACATGTAGCCGGGGTTTGGCAGCCCCTCGCATTTTTCAGCAGGACCTTGCGCGATAGCGAACGTAAATACAGCGCGTTCAACAGGGAGCTGCTCGCTCTCCATTTGGCCATCCACCACTTTCAGTTCTGGCTGGAAGGACGCGCTTTCACCGCGTTCGTTGATCACAAACTGCTAACATTCGCGATGGCCAAGGTCTCTGAACCGTGGTCAGGCCGGCAGCAGAGACAGCTGGCCGCCATATCAGAGTTTACCACTGATATTCAGCATGTGGCGGGCAAACTCAATGTAGTGGCAGATTGCCTCTCGCGCGCCGTGGCGGCCCCAGTCAGCGTAGGGTTAGATTATGCAGCCATGGCCGCGGAGCAGGTTAATGACGTGGACGTGCGCGCGCTCCAGTCTGGACCAACAGGGTTAAGGCTGGAGAGCAGGGTGCTGCAAGACGGTATGCCCCCCCCTAATCTGCGATGTCTCCACTGGACGGCCGCTTCCAGTAGTACCGGCCGCGTGGCGTCGCCGCGTTTTTGACTCGGTTCATTCTTTGGCGCACCCTGGAGTGCGCGCGTCGGTCAAAATGGTGGGAAAGAAATTTGTGTGGCCGAGCCTCCGCAAACAGGTCAAAGAGTGGGCAGCAGCCTGCACGGCGTGTCAACGAGCCAAAGTACACAGGCACACGAGGGCTCCTTTGGAACAGTTGTCACATTCCGGCCAAGAGGTTCGATCACGTTCATGTGGATCTCGTTGGACCCCTCCCGCTGTCACAGGGGTGCTCACATCTTCTGACAATGGTGGACCGCACCACGCGCTGGCCTGAAGTGGTCCCGCTGGCATCAACCACGGCCGAGGAAGTGGCGCGCGCGTTTTTAACAGCTTGGGTGGCGCGCTTCGGCGTTCCGTCGGACATTACGTCCGACAGAGGCCCTCAATTTGTTTCCGAGCTTTGGTCGACAATGGCCCGCAGCCTGGGTGTCACAATTCACCGCACAACCGCGTACAATCCGCAGGCTAACGGGTTATGCGAACGTTTTCACAGGTCATTGAAAGCGGCTCTCAGAGCGTCACTGACGGATACAAATTGGGTTGACAAGTTACCATGGGTGTTATTGGGGTTGCGTTCTGCGCCTAAAGATGATCTAGAAGCCTCACCAACGGAGCTCGTGTTTGCACAGCCACTCCGGCTGCCTGGGGAGTTTCTCCCAGATAACCCTGTGCCAAACGCCTCCCCGTCTCAGCTGTTGCGGAGTAACATAGAATCAAGCACGCTGCCCGGCCCCGCGCACCACAGTTTTCCGCGCATTTTTGTGCCTAAAACTTTGAAGAATGCAGAGTTTGTTCTTGTTAGACACGATGTGCATCAAACCCCATTGCGGCTGCCTTATGACGGACCATTCAGAGTGCTAGAAACAGGGGACAAGCAGTTTTTGCTAGATTTGGGGGGTAGGAAAGAGAAAATTGGCATAAACAGACTTAAACCCGCTTTTGTGGTGGCAGATGAGGAAGTGCTGTTGGCAAAGGCCCCGCGGCGAGGTAGACCACCACGGAGGGTTTCACACAGTAATGTTTCCAAGTAATGTTTCCCCAGAACACCCGCAGAGACTGACAAAGGGTTTCCGCCCCCAGACGGCAAACCCCCAGCGTGACAGCGCCGCAGAGACGGTGAACCCCAGCTACAGCAGATTCGGCAGGAGGCTGAAGCCTATCCAGCATGTGGACTGATGTGTATTGATGCTATCACGGCATGCATGTGGTTATCTTCTTGTTGTTCTGTTTTTCTAAAATGCTGGGGGGGCTTGTGTGGTGAACACACATGGGACCTGTTGGACTGGTTTTGTGACTCACATTTTAGGTCAGAACAAAGGCAGGAATCTTAGCCTTGGTATGCAAGGCTGGAGACTGTGGGGGGGGGGCAATTAAGGGATTAAGGAAAGGATGCATGGGAGACAGTGGAAGTGATATCATGGAGAGAAATGCATTGTGACTGTCTTTATTATGCAAGGTGGTCTATGAGGTGTGAAGTCCCTGATATTTAAGGACGAGAGTTTACTGTTTCACTCTTTTTTCTCTGCTGTGAAATGATGGAGATGTGAATAAAGCCGACTCTGAGAAAGAACTCTGCCTCGTCATTTTCACATCTTCCACAAGATTTTAAAAATACTGTTAAATCAATCTTTGACTGTAATGTTAAAAGTAGTCAAACTCATAATAACTAACCATTTCATTTTATAAGACGTCCATCCATCCATCCATCTTCTACCGCTTTTCCGGAGGTCCGGGTCGCGGAGGCAGCAGTTCAAGCAGAGAAGCCCAGACTTCCCTCTCCCCAGCCACCTGCTCCAGCTCTTCAGAGGGGATACCAAGGCGTTCCCAGACCAGCTGGGAGACATAGTCTCTCCACCGAGTCCTGGGTCTGCCCCGGGGTCTCCTCCCAGTGGGACGTGCCTTTAACACCTCAAGTGGGAGGCGTCCAGGAGGCATCCTAATCAGATGCCCATACCACCTCAACTGACTCCTTTCAATGTGGAGGAGCAGCGGTTCTACTCTGAGCCTCTCCCGGATGACTGAGCTCCTCACCCTATCTCTGAGGGTGAGTCCAGCAATCCTACGGAGAAAGCTCATTTCAGCCGCTTGTATCCGCGATATCGTTCTTTCGGTCATTACCCAAAGCTCGTGACCATAGGTGAGAGTAGGAACGTAGATTGACTGGTAAATCGACAGCTTTGCCTTAGAACTAAGCTCCCTCTTCACCACAACAGACCGGTACAACGTCCGCATCACTGCAGATGCTGCTCCAATCCGTCTGTCGATCTCTCGCTCCATTTTCCCCTCACTCGTGAACAAGACCCCAAGATACTTAAACTCCTCCACTTGGGGCAGGAGCCTGTCCCCAACCCGGAGAGGACAATCCACCTTTTTCCGGCTGAGGACCATGGACTCGGACTTGGAGGTGCTGATTCTCATCCCAGCCGCTTCACACTCAGTGGCAAACCGTCCCAGCAAGAGCTGTAGGTCATTGCTGGATGAAGCCAACAGGACAACATCATCTGCAAACAACAGAGGTGAGATCCTGTGGTCACCAAGCATGACACCCTCCATTCCCTGGCTGCGCCTAGAAATCCTGTCCATAAAAATTATGAACAGGATCGGTGACAAAGGGCAGCCCTGGCGGAGTCCAACTCTCACTGGGAATGACTCCGACTGAGTGTTGGCAATACGAACCAAACTCTCACAACGGTCGTACAGAGACCGAATAGCTCGTAACAACAAGCCCGATACCCCATACTCCCGAAGCACCCCCCACAAAAATCCACGAGGGACGCGGTCAAATGCCTTCTCCAAGTCCACAAAACACATGTAAACTGGTTGGGCAAACTCCCACGAACCCTCAAGAATTCTCGAGAGGGTAAAGAGCTGGTCCGATGTGCCACGGCCAGGACGAAAACCACATTGCTCCTCCTGAATCCGAGGTTCGACCAACGGCCGGACTCTCCTCTCCAGTACCTTGGCATAGACCTTCCCAGGGAGGCTGAGGAGTGTGATCCCTCTAAAGTTGGAGCACACCCTCCGGTCCCCTTTTTTGAAGAGAGGAACCACCACCCCGGTTTGCCATGCCAAAGGCACTGCCCCCGACCTCCACGCAATGTTGCAGAGGCGTGTCAACCATGACAACCCAACAACATCCAGGGCCTTGAGGTACTCAGGGCGAATCTCGTCCACCCCCGGGGCCCGGCCACCAAGGAGATTTTTAACCACCTTGGCGACCTCAGCCCCTGTGATAGGCGAGTCATCCCCCTCGTCCCCAAACCCTGCTTCCTCTGTGGAAGGCATATCAGTGGGATTGAGGAGATCCTCGAAGTATTCCTTCCACCGCCCGACGATATCCCCAGTTGAAGTCAACAGTGTCCCATCAGCACCATACACAGTGTGGACAGGGAGCTGCTTTCCCCTCCTGAGCCGCCGAACAGTTTGCCAGAATCTCTTTGAAGCCGACCGAAAGTCTTGTTCCATGGCCTCACCGAACTCCTCCCATACCCGGGTTTTTGCTTCAGCAACCACCCGAGCTGCACTCCGCTTGGCCTGCCGGTACACCTCAGCTGCTTCGGGAGTCCCACAAGCCAACCAAGCTTGATAGGACTCCTTCTTCAGCTTAATGGTCCCCCTCACCACTGGTGTCCACCACTTGGTTCGGGGGTTGCCACCACGAGATGCACCGACTACCTTGCGGCCGCAGCTCTGGGCTGCCGCTTCAACAACAGAGGTGGAGAACATGGCCCATTCAGACTCCATGTCTCCAGACTCCCTCGGAATGTGGTTGAAGTTCTTCCGGAGGTGGGAGTTGAAGACCTCCCAGACAGGGGCCTCAGCCAGACGCTCCCAGCACACCCTCACTATACGTTTGGGTCTACCAGATCTGAATGGCTTCCTCCCCTGCCATCGGATCCAACTCACCACCAGGTGGTGATCAGTTGACAGCTCTGCACCTCTCTTTACTCGGGTGTCCAAGACATACGGTCGCAGGTCTGATGATACGATAACAAAATCGATCATCGACCTGCGACCTAGGGTGTCCTGGTGCCAGGTGCACATATGGACACCCTTATGCTTGAACATGGTGTTCGTTATGGACAGACTGTGGTTAGCACAAAAGTCCAATAACTGAACACCACTCGGGTTCAGATCGGGCAGGCCGTTCCTCCCAATCACCCCCCTCCAGGTTTCATTGTCGTTGCCCATGTGCGCATTGAAGTCCCCCAGTAGGACAATGGAGTCTCCAGGAGGAGCACCCTCCAGCACCCCAGTCACAGACTCCAGAAAGGCTGGGTACTCTGAAACATCATTTGGTGCATAGGCACAAATGATGGTCAGGACCCGTTTCCCAACCCGAAGGCACAGGGAAGCAACCCTTTCGTCCACCGGGGAAAACTCCAATATAGAGGCCGCAAGGTGGGGCGATACAAGAATACCCACCCCTGCTCGTCGCCTCTCGCCCGGGGCAACTCCAGAAAAGGCCAAGCTCCAGCCCCTCTCCAGGAGACTGGTTCCGGAACCGGAGCTGTGTGTTGAGGTGAGGCCGACTATATCTAGCCGGTATCGCTCAACCTCGTACATCAGCTCAGGCTCCTTCCCCACTAGAGAGGTGACATTCCACGTACCAAAAGCCAGTTTAGAAAGCTTGGGATCAGTCCGCCAAGGTCTCCGCCTTTGACCGCCACCTAATCCACATAGCACCGGACCCCCATGATCCCGCCTGCAGGTGGTGAACCCACTGGAGGGCGGACCCATGTAACTCCTTCGGGCTGAGCCCGGCCGGGTCCCATGGGTGGAAACCCGGCCACCAGACGCTAGCCTTCGAGCCCCTCCCCCAGGCCTGGCTCCAGGGTGGGGCCCCGGTAACCCCATACCGGGCGGGGTACACTGAATCCTTGATATACAATTTATCATGAGAGTCTGTTGGATCGTTCTTAGTCTGGCCCTTCACCCAGGACCAGTTTGTCTTGGGAGACCCTATCAGAGGCAAATTGCCCCTGGACAACATAGCTCCTGGGATCACTGGGGCACGCAAACCCCCCCACCACGATAAGGTGACGATCCATGAGGAGGTTTATGAGACGTGATATATTAATTAAAAAAAACTTTTGAAACTTACCTCATCTAACTTTTCAACAGTCCCATTTTTAGTCATTTATTTTTTTTAAATCTTTGCTAAAATACACTATACATATAATTAAACTATTACCAAGAAAACAGATTAAATTATTGTGAGCTGATGAAACCATCTATGATTATGTTGATTAAATAATGGTTAACAATGTTGAAATTAGGGTAACAGGGTTGAATAACCACTACTTCTAATTGTAGATCATGACATAAATGTGAGAAACAAATACTCACAAAAACAGAAACGGTGTTTAATAGTAATTTACTGTTTTTAAGAGGAACTTCTAGAATAAGTCTGGATGACATAACACACTTTTGAGGGATAAGGACCTGTACTTATATAGCACTTTTCTAGCCACAAAGACCACTCAAAGCACTTCACTAGTAGCTACACTAACCCTCTATTCTCAGGGCCCATCAGAGACAGACACCTCGGGACAATTTTAGTCACTAACCAACAAAACATGCATGTCTTTGGATTCTGGGAGGAAACCTGACATCCTGTCAAAGAGCATAGGACTTATTATTTATCAACAATTGAATTGAAATGTAGAAAATAGTTGCTGTTCATATGACCACATAGTAGATGGCAGCTATGCTCCACCAGACTGATTTGAACACCCAATAAAATAAGGAGGAAGAACACAAAGGCAGCCCATTTCAGTATAAACAACTGAATATGATGAAAATTAATTTGATAAATCTTTTTTAAGATAAACAAATATAAATATTGTGGCAGGCCTACACTTAACATAAAAATAATAGACTAAAAACCTGGCAATTAAAAGGTATAGAATAGGCTTTAATGGACTGTACAATGAATCAACCTTAAAAAAAAAAACACATATGACTTCCGGTCTGGACGCCATGGCGACTGCAGCTTAACACTGAAGCTCTCAGACCCAATCCAGGATAACACCTTGAAAATCAAACTTAACGGATTTTTGGAGGAGTGAAAATCAAAAGACAAAATCATCATGTCTAAAGGAAAACAGAAGAAACTGAAATTCTCCAGGCCAGGACACGTATCGGCCGGAGAATCTGAACTGGAAGATCTCCGTTCAGAAGACGAGGAACTGGTGATAGCTAACAAAAGGGTTAGCCTGAAATCACTATTTGAGGAGCTACGACGATTTCGCCGAGATGTTACGGCCGAATTTCGGGAATTCAGAGAAGAATTGAAAAGGACAAACAGCAGAGTGGACCAGGCCGAGAACCGAATCTTGGAAACAGAGGATCGAATAAAAGTGCTCGAAGATTCTGTGCTAGACCTACGCAAAAGACAAGCAGCTATAGAGGCTAAGCTAACCGACCAAGAAGGAAAACAAAGAAGAGACAACATAAGAATTCATGGTCTGATAGAAGGAACCGAAAATGGTTTTAACTCAATGGCAGAATGCGTGGAATCCTTACTAAGAGAGAAATTGGATATTCCACAAACCACCGACTTGAAGATAGAAAAGGCACATCGTTCATTAGCCGCTAGGCCGGCGGCGGAAGCGCCCCCACGTTCGGTGTTGGTAAGATTTTCCAATTTCAAAATAAAACAAGAGGTTGTAAGACTGGCCTGGCAGAAAAAAGGATTTATGCACCAGGAGAGAAAAGTCTACGTGGAACACGATTACGCCCCGGAGGTCCTTAAAAAGCGCAGGGAATACAATGACGCGAAAAAGGTGTTAAGAGAGAAGAAATTGCGCTTTCAGACACCATTTCCTGCGAAGTTAAGGGTCTTCTACGGCGATGAAACGTGTCTCTATAATTCGGCGGAAGAAGCAACAGCTGACATGGCGAAAAGAGGGCTCCCGGTAACGGTATTTAAACCCGCAGCAGACCCGAGTGAGAAGATCAAAGCGCAAACATGGACAACACAAAGACCCTCAAAATCCACGGACCAGCAGCGGGAAACCCAGCACCAGAGCGTCGCGGATAAACTATCCGTTTTCAGGTTGGAATAGCGACCTTTTTTTTTTTTTTTTTTTTTTTTCTTTTCTCTTGAATCAATCCGCACATCCAACCCTCCTCATACAAGGTAACAAACATTAAAGGAGATGCATATTCAGCATGTGGTAAAACATTTCATGGAACAATCATATTATTTGAAACAAATAAGTCTTTGTAATTAAAAAAAAAAAAAAAAAAAAAAAAAACTTGTTAAAATAGAAATGTGACAATAATCCACATGTTCTCCTCATACTAACAAATACTGTTTTTGCGTGAATGTTTGATGTGATGGGGGTGGGAGGGTGCACACAATTTCACAGGGTTTAGGCATAAAGGGAAAAAAAAAAAAAAATCATTACAAGTTTGGATTGGGTTCTGAAACTCACGTTAAAAGCATGGGACTACTTTCAGTGGTAAGAGAGGGCCCTCAACACGTAACAGAGTTTGAGGAATTTCCCTCAGAGCCTTCACTCCATCAAGGCTCTTACAGGGTCTTTAAAAAGACCTCAGCTCAGGAAGTTCTTATGACAGCTTTTTGTTTTAAAGTTTTTTACACTATGTTCTTAATGTTTTTCTTGTTTTTAATGTTCTTTCGGTTTCTGAGTAGCACAAAAGAGGGCCACCACACAGTTATACTAAACAAAACAACACAATGGAGAAACAGGGTGTAACCAAAATAATTTCATATAATGTAAAAGGAATCCTGAATCCAGTTAAAAGATCCAAGATTCTAGGCAAAATGAAAAAAGACAAAGCAGGAATAATACTTTTACAAGAAACCCACCTAACAGACGTGGAACACAATAAACTCAGTAGACAAGGGTTTAAAATGATCTCTTCATCTTCATATAAATCAGGGAGGAGGAGGGGAGTAGCGACATTGATATCAACCAAAATTACATTTGAAAAAAAATCAGAACACAAAGATAAAGAAGGGAGATACAGTTTGGTAACTGGGCGGCTAGAGGGAGAAGATATCACCCTGCTGAATGTGTATGCTCCCCCAGGGGCTAACTGGAAATTTTATAAAAATGTATTCGACCTAATGATAACTAAAGCTCAAGGTTTAGTGATATGTGGTGGGGACTTCAATCTTAGACTGAATCCATACTGGGATGCTTCTGGTAATTCCCCACATCAAAATAACACCCAAAACAGGAAGACTCGGATGCTACTAAAAGAATTGGGAATCTGTGACGTGTGGAGGGAACTCAACCCCAGTGTAAAAGACTATACATTTTACTCAACTCCACATTCATCTTACTCAAGGATTGACTATTTTTTTATGTTTAATAGAGACATTGGAAGAGTAAAAACATGTAAAATAGGACTGATGGATCTCTCCGACCACAGTCCGATCTACATGGACTTAAATATCCAAAAATACACAAATAATACATTTTCTTGGAGGTTAAATTCAAATGTCCTGAAAGGACCATTGAAAGATGAATTGGAATCAGATATTCTCAGATATTTGGAAGATAACGATAATGGAGAAGTATCCCCTTTAATACTGTGGGATGCATGTAAAGCTGTAATAAGAGGAAAGATTATTGCAAAACTGGCAACCCAAAAGAAACTAAGACAAGAAAAACTATCCACATTAGAGTCAGAACTTAGGAACCTAGAAAAAAAACACAAAGGCAACACTCATTCTACTGACTCGCTCAAGATTAAGGAAATTAAAAACCAAATAAATGAGATCTACACAATAGAAATCCAGAAGAAACTTACATTTCTGAAACAAAAATACTATGAAGCAGGCAGTAAATCGGCAAAATTGCTAGCCTATAAATTGAGGAAACATCAAACAGAAAGAGCAATCTACAAAATCAGAGACCCAGTATCAAAGGAAATAAAATTCAGAATTCAGGATATTCTTAAAAACTTCGAGAATTACTATAAGAACTTATACTCCCACAAAAAACATAAAAACGCATCCGAGGCATTCCTAAACACATTAAACCTTCCCCAACTTACGGAGTCACAAAATAAAACACTACTGTCAGAAATACATCCTAAAGAATTGGAAAAAGCAATTATGAAACTTAAAGCTAACAAATCCCCAGGAGCTGATGGCTATACAGCAGAGTGGTACAAAACCTTTAAACAGCAACTATCTCCTCTCCTCCTGAAAACATTTAATTATGTCCTCCACACAGGGGAAATCCCCCCCCTCCTGGAGAGAAGGGGTCATTGCAGTTATACCTAAACCTGAAAAGGATAAACTAGAGTGCTCCAACTACAGACCAATCAGTGTACTAAATCAGGACTATAAGCTTTTTACCATTATCCTTGCCAAAAGGTTAGAAAATATACTGACAGACCTAATTCATTTAGACCAAACAGGTTTTATAAGACAAAGACAGACACAAGACAACATTCGACGCACTTTACACATAATTCATCATATAAAAAAATATAACTTAAATGCAGTCATATTGGGATTAGATGCTGAAAAAGCATTCGATTCGGTTGACTGGTCTTTTCTATATAGAATCTTATCCAGTTTCAATTTTCATAACAACTTCATTAGAACTATCCAGGCATTATATAAAAAACCAACAGCTAAAATAAGGATTAACGGTAATTTATCATCATCTTTTGAACTGGAAAGAGGATGTCGTCAGGGCTGCCCCCTGTCTCCACTGCTCTTTGCAATCTTCATAGAACCTCTGAGCCAATGGATAAGACAAAACCAAAAAATTCAAGGTATTACACTTGGTCAGAAGGAACATAAAATAGCACTCTTTGCTGATGACATTTTAATATACCTAGGGCAGCCGGACACTTCTTTACCAGAACTAACCTCAGTTTTTTTCAGAGTATGGAGATTTATCGGGGTACAAATTAAATATGCATAAAACCCAAGTTTTAACATTCAACTATGACCCAAATTATTATTCACTAAGCAAACTCAAAACTAACTGGGAGTCGGAATCTATGAAATATCTGGGGGTCAATATCCCGAAACAACTCAACAAAATTATATCACTAAACTATGATCCACTGGTGACAAAAATAAAATCTGACCTAGCAAGATGGAATATGATACCATTCTTGGGTACTGCACAAAGAATTGAAGCAGTCAAAATGAATATACTTCCACGTCTTCTATACCTTTTCCAAACAATACCGGTAGAACCTCCCAAAAAAACATGGCAGGAGCTGGACAGAAGGATCTCAAGATTCATATGGCAGGGCAAGAGACCTAGAATCAGATATAGAACCCTACAGCTAAACAAAGACAAAGGTGGGCTCGCGCTGCCAAATATCAGGGACTACTGTAAAGCCGCACAAATTAAAACTTTAGTAGAGATATGTAACCCAGTCTACACTGCACAATGGAAGGAGATCGAATGCCAAATAACAAGTGACATCCCCCTACAGGCGATAATAGGGAACAATGCCTTACCTAAGCTTTTGAATAACACTAACCCGTGGATAGAGACCCCGCTAAAAATTTGGTTTAAGATAGTCAGAGAGAATCAAACTAAAGAGCCCTATCGACTTCTGCAATGGATCGCCTATGATCAGGACTTTACTCCTAATAAAACAGACACCAGATTTAAAAAGTGGAAGGAGAAAGGGCTGATAAAATATTACGATTTTTTTAAAGGGCAAATCTTAAGAAGTTTTGAAGATTTGAAAAAAACAAGGCCTAATAAATCAAGACCTTTACAGGTTCTTCCAGCTTAGACACCACATAAACAATATACTTAAAAAGGAGGTTTTGGAAAGGGCCCAGTCAGGTGTTCTGAAGGTCTTCTT
This sequence comes from Pholidichthys leucotaenia, assembly GCA_020510985.1. Lineage (NCBI taxonomy): Eukaryota > Metazoa > Chordata > Actinopteri > Cichliformes > Pholidichthyidae > Pholidichthys > Pholidichthys leucotaenia. The sequence goes on along the minus strand of CM035843.1, from coordinate 244,592,743 downwards.
AATGGCATATAAAGGGATCCCAGGGATCAGATACATTTCTAAAATATACCAAGGTCTTCAAGACTTAAAAGGAGACAACACATCTTATATAAAAGAGAGATGGTAAAAAGAGGGGAATTTCACTTTACAACTGGAAATATGGGAAAAGCTAAATAAACAGCAATGGAAAAGTACCTCATCCCTGCAGTGGAGAGAATTTGGATGGAAAAACTTGGCAAGATTTTTCAGAACACCTGCACAAAACAAATTTACCCATAAGGGATTGAACTGTTGGCGCTTGTGTGGTGAAAAGACTGCAAATCATTTTCATGTGTTTTGGTCATGCCCAGTTATCCACCAATATTGGACCAAGGTACAGACAATATTGGGGAAAATATTCAAAATTACAGTTCCCTTTTCTTTTGTAACTTTGTATTTGGGTTTACTACCGGACTCACTGGAAAGACGAGGAGAAAAATACTTATTCAATGTTTTAATATTGGCAAGCAAAAAAGCTCTAACTAAAAAATGGATGTTGAAGGACTGTCCTACACCTGAAGATTGGACTAACGTGATCCAAGACATTTACTCGATGGAAAAGTTGACATTCGCACTGAGACAGGACATGGATGTGTTCATGAACTTTTGGCAACCCTGGACCGCATATGTGTCTTCCATTAGATCTAATCTTTGACAAATACCATTTCAATAATGGTTCCGCTCTTTGTTCCAATGCTACTCAGATGCTCTTTTATCTTTATTTACTTACTTTTTCTTTTTGTTTGTTTTTTACTGGTTTGTTTTTTTTTATTTGTTTTTTGTTTTTTTTTCTCTTTAATTTCACTTTTTCTTTCACTTTAAAAAAAAAAAAAAAAGGGGTGTTGTAAGAATTAATCTTCCAATGTTGTCAGATATCAGAAAATAAGGGAACATGTGATGAAAATGTAAACACTGCATTGCTGTAACGACCTGTATACCCTTTACAAAAACTTAAATAAAAAAAAAAAAAAAAAACACATATGAACTGATTGCTTCTGGTGTTTCAGTTGTCACTTATTCGTCATGGCTAACCAGAGTAGCCCACACTTCTCTTTCTCGAAATACTGTTGCTTCCTGTCTGGATCAGCATCATGCCTGGCTGGCAGCAGCTTTGCTTTTCAGCAGCACTTAATGGTGTCTTAGAGCTCTGTGTAAATTATAAATTTCAAAAATATCTATTAACCAACTAAAAATGAATTGAACATCATCTATAAATGCAAGAAATCGCTGTCTGTGTGTCCTTCACATCTCTCAAACCATTTGTCAGACTGGCCCAAGATTTTAAACGTGCTTTCCTGAGGTTACGGGGGTGTGCATCCCCGAATATGGAGTCACTCAGTCAAACTATGTAATTTTTATCTCAAAGTTTAGCCGCGCTCTGTGACCACTCTGTGTCTTTATGTCCTGGCTTCAACAAGTGTGGGCGGGGTTTCGGATTGATTCCATGCTGATTGGACAATACGCAGCATCACAACCTGTCAGTCACCACAGCGCTTCGCAATAAGTGCTTCTTTGCTGAGGTTAAGAGGGTGTGCATCCCCGAGTATGGAGTCGCTCAACTTTATACCATAAAGTTGCTGTAGCTCTGTGTGTGTCTTCACTGAAGGCAGCAGCTCAGCAGACCTCTGTATGTTTTTTCCTGGGAAGAAACGCTGCAAACGTCATGAAAGGGCAGCTCCAAGTTAGAAACCCATTCAATTATTCCCTTTATCACTGGATCGAAATTTTGTTGGCTCCGACTGCACAACAACTTCAAAATTATTTTCCGGGGGGGGGGGGGGGGCTGAAACAGGGACACAGTAACGGCATATTTAATGGATGCTGCAAATTCCTTTTTCTCTTTAAACAGCACACCATGAGTCCTGGCTGCTGCATAGCTCTAAAGGATAATTTGGCATGTCGATGGCTGAAATGCAAAACCTCCCGTCTGCAGGATTTTCTGATTTGCGGATTTCACTTTGGGTGATGACAACAAGGAAGGCTGCTCATATCTGTCTGCAAGACAGTCCCGCTCTTTATTGTGACAGAAAATTATTCTGATGAAAAAAAAAAATAGCACAGCATTCTGCAAGAAAAGAAAAAAGTTTTTTTTAGTGTTCTCAAAAAAGTGCATTTTTCAGATAGGAGGTTTTGCATTTCGGCCATCGATATGTGGAGAACACGTGTGTGTGTGTGTGGGTGGGGGGGGGGGGCAGCCGGACCAGCTTATTGCAGTCCTTCCCAGGGAGCCAAGCCCAGCCTGCCCAATTAACGAGACAGAGTCTCGGCTGCTGCTTCACCCATGCCACCGCTGTCCTTTGCGGCACCCTGCGTTCAACATGGCGCTCCTCCCAGTGCACAGCTATCTAAAATTTAAAAGTTAATATGAACTTCGGCAAAGAGGCCGAACCCTGATGCCCACTGGTATTTATAGGGGCGGTACAGTGGTGGAAGGAAGTGGCCACCATTACACCACACTTCACAAATAAGAGCATCCCCATAACAACATAACTATATACCATTCTCCCCCCACTTTAGAAAAGTCCAAAAACACACACACAATCAAGACCCTCCCCAATTTAGAACCCAAATCATGCACTAATAAAACTAAAACTGAAAACACTAAGGGGCCTATCACATTCATACAACACAACCTAAAACTATGGAGGACGGGTGGACTATTGTCCTACCCCACACAGCAAACTGAATTATTCTGCCACCTTTAAAATAAATAATTATAGTCCATTAATAACACAAAATCACTGCCGTGTTCCCTAAACTAAACACATAAAATAATCCCCAGAACTACATACAATTACACAAAACACTTTTTTTTTAACACATGCACACAAATGAACATTATTTCAAAACAAATGCAAACCCACTATTAGAAAAAACACACTATTATAACTTCTTTCACTTGGTTATATAGATTCAGACCACACAGCTAAGTATAGGAGGAACTGGGCTGTGGGGCCCCCGGACTGTCTCTCCGTAAGTCCGCCCCTGGAGGCAGCATGCCTTCTGGGCCGCAGCTGATCGCATAAATGATGAGACACCTCTTCGTCCTTGCCGTCGGACGTCCCTCTCGTCCAGGCCCTGCAGTTTCCTCGCGGGCACGCTGCTGCGTGGATCATCTCTTATTCTGTCGTAGGGGAAAAATTTCCTCACTGTGGCCCAATTCAATAATAATCTCTCCGCCCCCGTGTCAATCAGCAGTGGCACCTCCTCGTCATCCAGCATCACCACACAGTACTTGAACCCGTTGGTACTCGGGGACACCGCACGGACAGCTACTGGGGCGGGTGCAGGTGTTATTCTCCGTGGGCTCCCCGGCTTGAACACACTACACACCCTGGCAAAATGGTTCAAACGTCCACACATGCCACAGCACTTCCCTCTAGCTGGGCATTCCCTAACCTTGCACAGGTGCTTCACGGACCCACAGCCCATGCACACGGGCCTTCTCGGGGCAGACCTCAGGTTGATGTCGTAGGTGTTATATATGTAAAAGGCTGGTAATAGTAAGATGGTGGCTGGGTTGGACGGGGAATAGACTAGGGTGGTCAACTGCCGGTTTCCAGTGGTGACGCCACTCTTAGTATAAAGGAGGTGGACGGAAGAGGCCAGTCCTCTTTTGTCGTGGAGACATCTGGCCTGCAGGAGAGTGCCGTAAGCCTATATTGTATTGTATATAGTGTTCTAATAAAGCTTTGTAAACTAAGTTCATTATTTATTCATTACTGCCTAAACATGGATGCTACATTTGGCGACGAGGTAAAAGCGGTGGTGGAAATATCTGTTGCTAGTTTTCAGCTGTTTTTGAAAACCCCAGGTGAGCCACCAGTGCCATGGCCCCGGTGGTTCGCCGCATTTACCAACTACCTGGTTGTTTTGAACTTCGGCGAGCTGGAAAAGCTTTGCGTAAGGGCTGTGTTGGTCCATAATTTAGGCATGGAGGGGCAGAGAATACTGGAGTACCTTGGGGGGGGCTGATAGCTTCGACAAAGTGGTGGAGTTAATGACGCGCTACTTTCACGCGCCGGAAAACGTCACGGTCCGGCGCATCCAGTTTAGACAGCGGGGCCAGATGGCAGAGCACATCCGCTGCCCAGCGGCCCGGTCCAGGCTTTTGACACATCCAGGAGAACTGATGTTAGCCACAGCTATTGAGCTCACCCAACAGTTCGAGGCAGCAGAGACTATCGTGAGGGGCCTTACTGAAGGAGCCACTCTGGGTCATGTTGAGTCTCGAGCTAAGGTGCTGTTGTTGGACCCTGGTGATGAAGACAGCGGAGAGGAAGAGTATGCCTCCGTAGCTGAAGTTAGGTCCGCCCCAGGTATGCCACGTTGTTATGGCTGTGGGTCCCCTAGTCATTGCTATAAGTCCAGAGTGTGCCTGGTGAAAGGCAAGCATTGTGGGAAGTGTGGTTTGCTGAACCACTTTGCCAGGGCGTGCGTAAACTTCAAACGCAGGGACCGGCGGAGTGAACCAGGTCCCGTGCAGAAGACTCCTACAATAGTACACGCCGTTTCCCCGGAGACTACGGGATGGATCGGGTGTGATGTCATGCTAGATGGCATTGAGGTTCCCCTGCTGGTGGACACAGGAGCGATTATCTCTGTTTTAAACCTGGCGACCATGAGAAGTTTGTTTCCCCACCGACAAATTAGAAAGCAGGAGAGAGACTACTATGGCTACAGATGGAACAGACTGGCCGTGCTGGGGTTTGTGGAAATGGAGGCTCGGTACAAGTCTGTCGTTGTACCCAAGCCTCGTGTTTATGTCACCGCTGCGGGGGTCAACATCATGGGGTGCAACCTCTTTTACAGCCTGGGTTTCTCTATAGCCAACGTATCAGGTGAGGAGTGGTCGGGGTGTGGACTTTGGGGCCGACCAGCTCTGGTGGTGGATGGCGTGGAGGTGTGGGGCTCAGACTGGCTGGACACAAATGCAAGTGGAGAGCATGTTCGGCACCACGTGACTCCGCCCCGGGACGGACCCGATGCGGTCATCATGCTGTCCTGGATGTGGACGCTGGACGGCACGCCGGGACCCCCAGGGTGGCCCCTAAGGACAAGGTGCCCGTGCTGGAAGACGAGGGGGTGAGACCAGAGAGCATAGTGGTAAAGCACTCACAACAACGGCCTGCCAAGAGAAAGACGCACCGGACCCGCGAGTCGACCGGATCAGTGAAGGAGGCCAGTCAGATTCAAGGTGATCCGGAAAAGAAGAAAAGGGCTTCCCTGCAGGTTGGTGACTAGGTTCGGCCCAGGGTCGAGGCCCAGTTGAGAGGGGATCACGGGTCACGCAAACGACTTGATGACCAGAGGCGGTTCCGAGTGGAAGTGCCCGGAGTGATGGTACCTGCGCTTGTCTGACAAGGCCTAGAGGCATCCAAATGAGCTGCGTCTCACATTGGAAGAGAAAAGACGGCGTAGCAGGAGCCCCGAGGTCAAGAGACGGAGGTGTTCAGAGAGAGACTCGTCCAAGGACTGAGGGTGTTTTGTTGTGTATATGTTTTAAATTTTTTTTAACCCAGGTCCTGATGTATTTGGTTAATTGCTGCTATTTTTGTGCCCCGGATATCACTGAAAAAGAAAGGAATAATTGAGAAAAGTAAAGGGATAATAGTAAGTCAATGACATTTTATGGGTCAAGTTTTGTAATCTGTGTATTATATAGAAGTAGTGGAAAATCATTGAATTGTTTGATCCTATTGATTAGTGACTTATGCTGGTTGCATTGCCCAACACACTTTGTTCTACTGTATGCCCTTGTGTGGGGTGGGTGTTTGGGAGGGGGCCGCTAGTGCTATTTTCAATGTATGTTGTCATTGTTTTGTGTTGTATTTATGTGGAGCTGTTCTGTGGGATTATTTTATTTAGAAACACGGCTTTTCTTTGAGTTAGACTGTTTAAGTATGGTGGCAGAAAAATCCACCTGGCCATGTAGGGGACGTTGGCGGTCTACCCAGCCCACAAGCCTTAGTTGTATGAATGGATAGGCAGGTTGTTTCTTTTTGTACATATTTTATTTAGAGTGTGAGTAGGGAGACAAATTTGGGTGGGTTACCTGTATGCTTAACATTTCTTTTTTTTTGGGGGGGGGGAATGTTATGTATGTAAAAAGCTGGTAATAGTAAGATGGTGGCCGGGTTGGACGGGGAATAGACTAGGGTGGTCAACTGCTGGTTTCCGGTGGTGACGCCACTCTTAGTATAAAGGAGGTGGGCAGAAGAGGCCAGTCCTCTTTCGTTGTGAAGACACCTGGCCTGCAGGAGAGTGCCGTAAGCCTATACTGCACTGTATATAGTGTTCTAATAAAGCTCCGTAAACTAAGTTCATTATTTATTCATTACTGCCTAAACATGGATGCTACAGTAGGATTCTATGCTGTGGTCCGCAGCGCTATCCTCACTGTCAGGATTCGCTGTTAATGCTGTGGCTGCCGGTCCCAGCTGTTGTTGTGATTGGCGCCACTTTAGCTCCGAAGCTAGCTCATCCGCGTGCTCGACCTTGAGAACTAGCTTGACAGCCTCGGCTAACATCAGTTCACTCTGCGCTGAAAGCAGCCTAGCTTGCAAAGCATTGCTAGTTGTGTGTTCCGCCAGCTGGTCACGTACCATTCCCTCCTCCAACGTCCCGAAACAACACTCGCTAGCCAGCTGCCGGAGGTCAGCAACAAACTGGCAGACAGGTTCACCCACACGCTGGTGTCATCGTCGGAACCGAATCCTCCGGACGGTCATGTTGTGCGCCAGCAAATCAACCACATCCTCATACGAGTCAGTAGCTCCGAGTATACGCAGAATGTACTGGCCCTCGAACCCCAAATTATGCACCAGAAACACACGTGGCCTCTGCCTAGCTAGCTCACCCAGGTCGAGTGCTGCAATGTAGTTTTGAAAGGTGGCAAACCCTCTTCGCCAAGGTACAGGTGGCTCACCTGGGAGCTCCAGGAAGGGCCGGAGCAGTGTCTGGAAATACCTTGTAATGACGAGGCCAGGTGCACAGTCGAACTCAGCTTTATTATGGAGTTAGGAACACACAGGATAAAGCCACCGAGCAGGAGCATCAGCAAAGAGGCCAAACCCTGATCCCCGCTGGTATTTATAGGGGCAGTGTAGCGGCGGAAGGAAGTGGCTGCCACTACACTGCACTTCACAGATAAGAGCATCCCCATAACAACATAACTATATACGTAACACCACCATGATTGTGGAGTGGGATGGCCAGATCAATTGCATATCATATGCGCATGCTTTGAGTAAACAACAACCATAACAAAAACCGCCCAAATAACAAAATAAATCATTTTTTATTTACTGACAAATGGGCAACACTGATACAGCAGTTGCAGGCAAATAGGTCATTCTTCTCAGTGTAATAATGTTGGGTGTTTTGTACTTATAATATTGCCAAAATATAAAAGGATGCACTACAATAGGTCTCAAATATTTGTAAATGTGTCCTGTTATAGTATTGCATGAGTTTATTGACCATAGACTATAAACTACACATATAAACTAAAACAGTTATAATGATGACTGAACAACTCCCATTCCCCACAGTGCAAGATACACCATTATGAATATTACTCATAAAAGATCACACAAATAAGTCTGACAAATAAAATGAACAAGGTTCTTAAACATTCACTAGTGCTTGATGTCCCATTCATTTTCAGTAATTCTGTAATTAATATTCACACAATCAAATAAATATTAGTGTTCAGTCGCTTTTATATTTGTCAAAGTCTAACATGTAGGATTGCCTACATCTTGACTACATCTCTGTATTCCACTTTCAAACACAGCCTACATTTGGGCCTGTAAAGCCTAATTGGCCTACCTGTTTTCAGACAAGAATACTTGCTTTCTACAATCATGCACAAGTATAAACTAAATTATAATGGTGACTGAACAACTCCCGTTCCCCAGCATAATAGTGCAAGATACACTGTTATGAATGAATTTAAGTCATAAAAGATCACACAAGTAAGCGATCTGAAAAAAAAAATAAACAAGTGATTCTTAAACAGTGGCTAATATTGGATCTCCCATTCATTTTCAATTATTCTGTAATTAATATTCACACAATCAAATAAATCTCAGTTCAGTCCCTTTCATTTCTGTCAAAGTCTAACGTGTGTTTTCCTACATATACTGTAGGCTACACCTCTGTATTCCACTTTCAAACACAGCCTACATTTGGGCCTGTAAAGTCTGATTGGGCTACCTGTTTCAGACAGGAATATTTGCTTTCTACAGGCATGCACTAGTTAAAACAAATTTGAGAACATTTGTTTTTCCAACCTTAATATTCTTAGGGTTCCTGGTGGTAACAAAATGAGATAATTGTGGTGGACACATCTGTGACCTGCAGTGACCTGCTCTGTGACTCACATTTTAGATCAGAACAAAGGCAGAGCTTCCTGTGAAATTACAGGAAGCTGCAAGGCTTGAGACTGTGGGGGAGTAATTAAAGGATTAAAGAGGAGATGCATTGTTACTGTGAACTTTAATGCAACGTGGTCTGTGAGACGTGACTTGTGAACTGTAAGAGTCCTGGGATTTAAGGACGAGAGTTTCCTGTGTTGCATTCCTTCTTCTGTGAGATGTTGGTGATGTGAAAAAAGCTGACTTGAGAGAGAACTCTGTCTCGTCATTCCCACATTCCCACACTGGTGACCCAAGACGAATCCTGCAAGAGGAGAATTCCCCCGGGCCAGCCTCATCAGGAGCCCCCAGCCAAGCGAATGCCGCTACAGTCCAGCTACCGGACTTCTGGCAGAACAATCCGTGCTCCTGGTTCAATGCGATTGAGGCGCAGTTCAACCTCCGGGGGATATCGGTAGACGCCACAAAATTCTACCACGTAGTTGCAAAGCTGGACAACAACACGGCCCAGCATGTGGAGAGCCTGATCGACCAGCCGCCGGACAGCGACAAATACGGCACGTTGAAGGCTGCACTCATCCAGCAATTCACCCCCTCGGCGGAGGAGTGAGCAGAGAGGCTCCTGGCGCTGACGGAGTTGGAAAATGACATGCCCGCGAACCTGATGGAGAAGTTGTTGAGGTTGAAAGACTCTGACGACGATCACTTCATTTTCACCCACCTCTTCCTCAGGACTCTACCGTCAGCAGCGAGAGCGACCCTGGCCAGTTCGCCACTGTTGGCTCAACGGGATTACCGCGCGCTGGACCAAGAGGCGCAGCGGATTGTCAACGCCACCAAGCGGCGTGCGGCCACGGCCGCTGCAGCAGAACTTGGCGCGACGACCAGAGATGACAGGGGGCTAGAGGCAGCGGTACCAGACTCACCGATGACGGCGGCGGCAAGGGCCAGGGAACGCAGATCAGACATCCTTTGTTTCTACCATCGCCGCTTCGCAGAGAGGGCACGCAAATGTGTACCACCGTGCCAGTTCGGGCGTTCGGGAAACGCCAAGACCGGGGGTCGGTAGCAGCCGCGGCCCTCGGGGAGGAGAACAAGCTGCTCTACTTGTTGGACGCACGCTCGGGGAGGCAGTTCCTCGTGGACACAGGCTCCCAGTTGAGTTTCATCACACCTTCCTACGTGGACAGACTAGCAGGTTCCAGTGGTCCCGGGGTGACAGCAGTGAATGGCTCGGAGATTAAGACCTTTGGTGAGAAGACTCTGCTTCTGTCTCTACGCGGCCGTACATTTGAGTGGACTTTTGTTGTAGCAGCAGTGAATTTCAATATGTTGGGGGCTGATTTTTTGTGCTCACATGGGTTGTTGGTTGATCTAGCTAACAGGCGCCTGGTTAATGCACTTTCTTTTGATTCTATTCCCTGTACAGCACGAGTGGCCCCGCCAACAGCACAAGCCAACGTCACAGCTGCAAGTGGTAAGTTCCACACACTGCTCACTCACGGTCCCCACATTTTCAGCAACAGTCGCTAAACACGGGGTGGAGCATTTTATTACCACTACCGGACCGCCCGTTTTCGCAAAAGCTCGGCGCTTGGACGCAGTTAAACTGGCCATAGCGCGCGAGGAGTTCGCCAACCTGGAGAGGTTGGGCATTATCAGGCGTTCAAACAGTCTGTGGGCTTCCCCGCTACACATGATCCCAAAAGCTGATGGATCATGGCGACCTTGTGGGGATTTCCGCAGGTTAAACAACGCTACAGCGCACGACCGCTACCCAATCCCGCATATCCAAGATTTTTCCGTTCATTTGGCAGGGGCGCGCGTTTTTTCTAAAATAGACTTGGTCCGCGGTTACCACCAAGTCCCAGTGCGCGCTGAGGACATACCCAAAACAGCGGTAATAACTCTGTTTGGCCTATTCGAGTTTTTACGCATGCCATTCGGACTTAAAGGGGCTGCTCAGACGTTCCAACGCATGATGGATGCGGTGCTTCGCGATCTCCCTTTCGTGTTCGTCTACTTGGACGATATTTTAGTAGCCAGCGCGTCCGAAGACGAACACGAAAAACACCTGGCCACAGTTTTCCGAAGGTTGGGAGATCACGGGTTAATAATCAACCCAGCGAAGTGTCAGTTTGGGGTGGCGCAGATCGATTTTTTAGGACACCGCGTCCCCCCCGAAGGAGCAGTTCCGCTTCCTGACAAAGTGCGCGCGGTGGCAGATTTTCCCCGGCCGCAGATGGTCAGGGCGTTGCAGGAGTTTTTGGGAAGGGTGAATTTTTATAACCGTTTTCTCCCCCGCGCGGCGCAATTCATGCAGCCGCTGTATGCCGCGCTCAAAAAAAAGAAACCCGCGGATAAGGTCGAGTGGTCCCTAGAGCGGGACCAAGCGTTCTCGGAGGTGAAAGCAGCCTTGGCAAAGGCTGCGTTGTTGGCACACCCAGACCCAACGGCCCGCATAGCGCTCACCACTGACGCATCAGATGTGGCCATAGGGGCGGTCGTGGAGCAACATGTAGCCGGGGTTTGGGCAGCCACTCGCCTTTTTCAGCAGGACCTTGCGCGATAGCGAACGTAAATACAGCGCGTTCGTCAGGGAGCTGCTCGCTCTCCATTTGGCCATCCGCCACTTTCAGTTCTGGCTAGAAGGACACTCTTTCACCGCGTTCGTTGACCACAAACCGCTAACGTTCGCGATGGCCAAGGTTTCCGAACCGTGGTCAGGCCGGCAGCAGAGACAGCTGGCTGCGATATCAGAGTTTACCATCATGTGGCGGGCAAACTCAATGTAGTGGCAGATTGCCTCTCGCGCACCGTGGCAGCCCCAGTCAGCGTAGGAGTAGATTACGCAGCCATGGCCGCGGAGCAGGTTAGTGACGCGGATGTGCGCGTGTTTCAGTCTGGACCAACAGGGTTAAGGATGGAGAGCAGGGTGCTGCAAGACGGTATGCCCCCCCTAATCTGCGATGTCTCCACTGGACGGCCGCATCCAATAGTACCGGCCGCGTGGCGCCGCCGCGTTTTTGACTCGATTCATTCTTTGGCGCACCCCGGGGTGTGCGCGCCGGTCAAAATGGTAGGAGAGAAATTTGTGTGGCCGAGCCTTCGCAAACAAGTTAAAGAGTGGGCAGCAGCCTGCACGGCGTGTCAAAGAGCCAAAGTACACATGCACGCGAGGGCTCCTTTGGAGCCGTTTCACATTCCGGCCAAGAGGTTTGATCACGTTCATGTGGACCTCGTGGACCTCGTGGACCTCGTGGACCTCGTGGGCCCCCCCCCCCCCCGTCACAAGGGTACACACACCTTCTGACAATGGTGGACCGCACCACGCGCTGGCCTGAAGTTGTCCCGCTGGCATCAACCACCGCCGAGGAGGTGGCGCGCGCGTTTTTAACAGCTTGGGTGGCGCGCTTCGGCGTCCCGTCGGACATTACGTCTGACAGAGGCCCTCAATTTGTGTACAAGCTTTCGTCGACAATGGCCCGCAGCCTGGGTGTCACAATTCACCACACAACCGCGTACAATCCGCAGGCTAACGGGTTATGCGAACGTTTTCATAGGTCATTGAAAGCAGCTCTCAGAGCGTCACTGACGGATGCAAATTGGGTAGACAAGTTACCATGGGTATTATTGGGGTTGCGTTCTGCGCCTAAAGAGGACTTAGAAGCCTCCCCAGCGGAGCTCGTTTTTGCGCAGCCACTCCGGCTGCCCGGGGAGTTTCTCCCAGGTAACCCTGCGCCAGACGCCTCCCCGTCGCAGCTGTTGCGGAGTAACATAGAAGCATGCACGCTGCCCCGCCCCGCGCACCACAGTTTTCCACGTGTTTTTGTGCCTAAAACTTTGAAGAACGCAGAGTTTGTTTTTGTCAGACACGATGCGCATCAAACCCCGCTGTGACCGCCTTATGATGGACCGTTCAGAGTGCTAGAAACAGGGGACAAGCAGTTTTTGCTAGATTTAGGGGGTAGGAAAGAGAAAGTTGGCATAAACAGACTCAAACCCGCTTTTGTGGTGGCAGACGAGCAAGTGCTGTTGGCAAGGGCCCCGCGGCGAGGTAGACCCCCGTGGGGGGCTTCACAGAGTAATGTTTCCCCAAAACACCTGCAGGGACTGATAAAGGGTTTCCACCCCCAGACGGCAAACCCCCAGCGTGATGGCGCCGCAGAGACGTTGAATCCCAGCTACAGCAGATACAGCAGGAGACTGAAGCCTAGACAGCATGTGGACTGATGTGTATTGATACTATCACGGCATGCATGTTGTTATTCTCTTGTTTGTTCTAAAATGTTGGGGGGGCTTGTGTGGTGGACACATCTGTGACCAGTGACCTGCTTTGTGACTCACATTTTAGATCAGAACAAAGGCAGAGCTTCCTGTGAAATTACAGGAAGCTGCAAGGCTTGAGACTGTGGGGGAGTAATTAAAGGATTAAAGAGGAGATGCATTGTTACTGTGAACTTTAATGCAACGTGGTCTGTGAGACATGTGACTTGTGAACTGTAAGAGTCCTGGGATTTAAGGACGAGAGTTTCCTGTGTTGCATTCCTTCTTCTGTGAGATGTTGGTGATGTGAATAAAGCTGACTTGAGAGAGAACTCTTGTCTCGTCATTCCCACATTCCCACATAATGGTCATTTATTCAACTAGGAAAATACCGGTCGCTATGGAGGGTGAGAATATGTATGGGCACATAATCATACCATGTAGGATAACTAAGTAGACGGTTATGCTGTTTCATCCCATCTAGCAACAATGCTCTGCACTGTGTGTGTTTATATATTTACATATTTATTCCATCTAGCTACAATGCTCCGCACTGGGTGTTTATATATCTACATATTATTCCATCTAGCTACATTGCTTCGCACTGTGTGTGTTTATATATTTACATATTTATTCCACCTAGCTGCAATGCTCCGTACTGTGGGTGTTTATATATTTACATATTTATTCCATCTAGCTACAGTGCTCCGCACTGTGTGTTTATATATTCATATATTTATTCCATCCGGCTACAATGCTCTGCACTGTGTGTCTGCGTGTGTATATATACAGTATATTTTATAGTAATATGTACATATGTATATTAGCTGCTCTTGCTTGCTTGTTTTTTTTCTTGCCTTCTGATTGTTGCTCTGAGTGTTGCTATCCCTGTGCTGTTGCAATCCTGGAATTTCCCCGTTGTGGGACTAATAAAGGCTTATCTTTATATTCTGGAAAATAAAGTAAACCCTTTTAAAACATGTAGATTATTACAGATTATAACACATTTGAATTTACTACAGACAGATAGTCCCTTCTTAGTAAAGGAGATGCAACCCTGTTACTCTAATTATGGTGCAGGGTTCAAAGTAACAGGGTTGAAAATCAGTGCTTGCATTAGCATAGAAATGCTATTTGTGGAATGTAATGGTTTATGAAAGGATTAATGCAGTTACACAATTTAAAAAAAAAATAAACATAGAATAATTGAACAGGGTTGAACTGGGTAGAGTGACGCACTTAATTTAGTCATAAAAGATTTGAAAAATACAAAATATATCAAACAGGACAAACCTTCGGTCTACCCATGGTGATAGCGCATGGTTTAATGATGTCACTTCCCCTTTGTCATACCAATCACCTCTAAGCTTTTCCTGCACTAGGCTAATGTATCAGTAACAGGGTTGAACCCACTGATCCGAGAACACTATTGCGCACTGGCTGGCAGAAGTGAAGCCACCGGAAACTCTGCGGCCGCCATTTTAGTACACCCAAAACACTCATCGAGTCAATGGAGAAATGAATGGGTTTAGTAGTAAATGGTGCCACTTTTACCTCAATAACATCCCCAAAAATTAACAGATTTTTAACTTTTTGTTATGGAGACACAGCTTATAATCTTGCACAAACGGGGAACTATAGAAATCGAGTTGACATTATGTTTTGTGGCTGTGGGAAGGCTGGATAATTGGAAAAGTCAAGCCAAGGAGAGTAGTTCTGTGGGTAATGCATGCGGTGTGTTTAGACATGTCATCCTAATGATAGTCCTATCTGAGTAAACTAAAATATCATGCACTGCCTAGGCCTAATCTAATGAGTAAAATAAGGGATCACAACCTTTTCGCAAAGGTCCTATTTAAATTAAGGTAAAAATTTGAGAGGAAAAAAAGGCCTCATATTTTCTGTGATGATGTAGATCTAGGCCTTGCTATACATAGCCTATTTAGCTAGTATAGACTAAGCGTATATTGAAATAATTTGTCATACTGTGATGAATAGGCCCAAGTCTGCGTGTCTCTACTGCTGATTATCGAACGAAATTATGGATTTAATAAGCTGGGCTTTGAACGCAATTGACACTATTTTTTCAACGAGGAAAAGTGCCCCGGGGGAGGTAGTTTGCCCCGCAGGAACAGCGGCTGCGGGCTATTTGAAGGACACAAGTAATTGGAAACTCTTGTGCCTGTGTGATCTTTCTATCGAAGATGTTGAAGATTTATACATCTTCGTAGCAATGGTAATCGGAATCTTTCTGATTGGATCTGGGATTGTTCTGGTGTACCGTAAATTGATGAAGATGGAGGGAGCCTATCAAAATGCTGACCAGGCGAGGCTTAACCATCAAATTGAACAAATGGGCAGGACTCTGACAGCGGCTAATGGAGAACTGTCTAGGAAAATGGATTACATCATGATCACGCTGAGAGCCGTCCATGAACAATTCAACGTCCAGCACTGACGGATTAAAGTACTGAATCTGTAAGAGAATATAAAGTTTTTTTCTCTGGGAACAGTACTATTCGACTTATCTGACCTGCCCCTTACAATCAAGTCCTCCAGATTATCTGCAGTTTTTTGTTTTCAAAACATTTGAGCTGCATTGACTCTTATGGACAGCCAGCTGCCTGGCTCAAGGACAAAGTGCCAGACGCTAGACACAACATCTCCTGCTGAAGAGACTTTGTTGTTCTTAACTGATATAAACACCTTCACTCAACACTACACTCATACTGACTCAATAAACTGATGAGAAGATCATTCACTCACTGCTCTCTTTGTGTCTTTGCATACATTCTATTGTCTGCTAATTGTGCATTGAGGGCTTTTTTTCTTGTAATCATAATATTGATCATTTATGACCTGTATTCTGACAATCAATGCTTTTTTGCTCTCTCCTATTGTGTTTATCCTTTTCTTCCCTATGCTTCCTGTTCCTAGTCTGCTGGCAGGCGCGTTATTGACGCTGCCGTGTCACCGGAAATGCATGTTGTTTTCAGTGTCAAGTCAAATCCCTCGTATGTTATCAGTTGTTAACTGTTAATGTACTTGGCAATAAATCCTTTTCTGAGTTCTGAGTTCTGAAAAAGAAAATGGAATAAAAGTTAAGGCCTAATGCTAATTCTTACATAATTAATCAATTTTAGGATTCTGATACAAAACATGACATCTTCCCTCCTGCTTACACATCCTGGACTTGGGACCAGGCAATGATGCAGTTAAAGGTGACTGGTAATCAACAAAAATTGGCATGTAGAATTGATCCAGTGTTGACTGGTAATCAGTAGTTGATGACCAGCATCAGAAATAATTTAGCACAGATATAAACACTGTCAGATGACTCTCTAGGTGTCCTTGGTGATCACTATTCCTGGTAAGTATATAATAAATAATTCAGTCATCATATGTGTACTGCCATCATGACCATTATGTATTAATGACCAGCATCACAAGTAAGTTAAGAGTTCACAGATATTTACACTGTATGATGATCAGTATCCTGATTAAATTAATTTATTCTGCATGCTGGTCATCATATCTTACAAATTAGATTAGGCCTAGGCACTTAATAGCAAGATTAAAGCTGCTTCTTCTTCTTTCGGCTGCTCCCTTTAGGGGTCGCCACAGCGGATCATCTGTCTCCATCTCACCCTATCCCTTGCATCTTCCTCTGTAACACCAACCCTCTCCATGTACTCCTTTACTACATCCATGAGTCTTCTCTGTGGTCTTCCTCTGTTCCTCCTGCCTGGAAGCTCCATCTTCAACCTCCTTTGTCCAATATATCCACTATCCCTCCTCTGCACATTTTCAAACCATCTCAGCCTTGTCTCTCTTACTTGGTCTCCAAACTGCTCAACATGAGCTGTCCCTCTGATATACTGTACTTGTGGTATATGGAAGTGTGGCACTTTATTGTGAAGTGCAGTGTGGTGATGTGCACTTCCCGTCACATCACCGCACTGTCCTATATAAGAGCGAGCCACCATCTTATGGCCTCTTTAGGCCAGATGCCCACTGCTGGTGCCTGCTGTGTACTGTCTGTACATAGTTCAATAATAAAGCTGTGTCCGCCAACTCCATCTTGCCTCATTCATCACCCAGGTATTTCCATACATAGCATTTGGTGATCGAGGATTAACTCATGGAGGCGTGTATCACACCACTTCATCCCTTCCTCAAGCTCCCGGGTGAACCACCGGTTCCATGGCTACATTGGTTGGAGGCCTATCAGAGGTATATTACGGCGCTGGACCTCTGGAAACTTGATAAGGTGAGGGCATGGGCGTTTCTTGTCCACAACCTGGGTACTGAAAGCTGGAGGGTCCTACAGACACTCAGCACAGCAGACTATTTTGAGGACGTCGTGGAGCCGCTAGCTAAACGTTTCTCCACCCCAGATAGCGTGACTGTTCGGAGAATTTGTTTTTGCTGGAGAAGCCAGTGTGTAGGTGAGCTTATCCGCCAATATGTCATTGACTTGAAGCAGCTAACTAGCAAGTGTTGTTTTAGACCGCTTGAAAACAAGATGGTACGCGACCACCAAGCAGAGCACACGTGCAACGCTGAGCTGCGTGCTAGGCTATTAGTGGCACCTAATGACTTGATGGTAGCTGAAGAAGTTGAGCTAGCTCTCCGGTTGGAAGCCGTTGATAAGCTAGCTGTGGAGCTAAATTGGCGCCAGCCACAGAAGCCACAGGAGCCTCCTGCCTCAACTAATGTTGCGGACCCTGATAGCGAGGATAGCTTGGACAAAGATTGTTGGAAAATCAATGCTGCCAGCCAAAGGTCTGCCCCGGGAAGCTCCCGTTGCAGAGATTGTGGGTCCTCAATGCACTGCCATAAAGCGAAGAAATGCATGGCAAGAGGAAAACATTGTAGTAGGTGTGGACGCTTGAATCACTACGCCAGGGTGTGCCGTTTGTCTTACGCTGGGAACTCACGGGAGAAATCACCCCGCCCGCCCCCAATGGACACCGGGAGTGATGGGTATGGAGAGCTAACAGATACCCTCACTTTCAAGTGGACCAGTTCTCACCCAGTGTCGGTACCCATGCCGATAAGCAACACCACGCTAGCCCCAGACGCCTCCAGTACTTGGCCACAGTTGGGTGGGGTGGGGTCTGCAGCTATGACGGTGAACACTACAACGTTTATAGAAGAGGACGGGGCAAGACTGACAAGCACGGAGTTACCGCATGCTCGGCAGCAACACATCGGGCAGAGTAAAATTCCACTTTGGGTTTTGGACTTGGTTCGGGTTCGGGGTGATGAACATCCACGGTGAAAATGGGCCAAACGACAGCCAGCAAAACATCAAGCACGTCTGCAGATAGCGGCGAAGTTGGGAGAGGCATGTTTCCAGTTGACCGACAGGTCGATGAGGCATGTCAACCAGCTGCAGTGTGTCCAGGAGGACGCTCCAGGTGGTGGGGCTGGACGGGAGTCGGTGATAGTGGTGTGGGATCCGGGCTCCATCGTCCAGAAGATAAGCCATCGCTCCGGAAGCCTGCTGCCTCCAGGAACGCGTCTGCTGAGGGGCTGCCCTGGGCCCCACCATGCTGGTTCCATCTTTCCAACCTAAGTGACTGTGCGGTAGCACTTTGTTTATAGTTCTGTGTGTGCATGTTATGTTTTGGGGTTGTATATATGTATTATTGTTTAGTTTAGAAGCACGGTTGATATTTTTAGTTTGAATAAAGACTTAGTTTATTTGGTGGCAGAATAATCCACCATGCCGTGTGGGCTGTGTGGCAGTCCACCCACCAGTCCTATTTTAGGTTGTTTTGTGTGAGTGTGTTAGGCCAGTTTAGTACATCAGTTTTCCTTATTTTAGAGCACGATTCGGGTTCCAAATCAGGGTGGGTTTCAATTGTGTCCGTGTTTTTGGATTTCTAAGGGGGGGAGGAAATGTGGTATATGGAAGTGTGGCACTTTATTGTGAAGTGCAGTGTGGTGACGTGCACTTCTTGTCACGTCACCACAGTGCCCTATATAGGAGCAAGCCACCATCTTACGGCCTCTTTAGGCCGGATGCCCATCGCTGGTGCCTGCCGTATACTGTCTGTACATAGTTCAATAATAAAGCTGTGTTCGCCAACTCCATCTTGCCTCATTCATCACCCAGGTATTTCCATATACTGTATAACAATACTCATTTCTAATCCTGTCCCTCCTAGTCACTCCCAATGAAAATCTTAGCATCTTCAACTCTGCCACCTCCTATCTTTTTGTCAGCGCCACCGTCTCCAAATCATACATCATAGCAGGTCTCACTACAGCCTTGTAAATCTTCCCCTTCACTCTTGCTGCTACCTTTCTGTCACAAATCACTCCTGACACTCGTCTCCACCCACTCCACCCTGCCTACACTCTCTTCTTCACCTCTCTTGGGCATTTTCCATTACTTTGGATGGTTGACCCCAGGTATTTAAACTCTTTACTTTCACTACCGCTACTCCTTCCATCTTCACCATTCCACCTGCCTCCCTCTCATTCAAGCTCATATATTCTGTCTTGCTTCTGACTTTCATTCCTCTTTTCTCCAGAGCATACCTCCACCTCTCCAAGTTCTCATCCACCTGCTCCCTGACCTTATCTATACTTCTCCATCAGCACTCTTAGAGCAAGTGCAGCCCA
Source organism: Pholidichthys leucotaenia (assembly GCA_020510985.1). Taxonomy (NCBI): domain Eukaryota; kingdom Metazoa; phylum Chordata; class Actinopteri; order Cichliformes; family Pholidichthyidae; genus Pholidichthys; species Pholidichthys leucotaenia. Next base: position 244,573,442 of record CM035843.1, on the reverse strand, counting down.
GTGAAACTGAGCAGCTTGTCTGAACCATTTATAGCATATTAAAAGCGCTAAATAAACAGATGCTTAGAATTATTAAAGGGAATATATGATTTATTGTGGCCCATTAGCACCCGCTAGTGGCATACTCAGAAGGGTGACGTTCAGTGACGCTGACGTGACCATGAGCCCAGACCTCACAAGCTTGTTGTTACACAGTGCCTACAGCGCTTCTGTAGCAGATTAGTGCAGCGGTTAATTGCATATTTCATAAGAATCCTTCAAATGGTGACACAAGCATGAAATTCTCCACAAATATGCTTTAATGTCCTCTCTTTCAGAAAAGGGTCCTGGCCACGCCAAAAATTCAAGATGGCCGCCATTTTCCAAGATGGCTGCCAGAATGTGACAATTTTTTGTTATTTTTCCTCTTTTCTTAATTTAATTTTCCAAGTGAACCATGTTTATGCTCTTATATACTAATTTTACAGATTTTGTTGTCTCTGATATAAATTTAAGAAGGTTAGCCTTCAATGTGGTGCCCAAAATGGCTGCTACTCCTTGAAAATTATGATTTATCCATCGTAAATTGAGCATATTTAACACACACATGTAATCGTTTCTGGATGTGGATCTTGGTTGGTGTGGTGCAGATCCCATTCAACCGTTTTTATAAACTACAGTTGTGACTGTGATTGCAATTAAAAAAAAACAAGAGTGATTGTCAGCACACAACCAGGGCACACTGGTGTCAATCACTGCTGTGTAACTCGGCATGGGGTTCAGTGTCAACTGATCTAGCTTTACTAACACTGCAGTATTAGACTAGTTGTAGTAGTATATGCATAGTTTAGTGTCCCAAATGCTTTCTAACAGCCCCATATCATGTAGCTACTAAACTGTAGTTTTTTAGTTATTAGATACTAGTTGGAGAGTCGCACCTGAATTGACAGGATGTGCCAGCGCGGGAGAGCCGAGCCAAGGGTAAGGGGGTTATGCATGTCTCGCCAAATGTTCATGTACTTACCCGGATGGTGTACAGATCACACGGGACTTAAATGGCACTGGATGAATGATCGGGCTAGGTGTAGGGCAACCGAACCTAGTTGAATCCCATACAGTAATGTGTGCACAATTTGATTAGGGTGGTAAAAGGATAGCCCCTCGGCCTTAATCAAGACACATCATGGCAGAAGCGAATGTGATATCTGCCAATCGGAAAACAAATTGGAGCTTGTGTTGCCTTTGCCAGAAGGACAAAATAGGTGAGGGCCTGACATCCACTCCAAGTCATCATTCCCCAGAACATGATGGATACAAAATGCTGGCAAGGAACATTCCCATGTTCAGCGAAATCAATGACATGCCATTGAGAATAGATCCAACGAGGCTGGATGAAGGTGATGGCATAGAAGCCACACTCAGGAAAAATATGGCAAAATACCATGTGAGCTGTCGCTTGTTGTTCAACAACACTAAATTGCAACGGGCACAAAAGCGCCATTCCAGTAGTCAAACCAGTGAAACTGAGACTGGAGCTTGTCAGTCAAAACTGCGGCGAAAAAGTCATGACAGTCAGACATGCATTTTCTGTGAAAAAGTGGCACCTGCATCAGACCTCAGAGAGGCCAGTACAACGGGCCTAGACAAGAGGCTGCGCGACATTGCAGAGATGCTTGGTGATGGTAAGCTTCTTGCAAGATTGACTGGTGGTGATGTCATTGCACAGGAGTTCAAGTACCATAATGTTTGCCTTCGGGCTCTCTACAACAGGGAAAGGGCGCACCTGAGGAACCTTGAGAAACGTGACACTAAGTCACAACCAGATGTGTATCCAATGGTGATCTCAGAATTGGTTGCATACCTTGTTGAAAGCAACCTATGTTCAGAAGGACCAATTCAATTCAATTCAATTCAACTTTATTTATATAGCGCCATTTCACAACAACAGTCATCTCATAGCACTATCAACTGTAGGGGGGACCCCCACAGTTGCAGAAAGACCCCAGCAATCAGGCGATCCCCTGTGAGCAAGCACTTGGCGACGGTGGAGAGGAAAAACTCCCTTTTAACAGGAAGAAACCTCCAGCAGAACCAGGCTCAGGGAGGGGCAGTCATCTGCTGCGACTGGCTGGGGGGTGAGGGGATAGAGAAGAAGAAAAGAACAGACATGTAGAGAGCAAACAGCACGATGGGGACTCAATCTATGGGAGAGAACAAACAAATGTTAATGACCAGCAAAAAAAAAAAAATATTTCATAGAGAGTGAGGAAAGGAGTGAGGCCCAGTGCATTACTGGAGGTCCCCCGGCTGACTAAACCTATTAGCAGCATAACTAAGGGAGGGTTCAGAAACACATGATCCCTCCCTAATTGTAGGCTATATCAAAAAGGTAGGTTTTAGCCCTATTCTTAAAAACAGAGATCGAGTCTGACTCCCGAATCCAGATTGGCAGCTGATTCCACAGGAGAGGAGCTTGATAACTGAAGGCTCTGCCTCCCATTGTACTTTTGGAGATTCTAGGTATTACAAGTAATCCTGCATTTTGGGAGCGTAGTGCTCTGTTAGGATGATACGGTAGTATCAGATCTTTTAAATAAAAAGGAGCCTGATTGTTTAGAGCTTTGTAAGTAAGAAGAAGGATTTTAAACTTAATTCTAAACTCTATGGGAAGCCAATGAAGGGAGGCCAGAACCGGAGAGATATGATCTCTCTTTCTAGTACCTGTTAAAACTCTTGCTGCAGCATTTTGGATCAGCTGAAGACTTTTTAAAGATGTTTTAGGACAGCCTGATAATAAAGAATTACAATAATCTAATCTCGAGCTAACAAAAGCGTGGATCAGCTTCTCAGCATCACTCTGAGACAAGATGCTCCTAATCTTGGCAATATTACGCAAATGATAGAAGGCAGTCTTAGAAACAAATTTAATATGTGAATTGAAGGACAAATCCTGATCAAAAATAACTCCAAGGTTCCTCACAGAGCTATTAAGAGAAAGAGTAACTGCATCCAAACTGAAAGTTTGATTTGGAAAGGAATTTCTAAGGTTTTTTGGACCAACAAGAATGACTTCAGTCTTATCTGAATTTAATAGCAGGAAATTACAAGTCATCCAAGCTTTGATTTCCTTAAGACAGGCTTCTAACTTGGCTAATTGATTAGTATCATCTGGCTTCATTGACAGGTATAATTGTGTGTCATCTGCATAACAATGAAAATGTATACAGTGTACCAGTTACATTTCGCATGCCAGATATCTGCCACATGTACCAAAAGCGTCTGGAACAGCTGGGGGTGGACTCACCAAATGTGAATTCCACTAGACTGAAAGAAAAGCTATTGGCTGAAATTCCAGGACTTGAGGCTCACAGATCTGGCGCAGATCATAGAGAAGTGATACTTACATTTCAGGAAGATGTAGGCAAAGCGCTTGCTCAATCCACAGATCTTTCAGATGCACTTATCATTGCTAAAGCAGCAAAGATCCTCAGAAGATGTATACTTGACCACAAGTCTAGATTTGAAGGTACATTTTCTCAGGGTTGTGTGCAAAATGCTATACCTCCCCTTCTGCTTCAATTTGTGGGGATGGTTGAGCATGGTGCTGACATAAAATCACAGCTGAGATTCGGGGCATCAAAGTCAGACCAGGCAATTGCTCAGCTCATGCAATTCAACTGCTACACCCGCTACAAGGAAGGAGCAGCAACTCACAGGCATTCTAAAGACAGAGAGACCCCATTTCCCGTGTACATGGGGCTCTCTGTTTATGCCAAAAACCAGAAAGAGGAATCTGGTTGAGATGTTGTTCGATCATGGTCTCAGTATCTCTTATGACAGAGTGCTGGAGATCTCTGCTCAACTTGGAGATGCAACAGTCAGCAAGTATGTTGAGGAGGGTGTGGTTTGTCCTCCAGTGCTGCGGAAAGGGTTGTTCACTACTGCAGTGATGGATAACATTGATCACAATCCCTCTGCAACAACTGCAACTACCTCCTTTCATGGCACAAGCATCTCTCTGTTCCAACATCCCACAAAGGATAATAGTGGACAGGAACGAGGGCAACTCAGGTTTGGGCCTGAGAAAGTAAAGTCAGTTCCTGAACTTCCTGACACATTCACAAATATCTCTCCAGCTTCCTTCCGGACAACAAATCCTGTTCCACCAGGTACTGCAATGCCAAAACCACCCACAGATATTCTGGGGCCACAACTAGCACTAGAGTACCAGTGGCTGGACAAGGTCTCAGTGACACAAGAAGTTGATGATGCATTGAACCTAACATGGTCAGCACATCATGCTTCAATGAAGAGAAGCCCTGAATTTGAAGTTACCATTACTTCTTTGCTTCCTCTCCTGCGGGATCCAGCTCATTCAGTTGCTACAGTCAAACATGTAATGAACAAAGTAAAAGATGTTGTTGATTTCCTCAACCCTGGCCAGGTACCTGTCATCACAGCTGACCAGCCAATCTACGCCATAGCAAAGCAGGTGCAGTGGCAGTGGCCAGGTCAGCATGGTGAGGACAAGTACCTGGTCATGTTTGGTGGTCTGCACATTGAGATGGCAGCACTGAAGTCGCTGGGTACTATCCTCCAAGCCAGTGGATGGACAGGAGCTCTAGTTGAAGCTGGTGTGGCTTCATCTGGCACTGCAGAGTCCTTCCTGTCAGCTGCAAGTGTTACCAGGACGCGACAGATGCACCAAGTGACAGCCTCCAGCTTGTACAAACTCTTGAAAGCTGCATATGATGAGTACTGTACTGAGCAGGAAAATCAAGATGAAGAGGCACTGGACTTTGAGAAGTGGTGTGACTCCCGAAAACAGGATAGTCCACAGTTTCACTTCTGGCACATGGTACTATCCATGGAGCTTGTTGTCTTTCTGCTGATTAGATCTTTCCGCGAGGGAAAGTTTGCTCTCTACTGCCAGGCACTACATGAACTGATACCCTGTTTCTTTGCCAACAACAATACAAACTATGCTCGTTGGCTGCCCATCCACCTCAGGGACATGCTTATGCTAGAGATTTCACACCCAGAGTTAGACAAAGAGTTTAAAGCTGGCAACTTTGTGGTGCACAAGACCCGTCGTCCTTTCTCAGCAATGGCTCTAGATCAAGCCCATGAGCAGACCAATGCCATCATCAAGGCTGATGGTGGAGCCATTGGGTTGACAGAAGATCCATCTGCACTCAGGCGATGGATGTTAGCTGGCCCAGAGGTCAGTCGCTTGTTATCTGTTTATGACACAGAGGCCCAACGCAAAGAAATTCCCGAGCAAGCAACACACCATGAGCAAAACCCACAGGCACAGAAGACTTTTCTGGACAAGGTCAACAAGCTTTCTGCAGCCTTGCAAAACCTAGGCAGTCCTTTTCAGGAAGAAAGTTCTGACTTGTATTCCATTGACACCAAGGATATTGCCCACCCCAACACAGCAGAGCTTCTCAAGACACACATGAACAGAGGCCATGCCAAGTTCCAGGAGTTCTCAGATGCTCTGGCAAGCCGCCCTGCCTCCATGTATGAACCCATCAAGAAGAATGTGACCGACTTCTTCCAACAAGAATCGGCTAGTCCTGTACAGTCAAAGCAAAGGCTATTGAAAGAAGACTGTCAGTTATTCTCCTGACAGTCTCTCTCTCTTGTGAGAAACAGTTCATGATCACAATCCCATGATTTAAAGTTCATTTAAATGAAAAAAGCATGTTTATTTCAACAGATATATGGTCTCGGTGTGAGATTGCCAGATACTGATGGCGGCCATCTTGAAAAAAGGTCGCCATCTTGAATTTTCACGTGGCCAGGACCCTAATCTGAAAGAGTATATCCAGGAGGGTATCTGTGCAAAATTTCATGCTTGTGTCACCATTTGAAGGATTTTTTTAGTTATCTGCTCCACTAGATGAAAAAAAAAATCTTTTTGAAACCAGGTAGTCATAAAATTAAGTGATTTGTGGTGCTGGGATTTAGTGCAAGGTACAGCGTGATGATGCAGCCTACGGGTGACGTCATCACGCCACCATATATATGGGGAAGCCCGCCATCTCATGGAGAGTTGGCGCTAGGGATAAAGAGAGGGACGACTGTGTGGTCATGTGTGCAGTGTAATATTTAAGCATCATGTAATAAAGTTCGAGTTCCAGCACAGCATCCTCGTCCGTCTTCTTTACCAGGTTTGCGGACATAACATTTGGCGACGAGAGATTAAACCATGGAGGCGTGCATGACACCACTACGGCCTTTCCATGAGCTTCCAGGTGAACTGGCTGTCCCGTGGCCACGATGGATGGACGCGTTTGAGACCTATATTGCAGCGTTGGACCTGGGAGACTTGGATAAAGTGCGAGCACTGCTTGTCCACAACCTGGACATAGGGGGTCAGAGGATTCTACACACACTTGATCCGACGGACTCGTATGCAGATGTTGTGAAGCTACTGACTAGCTATTTTACAGTGTAACAGCACGACGAATTAGTTTTCGCTAGAGATAACAGAGTTGGTGAGTCAGTTCAACAATCGAGACTTTTGGCTAGCATGTGCTGTTTTGGATCGTTGTTAGATGAAATGGTGCAGGACCAGTCAGTTGAGCATACGTGCAATGTTACGCTACGGGCTAGGATGCTAATGGCGCCAAACGACATGATGCTAGCTAACAACAGTTGAGCTAGCGTTCCAGCTAGAGGCAGCAGAGAAGTTAGTCTCTGAGCTAGATGGGCGGCAAACACAGAAGCTACCCGGACAGTCGACGCTGGCTAACACGGTGGACACGGAGGAAGAAGACAGCATGGCAGAAGAGTGTGAGATGAATGCAGTGAGCCAAAGGTCTACTCCGAGAGGCCCCATCTGTGGGGGCTGTGGGTCCCCGATGCACCAAGACAGAGCACGGTTTTGCCCGGCAAGAGGACAGTGATGCAACAAGTGTGGGCGCCTGAACCACTTCACCAGAGTGTGCCAGTCGACAGCACTGTGGGGCCCGCCAAGTAAGCCAGCCCGCTTGCCAACAACAACCATTCATTCGGTAAGCCCCAACGTCAATGGTTATTCATACGGCATAGTTTAATTAGACGGAGTAGCCGTACCACTCTTGCTCAACATGGCAGCGGTACGGTCAATGTCAAACTGGGCCATGTTGAAGAAGCTTATCCCCAACCACAAAATCAGGAAGAACCCAAAGCTGCTGTACGGATACGGCGGTCACAGACTGTGCAATGTCGGAACAGTGAACTGACGGTTTGCTACAAGTCCAAAGTTGTGTACCGACTTCGCATTCCAAGTGGCAGTGCACGGTGACAACATTATGGGATGTGACTTTTTCTACAGACTGGGCTTTGCCATCAGAGACAGCACTGGGTTCGAACGGTCCGGATGCAGCAGTTGGGGTACAGCGGACCTTGATGATGATGTCATGGTGTGGGATGAGGTAATTAAGGCGCCCACTCCGCGCTCTTAGGAGGAGAGCTGTCCGGAGGGGGAGCAACTGGACTTGCCTCTGTTCCTCACTCAGACAGAACCGGAGCCACGGGAGAGGGAGCCCGAGCATGCGGAGTGCCCCGAAGCGCAGCAACAGCAAACAGGCACAAACACAATGCAAGACGTGGCACAGCAGAGCTCTTCAGACGGTAGAGAGGAGGAACCGGACCGCTTCCATACCCTCACACAACAAACTACGGAGGCTATGACCGAGCTTGTGGGTGAAGAGTCTGCCTCAACGTGCGACACCGGAGAGGCACCAGATACCTTCTGTGCCCACGACAAGCCTCAACCGATGATGGAGACAATGGGTGAAGGGTCCGCAACGAACACAGTGACAACGGAACCGCTGCAGCATGACGGGAGGTCCCAAGCTGAACGAGCACGCAGAGCCACTGGGAGCACAACAGCGCATAAAACCAAGTAAGGCGCCACTCCAAGTCACAGACTGGGTTCGGGATCGCACCGGCGAGAGACTGGGATAGTGTGTGACTGGGCTGTGGCCGGTCAGTGCTGGTCAAACAACGGGCGGTGCTGAGAATCATGGCAAAGCTGGGAACAGTGTGTTTTTGGCTGACAGATGGTTCAGTTCAGCACGCAAACCAACTACGCCGTGTCCAGGTGGCTGCTCCGGACGGCAAAGCTTCGCAGGAGTCAGCTGCCGCAGTGTGGGACTCAGACCCTAGAGCCATGAAGATTGGTTCTGGCCCCAGAGGTCCGACAGCTCCAGGGATGCGGCTGCCACAGGCCCACTACAAAACCCCTCAGGCAGAACTGTTCTGCCCGTGGAAGACTGAGGAAAAAAAAGTGACTGTTCAGGTAGGCGCGGCTGACACAGTGGCAGAATAGCCCACCCAGCCGCGCTGGGTCCCGCGGTGGTCTACCCGCGGATCCTAGCCATTAGGTCTGTGTTGTGGTGTTTAAAAAAACAAACAAACAAGTAATTGTATGTTAACCTGAACAGTACTGTTAAATGTTTTGAGATATATTGATACAAAAAAATATGCACATTTAAGTAATAGCATATGTTTTTAAGGCGGGAATTTGGTATGCTAAGTTGTGTTCTGCATTTTTGCAAGGGGGTGTGTGGTGTTGGGATTTAGTGCAAGGTACAATGTGATGACATGGCCTACGGGTGGCGTTATCACGCCACCATATATATGGGGAAGCCCAACATCTCATGGGGAGTTGGCGCTAGGGATACAGAGAGGGATGACTGCGTGGTCGTCCCTCGACTGTGTGTGCAGTGTAATATTAAGCATCATGTAATAAAGTTCGAGTTCCAGCACAGCATCCTCGTCCATCTTCTTTACCAGGTTTGTGGACATAACACGATTATCATATAGAACTTAGGTATTATATAAATCGGTCACTGTGCTGTTCACATAGTTAAACTGTTAGGTTTTTTGTTTTTTTTCCTGTTAGAGTGGTCTTTTTGCACTTAATTAGCCATTAGTTCCTCAGCAGAGCCGTTACAGAGACCAACAGTTCTCAACAGACCTTCCGGGGAGTTAGCCAGTTGCTGATAGATAAGTTTGTACATTAGATACTCACTTTGGAAGTAGATACTGTAAAGAAAGAAAAACAGTCAGGATGATCTATTTTTTTTAAAATTTTGCTTATTTTATTACAGTCTGTGTTTATACAGATATTGTATATTCTATTTATGTCCCTGTTTCTATGCATGTGAACAAATGCTGAGCTAATTTGCTGTTAACAGAATATATGAAAGGAGATAAATATGTTAAACAATTTCTGTTGTTAAACTGTGATTTCTACTGTGACTGATATTTTCTAAATATGTTAGGATGTAACAATAACCAATAAAACTAACTTTTACTGTGACTGTGATATTTTGTAAATATGTTAGCTGTAACACAAGTGGAGTATGATATTTTATGATGCAGTACAGTAGATAAAGATAACTGGACTAACTGAATATGGACAACTAAACCGTACTCTGCACATTTGTGCAGACTGTTTTTTTTTTGTTGGCTAAGATATTCCAGAGGGACACTTTATAGAAGCCACCACTCCACACTGCCTCCAGGATTCACCCCATCATCTCTTCATCCTCATCTCTCTATCACCTCACCCCAGTGGATTGCCCTCATCATCATCCCTTTCCCTTCTTCATCTTCTCAGTCTGGAAGGACAGTTTTCTTGCCATGGGCGGTGGTAGGAGTTAGAGACTGATTTTTATTATTGTAAATTCATTTTGAGATCCATTTATTGGTTTATTTATGAGCTCTATTGGTTGATTTTTTTTTTATTTTTTTCTAGGCCCAGGATTGTTAATTTGTATCAGAGTTGTCAATGAAATTGGTAAATAAGTTTACATGTTTGGTGTGAGTCATTAAAGGGAGAACGGGATAACATTTTAAGTTGCTGTGCTATTTCATTATATGACAAATCTTGTTATAGAACCTAGATATAGATGTACGTGTACCTGCAACACAACTATAAGGTGTGGTGGGTTACACAAACAATGCATCTGTAGTACTCTTTCTTGGCATGAAACTATACTGCTGTTCACTGATTGTCACCTCTTCTCTTAACCTGGTTTCAACAACTCTTTCCCGTAACTTCATAGTGTAGCCAATCAGCTTTATGCCTCTGTAGTTACTACAGCTCTGGGCATCACCTTTGTTCTTGAAAATTGGTACCAAAACACTTCTCCACTCCTCGGGCATCCTCTCACTCACCAAGATTGTGTTAATCAGTCTGGTTAAAAAGTCCACTGTCATCTCTCCTAAACATCTCCATACCTCCACAGGTATGTCATCTGGACCAACCGCCTTTCCATTCTTCATCCTCTTCGAAGCTGCCTGTTGTATAGTTATTTATATGATCTATATTTTTATTTGTGTGGCATGGGGTGGTGGCTCTGCCTTCCGGTTCCGCCACCACCTGTGGCTATAAAAGGGCTGCAGGCAGGAGGGACGGCCTCTTGGCCATTTCCTCTACTTGGCGGTTGTGTGGTGTTGCACCTGTGCCTCTTTAATAAGCGTGTGCTCAGTTCAACACCTAGTCTCATCCTTGGCTCCATATCCAGACATACCATTTTGGCAACGAGGATTAAAGTGGAGAAAAGGTATGGAAGCATGCATTTCTTCAATTCGGCTGGTTTTGGAGCTCCCGGGTGGGCCACCTGTTCCCTGGCCTCGAGACGGTGCGCTGCCTTCCTGGTTTACATGGTGGCGTTGAACGTGGGGAGGATGGACAGGCTGAGGGTGAGCACGTTGTTGGTGTACAATTTGGGAACTGGAGGCCAGTGGATACCGAGCACGCTTAGCGGCTCGGACAGCTTTGAGGACGTGGTCAAGCTGATGGCGGGCAATTTTTGTGTCCTGGATGACGTTGCCATCCGGAGGAGCAGGTTGCGACAGCACTGCCAACAGGTGGGCGAGCATATTCAGTGGTTCGTAGCCAACTTGAAACTACTGGTTAGTGTGTGTCGGTTCGGTCTGTTGGAGGAGGAGTTAGTTCGCAACCTGCTGAGTGAGCGTTTGTCATGTCGACAGATGGTGTTTCCCCGTTACCACACGAGAAGCAGACCTGAACAGCAATGGGAGCGTGAAAGAAGATGCAGGAGATGCCAACGCTGTGACATTGAGGTCTGCCCCAGGGGAAGCCCATGTGTATGCGTATAGGCTGTGGGTCCGCGAAGTACCGCTCCAAGATAAGAGAATGCTCGGGAAAAGCGTCCCACTGCGACAGGTGTGGCCGCTTAAACCACTATGTGAGGGTGTGCCGCATGTTCAAGAGAGGAGGCCCGCAGAAGAAATCGACCTCTCCCGCTCCAACGATTGCCCACTTTGTGCTCCGAACACCAATGGGTACACGTTCTGCATGGTAGAGTTGGATGGTACGGAGGTACCGTCGCAAACCGACTCGGGGGCGGAGGGAACCCTGCTGAACTGGGCTACAGCGGAATAGCTCTCTCCACACTGCAGAGTGCAGGATGATGCAGTGTGGGGTGAAGAGTTACCCAGCACCCTGGAAAGTGGGCAGGCCTTGTTTCGCTCAGGGTCACCGAAGGAGGGCTCTGGTGCCAGAGCTCAAGTCGCCTTGGGTGAGGGTACTCGGCGGCACGGTGGGGCAGCTGCAACGACGAGCGTCGCTGAGAGGATGCTCTCCGTCATTCCCGGAGCTTGGCTAAAGTGGGCCGGCGAACTTAGGGCCACATCAGCATGCACTGCAGTGGATTTAGAAGAGGTCGGGGCAAGACCAGTTGGCACTGACAGAATGAGTGCCAGGCAGAAACACTGCAAGCCGAGCAAAACCCTTCTGGAAGTCTCGGACTGGATTTGGGCTTGGGAGGTGGTGAGATCATGGCGAGTACAGGCCAAACGGCAGATGGAGGAGCACCAGGGACGGCGTCGTGGCCAGACGGAGGGATGCTCATCTCCAGCCGTCGGATGGCTTGTGGAGGCACCCGAACGAGTTGAGGCATGCCTGGGAGAGACTGTGAGAAGTGGGCCTGGACAAGCGGAGCATCCGATGGTGAGAAAGAGGAGGTGCACCGGGGCTGGGGCAACCTGCTGCAGCCCAGGAGGCCGGCTGCCTCCAGGGGCGGACTGATGACAAGATGGTCCAGGGGGCCCACGAGGTTTTCTCCAGCCGTTTGTACATAAGTTGATTGTTATGTATGCATATACTGTAGGTTAACTCTTATGCATATATTTGAATTGTTTTGTTGTTCTATTGTGTATATCGTTTGGGATTATTTTGTGTATTTTATTGTAGTTTAGAAGACATGGCAGTATTTTTGTTTGTAGATGGACTCTTTTTATTTTAGGATAAGCAGCAGAATAATCCGCTTTGCCATGTGGGGTGGGATGGCAGTCCACCCATCTCCCCTAATTTTAGTTGTTTTTGTGTGACTGTGATGGGCCCTTTTGAGTGATTTCAGTTTAGTTTTCTTAGTGTGGGATTTGGGTTCTAAATTGGAGAGGGTCTCGATTGTGTGTGTGTGGTTTTGGACTTTCTAAAAGGGGGGGGGATGTTGTATAGTTATATACTATATGTTCTATACTTTTATTTGTGTGGCAAGGGGTGGTGGCTCTGTCTTCCGGTTCCGCCACCACCCGTGGCTATAAAAGGGCTGCAGGCAGGAGGGACGGCCTTTTGGCCATTTTCTCTGCCTAGCGGCTGTGTGGTGTCGCACCTGTGCCTCTTTAATAAACGTGTGTCCAGTTCAACACCTGACCTCGTCCTTGGCTCCATATCCAGACATAACACTGCCCTCACTTCTACCTTGCTAATCCTTGAGACTTCCTTGTTTACAATCTTTCCTTTATCCATCCTTCTCTCTCTCGCTCTCATTTTCTTTATTCATCAGCTCTTCAAAGTACTCCTTCCACCTTCTCAATACACTCTCGTCATTTGTTAGTACATTACCATTTCTGTCCTTAATCAACCTAACCTGCTGTACATCCTTTCCAGCTTGACCTCTCTGTCTAGCCAGTCAATACAAGTCCTTTTCTCCTTAGTGTCCAGCCTCTCATACAACTCACTATATGAATTATCCTTTGCCACCTCTCTCTTTGCCATGCGCCTAGATTCCAAATTATCCTGTCTACTTTCTTCATCTCCCTGGCTATCCCACTTTTTCTTTGCTAACCTCTTCCTTTGGATACGTAACTGTACCTCCTCATTCCACCACCAAAGTCCCCTTGTCTTCCTTCCTCTGTCCGCTGGATACACCACATACCTTTCTACCCGTTCCCCTCAATACTTTTGCTGCACTTTCCCAGTCATCTGGTAATTCTTCCTTACTACACAGAGCCTGTAGCAACTCCTTCCTGAACTCTATATGACCTTCTTCCTTCTGTAACTTCCCCCACTTAATCTTTGGCTCTGCCTTCACTGTTTTCCTCTTCTTGCTTTGCAATGTTATCCTACAGACTACCATCCGATGCTGTCTAGCTACATTCTCCCCTGCCACCACCTTGCAGTCTTCTTTCAGATTTCTCCTTCTGCATAGGATGTAGTCCACCTGTGTGCACCTTCCTCCACTCTTGCAAGTCACCTTATGTTCATCTCTCTTCTTGAAGTATGTGTTCACCACAGCCATTTCCATCCTTTTAGCAAAATCCACAACATCTGTCCTTTCACATTTCTCTCCTTAACACTATACCTACCCAGGACCTCCTCATCACTGTAAGAACTCCTGTCTGATCTACCTGCCTGCCTCTCTCTCCCTGCAGCTACAAGCACCATCTGTTGCCAATTAATGGGATGCTCACCCAACACACTGTCTGGTTGCGTCTGACCCTCTAAGTATCCTGTCCTGTATTTTGAAACTGTTAACCTTGTACTTTATCTTCCCCAGCTCTGACCCGTGCCTGACTTTTGACCCTGAGCCCGCCTCTGTCTTCGATTTTGTCTGCCTGCTGTCTCCTGCCATGCTTTGACCTTTGCTTTACCTGGACTCTGGAACTTCTTTAGATTTGATTGGCGGTTGGCAACCAGCCCACAGGTGCATTACTGCCACTGACTTCATTATCATCATTCTATGTCTTTGTATAAGGAGTTCTTATAAAGAGTTCTGAACAACTCCCTACGCGCCAAAAAAAATCATCTATCCTTGGACTGCGTCCTTGGCTGCCAGCGGACTCAGGAACTGCCTAAGGAATTGGATTGTTTGTGTATGTTTGGGTTGTGCACATCCTTCTCACTGTGTCCAAGTAAGTTGACTTACCACCAAATTACCCTCATCATAATTACCCTCTCCCCAGCATTAAGGTCTGGCCAGCCTGCTCCCCTCATCCACTAACCTCCACTGAAGCATTCCTCCCTGGTGTCCTGTTTCCTCTTCACTGGAGGATCATCTATTGTTTCCTGCAGTTTCCACCAAGAACCACCTGTAAGCCCAAAGTCAATATTACTGTTATTTCCGTGAGCTCACCTGCCTCTGCTTTTTTCCCCACAGGGTTGCCAGATCCCCACTTCATGCACCTTTGCGCTATTATTGTAAATAAAGATTACTGTTTGCACTTACCTGTTGTTTGCATCCGTGTCTGCATTTGGGTCTTGGTCTTGAATCTTATCACCTCTGTTCCCTTCACCTACATGCCCATTAAAGTCTGCTCCAATCACCACTACCACTTCATCCAACTTACTCCAGAATTCCCTTCTCTTCTACCTGGCATCCAACTTGTGGGGCATGCACTGACAGCATTCAACATCACACCTTTGACTTCTAGCTTCAAACTCATGATTCTGACTCCCTCTTTACATTCTGAACACTCTTCACATGCTCTTCCTTCAAGTTTAACAGTTTAAACCCCCCTCCAATGCTCCTGAACCTTGCTTCCCTTCCATCTGGTTTCTTCAACACAGTATATCTACCTTTCCTCTCTTCGTCATATCAGCCAACTCTGCCTTTACCAGTCATAGTCTTTACATTTAACGTCCCTACTCTCACCTCAACACTTCTGCTTTTCCTTTTCTCTCTCCCCCTCCTTGATCTTTGACCAACAGTAGCCCAATTTCCACCGGCACCCTGTGAGTTAACATCACCAGTGGCGGTCGTTGTTAACTGGGGCCTTGACCAATCTGGTATAAAAGCCTCATGATCCACGTTTGATTTGGCAAAGGTTTTACATCGGAAGGGGATTTGCCAAACCAAACATGCAGATCATGACGAATGAGACTTCCATACCGGATTGGTCAAGGCCTGGGTTAACAACGACCACCACCGGTGCTGTTAACCAACAGTGTGCCGGTAGAAACTGGACTATTGTTGGTCGAAGATCAAGGAGGAGGAGAGGAGGGAAGGCATGTTAGGAGGGGGAGAGAGAGAGAAGGAAAGGTATTAGTATGGAGGTGAGAGGAACTTTAAATGTAGGGACTATGACTGGTAAAGGCAGAGAGTTGGCTGATATGATGGAGAGAAGAAATGTAGATACTCTGCATGTTCAAGAAACCAGATGGAAGGGAAGCAAGTCTAAGAGCATTGGAGGGGGGTTTAAACTGTTCTACCATGGTGTAGATGGGAAGAGAAATGGAGTAGGGGTAACCATGACGCAAGAGTATGTGAAGAGTGTTCAGGAGGTCAAGAGGGAGTCAAACAGAATCATGAGTTTGAAGGTAGATGTTGAAGGTGTGATGTTGAATGTTGTTGGTGTGTATGCCCCACAAGTTGGATGTCAGATAGAAAAGGAATTCTGGAGTAAGTTGGATGAAGTGGCAGAGTGCTCCCAGTGGGAAGAAAATGGGTGATTGGAGCAGACTTTAATGGACATGTAGGTGAAGGGAACAGAGGTGATACGGAGGTTATGGGTAGGCATGGTTTTAAGGAGAGAAATGTGTAAGGACAGATGATTGTAGATTTTGCTAAAAGGATGGAAATGGCTGTGGTAAACACATACTTCAAGAAGAGAAAGGAACATAGGGTAACTTACAAGAGTGGAGGAAGGTGCACACATGTGAACTACATCTTATGCAGTGGCAGGGGAGAACTGTAACTAGACAGCATCGGAAGGTAGTCTGTAGGATGACTTTGGAAAGCAAGAAGAGGAAGACTGAAGGAAGAGCCAAAGATTAAGTGGGGGACGTTACAGAAGGAAGAAGGTCGAACAGAGTTCAGGAAGGAGTTGATACAGGCTCTGAGTGGAAGGGAAGAATTGCTAGATGACTGGGAAAGTGCAACAAAAGTATTGAGGGAAATTGGTAGAAAGGCACTGTATGTAGTGTATCCAGTGGCCAGAGGAAGGAAGACAAGGTGACTTGTTGGTGGAATGAGGTGGTACAGGAAAGTATCCAAAGGAAGAGGTTAGCAAAGAAAAAGTGGGATAGTCAGGGAGATGAAGGAAGTAGACAGCAGTATTTGGAATATAGCCGCATTGCAAAGACAGAGGTGGTAAAGGCAAAGGAAAAGGCATATAGTGAGTTGTATGAGAGCTGGACACTAAGGAAGGAAAAAAGGAGTTGTACTGATTGGCTAGGCAGAGATCAAGCTGGAAAGGATGTGCAGCAGGTTAGGTTGATTAAGGACAGAAATGGTGAAGTACTAACAAGTGACGAGAGTGTGTTAAGAAGGTGGAAGGAGTACTTTGAAGAGCTGATGAATGAAGAACATGAGAGAGGATGGATGAAGGAAAGATGGTAAACAAGGAAGTCCCGAGGATTAGCAAGGCAGAAGTGAAGGCAACTTTGAAGAGGATGAAGAATGGAAAGGCAGTCGGTCCAGATGATATACCTGTGGTGGTCTGGGGATGTTTGGGAGAGGAGGCAGTGGACTTTTTTAACCAGACTGTTTAACAGAATCTTGGAGAGAGAGGATGTCTCAGGAGTGAAGTGCTTTGATATCAATTTTCAAGAACAAAGGTGATGCTTAGAGCTGTAGTAACTACAAAGCCATAACGCTGATCACATTATGAAGTAGGGGTGTAATAAGATAAGATAAGCCTTTATTAGTCCCACAATGGGGAAATGGTACGTTTTCATATTTTTCAGTATGGCACCTTCGGTCCGGTGTAGAGGCGTACCGAGGTTCCACACGGACCATGCTGAGTAACGGACAGGAACTGTAACTGCCTCGTGCCGTACATGTATGCCCAGCCTCTGACTAGGGAACATCATGGCTGGCTGTACAGAGAAGCTAGACCTTGAAGACTCTTCACAAGTCTCTTGTCTGGGAACACTGGTTTTCTGGTGAAATACGTGAACGGACAAAGGCAAGTGAATAAGACGATAACAGCATTGGATATGCTTTCGGTAGTATGATGAACTTGTTACCTCATTTGAAAGAGCCCCATGCAAATGTGCAGAAAAAAAAAAAAAAAACGCGGTACAAGCGCAACTTCCAGCAGCATTTAGACAGCCTCTCCAAGGTTTTTCAGATCGAGCCAAAGCAATAAATTCCATTGGTATTTTTATAGCAGCAAATCTAAGGCCATATTCAGTTAAGAACACTGGGTTTCAATACATGCTGAAGGGAACTGAGCCCCAGTACGAAGTTTCTTGTTGTGCCCACTTCAGCCAGAAAATAATTCCATCCTTTTAAGAAAAAGCTAAATCTGTTAATGCTGCCCTTGAGGCCAGTGTTTTTCAAGGGTGCCCTGGTATGTTCAGATTTTTGTGGGACACCATTTAACTTCTTAATTGTCAAAAAAATTGCAAATAATTTGCTGCTGTTGTGCATGGGTGCCTTCAGAACCTATACACAACAATGACAAATTATTTGCATTTTTTCTGACCAATTAACAAGTGAAATTAGATAATTTCTCACAGAAACTTGGAACATACCAGAGCACCCTGGTTAAAAACACTGCTTCAGGCAATAAGGAACTTTAATTTCCTAAAAATGAAAGAGTAATTCAGACTATTCAAACTTCTATTGTTGCACTTGTCTGCATCATTCAATTGCTAAAAAGAGGATTATTTGTTTTATTGTATACATTTTATTTGTTGGAGAATTTACTGCTGGCAGTTTGCAAGTTTTTTTTGTCAAAGCTGTTCCCGCTTATACAAAAGATAAGCAGTTTTATGTTTTGCTTTTTGTTTCCTTACTGTCCCGAAAATGAACCGAACCGTTACCTTAAAACCAAGGTATGCACCGAACTGTGATTTTAGCGTACCATTACACCCCTACTATGAAGATATGGGAAAAAGCTGTTGAAGCCAGGTTATGAGGAGAGGCCACAATCAGCGAGCAGCAGTACGGTTTCATACCAAGAAAGAGTACTACAGATGCAATGTTTGCTCCAAGACTGCTGAGGGAGAAGTACAGAGAAGGTCAGAAGGAGTTGCACTGTGTCTTTGTGGATCTAGAGAAAGCATATGATAGAATGTCAAGAGAGGAAGTGTAGTACTGTATGAGAAAGTCAGGAGTGGCAGAGAAGTATGTGAGGGTGGTGCAGGACATGTATGAGGATAGCAAGATGGTAAGGTGTGCTGTAGGAGTGACAAATGGGTTCAAGGTGGGGTTACATCAGGGATCAGCTCTGAGCCCCTTCTTATTTGCCATGGTGATGAACAGGCTGACAGACGAGGTCAGGCAGGAGTCTCTGTGGACCACGATGTTTGCAGACGACATTGTGATCTGCAGTGAGAGTAGGGAGCAGGTGGACGAGAACTTGGGAGAGGTGGAGGTATGCTCTGGAGAGAAGAGGAATGAAAGTCAGTAGAAGCAAGACAGAATACATGACTGTGAACGAGAGGGAGGCAGGTGTAATGGTGAAAATGCAAAGAGTAGAGGTAGTGAAGGTAGATGAGTTTAAGTACCTGGGGTCAACCATCCAAAGTAATGGAAAATGCACAAGAGAGGTGAAGAAGAGAGAGCAGGCTGTGTGGAGACAAATGTCAGGGGTGATCTGTGACAGAAGGATAGCAGCAAGAGTCAAAGCAAAGGTTTACAAGACGGTAGTGAGACCTGCTATGATGTATGGTTTGGAGACGTGGCACTGACAAAAAGACAGGAGACAGTGCTGGAGGTGACAGAGTTGAAGGTGCTAAGATTCTCATGGGGAGTGACTAGGAGGGACAGGATTATAAATGAGTATATGACAGCTCACGTTGAGCGGTTTGGAGACAAAGTAAGAAAGGCAAGGCTAAGATGGTTTGGACATGTGTAGAGGAGAGATAGTGGATATATTGGACAAAGGTACGAGGTTCATTCAATAAATAAGGTGAATTTTTGGTATAAGGACTTCTAATACAGATTTAAGCTTACTTTTTTAATTTTTTTTTTGTTTTACTTCTTTTTCACATGGATTTACTTTCTTTTGCAGATTCAAGAAAAACTTTGAGAATTTTGGCGATTAACAAAGATGGCCGACCAAGAAGCATGCTCCAGGATTGAACAGCGGTCAGTTATCAAGTTTTTGGTTGCTGAAGGGTGCAAACCAGTTGAAATTCATAGGAGAATGTCAACTGTGTATGGTGCCACATGTTTCAGCCGAAAAAATGTCTACAAGTGGGCTAAATTGTTTAAAGAAGGACGGAGAAGTGTTGAGGATGAAGACAGGCCTGGGAGGCCTACAGAAGTGAGGTCTCCTGAGGTGATCGAATCAGTCAATGACCTCATTCAGTCTGACAGAAGAACAGTGGATGACATTGCAAGGACTTTGAGCTTATCTGTTGGGACAGCACACAAAATTGTCCATGATGACCTTGGCTACTCGAAGGTCAGCTGCCGGTGGGTGCCAAAGATGCTTACTGCAGAGCACACACAGAGGAGGGTCAAGTTGTCCCAGCAGTGTCTCTCCCGCTATGAGAAGGATGGTGATGAGTTTCTGAAGAAGGTGGTAACATGTGAAGAGACATGGGTTTGGCACTATGAGCCTGAGTCCAAACGGCAGTCCATGGAGTGGAAGCACGTAGGCTCTCCAGTGAAGAAGAAGTTCAAGTCCCAGCGGTCCACGAGGAAGGTGATGCTCACCGTTTTTTGGGATATGCAAGGCCCAATCACCATTTCATTCCTTGAGAAAGGAAGCACTGTGAACAGTGCCAACTACTGTGAACTGCTGAGGCAGGTCAAGAAAGACATAAAGAACAAACGCAGGGGTCATCAGTCAGAAGGAGTCATCTTGCATCATGACAACGCAAGGCCTCACACAGCAGCCCAAACGGTGCAGACCATCAACGAGCTGGGCTGGGAAATGCTCCCTCATCCCCCTTACAGCCCAGACCTTGCCCCTTCAGACTTTCACCTGTTTGGTCCCTTGAAAGCGTTCACGAGAGGCACGAAGTTTGAAAGTGACGATGAAGTCAAAAGTGTTGTGAGCGACTGGCTGAGACATCAGTCCAAAGATTTTTACGCTGAGGGAATACGGAAGCTTGTGCACAGATGGGAAAAGTGTGTGACATTGCTGGGAGACTACGTTGAAAAATAAAAAAAAAAAAAAGCTTCTATCTGTATTAGAAGTCCTTATACCGAAAAATTCACCTTATTTACTGAATGACCCTCGTATGTTGAAAATGGAGCTGCCAGGCAGGAGGAAAAGAGGAAGACCACAGAGAAGATTCATGGATGTAGTGGAGGAGGACATGGAGAGTGTTGTGTTACAGAGGAAGATGCAAGTGATACGGTGAGATGCAGGCACATGATCCACTGTGGTGACCCCTAAAGGAGAGCAGCCGAAAGAAGACACGTTACAAATCAACAATTATACAACATTGTTAAATTGAAGAGCAAATGTCCATATAACCATAAACATGTTGAAGTCCCCTAATTTTTTTCAAAACTGTATAGCTTATATTTTATTTTTAAATTCCTAAAAAAAATGCATATATGGTTGTTAATATGATCAAGAAAAAAGTCAACAGATTTTGAGCCAAATGTGGAGAAAAACTGCCATTAACTTTACAGTTGCATGCACATTCGAAACAAAGACAAAAACTAATCCAAGGACTGTTTTGCAGCAGGTTGCCACACATCCATCATAGCACAACATACAAGCGGATTCATCTGTACCCATCTGTTTCAACTGTTGGTCCTTTCAAACATGATCAGGCAGCCCTTTATAGATGAAGATGATGGAAAATATCTGATCCACATACATTTAATCATTATAACCAGTGCAGATCATAACATTTTTTCACATCTGATGAATTACAAAAAAGGTCAAAACATTCACTACAAAATTTAACAGTTTTTGGTCCTTGCTGAGAGGGAAACTATGTGAAAATCATAGACAATGTGGAATGGTAAAGTGGAGGGTACTCTTCGGTTTCCACAGTTGCAGCTTTTAGCAGCAACCCAAAGAAATGGAAAGGTGGAGCAGTTTACTGATGAAAGTGCAAAACCACCTTCACTAATGCAAATGATTTCAGGTAGATGCCATAAAACTGAGGAAACAAAAATTTGAGCCCTCTTGCTTCTGCACATATGCTAGTTCCTGCTTTGATGCTATCACTCTTCTAACACTGGAATTACTTTAAATTTTGAAGCAGTCAAGTGTGCCAGTAATTTTGTCAATGTCATTTGGTGTAAAAATCAGCCAGAATAAACTGAATTTATGCAGGTCTTAAAGCTCAATACCGATTTTTTGCTGCGATCCCATTTTTTTGTGTGGGCGTTCACATTATAATTTAAATGCCACCCCCATCAGATTCCAGTGTGAACGGTCTCCAGCTATGAAGCGGCCCGCATGCACAGAAGAAAATGTAACGTCAAGACACAGCACTGTGTTTACACAAGTAAATATGAGTTCTGAATGATTGGGGGGGACTTCTTCACCCTGATGCAGCGCAGCAAAATAAATGTTAAAAACATTCAGAAATGTTTATGCACAAAATAAATGAGACCAGCTTCATTCCTCTACACACCAGATGAACCAGTGCATGTAGGATGTCACTGAAGTCAGAAATTGACTGGCTAAACGACACGTCCATCGTCAGATTACTCAGCTTCAAATGGCTCGTTGTATTCGCAGTCGTTGATGGGCAGGTCCTCCTTGCTAGGTTTTCAATCATTGGTTATTCAAGGTTTAAAAACCCTTGCTGGTCGACCAATCAAAACACTCCTTTGGCTTTCGGTTTATGGCTGTGTCTGTACTGGAAGACTGGAAATACAGCTTTTTTTTTTCATTGCGCACTGAGACGCACTAAGACGCAGAGACGTGCCCGGCCGCGGAATCACAGAGTGGGAGTGGTTAACAGAATTGATCTACTAAACAGCTGTCTTGAAAAGGAGACCCCGTGTCTCAATGGGATTACCTGTATAAATAAGGTTAATAATAAATAATCCTAGCGATTACAATAGGGCTCTCACCCTAATAAACAGCACGGATCGTACCAGCGGCGTAACATTGGTCCTGCACAGGAGCCACCAGAGACTCCCCTCTCCTGGACTGTGTTTTCGTATGCCCCTATCTGGCCATTCTGCCCCACAGTCATTTACATATTACAGCGGCCAGGACTGTGCTGTTTACAGCGTCCATTAAATGTGCCGTTACTTTTTTTTATAGAATGTGCCGTTACTGTGCGCCTGTAATGTCTGACAGTTTCAGCCCCGAACTCTGCACCCCCTGCAATTTTGAAGTTGTTGTGCCGTGGGAGCTGACAAAATTATGATCCAGTGATAAAGGGAAGAAGATTGATTAAAAAAAAAAAAGAACACTGCGGCATCCTCCACAGCAGAATTGCAGCGTCTGTCTCACTTCAGTGAGGAAAAAGTCAGATGACATACAACATAACCGTTCAGACTGAGGTCGCTTTGGAAAATATCAGATACGTATCGGAATTTGGACGACATATGAAAAGTGTCCTGGGTCTGGTGTGGAAAAAATCGGATATGTGCTATTCAGACTGTCATTAAAAAAAAAAAAAAATTAGATACGAGTCACATTTGTGCAAAAAAACTCGGAATTGAGCATTAAAACCTGCAGTGTGACCGTAGCCTTAGTCACTCCTCAATCAATCTGATATCGACAAGGCTTGATATGAATGCTTCTCATTCTAACACAAAAACACGTCAAGATCCCCTTGTGACACTAAAAACGGCTGTAAACATGTGGGTCATTAGTGTGCAGTATATTGAAAATGTCACTAAAGTCCATCTTCACTTATTTCTTTTTCCCAAGTTCTGGTACAAATACTTCATTTTCAAATACCAAAATAGTTTTTCAGGTAGCAGCACTGTCTGAACTGCTACATCCCTCCTCGACCTGATCTAAAAATCAAACCTGCCAGCCTCACACATCACATCACACTTAAATATCCTCTACGTGCTCTCTTGGATCCTTGTGACAGTCATCTAGCGTAACGCTCGCCCCAGCAAAGGACAAGAGTGCAACATTCAGAGCTCTTCTTTGACATTTAGTTTCCCAGGTTTGTCCATGCCAAAAAAGGAGCACGGGAGGTCCCGGATGTCCCTTTCTCTCTTCACAAAGGCAGAGAAGGAGGAGACGCAGTTGCCGATGAAGTGGTCAGCTTGGCCCAAAATGTAAAGGTCTATCTGCGCCAAGTCTGGTTGGAGATGGACAACCTTCACCTGCAGAGTGGCATAGGCAAATCAAGAAGCAGGCAAACAAACAGTGAGATTCTATGATTAGAAAGCTTACTTTTCCCTTGAAGAGCTTTTCAATGTCGCCGCTGTGGGATTCTGAGTCGGTGGCGATGTAGACAGAGCGGGCGGAGGTCTTCCTCACCCACAGCTTGACAGCCCTGCGGATTTCAGCCAGGTCAGGAAGACACATGGTCATGGTAAGGGGGAGGGCAGTCTGACGATTGTAGCCGACGCACTGAGGAGACGCCATGAAGTGAGGACCTGTGTCTCCGCTCTTCAGCAGCTTACAGGCGTTTT
The DNA here is from genome assembly GCA_020510985.1 of Pholidichthys leucotaenia. NCBI lineage: Eukaryota > Metazoa > Chordata > Actinopteri > Cichliformes > Pholidichthyidae > Pholidichthys > Pholidichthys leucotaenia. The sequence continues at coordinate 244,549,728 of CM035843.1, read as the reverse complement.
GCTGTGAGGTGGAAAAGATGCAGAAATCAACCAAATTACAGCAGCAGGTTAGACCATGTTTCCTTAGGGGGTTCAAATACAATCTTACTAAGGGATGACAAGAGGGTAATGAATAAAGGTGGTGTGGTGGTGGGGGCATTCACTGTTATCGTCCTTTTTGTTTCTAAATGAAAAATATTGTAAATAAAAAAAATGTAGTGTGCCGACAGAAAAATATTTCCAATTTATGAGTGGGGAAAAATAGCAAAATGCTAAGGGGTGGGGTTAAGAAACCTATGAGATGGAGGAAAAGCCACAATTTGACAAGATAGGTAAAACTTTGCAAATGGACATCGGGGAGGGGGGAGTTGCAACTATGTAAGGGGGGAAAGTCACAAATCCACAAAACTGGGGGGAAAAATAATTGCAAATGTACTAGATGTGGAAAAGTCACAAATTAATAAAACAAAAAAGGTTGCAAATTCATGCTGGGGGGAGGGGCCACAAATTTACAAAACTGGGGGTAGCAAACTCAAAAGAGGAGGCAGCAAATTTGCGAGAGTGGGAGATAAATGGCAGATTCACTAAACGGAAAAAGACATTTCAATTATGACGGACGAGGATTTTTTTCTTTTCTAGATTTAAAAAATGACTTATTCTGGATCCAAAAATATTACATTTAATAATTCCTGGGCAGCACGGTGGCGCAGTGGTTAGCACAGTGGCAGCACAGCAAGAAGGTCATGGGATCGATTCCACCCTTGACCATCGTGGGTTCGATCCCACCCCCAGACCATCGGTGACCCTTCTGTGTGGAGTTTGCATGTTCTCCCCGTGTCTGCGTGGGTTTACTCCGGGCACTCCGGTTTCCTCCCACATGCCAAAAACATGCAAGTTAGGTTAATTGGCATCAAAACTGGGGATTCCAAATTGTCCTTAGGTATGGATGCGAGAGTGAATGGTTGTCTGTCTCTCTGTGTTGGCCCTGCGATGGACTGGCGATCTGTCCAGGGTGTACCCTGCCTCTTGCCCAAAGATGCTGGGATAGGCTCCAGCCCCCCCCGCAACCCGAAAGGATTAAGCGGTAGAAGAAGATGGATTAATAATTCCTTTATGTGATTTGGGATTATGTTTTGAGGCAGAGGCTGCATCAGACTTTTTTTGTTATCTGTCATTTAGTATCGTGAGTGTAGTTTCATGTGTTTTATGGAGACGTGGTTACACTCACAGATCCCGGATGTTAACGTAGCGACACCTGGCTTCAAGACTATACGGGGGGACAGAGACGTCAAAAGCAGCAGAATAAGAGGGGAGGAGGAGTGGCACCTCTTGTGAATGAAAGGTGGTGTAATCCTGGACACATTTATGTGAAGGAAAAGTGCTACAGCCCAGACATTGAACTGCTGGCTGTGAGTATGAGACCCTATTATATAGCCACGACAAATGAAGTGAGCCTTAGTAATTATCGTCTACGTCCCTCCGTCAGCTGACGCAGCGATGGCCAGTGGCGTCATCAGCTCCACTGCGGCCACATTACTGGAGAAGCACCCAGCTGCATTCATGGTCATCACGGGTGATTTTAACCATGTCTCAGTGGGGAAAAACACTACCAAACTTTCACCAGTTTGTTGACTGTCCCACCAGAGAAAACAAAACACTGGATTTACTGTATGCCAATGGCAGAGATGCACATAGTGCCACAGCTCTACCCCCCATTGGCAAATCAGATCACTGCATGGTCATGTTATCACCCAAGTACGTTCCCCTTCTGCAAAGGCAGCCTGCTTATACACGGACTGTGAGGAGGAGGACACAGGAGGCTGCTGATGCACTACAGGATTGCTTTGAGAGGACAAACTGGAGCGTACTCTGTGAACCACATGGGGTGGACATAGAACATAGAACAATATGACTGACTGCACCACAGAATACATCAGATTTTGTAAAGACATGACCATGCCAGCTCAGACTGTACACTGCTTCTCCAACAACAGACCACGGGTCACCAGTGACCTGAAAACACTTCTGAAAAAACAGAAGAGAGCTTTTAGGGCTGGAGACAAGGAGAAGCTGAGGGGAGTGCAGCATGAGCTGAGAGAGATGCTGAGGAGGTGCAAGGACAATTATAGGAGGAAGTTGGAAGAGAAACTCAGGCAAAACAACGCTAAAGATGTGTGGGAGGGAATGAAACAAATAACTGGGTGCAAGGGAGAGTCAGGCCAGGCAGCCATCTGAGAGCCAGGAGAGAGCTGAGGAACTGAATCTGTTTTTTAATTGGTTCAACTCACAGTCTGTCATCCCAACAATACAACCAGACCCCCACACACCCTCCATCTCCCCCCTTCTCCTCCTCAGGGGGCACCAGGACCCTCCCTCACTTCACGGTGACTACAGACCAAGTGGAGAAACAGCTGGAGAGACTCCGTCAGCGGAAGGCAGTGGGCTCTGATGGCATCTCCATCAGGATCCTGAGGACCTGTGCCAATCAGCAAGCTCCGGTACTGAAACACCTGTACAACCTGAGCCTCAGTCTGGAGAGAGTACCGGTGCTGTGGAAGACATCTGGCCTGGTTCCTGTCCCCAAGAAGTCATCTCCATCAGACCTGACTGACTATCGACCAGTTGCCCTCACATCTCATGTGATGAAGGTCCTGGAGAAACTGGTCTTAGCCCACCTGAGGCTGCAGGTGAAGATGTGGCTGGACCCTCTGCAGTTTGCATATCAGCCCCATTTAGGAGTTGAAGACGCTGTCATCTACCTGCTGCAACGAGCCCATCTGCACCTGGATGGTGGAGGAGATACTGTGAGAATCACTTTTTTTGATTTCTCCAGTGCCTTTAACACCATCCAGCCACTGCTGCTGGGTGAGAAGCTGTGGGTGATGGGGGTTGACAGCTCTGTGATCTCCTGGATTACTGACTACCTGACAGGCAGGCCACAGTTTGTCTGGCTGGGCAGTGTCTTGAGTGGTGGCTAGTGATGCGGGAGCTCCACAGGGGACTGTGCTCTCTCCTTTTCTCTTTACCTTATACACCACTGACTTTCAGTACAACACTGAGTCATGCCACCTGCAGAAATTCTCTGATGACTCAGCTGTTGTGGGGTGTATAAGAGGGGAGAGGAGGGGGAGTGCAGGGCACTGGTAGACAGATTTGTGGAGTGGACGGAGCAGAATCACCTGAGGCTGAATGTCAGCAAGACCAGAGAGATGGTGATTGACTTCAGGAAGAGGAAGATACCTTCTCAGCCACTGCAGATTAGGGGGGAGGATGTGGGAGTGGTGGAGGACTACAAATATCCGTGTGTCAGGATCAGCAGCGGGTTGGACTGGAGATCCAACACCGATGCTGCGCACAAGAAGGGGATGAGCAGACTCTACTTCCTGAGAAAGCTGAAATCCTTCCAACGTGTGCAGCAAGATGCTGGAGCCTTTCTACCAGACCGTTGTCGCCAGCGCCATCTTCTTTGCTGCAGTCTGTTGGGGTAGCAGTATCAGAGCCAGCAACACCAACAGACTTGACAAGATTATCAAGAGGGCTGGCTCTGTAATTGGTCTCAGACCAGAGACCTTTGAGACAGTGGTGGAGAAGAGAACACTAAGTAAACTGCGATCCATCATGGACAATCCTGATCACCCCCTCCACCACACACTGGACGGACAGCGAAGCACTTTCTCCAGTAGACTACTACAGCTTCACTGTCTAACAGCCAGGTACAGGAAATCTTTCCTGCCACATGCAATTTCACTGTACAATAACTCACTATGATGTATTCTGGTCATAACTATGCTGCCATGCTGCACCTTACAGTGTAACTGGTACCTCACATTTCACTCTGCTCCCCATAGTCCTTCTTTGTGCAGCGGGATGATTCATATGTTTATACGGGTCATCATATATTAAGCTATGATGTATATAGGTTTTATAGTCGTATTAGTTTTACTTTCCATGGGTAATCCCTTTGTCTGTCGTGTGTGTTTCTGTGTTTGGTTGTCTACTGTCATACTGCTGTTACACTGTAATTTCCCAGTTTGGGATCAATAAAGTACATCAATCTATCTATTTTGACAGACAGGGTTGTCAAAATTCTGTCAATCTATTATTCCCTGTCACTTTAACTGATTTTAATGAGATCACCCTCAGTGTAATCCGTCAAAATGACAGCTTTCAGATTTTCCTGTAACTGCTGAAAAAAATATGTCAATGAAAGACATTTTTCAGTTAATGCAACCTCTGGTTTGAAGGTACATGCATATATGTTACTTTCCTCAGACTAACACATCTATGAAAAAAAAACCTGGCAACAGTAAACTTGCAAATTTACAAGAAAAAAAGAGCAAATTTTGGTGCAAAATGTAGTAAATTTATGAAAAATCTTCTTTTGGCTGCTCCCTTTAGGGGTTGCCACAGCGGGTCATCTGCCTCCATCTCACCCTTGGCCATTCACCATGAATGCACAAAATGGAAGGGAAGGGCTTGGGGTGAAGTGGGATGCACCCTAAATCCACCTCCAATGCTCCTATAGCATTGCTTCCCTTCCATCTGGTTTCTTGAGCACATAGTATTATCTGCCTTCCTTCTCTCCATCATATCAGCCAACTCTCTGCCTTTACCAGTCATAGCCCCTACATTTGAAGTCCTTACTCTCACCTCCACACTTCTATCTTTCCTTCTCTCTCCCCCTCCTAACATGCCTTCCCCCTCTCCTCCTCCTCGAGCTTCGACCAACAGTAGTCCAATCTCCCCCGGCACCCTGTCAGTTAACAGCACCGGTGGCGGTTGTTGTAAACCCGGGCCTCGACCAGTCTGGTATGAAAGTCTTGTTTGTCACAATCCGCATGTTTGATTTGGCAAAGGTTTGACGTTGGATGCTCTTTCTGACACAACCCTCCCCATTTACCCGGGCTTAGGACCAGCACTAGGGAGTACACTGGCTCGTGCACCTCCTGTGGCTGGGTTAAATCCAATATCAAATCTTTCTAACAAATTGCAAACTTGTAAGAAAAATATCACAAATTAATGAAAAAGTTTCAAATCACAAATATGAAGGAAAAAAAATCCCAACATTAATAAAAGGCAGTTAAAAACACAAAATTACAAATTTATGAAAATAAATAAAAATTGTAAAAGTACAATTAGAAATTTAGAGAAAAAATCTCACAAATGAGCAACATAAAATTGATAATCAGTAATCTAGTAACTTTTTTTAGTAGATGTTTTCTTGCTTTCTCAAGTTATGTTTTCATTGACTAGTATTATTTATACTTGAGTAATTAATAAAGGTAATACTACTTTTGAGTACAATTCCCACCCATTCTACCGACCTCTGAAAAGGGTCAAGGGGAACCTTATATAGCTCGTGTCCATAACCAGTGACTCCATGTCCCTTTGACAAAAAAACCTTATACATGCAAAAAATTAAGGCAAAAAAAAGCTAATTTATGAATAAAAAAGGTGCAAATTTACAAGTGTGCCAAAATTACAAAAGAAGAAAAAAAAAAAAAATTTAAAAAAAAAACAGAATTTAAAAGAAATAAAAGTTACAAATTTATAAGAAAGTCAAACTTACTGGAAACATACAAATTAATGGAAAACATTATTAGTTTAAAAGTTGCAAATTCATGAGAAATTTTTTTAGAAACAATCTTTACAAAAAGAGGAAAAACATGCACACAAGAAAAAATATTTAATCAAGAGGGAAAAAAATAACTATAAAACTTAAAAAAACAACTAATAATGTCTGTTTTTAGCATCATTGTAATGCTCAAATGCAGAATTTTTCCTCTGCCAAAAACTGCTCAAAATGGGTCTTTCCATAGTAGAAATTTCCCACCTTTGATGTAAAGAAATATCTCTGTCCATAGCTTTTCTAGGATGATTTCACTGTTTCTGCTAATAAAACCTTTTTTTATTCAGGCTTCTTCATCTCACCCAGTCAGATCCGATCCTCAGGTGAATGCCGACATACGGTCTGGTCAGCAGGCTGGCAATATGCTCCTCTCCATCCTTCACCATCTTTTTTGACCACACCACATAGCGCTGCAGGTCCACATGCTCCTCTAGGACTGGGAACTGGGCCGGGGCCCCGGGCATCGCCAGCACAGGGTGCTCAGAAGGAGGAAACCTGTCGAATGATTACAACACCACCAGACTGTGGTAAATCGGCACAGCATTTCTGATGTTTGATGTTGATGATCCCGCACTGTGTTTCACTCACTTCTTCATCCACTGGGGTTGGTAGTAGGCACTGAAGGAAATCCCACCAAATAAGACAGACTTGTCAAAATCTACACCGACATAATCCCAGAATGGACCAAATGGGTTCCCATCCTTTAAAAAAAACAAAACAAAAAAAACAAGGAGCTCATAGCACATGTACAGGTGCATCTCGATAAATTAAGACTGTCATCAAAAAGTTGATTTATTTCAATAATTCAATTCAAAAAGTGAAACTCATATTATATAAATGAGTCATTACACACAGAGTGATATATTTCAAGTGTTTATTTCTTTAAATTTTGATGGTTATGGCTTATAGCTCATGAAAACCCCAAATTCAGTTTCTCAAAAAATTAGAATATTACATAAAATTAATTAAAAAAAAGATTTTTAATAGAAATGTTGGCCGACTGAAAAGTATGTCCATGTACACAGTACTTGTCAGGGGCTCCTTTTGCAAAATTACTGCATCAGAGCAGCATGGCATGGAGACGATCAGCCTGTGTTACTGCTGAGGTGTTATGGAAGCCCAGGTTACTTTGATAGCGGCCTTCAGCTCGTCTGCATTATTGGGTCTGGTGTATTTCATCTTCCTCTTGACAATACACCATAGATTCTCTATGGGATTTAGGTCAGGAGAGTTTGCTGGCTAATCAAGCACAGTGATACCATGGTCATTAAACCAGGCATTTGCATGTTTGGCAGTGTGGGCAGGGGCCATGTCCTGCTGGAAAATGAAATCAGCATCTCCATAAAGCTTGTCAGCAGAAGGAAGCATGAAGTGCTCTAAAATTTCTTGTTAAATGGCTGCACTGACATTGGACTTGATTAAACACAGTGGAAAAACACCAGCAGATGGCATGGCTCCACATATCATCACTGACTGTGGAAACTTCACACTGGACCTCAAGCAACTTGGATTCTGTACACATTCACTCTTCCTCCAGACTCTGGGACCTTGATTTCCAAGTGACAGGACTTGGCACCTGTTTTGGGAAGCCATGTCATCTGCTGGTGTTGGTCCACTGTGTTTTATCAAGTTCAAAGTCAATGCAACTGTCTACCAGGACATTTTAGAGCACTTCATGCTTCCCTCTGCTGACAAGGTTTATGGAGATGCTTATTTCATTTTCCAGCAGGACTTGGCACCTGCCCACACTGCTGCCAAAAGTACCAGCCTGGTTTAATGACCATGGTATCACCGTATTTCACTGGCCAGCAAACTTTCCTGACCTAAACCCCATACAGAATCTATGAAGTATCGTCAACAGGGAGATGAGAGACACCAAATCCAACAATGCAGACGAGCTGAAGGCCGCTATCAAAGCAACCTGGGCCTTCATAACACCTCAGCAGTAACACAGGCTGATCACCTTCACGCCATGCCACAGTGATGTAGTATTAATTCATGCAAAAAGGAGCCCTGAACAAGTATTGAGTGTGTGCATGGAAATACTTTTAGTCAGCCTACATTTCTAAAAAAACTGATCTGATGCAATATTCTAATTTTTTGAGAAACTGATTTTTGGGTTTTCATGAGCTGCAAGCCATAATCATCAAAATTAAAAGAAATAAAAACTTGAAATATATCACTCTGTCTGTAATGAATCTATTTAAAATATGAGTTTCATTTTATGAATTGAATTACTGAAATAAATCAACTTTGATGATATTCTAGTTTCATGAGACGCACCTGTATAGTGGATATAAACAGTGTACACACCCCTGTTGAAATGTGAGGTTTTTGTGATGTAAAAATGGAGCCACAATAAATCATGATAAATAAATTGGTATTCTATGATTACCATAGGGGGGCAATTCACCAGCAACCATTCCAACCATCCCCACTAGGGGTGTGCCATATCATATCGTTAATGATAATACTGGTATAAATTTTGATACGGGTGTAAAAATGGATTGCGCGGTATTTGGGGTCTGCTGCGTGAAGACGTCACACCATTACGCAGCCGACGGAGGTTACACGTTAGCATAGAAACTGCGAAACAAACATGGCGTGGGAAGCTGCAGCTCCGAAGTCAGACTGTCTACATCCAGCTGAGTGGAACTATTTAAGCTTCACTTTCCGTTTCAGGCTGCTGTCATGTTTTAAAAAAAAAACAAAAAAAAAACGGTGCAGCAATATGAATAATTTGACTGTATTTTTTCTGCACGACACCACCACTGGAGCAGTATTAACGTCAGACAATGTGTCACTCGAAGTGACTGTAGTTGTATTTTGGTTCCCTTTTGGCTGCTTCATCTTGATTTTATCTCAACCACCCGAACAGAGAGAGAGAAAAACAAACATCTGTTCAGTGCAACAAGAGCCAAAAAGCCCCCGGGCAGGTCCATGCAACAAGAGCAAAGGCCTATGTATACTCCACAAGAGAAATCTGTTCTCTCTCCCAGGGCTGCAAGAACAAAATGACATCATTTTGTTCTTGCAGCCCTGGTTTGGGAGTTCTTGCAGCTTGTTCTTGACACACCATCGTGGCAGAACTTTTTTCTTGTGTGGTGTTGAAGAACTATTGTGTGATTGGTCAGAAATGTGAATTTCCCAGAAGTTCTGCACTTGAGTTTGTGAAATATAGAAATGTCCTGGCCAGAAAGAATTTTGTTCTTGTCACCTCAAGAAAAAGAACAAATTTCTCTGTTCTTGTGGAGTATGTAAAGGCCTTAATGCAGGTAAAGTAATTCAGCATAAAACCCAACATCTGTGTGCAGTTAAGATGTAAGAGTTTATATTATTTTCTTGTAATATTTGATACAGGACTAAAAAATATTTTAAACTAAATCTGAGCTGCTGTTGATAAACTGGAGAAATAAAGAGTTTTTGTTTTGTTTTTCCTGAAAGTGTTGAAGGTAAATAATGCTGACCTGCAAAACTGTCCTTTTTGCATAAATTTAAAAGAAAAAACAAACACGTATTCTGTAATATCGTAAAAATATCGTTGTCATGAAAATTCACAGGAATATCATGATATCATTTCTAGGCCATATTGCCCACCCCTAATTCCCAGTCACCATTATTAATAACATTTTAATAGTTTTTTTTTAATCTGAAAAGTTCATAGGCTGACCATGATGCAGTGGTCAAATTTGACCCAATGTGGTTCATTTTTCAACATAGTCTCCAATGTCAGTGTATCTGGAAAAAAAAACAACAATGCAGTTAGTATCAGAAAAGGTGGAATTTAATGTATGACTAGTTTCGCTGCTGTAGCATAACTCCTTAGTCAGCCTATGAACTTTTCAGCCCCTCCCGTAAATGCTTAGAACAATGTGTAATAAAAAGTAAAAAAAAAAAATAAGATTTGACTTTTCATCATGTTTCTCTTTATAAATACAGTTGTGCTCATAAATTTACACACCCTGGTGGAATTTGTGATTTTTTGGCCATTTGTCAAAGAATATAAATGATAATGGTGGCCTAGAGGTAGAGCATCCGCCCCACAACCAGGAGGGCGGGGTTCAAGTCCAGGCTGGGTCAGGCCAAAGACCATATAAAAATGGAACTTCCTGCCGTTCAGCTTGGTGCTCAGCAAAAATGAAACAGCGGAGGGAAATGTGGGTGGCGGTGGCTCAGGAGGTTGAGCGGGTCATCTAATAACTGGAGGGTTGGCGGTTCGAGTCCCGCTCTCCCCAGACATCCTGCCATTGTGTTCCTGGGCAAGACATTTTACCCACTTTGCCTCCAGTATCCATGACACTAGGCATGAATGTGTATAAATGTTCAGTAGTGGTCGGAGAGGCCGCGGCGCACATTGGCAGCCACGTTTCCGTCAGTCTGCCCCAGGACAGCTGTGGCTACAGTAGTAACTTATCACTACCACTGTATGTGGAGTGAATGAATAATGTATCCACTGTAAAGCGTCTTTTGAGTGTTTATGAAAAGTGCTATATAAATCTATATAAATCTGATGTAGGGCTGTGCGATATGATGGTATATATCGGATGATGAAAACATTATCATTTCATCTAAAACCATCGTTTATATTGGGATTTAAAATGCATTACACCTTTCTTTAGCAAAGCACCTCACACACTACTAGTCAGCCCCCCACTTCTCCCCCAAGTGCGTGCAGTGGAACAGGTGTGTGGGTGGGTAGCCAGGCTTCATTCCAATGATTAGCATGGCAGCTAATTCAAAACTAGTGGTTTGATCAGATAGCCGCTACTTCTGTTTGTCAGGGATGTGGGACTGTTTCCCATCGTGCTGCATCAGAGAGGATAGTCCACTAACCTCGTTTTAATTGGAGGCAAGTCACAGTTAACACCACCTCACTAATTATAAAACGGCAAATGCTAAACAACAGTGCTAAGTTGTCGCTAATAGGAAACATTTAGTGTCTCAGACCATCTTTTCTTTGGTTTAAATTACTGCTGAGTTTCTTCGTTTTTTTCTAAAATTTTTTTATTAAAGCTGCAAAAGTTTGCAATAGCTGCACCTAAACAAAATAAATAATAAATTAAAATGTGTCAGAGGAAGACTTATATTTGTCACGTTCAGATAACATAATGTCTTTTGAAGAACTGAGGATTAAACTCAATCTTAATAGAACACATTTTTTTAAATATCTTCAGCTTAGAAATTTTATTCGATCAAATCAAAATAATGCTCTCACCCAACCTACTTATTCATCCTTGTGTGGGTGACCCCCACAACAGACTGGGACAAGCAGAGCGCTCAGCTGGAGCAATTGGCAGAACAATGAGATGTGTGTATTGATATCAATAGGCAGCCTCCCTTTGTCTAGCTTTTTCCTGCCAGTAATCTTCCTATTGTTATGGGTGACTCTCAAATGCAAATGTCTTCCTGCCAGTAATCCTCCTATTGATGTGGGTGACTCTCAAATGCAAATGTCCATGCCTACTGCTGTGAATGCATTGTCTGTAGTGGGGTATTTAAACTGCATCGCTCTGTAACTCTCTCTCTCTCTCTGACTGCTCAACTGACCACACGTTTGCCTGAGAGCCTGAGAGCTCGCTCTGGCGCGCCTGCACGGCGCTGGGGTGAGTTCTGTGATGGCGGTATGATTAATAAAATCCCTCAAAAACTCTCAGTTCGCTCCTTATTATTTCATGCCGCCACACTGGTGACCCCGAACAAAAGCACACGCTTTGTGCAATGCAACCTTCTGATCTGGACATCTACACTGGTGACCCAACCCAAGAAAAGAACACGCTGGCAGCCCCCGGCGGTGACTCTCAAACGACAAGTGAACGCAGCAGCCTGACGCAAATGATCTGCCCTCCCTTCTGCTACAGGGAGACCTCGATGCAGAGCCACCACCAGGCGAAACTCTCCGGAGATCACCCACGACCGGGAAAGCTGCAGAAAGCTTCATGGTGAGATCTGCACGCCTGAGATCTGCACATCCACGCTGGGACCGGTCGCTCTCACAGCTCCTCCACAAGAGAGCGCACGCACCTCGTCCTCTCTCCCCGACGGCGACCTCCAGGGCCGACGGAGAACGCAGCGCGTGGACCTGAACGCACCATGACCGAACTACAGCAACAACCTGAACAGGGATGACCATCGGCGCCGACTACGCTGATCTCCAGCAGGCTCCCTGACCCTGACTCGCCTCTACAGCGGACCTGCCAAGCACCGAACCCCGCACACACACCGGGGGGTTACGAGGACGGCGCACCCCGCACGGAACAATACCGGCTCCACACAGACCGCCATCGTCCTTCGCCGCTGCACACAGAACCTTCAGGGCTGCTCACACACCTGAAGCACGCACGCAGCTCGCTCACAGGATTTTGTACGGGTCTCAGCCACGATGCACCAAAGGGAATTCAGCTGTCAGCTGTCCCCGAGGGCTTTAGGGCTGCGCGCGCGCACCTAAAGCCAACACGCCAAGTCCCTTACACAGCTGCAGCTCCTTTTTTCTCACAGCTGCTACGCAGCCTTGCAGCTCCTGTTTTCTTCATAGCCGCGAGAGGAGTCAGAGACTAATTTTTCTTCGCACAGCCGCTGTGAGCCTCCGCCACGTTCAACGGGACAGCCCCTCAACATCGCGGATCCACAGGCAATTTTTGCGCAGCCCAAACAATTTCGCCGTCCTGGGCCGGCACTTGCTACCCCCACCCCCCTCCCTCCACCTCTTCGGCACAGAGCCTTCCCCGCAGCTCGCTTCCAAAGCCGGACTATCAAGGCCTCAGCTCCCCGCTGAGCCCTCTGGGGGGGGGGGGGGGGGAGTACTGTGGGTGACCCCCACAACAGACTGGGACAAGCAGAGCGCTCAGCTGGAGCAATTGGCAGAACAATGAGATGTGTGTATTGATATCAATAGGCAGCCTCCCTTTGTCTAGCTTTTTCCTGCCAGTAATCCTCCTATTGATGTGGGTGACTCTCAAATGCAAATGTCCATGCCTCCTGCTGTGAATGCATTGTCTGTAGTGGGGTATTTAAACTGCATCGCTCTGTAACTCTCTCTCTCTCTCTCTGACTGCTCAACTGACCACACGTTTGCCTGAGAGCCTGAGAGCTCCCTCTGGCGCGCCTGCACGGCGCTGGGGTGAGTTCTGTGATGGCGGTATGATTAATAAAATCCCTCAAAAACTCTCAGTTCGCTCCTTATTATTTCATGCCGCCACACTTGGAAAAAATTTTGACGAAAGATAGTAAGAGAAAGGGTATTATTTCAGAGTTTTATAACTCACTGACACTATTCTCAAGTGAAAACTCACAGAAAAGACTGAATTATTGGAAAGAAGACCTGCAAATTGAAATTTCAGAGGAACAATGGGAAATGGCTTGTGCAGAAGCTCAAACCAAATCAATAAATGTACGTCTTAAACTGATACATTTTAAATGGTTAATGCGGATGTATGTTACACCAGTGGAGTTAAATAGATATAACAAAAACATACCAGATACATGCACAAAATGTATGGAAAGTAAAGGAACCCTATTTCACTGTTTATGGGAATGTAGAAAAATCAGAATGTTTTGGGAAGAGGTGAGGGTAACAATTGAAAAAATAATTTCAAAACAATTCACCCTAAACTGTTTTTGTTGGGTCTGTATTCAGAAAAACATAACTTTAATAAGAGTGAAAGAGCATTCATAGACCTTGGTTTGCTTAATGCCAAAAAATGTATTGCACTACTGTGGAAAAAGACTCATAGACCAGATGTGACTCAGTGGTTAAGAGAGATGTTAGCAAACCTTCCACTAGAAAGAATAACATATATACTGAAATTAAAGGAAGGTGTGTTTGAGAATATATGGAGACCTTTCATTGATTATGTAAAGAAATTAAACATAACTTCTGAAGAAGAAGGTGAATGATGTGTGTGGACCTTGCAAATTCCAAACTGGTGAATGTATATTATGTATTCTTATGTAATAGATTACCTACTAAACAGAGGAGCATTGTTGTTGATTTGCTTTTGTTAATGGTTGTTGTTGTTCTTAGTACATTTTTTTGTTGTTGTTGTTAGTGTTTTTTTAATTTTTAAATTACTTTAGTGTTAAGTGTTTGACTGTTTGTGCCATGTTTGTAAAAAAAGGTTCAATAAAAAATATTGTGGGAAAAAAATGTGTCAGAGGAGAAAGTTGGCTCACAATATAATTTATCTGATTTGTAATACTTTTAATTAGTGAAGTAGTGAAAATGAAAAAAGTTGAAGTCATCACATTTGTTTTTTACATTACCTTTTGTGCCTTTGATTTTCAGATCATGACCAATCTGAAATATTTTAACAAAGAAGCAAATAGGTTAAAATTAGGCCAGAATGGCAGTCTTCAGGCTTTGAGTCTACACTTAAATTTTCAGTGATTTATTTCTTTCACTTACTTTTTTATAGCCAATTTATAACTGTAGATGGCAGCGATGGGTAATTTTCTTATTTTCAGACTGACATTTTTTAAGTTACTGCTATTCTCCTCTGGCTCAGAAAATATTTTAACTTATTAATGTTTACTTTTTATCCATATGACATGATTTAGAAGAAAAATCTCAATTTACGAGAAACAAGTCTCAAATGCACATTATAAAACTATTTTATAACAATGCTGCAAAATTATGAGGGGAAAAGGTGTATAAAATAATGACAGATGAATTTGAACAATTTTTTTTCAGTATGTAATTTAAAATGGAAAAAGAGATGGTCATTTTTATGTTTATGTTTACTGTATATCTAAACTACAATTTACAGAAAATGTATATCATGATATATACAGCGGATATAAAAAGTCTACACACCCCTGTTCAAATGCCAGGTTTTTGTGATGTAAAAAAATGACCAAGATAAATCATTTCAAAACTTTTTCCCCCATTATTGTGACCTATAACCTGTACAACCCAATAGAAAAACAAACTGAAATCTTTTACGAAGTAAAATAAATAACCTGGTTGCATAAATATACACACCCTTAAACTAATACTTTGTTGCAGTACCTTTAGAGCTTTTATTACAGCACTCAGTCTTTTTGGGTAGGAGTCTTATCAGTGTGGCACATCTTGATGAGACAATATTTGCCCACTCTTCTTTGCAAAAATGCTCCAAATCTGTCAGATTGCGAGGGCATCTCCTGTGCACAGCCCTCTTCAGATCACCCCACAGATGTTCAATTGGATTCAGGTCTAGACTCTGGCTGGGCCATTCCAAAACCTTAATCTTCTTCTGGTGAAGCCATTCTTTTGCTGATTTGGATATGTGTTTTGGGTCACTGTCGTGCTGAAAGATGAAGTTCCTCTTCATCTTTCTAGCAGAAGCCTGAAGGTTTTGTGCCAACACTGACTGGTATTTGGAACTGCTCATAATACCCTCCACCTTGACTAAAGGTGCGTTCACACCAAATGCACACAGGTGAATTTTTCGCATGGCATGATACATTATAAATCAATGTAAACACGCCAACAGACATGAATAGTGAGATGCAGACAGACAAAGTTGTCTTTAAAGCTTCTGCAGCTGTGTTCAACCTGCTGTGGAAATTCCCAAAATAACATCATGCTTAGGTTTACATTATCCGACCAAGGGCTCACCTGAAAATGTCGTCTCAAGCCTCCAAAACTTCACAGATGATGGGCGTTTATGTTGCTAGCTTGCTAGGATGTCCGTGGCTGGAAACCGTGGGTAAGTAACTCCAAAATCCCAATTCAGCTGAAGAGTTCTTGGTCCTCCTGTCTTCCGGTGAGTGAGTTTCATTTTCTAACTAGTTTACTCTGCAATGGTGATAATTTTACTCCAGTGACAGCAGAATCTCAAAGCTAGCAGCTAGCGGACGCGAACGTGCGACTACGCAAATTTGCGCGTACTTGCGCCTTCCCATTCACTTTGTATGGATTTGCGCTGCCCGTTCGTATTTGTTGTGAACACACCTTAAGGCCCCAGTTCCAGCTGAAGAAAAACAGCCCCAAAGCATGATGCTGCCACCACCATCCTTCACTGTAGGTATGGTGTTCTTTTGGTGATGAGCAGTCTTTGCGCCAAATATACCTTTTGGAATTATAGCCAAAAAGTTCAACCTTGGTTTCATCGGACCATAACACATTTTACCACATGCGTTTGGGAGATTTCAAATGGCTTGAATGCTTTTCTTTGTAAGATAAGGCTTGCGTCTTGCCACCCTACCCCATAGCCCAGACATATGAAGACGACAGGAGATTGTTGTTACATGTATTAAACAGCCAGTACTTGCCAGAAATTCCTGCAGCTCCTTCGATGTTGCTGCCGGCCTCTTGGCAGCCTCCCTGACCAGTTTTCTTCTCGTCTTTTCATCAATTTTGGAGGGGCGTCCAGTTCCTGGTAATGTCACTGTTGTGCCACATTTTCTCCACTTGATAACTGTCTTCACTGTGTTCCATGGTATATTTAATGCCTTGGAAATTCTTTTGTACCCTTCCCCTGACTGATACCTTCGAACAATGAGATCCCTCTGATGGTTTGGAAGCTCTCTGTGGACCATGGCTTGTGCTGTAAGATGTGACTACAAAAATGTCAGGAAAAGCCTACGAGAACAGTTGAACTTTATTTGGGGTTAATTGGTCGGCCTCCGTCGGTCTATGATGACCATGGAAGAGAATCCTAAACGTCTACTCTGCTGGAACAGCACCGCCTGTGGCTGAACAGGCCGATGCGCGAATGGCAGTCCCTGTCACACAGGTCGCACTTGTGGGTAGTCTCCATGCTGCTGGGTCTGTGGCGGTTCTTCCTGCGGGTCCTATTTTCATCTGCTGCAGCAGTCAGTCTCTCTTCACCCGCCTTGAGCTGTCTGGTCAGGGTGCCTCTCCATTTGGAGCGGTCCGTTGCAAGGTCCTCCCAGCGCTTTGTGTTGATCTCCAGGGCCTTCATGTCTCTCTTGCAGACGTCTCTAAAGCGCAGCTGTGGGCGGCCAACGTCTCCTGCCAGTCGCCAGTTCTCCGTAGAGGGCGTCTTTGGGGATTCTGCCATCCTCCATACGGTGAACGTGGCCTAGCCAGCGGAGCCTGCGCTGCCTGAGTAGAGTGAACATGGAGGGAAGGCCGGCGCGGGACAGAACTTCTGTGTTGGGCACTTTGTCCCGCCAGGATATGTCCAGGATGTGGCGAATGCAGTGCAAGTGGAAGGAGTTCAGTCTCTTTTCCTGCCGGGCGTATGTTGTCCACGTCTCACTCCCATAGAGCAGTGTGCTGATGACGCAGGCGTTGTACACTGCCATCTTCGTCTTGACAGAGAATTTGGGATTCTCCCACACTCGTGTGGTGAGGCGAGCGAGTGTGAAGGCTGATTTTCCAATCCTCTTGTCGATCTCTGTATCAAGGGAGAGGTTGTTGCTGATCATGGACCCCAGGTATGTGAACTGATTCACGACCTCCAGCTCGTAGTCGTCGATGGTGATGGTTGGTGGTGCTTCCGTGCCTTGCGCCAAGACGTTAGCCTTCTTCAGGCTGATGGTAAGCCCGAAGTCCTTGCATGCCTGGGAAGAAGCGGGTCCATCAGGGTCTGAAGCTCCTGCTGTGTGTGGGTTGCGACTGCAGCGTCGTCTGCGAACAGCATGTCTCTGATTAGAGCCTCGCGTACTTTGGTTCTGGCTTTCAGGCGGGCGAGGTTGAAAAGCCTGCCGTCAGATCTTGTGTGCAGGTAGATTCCCTCTGTTGCTGTGCTGAAGGCATGCCTCAGGAGCATTGCAAAGAAAATCCCAAAGAGGGTTGGCGCAAGTACACAGCCCTGTTTCACTCTGCTGCGTATGCTGAATGGCTCTGAGACGTTGCCGTCGTGCTGCACTATCCCCTGCATGTTGGTGTGAAACGATTCGATAAGGCTTTGCAACTTTGGTGGGCATCCTATCTTTGGCAGGATCTTGAAAAGGCCCTCTCTGCTGACCAGATCGAACGCTTTGGTGAGGTTGATGAAGGCGACATACAGGCGCATATTCTGTTCTCTGCATTTCTCCTGGAGTTGGCGGATGGAGAATATCATGTCTACCGTCGATCGCTCAGCGCGGAAGCCACACTGAGACTCGGGGTAGACACGTTCGGCAAGCTTCTGTAGACGAACGAGAAAAACTCGTGCGTAGACTTTGCCAACAACGATGAAGAGGGAGATGCCCCTGTAGTTGTTGCAGTCGCTTCTCTCCCCTTTGTTTTTTGTAGAGGGTGATGATCTTGGCGTCCCTCATGTCCTGTGGTACGACACCTTCCTTCCAGCACTGGCAGAGGACGTCATGAAATGGCAGCAGTAGGGCGGTCTTGCAGTGCTTGATCAGGTCGGGGGGTATGCCCGTCGTTGCGGGTGCCTTGCCAGCGGCCAAGCTATCAATGGCCTTGCTGAGTTCGTTGATGGTTGGCTCGGCGTCAAGTTCGTCCATGGATGGCAGGCAGTCGATAGCATCAAGGGCTGACGGTGTCACGGTGTTCTGTCTGGAGTAGAGGTCGGAGTAGTGTTCCACCCATCTCTCCATATGCTTGTTCTTTTCTGTGATCATCTCCCCAGTGGAGGATTTGAGGAGGGCCGTCTTGCTCTGAGCCGGACCAAGTGCTTTCTTGATGCCATCGTACATACCATGGATGTTCCCTGTTACGGCAGCGGTTTGAATGTCTTGGCTGAGCTGAGTCCAGTACTCGTTGGCACAGCGCCAAGCAGTCTGCTGAACTTTGCTTCTCGCAGCCCTGAGAATCTGGAGATTCTTCTCGTTTGGGTACTTCTTGTACTCAGCAAGTGCTGAGCGCTTGGCTTCAATGACGGGGGTCATCTCGGTCAACTTGGCATCAAACCAGTCCTGTGACTTCGAGGTCTTCCTCCCAAAGGTAGCCAAGGCTGTGCGGTGGATGGTGTTTCGCAGCTCTTCCCACTTCTGCTTTGCAGATTCTCCTTCTTGTGGTACACCAAATTCCTTCTCAAAGGTGGAGGCAAACTGCTCAACAAGTTCTGGTTGGGCCATCTTGCTGGTGTCAATCCGTGCCTTTCCAGGCTGTCTAGCACGATGGAATTTCTTCAGCTGCAGCTTGACCTTGCAACACACCAATGAATGGTCTGTGTCGCAATCTGCACTCTGGAACGAACAGGCGATTAGCACGTTCTTCAGTGAGGTGCGCCTGGTCAGGATCAAGTCCAGCTGGTGCCAGTGCTTTGAGCGCAGATGTCGCCAGGAAATCTTGTGTTGGGGCTTGGTCTTGAAGAACGAGTTTGTGATGCACAGATCGTGATATGTGCAGAACTCGAGCAGCCGCTGTCCATTGTCGTTCATTCTGCCCCCGCCAAATGGTCCAAGACAGGAGGGCCAGGAGTCGTGGTCAGCACCCACTCTGGCATTGAAGTCTCCAAGGAGAATGAGTTGTTCAGAGTTGGGGATGATCCTGACAGTCGTTGCGAGATTCTCGTAGAACTCGTCTTTTGCCTCTGGTGTGGCTGTCAGTGTTGGGGCATACACACTGACGAGGGTGACTGGGCCTTGAGTGGTGTTGAGGCGGAGGGTGAGGAGTCGTGCAGAGCCATTGCTGCCCGGTTCCACCATCTTCAGCAAGGTGTTCTTCACTGCGAAGCCCACTCTGTGTTCCCTGTGTTCGTTCACTCTCCCTTTCCCTGCCAGTAGAACGTGTAGTCCTTCTCTCTCAGTGTGCCTGCGTCAGCCAACCGTGTTTCCTGGAGAGTGGCGATATCCACTTCCAGTCTCTTCAGCTCATTATTGATGACGGCAGTCTTCCTGGTGTCGTTGATGTCCTTGAGGTTAGCAGCGAGTCCTGTCATCATAGTGCGGACGTTCCAAGTTCCCAGTTTTAGAGTTCTCTTTTGTTTTTTGTCTTGCCTGGTGCGAAGGTTCTCAGCCTGCCGTTTGGACTTCTCATCTCCATGCACCCAATGAGGAAAGCAAGCTGTGGCGGGACAGCACCTTATTGGCTGGGGGCTGCCCAGCTTGAGGCGGGCGGTAGCTGTCCAGTGAGATCCGATGATCCCTCCCACCGTCGGGAACAACCCCTGGTGCCGCGCTCTACGCCAATTGAGCGGTGGCTTATAACCGGTAACTGCCATTCCCCGTGTTTTGTCTATGCCAAAGGCGAAGCTGGAGTGTCCTCTCCAGTGATCCGTGTTCTACCTTCCAGCGTTGGGCATTGGTAGGATTCAAGCCTGGGCAGGAAGATATGGAGGACAAGATGTTGCCCATGCAGCATGTCCCCCCGCTCCACGTCACTGATGAATCCAAAGTAACAGCAGGGCTGCTACAGTTTGGCACCAGCGCCGTCGCAGGAGCTGCCAGAACAATGTTGAGCACAACAGAGAACTGCCTTAGGGACTCCGACTCCGGATTTTTCCTCAGGGTTGACTCCCAAAGCCTTTCCTGTGACCGGGTGTGCCGCAAGGCAGCGGAGGTTTGAAATCAGGGTTTACCTTCCCCTAGATGGGCTACCTTCCCAGGTGACAAGCCACATCTCACCGAAGCTCTGATATTAAGGCGCCAGAGATCCACCCTCGCCCCTTCTCCTATAGTAAAAGCAGTTCCGCGGGCTTAGAGACTAACCCCCATGGGCAGGCTAGGAGTTTGACTTAGTTGTCAGATGCTTTTCGAGACGCCGCCATAAGAAGCATTTTATGAGCACTGGGAGCTTAACCCCAGTGCCGCTCCTGGCTATGACAACCTTGGAACCGGGGGGGGAAGGTTAATTAGAGGCACTTTAAATGGTGGCAGGTGTGTGCTGACTCCCATTTAACATGAGTTTGAATGTGAACACAGTCACATCCCCCAGTTATAAGAGGGTGTGCATATTTATGCAAACAGGTTTTAAGTTTTTTATTTTTTCCCTTAAAAGATTTCAGTTTGTTTTTCAATAGGATTGTACAGGTTATAGGTCACATCAATGGTTCAAAAAGTTTTGAAATGATTTATCTTGGCCTCATTTTTTTACATCACAAAACCTGGCATTTGAACAGGGGTGTGTAGACTTTTTATATCCACTGTGTGCATGTATATTATACCATTATCATGATATAAGATTACTTACAGTGGTGTGAAAAAAGTTTGCCCCCTTCCTGATTTCTCATTTTTTTGTTTGTCACACTTAAATGTTTCAGATCATCAAACAAATTTAAATATCAGACAAAGATAACAGAAGTAAACACAAAATGCAGTTTCTAATAGGTGTTCATTATTAAAGGTAAAAAAATCCTAACCTACATGGCCCTGTGTGAAAAAGTGATTGCCCCCCTGTTAAAACATAAATTAACTGTGGTTTATCACATCTTTGGAAAGGTGAGTTCAATTTTCTAGCCATTTCTAAAGCTTTGGGACTCCAGCGAACCACAGTGAGAGCTGTTATCCACAAATGGCAAAAACGGGAAGGTTATGGAACAGTGGTGAACCTTCCCAGGAGTGGCTGGCCGACCAAAATTGCCCCAAGAGCGCAGCAACAACTCACCCAAGAGGTCACAAAAGACCCCACAACAACATCCGAAGAACTGCAGGACTCACTTGCTTCAGTTAAGGTCAGTGTTCATGACCCCACCATAAGAAAGAGACTGGGCAAAAATGGCCTGCATGGCAGAGTTCCAAGATGAAAACCATGCTGAGCGAAAAGAACATAAAGGCTTGTCTCAGTTTTAACAGAAAACATCTTGATAATCCCCAAGACTTTTGGGAAAACACTCTGTGGACTGACAAGACAAAAGCTGAACTTTTTGGAAGGTGTGTGTTCCGTTACATCAGACGTAAAAGTAACAGCATTTCAGAAAAGGAACATCATACCAACAGTAAAATATGGTGGTGGTAGTGTGATGTCTGGGGCTGTTGTGCTGCTTCAGGACCTGGAAGACTTGCTGTGGTAAATGGAACCATGAATTCTGCTGTCTACCAAAAAATCCTCAAGGAAAATGTCCGGCCATCTGTTTGTGACCTCAAACTGAAGCGCACTTGGGTTCTGCAGCAGGACAATGATCCAAAACACACCAGCAAGTCCAACTCTGAATGGCTTAAGAAAAACAAAATGAAGATTTTGGAGTGGCCTAATCAAAATCCTGACCTGAATCTGATTGAAATGCTGTGGCACAACCTTAAAAAGGCAGCTCATGCTCGAAAACCCTCCAATGTGGCTGAATTACAACAATTCTGCAAAGATGAGTGGGCCAAAATTCCTCTACAGCGCTGTAGAAGACTCATTGCCAGTTATCACAAACGCTTGATTGCAGTTGTTGCTGCTAAGGGTGGCCCAACCAGTTATTAGGTTTAGGGAGCAATCACTTTTTCACACAGCGCCATGTAGGTTTGGATTTTTTTTCCCCTTAATAATAAACACCTTAATTTAAAAATTGCATTTTGTGTTTACTTGTGTTATCTTTGTCTAATATTTAAATTTGTTTGATGATCTGAAACATTTAAGTGTGACAAGCATACAAAAAAAAGAGAAATCAGGAAGGGGGCAAACACTTTTTCACACCACTGTATATACCATGATATGAAATTTTAGTCATATCACACAGCCCTAATCTGATGCATAATTATTATCATTATGCAAAAACTTTTCTTTCCCTCATAGTTAGCGGTTGGGTGAAGCCGTTTATTATCAAACAATTGTGTTTGCTCTTTTTAAATCACTTGTACATGCCCATAGAAACCAAGTTTAAGCAAGTATTTCTGCATGCCCGTAGAAAGCAGGTGTAAGCAAGGGTGTAAACAAGCACGTCAGCACTCATTCAGTGATGCCTGCCTTTGCTCTTTGATGGTGTCTTAGTGAGTCCTATGATCTGTGATGATGTCATAGCGAGCGCTATGATCGTGAGTCATGCCTGCGTTTGATCTTTGAAGATGTCCTAGGTCCTATGATCTTTGATGCTGACAAAGCGACGAAGTACTGCTTCAAATGGGTGCAAGATTTCCAGATTTACACACAAACTGACAAGAGATTTCTTGAATTTATCGAGTGATATCACTCTATTAAAGCAAGAAATCTGTGTGTGTGTGTGTGTGTGTGTGTGTGTGTGTGTGTGTCTGTCTGTCTGTCTGTCTGTCACGTTTATAGGACATCATAGGACGAGAGATCATAGGCCGTCCTATGAACTCAGGCATCATAGGACTCGCGATGATAAAGACATTTGTCTATGTGCCATCATAAAGACATGAAGGCAGGCTTGATGTATATGACATCATAAAGACATGTTGCCTCTTTATGACGGCATCGCGAGTCCTATGGCGTGTGTAGGACATCGTATCAGGCAACATGTCTTTATGATGTCATATACACCAAGCCTGCCTTCATGTCTTTATAATCAGAATCAGAATCAGCTTTATTGCCAAGTATATTTACAAGTAAACATACGAGGAATTTGACTTGACATTGGGCGCGCACGTTAGGCGCATCCAATGACGCGGCAGCCATGTGAGGCGCCTGTCATACAGTGGGGGTAAAGGGGGGGGGGAACACAATAGGCAGAGAGAAAAAACACAGTTAATCAGAATAACGCTCGTATAAGCTCATATAAAGCTCAAATGAGCCAAATTTTGATTACACAGAAAAAAACCCTCTATGCACAATTAGCAGACAATAGATCACACATTAACAAAGCAGGAGAATTGAGAGAGTCAGTGTATGTATATTTGTGTCAGTTTACGTGTATCAGTCATTCATGTAATGTTGAATGCAGTGTAATGTAGGGGTGTCATTGCTAGTGAACAGCAGAGGGCACCCTCTGGCAACGGATAGATATTATTCAGTCATGTGTTCTGTAGTCCAGACACATGATAACGCTGTCCTTGGAGCTCTGTCTGCTGAAACAGTAACAATTGTCGAATGTTTGGGTAAGCCACCTTCTCCAGCCTCATCTTCATCAAGGAGGAATGTAAACAAGGGCACCAAAACAAGGTCAAATCTGCACAGTGCACTCAGAGAATAGAATTTCCCTCTCTTCGATTCTGTGCTTCATAATTTCATACAGGCTTGAATCATGCTTTAGATCATTCTCTGGAGAGCACTCAGCGATCCTCAGATGTTATCCACCTACCGAAACATAGGTAAACATGTCCAAGAGAGTCCGTTCTCTCTTCAATGCATGCCAGGTGGTAAATTCCATGTTAATCCTATTTGCCGCTGACAGTCAGTGCTCCCCCCAGCTGGACGAATTGTATAATGTCATATACAGTGAATCCATGCCTGAAAGCCTCTTTTTGCTCAGATCTATTTTCATGATCCTGTCCATGAACTAGAATTACGACGCACCTATCCCTCAACCAGAGGTCTCAACGAAGACCCATCAGATGGAGAGCAATAGAATGAAGAGAACTGCTGCACGTCAGAAAAGGTGCCATGAAGATGAAACACCTGAGGTTCCAGCAGTACATCGCACCCGTCTTGAGACAGGAGGAGACCCTTCACTGGCATAGGGCACGACAGACAAGGGATGCAACAGACAGGAAACATGTGGCAGCTGAGTCACTTGAAGCCCGAAATGCCCGCAAAGCGAGCAATGCTGCATGCCAGGCAAGGCACAGACAAGCTGAGACCGAGGAGATGCGGAATAGTCGGCTGGCCAGGGACACTGAATTCCATGCAAGCACAGAGAACCTGAGACCGAGGAGATGCGGAATAGTCGGCTGGCTGCCAACGCTGCATGCCAGGCAACGCAGAGAAGCTGAGAGCGAGGAGATGCAGAATAGTCGGCTGGCCAGGGATGCCTTGCGCCATCAGCAAATGCATCGAGCACGTCTGAAACAGGCATACAAAAATAACCATAATAATCATCATCTTCTTCTCTCGGTTACTGGCGGATAGCAAACATCTGAAAGGTACATACCGCCACCTACTGTACAAGAGTGTGTAACATTATGTCATCTGAGCCCGACCCTAAATTCTATGACTTAATCCTGTGTTATTTAAAAAAGAGAAAGAGCCCTTCTCGTGATTCTTATTGCCTCTCCATCGCCATCTGTCCCCAGAATCCCAGTTAAATCCCATTCCCTACTGGCTTCCCGAACTTCATTTTCCATTATCTGTCTTTCATTTCTGTATTTGTGACAGTGTAATAAGATGTGCTTGACATTTTCTTTTACTCCACATTCTCTACATTTGTCACTTTCGCTTTTCCCCATGGAGATTTAAGTGCCGTTTAAACCTGTGTGATCCAGTCTGAGTCTTGCCATAATGATGTCTTCCCTCCTTTTGGTTATGAAATTCTTTATTGCAATAGATTTTTGTATTTTGTAATATGATCTACCTTTATGATCTTCATCCCATCGTTTTTGCCATAGCTCAATTCCTTTTTTCTTGATTACTGCTTTCCCTTCACCTTTTCCAAGAGACAATGGTATAGTTATCTCTTTTCCAAGAGCACTCTTTGCTAATTTGTCTGCCTCGCTCGGTGTGATGATACAGACTTCTTCCAAGAGGACCTTTATGGCGATTACAGACACACACTGAGTAAAACGTCACAAAGCTATGAGGAGATCGTCACAAAGCGATGAGGACAACGTCACAAGCGATGAGTAAGACGTCACAAAGCTATGAGAACGTCACAAAGCTACGAGGAAACATCACAAAGCTATGAGGAAAACAATCAAGTCTGTGGTGGTAATGCACCTTTGAGCTGGTTGCCAACCGCCAATCAAATCTAGGAGAAGAATAATGAGATGAGACGCAGATACGAGATTAAAGAAGAAGAACATCACGAAGCTATGAGGAAAACATCACAAAGCTATGAGGTAAATGTCATAAAGCTATGAGGAAAATGTCACAAAGCTATGAGGAAAACATTACAAAGTTATGGAAAAACAGACACACAGACAGTGATGATAATCAAAGTCTGTGGCAGTAATGCACCTGTAAGCTGGTTGCCAACTGCCAATCAAATCTAAAAGAAGAAGAGTGTCCTACATGCTCACATTGTGGTGCCTATACGTGGAAAGAGGAGAGGAAAGGATTTTGTTGCATGTCCGGAAAGATAGACCTCACCTATGATGCCACAAAATCCAAGCCTGGCTCAATCCCACCACAACCACCAGTTTTAAAGAGGTGCTGACACAGTAAAAATGTGTAACCTTGAAGAATGCCAGTCTACACTACAAATGTGTAAAATGCCAAGCAAAGTGCTGATTTTCTCCGGCTGCTCCGGTTTCTTGGTTTCAACGGGCATGCACGGGTCTTCCAGAACAGGGTCGAAAGCCACTTTTTGCTCAGATCTATTTTCATGATCCTGCCCATGAGCTGGAATTACGACGCACCTATCCCTCAGTGGTCTGAACGAAGACGACGACGACCCACCAGATGGAGAGCAATAGAATGAGAACTGCTGCACGTCAGAAAAGATGCTGTGAATGGAACACCTCAGGTTCCAGCAGTACGCCGCAGGCATGACTGAACAACACAGCCTGAGACAGGAGACCCTTCAGCAACGAGCATGCATTAATACTTGGTTATACTTGGTTTCTACGGGCATGGACGGGTATGCATGGGTATGTATTAGTTTTTTAAGATTTCTAGATTTACTGCTTCAAATGGGTGTAGTTTAAAGTGTTGTGTCCTATTGTGTACATGACGGCATGGTCCTTTTGTCTATACTAGTCTGTTGGAAATGTCAGAGAAAATGAAAGAGGGTCATAGAAGGTTTATTAATAAACATGTTTTATCTACAGAGTAATGTTACTGTTTCATCTTATTTTGCTAGTTATTATGTTATTAGTTTTATTTAATGAAGTGCTTTAACACCTTTAACAAAGGTGTTACTTCTACAGCACAAAAGCAGCAAATACATGAAGTAATTTTAAGTTAAACAAATCTGTTCATATAGTTCCACACAGTGTGTGTTTAATGATTTATGAGCAAATAAAACAAGGTCCTGTATAACATTGTTATACAAAGTCTGTTATTTATGTAACAAAAGCTTGTAGTTTTATTTTTAAAGTTAAAACAGATTTTGGAACAATAAATTATAAAATCAATGAAACGAATAAAAACCAGCAAAAAAAAGAAAATTGCGATTAAGAAAAACAGCTTGCACCAACAAAGATTAATAAAATAAATAAAACTAATATTATTATAATTAACTGCTACAAGCCTTATCAAAAAATAGAAAAAGTTTTCTCCTTTAGAGTCAAAAAAGTCAGCGCAACTTCCCCTCTGCAGTCCCTGGACTTGAGACACCGGGACCTCCGGTGAAACTACCTGGGCTAAACACCCCCCAACCCCGGCTTCTCTCCCACACAAACCCCCGCTACACATACCAAGAAAACAAACCTCTAGCCTACCTGTTATCGCTCCGGTGACTGAATCAGATGAAGACGTGTATATGTATGGTGTGAAAAAATAAGGCAAAAGGCCTCTTTATTAGCACAGCAGCCGTCAGCTTCGCTTTCCTCTTGTTCGGCTCCTCTCGGAGGCTTTCAACGTTACTTCCTCTTTTTGTCTATATGACGTCATATAGACATAGCACATCATACAATGCCCTATGACGACATACAACGCCCTATGACATCTGCATGATGTCCTATGATGAATCCGATGATACCAGGCAACACATAGGACTCGCGATGTCGTCATATCGACAAACTGTGTCTTTATGATGTCATATAGACCATCACTCACGATGCCTAGACTAATGTGTCTTTATGAGTCATATGGCTCAAATTGGTAAGGTGAATAAGTCACAGAGCCAGTCTTTACAGCGCGTTCGTGTTTTCTGCACAGCAGATTTCTGCAGCCATGGCCAATTCTACATTGCTGCAAGCAGAGTTGCCTGATCAAGCAGTCTTCATATTCTGCTCAAGATGAAGAAACTCAAGCAAAGCGTCCGCTTTCTCAGCAATGTTGTTTTTAAAGAGGTGCTGGCACAGTAAAAATGTGTAACCTTGAAGAATGCCAGTCTACACTACCAAATGTGTAAAATGCCAAGCAAAGTGCTGATTTTCTCTGAGTGCTCCAGTTTCTTGGTTTATACGGGCATGCACGGGCCTTCCTGAACAGGGTCGAAAGCCACTTTTTGCTCAGATCTATTTTCATGATCCTGCCCATGAACTGGAATTATGACGCACCCATCCCTCTACCAGTGGTCTGAACTAATTAGAAGACGACCCACTAGATGGAGAGCAATATAGTGAGGAGAACTGCTGCACATCAGAAAAGATGCCGTGAACATGAAACACCTCAGGTTCCAGCAGTATGCCGCAGGCATGACTAAACAACACAGCTGTCTGTGGAGGAGACCCTTCAGCAATGGGCATGCAGAAATACTTGCTTATACTTGGTTTCTACGGGCATGGACAGGTATGCACGGGTATGTACTATTATTTACTGAAATCAAAGGCTATTTCAATCAAAAACATCTTGACAGGCCAAGTTACATGTTAACATAGGACCCCTTCTTTGATATAACCTTCACAATTCTTGCATCCATTGAACTTGTGAGTTTTTGGAGAGTTTCAGCTTGAATGTCTTTGCAAGATGTCAGAATAGCCTTCCACAGCTGCTGTTTTGATGTGAACTGTCTCCCACCCTCATAGATCGTTTACTTGAAGATGCTCCAAAGGTTCTCACAATAGGGTTGAGGATAGGGGCCACACCATGAGTTTCTCTCCTTTAGCAGCCAATGACACAGAGGTATGCTTTGCAGCATGAGATGGCGCATTGTCATGCATGAAGATAATTTTGCTACAGAAGGCATGGTTCCTTTTGTACCTTGGAAGAAAGTGGTCAGTCAGAAACTCTATATACTTTGCCAAGGTCATTTTCACACCTTCAGGGACCCAAAGGGGCCTACCAGCTCTCTCCCCATGATTCCGGCCCAAAACATCACTCCCAACACCTCCTCGCTGACGTTGCAGCCTTGTTGGGACATTGTGGCCATCCATCAACCATCCACTACTCCATCCATCTGGACTATCCAGGGTTGCACGGCACTCATCAGTACACAAGACTGTTTGGAAATGAGTCTTCAAGTATTTCTGGGCCCACTACAACTGTTCTGATTGTGAGCACTGGTTAGGGGTGACTGAACAGTAGGTTTATGCACAACTGCAAGCCTCTGGAGGATCCTACACCTTCAGGTTCGGGGGACTCCATATGCACCAGCAGCTTCAAATACCTGTTTGCTGCTTTGTAATGGCATTTTAGCAGCTGTTCTCTTAATCAGATGAATTTGTCTGGCAGAAACCTTCCTCATTATGCCTTTATCTGCACTCTGAATCAGCCACAAATTTCTTTACAGTATGATGATCATGCTCAAGTTTTCATGAAATATCTAATGTTTTCATACCTTGTCCAAGGCATTGCACTATTTGATGCTTTTCAGCAGCAGAGATCCTTTTTCTTTCCCATATTGCTTGAAACCTGTGGCATGCTTAATAATGTGGAACATCATTCTTAAGTAGTTTTCCTTTAATTGGTCTCACCTGGCAAACTAATTATGACAGGTGTCTAGAGATTGATATCAGTGATCCAACGAGCCCTGAGACACAAAACCATCCATGAGTTTAATTGAAAAACCAAAAAATATTAATGTTTTGGAGACTAAAATTCTATTTGCATACTAATTTGGAAGGCAGTGTAGTAGCCATTTAAACCCACGTGTGTCAACTTGTGTGTATGTTATCAGGCCAAAACTTCCAGGGTATGTAAACTTTTGATCAGGGTCATTTGGATACTTTCTGTTGTCATTATGATTTAAAAAGAGCAAACACAATTGTTTGATAATAAATGGCTTCACCCAACCACTAACTATTGAGTGAAAAAGTTTTTGTATTATTATTCATATTCTCTGAAAAATGGCCTAAAAAAACTCACAAATTCCACCAGAGTATATAAACTTAGAGCACAACTGTATTTCAAATGTAAATGAAAAAACTTTTGAGGTTACAAAATGAAACTAAACCTATTTTACATCTTCTCAAACATTTGTGTTTACCACATTCCAAAACTTTCAAAAAATACTAATACTACTAGTGACAATGCTAAACTATTATTTAGACAGAAAACACCACAATAAACACTTGAAGAGCTCCTCTCTCCTCCAGCTCTCCTGCTTTGCTTATTTTCTCCTTCACTCATGCAGGCAATCCCGCAATTAAAACAATATACCTTATATCAATGGAAAGCTCCACTAATCAGCTTTCAGAATCTGTTAGAATTATGTTGCTAGCCTGAATGGTTGAGGAGTTATGGTAATTTAAATGAAGTGTGTCACTTTGTGTTGCTGGTGACGCAGTAGGACTTCGACAAATCAGAAAATTTGTAGAATCTACTCTACCTTCATTGGGCAGGACTTCTTGTCTGCACTCCGCTGAGCAGCAGTCTCAAAGCAGTAGGCGTACCTCTGACCTGGAGGCCAGTATTTGGGCGCCAACTTCTCCATGAAGTCCTCCAAACTGACCACACGGTGGTAGGCCGACAGGGCGTCCAGCTGGAAGAACTCGCTGTAAGAAACGTGGACCTGAACAAACGTTGGAAAAGTGAAATTAAAAAGCACAACCAAAAGTGGGTTGACCAGGGTCAGGATTTTACATGAAGATTCACCCTAACTTAGCAATTATTTATTTAAAACACGTTTGCTACCAAAATCAATATAAAAATGAGTCCTTTGTGTTTTCACCTCATTAGCTGCACTTACATTGGTGTATGGGGGTTTGTGGTGGCGATACACGATCCATGGAGGAACGGCCAAGGTTCTGTTTAACATCTTTGCAAAGGCCAGAGATCCCAGGAAGTGGTCTGCCTGGTTCCCAAAACGACCTGAGGAAAAGCATGGCACAAGTTAGCCTCTCAACCTTTGCGTTCCTGCTAATGACAATAATGTGAAAGTTTAAAGAATATGAAGAATACAGCCCCTCAGATGACAATAACTGTTTTTTTAAATAAAATAAACTTTATTATTTATGTCCAAAACAATATCAATGAAAAAAAAATCATATGTATGTCCAGGCAAATAGTGGCATAGCCAAAGCAACAGTTTATGGTAGCATTCACAAACGTGACTATAATAATCACTGGCATAAGCAACTTACTGAAATCGTTTTGAGCAACTCAGTATTTTCATGTTTACCTATGGCAACCTTACTATGGAAGTATTATTTTGAGGAACTAATGTCCAAAAATAACTGTGGAGTTGAAAACAAGTCTTTAAAATGAATCTACACTGGTCCGTGAATATTAATTAATTAATAAGCAATATTTCCTCTTAAGTATGCAACTTTTCTCATAAAGTTGTGACTTTTGTCTTGCAATCTTTTTTTTATCACAAATAGTAATGATAAACAGTATTGTAAATTTGTGACTTTCTTCAAACATTTCCTACAGTTAGAAAACCTTTAAAACTGATTTTAGTATGTAAATATAGGGAATTCACATTTTTTGTGTAAAATTAAAACATGTTTTGTTAAAAAAAATTCCAGCATATTTGCAGCTTTATTCTCCCCTCAATGTGATTTTTCTGCTAAATTCATTGCTTCTTTCCTTGAGGAAGAAAACACTTAAAAAAATTATTTTCTCAAAAATTTAAGGTTACTTGTTATTGCAAAAAGGTCCAAAGTCAGTGCAGCTGTCTACCAGGAAATTTTAGAGCACTTCATGCTTCCCTCTGCTGACAAGCTTTATGGAGATGCTGATTTCATTTCCCAGCAGGACTTGGCGCCTGTCCACACTGCCAAAAGTACAAATACCTGGTTCAATGGCCATGGTATCACTGTGCTTGACTTGCCGGTAAACTCACCTGACCTAAGCCAAGAGGTGTCAAGAGGAAGGTGAGAGACACCAGACACAACAATGCAGACAAGCTGAAAGCTGCCATCTCCAGAACGCCTCAGCAGCGCCACAGGCTGATCGCCTTCGTGCTACGGCGCGTTGATGCAGTAATTCATCCAAAAGGAGCCCCGACCAAGTACTGCGTTGTGTACATCAACATACTTTTCTGTCGGCCAACATTTCTATTAAAAATAACTGTTTTAAAATAAATTTTATGTAATATTCTAATTTTTCGAGAAACTGGACTTGAGGTTTTCCAGAGCTATAAGCCACAACCATCAAAATTAATAGAAATAAACACTTGAAATATATCACTCTGTGTGTAATGAATCTACATGATATACGAGTTTCATTTTTTAAAAAACTGAATTACTGAAATAAATTAACTTTTCAATGACAGTCTAATTTATTGAGATGCACCTTTACAGGAGCAGAAACTGAACAGCTGCCGAACGATGGCGGTAGGTGTTAAAATTTCCTCAAAGTTTAAAGTTATTACTATATGTCTTTTAGCAGAGCCCCGAGTGCTCCAGCCTCCATATTTATCAGCCTTATGAACATCTGTATGAGCGCATTTAAAACTTAAGTACAAACTTGTTTTCCTGCAGTAAAACACTGCCTCTCAGTAAAATAACGAGTTACCCATGCAGGGACAGTACAGCACGTAGCCATTTTCATCCCACTTCAGTTCTTTTGCCAACGAGCCTCCTGTCAGCAACAAAAGTGAATAAATAATACACATGAATCTGAGACCATCCACCGACTTGTCTTTAACCGCCATTGCGGCGCAGTTTATATCCCATAATGCACCTGTTTCCTCCGTCTCTTCTTCTATGGGTTCATAGAAAGCTTTAAAAATGTGATTCTGCTGCTACCTGCTGGACAGAGAGGTAGGTACAGCTACATCTGGGTACAGCCACAGAGATAGAGACTAGAGTACTCACGGCGAATATTTTGACTGCAAATTTGGGGGCCATATTGGTACTGGATAAAGTCCTCTGGACAGCCCTTGCAGTATTATGACAATGGGACATCCAGATAATGGTTTGTTGTATTTATTCTTATCATATAAGTAAGCTGGAACGTTATAAGTTATAAGTAATATGGAACGTTATGAAGACAAATTTTAATGAAAATATCAAGATTCAAGGTTGATTTTATGCTTTTTTTTGTTGTGTTGAGTTGCAGAATGGCGCCTGAATGCGCACATGCCACTTGTAAAAATATTTTAGTAAAAGGGAACGCACTGTCTTTTCACTGGTAAGCTCTTATGAAAATTAAGTGAAACACTTGATTTTGTAAAGAGAGGTGCAGAGTAAGGAGAGGTGTAGAGCTGTCAACTGATCACCACCTGGTAGTGATGTTCGATACCACTGATTTCCTTTCCGATCCGATACTGAGTAGATACCGATATTTTTTGCGACTAAACCTAATATGTCTTTTAAATCTAAAAAAACGCATGACACACTTACCCAGGCGGAAGAAAAAGTAGTCCCACCAACCGCGTATCACTTAGACAACATCTTAATAGTTTAGTTACTTTTCACCGTGTTTCTGTTAAGGATATATATATGTATACTCACTGCTCCTGTTTTTCTCTTGCCTTCTGATTATTGCTCTGAGTGTTGCTATCCCTGTGCTGTTGCAATCCTGGAATTTAGTATCGATATTTTGATTTGAGTATCGATTTTAGAGCATAAAGATCCGGTATCGGAGGTATCGATATTTCAGGATCGATCCACACATCACTGCCACCTGGTGGTGAGTTGGATCCGATGGCAGGGGCACACGCCACTCAGACCCAGGAGACCTAAACTATAGTGAGGGTGTGCTGGGAACGTCTGGCTGAGGCCCCTGTCTGGGAGGTCTTCAACTCCCACCTCTGGAAGAACTTCGACCTCATTCTGAGGGAGCCTAGGGACATGGAGTCTGAATGGGCCATGTTCTCCACCTCCATTGTCGAAGCAGCTGCCCAGAGCTGTGGCTGCAAGGCTGTTGGTGCATGCCGTGGTGGCAACCCCCAAACCAAGTGGTGGACACCAGTGGTGAGGGGGGCCATCCAAGCTGAAGAAGGAATCCTATTGAGCTTGGTTGGCTTGTGCAACTCCCAAAGCAGCTGAGGTGTACTGGCAGGCCAAACACAGTGCAGCTCGGATGGTTGCTGAAGCAAAAACTCGGGTGTAGGAGGAGTTTGGTGAGGCCATGGAACAAGACTTTCGGTTGGCCTCAAGAGACTCTAGCAAACTCAGCGACTCGGGAGGGAGAAGCAGTTCCCTGTCCACACTGTGTATGGTACGGATGGGGCGCTGGTGACTTCGACTGGGGACATCGTCGGGCGGTGG
Organism: Pholidichthys leucotaenia; assembly: GCA_020510985.1. Taxonomy (NCBI): domain Eukaryota; kingdom Metazoa; phylum Chordata; class Actinopteri; order Cichliformes; family Pholidichthyidae; genus Pholidichthys; species Pholidichthys leucotaenia. The sequence continues at coordinate 244,516,043 of CM035843.1, read as the reverse complement.
AAGGAATACTTCAAGGATCTCCTCAATCCCATTGACACGCCTTCCACAGAGGAAGCAGGGCTTGGGGACGAGGGGGACAGTTCGCCCATCACAGGGACTGAGGTTGGCAAGGTGGTTAAAAAACTCTTCGGTGGCCGGGCCCTGGGGGTGCACGAGATTCTCCCTGAGTACCTCAAGGCCCTGGATGTTGTAGGGCTATCATGGTTGACATGTCTCTGCAATGTTGCATGGAGGTCAGGGACAGTGCCTTTGGCATGGCAAACTGGGGTGGTGGTTCCTCTTTTTAAAAAAGGAGACCGGAGGGGTGTGTTCCAACTTTAGGGGGATCACACTCCTCAGCCTCCCTGGGAAGGTCTATGCCAGGGTACTGGAGAGGAGAGTCCAATTGCTGGTCGAACCTCAGATCCAGGAGGAGCAAAGTGGTTTTCATCCTGGCCGTGGCACATCGGACCAACTCTTTTACCCTCTCGAGAATTCTCGAGGGTTCTTGGGAGTTTGCCCAACCAGTCCACATGTGTTTTGTGGACTTGGAGAAAGCATTCAGCAGTGTCCCTCGTGGTCTCTTGTGGGGGGTGCTATGGGAGTATGGGGTATCGGGCTTATTGTTACAAGCTAGCCGGTCCCTAGACAACCATTGCAAGAGTTTGGTTCATTGGACTTTTTTTTGTCAAGCACGACTAGCGACAAATGTAACGACTTTTCCTGGTGTTATCAAAGACTTTTCTGGTGTTTTGGACACTGACGTGAAAGTGCGCGATTGCTCTGCAGTTATTATCCTCAACAAGCAGTGGGTGTTACTGTGAGGCTCTCCTGTCCCCTTCCCATCCCAAAGCAATCACAGTAGCCTCATGCAGCAGCAGTGTTGCAGTTACAATAAATTAATAGTTTTTTTCAGAACTGCAATGTCTGATACCAACTGAATGCTGCAGCAGCGGCAAAGTGCTTTAGCCTTCTTCCCAGCAACAGGTTGAAGCCATCCCTTAAATGTACGCGGAACGGTATAAACACCAAGGCAGGGCGGGGCGATAAAGCTACTGTGACCGCCCCGGCAGGTTGCCTTTTTTTCTTACCACCGTCTGTGTCAGTGCTGCCAGACTCTTTTCTTCTGTTTCCCTCCGAGTCCAAACTCATGTTCACTTTTTATGTTTGTTGTGGTGCTCGTACAGTAAAGAAATATGAGCTGAGTGCTGCTGATGTGACTGATTGGCAGTGGCAGACAGTGAGGAGGAGCCAGCGAGCCCAGGAGGTATGAGCTGATCGGATCGGTTAAGAGCAAGCTTCAGTTTCTGGTGATTTGTGGGTGTTCACATAAATCAAAACATTTTTTTGGGGGGGGGGGTGTGCATGGAAATGCCAAAACTATCGTATATTTGGCCTTTTTAAAAAGTTTGATCGTATATTGTATAGCCCCTAAAACTATCGTATATCTAGCAACACAACACTGTGCAGCAGTCAGAGAGGAGAGGAGATCCACACCACTCGGGCCCAGATTGCAAATGAATTGTGCATACGTAAACCTGCCCTGTTTTACAGAGTGGGACACAAATGTTTCTTCACTGTGAGTTAGTAATGGCCTATTTAAATGGCAAAATTAAAACAAACAATCCAAAAATCAACAGAAGAAAGTTAATTTGTAGTTCGAAACATATTTAGGGTGTTTTTTACTCACTTTTTTTCTCTCCCGTGACATTCTTCTTCTCTACTACAGCGTCCATTACAATTACATGCAAATGACCAATTATGCAAATTAGGTGATGACATCATTTATCAACTTTTGTTGACTTTTAGGACAGCCAATAGCTACTTTCCTTACTGAGGAGTTGGAAACAGTGCCTCCCTATCTCAACAGCAGGGAAAATGAGGGGACAGCAGGCAACAAACTCATAATGCTGTATGACGCCAGCCTCATCTGGAATATACTGCAATGTTATGAATAGTTTTTGGATCTGTCTGAATTTATTCAGTAAGAGTCTGATACATACCTGAAACATTTAGGTTTCAAAGTATGTGAGGTTTTCATGGGGTGGGGGTTAGAAAATAGGCTCTTATTAGGCTAGCCACCTTATTCCTAGCCCCCCATGATGCCTTGCATTCACATTATGTGCACAACTTCTGGTACCAGTTTAGAACGTGGAAGGTGTCACTGAAATGGGGCACTTTTCCCTCGTTAAAAAACAATGACTATGGCCACCAAAAATGCCGGGAACACAGCCTTTTGCACCTCAAAACGAGTAATATAATCATACCACTTCCCATAACTATCGAGGGATGAGAAGATGACCTTAAAGGGCCTATATCATGCAAAATCGACTTTTTTGAGCTTTTAAGCGTGTTATAATGTTAATTCCTCACCAAAAACACCCCCAAAGTGTTATTTTGCTCCATTCACGCATCTCTGAGTATTCTCCTCAACCCTGCTCTCTGAGCTGCTGCTCCGCCCTGTCCCTGATAATGACTGGGTCCCCACGTTCATACGTATGAACGTGGGTGAGCCGCCCACTCCAGGAAGTGCCTGTGCTGCCAGCACCGCCCCCCAGGCTAACGCACACACCCACTTTCTCCGCGCAGCTAAACGGAGCGGTGATCTGCAAAACTCTTTCACTTTAGCACTGACACTGTGAAGAAGTAGTTTCCTCCCACACCTAATCTGCTCAGTGACAACAACTGTTTGCTTTTTTATGTAAGACAATGTCTTCTAAGTTTTCGTGGGCGGAACCAGCGGACACGCTGCAGCAGACGGCTCAGGGGTTACGTCATGAAATGGGCGGCAGCCACAAGAAGGAGAGGCGGAGCCTCAGAGATCGAGGCATCTTACTTCCGGGTTGGAAAAGTAGCTCGCGAAAATAACTCATATTTCATAAGAAATTCATTCTCCAGTGTACCAAAGGTAATATACTATCACATACATGCATATAGTTTACTCTGAAAGGCTTAAAATAGCATGATATAGGCCCTTTAAAAAGTGGCCTCACAGACAGTAGCTCCGTTAGTTAGCTCTGCTGCTAAGATGCTAACCCTGTAAACAAATACAAGCTCTGAGATATATCAGTGTGTCCACTGCAATAAAGTTGGTTGCATTTTGTTAAAAGATGTTGGACATCCTGTGTCTGGGTCCTGTGTCTGTACCACCAATCACACCAACAGTCCTTTTTAGTTTTCAGTGCATGATCTACGTATTGTCGTTGAAGCCACAGATTTAGCTGTGCTTATTTGTGTGAAGCCTCCATTTATACAGTCTGTGGCACAACCACGACATCAGCAACAAGTACCAGAACTATGCCAAAACATTCAAAAAAATACAAAAACTAAAAGTGCTGAAATTAGCTGTTACTTGACTGCAAAACACGTATGTGGACTATACATGAAAAGAAATATGAAACACTTTTAAAAACGCTATTTCAAATGCTCCACTACTCCACTCTTGCTGATTGATTTAACACTACTTCAGCCAGTGTTGCCAGGTTTCATGAAAGAAGCTACCAGCTCTATGGAAAAAAGCCCAACAGGCAACCTACCACACTGCGTAAAAGAGAGTCTGCTTGATAACATATGTATATCGATATATAGATTTATTTTTGTTTGCAGAGAATTGACTGTAACACAGTCACCATTGACTAATGGAATTTTATAAACTCTAAAGGAAAATACATATGCATCTGCATAAGCAACAGCAAATTTATAGTAAACACAGTCAACATAAAAACTTTGAATAAATTAAATTTTTAAACTCTGATCAAAAGAAAAGATATGTACATCCTGCATAAGTAACATCACTAACACGATTACAGTTTAGTGATGTGGGATGATGGAGTTGTTGTCCGCTGGTTGTTTAAACATAACTAAATATTACTGTTATTATAGACAGCCAACAAGTTTAATTATGTGGAAATCTATCTTTTAAACTGACAAGCTTTCATATGTGTAACTCGTGGGCAAAATCTGATTGCGATCAAAAGGAAAATTTTTCTCTTTGCCATTCATTTCAATGGAGAACTTTTTCGATTTAAGGTCCCCCTATGCACTGATCTGTATAAAAAAAAACATAGATAGCCTCACGCCCCATTAGCGAGTACCGCGCCGAGTGGAGTCAGGTGGGCCCACTGACTCAAAACACGCGACGGGATTATTGGGCGCCAGAAGTGATTCCTCTGGCACGCCCATTTCCCTCAATCAACTTCCCCCCAAAAGCAAGCCCAACTACCGCACCTCCACCCGTATAAACACACACAAGCCTAAACAACTCCCAACAGCTGACTGACGAGATATGCAAGCGACTCTTAGCGAAAAACAAGCCCAACGGTCACTTATAATAATGCGGACTTGGCAAACTCTGCGACTTCAGCCCAAAACCGGAAGTTGCCCCCCATAATCGTTTCTACAGCAACACCTTCCGAGATAAGGTGGATAAATAGCCTATAATATAACAGAAAATACTTGCATCTTTGCTCATTTGTTTTTTAATATATGAGGAAAACCCTCACAAATTTATGATTGTAAAGTCTCAAATGTAACAAGAAAAAAAAGCCCTAAATTAGCACTAAACACAAATTATGAGAAAAAAGTTGATTTAAGTGGGAAAAAATCTTCCAAATTTACAAGGAAAAAGTAGTAAATTTAGAATAAATCTGCCATAAACTCAGGAGAAAAACCTCAAACTGTCCAGACTAAAGTCACATCTCAGTAACTTCTTAACTATTTTGGGTTAACTACTCTTATAAGCTAAGATAAGATAAGCCTTTATTAGTCCCACAATGGGGAAATTCCAGGATTGCAACAACATAGGGATAGCAACACTCAGAGCAATAATCAGAAGGCAAGAAAAAACAAGAGCAGCTAGTATACATATGTACATATTACTATAAATATATATATATAGACACACAGTGCGGAGCATTGTGGTTGGTGGATGTGCAGCAGAAAGTCTAAGCTCTCTCTCAGCGGATGCGGCAGGCCAGCTGGATGTCTTTGGGCATGATGGTGACCCTCTTGGCGTGGATGGCGCACAGGTTGGTGTCCTCGAAGAGACCCACCAGGTAGGCCTCGCTGGCCTCCTGCAGAGCCATGACGGCGGAGCTCTGGAAGCGCAGGTCGGTCTTGAAGTCCTGAGTGATCTCCCTCACCAGGCGCTGGAAGGGCAGCTTACGGATGAGCAGCTCCGTGGATTTCTGGTAGCGACGGATCTCTCTCAGAGCCACGGTATCGGGCCCGTAACGGTGAAGCTTCTTCACTCCGCCGGTTTCCGGAGTGCTTTTCCGAGCAGCCTTGGTGGCTAGCTGCTTCCTGGGGGCTTTTCCTCCAGTAGATTTAAGGGCGGTCTGCTTGGTTCTTGCCATCGCTCTTTATTATTCTGTCTTATATTTCTTGCACGCCGCCTAAACTCCACCCCGGCACCCGCGTCGTTTTCGCTTCAGTTCCCCGGTATGTCGAGTTTCTCCGTTAGCACCGGGGTGGCAGTTGAGTGCTAGCTAGCTCTTCCCTGCTGTATCGTCTCCTGCTGTAAACAGTGGCTCCGTCCGCCGACTCGGGAGACCTTTGGGTGATCTGAGTGTCCGTGATATACTGTATATAGAGTGAAAGGTGTAGAAAGAAGAAAGGAAGATTTAAAAAAAAAAAAAAGGCAGTTGCAAAAGGCAGCCAACTCGTGTGGCGCCGGAACCGGAAGGTCAATGTATATTTGAGTTATAATATACAGAGATAACCTATGTATTATGTAGTTATTGTTCATATATATGGTTATACTGTTGAAGCTCTTATTTGTGTGGCACGGGGTGGTGGCTCCGCCTTCTGGTTCTGCCAACCCATGGGCATACAAGGGACTGCTGGTAGAGGGACGGTCTCATCCCCCTTACCTCTGCCAGCGGCCTGCATGCATGGCTGTAGCAGTGAGATCAGCATTATAATAAAGAGTGTTCAGCTCCACTCTTGGTGTCATCTCTATCTGCAAGTTACAACATAACATTGGCGATGAGAGGTAAACTCACGGAGGCGTGTGGAACACCTATTCGTCCATTCCTGGAGCTCCGGGGAGGCCGCCTGTGCTGTGGCCTAGTTGGTACAAGGCTTTCAGACATACATGGTGGCACTGGACTAGGAGGAATGGAGAAGCTCAGGGCTCGTGCGTTGTTGGTACACAACCTTAGGAATGGAGGGGACAGAGAAATTTGGGCATGCTTGGAGATGTGGACAATTACGAACAAGTGGTCAAATTAATGGCCCACCATTTTAGGGTGCTGGACAACGTATCGTCAGATGGATTTAAGTTCAGACAGTGCTGCCAACAGGTAGGCGAACCGACCCCAGCGATTTGTGTCGGATTTAAGGCAGCTGGCCACGCCGAGTGCTGGTTTGGGCCGTTGGAGGAAGAAATGGTTCATGGACCAGTTGGCGGAACACACCCAACTGTACTGCGGTCCGCTCCAAGCTGCCTCTCATTCCGGGTGAGTTGACGCTGACTAGGGCTGTCAAGTTGGCACTACAGCTAGAAGCAGCGGACAAGCTAACTCGGGAGCTAAGTGAGCGCCTTTCACTGGAAAATTCAAGATCCCCCATGGCCACACAGGTACTGGACCCGTACAGCGATGGAGTGTCGAGGACGATGTGGAGAAGGCCAACGCTGCACGGATGAGGTCTTGCCCCGGGGAAGCCCAGGTGTATGGGTTTGTGGGTCCACGAAGCACCGCTATAAGGCTAGAGAGTGTGCGGCAAGAGGGAAGCGCTGCGGAAAATGTGGTCTGTCTACACCACTTCGCGAGAATATGCCAGTCAGCAGAGCAGGAGAGCCCACGCAGAAATTCAACTCCCCCGCCCCGACGGTGATACACACAGTATCCCTAAGTACCTGTGGGCGCACACGCTGCACGGTGGTTCTGGATGGAGTTCCGGTACCGATGCTGGTCGACACGGGAGCAGAGAGTTCGGTGCTGAATTGGGCTACGGTTAGAGAATGTTTTCCCCACTACAGGACTGGATATGTCTCAGCGCCACTTTGCGGCTATGGAGGAGGACGGTTGGCCATGGTGGGTACCGTCACACTGATGGCTCAGTACAACTCAGCAGAGATGGCCGATGTGGAGTTCGTCGTGATGGCCTACAGTTCTAATGTCATGGGCTGCAACCTGTTTTATGGTCTTGGATTTTCCATCAAGAGTGGCGCTGGGGAAGAGTGGTCGGGCTGCGGACTGTGGGACTGACCGGTTCCGAGAGTTAGGGACGATACTGTGTGGGATGAACAGTTTCTGAGCACTCCGGAAAGTGGACAGGCCATGTCGCGCTCAGGGTCACCGCGGGAGGGCCCTGTTGCCAGTGTCTGAGCTGCCCTGGATGTGAGCGCCAGGCAGCACGGAGGAGGATCTGCAGCGGTGAGCAATGCCAAACGATGGTCTCAGGCGTTCCCGGAGCATGCATGGTCGTGGAGGACTGGTGAACATGGGACCACAGGGGCGGGGTCAGCAGTGGATCTACAAGCGTTTGGGGCAGGACTGAGTGGCACTGGAGGAGCGGCTGCCAGGTGGAAACACTGCAGGCCGTGCAAGGCCCCACTTGGAGTCGTGGACTGGGTTCAGGCTTGGGCAGAGGCGAGGTCCAGGTGAGTGAGGGAGAAGTGGAAGATGGAGCGGTACCAGGGTCAGCTGCAGGTGACGGATGTGCGGCACGATGATTATCTTCTGCTGTTGGATGGCTTGTGGCGCCATCCTAATGAGCTACAACGTGCCTCGAGGAAGACAGAAAGGCATGGCCACAGACGGTTGGAGTGCTCAGAGGTGTGGAGGAGAAGACGCTTCGGGATTGAGGCAACCAGCTGTGGTCCGGGAAGTGGACTGCCTCCAGAGGTGGACTGATGGTGATGGGTCTGGGGGAAAGGGGGGGACGGGTCATCCTCACCTAGTCATGGGCTGGTTGTGAATTGTTATGTTGTGTTTTATTGTTAGTGGTTATTATGTATTTATAGTTCTGGGATTACTTTGTATTTTGTAGTTAGGAGACATGGCAGCATTTTCTTTTAGTTGATATCTGGACTTTTATGTACCCATAGGCGGCAGAAAAAATCCACCTCGCTGTGTGGGGGGTAGGACGGCAGTCTACCCGTCCCCCCTAATTTTAGTTGTTTTGTGTGAATGTCATAGGCTCCTTTTGGTGATTTTGGTTTGATTATGTCTAGCGGATGATTCGGGTTTCAAATTGGGGTGGGTTGATTGTGTGTGTGTGTCTTGGATTTTTTCTGTGGGGGGGGTATTATGTAGTTATTGTTCATATATATGGTTATACTATGGAGCTCTTATTTGTGTGGGCAAGGGGTGGTCGGCGCCACCTTCCGGTTCCGCCAACCCCCGTGGGCATATAAGGGACTGCTGGTCGAGGGACGGTCTCTTCCACCTTACCTCTGCCAGTGGCTGCATGCACGGCTGAGATCAGCGTTATAATAAAGAAGTGTTCAGCTCCACTCCTGGTGTCACTCTGTCTACAAGTTATGACATAACACTATGTTTCCTTGTGTACAGTTTCAGGCAATTCTGCCACCTAAATCAGAGGGTTTTTTTAACTGAAAATGTGGAATTTTTTTATGTAAATTTGGAGAGTTCTCATAAATTACCTACTTTTTTCTTATGACTATTTTTATTCTTTTTTTAAGAACTTCATGAAAAATTTTTGGTCATGGATTGACATTTTTTTTCTTGGAATTTGTGACTTTTGCATCATAATCTGGCATCTTTTATTCTTCCGTCTTTGCATTTTTGCCTAAATAATTTTCCGTCATCTTTCATTGATTTTTTTCCTTAATTTTTTAAATTACTGCAAATGACCTACATTTCTCTTGTGATTTTCTGACCTTTGTCTCAACAGTCTATTAATTTACTTTTTTAAAATGAATTTAGTAAATCTTTAAAATAACTTCCTGTGTTTACATTCTCAATGACTGTAATTGTACATATGTGATTTTTTTCCTCATAAATTTGCAACTTTTGCCATGAATTTGTAACTTTTAGCTTTTGAATTCAAGTTTGTTTTTCTTGTAATTTTGCATTTTTTTCTCTCATGAATTTAGTATATATTTTAAATAAATGGGCAGTCATCCCTAAATATGCGGAGCTTCATCTTTCGGGAGATTGAACGATGGTGCCATAGAGGTTTCCATAGTGCCTGCAGGGCTGATGCAGCGGGGCCACGTCTGCGGTTGATCTCTGGTTTCATGTCCCCATTGTTGGTCACTGTGGAGCCCAGATATACAAAGGAACTGACAAACTCAGCAGCATCTTTCCCGAGCTGTCACAGGGGTGGGTCTGGTCTGTCGCCAACATGCATCAGCTTAGTCTTTGTCCAGCTCACTTGAAGGCCCAGCTTCGCTGCCTCTTCATGGTAGACAACTAGAGCATCTCTCAGCTGACTTTAGGATCGGCTGACCAGGATGGTATCGTCAGCATATTCAAGGTCAGCCAGACGGTAGTTGCCAAACTGCATGCCAGGGACCCGCTCACAGACCTTGGTCATCAGATAGTCTATGACACAATTGAAGAGATCAGGAGTGACCACACAACCTTGTCGGATCCCGCTGTTAATGGGGAACCAGCCTGACTCCTTTCTGTTCACACAGACACAGCTCTCCAAGCTGCTGTAGAGCCGCTGATATAATATACAGTACATGTGCATATATACATATACAATGGGTCAGTCTTCTCCTTCCTATGCTATGGGTCAGAGACATGGCCACTGAATAAGACTCTGGCCTGGAGAGTGGATGGATTTGATAGTCAGGCCCTCAGAACCATTGAGAACATCAGGTGGCCCCAACGCACATCTAATGACGCGCTCTGAGCCCGCACACATCAGCCTGCAGCATCCCACCTTATTACACAGCAGTGTATCCGCTGGTTTGGCCATGTCCTCCGCCTCCCACCAGAACACCCAACAAAAGCCATCCTCATGTTCGATCCCAGGGCCTCAGGGTGGAAAAGACCTCGGAGCAAGCCACACACCAGATGGCTCGATGTGGTGGAGAGAGACCTCTGACAGCTCGGAGCCGCTGTTGACGACACAGAGGAGCTGGCCCAAAACCAACAATATTGGCACGCACTGGTTAACCTGACTGGCTCTACGTATGGTGATGGCCACCCGCCCTCACCCCACAGGAGTAGTAAGTAAGTCATCCCTATAAATTTGTTACATTATTCTAGTAGATTTGAAGCTTTTATTGTATATATGTTTGTGATGTTTTTTTTCCCGTATAATTGTCGAGCTTTTTCCTAAAGTTTTGCTCCTTTGGAAAATTTTGAGACTTTAAAATTATGAGAAAATATTTATGCAAAATAGATAATAAAATAACTTTCTTTCTTTCTTTCTTTAAAACCACAGGGATTCACTTGTTAAGGGTAAAAGTGGGATAATTCTGACATCTGTTAGACCATTAAGTGTGATGGCTGAATGTTACTACTTAATAAATTGGACCAAAAATGCCAGGACTGATTTTTTTTTGTCCCAGTCCAGCCCTGACTAAGACGGTTAGTAGCAGACGTTTTTCTTTAATGGCTGCATTGTCAATCAGCCACTGTGCACTGTTTGAATTTGAGAGAAAGAAGCTGTTGTCATTTTAGTATAAGCAAAATATTAAATCCAAGCTGCCACTGTTTTTATGTATCATCACATACCATGTTCACTAACTAGAAGCCAGGGAGGAGATGTATGAAAGATAACTGTAACAAAATAGTGTGTGTGTGTGTGTGTGTGTGTGTGTGTGTGTGTGTGTGTGTGAAAAGAGTGGGTGTATGGAGGAGCTCATTGAGTGCTCAGTACCCCTAAAGCTCTGATCCTAGAACCGCCCCTGGTGTGTAGTGTCAATTTAACAACCCAGAGTAAGTGAAACTAAAAACACTCAGAGAGCGCATACCTCTGCCAAGGCTCCTTCCATCCCTCTTGGATCACTTCTAAAATGTAATGGATTTGTCTGTAGGCCTAGAGCCACTTCTGGTGAAGATTACACCAAAGTCTGTTCATTTGTTTTGGGGTATTGTTGCTAACACACTGTGAGAAGATAAGTGCCTTGGCTGAGGTATGCATTCTCGGATCATCACCAAAATGTAATGGGTTCCTCTGTAGCCCAAGAACCACCTCTGGTGAAAATTTCATCCAAATCCATCCAGTAGTTTTTGTGTAATCCTGCTGCACAAATACAAACAAAGCCCTTGGTGGAGGTATGCACTCTCAGATCATCACCAAAACCTAATCATCTGTTTCCTGTGCCATTACACACCCTTCCTGAAATTTCATCAAAATCTGTTCATAACTTTTTGAGTTATGTTGCTGACAGACAAACCAACAAACCAACGCCACTAAAAACCATTACCTCCTCCCTTGGCGGAGTAAAATTCAGTGCATGAAGCATACATAATCTCACTGTCTTTTAGTCCCTCCAGGATTTCGTTGGCTGTTTTTGTGATTGTTGCAGCCCAAAAAGCCTGAATTTGTGGGAGCTTTTTCAAAAAAGTTCAAAAAGTTGCGACAAAAGTTGTAACATTTTTTAGAGGTTTTTTTGCACTGAAAGTTGTATGAGGAAGTACAGGTTTTAAAGTAGCTGCTTTTTCCATAGTTTACAGTGATGCTATTTTATGTAACACCACAAGAAAAGCACAAGATTGCCCAAAATTTCCTGTTAAACAGTGATTTATTTAGAATTAAATGCTCAGTAAAATTGTCAAAAAATGACCAACATTGTATTCTTGCTGAGAACTTAAATAAACTAGAGGGCACTCAGAGAGCACAGACCTCCGCCAAGGCTCCATCCCTCGCTCCCTTTGTCCTCCCCTCCGTCCCTTTGTCCGTTCATTTCGCCATCCATCTGTACATTGCGAGATAGGGCCTTGGTGGAGGTATGCACTCACGGATCACCTCCAACATCTAATGAGTTCATCTTTGGGCCAAGGACCACCTCTGGTGAAAATTTCATCCAAATCCATCCAGCAGTTTTGGAGTATTGTTGCTCACACTCTGTGAGAAGATAAGAGCCTTGGTGGAGGTATGCATTTTGAGATCATCACCAAAATCTAATCATGTGTTCAGTGTGCCATTACACACCTTTCCTGAAAATTTGAATGAAAGGCGCTACTGTATATAGATGTAATCCATTATTATTATTAACAGACAGAGAAATGACAGCAAAAACAATATGACTACATTATAACAATATTAATAATAACAAGACTGTCATAATTGCATTGACCATACATTGCAGCTGGGTAATTCCACCTTAAATCAACATCATGGTTTATTAAATCTTTCAGGTCGGTTTTCGTTTTTTTTTCCCTCCTCTCTTCTCCATCACAGTTTACTGACAAGGTTTATAATTATTAAGCAATATTGCACAACAGTGCGGTATCATACCATTTTTTTGCAGTTATCAACTACAAATTCAGATTGTTTGATGCAGCAAAGTTCAGCCTCCACCTACTCCACTGTCACCTCCCGTTCTCGTCTTCCTGTACCAGCGTCCTATGTCCCGCCCTTCCTTAACTCTGATTGGCTGCTTAGAAAGGTCTGACATTGATGAGCGCAGCTGGGGCGAAGCGAAGGGCTAAGGGAACCGTCCTTCTTCCCAACAAAGAAGAAGCCTGCCCCCACTGGCGATGACGACGGCCGAATGATGCCCGAGCTGAGCGATTCCTTAATGTACGCCTCCATAGCCTCCCGTTCCGGAGCTGATAGGCTGTAAAGGCAGCTCGACGGCAGGGGAGCACCCGGGTGGAGGTTAATGGCACAGTCGTACGGGCGGTGGTGGTGGTGGCAGGGGGACAGCGCCTGGGATTTGCTAAACACCGCTCCAAGGTTATGAAACTCTGGAGGCACCCTGGACAAGTCGGGGGGCGGGGGGGGGCGGGAGAGTAGAGGGGCACCGATGGAGAACAAGCTGCTGACTGGAGGCACGCACTCAGGCAGAAGGGACTCCAGGCGAGAACACTCCCGGTCCGCCAGTCAAAGGTAGGGTTGTGCAAACGCAGCCAGGGGTAACCCAGGATGACAGGGGCAGCTGAGGAGGAGAGCACGAACAGCCGAAGGTCCTCTCGATGGTTCCCGGAAATGATGGCTGAGACCGGGGCAGTCCGGTGCGTCACCTTTTCCAACGGGGCTTTAGACAGAGTGACGAGGTTAAGGGGAGTTGGCAGAGCTTGGCAGGGAAGCCCCAGTCGGGTTGCCAGTTTTTCAGAGATAAAGCTCTGCTCGGCCCCCGAGTCCACCAGTGTGTGTGTGAGGAACTCTGTGCGATTGTGACAAAACCTAATCAGCAGGAGACATTTAGATAGGGGATTAGGCCGGGATGAGTCCGCGAGACCCCCTACAGCGACTCGCGGACCCCCCCTTTTGGCCGAACCGGGCAGGACTCAATTTCATGCTGGTCATCCCCACAGTACATGCAGAGACCCAGGTCCCTGCAATGCTGTCTCTCTGCCTGCGAGATTTTAGTCCGTCCCATTATCATAGCCTCAGGTTCGTTTGGGCCCTCTAGCGCGGGCAGCGCCAAGGCTGTGGACCTAGAAGAGCGCTGTGATGGTCTGCTCGAGCGGCCGGAAGACCTCTGCTCGGCAGCTCGCTCTCTCAGCCTGTTATCAAGACTAATGGTCAGTGAAATTAGCTCAGTGAGGCGTTCAGGCTTATCTAAGCGGGCCAGCTCGTCCTGTAGGCTAGGGCTCAGGCTACGGATGAAGATGCTGCAAAACGAGGCATCCTCCCACCCAACTTCCGCCGTTACCACCCGGAAGTCGACAGCGTAATTGGCCACAGACCGACCACCCTGGCGAAGATTTAATAACCGGGTGGTTAGCACACTATCACGATCTGAATGGTCAAAAGCTTCGTGGAAATCATGGACAAACTGGGCGTAGGTGAGATTGGCATAGCTGGATTTCGCCATTATGGCGTAAGCCCATGCTAACGCTCGCCCTTCCAATAGATTAGCCACATAACCAATTCGGTTGTGATCGGAGGGGAAGTCCCCGGGAACCCGCTGAAACACCGTCTCACACTGGAGGCTGAAACCCCCAGCCTCCCCGAGCTTCCCACTGAAGCGCGTGGGCGTGGGGATCGGTGTGAGATGCGTGAGCGAGCTTGGGCTAGCCTGGCTAGGTGGAGAGCTAACGGGAGGTGGCCTGCTGCTCTGAGCCGGAGGGAACGTCCGCTGTCCTTCCAGGCGATCCAACCGGCTGTTTATCTGGACTAATTGGTTCAAAATGACCTGCTGCTGGTGAGTAATTTGATCAACTCGAGCCTCTAAGATGTTCAACTGGTGTGCGAGCCTGCTGTTCGCTGGGTCACTTTGACGGAGCCGTACTGACATAATGTCGGACCCAGGGAACACACACACACAGGCTCAAGTTCAATACAATTATCTTTATTGATTTACCAGCAGGTGTGTGGGTGCATGTATGCGGTATGTGAGTGTATTGTGGGTGAACGAGCTGCAGCCGGGGGCGAGACAGAGCGCCGTACAGCCTGGCAAACCTAGGGACAGAGCCAAACACAGGTGTTAGATTCAGCCGTGTAATTTATGAATGGGAAACTGACAGGGCTTACTTGCAGATGTTCCTGTGCCGGTGCCGGCTTGGGCTTTGGGCCTCCTTCCAGGGAGACAGCATCTGCAGAGCACCCTCGGTGATGACCTGTGATGCATGGCGTGGTGAAAGGAGCGATTCCGCCGCCGCGGGGGAGAGAATCGCCGCCAAGGGATCCACCTGTGCACATGGAAGAGCCTGGGAGAAAAGGTAAGTTTGGATGTTGAGCTTACGTGCCAACGGAGAGTCCAAAAGATGATGCGCAGGGCTGAGAGGAATCAGGCGTGCACGGGACGAAGATCGTAGCAAAGCAGACGGCTCCGTGCCGAAGCTCCAGGCAGAGTGGGCTATATAGCCCGGGGCTGATTACCCACAGGTGTGCGTGCAGCTGAAGCAGGTGACGGCCCAGAGTGAGTCGTAACACTGTTCCCCATTCCATTACACACCTTTCCTGAAAATTTCATCAAAATCTGTCCATAACTTTTTGAGTTATGTTGGTAAAAGACAAATCAACCAACGCTACTAAAAACATTACCTCCATCCTCTCTTAGCGGAGGTAATAATAACTAGAAAAGCACTCAGAGCGCATACCTCCGCCAAGGCTCCTTCCATTTCTCATTGATCACCTCCAAAATGTAATGGGTTTGTGTGTAGGCCTATAGCCACTTGTGGTGAAAATTGCATCAAAGTCTGTCCATCAGTTTTGGAGTATTGTTGCTAACACACTGTGAGAAGATAAGAGCCTTGGTTGAGGTATGCATTCTCAGATCATCACCAAAATATAATGGGTTCCTCTCTAGTCCAAGAACCACCTCTGGTGAAAATTTCATCCAAATCCATCCAGTAGTTTTTGTGTAATTCTGCTGCACAAATACAAACAAAGCCCTTGGTGAAGGTATGCACTCTCAGATCATCACTAAAATCTAATCATCTGTTCCCCGTGCCATTACACACCTTTCCTGAAAATTTCATCAAAATCTGTTCATAACTTTTTGAGTTATGTTGGTAACAGACAGACAGACAGACAAACCCCGCAGACAGACAGACAGACAAACAGATAGACAAACAGACAAACCCCGGTAAAAACATTACCTCCTTGGCGGAGGTAATAATACTAATATTTACCAAAGGGAAAACCAAGAAACCCCAAAACAACATAAAGCGTGCCCAGAACCTGACACAAAGTGGATATGCAAAAGTGCAAGTTAAGGTTCTACAAAACAAAACATTCAAATGTCACACAAGTGAAGTGCTCTGTATGCACGCACATGCACCCAAACACCTCACAACAAGTGACAGCAACAAACAAGAAGGAGGGCATATGTGTGTGACGCACGGGCACGTACAGTATGCATATGCTGCAGAGCATCCACTAGTTATGCGTACAATTTTGGTTGTTTAAAAGCCAATTTTTAAGATGAGCCTTAAAAGTGTTTAGCATGGTATGTTCTCTAATTGCAGGTGGTATGTTATTCCAGATGTTGGTGCCCCTCACTGATAGCACAGATTGAGTAAATGTGGTGTGTCTGTGGGGGATTTCACAGTCTCTTCTAGTGATTGCTCTGGTGGTTATCTGGTGGATTTCTCCTAAATTAGCATTTTTTGTGACTTTTTCTTGTCTTTTCTTGCTTTGTTATAAACTTAAGGAAAGTTTCGTCTAAACTGACAGCATATTTCTTATAGAGGGGTTGCACTGATGTCACACGGGTCACGTGTCTTTTGTTTACTGTGCCATTTTGGACGGTAACGAACAGTCAAATCACTAACAGCAAGCGTGAGTGAGTGTAATCAACAAGATAAATGACTACACACAAATCAACACCGTGGTCCAATGACGAGGTACAGACTTTTCTGTGCTTGGTAGCTGACTAAAGAAATCCAGAGGGAGCTGGACGGCAAGACCAGAAATGAATTCATGGCCACCGACCGGCAAAAGCAGATGGGAGGCAGAGTGGCATTGACCCGACCATGGCATCATCATTGTTGAAAACAGTGATAGTGACATAATGTCCGGCTCAGGAAACACGCACGCAGGCTCAGGGTAGATTTAACAGCTTTATTCAACAAGCAGGCGTGTATGGATGGATGTGTGAGATATGAATATGTGATGAGGGTGAACGGCGATGCACAGGAAGCAGAGCGGTGCGCCGTACAGCCGGGCAACCCTATGGAGAGAACAGAGGACAGGGGTAAAGGGCACCACACCTAGACAGGTATAATGAGCAGAGTGCTGCTTACTTGTAGGCGATAGGTGGCTGGCGTTGGCCAAGGGAGAAGCCCGGGAGACAGCGTCCTGCAGAGCCTGTGACAACGGTGAGGGTTGGATGGCGATGACGGGGTATCTGCCACCAAGGAATCCACCTGTGCACAGGGGAGAAGACTTGCAAAAGGTGAGGGATAAGATGCTTACGTAGAAGCGTGGCTTAGCTGTCATTGAGTGACGATCCAGCTGCGAAGATGTGCCGATGCGAACAGACGGCTCCAGACCGCTGCACTGGGCTGAATGGGCTAAATGACCCGCGGCTGACAAGGCGCAGGTGTGCGCGCAGCTGAGGCAGATGATGAGCGGCGAGTCGTGACAGTACTCCCCCCCCAGCAGCACCTCCTGGCACTGGTTTGTCCGGGTGCGCCCGGTGGAACTCCGTGATGAGACTCCTGTCCAACACCAAGGAAGAGCACACCCAAGACCTCCACTCAGGGCCGAATCCCTCCCAGTCCACCAAGTACTGCAGCCCGCGACTTCGGCGCCGGGAGTCCATGATGGAGGCGACTCTCCAGGCCGGATGGCCATCGATCATCAGAGGTGCGGGCGGCGCCGCGGGCGGAGGACAGAGAGGATCGGAGACCACGGGCTTGATCTTTGACACGTGGAAGGTGGGACATATGCGGAGGGAGGGGGGGAGGGCCAGACGCACAGCCACCAGGTTGATGATTTTTGAGATGGTAAAAGGGCCAGTGAAGCGTGGGGCCAGCTTCCTCCTCTCAGCCTTGAGGTTGATGTCTTGAGAAGATAACCAGACTCGTTGGCCCACCTGGTAGGCAGGGGCTGGTCTCCTGTGGCGGTTCGCCGTGGAGCTGTTGCGCGCCGCCGTGCACAATAGCGCATCGCGCGCTCTGGTCCACAGACTGACAGCATCTCAGGTGCACCTGGATGGAGGGAACGGCCAGCTCGCCCTCCTGCTCCAGGAATAAAGGTGGATCGTACCCCAGGGACGCCTTAAAGGGGGACGTCCCCGTGGCAGAAGACCGTGCCGTGTTGTGGGCATACTCCACCCAGGCCAGGTGCGCGCTCCAGGACGACGGGTTGGAGGAGGTGACGCAGCGCAGGGCAGCTTCCGGTTCCTGGTTGGCACGTTCACACTGCCCATTGGACTGCGGGTGGTGGCCGGAGGAGAGGCTTACCGTGGCCCCCAGAGCGTTGCAGAAACACCTCCATACCTCAGAGACAAATTGGGGCCCCCGATCAGAGACGACGTCCACCATCCCATGCAGCCTGACCACGTGCTGGACTAGAAGATCTGCTGTCTCCCGCACCGTAGGGAGGCCCCGGAGCGGCACGAAATGGGCAGCCTTGGAGAACCAATCCACGATGGTCAGCACAGCGTCGTAGGTGTTGGAAACCGGAAGACTGGTGACGAAGTCGAGGGCTATGTGAGACCAGGGCCTGCCAGGGACCGGCAGGGGCTGGAGCAGACCCGCGGGGGGAGAATTACCTGACTTGCCGGTGGCACACACAGGGCACGCCCGGACGTAGTTGGTGGCGTCCTTCTGAAGCCCCGGCCACCAAAAGGAACGCTGGAGGAGATCCACAAGCCGGGAGACACCAGGGTGACAGGCGAGTTTGGAGGTGTGAACCCAATGAATAACCTCCCCCCAGACAGTTGATGGAACAAACAGCCTCCCTTCCGGTCCGCCACCAGGGTCCGGTTCGGTCTCCTGCGCCCTCTGGATATTGTCCCTGATGGACCAAGAAATCGCCCCCACAACACACGAGCTAGGCAGGATGGTATGACCCAGCTCCTCCGAAGTCTCAGGGGCAAACTGCCTGGACAGGGCATCGGGCAGGCCCTTCTTAGAACCAGGGCGGTAGATGATGGTAAAACGGAACCGGACGAAGAACAAGGACCAGCGCGCCTGGCAGGTATTCAGTCGTCTGGCAGATCTTAGATATTCCAGGTTCTTGTGGTCCATTAACACCACGAACGGCAGGGCAGCCCCCTCCAACCAGTGGCACCACTCCTGCAGGGCGGGCTTGATGGCAAGAAGCTCCCTGTCCCCGACGTCGTAGTTGCGCTCAGCCGGAGACAGGCGGCGTGAGAAGGCGGCGCAGGGTCGCTTGACCCTATTGGTGGGTGATCGCTGGAACAGCACTGCCCCCACTCCCGTATCAGACGCTTCGACTTTACCAAGCACTGCAGCGCGGGGTCAACCTGGGTCAGGACCCGGGAGGAGGAGAACTCTGTCTTCAACGCCTGAAAAGCCACTGCAACCTCTTCGGTCCACCGGAAGGGGGTCTTGGGAGAAGTGAGGCGGGTCAAAGGGGCAACGATGGCACCAAAATTGGGCACAAAACGGCGGTAAAAGTTGGCAAACCCAATAAACTGCTGCACCTGCTTTCTGGAGGTCGGCGTGGGCCACTCGACCACCGCTTTAACCTTCGCGGGGTCGGGAAGGACTTGGTTGTGCGAGATTACGAATCCTAGGAAGGAGGTGGTCTTGGCGTAAAACTCACACTTTTCGGCCTTGACATACAGCCTGTTCTCCAGCAGCTGTTGTAGGACCCGCCTCACGTGGACCTGGTGTTCCTCCCGTGACCTGGAGAAGATGAGGATGTCATCCAGGTACACGAACACAAAGAGGCCTAGGAAATCACGTAGGACATCTTTAA
This sequence comes from Pholidichthys leucotaenia, assembly GCA_020510985.1. Lineage (NCBI taxonomy): Eukaryota > Metazoa > Chordata > Actinopteri > Cichliformes > Pholidichthyidae > Pholidichthys > Pholidichthys leucotaenia. Next base: position 244,496,624 of record CM035843.1, on the reverse strand, counting down.
TGAGGCGTTGAAACACAGCGGGGGCGTTGGTCAGTCCAAACGGCATTACCAGATACTCGAAGTGACCACTAGGTGTTCGAAAGGCCCTCTTCCACTCATCCCCCTTCCGGATCCGGACGAGGTGGTAAGCACTGCGGAGATCCAACTTGGTGAACCAGGTTGCCCCCTGGAGGGAGTGGAAAGCGGTGTCCATTAATGGCAGGGTGTAGCGGTCCTTCTCCGTGATGTCATTAAGGGCCCGAAAATCAATACAGGGGCGGAGTGACTCATCCTTCTTCGAGACGAAGAAAAACCCTGCGCCGAGCGGAGATGAAGAAGGGCGGATGATTCCAGCGTTGAGTGACTCCTTGATGTAACTGTCCATGGCCTCCCGCTCCGGCGCTGACAGGCTGTAAAGGCGTCCAGATGGCAAGGGCGCCCCCGGGCGGATGTTGATGGCACAGTAGTAAGGCCAGTAAGGAGGGAGAGACTTCGCCCTGGACTTACTGAACACGAGGCCCAGGTCATGGAACTCCGAGGGCACCAGGGTGAGATCCGGAGGCGCGGCGTCCGAGGCCGGAGGGGGAGAGGACGGGGCGCAGGCTGCGGACTGAAGGCAGGTGCCCATGCAGAAGGAGCTCCAGGCGATTCTTCCTGTCTGCCAATCCAGCACTGGGTTGTGCAGGCGCAACCAGGGGTAGCCTAAGATGACAGGCAACACAGAAGAGGATAGGACATACAAGGTAAGATCCTCCCGGTGATTACCTGAGATTATCACAGGGACCGGCTGGGTGCGATGAGTCACTTGTCCAAGGGGCGCACGGGAGAGGGTGACCAGGCTGAGAGGAGCGGGCAGAGGGTGGCAGGGGATGCCCAATTGGGTTGCCAGGCTCTTTGAAATGAAGCTCTGCTCTGCTCCTGAGTCCACCAGTGCGTGTGTGAGGTGCCCCGTGGCATTGTGACAGAATCGAATGGGCAGAGATAGACTTGTGAGGGGATTCGACCGGTTAGAGTCCACGAGGCTCCCTACAGTGACTCGCGGACCCCCCCGTTTGGCTTCTCTGGACAATGCTCCACGGAATGCTGATCGCCTCCGCAATACATGCAGAGGCCCAGCTCCCGGCGGCGCTGTTTCTCTGCTAGGGGGAGCCTTGACCGACCAATTACCATTGCCTCTGACTCCTCGGGAGACTCCGGAGGAGGTAATGCCAGGGGGCGAGCTTGAGGCGTGCAGACGGAACCTCCACGCGAGCGGCCGATTAACTTCCGCTCGGCGGACCGTTCACGCAGCCTGTTATCCAAGCTAATTGTTAAGGAGATTAGCTCTGAGAGCGTCTCCGGAAGATCTCGGCTGGCCAGCTCATCCCTCAGACCAGAGCTGAGGCTGTGGAGGAGGATGCTACAGAGTGACGCCTCACCCCAGCCCACCTCCTCCGCTGCGACCCGGAAGTCGATAGCGTAATCCGCCGCTGACCGGCCTCCCTGTTGGAGACCAAGGAGACGGTCAGCGAGGATGCTATCACGCCGGGAGTGATCGAACACCTCGAGAAAGCTCTGCACGAACTGGCTGTAGGAGAGGTTTGCGTAACTGGGCTTCGCCATGACGGCGTAAGCCCAAGTTAACGCTCGCCCCTCCAGGAGATTGCCTATATAGCCAATTCGGCTGTGGTCCGAGGGAAAATCCCCGGGAACGCGCAGGAACACCGACTCGCACTGCATGATGAACCCCCGCGCTCCCCCGAGCTTACCGCTGAAGCGGGCGAGGGTTGGGATTGGCGTGAGTCGGGTTGGCATTCCCGCGGCAGACTGGCCGGCCACAGGAGCGGCAGGAGCTACCCCTCCCTGACGAGCCGGGGGAACACCTGCTGGGGGTCCAAGCGGTCTAACCGGTGAGTGATGTTAGTCAATTGATTTAAAATCACCTGCTGTTGGTGGGCTATTAAATCCACCCGAGCCTCAAGGGTGGAAAGACGGCGTGCGAGCCCACTGTCTGCTGAGCCGCTCTGCTGGAGCCGTACTGACATAATGTCCGGCTCAGGAAACACGCACGCAGGCTCAGGGTAGATTTAACAGCTTTATTCAACAAGCAGGCGTGGATGGATGGATGTTTGAGATATGAATATGTGATGAGGGTGAACGCCGATGCACAGGAAGCAGAGCGGTGCGCCGTACAGCCAGGCAACCCTATGGAGAGAACAGAGGACAGGGGTAAAGGGCACCACACCTAGACAGGTATAATGAGCAGAGTGCTGCTTACTTGTAGGCGATAGGTGGCTGGGGTTAGCCAAGGGAGAAGCCCGGGAGACAGCGTCCTGCAGAGCCTGTGACGGCAGTGAGGGTTGGATGGCGATGACGGGGTATCCGCCGCCAAGGAATCCACCTGTGCACAGGGGAGAAGACTTGCAAAAGGTGAGGGATAAGATGCTTACGTAGAAGCGTGGCTTAGCTGTCGTTGAGTGACGATCCAGCTGCGAAGATGTGCCGATGCAAACAGACGGCTCCAGACCGCTGCACTGGGCTGAGTGGGCTAAATAGCCCGCGGCTGACGAGGCGCAGGTGTGCGCGCAGCTGAGGCAGATGATGAGCGGCGAGTCGTGACAAATTGAGGATGATGAGTGATGTGATATTATGCATCTTTGCTGTTATTTATCCCGGTGGTGGAAAGTTCACTTTGAACAAACAACACCATTGTCTCCTGTATGCAGACAATGAGCTAGCTAGTTAACCATCAATGTTAACTCCGTGCTCTGCTTGTATTTTGTGCTTGTGTCGACAACATCTGATGAAATAAGTTAGTGTTAATCCTGGATAAAAAGTATTTTTTTACATGTTGCACTTTCGTGCTGTGCATGTACTTAAGTTGTGTGTGTATTTTCATTCTAGAGTCCCACCGCAGGCTGAAGATCTGCTGAACTGGGACCAGCAACACATCCAGTTGCTTCTCAGTGAGGCAAGAGGGCATGAAACTGCCTTGTGAAGGGTGGAGATGGCTCAGAATGCTGCCTTCAGTCAAGCATTCCTTGGTGTGCTGGGCCACCGTGAGAGTGGCCGGCGTGTGTGATCCATTCTGAGTGTTTTTACAGTTTAAAGTTTGAATTTTGCACATTCTAAATAATGGATTTTGCCTGTTAAGACACCAGTGAGAAGAGTCAACAGTACAAACCAAACATTTATCAATGACGTTGGAAATAATGGCTTATTTTTAAGAAAAGGTCACCAAAAACAATTATTTTATTTACTGAAGACTGTACTGTTGGATGTGCGAGTGCAGAAGACTCTGCACACTTCAGTGATAGTACCAGTATATGGAGGAATTCTGGGCCATATTAGCATCTGTGTTTCCTAATAATGGGTTAGGGTTTAATGGGATTTAACATGTTTTAACAGAAACTACTTTATGGTTCATAATTCTGTTGACAGACTTGCACCAAGCCAAAAGTGATTTTTCAAACTGCTGGATTATTTAGACAGCTTTTCCAATCTTTCAGCATTTAATTTATGTCACTAAATCTTGGTAACCTTCACAAATAAATAAAACAAAAGTGGAGACACATCTGCAAAAGGTACAAAAGTTTATTGTAAAAATTCCTAGTATCATGCGGTGACCCTCGTGGGCCACCATAAGACGCCAAAAGTCGCCAGTGAGTTTTGCATTTGATGTTTTATTAACAAGACAAGACGAGACACAAAGCTATGAGCCGCTGTGGGCAAAAACACACACTACTAAGTACAAGTGATCATAGGGCTAACCCCAGCCACTACGACCTTAACTATGGCATGCTTAACTATGGCATGAGCAAGAACACGAACCTGACATGGACGAGGAATGTTTGACGATACTCCAGCATCAATCAGCTGTCAGCGCCCGCTAATAAAGCCGGCAGCTAACAAGCTGTGATGCCGAACAGCTGATCGGCTCTGACAGCAGGAAGCCCCACCGAGCGCTGTCACAATAAGAGCCCGGGGAGCCAGAATGTAATCCACTGCTGTCAAAGCCGGCAGAGATGATGCATAGCCCGAGCGCGGACGAGATTGGCGCTTGGGTCATAACAGTACCCTCCCTCTGAGGGCGGGCTCCTGACTGCCCATAGACATCCAATCCCCCCACCCCCACCCCCCTCCAGGGTGGGCGGATGGGGCAGGAAAGGATCAAACCACAGATCGAAAACCAGAGCACAGACAGGGAAAAAAAAACGACTCAAAAAATACATGGAACAGTCACACCGACACAAAATAACCGAAAAGAGAAAAAAACTCCCAACAGTACAGAACATGATGACAAATCAAAACTCCCAAAATGCACAAATGGCAACTACAAGAAACAAAACACAGGACAGCGAAAAGAACAGAACAATTACAGGACCAGACTACATTCCAAAATACATGAAACAATTACCCAGGCACGAAAACAAAAATACCACACTTTCAGGTCAAAAAGCAAATACAACGCAGGACAGGAAAAAAAAAAAAGCAGAACAATTATAGGACCAGACTAGACTCCAAAATACATGAAACACAATTATACAGGCACGAAAACAAAAATACCACATTCTTAGGTCAAAAAGCAAATACGACACAGGACAGGAAAAAAAAAAACAGAATTACAGGGCTAGACTACATTCCAAAATACGTGAAACACAATTACCCAGGCACAAAAACACCCCGCTCTCAAAAAGCAATGAACCGGTTCCGGTTCCGCCGGACCGGTGGCGCCACACGAGTAGGCTGCCTGTTGCAACAGCCTTTTTTTTTTTTTTTTTATCTTCCTTCTTCTTTCTACACCTTTCACTCTGTATATATATCACGGACGCACGGATCGCCCCGGGGGTCTCCCGGGTTGGCGGACGGAGGCACGGTTTGCAGTGGGAGACGCTACAGCGGGGAGGAGCTAGTGCTAGCTAGCACTTGGCCGCCGCCCGGTGCTAATGGGAAACTCGACATACCGGGAGCTGTAGCGAAAACGACGCGGGTGCCGGGCTGGAGTTTAGGCAGCGTGCAAGAAATATAAGACAGAATAATAAAGAGCGATGGCAAGAACCAAGCAGACCACCCGTAAAATCTACTGGAGGAAGAAGCCCCCCAGGATGCAGCTAGCCACCAGGGCTGCTCGGAGAGGCGCTTCGGCCACCGGCAGAGTGAAGAGGCCTCGCCGTCACAGGCCCGTGGCTCTGAGAGAGATCCGTCGCTGCCAGAAATCCACGGAGCTGCTCATCCGTAAGCTGCCCGTCCAGCGCCTGGTGAGGGAGATCGCTCAGGACTTCAAGACCGTCCCGCGTTTCCTGAGCTTCGCTGTCATGGCTCTGCAGGAGACCAGCGAGGCCCACCTGGTGGTCTCTTCTTTGCTAAGGGGGTCATCATCATGCCCAAAGACTTCCAGCTGGCCCGCTGCATCCGCGGAGAGAGAGCTTAGACTTTCTGCTGCACATTCACCAACCAACCATAATGCTCTGCACTGTGTGTCTATATATATATATTTATAGTAATATGGACATATGTTTAGTAGATGTTTTTTCTTGCCTTCTGATTATTGCTCTGAGTGTTGCTATCCCTGTGCTGTTGCAATCCTGGAATTTCCCCATTGTGGGACTAATAAAGGCTTATCTTATCTTATCTCTTAAGTCAAAAAACAAGAACACAGGACAGAAAAAAAAAAACAAGCCACAGAACAATTACAGGGCTAGACCACCACCAGGAATGACCTCTACCCCCGACAGTTCATGCTGACCAGCGGAGACCAAACGCCACGGGAACAGTTCAGGCGGTCTCCCCGCGTCCAACGGCTGACGGGTGGTCATGGGGGGCGGAACATGACCGGGCGGCTTACCACAGTCCCAGGCCCGGAAAGTCCACTCCTCCGGTAGCCGAACCAGATCACCCAGAGAAACACATAACATGTCGGGTGGCCGACCCGAGGCGCCAAACCGGCAAAACAGTTCCTCAGGTGGCCGACCCGTGTCCCTCAGCCACCAGTACCGGGGGAAAACAGCCCACGGCAGCCTCCCTGGCGAGGACAAAACACGGGAGAGCCGGGGTGAGTGAAAATGGACCCCCGCGGCCCCCGGTGATGATGCGCAGGGGCGATGACTCTGAAGAGAGGACAGAAGGCAAGGATGAGCCCGAACTGGGTCAGGCGGCGAAGGGTCTGCAGCTCCTCCCCCGTCCGTGGACCACACCGGCGCTGCACCTCCGCTGGACCCCGATTGGGTCCTGGCTGCACCCACGTCGGACCCCGATTGGGCCGGAACAGAACCAGCGGTGGACCCCGATTGGGCCTCGGGTGCACCTGCATTGGACCCTGATTGGGATTACGCAAAAACTACTGGACAGATTTTGATGAAAATTTTACTAGAGGTAGCCCTTGGTCCAAGGATGAGCCCATTAAATTTTGGTGATGATCTGAGATTGCATACCTCACCCAAGGACCTTGTATGTATTTATGCAGCAGGATCACAAAACCTACTGGTTGGATTTGGATGAAATTTTTTACCAGAGGTGGTCCTTGGGCTAGAAAGGAACCCATAACATTTTGGTGATGATCCAAAAATGCATACCTCCACCAAGGCTCCCTGAGTGCTTTTCTAGTTATTATTATTACATACAAATAAGCCAACATGAAAACATTACCTTCTTTGTGGAGGTAATAAGCAAATTGTATTCAAGTCTAATCAGTTTTTTAACTTTTGGATAACATGCAGAAAACAAACAGGCTTGATATTTAACTCTTCACAAGTGCATTCTTTTTTTTTTTTTTTTTTTTTTTTTTTTTTTTTTAAATTGGGCTGTATAAAATGTCAGAAGTTTTTATCTAAATTTGGAGACTTAACTGTTGAATATTTGACACTGCTCTAGTAAAATGAGGATCTGAGAACACATGAACCTCCCCGCTCCAAAAAACACAAGTTTTATTTCTCATAGTGTTCCTGACTTTTAAAGCCGTTATGCAGTTTCAAACTCACTGTCATACAAAGCCAGACAGTAACAAGTAACCTTAAAATCGACTGAAATCAGAAAATCTTTCACTAGTTAGACCAAATTTGCGTTCTTGTACACACAAAAAATGAACTGTGGCATGTAAGCTTTTGTATTCCGATATTCAATTTACTGCATCTAACTTTTATGTATTCATTGAGATAAATAATAATTAATTGTAAAAATAATTTAATGGACAAGTTTAAATATGGAATGCTGTGAAACAAGCCAAATTAATTTACATATAGAGTATAAATTTAAAACAAATTTGACTGATTTATATTTGATTTGATATTTATATATTTGATTTGACTTATTTTTTATGGATTTCTTTTATGATCCACTGAAGCTGTCGTGTGTGCCTCTACGAGGTGCAGAGAGGGCAGATCCAAGTGCTGGGTTGTGTTAGATATTTATTGACAAAAGCAACAAAATCATCCAAAAGTGCCCACAGACAAAAAATACAAAACAAGAATCACTTACAGAAAGAAGCCTCTGAGCAGGGAAGCGCTCAGGAGAAGAAACAAACTTCAGAGGCTGGAACCGTATGATGAGAAGTGAATCATAGTAGAACCAATTTAACCACACCCAAACAGAGAATAAGCAGTGCTTAAATATCATACAGTTTAATGAGGCGCAGGTGTGGGCAGGCAGAGCGAGCCGGCAACCTAATCAAACCAACTGCCCACAGCTGAGAAGGCAGAAGGCAGTGGGCAGCTGGTGGGGAGTGTCTGGAGAAAAAGGGGAAAGACTCTGTCATAAAACCAGAAAATAAACAAAACAGACTGTACAACTAGAAAAGCACTCAGAGCGCATACCTCCGCCAAGGCTCCTTCCGTTTCTCTTGGATCACCTCCAAAATGTAATGAGTTTGTGTGTAGGCCTATAGCCACTTGTGGTGAAAATTGCATCAAAGTCTGTCCCATCAGTTTTGGAGTATTGTTGCTAACACACTGTGAGAAGATAAGAGCCTTGACTGAGGTATGCATTCTCAGATCATCACCAAAATATAATGGGTTCCTCTCTAGCCCAACAACCACCTCTGGTGAAAATGTCATCCAAATCCATCCAGTAGTTTTTGTGTAATCCTGCTGCACAAATACAAACAAAGTCCTTGGTGGAGGTATGCACTCTCAGATCATCACCAAAATCTAATCATCTGTTCCCCGTGCCATTACACACCTTTCCTGAAAATTTCATCAAAATCCGTTCATAACATTTGGAGTATTGTTGCTAAAACACTGTGAGAAGATAAGAGCCTTGGCTGAAGTATGCATTCTCAGATCATCACCAAAATATAATGGGTTCCTCTCTAGCCCAAGAACCACCTCTGGTGAAAATTTCATCCAAATCCATCCAGTAGTTTTTGTATAATCCTGCTGCACAAATACAAACAAAGCCCTTGGTGGAGGTATGCACTCTCAGATCATCACCAAAATCTAATCATCTGTTCCCCGTGTCATTACACACCTTTCCTGAAAATTTCGTCAAAATCTGTTGATAACTTTTTGAGTTATGTTGGTAACAGACAGACAGACAGACAAACCCCAGTAAAAACATTACCTCTTTGGCAGAGGTAGTGATACTAATGACAAACAGACAGAACTTAGAAAAACATGAATGTCTGAGCTCAGTAACATGCTCAGACACATGACAGAGGCCCCCTCCCCAAGGGGTGGATTCCAGACATCCCCAGGCAACACCAAAGAAGCCCCACCTTCCCCAAAAGAAGGACTACATCAGTCAGGGTGGGAGGTGGGGGGAACTGGTAGGAGTGAACAAAAACAGGGCCCGCTCCGGACCAGCACCCACGCTACATCAATGTCTTGGGCCCCCTAGACAGTTCAGGCAGCCGGCCGAAGTCACAGGCCAGCCGGACGGCCAGGTGGAAGTTGTCGGGTGGCCTGCCCGAGAATATTGAACACCCAACCCAGCAGCTCAGTCTATCTGGCAGCTGGCCTGAGTTCTTTAGCCACCTGGATCACAGGGCTGATCCAGGAGGCCGCTGTCCCATAGGAGGACCCACGGTGATGTTGGGCAGATGAAGATCAAAGACCCAGACAGCGTCTAGCTGAGGAGGAGGAGGAGAGATGACGATGCCCTCGGTGGTCTGGGGCAGAAGGACTGTAGCACCCGCAGTGGCTCCAGGCTGGAGCTTAGCAGCACCCGCAGTGGCTCTGGGCTGGAACTTAGCAGCACCCGTGGTGGCTCTGGGCTGGAGCTTAGCAGTACCTGCGGTGGCTCCGGGCTGGAGCTTAGCAGCACCCGCGGTGGCTTTGGGCTGGAGCTCTGCAGCACCTGCGGTGGGCCCTGGCTGGGCCAACGCTGCATCCTTGGTGGGCCCCGGCTGGGCCAACGCTGCACCCACGGTGGACCCCGGGCTGGGGGGTAGCGCACATGGCGGGCCCAGTCGGGAGCACAGCACCCATATTGGGCTAATGCTGGGGCGCAGCGTCCACAGAGACCTGGACTGTGGAGGGGGGAACCAAGACGACGGCCTCAGGCAGAGGCCGCTGCACCCACGGAGGTCCCGGGCTGGGATGGAGCACCTGTGCTGACCTCTGCTGGGAAAGCTGGACCCACGGCATCTTCAGATGGTGCACCTGGATCCACAGAGACCTCTGGCTGGAGTGGATCTTCCCCAGCAACCCTGGGAGAAGACTCAGAGACAGAAGACAGAGGGACACAGTCAGGGTTGCCGGTAGCGGCAGAGCCCGGCGAGGTGAGCTCAGGTGTAGCAGGCGGCTGCACCTGGCCCTCCTCACCAAGAGCCAGGCAAAATTGCTCTAGAACTGAGAGAAGAAAGACAAAGGAGAGCACTTGCCTGAGCTCAAGCTCCACCGCCGTTCACGACTTCGTCGATCCAGACGATGGCGATATCTCGGGCCCGGCCTCGTGGAGGTCCACCTCGGGTTCCCACTCTGCGGTGGGGGGTGTCTACAGCAAGCATAATGGTGGAAGCAGTCCTAAGACCCCCAGGCGATGTTTCCCACGCTGGTGACTCATCCAGAGTGGTGGCTGGAGGCTGCCTCACTGCCGACCCTGGAACTGGATCTTCCAGGGCCTTGGGCTCCTCCATCGTCCAGCAGTTCTGCTCTGGGGCCGGTGGACAGCAGCTACAGACCCAGGGAAAGCTGAGGAGACAGCTGGAGAAGAGAGGCGAGTGGGCTGCACTGCTGAAGTCAGCTCCTGCTTCGGTGTTGTAGAAGAGGCTGTCAGGGAGGCAGAGTTGTTCCTCCGGCGGTCTGGCACGGGACGATGGCACCGTCTTGAAACCGACGGCGCACTCACTTGAGCTGGTGATGGTGAAACGGGAGAGAGGATGGGCTTCGGCCGTGGAGAGCACCTCCGCTGAGAACGCTCCTATCTTCAGGTCTGGGAATAATTGCTGGAGCGCAGACACCGAGGATAACAACTCAGAGTATGCGGGACATCTCCACAGGCTGGGGTGCGCCTCCAGGATTCCCACCGCTGCACGCACACATTCCCATACCTTTTTGGGTCCTTGGGCTTCCAGAGCTTCGTCCATAAAATCTCGGATGAACTCCGCTGCCCACTCCTCCTCTACTGTCGGGACCCCTGCTCCCAACTCTCCAATGATCTTACAAGGCCGGCGTGCCGAGGACATGATGAGCTCCGCTGGTCAGGTGAGTGAAAAAGACAAAAAAAAGGGAAAGAGGGCACAAACACACCTGCTGGATCTTTTTATCTGGTGGTTAAATTCTGTCATGTGCACCTCTACGAGGCGCAGAGAGGACAGATCCAAGTGCTGGGCTGTGTTAGATATTTATTGACAAATGCAACAAAAACATCCAAAAGTGCCCACAGACAAAAAATGCAAAACAAAGAATCACTTACAGAAAGAAGCCTCTGAGCAGGGAAGCGCTCAGGAGAAGAAACAAACTTCAGAGGCTGGAACCATATGATGATGAGAAGTGAATCATAGTAGAACCAGTTTAACTGCACCCAAACAGAGAATAAGCAGTGCTTAAATATCATACGGTTTAATGTGGCGCAGGTGCGGGCAGGCAGAGCGATCTGGCAACCTATTCAAATCAGCTGCCCACAGCTGAGAAGGCAGAAGGCAGTGGGCAGCTGGTGGGGAGTGTCTGGAGAAAAAGGGGAAAGACTCTGTCATAGAACCAGAAAATAAACAAAACAGACCGTACAATAATATTAATGACAAACAGACAGAACTTAGAATAACATGAGTGTCTGAGCTCAGTAACACACGCTCAGACACATGACAGAAGGATGGACATTACATCAACTTTCTTAGTTAGGCTTTCTGTGACAGCTCTTAAATCCATGGAAAATTATTAAACAATTTTTTTAATGTCTAAACCTTTAAAAATGAATTAGAGGGAGGCAGGTATAACTGTGAAGATGCAAGGAGTAGAGGTAGTGAAGGTAGATGAGTTTAAATACCTGGGGTCAACCATGACAAGATTCTCACTGGGAGTGACTACTAGGGACAGGATTGCAAATGAGTATGTCAGTGGGACAGTTCAAGTTGAGGACTTTGGAGACAAAGTAAGAGAGGCAAGGCTGAGATGGCTTGGACATGTGCAGAGGAGGGATAGTGGAGATACTGGACAAAGGATGTTGAAGATGGAGCTAATAGACAGGAGGAAAGGAGGGGAGACCACAGAGAAGATTCATGGATGTAGTGAAGGAGGTCATGGAGAGGGTTGGTGTTACGGGGAAGATGTAAAGGATTGGATGAGATGGAGGTGATCTGCTGTGGGGACCCCTAAAAGAAGAAGAAGAAGAAGGTAATTGCCAACATATTAATATCAGCATTAGCTAGCACTAGAAATTGCATTAGTGTAATCTAGCCTTCCTATTGTTCCATATAAATTCCACTAACTTTTTTTTAAATTCTTGAGAATAGATCTGAAGGTGGTGGTAAAGGAATGTATTGAAATAAATAAAGTATTTTTGGTAAGATATTACTTTTAAGTATATTAATTCTCCCGATCATCGACATTGGTAGTGACATCCATCTCTGAAGTAACTCATTAATATCTGTCATTAAGGCTTCATAGTTGGCACTGGCAACTGATTCTAGCTTAGGCAAAATTTGAATTCCTAAATATTTAAACTGATTTACAACATTGAATTGATTTACCTCAGGAGCTGGATGATTTCTCTGGGTCTCATTTAGCATTAGTATTGAAGATTTAGTTTTATTTATTTTATATCCTGATATTTCCCCAAAGTTCTTTATTAAATTTAACAAGGTCGGAATTGATTTTTTAAAATTCGACATAAACAAAATTATGTCATCGGCATACAAGGAGATTTTATGTTCTATTGGTCCTACTTTAATTCCATATATTTGTGGATGTAAACGTACTGCCATTGCTAAAGGTTCAATTGCCATAGTAAACAATAAGGGTGAAAGTGGACAGCCTTGTCGACATCCTCTATTGATTTTTATTGATTTTGAGATATTGCTGTTTGTTAGGATTTCTGCTGTAGCATTATTGTATATTATCTGAACCCATTTTATGAAATTATTTCCAAGTCCAAACCTTTGTAGGACTTCAAAAAGACTGGGCCATTCGACCCTATCAAAGGCCTTTTCGGCGTCCAATGATAGGAGAGCTGTATCTGGTGCTTCTTTATTGGAGTAAATAATATTAAATAGTCTTCTTACATTATGGAAGCCTTGTCTTCCCATTATAAAGCCATTCTGTTCTCGGTTAATAATATTTGGTAATATTTCTTGTAGTCGTCTTGCTAAAATTTTACAGATTATCTTAAGGTCAGCATTTAATAGGCTTATCGGTCTCATGTTTTCACATTTATAGGGGGTTTACCTGGTTTTGGCAACAGTATAATTAAGGCATTATTCATGTATGGTGGTAAATTACTATTTTGAAATGCTTCTAAAACCATTTCCAAAAGTGGTTTTATTAATTTATTCTTGAATTTTTTATAGAGGTCAACTGGAAGACCATCTGGTCCTGCTCTTTTTCCTGATTTCATATTATCAGTGGCTTGCCCAACTTCTTCTTGACTAATTTTAGACTCCAGTATCTCCCTGTTTTCATTTGGAATACAGGGTATAGATAATCCACCCCAAAACCCATTTAGTTTTGTTAAGTCAGTTTCATTTTTTGTATCATATAGTTTTTCATAATAATCTCTAAAGGCACTATTAATTTCTAAAGGTTCTATAACTGCCTGTCCGTTACTTATAATACTGGTAATTGGTGTTTTAAATTCTAATTGTTTAATCTGCCATGCCAATTATTTTCCTGATTTTTCACCTTGTTCATAAAAAGTTTGCTTCAATCTTAGAAGACTCGAGGCAGCTCTATTCGCTGATTTTTTTTTATCATATTCAGCTCTCAGAATCAGTAATTCGTTCTCTAAATGTGGGTTACTTCCTGCATACACTTTTTCTTGAAGAATTTTTATTTTACGTTCCAATTGGACTCTCTCCTCTTGAGTCTTCTTAGATTTTGAACTTGTATAACTAATAATATGCCCCCTAATAAAAGCTTTGAAAGCCTCCCACTTTATACATGCTGATGTTTGTGTAGTATTAATATCAAAGAACTCATCTGTTTTTCTATGTACTTAACAAATTCCTCATCCTGAAGCCATTTATGCTGAAAATGCCACCTACCTGGATCCTTTGTCAATTTCTTATCTACATATATTAGACAGCAAAGTGCATGATCAGAGATCACAATGTTATCATAGAAACAGTTTTGAATCTTGGACCTTAATTCTGCGGAGATCAAAAAGTAGTCAATACTTGAGAATGTCGTATATGTATTAGAATAACAAGAATATGCTTTGACTTGTGGTTTCATTTCCCTTCATATATCTAGCAATCTCAATTCTTTCATAAAATGATTAATGGTCATCCTGCATCCATTGTGCGTACAGTCCAGTCCTGTTGATCTGTCTATACTGGGATTCAATGTACAATTAAAATCCCCTGCTATTATATGTTGCCCTGTAAGTGATGATAAAGTAAGGAATAAATTAACGAAGAAGTTTTGATCATCAGTATTGGGACCGTATAAGTTCACCAGATTTATATTTTCTAATAACAAAGATCCTTGGATGATTAGATATCTTCCTAATTTGTCTCCAATTACATTTTTCACTTGAAATGGGACTGTTTTATGTATGAGAGTCATAACTCCCCTGGCTCGGGATGAAAATGATGAGGTGAACACATTTCCTTGCCATCTTCTCCTAATTCTTTTTTACATCCTCCTCTATTAGATGAGTTTCTTGTAAAAATATCCATGTCTTTTATTTTATTCATAACTTGTTTAAGTTTTTTTAGATTTTGTAGACCTCTGCAATTCCATGAAGTTAAATTAAGATTAACGCTTTGATCTATGATCAATAAGGAGTTTAAGATTACCTTGCAATATAAACATGCTCATACAGAGAAGCAAAAACATGGATGGTTAAATATTCATCCTACAAACTACACAAAAACAAATTCCCTTTCCCCACATTCGTGGTAATCCCCCCAAAATCAAAAAAATTCAGTCTCCCGTTATAGCTAGTGACTGTTCCACACCTGCGAGGATCAGTCAAACCACTCTTTCTCCTCTCAATCACCCTGACTCTACTACTATTTTTAATGACATTAATTCTCTTCTGTAGTTTTTTCAACATAACTTCAAAGTTTTATAGCAACTTTGTACATCATAGCTTTTTTTTATATAATACAATCTGTATTTTGTAGACATGTTATATGTTTCAGATCAATCAGATGCCTGTACAAATGCTTAAATGTTCTACCTTTATCATGTTCATGCTTAGCTCTCACCAGTTTCCTTTTGGATCTGCTTAATGAGCTCCTGCGCCTCTTGAGGGATCTTGAAGGTGTGGGTTCTGCCCTTATATGTGACCAGCAGTCTTGCCGGATGAATCACTCCGTGACGAATATCGAGGTTACGCAGCTCTTTACGGGCGGGGTTGAACTGCCTCCTTAATTGTTGAATTCCTGTGGCCAAATCTGGGTAGAACCGCACCTATTGATCCTGGTATTTAATTTCCCCTATAGCTCGCGCTGCGTTGGTGACCGTCATCTTGTCTCTGTAGTTGAGGAACTTCATAATCAGCGTCCTCAGTGGTGTCTTATTATCTCTCGGTGGGCCGATTCGGTGAGCGCTCTCTAAGACGACCGATGACTGCAGGTCCGCGTTGTTCAGCGCTTCTGGAATCCACTTTTCCAAAAAGGAACATGGGTCCCGTCCCTCCGCTCCCTCCGGGAGACCCACCAGCCTCAAATTATTCCGTCGCGAGCGGGATTCTAAGTCCAGGACGTTATCTTCCAGACGTTTACATTTTAATTCCAGTGTTTGCAACTTTGATTGTAGGCTGGTGATGTCATCTTCAGCGCTTGAAATTCGGAGCTCCGCCTGCGATACTCGTTCCATACAGTCGCTTATTTCTTTTCTCATTCCTTCTACCGCTGCTATAATCCCATCAAATTTAGACAAAAAGTCTGCTCTCATGGAGCTGATGCCAGCGAGCACAGCACTTGTCCCCTCCTCAGCAGTTACCGCTCCGCCGCAGGCTACATCCTCTGCCATAGTCTCTGGAGTTTTTTCTGCTTCGTCACGAGCGTGGAAGTCTGTTAGTTTGGATTGTTTTGTCGAATTACTTTTTCCTCCGCCTAATTTCCCAGCCTTGGTCTTTACCATATCCGCGCCTAAATGCTGGGATAGGTTTTTGTTCCAATTAAGAGAGTTTTAGCCTACTTTCTATTTTTAGGACCAGAGCAGTGTGAAACACGTCTTCCTACGTGGCCGCCATAACCGGAAGTCACAAGTACCTTTTTTATTACTTTTGTTTCAACAGATGTCCTCCACATGAAGTCACGGTCCATTTTTCCCCAGTTAAAAATAAAAAGATTCTCCATACTGGCTGGTAGGTTGCTGTACAATCAGTGTATCACAGAAGAAAATTGAGGAAAAATCTGAGATTTTTATGCCAACAGACTTTAGGTCTACTTTAAATAATGAGCAAGCAGAGACGCTGACCACATGCTCTCTCTCTCCCCCATCTGCAGACCTCCTAATCGCTCTCTTTAATACAACAGTATCAACATTATCAAATCTTTGTCCAGTCATCATAAAGTTGTACAAGTTTGATTTAATTACTGGCTGCACGGCCTGACTCCCAAACCTCAACACACGGGGCGCTGGAGGCACTGACCTGTTGGCCACCACCCACCAAGGGTCTGATACTGTGGAGCTGCTTCCAGTTTCTGGGCGGATCTTCCTTGTTCTCCGTCTGCCAAATCTGTCCGTGACCCGGACCCCCAGAAAAGCAGTAGAAGATGGATAGATGAAAATATGAGTAAAATATGTCAGTCAACAGAGCATCATAAGTTGCCTGTTTTTTTCAGGTTAATTAGCCCATAACTGTTATGACATTACCAAAAAAATATATAAAAACCCCTATCAGACAATGTTTTAAAAAGTGAATAAATGATGCAGAATATGCACAGTGATCCAGATCTTCATCCTTGACTTAGGGGCCACCTGATAAAAATTTCATCAAAATCCATCCAGTGAGACAAACTGCAATGAACATATGGCTTCCTTCAAAGTGGTAAATAGTGGAAAATTATATAAGTGCTTGCAAAAAAAAATAAAAAATGGAAAAATTAAGAGAAAAAAGTCAGAAATCTAAGAAAAAAAGTTGCATATTTACAAAATAAAGTCAAAAAACTTAAATTGTATGTCTTAAATTAAGACACAGACTTTCAGCTGCTCCCTATTTGGGATCAGCACAGCAGGTCATGGGTCTGCATATTTGATTTGGCAATGATTTTACACCAGGTGCCCTTCCTAACACAACCCTCCCCATTTTACCTGGGCTTGGAACTGGCACAAGGAGTACACTGATTTTGTGCTTCTCCCTGTGGCTGGGTAAGCAACTTTCTCCATTCTGTTTATGCTGAGCACCAAGCTAGAAGATGGAAAGTACAATTTTTATGGTCTTTGGTATGACCCAGCTGGTGCTTCACAATGGTTTTGGGACAGATACCACTAGACCACGGTTCAATGTATATTTTTATGAACAAAAACCTCACCTCTTACTAAAAATGACAGGTCAGTTTGTGATTTATGGGGGGGGGGGGATGTTTTTTGGCCAGAAATTGTTCAAAATGCCTCTTTCTATAGTAGAACGTGGTTATGAGTCAGGCCAAAGTGAAGCTAATTAACCTTAAAGAGCTTAAGTGCATCACTTACACATATTAAAAAAAAACATTTTGGTAAGGTTAAACTTCTACAAAATAAAATGTGATAATTCTTATCCTAATGAAAAAACAAAAACATACCAGTGCTTTCCAAATATTGGTTGAAAAATACTAAATGTGAAGTATCAGGGCCTTTGTTTAATTTGGATCTTTGATCCAGTTCTTTGACATTTGAATGGACATAAACTGCTGCTTATAAATGGCAAAAAAAATAGCCTTTGTTTGCCCCTTCTGATGTCTCCTGCAGCCCGACAAAGAAAGGGGACAGGGTCACACAAAGTTTACAATGCTAAAGAAAAAGAAAAAAAATGCATTAGATCTTCCTGCTCGGCTTCAGATTCTGTGGTGTAAATCAGTCCATTGATAAAGGAATAACGGGCAGCATGCCGTCGTTATACAGTCATCAGACGCTCACATGTGCACTCAACATGCTCAATCCGGAGTCTAATGATTCAGTATCTCGGCGCCAAGGGACAGCAAATTTTCTTCGGGCTGTGCCAGGGCGGTTCATTGGAGGATGGTCTGAAGGCTATGGACAGCACATTTGGCAACACCTCCACAGTCACGGGCAGATGGTATTCTTTTAATGTTTCGTTTGTGAAACAAAAACAGAACGACAGAAAATAACTGTTATATCGTTCTCACCTTGTCAAAATAAAATCGAAATTGAGCAAAAACAACATAACAGATCTGGTTCCGTTTGGTGTCGTTTTCCTTTTATTTTGTCGGTCATAGCCAGAAGTGGTGATGGCAGCAGCAGAGCGCCGCCATTTTCAAACGAGCCTAAAAGACTAGCTGCTAAATCTCACTTTAAAATCAGGAAAATTCCCAAAGTTGCAGAACAGACTCATGCAGACACCACCATTTGATGAAAGATGAGAAGGACTACCAGAAATACATGTTTATAGAGCTCCCATCAGCCAGCAAAGAGGACGAAAGGAGGACATTGTGGACAAATGGATACCAAAGGTCTCGGGAGTCGTGAAAGGTTGACGTAACTTGTGACATAAGGGAATTGGGCCTTGGGCTTTGCCGTAGCTTAGCCGGGGCGGGGTTAGAGTGATGTCAGGCGGGCCATGGCTGGGATATATATATCTGTGAACTTGGTTCAATAAAGTGAGGATGTTCAGACTAGCTCCTTCTCGCCTCTCCGTTATTGGAATGTAACATTTTGATGACGAGGAGAACAATGGCAGCGTGCGTGGGACAGATGCCGTTGTTCCTGGAGCACCGGGGCTCACCGGCAATTTCATAGGCTCAGTGGAAACAGAGCCTTGACATATATCTGACAGTGACACGCCTGGGTTTGGTCAGCAAGGAGAGACAGAGGAGTCTAATGATTCAGTGTCTCGGCGCCGAGGGACAGCGAATTTTCTCCGGGCTGTGCCAGGGCGGTTCATTGGAGGATGGTCTGAAGGCTATGGACAGCACATTTGGCGACACCTCCACGGTCATGGGCAGATGGTTTGAGTTCTTCGGCCAACGGCAGCGGAAGGGTGAGTCACTAGTTATTTCTATTGGAGGTACTTAGCTTAGCACAGGAGTGCAATTTTGGAGCAGGGACGCACAGGATAGTGAGAGACAAGCTAGCGTACGGCACCAATTGCACATGGCTAATGACTAAGCTGAGGGTATCTAAAGAACCACTGTTGCTGGAGGAAGTGCTGGACTTAATTAAAAGAGAAGAGTCAGTGACCCAGTTTGACCTAACAGCTAAGGTTAGCAAGAGGCTGACTGAGAGCAATTTCCCACTGAGAGCGGAGGTATGCGCATTCACTATACAGCAAAGAAGAGCTAGAAAGAGAAGGAAGAAGAGGCAGACGAGAAAGAGGGCGGCAGTACGGGTGGGACGACCGGGGGGCCCGGCCCAGGTTCACGCGGCACGCATGGGGAAAGGTCCACTGAAATGGTATGTGCTCCAGCTTGACGGAGTCGACGTGCTGCGCATGGTGGATTCGGGAGCCGGGAAGTCTATCCTGAGCTTACCCACGCTGTGGGGGCTGTTCCCCGCAAAGCGAATTAAAGATGGAGCGGTGAGACTGTTTGACTACGGCCATGCAGAGATTGAGATGGCGGGCACAGCGGACTTCGAGGTAACCTATGGGTCGAGGAGGGTTCCCAGCTTTACCTTCCAGGGGAAGGTAAAGGTCTGGGAACCGACCTGTTGGGAGTTGACCTGCTGGGAGAGCTGGGCTTCTCCATAATGGACCCGGAGGGGTCAAAAGTGCTGGCCGTGGGCTCGGACTGGCACCTCCACTGGCCTGCGTTGGTTGAAGGTCTGGGCCACATTGAAGCGTTTTACCATCGCCCTCTCATCAGTGAGACCATCACGCCGAAGATACAGCCTTTGAGACATCTCCCACTGGCACTGCAGGACGAGGTGCCAGCAGAACTGGCCAAACTACTCGAGTCAGGGGTCATCGAAAGGGCTGACGCATCACTGTGGATCTCCAATCTGGTGACCAGAAAGAAAGGAGGGGGCATCAGACCATGTATCGACCTTAGAGCGGTGAACAAGGCGGTCATCCTGGACAAGTATCCGCTGCCGACTATGGAGGAACTCACGGCTGCATTCAGCGGGGCGCAGGTCTTCTCAAAACTGGATCTGCACCAGGGCTACCTGCAGGTGCCGCTACACCCAGACAGCAGGAACCTGACGGCTTTTGTGACCCACATGGGGGTTTTCCGCTACACCAGGATGCCCTCTGGGTTGAGCTCGGCACCAAGCTGCTTCCAGAAGGTCATGGCGACTATGCTGGCTGGCCTGAAGGGGGTAGTTATGTACCTGGATGACATTGTGGTGCACGGGGTGTCGAGAGAGAGGCTGGCACAATGAGAGGCTGGAAAGGGTTTTGGAGACGTTACAGGGACATGGGGTCACCTTGAACGGCAAAAAATGTGTCTTTGCAGCAGATGCAGTGGATTTTGTGGGGTTTCGACTGTCCGAAGACGGACTGAAACCGCTGGTTTCGAACATAGAGGCGGTGCTTCGGATTGCGGACAGCTCCTCGCCAGCTGAGATTTCTTCATTTCTGGGTATGGTTAACTTTTATGGACGGTTCATTCACCATTGTGATGCATCCGGTTCCGCCCTGGGGGAGTTATGTCACAGGTGCAGGATGGTACGGAGCATCCAGTAGCGTTTGCGTCGAGGTCTCTGTCAGCGGCAGAAAAGAAGTACGCCGTAGGCGAAAGGGAGGCGCTGACCTGTGTCTGGGCCTGTGAGAGGTGGCATATGTATCTCTATGGGCGACACTTCACGTTGAGAACGGACCACCAAGCACTCACGACTCTGCTCGAGACCTTAGGGTTGGGACATAGGCCGCTGAGAATCCACAGATAGTTGGAGAGACTGAGAGCCTACAATTTTGAGACAAAGTACACACCAGGCAGAGACAATGTCGTGGCAGATCTTCTGTCATGGACCTCGACGTGCGATCTGGGTGCTCCCCGGCTGCTCCCCGGCTGCTCTAATGCTGGGGCACGAGTTGCCGCTACCGGTGAGACGACTGGGGCCGGCACGGATGAAGTGGGGGGAAGACTCAAGGACACTGAGGCGCCGGGTCACTGGGCACCAACGGAAAATGAAAGAACGGTTCGACAGGAAGCATCAAGCAAGAGATCACGGCCTTGGGGTAGCGGATCGAGTCTAGATCAAGCACCCTGTCCGCGCCCACAAGCTTCAACCGCTGTGGGTGGGACTGCATTCAATTGTGAGACGGAGAGGACCAGATACTTTTGAACTGGATGATGGATCCCGATGGCATGCGAGTAGGCTGAGGAGGTCCCCACCGGAGGTGGCGAGTGACCCTGCCGTGGACTGTTTTGGTGACAGTTGGGACTGGAGGGTCCGGGTGGACGTCGACCCACAGCCGGAGCTGACAGTGCCGGAGGCAGTGTGCCCTTCTGAGGGACACCCTGCTAGGGAGCATTGGAGACCCAGATACTTGGACGATTTTGTGACCAGAATGGTTGAGGACGGTTGGACTCAACAACGGAGTGGACACTTTGACCTGGCAGGGCACGAAGGCAGTTCAACCAGGTGCTCTGGGGCCTGTTATGGTGATTAGTAAAGTAGAGAGTGGACTACATTGAAGTGTTATGTGTACGTTTGTATTTATAGTTCTTTTACATGTTCAGGTGCTCAGTTTGTGTTCTTGACTTTCCAAGGGTGGGGGGGAATGTGACATAAGGGAATTGGGCCTTGGGCTTTGCTGTAGCTTAGCTGGGGTGGGGTTAGAGTGATGTCAGGCGGGCTACGGCTGGGGATATATATATCTGTGAACTTGGTTCAATAAATCAGAATCAGAATCAGGTTTATTGCCATTGTTCATGTAGTACACAAACTAGGAATTTGTCTCGGTACAATGCTGCAACATTAAACATGATAAGATAAGAGAAATAAACTATACATGTAATAAAGTGTAGGATAAGATTAAGTGATACTGGTCAACAGTTAAAATATATATTAGCCAGCAGCAGATACTGTGGAGAACTATATAGTGCAGTCGGTAATGCAGGAAGAAAACAGTGATGATTGACATGAGTCTGGTTGAGCTGCTGTACATGGTGCACGAGAGTCACTTAGTGTTCAGCAGTCTAATGGCAGAGGGGAAGAAGCTGTTCATGTGACGGGAGGTTTTAGTCTGGATGGACCGAAGTCTTCTACCAGAGGGGAGGGGGGCAAACAGTACGTGACCAGGGTGTGAGGGATCGGCTATGATCCGGCCAGCACGCCTCCGGGTCCTGGAGATGTACAGATCCTGGAGAGATGGGAGCTTGCAGCCGATCACCTTCTCAGCAGTGCGCACGACGCGCTGCAGCCTTAGTCTGTCCCTGGCAGTGGCTCCTGCGTACCACACGGTTATGGAGGTGGTGAGGATGGACTCGATGATGGCTGTGTAGAACTGCACTAACATCTTGGTGGGTAGCTTGAGCTTCCTCAGCTGCCGCAGGAAGAACATCCTCTGCTGGGCTTTTTTGATGAGTGAGCTGATGGTCAGCTCCCATTTGAGGTCCCTGGTGATGGTAGTGCCTAGGAAGCGGAAGGAATCAGCAGTGGTGATGGGAGAGCCTGAGAGGGTGAGGGGGGGCAGAGGAGTAGTGACTTTCCTGAAGTCTACAATCATCTCCACTGTCTTCAGAGCGTTGTTCAGACCAGCTCCTTCTCTGCTCGCCGTTATTGGAATGTAACATGACCCAGCTCTGTTTTGACCACTTTACAACTGGTAAGGTGTACTTATAAATTATTCTATTACTTTTTTCTCTTTTTGGACTAGTTTGTGGTCCACATGTCGGCTCAGTACGTGATTACTGAGATGATGCAGGTTTCCAGTAGTTTTAATCTGATTGGAGTCTCTTTGATTTTATGTGATATTTAGTGGTGATATTTGCATTCTGGGTGATTCTAAAGTATTTGTACTTGATTATCTTTTGTATTTTAATATGTCCCACTTCAGAAAGTGACGTTTTTGTCTTTTCCTCCAAGTGTTACAGCTTTAAATTTTTTCTTCCATAAAACTAATTTAATATACAAGTAATCATTTTTATATGACTGCCTTCTATCTGTCTGCACAGTACACAGCTTTATTTATTACACAACATTACAAAAATAATTTTTTTGTAAGTTGTCTGTGTTTTTTCAGTTGATTTAAGACAATTTTGCACCGCTGAATCTGAAAATGACATCCGTTTCTTTCGATCAGGTCAGGTTTTTATGCTAAGCTGATTTACAAAATCTTCTGGTCGAAGCCATTTAATTCACCTGTAAAATAAAAATACCAATTAGTCATAAATTGCTGCATGCAAACTCTTCAGAGTTTGAGAAATTTCAAGAAATAATAAAGAATTTTGCATCATATAATGCGAAAATACCCGTGTATGTAAACAAAAACGTAAAAAAAACATGTGGCCATAGTTCAAAAAGTTGACCTGATTGAGCAAAACCAATGTGATTTTTGGATTCAGCACATCAAAATTGTCCCAAATCAGCTAAAAAACTTAGACAATAAATTTGGTGTTGACCAGTGTTATAGTCTCTTCACAAACTTTAACATACAAAGTAATAAACTCAGAAAAACAGACTTCATAATGTATGATGGTCTAATGTTCTATTTCTCTGTGTGTCTGATAACAGATCTTCATAATGTGGAAACTGAAGACAGTGTGGACCACTTATCTCAGACTGATGAGAACCAGTTCATGACCCCAACCATCTCAGGTAAAATTCAGTGTCTTAAATGTTAAAGTTACAGTACAGGAAAGAGTCCATGCTGGGACCTAAAACCACTTGTGTTTACAGAGGACAGCAGAGAAGATCACTGGTCCTTCACTTCCTCCTGTTCAGGATGTTTCACACCAACCAGGAGTGACCAGGACTCACACTGTCATCACCACCACCGTGCACTCTTCTCCCTGACTGTTATAATAAAACTTAACAGGACAGCAAAATACATTTTCTTATTTGTTTTTTAATTTTCTATCTACATCTTTGCTTAAAACCAGAGGTGGGTAGAGAAGCCAGAAATTGTTCTCAAGTAATATTATTGTTATTGCAATTGTTCAAGTATCAGAGTCGTTGCCAGAAAAGGTGAGGATGAAAGTATTCAATAAAAAAGTTACTGGAGTAGTAATGATGGTTCTAAATTTGCAGACTTTTTCTCCTAAATTTGTGTCTTTTCATATAATTTGTCTTTTTTTGAATATACAACTTTAATCCTATAAATCTGACTTTTTCCACATAAATTTCATTTTTGTAACATACATTTTCGACTTCTTAAAAAATTAGCAGTTCTGCATTTCAAACATTTTTCTTTTAAATGTATCACTTTTTTTTGTCAAATTTGTGACTGTTTTATATGATTTTTTAAAACATGAATTTGTAACATTTTACATATAAACTTTTCACATAAATTTGTAACTTTTTAAATCTAACTTGTTTAAATTGTTCTTTGTAGCTGGAATTGTCATGGGCAGCGAGAGCACGCGCCCTCCTTCCCGTTCATCTCTCCGCTGCTCATCAGCGCACCTGAGGGAGAGGACACACCTGCGCCCTCTTATCAGCCAGCGTATTTAAGGAGGCATCCTTCCGTGTCTCAACTCTGGCTCGTCTGGGGATACTGCCATAAACAGACAGTAAGTCATCATTCACACATCTGTTAAGTTATTAATCCGTGTGCTTTTTCTCCATGGTGCAGGTTTGCCGCCATCGTGCAGGTGCGTCTCTGAAGACTGTGCGTGCTCTCCTGCCACAACTTCTCCCACAACGGCAACCTCTGCCTGGTCAGACTCCACCAGCAATCCCTTGCCCTGCTGGTTCGTCTATTTCCCTCTGGAGTTCTGCCGACGCTCCCTTGGAGCCCACGTAAATGGTAATTTGGCTTGCCCATTTTCCCTCTCCTCATTCCTCTGCTCACAGCTCTCATTTTCTCTCCACAGGACCATTCCTCTGGCGAGTGACTGTTCTGTAGCAGTGCAAGTTTTGCTATTTAATTAAACATTCAAACGTGTATACTGCTTGATTGTCTCTTTGTTGCTGCACCTAGCACGTGGGTTGAATAATCTTTTCAGTCATGACAGAACAAGCCAGCCTTAACCTTGGCTCAGCAGGTGCAACAGGGGGACAATCTGCTATGGATCGCTTAGAGGCGGCCGAACAACAGGTCACCGTGATGAACCAGCAGCTGCAAACAATGATGCAGCAGTTGGACACCATCACACGTCATTTGGCTGGGACGGCTCCTCCGGCTTCTCCTCCTCAGCCTGCTCCCATTATTCATCCACCAGTTCACTGTACCACCTCCGTTTTCTCACCTGCCCCGTATGCGGGGGAGGTGGGGAAATGCAAGGAGTTTTTACACCAGGTACGGATGTATTTGGAGCAGGTTGGAGGGAAGTACCCGACGGAGATGGCTAAAATTCAGTTTTTCACCCTACTGCTATGGGATCGAGCCCTCAGTTGGGCTCGGGCCACAGCAGACAGCCCTGAGGGTCGTAGTTACACGTTTGACCAATTTGTGGCCATTTTTTGTCACGCGTTCAACCACACCGAGAGTCAGGGGAACATAATGAGCCGCCTTATGACTCTCTGCCAGGGGGCTTGGTCTGTGGCTGAGTTCTCTGTGGAGTTTCGGGTCAAAGCGGCAGACTTGGGGTGGAATGAGGTTGCGTTACGCAGCGCGTTCCTCCACGGGTTAAATGACCATCTCCGCAACGATCTGGCGGTTCATGCCGTTCCTGAGGCGCTCGATGGTCTTATTGATCAGGCTGTGGGGTTGGACAACTGCTACCATGAGCGTGCGAGGGAGCGACAGGCCTCCTCTCGCTCGTTCACTGAGCGTGTGCCCGCCGTGGGTACTGACACTGGGGGGGCCAGTCCTCCTCCCGAGCCGATGGACCTCAGCCAGGTTCGTCTAACCAAGGCTGAGTGTTGGCAAAGGAGGAGAGTTGGCACGTGCTTGTACTGTGCTTCCCCGGAAGCACGGTCGGGACGAATGCCCCCAGCAGCCAAAAGACGTGGCCTGTCAGTAACCATGGGGGGTCTGGCAGGCGGGACCAAGTTATCTCCCCCTGGCAATTTCTCTATTTCAGCCCTCATGCAATTGCCGGGGGTCGAGAGGAGGGTCTTGGCGTTAGTTGATCTAGGGGCAGAGGGCAATTTCGTGTCGGCCCGGCTCGTTCAAGACCTGGGTATTCCCACTCTTAAACTGTCCCATCAACAACGTGTTACCACCATATCTGGCAGTGAGGTTGCGGTGATTGCCGAACGCACGCGGCCGGTTGCCATCCTCAATCAACCATCGGGAGTCATCGGGAGGAACTAATGTTCCTAGTTCTTCTAAATTCATCATCCCTGATGATTCTTGGTTATCCGTGGCTCCAGAGGCACAGCCCCATAATAAATTGGGGGGGAATTCCATCTCCTCCTGGAGCCCGTTTTGTTTGGCCAATTGTTTAAGTTCAGCTGAATGTGCTCCATCTCTCCCCGTCTCTCCTCCTCCGGTTGAGCCGCCGGACCTCAGCCTCATTCCCCGGGCTTATCATGATTTAGGGGAGGTCTTCAACAAGTCGAGAGCGCCGTCGCTGATGCCCCATCACTCTTATGACTGTGCTGTGGACCTCGTCCTGGGGGCGAAGCTGCCATCCAGCCAGCTCTACAGTATTTCTGGGCCGGAGAGGGAGGCTATGGAGAAGTATGTTAAAGAGTCGCTGAACACCGGCCTTATTCGGCTATCTTCGGCTCCTCTCGGGGCCAGATTCTTCTGTCAGCAAGAAGGATGGCTCGCTGCGCCTGTGTATCGATTACCATGAGCTCAATGCTATAACAGTTAAGGACAAATATCCCCTGCCCTTGATGAATTCCACGTTTGAGCTCCCTCAGCGCTCATGGGTGTTTACCAAATTAGACCTATGCAACGCGTACCATCTCATTTGCATTCATGAGGGGGATGAGTGGAAGACAGCGTTTAAAACACACTTGGGGCAGTTCGAGTATTTGGTCATGCTGTTTGGGCTCACCAGCGCCCCTGCTGTCTTCCAATGGTTAATTAATGACGTCCTCCGCAAAATGCTCTACATTTTGATTTTGATTGCCTGCCAGAGGAACATGAGGTCTATGTAAGGGCCATTTTACAACGGCTCTTGGAGAACCAGCTCTGTGTTAAGGCCGAGAAGTGCGAGTTCTCCACAACATCTACTTCCTTCTTGGGCTTCATAGTAGCTGAAGGGAGACTGATTGCCGACCTGACCAAGGTGAGGGCAGTGCTTGACTGGCTGACACCCCACTCCCGTAGGGAACTTCAACGCTTCCTTGGGTTTGTGAACTTTTATCGCAGGTTCATCAGGAACTAAAGTGGGGTAGCACTGCCCTTAACACAGCTGACCTCCGTTAAGGTCCCCTTTCGGTGGACCGAGGCAGCGGAGCAGGCCTTTTCTAAATTAAAGGGCCTGTTCACTGACACACCAATCTTGGCCCAGGTCGACATGCAGCTCCAGTTCGTCCTTGAGGTGGATGCTTCTGATTCGGGGGTGGGCACTGTCCTCTCGCAGTGCACATCCTCCAATCAGAAGCTCCATCTGTGCACGTATTTACAACATAAGGAACAGAGAGCTGCTTGCCATTAAGTTGGCATTAGAGGAATGGAGACACTGGTTAGAGGGGGCTACGCACCCCATTGTCGTGTAGACCAATCACAAGAACCTTGAGTACTTGCGGTCGGCCCGCCGACTTAATGCCAGGCAGGCTCGCTGGGCTTTATTTTTCCAGCGGTTTAATTTTGCCATCACCTACCGGCCTGGTTCTCAGAATACCAAACCGGACGCGCTATCGCGCCAGTTTGATTCCAAGGAGGTAGCGCTCCCTTCCCTCCCCCAATCCATTCTTCCCTCCTCATGCGTCCTTGGTGCCCTTACGTGGGATATCGAGCAGAGGGTCCATCAGGCCCAGTCTCGGGAGCCTGTGCCAGCAGGGTGCCCCCTGGATCGCCTGTACATCCCCGCTGCCCTCCGCAGTGACGTCATCCAGTGGGGTCACACCAGCCGTTTTGCCTGTCATCCTCGAATCACCTGCACTATTGATTTGGTTTGGCAGGCGTTCTGGTGGCCCACGCTGCAGCAGGACATGCGGGGATACATACGGGCCTGTCAGACCTGTGTCTGGGGCAAGTCCGATTCCTCCCCCCTGTCTGGACTCCTCCATCCCCTCCTCGTCCCTGGTTGACCATGGTCCCACATCGCCGTAGACTATGTCACTGGACTTCCCCCCCCTCCCATGGCAAAACTGTGATTCTGACCATCGTGGACCATTTCTCCAAGGCTGTCCACTTGGTGACGCTCCCCAAACTCCCTTTGGCCTTGGAGACAGCCGTCCTGCTGACGGATCATGTTATTCGACTCCATGGCATCCCAGTGGACATCGTGTCTGACCGGGGGTCGCAGTTTACATCACAGGTCTGGAAGGCCTTCTGCCGCACCTTGGGAACTACAGTGAGCCTCTCCTCTGGGAACCACCCCCAGAGCAACGGGCAGGCAGAGCATGTCAATCAGTCCTTGGAGGCCACCTTGCGGTGTGTGGCAGCCGAGCACCCCTCATCGTGGAGTTCACATCTGACCTGGGTGGAGTATTCTATGAACACGGCTGTTTCCATGTCTATGGGGCTTACCCCTTTCGAAGCATCATTGGGGTACATGCCTCCACTACTGCCCATGACCGAGAGGGCGGTCGCGGTTCCTTCTGTGGGGGCTCATGCTCGCCGCTGCAGGCACATCTGGAGGGTCATGCATGCCGCTCTTACTCGCCCTGTGGAGCGCAACCGGGCTGCGGCGGATAAACATCGGACGCCCGCGCCCAAGTACACAGTGGGACAACAGGTCTGGTTGGCGGCCAGTCAAGTGCCATTGAAGACTACATCTAAGAAGCTGTCTCCATGCTTTATGGTGCCTCAGTTCAGTCCCACCCACCCTCTGAGTGAGCCCGACCTTTCACGTCTCACACATCAAGCCCCTCTTGGTCAGTCCTCTCTGCCCCCCCCCCCCCGATCATCGACGGTCACCCTGCCCACACGGTTTGCTGGATCTTGGATGTTCACCATCGGGGCTGGGGTCTCCAGTATTTGGTGGATTGGGAGGGCTACGGCCTGGAGGAGCGATCCTGGGTTCCTTCGGCCCGAATCTTGGATAAAGAGATGCTCCGGTCCTATCATCAAGCCCATCCCGATAAACCTTATGGACCGCCAGGAGGCGCTCCTAGAAGGGGGGGCCCTGTCATGGGCGGCGAGAGCTCGCCCCCTTCTTCCTGTTCATCTCTCCGCTGCTCATCAGCGCACCTGAGGGAGAGGACACACCTGCACCCTCTTATCAGCCAGCATATTTAAGGAGGCATCCTTCCGTGACTCAACGCTGGATCATCTGGGTATACTGCCATAAACAGACAGTAAGTCATTATTCGCACATCGGTTAAGAAGTTATTAATCCATGTGCTTTTTCTCTATGGTGCAGGTTGCTGCCATCATGCAGGTGTGTCTCTGAGGGCTGCGTGCCCTCTCCTGCCACAACTTCTCCCACGACGGCAACTTCCACCCGGTCAGACTCCACCAGCAGTCACTTGCCCTGCTGGTTCGTCTATTTCCCTCTGGAGTTCTGCCGATGCTCCCTCGGAGCCCACGTAAGTGGTAATTTGGCTCGCCCATTTTCCCTATCCCCATTCCTCTGCTCACAGCTCTCATTTTCTCTCCACAGGCCCATTCCTCTGGCGAGTGACTGTTCTATAGCAGTGCAAGTTTTGCTATTTAATAAAACATTCAAACGTGTATACTGCTTGATTGTCTCTTTGTTGCTGCACCTAGCACGTGGGCTGAATAATCTTATCAGTCATGACAGGAATAGAAGAACAATAATAACAAGACCCATCTCAGCTAAATAAGATTATAAATTTACTAAAATGACCAAAGATGCAGTCATTTCTAGTGAGACTAATTAGTCATTTTAAACAGGCACTTTTTTAATCAGTTTTCAAATCAGTGAAATTAAAATTTAGTGACTGTAACCAAAGGTACTTGAGTAAAAGTAGTTTTATCCTCACATGTACTTGAGTAGAAAGTATCCTGCAATAAAGTCACTCATCTACTGTAAGTACTGTTTTGTCAAAGGATCTACAACATCTACAAGAACCTTTTCTGGCAACATGTTTATGCATCACTGCCAATGTCTGATTGTTCTGAACAAATATAACTTGTATTCTACCCAAACCTGCAGTGCATATTAATGATTATAAATAAGTGAATACAGATAAAGTACTTGAGATAAACCTTTTATTTAATAATTAAATCTTTTTTTTTTAAATTCCAGATTATGTCTTGTCATAAATAAATGCGTAAAGAATGCATGAACTGAGGTGCAACTCATAGTTGTGTAAACTGTGGGAAGTGGTATTGTGGCGGATGGTATAATAAGGCACGGCGAACTGAAGTTTAAAAGGGTGTTTTATTCATCCGCCATCACGGAACTCACTCCAGCACTGTGTAAGCATGCTGGAGCGAGCCCTCAGGCTCTCGTCAGCAAAAGGCAATGCGTGTGATCAAAAGCAGTAGTCAGAGAGAGAGTGAGCAAGCGATATTCAGTCACTTATATACCCAGCTAGACAATGCATGCATGGCACATTAGCATCACAGTACAGCAGGAATGCATGGGACATTTACATGAGAGTCACGCATATCAAAAGCAGGATTACTGGCAGGAAGGAGAGGCTGCCTAATGATATCAGTCCATAGATCTCATTGTTCTGCTAATTGCTCCAGCTGAGCGCTCTGCTTGTCCGTAGGCTGTGGGGGACACCCACACTACTCCCCCCCAGAGGGATCAGCAGGGGGCTGAGGCCTCGATCGTCCGGCTTTGGTAGCGAGCTGCGGGGAAAGCTCTGTGCAGGCGTAGGTGGAGGGAGAAGGGGTGGGGTAGCAAGTGCCGGCCCGGGACGGCGAAGTTGCCTGGGTCGCGCAAAAATTGCATGTGGATCCACGAAGTTGAGGGGCTGTCCCGTTGAACGTGGCGGAGATCCACAGCGGCTGTGAGAAAAAAAATTTGTCTCTGACTCCTCTCGCGGCTATGAAGAAAAACAGGAGCTGCAGCAGTGTGAGGGACTTGGCATGTTGGCTTTAGGAGCGCGCGCAGCCCTAAAGCCCTCGGGGACAGCTGACGGCTGAATTCCCATTGTGCGCCGTGGCTGAGACCCATACAAAATCCTGTGTGCGGGCTGCGTGTGTGCTTCAGGTGTGTGAGCAGCCCTGAAGGTTCCGATGTGCAGCGGCGGAGGACGATGGCGGTCTGTGGAGCCGTTATTGTCCCGTGCGTGGTGCGCTGTCCTCGTAACCCCCCGGTGTACGTGCGGGGGTTCGGTGCATGGCAGGTCCGCTGTCGAGGCGAGTCCGGGTCAGGGAGCTTGCTGGAGATCAGCGTCGTCGGCGCCGATGGTCATCCCTGTTCAGGCTGTTGCTGTCGATCGCTCGTGCCGGGTCATGGTGCGTTCTGGTCCACGCGCTGCGTTCTCCGTCGGCCCTGGAGGTCTCCGTTGTGGAGAGAGGACGAGGTGCGTGCGTGCTCGTGTAGATGCGGAGGAGCGGTGAGAGGGAGTAGACGATCTTTGTCCCTCGGCCAGTCCCAGCGTGGATGTGCAGAGCTCAGGTGAGGGTCGCACAATGACGCTTTCTGCAGCTCTCCCAGTCGTGGATGATCTCCGAGGGAGTTCGCCTGTTGTCAGTTCTGCGTCGAGGTCTCCCGTGTGGCAGAAGGGAGGGCAGTCCATTTGCGTCAGGCTGCTGCGTTCGCTTGTCGTCGGAGTCGCCGCCAGGGGCTGCGTTCGTTCGTCGTCAGCGTGTTCTTTTCTTCGGGGTCACCAGTGTGGCGGATGGTATAATAAGGCACGGCGAACTGAAGTTTAAAAGGGTGTTTTATTCATCCGCCATCACGGAACTCACTCCAGCACTGTGTAAGCATGCTGGAGCGAGCCCTCAGGCTCTCGTCAGCAAAAGGCAATGCGTGTGATCACAAGCAGTAGTCAGAGAGAGTGAGCAAGCGATATTCAGTCACTTGTATACCCAGCTAGACAATGCATGCATGGCACATTAGCATCACAGTACAGCAGGAATGCATGGGACATGCTTACACAGTGCTGGAGCGAGCCCTCAGGCTCTCGTCAGCAAAAGGCAATGCGTGTGATCAAAAGCAGTAGTCAGAGAGTGAGCAAGCGATATTCAGTCACTTATATACCCAGCTAGACAATGCGTGCATGGCACATTAGCATCACAGTACAGCAGGAATGCATGGGACACTTACATGAGAGTCACGCATATCAAAAGCAGGATTACTGGCAGGAAGGAGAGGCTGCCTAATGATATCAGTCCATAGATCTCATTGTTCTGCTGATTGCTCCAGCTGAGCACTCTGCTCGTCCGTAGGCTGTGGGGGACACCCACAGTATGATTATATTGTGGGAATGTGAGAATGACGAGACAGAGTTCTCTCTCGAGTCAGCTTTATTCACATCGCCAACATCACGAAACAGAAAAAAGAGCCACACAGGGAACTCTCGTCCTCAAATCACAGGATTCTTACAGTTTGCAAGTCACATGTCTCACAGACCACATTGCATTATAATGACAGTCACAATGCATCCTCTCTCCATGATATCACCCCCACTGTCTACAATGCATCCCCTCTTTAATCCTTTAATTATACCCCCACAGTCTCAAGCCTTGCATACCAAAGCTAACATTCTTGCAGCTTCCTGTAATCACCAAGGAAGCTCTGCCTTTGTTCTGATCTAAAATGTGAGTCCAAAAGCGGGTCACGTATGTGTGTCCACCACACAAAGCCCCCCCAACATTTTAGAACAAACAAGGGAATAATAACATGCATGCCGTGATAGTATCAATACACATCAGTCCACATGCTGTCTGGGCTTCCGTCTCCTGCCGTATCTGCTGTAGCTGGGATTCAACGTCTCTGCGGCGCTGTCACGCTGGGGGTTTGCCGTCTGGGGGTGGAAACCTTTTGTCAGCACCTGTGGGTGTTCTGGGGAAACATTACTCTGTGAAGACCCCCGCGGGGGTCTACCTCGCCGCGGGGCCCTTGCCAACAGCACTTGCTCATCTGCCACCACAAAAGCGGGTTTGAGTCTGTTTATGCCAACTTTCTCTTTCCTACCCCCCAAATCTAGCAAAAACTGCTTGTCCCCTGTTTCTAACACTCTGAAGGGTCCGTCATAAGGCAGTCGCAGCGGGGTTCGATGGGCATCGTGTCTGACAAAATCAAACTGCGTTCTTCAAAGTTTTAGGCACAAAAACGCACGGAAAACTGTGGTGTGCGGGGCCGGGCAGCGTGCTTGATTCTATGTTACTCCACAACAGCTGAGACGGGGAGGCGTCTGGTGCAGGGTTATCTGGGAGAAACTCCCCAGGGAGCCGGAGTGGCTGCGCAAACACGAGCTCCGCTGGGGAGGCTTCTAAGTCCTCTTTAGGCGCAGAACAAAACCCCAATAACACCCACGGTAACTTGTCTACCCAATTTGTACCCGTCAGTGACGCCCTGAGAGCTGCTTTCAATGACCTATGAAAACGTTCGCATAACCCGTTGTACGCGGTTGTGTGGTGAATTGTGACACCCAGGCTGCGGGCCATTGTCGACCAAAGCTCGGACACAAATTGAGGGCCTCTGTCGGACGTAATGTCCGACGGAACGCCGAAGCGCGCCACCCAAGCTGTTAAAAACGTGCGCGCAACCTCCTCTGCCGTGGTTGATGCCAGCGGGACCACTTCAGGCCAGCGCGTGGTGCGGTCCACCATTGTGAGAAGGTGTGTGCACCCTTGTGACGGCGGGAGGGGGCCCACGAGGTCCACATGAACGTGATCGAACCTCTTGGCCGGAATGTGAAACGGCTCCAAAGGAGCCCTCATGTGCCTGTGTACTTTGGCTTGTTAACACTCCGTGCAGGCTGCTGCCCACTCTTTAACTTGTTTGCGGAGGCTCGGCCACACAAATTTCTCTCCTACCATTTGGGCCGACGCGCGCACTCCCGGGTGCGCCAAAGAATGAATCGAGTCAAAAACGTGGCGGCGCCACGCCACTGGTACTACTGGACGCGGCCGTCCCGTGGAGACATCGCAGATTAGGGGAGGCATACCGTCTTGCAGCACCCTGCTCTCCAGCCTTAACCCTGTTGGTCCAGACTGAAGCGTGCGCACCTCCGCGTCACCAACCTGCTCCGCGGCCATGGCTGCGTAATCTACTCCTACGCTGACTGGGGCCGCCACGGCACGCAAGAGGCAATCTGCCACTACATTGAGTTTGCCCGCCACATGCTGAATATCAGTGGTAAACTCTGATATGGCGGCCAGGTGTCTCTGCTGCCAGCCTGACCACGGTTCGGAAACCTTGGCCATCGCGAATGTTAGCGGTTTGTGGTCAACGAATGCGGTGAAAGAGCGTCCTTCTAGCCAGAACAGAAAGTGGTGAATGGCCAAATGGAGAGCGAGCAGCTCCCTGTCGAATGCGCTGTATTTACGTTCGCTATCGCGCAAGGTCCTGCTGAAAAAGGCTAGGGGCTGCCAAACCCCAGCTACATGTTGCTCCACAACCGCCCCTATGGCCACCTCTGATGCGTCAGTGGTGAGCGCTATGCGGGCCGTTGGGTCTGGGTGTGCCAACAATGCAGCCTTTGCCAAAGCTGCTTTCACCTCCGAGAACGCTTGGTCTCGCTCCAGGGACCACTCGACCTTATCCATGGGTTTCTTTCTTTTGAGCACGGCATACAGCGGGGGAGGAAACGGTTATAAAAATTCACCATTCCCAAAAACTCCTGCAACGCCCTGAGCGTCTGCGGCCGGGGAAAATCTGCCACCGCTCGCACTTTGTGAGGAAGCGGAACTGCGCCTTCGGGGGAGACGCAGTGTCCTAAAAAACCGATCTGCGCCACCCCGAACTGACACTTCGCTGGGTTGATTATTAACCCGTGATCTCCCAACCTACGGAAAACTGTGGCCAGGTGTTTTTCGTGTTCGTCTTCGGACGCGCTGGCTACTAAAATATCGTCCAAGTAGACGAACACGAAAGGGAGATCACGAAGCACCGCGTCCATCATGCGTTGAAACGTCTGAGCAGCCCCTTTAAGTCCGGATGGCATGCGTAAAAACTCGAATAGGCCAAACGGAGTTATTACCACTGTTTTGGGTATGTCCTCAGCGCACACTGGGACTTGGTGGTAACCGTGGACCAAGTCTATTTTAGAAAAAACGCGAGCCCCTGCGAAATGAACGGAAAAATCTTGGCTATGCGGGATTGGGTAGCGGTCGTGCGCTGTAGCGTTGTTTAACCTGCGGAAATCCCCGCAAGGTCGCCGTGATCCGTCAGCTTTCGGGACCATGTGCAGCGGGGAAGCCCACGGACTGTTTGAATGTCTGATAATGCCCAACCTCTCCAGGTTGGCAAACTTTTCGCGCGCTATGGCCAGTTTAACTGCGTCCAAGCGCCGAGCTTTTGCAAAAACGGGCGGTCCGGTAGTGGTAATAAAATGCTCCACCCTGTGCTTAGCGACTGTTTCTGAAAATGTGGGGACCGTGAGTGCTGGGAACTGAGTGAGCAGTGTGTGGAACTTACCGCTTGCAGCTGTGACGTTGGCTTGTGCTGTTGGCGGGGCCACTCGCGCTGTACAGGGGATAGAATCAAAAGAAAGTGCATTAACCAGGCGCCTGTTAGCGAGATCAACCAACAAACCATGTGAGCACAGAAAATCAGCCCCCAACATATTGAAATTTACTGCTGCTACAACAAAAGTCCACTCAAATGTACGGCCGTGTAGAGACAGAAGCAGAGTCTTCTCACCAAAGATCTTAATCTGTTCGCTGCTGTCACCTGGGGACCTCCGGAGCCAACTAGTCTGTCCGCGTAGGAAGGTGTGATGAAACTCAACTGGGAGCCTGTGTCGACGAGGAACTGCCTCCCCGAGCGTGCGTCCGACAAGTAGAGCAGCTTGTTCTCCTCCCCGAGGGCCGCGGCTGCTACGATCCCCGGTCTTGGCGTTTCCCGAACGCCCGAACTGGCACGGTGGTACACATTTGCGTGCCCTCTCTGCGAAGCGGCGATGGTAGAAACAAAGGACGTCCAATCCGCGTTCCCTGGCCCCTGCCGCCGCCGTCGTCGGTGAGCCTGGTACCGCTGCCTCTGGCCTCCTGTTGTCTCCGGTTGTCGTGCTGAGTTCCGCTGCAGCGGCCGTGGCTGCGCGCCGCTTGGTGGCGTTGACAATCCGCTGCGCCTCTCGGCCCAGCGCGCGGTAGTCCCGTAGGGCCAACAGTGACGAACTGGCCAGGGTCGCTCTCGCTGCTGACGGTAGAGTCCTGAGGAAGAGGTGGGTGAAAATGAAGTGATCGTCGTCAGAGTCTTTCAACCTCAACAACTTCTCCATCAGGTTCGCGGGCATGTCATTTTCCGACTCCGTCAGCGCCAGGAGCCTCTCTGTTCACTCCTCCGCCGAGGGGGTGAATTGCTGGATGAGTGCAGCCTTCAACGTGCCTTATTTGTCGCTGTCTGGTGGCTGGTCGATCAGGCTCTCCACATGCTGGGCTGTGCTGTTGTCCAGCTTTGCGACTACGTGGTAGAATTTTGTGGCGTCTACCGATATCCCCCGGAGGTTGAACTGCGCCTCAATCGCGTTGAACCAGGAGCGTGGATTGTTCTGCCAGAAGTCCGGTAGCTGGACTGTAGCGGCATTCGCTTGGCTGGGGGCTCCTGACGAGGCTGGCCCGGGGGAATTCTCCTCTTGCATGATACGTCTTGGGTCACCAGTGTGGGAATGTGAGAATGACGAGACAGAGTTCTCTCTCGAGTCAGCTTTATTCACATCTCCAACATCACGAAGCAGAAAAAAGAGAGCCACACAGGGAACTCTCGTCCTCAAATCACAGGACTCTTACAGTTTACAAGTCACATGTCTCACAGACCACATTGCATTATAATGACAGTCACAATGCATCCTCTCTCCATGATATCACCCCCACTATCTACAATGCATCCCCTCTTTAATCCTTTAATTATACCCCCACAGTCTCAAGCCTTGCATACCAAAGCTAACACTCTTGCAGCTTCCTGTAATCACCAAGGAAGCTCTGCCTTTGTTCTGATCTAAAATGTGAGTCCAAAAGCAGGTCACGTATGTGTGTCCACCACAATATTACTTTTTTGAGGTGCAAAAGGCTGTGTTCCCACATTTTTGATGCCAAAGTTATTGTTTTTTTAACAAGGAAACATGTCCTGTTTCAGTGACAACCATACGTTCTAAACTAGTACCGGAAGTTGCGGCCTTAATTCACGCAAGGCATCATGGGGGCTAGGAATAAGGTGGATAACCTTTTCATAGAAATTTCTCTGAAAATTTTCATGTATTGGTTTATTGTTTTTATATATATATTTAAACTCATTGCTCATCAATAGTAGAAACACAATTCAGTAAATTAATGACCGTTTTATACTAATTATAGAAAGCAAAATTTGGGTGACTACTCAATATTCTGAAGGCCTATTGGTCCTAAGGTCTAATTGTTAAAAATGGTTCTATGCAGTTGAAACCAGCCCTCAAATAAATAAGTTTACTACAACTCAACCATCCGACATGACATCCTCCCTTCTCATCCACCACACCACATATGTACACACTTTGCATTTAGTGTATTAATGTATATATACTTAATAATATGGTCAATAAACATTAAACATGTCTGCCATAAATAGCATGTTTACTTAACTAATTTATCCCTATGATGGGTGAGACATAAATGCAACTGTGATGATGGAGTGTCACCACTGTTATGATTTATTGTATTGTATGATCATGTTATATTTGTAATGTTGTAAATGTTAGTATAATTATTAAAGTGCACACAGTATTTTGGGATCTGTCTTTGTTTAATTTGAATGCCCTTGGGAGATAATTATTATGGTTAAGTATTTTGGTAAAATAATTGATAAATGATTTATTTCACATACCTTTGCCAACATGCTTCTTGTGGGTGTCTGGGCAAAAGACTCTTTGGGGGTTGAATGCCCTTTTATAGGACACCAGCAGGAAGGAAATATGTATGGTAAGTTAGAGGGGTGGTTTAACATTTGTAAATAAGGGTTGGAACTATTTATTGAATTATTTATATTGTTATTTATTATATGTTATTTATATTTACATTGTATATAGTTGGGGGAATTATTTATGTATTTTTAGATATTAGTGGGTATGTGTTAAGAATGGAAATGTTCATTGTTTTACCTGGGATTATGGTAGGGGCTAATCAGCCCTAATTATCTCGAATACTATATAACAGGTGTGGTTAATGATAAGGGGATCTCTCTTGTTGTATTCTTATTATCCTTGGTATGCTTCTTGGTTGGCGAAGTGTGCATTGTTGAAGAAGAATCGTGTCAGATGTTTTTTTCCTGGAAACTATTTGCTAGTGATGGCAAAAATGGAACGATCGAGAGATCGAATCATTTGGAACAATTGATTCAGAAAAAGAATTGATGTTTTGGAACATTTGAAACATCTCCCCACAGCGACATCTGGTGGCCAAATGTTATAATACTACACTGAACCAGTCAAGTGTTTCCGAGTCTTTATCTCAACGTTTCGTGTTTTGTTTGGGTTTCTAGTATTTGTCTGAAAATATATATTTTTTTCAATTAGTATTTGTAGGGGGTGCTTGTTTACAAAATAGACATCAGTCCCTGTTTTTAGGGGGTGCTTGTGTACATTCAGTTCTTTTTGCCTTCCTGTCAAGGAACAACAAAAAGACTGAGTTAGGAGGAATGCAGCCATGCAACTTCATATATTGTAAATATATGTAAATGTACAACAATATGGCTTCTTTTAGTGATCAAATGCATAATTATTGTAATTAATAATAAAAGTGTATAAATAATAAATGTATACTCGTATGTGTATTAAAAGAACATGAATACATACCATAAACATTACGCTGGCCGTGGCTTGATTCAGCACTCGGTTGTGTTGTGCTAGGAATGCAGGCGTCAGGATGTTTTGTCCGTAGGTGTCTCCACCTACTTGTTGTATTGTTACAAAATGCAAGATGTTGCATACAGTGCATACATTTAACTTTTTTCCCTCAAGAAGGTCATAGTGATCCCAAACAGCTGACCTGGGACGCTTTCTACCACCATCCATTTCCAAATAATGTAAATCCAAAAGCAGCTCAGTACAAGACACTCAGAGAGGCAAGACTTCACAAACAAACTGCACTACAGAGGAGCTTTGAAATGTTTCAGGCATGTGGGCTGATGAACCAGCAGCCAGTCAGGCAAGGACACGAGAAATTAGTATTTTACATATAAAGTATTTATATAATACATAAATTGTGCATAGAATAGGCAATTTAATATTGTGTAATGGCAGCATTTTATTATTCCATTTGAGAAATGGGATAACACAATCATTGCATAAAACAACTGTGAAGTTTGAAAACAGTTGATGACGTAATGGAACGCGAAATGGAACAGTCACGTGACATCCTCTTTCTGATAAAGACCTTGGAACAATGATTTTTATTTATTTTGGATAGATTAAAAGTAAAGATTAAAAAGAAACAGAATAATATAACAAAGGGGAAAAAATCCAACAAGGTCAAATTAGACAATAACTCCTCTGATTATACAGTTCAGCATAAGTTATCCGAAATGGGTGATGGCTGAAGCTGCAGCTTATATTGCAATTCAGTTGCTTATATTGATTCAATTCAGAAGTTCCACCTAGGTTTCGGTATGCACTAAAACACTGTTTTGACTTTGCCATCACTAGTTTTCATATAATAGGCATTTTAATTTTGTGTAATGAAGGTCAGACATCATAGATAAAACTAGAGACACTTTAAATAACTGATTAAACTCATCACCTACACTAACACTAACCTGTCCGGTGTCGCAAAATAATAAACCAAAATAATAACTTAATATTTTTGTTTTGACTATAAAACAATAAGAGCAAAATTAAACACAGGTATGTCCAAAAATTTGATAATATATTTTTTTCTACCTAAGTTTGGAAAAGGACAAAACAAAAATGAGACCAAAAATTTGTTTTTTCTAATTTTATTTTGAATTGGAATTACAAATGAAGGAACCACACACGGATTTGTATTCACTTGCTGAAACAAAAACGACTGTGACGTTTCAAAACAATTGGGGGCGGAATGGAACACGCTATGGAACAGTCACGTGACACCGTCCTTCTGATACAGACCTCGGAACAGCGTTTCGAATCACAAGTTCCGCCTAGGTTCCGGTACGTTCCAAAACACTGTTCCGATTTTGCCATCACTACTATTTGCTTGTAAGATTATTGAAATAAAAATGGACTAATTGAAAATTGAAATCTCGCATCGCCTCACGCTACTTTGTCACAGCAACCTTAATTTTCAAAGAAAAAGTCTATTAATTTAGGCCTAATTAATTTGGTCCTAATTTTCGGATCAATGGACCTTAATAATATGTCTCCCAGTAGACCTACCAGAGTTGGGTTACATCAGCCTTTCATGACTCCCGAGACCTTCGGAATCCGTTTGTCCACAACGTCCTCCTTTTGTCCTCTTTGCTGGCTGATGGGGACTCTATAAATGTATATTTCTGGCAGTCCTTCTCATCTTTCACTAGATGGTGGTGTCTGCATGAGTCTACGCTGCAACTCTGGGCATTTTCCCGATTTTAAAGTGAGATTTAGCAGCTACTCTTTCAGGCTCGTTTGAAAATGGCGGCTGCTCTGCGGCTGCTATCATCACTTTCAGCTGTGACTGACAAAAGGAAAACGACATCAAATGGAATCAGATCCGTTATGTCGTTTTTGCTCAATTTTGATTTTATTTTGACAAGGCGGGAACGATATAACGGCTATTTTTGGTTGTTCCATTTCACAAACAAAATATTAAAAGAACGAAGAGTACAGGGATTATGCTCAAACCCGGTGCACTCGGTAGGCATGGTAACATGTGGCCCGCCTCGAACTTTTGTTACTTTCATTCAGATGCCGTGGACTCTCCGTTAGCCCGCCTGCTTTGACTGCATCCACTGATAATTGCTTAAATATGTCGCATTAAAGAGATCATTATCCACTGTTGATACAATCTGCTCACAATTTGTTTTTGATAATTACACTGCAGTGATAATAGACTATTGGGATTTTGCAGACAGCACAACAAATGGAGTATGTTTTTGTACTTTTTTACTTATTCTTTGAGGGATAGTCAATCCTGCATCCTCTCAGTGAAGCCGCTCTAACGGACTCTCTCTTTGTACTCAGTCACTCTTGTTTTTTTTCTCTGATGCTCGACAGCTGGCTGCTCTTTCCTTCTTTTCCTGTGTCGTTCTGCGCGTCCGCTCCTCCCCCATCCCTCGAACACACACTGTTTTTCATTGTTAGAGATGACAGTGATAATAACTGTGCAAAGAACCCCAACTCACAGCCGACACCACTAGGAGGAAAAAAAGAAGGTGAATGAGAGAGAGAGAGAGAGAGAGAGAGAGAGAGAGAGAGAGAGAGAGAGAGAGAGCAGGTGATGACTGACAGGGATCACAGTGAAACATTTTGAAGCTCTGACTAAATGTCAAATGTTTTTAACAATCTCATTTCCCTTTTTGAGTCTTTAAGTTCCTCACCAATACTAGAGTCTACCTTCTGGAGGAGAAGTTTTAAGTTGAGAAGAGCATCCACACGCTAGCATTTCCTCTTTTTTAATTTTTCAGTGTTTTTGTTTATTTTTTTGTTGTTGTTGTTTCTAACTTTTAATGCCTGTGTGTGGTAGCAGGCCCGACTCTGCCTGTGGCCTTTCAGCGCAGTAAAAAAATAAGGTAGTCGAGCTAAAAAACAACCCGCCTCCTGTTGACCTTTCTGTGTTGTTACTGACAGCCGGGTTTTCACTTCAGCAGACGGCTGTGACAGACACGGTGTGGTGTCATCTCACAGATTCACCGTGCAGAATCTGGCATGTCAACAGCTCAACCACCTTATGCATTTATATGTAGAACAAAGAAAGGGCAAGTGGATACACTTTATTTGAAAATAATGCAAATGTAATCTAGCACTGAGGTTGTTAAAAATTTGATACTAAAAATTAGCATCTGGTTAGATACTGATTCACAGCAATACTAAGAGAATCTTAGAATATTTTTTTTCATAAATATGTTGTTCATCTGTTGTTCTCGACGATGACCAAGGACATCACAGGGAAGAGGACTAGGTGCGATGTGTAGTGAAATTAAAGGGCTTTATAGGTAATTTAATGTTGGTACACATATTAGTGTAAATATGAATGTGAGTAGGAATGAAGATTTACTTTCATCACACTCAGTTCCTCATTAGGGCACCATCCATGTTTTATAGAGGTGGAAACTCTTATGCACAGAGACTTAAGCTTAAGAATTTAGCAATTGGTAAGTTTAACCTTAGTTAATAATCCTATTGAAAATATTTGATCAGTCTCATAATAAACCCTTGTGTGAGTTCTTGTTTCTGATGATCAAGAAGATGGACATGAAATCAAAGAATAACTCCCATATGTCTTTCAATGATTTAATAAGAAATGCCAGAACAGGTTAACATATTTGCTTAACTTTAAAACAGAGAATTCACATGTATCATGGGCATCATAGACTGTTTTTTTCCACAATATTTTGAACTTTTTTTAACAAACATGACACCAACAATCAAACCCTAACACTAAAATAAATTAAAATTAAATGTTCTAAAAACACCAACAACCATTAACAAAACAAGTCAAACAATGCTCCTCTGTTTATTCTAGGTAATCCATTACATAAGTATACATATTATACATTCACCAATTTGGAATTTACAAGGTCCACACATATCATTCACCTTCTTCTTCAGAAGTTATGTTTAGTTTCTTTACATAATCAATGAAAGGTCTCCATATATTCTCAAACACATTTTCCTTTGATTTCAATATGTATGTTATTCTTTCTAGTGGAAGGTTTGTTAACATCTGTCTTAACCACTGAGTCACATCTGTTCTATGAGTCTTTTTCCACAGTAGTGCAATACATTTTTTGGCGTTAAGCAAACTGAGGTCTACGAATGTTCTTTCACTCTTATTAAAATTATGCTTTTCTGAATACAGACCCAACAAAAACAATTTAGGATTCAATATGAATTGTTTTGAAATTATTTTTTCAATTGTTACCCTCACCTCTCCCCAAAACACTCTAATTTTTCTACATTCACATAAACAATGAAATAGAGTTCCTTTACTTTCCATACATTTTGTGCATGTATCTGGTATGTTTTTGTTATATCTATTTAACTCCACCGGTGTAACATACATCCGCATTAACCATTTAAAATGTATCAATTTAAGACGTACATTTATTGATTTGGTTTGAGCTTCTGTGCAAGCCAATTCCCATTGTTCCGCTGAAATTTCAATTTGCGGGTCTTCTTTCCAATAATTCATTCTTTTCTGTGAGTTTTCACTTGAGGATAGTGTCAATGAGTTATAAAACTCTGAAATAATACCCTTTCTCTTACTATTTTTTGTCAGACTTTTTTCCAAGTGTGAATAGGTAGGTTGGGTGAGAGCATTATTTTGATTTGATCGAATAAAATTCCTAAGCTGAAGATATTCAATTCAATTCAATTCAGCTTTATTTATATAGCGCCATTTCACAACAACAGTCATCTCATAGCACTATCAACTGTAGGGGGGAACCCCCACAGTTGCAGAAAGACCCCAGCAATCAGGTGATCCCCTGTGAGCAAGCACTTGGCGACGGTGGAGAGGAAAAACTCCCTTTTAACAGGAAGAAACCTCCAGCAGAACCAGGCTCAGGGAGGGGCAGTCATCTGCTGCGACTGGCTGGGGGGTGAGGGGACAGAGAAGATGAAAAGAACAGACATGTAGAGAGCAAACAGCACGATGGGGACTCAATCTATGGGAGAGAACAAACAAATGTTAATGACCAGCAAAAAAAAATATTTCATAGAGAGTGAGGAAAGGAGTGAGGCCCAGTGCATTACTGGAGGTCCCCCGGCTGACTAAACCTATTAGCAGCATAACTAAGGGAGGGTTCAGAAACACATGATCCCTCCCTAATTGTAGGCTATATCAAAAAGGTAGGTTTTAACCCTAATCTTAAAAACAGAGATCGAGTCTGACTCCCGAATCCAGATTGGCAGCTGATTCCACAGGAGAGGAGCTTGATAACTGAAGGCTCTGCCTCCCATTGTACTTTTGGAGATTCTAGGTATTACAAGTAGTCCTGCATTTTGGGAGCGTAGTGCTCTGTTAGGATAATACGGTAGTATCAGATCTTTTAAATAAAGAGGAGCCTGATTGTTTAGAGCTTTGTAAGTAAGAAGAAGGATTTTAAACTTAATTCTAAACTCTATGGGAAGCCAGTGAAGGGAGGCCAGAACCGGAGAGATATGATCTGAATGAATGAATGAATGAATGAATGAATGAATGAATGAATGAATTTTATTTATTTCGGATAGTACATTACAGGTTAAAAGAAACTGTATAATATAACAACAAGGTCAAATTAGACAAAGACTCCTTCTACTATACAATTCCACGTGAGTTATCCGAAATGGGTGATGGCTGAAGCCGCAGCTTATATTGCTCACCCATATTCCATCCAAGAATTCAAAGGAGAAAAAAGAGAAAACAAGACAAGAGCGATTACAATTTAAAACAAGGCTAAGACAAAATATGACTGAGAGA
The DNA here is from genome assembly GCA_020510985.1 of Pholidichthys leucotaenia. Classification (NCBI taxonomy): domain Eukaryota; kingdom Metazoa; phylum Chordata; class Actinopteri; order Cichliformes; family Pholidichthyidae; genus Pholidichthys; species Pholidichthys leucotaenia. The sequence goes on along the minus strand of CM035843.1, from coordinate 244,452,149 downwards.
AAAAGAAAACTGAGCTAGTCTAAGTTAAGCGGTTACTATTCAAAAACAAATCTAAGACATAGTGTCACAGAGAAAAAAGAAAAACTAAGCTATAACACAACACAGGCTGGAAATGTCAATCCTTATGTGAGTTTACATGTCGTCTTGTAAATATGTTTGGAGTATTTCTTCCTTTAGTTTTTGTTTAAATTGTCCAAGCTTTGTACATGATTTTAATTCAGGTCCAAAATCGTTCCATAATCTGACACCTTGCACTGAAATACAGTGTTGCTTGGTAGTTGTTCTCACTGTAGGCTTTTGAAATATACATGTTCCTCTGAAGTGATATCGTTTCTCCCTTGTTTGGAACAACTTTTGGATATTTGCGGGCAGTGATAGATTCTTCACTTTGAACATTATTATTGCGGTTTTAAAGTCGATCAGATCTTTCAACTTGAGAGTTTTTTGTTTAAGAAAAAGTGGGTTTGTTGGTTCCCTGTAAGCTGCTTTGTTGATTATTCTAATAGCTCTCTTTTGAAGCATAAAGAGTGGATATATGTTTGTTTTATATGTGTTTCCCCATACTTCATTACAATATGTCATGTATGGGAGTATTAATGAATGATACAAGGTGTATAGTGTGGGTTGATTCAGCAAATTTTTCACTCTGTGTAATATTGCAATTGATTTGGATACTTTACCTTTTATATAATTAATATGTGGCTTCCAACACAGTTTGTTATCAATTATTACTCCAAGGAATTTAGTTTCAGATACCCTTTCAATCTCTACACCATTTACACTGACTTTGGGTACTGGGTAGTTGTGATGGTTGTTAAAGACTATAAATTTTGTCTTGCTTAAATTGAGCGTTAATTTGTTTGAATCAAACCACAGTTTCAGCTTTCCTAATTCCTTTCCGAGTGTATCCAGAAGTTGTTCCAAGTTGTTTCCACTGCATAGCAGGTTAGTGTCATCAGCAAACAATATTAAGTCCATTTTTTCTGAAACTTTACATATATCATTTATATACATATTGAATAATAGTGGTCCCAAAACTGAACCCTGTGGGACTCCACAGGTGACCTTCAGTAGCTCTGAGTTTTTGTTGTTAACACATACAAACTGATATCTATTCTTTAAGTAACTTCTTAACCAGGACAGTGCTACCCCTCTGATACCACAATTTTGTAGTTTCTTTAATAATAGATTGTGATCTACTGTATCAAATGCTTTTTTAAGATCCAGGAATACTCCAACTGAATACTCTTTATTTTCAATGGCTGTTGATATTTTTTCTGTAAATTCCATTAAGGCATATGCTGTTGTCCTTTTGTGTCTGAACCCATATTGCTGCTCACACAATAAATCATTCTTCAGTATGAAGTTGTCAATTCTCTCATAGAATATTTTTTCAAGTATCTTGGAAAATTGCGGTAATAGTGAAATTGGTCTGTAGTTGGAGAGTTCCCCTCTGTCGCCTGTCTTGTAAATCGGAATTACTTTAGCTATTTTCATTGCATTGGGAAATATACCTGATTGGAGAGACAGGTTACAGATATACGTCAGTGGTTTCACTATGCATTCGATAACAGTTTTGACTAGTAGCATATCAATACCATCGCAGTCAGTAGATGTTTTACTTTTGAACGATTTAACAATTTCAATGACCTCTCTTTCATCTGTGTTCTTTATGAAGATGGTGTCTTTTACAGCAGTGTTATTGCATATTGAATCATCCGTTGGCACCGTAGTGGGTATTTCTCGGGCCAGTTTAGGTCCAATGTTAACAAAAAAATTATTAAATTCATCTGCAGGTGAAGCTATATTCACATTCGGAGTCGATTTATTATTTTTTGGAGTGTTAGTTGGGTAGCTGGTATTTCTGCTTTTATTTCCAAGGATACTGTTGATTATTGTCCATGTATTTTTAATATTGTCTTTGTTTTTTTCCAGTTCTTTACTGTAATAGTCTCTTTTACTACATCTTATTATATATGTTAACTTATTTTTGTATGTTTTATACCGCTGCTCTGCTTCTTTTGTCCTTTTCTTTATGAAAGCTTTATATAATAAATTTTTCTTTTTACACGCCTTTTGTAGTCCTTTGGTTAGCCATGGTTTGTCAGTAAATTTGTGTTTAAGCTTTTTTTTAACTAATGGGCAGTTTTTTTCATAAAGAGTGGTTACAATGTTTGTAAATGTGTCATAGGCTTCATTTACATCTGATACATAGACTTCTGTCCAGTCTTGCTTCAGCAAGTCCTCTTTAAAAGAACTGATTGCGTTTGGTGATTTGTGTCTGAACGATTTTGAGATTTTTTCTGGGTTGGGCCCCGTGTGGCCATGGATAAGTGCAAAGATTGGCAAGTGGTCGCTTATATCATTTATCAATAATCCACTTTCTATTTTCTTGTCGAGAACATTGACAAACAGGTTGTCAATAAGTGTAGCAGAGTGAGCTGTGATTCTACTGGGATGTGTTATTGTGGGATATAGACTCATGCTGTACATAGAGTTCATGAACTCTGTAACTACATTTTGTTGATGTGGATTAAGTAGATCAATATTGAAATCTCCACAAATTGCTACCATTTTCTTACTAGTAATATTATTGTACAGCTCGACTAATTTATCTCTGAATGTCTCAATGCAAGTTCCCGGCGTTCTGTATATGCAGCTTATGATTAGATTTTTTGTTTTGTCTAGGTCAATCTCAACCAGTAACACATTCCAGAATCCCTGGTAGTGCTGAGGACATTTCATTTACAAGCTTACATCTATATAGGTCATCAATATACAGTGCAACACCACCACCCTTTTTTTGAGATCTGTTAATGTTAAACATCTGATATCCCTCTATTGCCATCAGGGGAGCCTGGTCTGCATTAAGCCAGGTTTCAGAGACTGCTATAGCTGTGAATTTTCTGTTTAGCTGTTTTAAATAGTCCTGAATCTGTGAGAAGTTTTTGTTAAGACTTCTGCTATTGAAGTGTATTATTGACAGTTTACCATCTAATTGCACTTGACTTTTGAATTGCTTTTCAGTGTAATATTCACAGTGGTTATGAATATTATTGAAAAAGTGGTTATCAGGATCAATATCATTCTCCATCTCTTGTGGTTTATGTTCAGCATAGTGGCATATTTTTAGAGTTTGAGTTTCCTCACTCTGTGTTTCATAGTCAGTGTTCATTTGTATTTATCTAAGTCAGTAGCATCTCTGATCATTATACTTTTTGCTTGCTCAGGTGTTCCATTTAGTTTAATCCAAATTCTACAATTTCTTGTCCAGGTTGACTGTATCTTATTATGTTTCTTTAGCATCCGTGCCTGCCGTGCTAATTCAGCGCTTTTTTTTGTCAGGTGTTCATTTAGGTAAACTTGATCTCTCTTTCTAGTACCTGTTAAAACTCTTGCTGCAGCATTTTGGATCAGCTGAAGACTTTTTAAAGATGTTTTAGGACAACCTGATAATAAAGAATTACAATAATCTAATCTCGAGCTAACAAAAGCGTGGATCAGTTTCTCAGCATCACTCTGAGACAAGATGCTCCTAATCTTGGCAATATTACGCAAATGATAGAAGGCAGTCTTAGAAACAAATTTAATATGTGAATTGAAGGACAAATCCTGATCAAAAATAACTCCAAGGTTCCTCACAGAGCTATTAAGAGAAAGAGTATTTAAGAGTATTTAAAAAAATGTGTTCTATTAAGATTAAATTTGGCCCTCAGTTCTTCAAAAGACATTGTTATCTGAACGTGCCAAATATAAGTCTTGAATCTTTTGAATCCCTTTTAAATTCCATAATTTAAATACAGCATCCGCTCTCCCTGGTTTAAAATATTGATTACCCCATATTGGGCTAAATTGTGACAATAAGTGTGGTTCTTTTAAATATTTTTTGATTTCATACCATATTTTGATCATATGCTTTACAATAAGATTTTTAACTTGTTTCTGTAATTTTTTAGCCAAGTCTGAGTATACGAATAAGGGAAGAGGTAAAGGTAAATTGTATGATTCCATCTCCGTCCAGTGAGGGAGATCATTTTATGAAAAATAATATGTCATAGACCTCAGTTGTGCTGACCAGTAATACAACATAAAGTTTGGACATTTCAGACCTCCACGATCAAATGGTAAATATAGTAAGGACAGACGTAATCTAGCCCTCCTATTGTTCCATATAAATTCCACTAACTTTTTTTTAATTCTTGAGAATAGATCTGAAGGTGGTGGTAAAGGAATGTATTGAAATAAATATAGTATTTTGGGTAAGATATTACTTTTAAGTATATTAATTCTCCCAATCATCGACATTGGTAGTGACATCCATCTCTGAAGTAACTCATTAATGTCTGTCATTAAGGCTTCATAGTTGATACTGGCGGCTGATTCTAACTTAGGCACAATTTGAATTCCTAAGTATTTAAACTGATTTACAGCATTGAATTGATTTACCTCAGGAGCTGGGTGCTTTCTCTGGGTCTCATTTAGCATTAATATTGAAGATTTAGTTTTATTTATTTTATATCCTGATATTTCCCCAAAGTTCTTTATTAAATTTAACAAGGTCAGAATTGATTTTTTAAGATTCGACATAAACAAAATTATGTCATCAGCATACAGGGAGATTTTATGTTCTGTTGGTCCTACTTTAATTCCATATATTTGTGGATGTAAACGTACTGCCATCGCTAAAGGTTCAATTGCCATAGTAAACAGTAAAGGTGAAAGTGGACAGCCTTGTCGGCAACCTCTATTAATTTTTATTGATTTTGAGATATTGCTATTTGTTAGGATTTCTGCAGTAGCATTATTGTATATTATCTGAACCCATTTTATGAAATTCTTTCCAAGTCCAAACCTTTGAAGAACTTCAAAAAGAAAGGGCCATTCGACCCTATCAAAGGCCTTTTCAGCATCCAATGATAGGAGAGCTGTAGCCGGTGCTTCTTTATTAGAATAAATAATATTAAATAGTCTTCTTACATTATGGAAGCCTTGTCTTCCCATTATAAAGCCATTCTGATCTCGGTTAATAATATTTGGTAATATTTCTTGTAGTCGTCTTGCTAAAATTTTACAGATTATCTTAAGGTCTGCATTTAATAGACTTATTGGTCTCATGTTTTCAAATTTATTAGAGGGTTTACCTGGTTTTGGCAATAGTATAATTAAGGCATTATTTATATATGGCGGTAATTTACTATTTTGAAATGCTTCTAAAACCATTTCCAAAAATGGTTTTATTAATTTATTCTTAAATTTTTTATAGAGGTCAACTGGAAGACCGTCAGGTCCCGCACTTTTTCCTGATTTCATATTATCAATGGCTAGCCCAACTTCTTCTTGACTAATTTTTGACTCCAGTATCTCCCTATTTTCATTTGGAATACACGGTATAGATAATCCGTCCAAAAACCCATTTAGTTTTGTTAAGTCAGTTTCATTTTTTGTATCATATAGCTTTTCATAATAATCTCTAAAGGCACTGTTAATTTCTAAAGGATCTACGACTGCCTGTCCGTTACTTATAATACTGGTAATTGGTGTTTTAAATTCTAATTGTTTAATCTGCCATGCCAATAATTTTCCTGATTTTTCACCTTGTTCATAAAAGGTTTGCTTCAATCTTAGAAGACTCGAGGTAGCTCTATTTGCTGATTTTTTGTCATATTCAGCTCTCAGAATCAGTAATTCATTCTCTAATTTTGGATTACTTCCTGCATACACTTTTTCTTGAAGAATTTTTATTTTACGTTCCAATTGGACTCTCTCCTCTCGAGTCTTCCTAGATTTTGAACCTGTGTAACTAATAATATGCCCCCTAATAAAAGCTTTGGAGACTTCCGGTTATGGCGGCCGCCTAGGACACGTATCACTCTGCTCTGCTCCTGGAAATAAAGATTCGGCAAATAACTCTCTCATTTGGAACAGAACTTTTCCCAGCATTTGGGTGAGGATATGCCGGGGAAGACTAAGGCTGGGAAATCAAGCGGGGGAAAAATTGAATCGCCGAAGCAGTCCAAATTAACGGACTTTAAAGTTTGTGGCGCAGTAGAAAAAGCTGCGGATATGGCGGATGAAACTAGCGGTGGTGCGGTAACTGCTGATGATGGCGGCACAGGTGCAGTGCTGGCTGCCATTAGCTCAATGAGAGCTGACTTTTCCGCTAAACTTGATGGGATTATGGCAGCGTTGGATGCAATGAGAAAGGAGTTGGGTGACTGCGTGGAGCGAGTGACGCAGGCGGAGCTTTGTGTTTCCAGTGCGGAGGATGAAATCAGCGGACTTCAAATAAAGGTGCGCACTTTGGAAAAAAAAAATAAAGATCTGGAAAATAACGTTCTGGACTTGGAGTCCCGGTCCAGACGGAACAACCTGAGGCTGGTGGGTTTACCGGAGGGAGCTGAAGGTCGTGATTCATGCTCCTTTTTGGAGGGGTGGATCCCGGAGGCGCTGAACAACGCGGAGCTAAAATCATCAGTCGTCTTGGAAAGCTCCCACCGAATTGGCCCACCGAGAGGTAACAAGGCAGCACCGAGGACGTTAATTATGAAGTTTCTCAGCTACAGAGACAGGATGACGATCTCCAACGCGGTGCGGGCCAAAGGAGAAATTAAATACCAAGATCAGCAGGTGCGGTTCTACCCAGATTTGGCCTCAGGAATCCAACAATTAAGGAAGCAGTTTGACCCCATCCGTAAAGAACTGCGCAACCTTGAGATTCGTCATGGAGTGATTCACCCTGCAAGACTTCTGGTCACATATGAGGGCAGAACACACATCTTCAAGACCCCCGAGGAGGCCCAGGAGCTCATCAAGAAGATCCAGAAAGAGACTGGTGGGAGCTAAGCATGAACAGAATATAGGGTAGAATATTTGAGCATTTAACTGATTAGAAGCATATAACAAAATTACAAAATATAGATTGTATTACATATTAAAAAAAAAGTACAAAATTGCTATAAAATTTTGGAGTTAAATTGGAAAATTACAGAAGAGAGTTAATGTTACGTTATTAAAAGCAGTAGAGTTAGGGTGATTGGGAGGATGAAGAAGGAGTGGCTTTGGCTGATCCTCGTGGGTGTGGAACGGTCGATGGCTATATCGGGAGACGGAATTTTTCTTTTGTTTTTGGGGGGATTGCCACAAATGTGGGAAGGGGGAATTTGTTTGTGTGTAGTTTGTAGGGTGAATGTTCAACCACTCATTTTTTTGCTTTTCTGTTTGAGCATGTTTACACTGCAAGGTAATCCCAAACTCCCTATTGATCATAAATCAAAGCGTTAATCTTAATTTAACTTCATGGAATTGTAGAGGTCTACAAAATTTTAAAAAAACTTAATCAAGTTATGAATAAAATAAAAGACATGGGTTCAAAAATTGTGTTTTTACAAGAAACTCATCTAATAGAGGAGGATGTAAAAAGAATTAGGAGTAGATGGCAAGGAAATGTTTTCACCTCATCATTTTCATCCCGAGCCAGGGGAGTTATGACTCTCATACATAAATCAGTCCCATTTCAAGTGAAAAATGTAATTGGAGACAAATTTGGAAGATATGTAATCATTCAAGGATCTTTGCTATTAGAAAATATAAATTTGGTGAACTTATATGGTCCCAATATAGATGATCAAAAGTTCTTTGCCAATTTATTTCTTATCTTATCATCACTTACAGGGCAACATATAATAGCAGGGGATTTTAATTGTACATTGAATCCCGGTATAGATAGATCAACAGGACTGGACTGTACGCACAATGGATGTAGGATGACCATTAATCATTTTATGAAAGAATTGAAATTGATAGATATATGGAGAGAAATGAAACCACAAGTTAAAGCATACTCTTGTTATTCCAATACCTACAAGACATTCTCACGTATTGATTATTTTTTGATCTCCACAGAATTATCCTGTCCTGGGGCAGCGCCTTGATCCGATGGAGGAGATAGGAGAGAGAAGGACGGTGGCTAAACTGTCATCTCTGCTGGAGTCCGAGTTCCACCCTATGCAGGACATACTGAATGCACTGAGGAGCTCATTTAGCAGCAGACTACATCATCCCAGGTGCACAACCGAGAGGTTTCGTAGGTCCTTCCTACCAACGGCTGTCAGACTGTACAACCTAAGCAGGGCTGCTCGCAGAGATAGCAAAAAGACGTAACAAACTAATAGTTTTTTGAATGCAAAAGATGCAATAGACTTACACAATGGTCCTCTCCGGCATACAACTAGGAACATACCGGTCGCTATGGAGGGTGAGAATATGTATGGGCACATAATCATACCATGTAGGATAACTAAGTAGACGGTTATGCTGTTTCATTCCATCTAGCAACAATGCTCTGCACTGTGTGTGTTTATATATTTGCATATTTATTCCATCTAGCTACAATGCTCCGTACTGTGGGTGTTTATATATTTATATATCTACATATTATTCCATCTAGCTACATTGCTCCGCACTGTGTGTGTTTATATACTTGCATATTTATTCCACCTAGCTGCAATGCTCCGTACTGTGGGTGTTTATATATTTACATATTTATTCCATCTAGCTACAATGCTCTGCACTGTGTGTTCATATATTCATATATTTATTCCATCCAGCTACAATGCTCTGCACTGTGTGTCTGTGTGTGTGTGTATATATATATATTTTATAGTAATACGTACATATGTTTATTAGCTGCTCTTGCTTGCTTGTTTTTTTTTTCTTGCCTTCTGATTGTTGCTCTGAGTGTTGCTATCCCTGTGCTGTTGCAATCCTGGAATTTCCCCATTGTGGGACTAATAAAGGCTTATCTTATCTTATCTTATCTTATTAAGGTCCAAGATTCAAAACTGTTTTTATGATAACATCTTGATCTCTGATCATGCACCCTGCTGTCTAATATATGTAGATAAGAAATTGACAAAGGAACCAGGTAGATGGCAATTTCAGCATAAATGGCTTCAGGATGAGGAATTTGTTAAATACATAGAAAAACAGATAGCTGAGTTCTTTGATATCAATACTACACAAACATCAGCATGTGTAAAGTGGGAGGCTTTCAAAGCTTTTATTAGGGGACATATTATTAGTTATACAGGTTCAAAATCTAAGAAGACTCGAGAGGAGAGAGTCCAATTGGAACATAAAATAAAAATTCTTCAAGAAAGAGTATATGCAGGAAGAGATCCAAGGCTGGAGAACGAATTACTGATTTTGAGAGCTGAATATGACAAAAAATCAGCGAATAGAGCTGCCTCGAGTCTTCTAAGATTGAAACAATCTTTTTATGAACAAGGTGAAAAATCAGGAAAGTTATTGGCATGGCAGATTAAACAATTAGAATCTAAAACACCAATTACCAGTATTATAAGTAATGGACAGGTAGTTATAGATCCTTTAGAAATTAATAGAGCCTTTAGAGATTACTATGAAAAATTATATGATACCAAAAATGAATCTGACTTAACAAAACTACATGGGTTTTTGAACGAACTATTTATACCGTGTATTCCAAATGAAAATAGGGAGATACTGGAGTCTAAAATTAGTGAAGAAGAAGTTGGACTAGCCATTGATAATATGAAATCAGGAAAAAGTGCAGGACCAGATGGTCTTCCGGTTGACCTTTATGAAAAATTTAAGAATAAATTAACAAAACCTTTTTTGGAAATGGTTTTAGAAGCATTTCAAAATAGTAATTTACCATCATATATGAATAATGCCTTAATTATACTGTTGCCAAAACCAGGTAAGCCCTCTAATAAATGTGAAAATATGAGACCAATAAGCCTATTAAATGCCGACCTTAAGATAATCTGTAAAATTTTAGCAAGACGAATACAAGAAATTTTACCAAATATTATTAATCGAGATCAGAATGGCTTTATAAAGGGAAGACAAGGCTTCCATAATGTAAGAAGACTATTTAATATTATTTATTCTAATAAAGAAGCACCGGATACAGCTCTCTTATCACTGGATGCCGAAAAAGCCTTTGATAGAGTTGAATGGCCCTTTCTTTTTGAAGTCTTACAAAGGTTTGGACTTGGAAATAATTTCATAAAATGGGTTCAGATAATATATAATAATGCTACAGCAGAAATCCTAACAAATAACAATATTTCAAAATCAATAAAAATCAATAGAGGATGTCGACAAGGCTGTCCACTTTCACCTTTACTGTTTACTATGGCAATTGAACCTTTAGCGATGGCGATACGTCTACAGTCACAAATATATGGAATTAAAGTTGGACCAACAGAACATAAAATCTCCCTGTATGCCGATGACATAATTTTGTTTATGTCGAATCTTAAAAAATCAATTCCGACCTTGTTGAATTTAATAAAGAATTTTGGGGAAATATCAGGATATAAAATAAATAAAACTAAATCTTCAATATTAATGCTAAATGAGACCCAGAGAAATTACCCAGCCCCTGAGGTAAATCAATTCAATGTTGTAAATCAGTTTAAATATTTAGGAATCCAAATTGTGCCTAAGCTAGAATCAATCGCCAGTGTCAATTATGAAGCCTTAATGACAGATATTGATGAGTTACTTCAGAGATGGATGTCACTACCAATGTCGATGATCGGGAGAATTAATATACTTAAAAGTAATATCTTACCTAAAATACTTTATTTATTTCAATACATTCCCTTATCACCACCTTTAGATTTATTCTCAAGACTTAAAAAAAAGTTAGTGGAATTTATATGGAACAACAGGAGGGCTAGATTACGTCTGTCTTTATTATATTTACCATTTGATCGTGGAGGTCTGAAATGTCCAAATTTTATGTTGTATTATTGGTCGGCACAACTGAGGTCTATGACATATTATTTTTCATCAAATGATCTCCCTCACTGGACTGAAATGGAATCATACAATTTACCTTTACCTCTTCCCATATTCATATACTCAGATTCGGCAAAAAAATTACAAAAACAAGTTAAAAATCCATTTGTAAAGCATATGATCAAAATATGGTGTGAAGCTAAAAACTATTTAAAAGAACCACAATTATTGTCACAATTTAGTCCAATATGGGGTAATCAATATTTTAAACCAGGGAGAGCGGACGCTGTATTTAAAGTATGGAATTTAAAAGGGATACAAAAGATTCAGGATTTATATTTGCCATGTGCAGAAAACATAATGTCTTTTGAAGAGCTGAGGATCAAAGTTAATCTCAATAGAACACATTTTTTTAAATATCTTCAACTTAGAAACTTTATTCGATCAAATCAAAATAAAGCTCTCACTCGACCTATCTATTCATCCTTGGAAAAAATGTTGATGAAAGATAGTAAAAGAAAGGGTATTATTTCAGAGTTTTATAACTCATTGACACTATCTTCAAGTGAAAATTCACTGAAAAGATTAAACTACTGGAAAGAAGATCTGCAAACTGAAATTTCAGAGGAACAATGGGAATTGGCTTGTACAGAAGCTCAAACCAAATCAATAAATGTACGCCTTAAATTGATACATTTCAAATGGTTAATGCGGATGTATGTTACACCGGAGGAGTTAAATAGATATAACAAAAATATACCAGATACATGCACAAAATGCATGGAAAGTAAAGGAACCCTATTTCATTGTGTATGGGAATGTAGATTAATAAGAATGTTTTGGGAAGAGGTGAGGGTAACAATTGAAAAAATAATCTCAAAACAAATCATATTGAATCCTAAACTGTTTTTGTTGGGTCTGTACCCAGAAAAGCATAATTTTAATAAAAGTGAAAGAACATTCATAGACCTCAGTTTGCTTAATGCCAAAAAAATGTATTGCACTATTATGGAAAAAGACTCATAGACCAGATGTGACTCAGTGGTTAAGACAGATGTTAACAAACCTTCCATTGGAAAGAATAACATATATACTGAAATCAAAGGAAATTGTGTTTGAGAATATATGGAGACCTTTTATTGATTATGTAAAAAATTTAAACATAACTCTTGAAGAAGAAGGTGAATGATGTGTGTGGACCTTGTAAATTCCAAACTGGTGAACATAATATGTATACTTATGTATTGGATTGTCTAGACTAAACAGAGGAGCATTGTTGAAGATTTGATTTAGTTGGTGGTTGTTGGTGTTTTTTAGTGCATTTTTTTTTGTAGTACTTTAGTGTTAGTGTTTGATTGTTTGTATCATGTTTGTTAAAAAAAAAAGGTTCAATAAAGATATTGTGGAAAAAAAAGCTTTGAAAGCTTCCCACTTTATACATGCTGATGTTTGTGTTCTATTGATATCAAAGAATTCATCTATCTGTTTTTCTATGTACTTAACAAATTCCTCATCCTGAAGCCATTTATGCTGAAATTGCCACCTACCTGGATCCTTTGTCAATTTCTTATCTACATATATTAGACAGCAGGGTGCGTGATCAGAGATCACAATGTTATCATAGAAACAATTTTGAATCTTGGACCTTAATTCTGTGGAGATCAAAAAATAGTCAATACGTGAAAATGTCTTGAAGGTGTTAGAATAACAAGAATAGGCTTTGACTTGTGGTTTCATTTCTCTCCATATATCTAGCAATCTCAGTTCATTCATAAAATGATTAATGGCCATCCTACATCCATTGTGCGTACAGTCCTGTCCTGTTGATCTATCTATACTGAGATTCAATGTACAATTAAAATCCCCTGCTATTATATGTAGCCCTGTGAGTGATGCTAAAGTAAGAAATAAATTAACGAAGAAGTTTTGATCATCTATATTGGGACCATATAAGTTCACCAGATTTATATTTTCTAATAACAAAGATCCTTGGATGATTAGATATCTTCCCAATTTATCTCCAATTACATTTTTCACTTGAAATGGGACTGATTTATGTATGAGAGTCATAACTCCCCTGGCTCGGGATGAAAATGATGAGGTGAATACACTTCCCTACCATCTACTCCTTATTCTTTTTACATCCTCCTCTATTAGATGAGTTTCTTGTAAAAACACAATTTTTGAATCTATGTCTTTTATTTTATTCAAAACTTGTTTAAGTTTTTTTAGATTTTGTAGACCTCTGCAATTCCATGATGTTAAATTAAGCTTAACGCTTTGGTCTATGATCAATAAAGAGTTTGAGATTACCTTGCAAAGTAAGCATGCTCATACAGAGAAGCAAAAACATGGATGGTTGAACATTCATCCCACAAACTACACACAAACAAATTCCCCCTTCCCACATTCGTGGTAATCCCCCCAAAATAAAAAAAAAAATTCTGTCTCCCGTTATAGCCTGAATCTGCTCCTCCCCCGTGAGGATCAGTCAAACCACTCACTCTTTCTCCTCTCAATCACCCTGACTCTGCTACTTTTAATGACATGACAATAACTCTCTTCTGTAGTTTTTCCAACTTAACTCCAAAATTTTATAGCAACTTTGTACATCATAGTTTTTTTTTATACAATACAATCTGTATTTTGTGAACTTGCTGTTTGCTTCAGATCAGTCAGATGCCTGTGCAAATGCTTAAATATTCTACCTTATATCTTGTTCATGCTTCATGCTTAGCTCCCACTAGTCTCTTCTTGGATCTTCTTGATGAGCTCCTGCGCCTCCTCTGGGGTCTTGAAGGTGTGTGTTCTGCCCTTATATGTGACCAGCAGTCTTGCAGGATAAATCACTCCATGACGAATCCCAAGGTTGCGCAGCTCTTTACGGGCGGGGTCAAACTGTTTCCTTAATTGTTAGATTCCTGCGGCCAAATCTGGGTAGAACCGCACCTGTTGATCCTGGTATTTAATTTCTCCTTTAGTACGCGCTGCGTTGGAGACCGTCATCTTGTCCCTGTAGTTGAGGAACTTCATAATCAGCGCCCTCGGTGTTGTCTTCTTATCTCTCCGTGGGCCGATTCGGTGTGCGCTCTCCAAGACGACTGATGACTGCAGCTCTGCGTTGTTCAGCGCTTCTGGAATCCACTTTTCCAAAAAGGAACACGCATCCTGTTCCTCCGCCCCCTCCGGAAGACCCACAAGCCTTAAATTATTCTGTCTCGACTGGGATTCTAAGTCCAAGACGTTATCTTCCAGACGTTTATTTTTTAATTCCAATGTTTGGACCTTTGATTGCAGGCTGGTGACATCATCTTCAGCGTTGGAGATCCGGACCTCTACCTGCGATATTCACTCCATACAGTCGCTTGTTTCTTTTCTCATAGCTTCTATCGCTGCTATAATCCCATCAAACTTAGACGAAAAGTCTGGTCTCATAGCGCTGATGGCAGCAAGGACTGCATTCGTTCCTTCGACAGTTACCGCCCCGCCGGTAGCTCCCTCCTCAGCCATGGTCACTGGCGATTTATCTGCTGCGTCACGAGCGTGGAAATCTGTTAACTTGGGTTGTCTCGACAAATCAGTTTTTCCTCCGCCTGATTTCACAGCCTTAGTTTTTACCATATCCGCCCTCAAACGCTAGAATAGGTTTTTGTTCCAGTTGGGAGAGTTTTAGCCTACTTTTTTATCATTAGGAGCAGAGCAGAGTGAAGCACACCCTCCTATGCGGCCGCCATAACCGGAAGTCGGCATCATAGACTGTTACTGAGTTACTTATGAATCAAGCATTTGTGGAACCACATGAAGCATAGTTTAATTTGTCAGTATACTGGAAATTGGAAAACCATAAAATAGCAGTGTTTGAGAAAAGTGGATGCGATTTTATGAAGAAAATGATAATTAACTTTATAAAAAAAATTAGAATATTTGTTTTACTCTGAAAAAAGAACGTAGATTAATGAAAGACAACATACATTTTGAGATTCTGATAGGTGTTTGCATAAAATTAGGTTCAAAGAACTTATACAAGGAATATTCTGAAGACAAGTGTAAATTACATAACAGACCGTCAGCCGCAGAAACTTTGCGTCCCCGTGGGTAGTAGGCGGGTCCACCGGATTCTGTTCAACTTGACCAGGAGGGTTTCTTTAGGGAGGCTGGCAGACAGACTCCTTACCACTGTTATGGCCTCCTCCCAGGATCACAAAGGCTGGTCTCCAGCAAGCTGGGCGAGGTCTTCTTTGATGCACTGAAGAAGGAATTAGTTTACAGTGCAAAGTCCCATCAGAAAGTCAAATTACATCACAAACTCATTTCTTCTGATGTTGGTGGTTTAAATGAGTTGGTTTAAGCGTTAAAAAAAAATTAAACAAAATCTTCTTGCACGATGATTTAAAGAAAAAGAATAAAATAAGAAAAATGAATTTTAAAGAAAAGAAACAGGATTTACACAGAGCATGACAGGCTCTGGGCCCTTCTTAAAAAGATAGGAGAACTGGAGAGCAGAGAAACTCTTTACAGCTTTGGCCAACCACACCCAAGCAGACTCTAAACAAAAAGCAATAAAACTTAAGTTTTCTCTAGTGTTGCAGGGTGGTCCCAAACTTCATGAGACCTGAGGGGGGCCAATTATATTTGAGCTTCTTCCAACAAAGATCATAAACTCGACCTAAAAAGGGAAATGCAATGAAGCTTTGAACTCTATTGGTCAGTTAAAGTGCAGCTATGGTCTGAAGAATGAGGAGGGGAAGAGACATTTGATCTGAGAAGTGAGACCCCCTTTTAAGACACGTTGCTGAATAAAGCATAAATTCCTTAAACTTTAGTGACTAAGATATTCTACTTAATAATAAGATAGCATAAAATGCATCTACCTTGTAACTGCAATTAATTTGTGATAGTATGCATGGAAACAATTGCTTCTTGAAAATAGCAGAACATATCACAATCATATCAAATCGAATCATATCAATAAAACATTTGAAACCCATATTGTCCGTCTCCAGAGTTCAATCATGTCTTTGTTGGCAGATACTGTCTTAAGAGAAAGAATATGAGTTAGTTCATAGTCCATAAGGCAAAAATTCCTGATTCGTCCACCAAGATGGCACAGTGAAACTGGTTGTTAGAATCTTGGTTTCCCCATCTGGTTTATGTCGCTCAATAAAACTGTCAATTAGAACATTCCTTTACCAAAGAGTCTTGGAGAAAGGGATTAACTTCCACTTTATGGCTGATGGATAGGGTTACAGCTGTGGTTCTTGGGTGAGAGAAGCAGTCTCAAAAGCCAGACTTTTGAGTGAAACAATTTTTCTGCAGCATAGAATGATTTTAATAAATTGGAACTCAAGGTCACGCTACAGGTGTGTCCGATTGTGGCTGATCAGTCCAATGTGAGTGCGGAAGGCTCTGCTGTAGGTTGGGCACAGGTGGTCTGCGTGGGCAGAAGATACGGGGTGGCTCTGGACTTGCAAAGCTCACATTTTCTCTGGACCACGGCAATCCTGTTCAGCTCAAAGGAGGCAGCACCTTTACTGGTACGGCTACGCCAGTCTGGTCAGTCTAGCACTAGGGTCTCCCAGGTGTCAGGACTGATGTCAAAGCTCTTCAGGGAGGTCTTAACAGTGTCTTTGTAGCGCCTATTCTGAACACCTTGTGAGCGCTTGCCCTCTGCTAGTTCGCCGTAGAACAGTCTCTTTGGTAGGCGTGAGTCAGACATACGAACAAGGTGGCCAGCCCACCTAATCTGGGCTCTCTTGAGCAGGGTGTGGATGCAAGGCAGCTCAGCTCGGGAGAGGACCTCTGATAGATAGATAGATAGATAGATAGATAGTTTATTTCGAACACAAAAAATATAACAAAAAACAAGCAAATAGCAAATGCAATAAAGTTACAGTATACACTGTTCGAAAGGGAGAAGGAAGAAGTGAACACTTATTAATTCCAACTCCTCTTTTCCATCGATACACCCATGTGAAATGGGTGTATCCCTGACCTCTGTGTCAGGGATTTTGTCCTGCCAGGTGATCTTCAGGAGCTTTCTGAGGCAGTTTAGGTGGAAGCGGTTTAGCTTTCTGGCATAGCGCTCATAGACTGTCCAGGTCTCACAGGCATACAGTAGGGAAGGTAGGACAACTGCCTTGTACACCTTCAGTTTTGTGGTCAGCCTGATGCCTTTCCTTTCCCACACTGTTACACGTAGCCGTCCAAATGCTGAGCTTGCCTTGGCAATGCATGAATCGACCTCATCGTCGATGTTGACAGACCTGGAGAGTGTGCTGCCGAGGTACGTGAACTTGTCGACAGCCTTGAGAGTCTCCTCATTGACAGTGATGGCTGGTTCCACGTAAGTTTTCTGCGGTGCGGGTTGGTGCAGGACCTTGGTTTTCTTCATACTGATTGTGAGCCCAAAGTTGTTGCAAGCAGTGGAGAAGCAGTTCATGCTCTGCTGCATCTGGGCCTCCGTAGCGGCATTGAGTGCGCAGTCATCTGCGAACAGGAAGTGGCGCATTGAGTCCCCTTCCATCTTGGTTTTGACTTGGAGCCTCCGCAGGTTGAAGAGCCTGCCGTCCATCCTGTACCTGATCCTGATGGCACTTTCTTCATCATCGCAGAAGGCGTCAGACAGCATGGCTGTGAACATCATGCTGAAAAGTGTGGGTGCGAGTACACAGCCCTGCTTGACCCCGTTGGTAACTGGGAAAGCTTCAGAGGACTCGCCATCATCCAGTACTCAAGCAAGCATGCCATCGTGGAACTGGCGCACCATGCTGATGAACTTGTCCAGGCAGCTGAACTTCGCCATGATCTTCCACAGCCCCTCACGACTGACGGTATCAAAAGCCTTGGTCAGATCTACAGATGTTGTGTAGAGGTCCCTGTTCTGCGCTTGACACTTCTCCTGAAGTTGGCATGTGGTGAAGATCATGTCAGCAGTTCCACGACCCTCTCTGAAGCCACACTGGCTCTCTGGCAGGTGACCACCTTCCATGTGCTGAATGAGGCGGTTGAGAAGGACTCTTGCGAGGATCTTGCCAGCGATGGCGAGGAGAGAGATTCCACGGTGGTTGTCGCAGGACTGCCTGTTTCCTTTTCTCTTGTAGAGATGGACAATGGAGGCATCCTTGAGCTCCTGGGGGATAACTTTCTGCTGCCACATGGTCTGAAAGAGCTTGGTGAGTTTCTGTATTAGAACTGGTCCTCCTGTCTTGTAGATTTCAGCTGGGATGGAGTCAGAGCCTGGTGCTTTGCCATTTGAAAGGAGTTTGATTGCTTTTTGGACTTCTGATTCCGTTGGAGGTTCTGCCAGAGACATGTTCACCTCTACTTTGGGCATGTGAGTGATGGCTTCTGCATTGATGGACGAAGGTCTGTTCAGGACGCTGCTGAAATGTTCTGCCCATCTTTCCAGGATTGCATTCTTGTCAGTGAGGACAGTGGACCCATCACCACTGAGCAGTGGTGATGTTCCAGAAGACTGAGCCCCGTAGATGGTCTTAAGGGCATCATAGAAGCATATGGAGTTGTTGCTGTCAGCGTGCGGCTGTATTTCATCTGCCTTTTTGCTGAGCCAGAAGTCCTGCATCTCGTTGAGCTTTGCCTGCACCTTTCCTTTGATGGAGTTGAAGGTTGCCTTCTTAGAGGCAAATCTGCTGTTTTGCTGGTACACTCTGTGGGCTTCACACTTCTCGTCAAGCAGCTTTTGAATGTCCTCATCATTTTCATCAAACCAGTCTTGGTGTTTGTGTGTGTTCTGGCCCAGAGGAGTGAGTGAGGTGCCGTACATTGTCTCTGAAAGCTGCCCAGTCTTCTTCTGCTCCGTATGCCCCAAGGTCGAGCTGACTAAGCTTGCTGTCCAGGTCCTCACTGAGGTTCTGTCGCACAAAGTCCTGCTCCAGCTTGCTGACATTGAGTCGCTTGTTTGCCTTTTTCCCCTGTGGACACCGTTTGGGCTGGATGTGCATGTTGAGCTTTGAGAGAATGAGTCTGTGAACCATCCAGCAGTTTGCGCCACACATCGCCTTCGTCACTCTAACGTCCTGCCTGTCTCTCCTTCTCACAATGATGTAATCAATCAGATGCCAGTGCTTGCTGCATGGATGCATCCAGGAGGTCTTGTTGTGATTTGGCAAGCGGTAGACGGTATTAGTGATCAGAAGGTCATGAGAGGCGCACGTCTTCAGCAGGAGAAGACTGTTGCTGTTGCACTTTCCAATTCCATTTCTCCCAAGGACTCCCTCCCATGTCTGGTAGTCAGAATCAGAATCAGAATCAGAATCAGGTTTATTGCCATTGTTCATGTAGTACACAAACTAGGAATTTGTCTCGGTACAATGCTGCAACATTAAACATGATAAGATAAGAGAAATAAACTATACATGTAATAAAGTGTAGGATAAGATTAAGTGGTACTGGTCAACAGTTAAAATATATATATATATTAGCCAGCAGCAGATACTGTGGAGAACTATATAGTGCAGTCGGTAATGCAGGAAGAAAACAGTGATGATTGACATGAGTCTGGTTGAGCTGCTGTACATGGTGCACGAGAGTCACTTAGTGTTCAGCAGTCTAATGGCAGAGGGGAAGAAGCTGTTCATGTGATGGGAGGTTTTAGTCTGGATGGACCGAAGTCTTCTACCAGAGGGGAGGGGGGCAAACAGTACATGACCAGGGTGTGAGGGATCGGCTATGATCCGGCCAGCACGCCTCCGGGTCCTGGAGATGTACAGATCCTGGAGAGATGGGAGCTTGCAGCCGATCACCTTCTCAGCAGTGCGCACGACGCGCTGCAGCCTTAGTCTGTCCCTGGCAGTGGCTCCTGCGTACCACACGGTTATGGAGGTGGTGAGGATGGACTCGATGATGGCTGTGTAGAACTGCACTAACATCTTGGTGGGTAGCTTGAGCTTCCTCAGCTGCCGCAGGAAGAACATCCTCTGCTGGGCTTTTTTGATGAGTGAGCTGATGGTCAGCTCCCATTTGAGGTCCCTGGTGATGGTAGTGCCTAGGAAGCGGAAGGAATCAGCAGTGGTGATGGGAGAGCCTGAGAGGGTGAGGGGGGGCAGAGGAGTAGTGACTTTCCTGAAGTCTACAATCATCTCCACTGTCTTCAGAGCGTTCAGCTGCAGGTTGTTATTGCTGCACCAGGACGCCAGCTGGGCCACCTCTCTCCTGTAGGCGGACTCGTCGCCGTTGGAGATGAGCCCGATGAGGGTGGTGTCGTCCGCAAACTTGATCAACTTGACAGACTGGTGGCTGGAGGTGCAGGAGTTGGTGTAAAGGGAGAAGAGTAGGGGGGAAAGTACACAGCCCTGGGGTGATCCGGTGCTGATGCTAGTATAGTCTGAGACAGTCTTTCCCAGCCGCACATGCTGCCTCCGGTCCGTCAGGAAGTCGATGATCCACCTGCAGAGGGAGTCAGGCACGTTGAGCAGGGACAGCTTGTCCCGGAGCAGAGCGGGGCGGATGGTGTTGAATGCGGAGCTGAAGTCCACAAACAGGATCCTGGCGTAGGTTCCCGGGGAGTCCAGGTGCTGCAGGATGGAGTGGAGGGCCAGGTTGACTGCATCGTCTACAGACCTGTTGGCTCGGTAGGCAAACTGCAGCGGGTCCAGGAGAGGGGTGGTGATGGACTTGAGGTGGGACAGGACCAGGCGCTCAAAGGACTTCATGACTACAGAGGTGAGCGCTACAGGTCTGTAGTCATTAAGTCCAGTGATCCGTGGCTTCTTGGGGACAGGGATGATGGTGGAGGATTTGAGGCAGGACGGCACGTGGCATAACTTAAGGGAGGTGTTAAAAATGTCTGTGAATACAGGAGCCAGCTGTTTCGCACAGAGTCTCAGGGTGGAGGGAGACACGCCGTCTGGGCCGGGGGCCTTGCGCGGGTTCAGTCTGGAGAACTGTTTGAGCACATCCTGCTCACTGATGATAAGGGGAGGGGGGAGGTGGGGGGGGGGGTGCCTTAAATGAAGTAGGGAATGTGGAGGCTGTGGAGCTGGAGGGAGGGGGGGAGTTGGACACAGATGACGAGGTGTCAAAACGGGCATAGTGTTGGGACAGTCTCTGACAAAGGGCTTTGTCATCCTGACCTTTAGGAGCCTGAGGCCGATAGTTGGTGATCTGCCTCAGTCCTCTCCACACGGAAGCCGAATCATTAGCAGTGAACTGCTGCTGGAGTCTCTCTGAGTACACAGATTTAGCCCTCTTCAGCTCTCTGTTAAACCGGTATTTAACCTCCCTGTAGCAGTCCCTGTCTCCACTTTTCAGCGCTGCTTCCTTCTCCTTCCTGATCTGTCTGAGCTTAGCTGTGAACCAGGGTTTGTCATTAGAGTAACTCACCCTGGTGCGTGATGGAAGAATGTTCTCTTCACAAAAGTGGATATATGAGTTCACAGTGTCCGTGTACTCATCCAGATCATGCGTGGCTCCTTTAAGCATGCCCCAGTCAGATATTTCCATGCACGTTTCCAGCTTCTCCTCAGCATCACTGGTCCGTATCTTCGTAGTGCTCACAACAGGTTTAGTGAGCTTCAATCTCTGTCTGTATGTGGGAATGAGGTGAACCATCACGTGATCAGATAATCCCAGCGCAGCTCGAGGGACAGCGTGATATGCGTCTTTCACTGTGGTGTAACAGTGATCCAGTGTGTTTAATCCTCTGGTGGGGCATTTAATAAACTGTTTGTAGCGGGGGAGATCGTGGCTCAGATTGCACTGATTAAAGTCGCCAGCCACAATAATCAGCGAGTCTGGAAAACTCCGCTCTGTGTGTTGAATGTGATCCGCGAGCACGCGCTGAGCTTCGCGCGTGTCCGCGTCGGGAGGGGCGTACACAGCGATCAGTATAAAAGAAGCAAACTCCCGTGGGGAATAAAAAGGCTTGCAGTTGATAACAAGAAATTCCAAGGCAGGAGAACAGTGTTTGGAAATTACCGTTACATCAGAGCACCAGCTACAGTTGATGTAGAAGCAGACACCGCCTCCTGTGGTCTTGCCGGAAAGCTCTGTGTCACGATCAGCACGGAAGAGCTGGAAGCCGTCGAGGCGCAGCGCGCTGTCCGGTATATTTTCCCGGAGCCAGGTCTCAGTAAAGCAGAGGACAGCTGAGGAGGCGAGGTCCTTAAAACGCATCAGCAGTCTCAGTTCATCCACCTTGTTAGAGAGAGAGTTGGTATTGGACAGAAATATGCCAGGCAGCGCCGTTCGCGAGCCTCTCCTGCGAAGTCGTACGAGAGCGCCCGCTCGTCTTCCTCTCTTCCGCCGTCTCACTTTCCGAGCCAAACAATAAACCAGATCGGCGGCAGGGGCTAGAAAAACTGGGAGGAGGTCCGTGGGGGTCAAAGTCCTGATATTTAAAAGTTCTTCACGGGTATAAGTGCAAGCAGACACACAATTGACAAACAAAAACAAACAAAGAGCGCAGCGAAGCACCATGTCGACCGCTGTGGGCGCCATCTTGGATCTTCACATGTCTGGTAGTCTGTACCAACTCTGGCGTTGAAGTCTCCAAGAACAACAAGTTTGTCCTCCTTCGGTACACCTCCAATGGGAGTCTCTAAGTCCTTGTAAAACTTGTCTTTAATCTCATCTGGGTTCATCATGGTGGGGGCATATACTGATGAATGTGGCATGGCATTTTCCTCGGAAGGGGAGCCACAGGGTCATGAGGTAGTCATTGGTTCCTTTGGGGAGGCTGGTAAACTTGTGGATCAGATTAGATCTGATCACAAAACCCACTCCTGCTTCACAGCGTTCTTCGCTGCCTCGGCTGCTCCAGAAAAAGGTGTAGCCGGCTTTGACTTCTGTCAGCTGACCTTCGTCTGCAAACCTGGTCTTGCTCAGAGCTGTGATGTGGATGTTGTACCTGCTGAGTTCTCTTGCAACAAATGCTGTCCATCTTTCAGGTCTGTCTGCTTTGGAGCTGTCCATGAGCGTTCACACATTCCAAGTGCCAATGGTGACTGATGTCACCTTAGTCGATTTCTTCTGAAAATTTCAACCGCTAGGGTGGGATCCCCGCCAGCCATGGCTTGCTGGCCAGGGTGTAGCAAAGCAGGCTATGTTTAGGGCACCTTTTCTAGCCCCTTCCTCAGGCCATGGAGGTGAGCAGAGCAAATCCTAAAAAAGGCTGCTCACAGACACTCAGGGGCTGCCGAACTCCACTGCTGCTTCGGTCCAGTAGGGAGCGACCCTATGCCCTGGGCTGCCTCTGTGTGGGATTGTGGCTATAGCTTCCAGTGTATCCGCACCTGCTGCTTTGTCACTTGCCCATCACCACAGGCACCACAGGACTTGGGGGGGGGGTGAGAAGGAAATGGGGGGGGGGGGGGTGATGTCTTGACTTGTGTGTGAATTTGATTTAAATGAAGAAGAGTTGTGCAGGATCGTCAGCCTTAAGGTGTGTTCACATCAAACGTGAACGGGCGAATTTTTGGTGTGGCATAATTACATTATAACTCAATGTAAACACACAAACAGACATGAATCCCCCTTCTGAGTGAGATGCAGAGAGGCAAAGTTGCCTTTAAAACTTCTGCAGCTGCGTTCAACCTGCTGCGGAAATTCCCAAAATAACATCATGCTTATGTTTACATTGTCCAACTGGGGGCTCACCTGAAAATGTTGTCTCAAGCCTCCAAAAGTTCACAAGATGAGGGGTGTTTACATTGCTAGCTTGGTAGCTTGTCCATGACAGGAAACCATAGGTAAATAACAACAACATCCCGATTCAGCTGAAGGGCTCCCGGTCCTCCTGAGTGTCCAGGTGAGTGAGTCAAGTTTTCAAACTAGTTTACTCTGCAATGGTGATACCTTTACTCTGGTGGCGACAGAATATCAAAGCTAGCAGCTGGCTAGCTAGCTAGCTAGCCTGGGATGCGAACGTACAACTGTGCAAATTCGCATGTACTCCCGTCTTCCCATTCACTTTGTATGGATTTGTGCTGCCCGTTAGTGTTTGGTGTGAACGCACCTTCACTCTCTCATCCCAGCCTATCTGGATCCAGTGGCAAGACGTAGTCAAGACGGCTGGAGATAGGTTAGGATGCAGTGGATGGCCAGCAGTGTCCTACGTGTCTCACTGTGCCCTAGTTGTGCTCCACAGCGCTTTGCTGGGTCTGCCTTCCTGCCCGTTGAGCGAATCTGGTGGTTTCCTCCGTGCAGTCCACTGGGACTAGACTACTCATGCGTAGGTAGACAAGCCTTACCTCACTGAGCGTTTCAAACCCGTCAGCTATCCTCACCTGGTTTTGCCCACCAGTCAAAGCGGTTTACTGAGGTGTGGTCGCTGTTGCATGCAAACAGCTACTCGGAGCCACAGGTGAGAGTTGAGTGCCAAGTGGGAACCAAAGCGGACTGACCACCCAGAGGTGCGACTGTTGCTCCGTCAGAGGTACTATCCCTTCCTGACACTCCATACAGTCCTTTCATAAATATATACCTACTATAACAGTTACCATTTCTGTTTTTAGCACTGCTTGACAACCTAAAAAGAAATTTTAGTGAATAGTTTGATTACTCTTAGTTGAGCAAATATTTTGAAGAAAAACTAGGTTTGATGCTGCTTCGACCCAGTGGAGGTGATAGGAGAGATGAGGACTGTGGCTAAGATGTCATCTCTGCTGGAGTCAGAGTCCCACCAGATGACACACTGAGTGCACTGAACAGCTCGTTTAGCAGCAGGCTGCTCCATCCAAAGTGTATGAAGGAAAGGTTTCACAGGTCCTTCCTACCTGCTGCTGTCAGACTTTACAATCTGCGCTGCTCATACAGACCATACAAAACACTACTATTTTGCACAAATAAGGAACGTTCCTTTCTAATCCACTGTTAATTTCATCATTATTGAAGGTTTAACAACACTGTTCTCGTTCAACTGTGAAATATTGTTTATATATATACACACATACATACAGTACATACACCGAGGAAAATAAGTATTGAACACATCATTTTTCTCATGAAACATTTCTGATGGAGCCATTCAATAACAACCCAAGTAATCCATACATACAAAGAAATCAGGGCACCTGTTCACAAAACAAGTTATATTTAATAAAGTGGAATGACACAGGGATTAAATATTGAACACGCTTGGTGAAATTCACTGAATATTTAGTAGGAAAACCTTTGTTGGTAATAATAGCTTCCAGACATCTCCTGTATGGAGAAACTAGGCACAGGTATTGCTCAGGAGTGATTTTAGCCCATTCTTCCATACAAACGGTTTTCATTCTTGAAGGTTCCATGGGTGTCTTCTATGAACTCTGATCTTCATTTCCATAGATTTTCAATTGGATTCAGGTCAGGTGACTGACTGGGCCAGTCCATCCATCCATCCATTCATCCATCTTCTACCACTTTTACGGAGGTCCGGGTTGCGAAGGCAGCAGTTCAAGCAGAGAAACCCAGACCTCCCTCTCCTCAGCCACCTGCTCCAGCTCTTCAGAGAGGATACCAAGGCATTTCCAGATCAGCTGGGAGACACAGTCTCTCCAGTGAGTCCTGGGTCTGCCCCTGGGTCTCCTCCCAGTGGGATGTGCCCAAAACACCTCAAGTGGGAGGCGTCCAGGAGGCATCCTGACCAGATGCCCATACCACCTCAACTGGCTCCTTTCAATGAGGAGGAGCAGCGGTTCTACTCTGAGCCTCTCCTGGATGACTAAGCTCCTCACCCTATCTCTGAGGGTGAGTCCAGCAATCCTACGAAGAAAGCTCATTTCAGCCGCTTGAATCCACGATCTTGTTCTTTCGGTCATTACCTAAAGCTCATGGCCATAGGTGAGGGTAGGAACGTAGATTGACTGGTAAATCGACAGCTTTGCCTTAGAGCTTAGCTCCCTCTTCACCACAACAGACCGGTACAATGTCTGCATTACTGCAGATGCTGCTCCGATCTGTCTGTCAATCTCTTGCGCCATTCTCCCCTCACTCGTGAATAAGACCCCGAGATACTTAAACTCCTCCACTTGGGGCAGGAGCTTGTCCCCAACCCAGAGCGGACAATCCACCTTTTTCTGGCTGAGGACCATGGACTCGGACTTGGAGGTACTGATTCTCATTCCAGCCGCTTCACACTCAGCGGCAAACCATCCCAGTAAGACCTGTAGGTCATTGCTGGATGAAGCCAGCAGGACAACATCATCTGCAAACAACAGAGATGAGATCCTGTGGTCAACAAGCATGACACCCTCCGTTCCCTGGCTGTGCCTACAAATCTTGTCCATAAAAATTATGAACAGGATCGGTGACAAAGGGCAGCCCTAGCAGAGTCCAACTCTCACTGGGAATGAGTCCAACCGAGTGTTGGCAACATGAACCAAACTTTCACAGCGGTCGTACAGAGACCGAATAGCTCGTAACAGCAAGCCCGATACCCCATACTCTCGAAGCACCCCCACAAAAAACCATGAGGGACACGGTCGAATGCCTTCTCCGAGTCCACAAAACACATGTAAACTGGTTGGGCAAACTCCCACGAACCCTCAAGGATTCTCGAGAGGGTAAAGAGCTGGTCCGATGTGTCACGGCCAGGACGAAAACAACACTACTCCTCCTGAATCCAAGGTTCGACAAACGGCCAGACTCTCCTCTCCAGTACCTTGGCATAGACCTTCCCAGGGAGGCTGAGGAGTGTGATCCCTCTGAACTTGGAGCACACCCTCCGGTGTAACCATGACAGCCCTACAACTTCCAGAGCCTTGAGGTACTCAGGGCGAATCTCGTCCACTCCCGGGGCCCGGCCACCAAAGAGATTTTTAACCACCTTGGCGACCTTAGCCCCTGTGATGGGTGAGTCGTCCCCCTCGTCCACAAGCCCTGCTTCCTCTGTGGAAGGCGTATCAGTGGGATTGAGGAGATCCTCGAAGTACAGTATTCCTTCCACTGCTGGATGATATCCCCAATTAAAGTCAGCAGTGCCCCATCCGCACCATACACAGTGTGGACAGGGAGCTGCTTCCCCCTCCTGAGCTGCCGGACAGTTTGCCAGAATCTCTTCAAGGCCAACCGAACGTCTTGTTCCATGACCTCACTGAATCCCTCCCATACCCAAGTTTTTGCTTCAGCAACCACCCGAGTCGCACTCCGCTTGGCCTGCCGGTACACCTCAGCTGCTTCGGGAGTCCCACAAGCCATCCAAGCCTGATAGGACTCCTTCTTCAGCTTAATGCCCCCCCACCACCACCACCACTGGTGTTCACCACTTGGTTCAGGGGTTGCCACCACCAGATGCCCCGACGACCTTGCAGCCGCAGCTCTGGGCAGCTGCTTCAACAATGGAGGTGGAGAACATGGCCCATTCAGACTCCATGTCTCCAGACTCCCTCGGAATGTGCTCAAAGTTCTTCCAGAGGTGGAAGTTCAAGACCCCCCAGACAGGGGCCTCTGCCAGATGTTCCCAGCACACCCTCACTATACATTTGGGTCTGCCAGGTCTGAATGGCATCCTCTCCTGCCATTGGATCCAACTCACCACCAGGTGGTGATCAGTTGACAGCTCTGCACCTGTCTTTACCCGAGTGTCCAAGACATACGGTCACAGCTCTGATGACATGATAACAAAATCGATCATTGATCTGTGACCTAGGGTGTCCTGGTGCCAGGTGCACATATGGACAACCTTATGCTTGAACATGGTGTTCATTATGGACAAACTGTGGTTAGCACAGAAGTCCAATAACTGAACACCACTCGGGTTCAGATTGGGCAGGCCGTTCCTCCCAGTCACCCCCCTCCAGGTTTCACTGTCGTTGCCCATGTGCACATTGAAGTCCCCCAGTAGGACAATGGAGTATCCAAGAGGAGCACTCTCCAGCACCCCAGTCAGAGACTCCAAAAAGGGTGGGTACTCTTGGTGGGTATTGGTGCACAGGCACAAATTATGGTCAGGACCCGTTTCCCAACCTGAAGGCACAGGGAAACAACCCTTTCGTCCACTGGAGAAAACTCCAATATAGAGGCAGCAAGGTGGGGGGATACAAAAATACCCACCCCTGCTCGTCGCCTCTCTCCCAGGGCAACTCCAGAGTAGACCAAGCTCCAGCCCCTCTCCAGGAGACTGGTTCTGGAACTGGAGCTGTGTGTTGAGGTGAGGCCGAGTGTATCTAGCCTGTATCTTTCAACCTCATGCACCAGCTCAGGTTCATTCTCCACCAGAGAGGTGACATTCCACATCCCAAAAGCCAGTTTAGGAAGCCTGGGATCAGACCACCAAGGTCTCTGCCTTTGACCGCCACCTGATCCACATAGCACCGGACCCCCATGGTCCCTCCTGCAGGTGGTGAGCCCACTGGAGGGCAGACCCATGTAACTCCTTCGGGCTGAGCCCGGCCGGGTCCCATGGGCGGAAACCCGGCCACCAGACGCTAGCCATCGAGCCTTTCCCCCAGGCCTGGCTCCAGGGTGGGGCCCTGGTAACCCCATACCAGGCGGGGTACACTGAATCCTTGTTCTAGCATTCATCATAAGAGTCTGTTGGATCATTCTTAGTCTGGCCCTTCACCCATGATCAGTTTATCTTGGGTGACCCTACCAGAGGCAAACTGCCTCGGACAACATAGCTCCTGGGATCACTAGGGCACGCAAACCCCCCACCACGAAAAGGTGACGATCCATGAGGGGACTGGGCCAGTCTAGTACCTTTATTTTCCTTTTCTGGAGCCAGTTGAAAGTTTCCTTGGCTGTGTGTTTGGGATCATTGTCTTGCTGAAATGTCCACCCTCATTTCATCTTCAGCATCTTGGCAGATGGCAACAGGTTCTTATCAAGGATGTCTCTGTATATTTGTCCATTCATCTTTCCTTCAATTATATGAAGTCTGCCTGTACCATGTTCTAAAAAACACCCCCACACCATGATTGGATGTGCAGTGCCATTTCTCCTCCAAATATGCTGTGTGTTGTGGCATCCAAAAAGTTCAATTTTGGTCTCATCTGACCAAACTATATTCTCTCAGTATTTTACTGGCTTGCCCAAATGTTGCGCAGCAAACTTTAAATGAGCTTCATCATGTTTTTTCTTCAGCAATGGAGTCTTGCAAGGTGAGCAGGCATAGAGCCCATGCCATTTGAGTGCATTACTTATTGTTTTCTTTGAAATAGCAGTACCTGCTAACTCCAGGTCTTTCTGGAGCTCTCCATGAGTGGTCTTTGGCTCTTGGATAACTCTTCTGATAATTCTTTTGACTCCTCTGTTAGAAATCTTGCAAGGAGCTCCTGGTCGTGGCTCGTTTGTGGTAAAATGACGTGCTTTTCACTTCCGAATGATGGCTCCAACAGTGGTCACTGAAACATTCAGCAGTTTAGAAATGCGCCTGTAACCAATGCCATTATTATGTTTTGCAACAATAAGGTTGCGAAGGTCTAAAGAGAGCTCTTTGCTTCTACCCATCATGAGTTCTTTGTGGTGTGACAATCTCATATTCACAGACCTTTTTAAAGGCTATCATTTTTTCCCCTGTAGCATTGCGAATATCAAGCATTTTCTCAAGTAACAGTATTGAGTTTTGAATTGCATGCTCACAGCCATTTCTAACCAAACACTAAATTGATATATGAGAAATCAGTTTCATCCCAAGCAAATGCTATGCAGATTTAGAAGGAAAGAAGAAGCCATCTCTGTTGTCATTCAGTCCATCATGTACAGTAGAATGAAATTACATTTCTCCTATCTACAATGTTAATCACATGTAGAATCAGAGAGGTCGCTTCCATGCAAGGTGCCACCATAAACATCTTCTCCTTTCCCCATTCTATTTCAGAGCACCAAGCTAGAAGGCGGGAAGTACCTTTTTTATATGGTCTTTGGTATGACCCGGCCGAGATTTGAACCCACGACCTCCCAGTTATGGGGTGGATGCTCTATCACCTAGGCCAACACTCCGGTAACAATCAGGTTACGATCAGGTTCTCTCTCAGCTTGT
The DNA here is from genome assembly GCA_020510985.1 of Pholidichthys leucotaenia. Classification (NCBI taxonomy): domain Eukaryota; kingdom Metazoa; phylum Chordata; class Actinopteri; order Cichliformes; family Pholidichthyidae; genus Pholidichthys; species Pholidichthys leucotaenia. The sequence goes on along the minus strand of CM035843.1, from coordinate 244,422,436 downwards.
TTATATTTACAACTTTTTTGTTAGAAATTTACAGATTTTTTTGTGTCATTTGATGATTTTTTTCCTTTTAAATTTGCAGCTTTTTTTCTTGCAAACATGCAACTTCATTCTCAGATTTTTTTTTTTTTTTTGTCAAAACCATAGAGTTCACTGCATGGCCAAAAGAACCACGTGTGACCCCAGAGCCCCAACCCTTTTTTTTTTCCCAAGGTTTTTCAGTTTATTTTAAGTACACGTGATTGTAGGTGTAGAATCAGCTTGTCCCTCAGCTCCTCTATCAGTGATGTGAATATAAACCTCGTCTAACATAGAATCATTTAAAAAAAAATAAATAACCAAACTCATGTTGATTTAGCTTTCAAAGAAATATTTCAACAAAGTAATAGAAACAAAAGAAAAGCTGTTCATATCCAAAAAGTGGCTTTTTAGAATATTCTTCACTAAAAATAGTTTCTTTAAATTCCTAAATAGAATTTTTTTTACTCAAGGGTAGTGAATGTTGGGAAGTAGCTTTAAAAAGTCCAAACTGACAAGAGTTTGCTGAAAAAAGTGAATTAAATTATTTGAAGTGAGTTGTGGTGAGAAAACAACCTCAAAAAAAGGATAATTTTCTCTCTTCTGTCATATGTAAGCTAAATATACTAGAATTAATGTCAACAAGATCCTTTCAAATCTAAAGGCTAATTTGGATTTAGAGATGCACAGTTCTAATAAAATGTGCATTTATTTTAGATTTTGGTGGTTCTGTGCTCTGTGGCACAGGTGTGGCCAACCTCTGATTGGAAGGTCAGTGGTTCAGTTCTCTCTCTGCATGTTGAAGTGTCTTTGAGCAAGACACTAAACCTTGAGTTGCTTCTGGTGAGTCAGGCCAGTGCCTTGCATGGCAGCTGCTCCACCATCAGTGTGTGAATGGGTAGATAGCAGGATCTGTAAAGCACTTTGGCCATCCAGAGATGAGAAAAAAAAAGCTATATAAGTGAACACCATATACCATTTTAGGGATAATAAATAACAAACCATTAAGTTAGATTCAGGGGCTGTGCACACGACAACGTTTTTACTCCCAACCTGTGGAAGTTTGTCTACAGTTTAGCTGTCCATGCATACTGGGGGTGTGAAAGTGTGGAGATTTGAATCCAGTTTCCAGAGTGGAGAGATCTTCTCTGCACTATTTTTTTGCATCCATGTGCACAAAAATAAAGAGCAATGGTTTGTTACAGCCCCAGTTTACAATAGATTTCAGCCAATCCACCTACCAAGGAGCATTTATTTCTCACAGAAAAATATAAATATGGAGATTGTCTTTCTGTATTTCTCACAGAAATACAAACTCAGTGATTTAACTTTAAGCCTGGTGTGTGTACAGTTAGGATTAGTTTAAAAAAGGACTCTTATTGTATCTGTAAAATGCTTATTTTTACACAATAGATGTAGCCTTGTATATTTTTTGATTGAGTGATTTTATTTATAGAAAAAAATCGTAAAAATTTTAACCAAGGAGAATTTACAGACTAAAATACATCCCTAGATTTAATGCCTACCTTTAATGAATGATGAAAAAAAATCACTGTGGATGTTTTAAATCCAGTTTTGTGCTGCTGTGCAAATGATGTGATGTCAGCTGCAGCCAACATCACATCATATCATTATTTTTTCTTACTTGTAATGCTTTTGTAAAAGTTATGACTGAAGACTCCTTATCAAATATTCAAACTAGCTGTCAGTAAGTCAGATTTTTTTATTGCCTAGAATTTTTTTTGTATACTTTATTAATCCCATAGGGAAATTCAGGGCATCCACATGGATGGATGAGGCAGCCATGGTGCGACACCAATCCCGTCACCATTCAAGTACACATTCACACCTAGGGCCAATTTAGGGTCTTCAATTAACCTAACTTGCATGTTTTTGGCCTGTGGGAGGAAACCAGAGTACCTGGGGTAAACCCATGCAGACACAGGGAGAACATGCAAACTCCACACAGAAGGGTTACTGATGGTCAGGGGGTGGATTGAACCCAAGACCTTCTTACTGTGCTGCCACAGTGCTAACCACTGCCCTACCGAGCTGCCCAATTATACAAATTATTTATTTATTTAGCTTATTTATTTATTTATTACTCCCTCATCCTTTCATCTTAAAAAAAGAATATAAATATTTCTTGCAGATTGAATCTGGCTTTTATATTTATAATCCAAAGTCCCTAGTAAAGCTTCTACTTGTCATCCGTTAGTTCCAACAGCAGTTTTCACACCTTCAGTGGTTCCATGTACATATGTGTTTGCTTCTGTGACGTGTCATGTGCACACAGATGTTTCTCTCTGGGTCTAAACGAAAACTCTGTCATGTGCCTTAGATATCCTAAAATAATAAATAAATAGAACAAAATAGAATGATCCACAAAGTACAAAATGCTAAGTTTTACGTTACATATCAATGTTCATTCTCTAAAAGTGTCATGAATTGCCCTTTGGGGCAGAGAGGTGAGACCCATACACTGAACTGTGAGTTTGTGAGGTTTATTGAAAATAACAAAGCATATGTTCAAACTGTGCTCTAACACAAAATACAAACAATAAATAAACTTACTAATGAAGATCACCAGAGCGAGGCAGGGCTCTGGTGGAGACGAGAAGAAACTCCATCAAGACAGTGGCAACAGGAAATAAAAATAACTGCCCTTAAATAGGATCAAAAACAATTTACATAATCAATGACATGTGGGTCACATGAGCGGGCAGAAGGAAACAACAATTCATAATTAGGACCAGCTGGGAGCAGTGAGAGAGGAGCGTATCCGGAGCTGACAGCTGACAGGGCAACACCCACATGGAGCACCATTCCACTGACAAATGTCAACCAGTGAAAGAACAGTAAAGATATAAAGAATAAAATATCAACCAAAGCAGACTAAGATATAAATACAAATTAATACAAAATAAAAGTGTAACAAAACTAAAACATAAGCAGGAAAATAGCACACAGAACAAGAGTTACAGAAACCCAAAAAGCACAAAACACAACAAATATATAAATATAGAGAAAAAGCCATGAGACTGAGCAAGGCGGAAACATCCTGTGCTCAGCTCACGACAAAGCCCTCCTCTCAAGGGGTGGACACCAGACACCCCAGGGTAACATCAAAAGAAAAAGACCCCCCCCCCCCCCCAATAGGAGCACAACACTAACCCACCCTGGGTGGGTGGTGGGGGGAACAGACTAGGAGGGAACAAAACAAAAAAACCCCGCTCAGGACCCACACCAGGCAAAACCCCAACTGCCTAGGCCCCCTGGACCAAAGAGCTGGCCAATTCAGGTGGGTGGCCAAAGTCCCAGGCCCAGCAGATGACATGATAGAGTCAGGTGGCCTACCAGAGAATGTGGGCCACCCAATCCTGCGGCACAGTCTGTCGGGCGGTCTGCCAGAGTATTTTAGCCACATGAACAGAAAGGGTGGTCCAGGAGGTGGCTGCCCAACCAGAAGAACCAATGGTGGGCATGATGGAGAAATTGGGGAACCCAAGCTGACATCAGGGTGAGGAGAGGGAACCATGACGGCGTCTGGCAGAGGAGGGGGGACCATAATGGTGTGAGGCAGTGGAGGGGGAACCACGATGGCGTCAGGCAGAGGAGGAGGAACCACGACGCCCTCAGATTGGCCTGTAGCACCCTCAGTGGTCCCGGACTGGGCCACAGCTACACCCTCGGTGGACCCGGACTGGACCAAAGCTGCGCCCATGGTGGCCTCTGAGCTGAAGCGTAATGCCCATGGCTGGCCCACAATGGAGCGCAGCACCCAAGTTGGTTTCAGACTGGGGCGCAGCACCCACAACGGTCCCTGACTGGTAAACAGCACCCACGGAGACCCGGACTGAGGAGGAGCTGCACCCACAGAGGTCCCGGGCTGGGACGGAGCACCTGCGACAACCTCAACCAGAGGAGGAGCAGCACCCACGGAGGTCCTGGGCTGGGACAGAGCACCCGCGACGACCTCAGCAGGAGGGGGAGCAGCACCCACAGAGGTCCTAGGCTGGGACGGAGCGCCCGCGGTGACCTCAGCGGGAGGAGCTGGACCTGTGAGGATCTCGGGTGGCAAGCCGGGACCCACGGAGACTTCTGGCGGAGCTGGACAATCCTTGGTGACCCTGGGGAAAAGCTCAGGCAAGAGAGGCAGAGAAACAGGGTTAGGGTCACCGGCAGCAGTGGAGCCCGGCGAGGTGAGCTCAGGTGCAGCTGATGGCTGCACTTGGCTCTCCCCACTAAGATCCCAACAAGATCTCTCTAAAATTGAGACAATGAAAACAAAGGAGAGCACTTGCCTGAGCTCAAGCTCCACCGCCGTCCAGGACTCTGTCAATCGAGGCGATGGTTCTTTGGGCCTGGCCTTCTGGAGGCCCAACTCCAGCTCTGGTGTGGCAGCCTCTGCAGCAGGCATGGTGGTCGATTCAGTCCTGGGACCCCCCAGCGAGGTGACCTACGCAGGTGGCTCACCCTGCGTGGTGACAGGAGATCAACTTCCTGCTGGTGCTGAATCCTGCTCAGCTGAAGCCCGGGGATGCTCTTTCGTTGGCGCAGGCATCAGCTCGGTCTCAGTGCTCACCCTCCATCCAGAGCATGGCTGCGGGGCTGAAACCAGGTTCTCCAGGGCCGCAGGCTCCTCCGAGGTCCAGCAGCTTAATCCTGGGGCCGGCGGACACTCAGGGGGCAGAGGAGGAGACACGGAGAGAGCAGGTAAAAAGTTTATAGCTGCAGCAGGCGGTGAGGACTCAGAGGCCTGAATTGGCTGAGCCTCACCACCGGGAATCAGGCAAGGTATTTCATGTGTCAATGACAGATAATGAAAAAAACACTTGCCTGTTTTCCCGGGGCGTGAAGCTTTCTGCTGCAGTTGGGTGGAAAACAGCCCTCTCCGTGACTTCAGTGGACGTGGGCCCCTCAGTGGAACGTGGAGGAGCCGCCCCTGCAGACACGGTGACAGGCAGAGCCAGGAAGGAAATGATCAGCCTCTCAGCAGTGGGAGGAATCGCCGAGGGGAAGCAGGAAACAGCAGCTGAGGAAAGAAGGGAAGCTGGCGGGACAGTCGGAGAGGAAAAACACTGAGAATGCACTGCTGAGGGAGTCTTCTGCCCTGGCGAAAGGGAAGTTACTGCCTGAGAGGCGGGAGTATTCCTCCGGCGGCCCGGAGCTGGATGGCGGTGTCGTGGAGCTGGAGCAGGAGTAGGCGCATTGGAGGCGAAGAAGGGCGTCTTCCGTGGAGTGCGCTTCCGTGTGGGTGCTGGGTTCACTGGAGATGGACCCCATGTCAGCCCAGGGAAAGACTGTTGCAGCATGGAGAGCGTGGCCAACAAGTCCACAAACTGGGCATGCCTCCACAACCCTGGGTGTGCCTCGACAATGCCAGTCGCCACATCTACATTCTTCCAGATCTTCTTTGGGCTGCGGGAGGCAAGGGCTTCATCCACAAATCCCTGGATAAATTCGGCTGCCCATTCCTCCTCCACACTCGGGGATCCTGCTGCCGATCTCCCTCTGACTATTGGAGGTCGGCGTGCTGGGGACATGATTCGCTACACAAATAGGTGAGAGAAAAACAAAAACGGCCAAAAATCCACAAACTCACAGCAGCCGGGTCGCTTACTGGCCGCTGTCTTCTGTCATGAATTGCCTTTTGGGGCAGAGAGGTGAGACCCACATGCTGAACTGTGAGTTTGTGAGGTTTATTGAAAATAACAAAGAATAAGTTCAAACTGTGCTCTAACACAGAATACAAACAACGAATAAACTTACTAATGAAGCTCACCAGAGTGAGGCAGGGCTCTGGTGGAGACGAGGAGAAACTCCAACAAGACACTGGCAACAGGAAACAAAAATAACTACCCTTAAATGGGATCAAAAACAATTTACATAATCAGTGACAGGTGTGGGCCGCATGGGCGGGCAGAAGGAAACGATTCATAATTAGGACCAGCTGGGAGCAGTGAGAGGGGAGCGTAACTGGAGCTGACAGCTGACAGGGCAATGCCCACACGGAGCACTATGCCAATGACAGCTGTCAACCAGCAAAGGAACAGTAAAGATATAAAGAATAAAATATCAACCAAAGCGACTAAGATATAAATACAAATTAATACAAAATAAAAGTGTAACAAAACTAAAACATAAGCAGGAAAATAGCACACAGTACAAGAGTTACAGAAACCCAAAAAGCACAAAATACAACAAATATATAAATATAGAGAAAAAGCCATGAGACTAAGCAAGGCGGAAACCTCCTGTGCTCAGCTCATGACAAGAAGAACCATGAAAAGTAACAGAACATCCTTATCCAATTAATCAGGACATCAATCAAATTAATTAATTAATTAATTAATTGTTTAACTAATTACTGATTACTTAATTAATTAGGATGTTAAGAAAAGCAGCTAAATATTCATCAATGTATATTAGCACCTATTTGTTTGTGGTTTGGCATTTTTAAAATAAAGAAGACCCCACCTGAATAAAAACTTTATTTGGATTATTTGCAGTGATTTTCAGCCTTTGTGCCTGGTGTGCCTTGAAAAATTGTCTGCTTCAGAAGGGTTGTCTGATTTTTTTTCAGTTGGTCCAAACAAAATTTTTTGGGGAACCAGCCAAGTGAAGTTGGACAGTTTGCCAGAAATGAACAATTTCTTTCAGCACACCTGGAGTCCTTACACCTTAAACCTGAATTTTGTTTTAATTAAGGAGTGATCATTACTCTTTCTTTTGTGTTTTGTAAGAAAATCAGCTCATTACTAAAATCGGCTTAGTTATCTGAACTGGTCAGTTGAAATATACAGTGCACTGATCATGTTAAGTAGAGATAACTTATTGGGCCCTATTAGTATGATCGTCCTAGGTGGCACTGTTGCATCCCCTTACATAAAACTGCTTTTGGACAATCAGCCTTCTCATACAAAGCTATAACGGAATGGAACAAGCTCCCCACTGATTTGAAGACCAGAACAAATTACAGAGATTTTTCCACAGAGACTAAAAAATGGATTTTAAGTAATCAAGCCTGCCAGCATTGACTCTCTCCCTTAAACGGAATTTGAAATTGTACTCTTAAATTGTTTTTATGTGTGCTGTTCTCTTATCTTTTTACCTTTTAAACTTACTCCCTGCTTGTTTCAGGGACAACAGACTCTGAAATCCGACCTGAATTGCTTTCTATATATTCTGTTTTTATTTTAAAATATTCTTGCCTGCCTCAGGGACTATAGATGGAAATTAGTGAGAATGCTATAATCTGGTACAGAGCATCTTTACCCTGTGTTTAATGTTTTTTTCTGTACATGGTTTCTGACAAATAAACCAATAAACTATATTTATCCGCGGACTTTTCCGCCAGATTTTCCACCGTACGCCAGTGTTTTTGTTAGTTTCTTTCATTGCATTGTCTGTTTTTTAGGCGTTATGCCACGCCATCTAATTACCAGTAGACAGTGTGCCTGCTATGTGCTAGGAGGAAGTGGCTCATTTCAAAGAGGTGTGGTGGCATGCAATCTAATGCATATTACATTTATAGTGCATGTCATGACAATCCACTTCTGATCAGGAAAAGGGAGGTCTATTGTCAGAAGCACATTGCGTAATGCTATTTCAGTGGTGTGTTTTGAAATCGCGCAGCTCTGGAGCTCATGAGGAAACGGCAGCGCTGGTTTGTTCTTTTATTTTAATGGAGAAAGTTGTAACAGTCATCATATACTTGCCCGTCATTACCTCTGCCAAGGAGGCTATGTAATTGGGGTGGTTTGTCTGTCTGTCTGCCCGTCCAGCAGCCCATCCATCCGTCTGTTCATTTGTTAGCAGGATTACGCAAAAACTACTGGATGATTTTTATGAAATTTTCTCCAGAGGTAGCCCTTGGGCCAAGGATGAACCCATTAAATTTTGGTGATGATGCATACCTCCACCAAGGACCTTGTTTGGATTTGTGCAGCAGGATTACACAAAAACTACTGGATGGATTTGGATGAAATTTTCACCAGAGGTGGTCACTGGGCTAGAGAGGAACCCATAACATTTTGGTGATGATCCAAGAATGCATACCTCCACCAAGGCTCTTATCTTCTCACAGTGTGTTAGCAAGAATACTACAAAACTACTGGATGGATTTGGATGACATTTTTACCAGAGGTGGCCCTTGGCCTAGAGAGGAACTCAGGAACCCATAATATTTTGGTGATGATCCAACAATGCATACCTCCACCAAGGCTCTTATCTTCTCAGTGTGTTCGCAAGCATCCTCCAAAGCTACTGGATAGATTTTGCTGCAATTTTCACCAGAACTGGCTTGTGGCCTACACACAAACCCATGACATTTTGGAGGTGATTCATGAAGGACGGAAGAAGCCTTGGTGGAGGTATGCGCTCTCTGCGTGCTTTTCTAGTTTTAATTATATGATGATCGCACACTAGTTTTTTTTTATTATTATTATTGTTCCATCCAAACTCTCATTTTAATTGAGGCCTTGCCATTGGAGTCTATAGATTAGGCAGTAATGTAGGATTTTTTTAGGGGAATAAATGAATGAACAAAGAGTGTGGGGCAATTCTACTTTTTACAGAGAGACAGGAGATGTGTCCACATCTGCCTTGCCTGCACGCCCCTGGTTTCCAGCCAGGCCGAGGCCACCCGTGCCAGCAAGCTCACCAGCTGCCACATGTCAGCCCCTGTCAGAGGCTGCCGAGAGCGGGCTCGCTTCGTGGCGGGGGTTGGCGGCAGATGGGGAGCCACGCCAGATCTTCTCTATCCCTCTTGCCCGGGAGGGACTGGGACAGAGAGCCGCAAACCTCGGCAGACCCCCGCCGAGACGGGGGAGACATTTGGTCGGCGAAAGCAATAGGAAAGGGAGCACTCCATCTCCCCATGGGCCTGGAGTGACTTCTGCTCCATCGTTAATGAAAGTTTATGAAAGTCTGCACAAGCAACATCCTCTTTTCCTGAAGTTCTACACTACATGAAGTGTGCACTACATTAAACCATTCAGCTGATTTTTCAGCTCAGTCCCATTGTTCTAACATAACTAACTGGGCATCAACTGTGATTGATGCCTTCCTTATTACCAAGCAGGATTCCTATTGCTTGCATTTTGGCTCACATGCATGGGCTTTGGTCCGCGCAAAACCCGTTTTAAACAGTCATGATCACAATTACTTTAGATAATGTGCCTCTTTGCATTAAAGAGATAGGCAGGAGTGCTTTGGATTGGATTATCCAAGACACACCTCTGAATAATTAGACTGGCCTCTTTGCATCATGCACCGGCGGAAAGTTCATTTCTACTCTGTTGTGATAAGGAAATGAGCTTGGAAACACCACGGAAACATGGAAACACATTCTGCATCAGTGACAACTGACTGACCTACCACGTCTTTGTAATACGGCCCATTATGTTATAGACTTATTTGAAATTCTGCCTATAAGATACATTTATGGGGGCATCCTATGGCCTAGTGGTCTACAGTGTGCAGTGTACCATGAAGAGCATTTGTAAGAAAAATAATAAATGTACAAGTTAAAGGTATGAGGAAGAAGCTCAAAGTCTCAAATGTACAAAAAAAATGTCATATGAGAAAAAGTTGCAAACTTACGTAAAAAAACATTCAAATTTATGAGGAAAAAATAGTAGATTTATGAGAAAAGGATCATAAATTTGACAGAAAAATCTTGCAAATTGGTGACAGCAAGTTGTTACACACTACTTCGATAACTTTTTTTTTAGTAGATAGAGTTTGAATTGTGAAATGAGCTTTGTAGCAGTCACATGGTTTGGTCACACATGACATTGAATAATACAACACTTAATGGAAATATAACAGACCCTCCCTAATGTGTGATTTTACTGTTTTCCTGGGAGCTCAGATTAGTCTTTATGGAAGCTCAGCAGCCATTAGCTCCCATGTAACTTGAATCCTGCTTCCTACTATTACTCAAGTATTTTTTTTAATGTAGCTTACTGGAGTAATTAATATCATAAGGTAATGCTACTTTTGGTTGAGTACAATTTGTGGATATTCCACCCACTGCTGATTATGGGAATGAGAAATGGAGCAGAATGTAGTGCTGTAAATTCATTCTTTACTATTTCAACCTAAACATTATTCTCTGAAATTGTATTTATCTTTACAATTGTTAAAAGTGAAAATAAAAGTTGGCCAGTGGTGGCTGGTTGTTATTTTTAGCTGAGGCGTGCTTTCATGTCATGTCTCTGCACTCCACCCGCTTTATCAACCTGCTGCAGACCCTCTGATGTCGGCTCTCCAAGATGCGGCACGCAACCCAATCGCAGAGACGTCATCCTCAGATCAGACACCCCCCCCCCCCCAATCACCATCATCACCACCACCTTTTTACCCTGTGTCACCCAGAATTTATTATCACGGGCCAGATGCTCAGTGGTTACATCATGCGTACAGGATGTGGCTGTCGGCTATCTTTGCATGCCGGCACAGTTGCAGGCATTGGCGCCTTGTGTAATGCTTACGTTTGAGATCCAATCAAATGTGGCACACTGGATTTTCATGGTAGAAAAAAACTAAACAAACAAAAACAAAAACCATGAATAAAAACCCATTAGTAGGGATTCTTGTTCATGAGCCAAACAGGATAAAATCAGTCTCTGGCTCATTAAATGATATAACATCCATACAGTTTATAACTAAAGAAAAACTAAATCTGGGTGGAACAACTGCATCCACAGCAGGCTGTCTCTCATCCTGTTTTTGTCCCACTGCTCTCCCTCTCCCTCTCCATCCTTTTCTGTGCTGTTTATCGGCCATCTCCACTAATGTAAACCGCCCATCTGCTTTAAACAAAACACATAAAAACACACACATAGTCGTTTCCTACTGCGGCAGAGCTCAAAAAAAAAAAAAAAAGAGGGATTGCTGGGTATTCTGGTGGCAAGGAAATCCACTCCAGATGTGAGCAAATTGTACCCCTTACTAATTGCTATTGTGCTCGCTGGTGCTGATTTTGGATCTTTTTTTGGTTTTGCAGGGACAGAGGATGAAAGAGTTTCCCACATTGTGATAAGTGCATATAGGTGTGTTATTGATGCTCTTAAAATGAGAGATGTGGATTAAAAGCAAGCCAGATGAAATGAGAAGACAATGCAGAAGCAGCTGGAGAGCCGACCGCTGTTATTCCCAGCAGCCGTAAATAGACACATATGTTTCTTCCGCGGAATGCCTGGTGAAGGCTTTATTTAAGGGAGACCGTCGTTTCCCTCTGTCCTGTCATCAGAGCCTCTGAAGGGCCAGCCTTGCAGTGCATCTAATCAGGACTGATTAGGTGTGCGGTAGCCAGAACCGTGCGTGGGGAGTGGCTGATGTTCCGTGGAGGTTACTTTACATGAGAACTTCTCCTACACGAACGACGGAGGGGAATCACGGGATGTTATGACAATGTGGCGTATCAGAAGTTCGTTAAACGATCCTCCACAGCTCCAAATAGCGGACCTCCACGCGACAACTGCAATCAGTCTTACCGCACTGTAATCCAAAAAAACAAACAAACAGGGGAATTAATGAAAGAAACCTCCTGCTTATTCTGCAAAGTTGGCGTCACCTCAGGCCTCTTCAAAACATCTGATCCTTTATCGTCTGTTCCTGTCTGGGCTCATTTTATTTTAAGGCAGCTTCACATGAGGAAGATTTTTTAAGTAAATTACCCAGTAGGTTTAATTATGACTATAGCTAGATAGATTTAATTATGATTATGACTGAATTCCTCTAAGTTTGAATCCTACCTAGATCGCAGTATTGTGAACTTTTAGATCAGAATTCATTTAATATTTCTAATGAAGGCAACAATTTGCAAAAGTAGTTTTTAAATACATTTTATTTTCTAATTGCTGAGAACACTTTATCAAATTAAGTAGAATTTATCTAACCCCTAAACCCAGTAGATGATTTGTTATTTGTTAACAAGGGGGATGGGGGGGTATTTCAATTTAGCGTGTATAAATGTAAATCAGGTACAAATTTACCAGAGTGGTGGCCTAGTTGGTAGAGCAGCCGCCCCACAACCAGGAGGTCGTGGATTAAAATCCCGGCCAAGTCATACCAAAGACCATATAAAAAAATAGTACTTTCCACCTTCTAGCTTGGTGCTCAGCATAATAGAATGGGGAAAGTAAATGGTAACGCACAGAGCTACCAGAGGACTGACCCCCACTGTAGCTTCCACTACTCACAGTAGCTGTGTGGCCTAGGGTCAGAGAAACTGAGACAAGCCCCGCCCCTATACACCACATAGCATCCCACATGCTGTGGAATAAACTAAGGTACAAATTTGCACGAATAAAGGTGCAAAGACATGATAAAAGATGTCAGTTTAAAAAGTTGCAAATTACAATTTAACCCTTTGAGTGTGAGATTTTGCATGCCCCTAGTGGCAGAGTGTGGTGCTGCGCCTGTCATCTCACTCTGACATCACCTGGCTCCACTGAGGATTTGTACTGATCTGCCAGTTTCAGAAGGTGGCAGACACGTGCTGAAGGACTCAATAAATGACACGTAATACACCAAAGAAGAAGAACTTCTCATTTTCTTTTCCTGTGTCACCTTCTTTTAGCTCAGAAAGCTAATATGACTGCCGCCCGTCATCGTTCACCATCACTTAGACGACTTTGTACACGGAAAATAGCTGTGGGATACAAGTGAAATTTATGTGGGACAATCATAAGACTTTGTAGATGTGGTAGAGAGCGTAAATGACTGAGAGAATGCAAACTAATGACCACGATGGACGAAAACACAGCGACCACGGCAGCGAGCGAGTCCCCTTAGCCGCCGGTGAATGACGTGTTTCTGAGTTTTTTTAAATATCGTACTGACTTCTTGTTCATACACTTTGAAGATAAGATGATGAGGTACCTCTGTACAAAAAATGGTGTCAAAAGACTGAACCATTCTTTGTTTAAATATGTCCAAAGTCCAGTTCTGACTGAGTTATGGAATTTAAAGATCTGCCACGACATTATGCAAATTAGATGTGTAAATTTATTCCTATCTGAAACTTTGGATCATATTTTACATCGTTCTAATTGACAGTAAGCCATTATCTCTTACCACTTTCAAGTTATGGCCTTGGAAATCTGAACTATCTTATTGACAAAAATATTTACCACTGTTGACCACTAGGGGTTATGTCGCAATTCAGCGACAGACACACTCAAAGAATTAATTACACAGAATAAAAATGCCCCTCATGGATCGTCATCTTATCGTGGTGGGGGGTTTGCATGCCCTACTTATCCCAGGAGCTATGTTGTCCAAGGCAATTTGCCTCTGGTAGGGTCACACAAGATAAACTGGTCCTGGGTGAAGGGCCAGACTAAGAACGATCCAACAGACTCTCTTGATAAATTCTATATCAAGGATTCAGTGTACCCCGCCTGGTATGGGGTTACCAGGGCCCCACCCTGGAGCCAGGCCTGGGGGAGGGACTCAATGGCTAGCTCCTGGTGGCTGGGTTTCCATCCATGGGACCCGGCCGGGCTCAGCCTGAAGGAGTTACATGGGTCCACCCTCCAGTGGGCTCACCACCTGCAGGAGGGACCATGGGGGTCCGGTGCTATGTGGATCACTTAATATAGAATCGGTGTGTGAGTTTGCAAAAACGATGTCTGCCACTGTAGTATTCTCTGGGCCCCTCCCCAATCTGACCAGTGATGACATGTTTAGTCGCTCGTCATCCTTGAACCGCTGGCTGTCTGTGTGGTGTCCTGAAAATGACGTGGGCTACATTGACAATTGGAGCTCTTTTTGGGGAAAACCTGGTCTTATGAGACGAGACAGCATTCATCCCACTTTGGATGGTGCTTCTCATTTATCTAACAATCTGGCATCTTTTTTATCCAAATTTCCAAAACCGTGACTACTCAGAGTTGGGACCAGGAAGCAGAGTCACAGTCTTACACGCCTCTCTGCAGCTCCTCTTCATCAGCCACCCCTCAACTTAGCCCCTGTCTTCCCCATCAGAGAATCGTTGTCTGCTCCCTCCAAAGTGAATAAAAATATAATGTATAAGCATCCCAAAGTGATAAAGCAAAATATTGGTAAAACTCAAATTAAACATAAAGCCTCTAAATTGAATGATTTGGCCTCTGTTCCTCCTCATAATTTAAAAATTAAATGTGGTTTGTTAAATATTAGGTCTCTAACTCCCAAGTCTCTGTTAGTCCATGATCTGTTAATTGATCATCAGATTGATTTAATTTCCCTTACAGAGACTTGGTTAGGACAAGAGGATTATGTTGGTTTAAATGAATCAACCCCCTCTGGTTATTTAAACTGTCAAAATCCCAGAAGTTCTGGTCGTGGAGGAGGAGTAGCAACAATTTACCATTCCAAATTACTAGTTAATGTAAAGCAAAAAACATGTTATAATTCCTTTGAGGGCCTGGTCCTCAGTATTGGGCACTTTAGCAATTTCAGGTTAAACCCAATTTTATTTGCCATTGTTTATCGTCCCCCATCAACCTATTCAGAATTTTTATCCGAATTTGCTGATTTCTTAGCTGATTTAGTGTTGAAATCTGATAGAATAATTATAGTAGGGGACTTTAATATACATGTGGATGTAGATAGTGACTGCCTTAATGTGGCTTTTAATTCAATATTAGACTCGATTGGGTTTTCTCAGAAAGTAGGAAATTCTACTCATTACCTCCACCATACATTGGACCTTGTTCTGACATATGGCATAGAAATAGAAAATCTTGTAGTGTCTCCTCATAACCCTGTACTGTCAGACCATTGTCTGTTAACCTTTGATTTTACTATTTCTGACTATTTGGCTCCTAAAGAAAAATATTATCACAGTAGATGCCTCTCAGATGATGCTGTTTCCAAATTTATGCAGATTGTTTCCTCTATGCCATGTGTCAACACAACGGAAATAAGCTATAGACAGCTTGCTCCTTCTGTAATTGATAACATGGTGGATAGTGTTTCAGCTTCTCTGCATCAGGCTCTAGACTTGGTGGCCCCCTTAAAAAAGAAAAAGTCTAATCAGAGATTTTTAACTCCTTGGTTCAACACAGAAACTCGTAGCTTAAAACAGAAGACTCGTCAATTAGAAAGAAAATGGCGCTCTACTAATTTAGATGAAATCTATTTAGCTTGGAGAAATCATCTTTTAATTTATAAAAAATCTCTTAGAAAAGCTAGAACGAGTTATTACTCTGCATTAATAGAAGAGAACAAGAATAATCCCAGGTTTCTTTTCAGTACTGTAGCCAGGTTGACAAAGAGTCAGGACTCTGTCAATCCTAGCATCCCCTTAGAGCTTACTAGTCAGGACTTTATGAACTTTTTCAATAATAAAATTTCATCCATCAGAGATAAAATCAATCAGATTCTTCCCACAGTTAACTTAAATACTGTAACTACTACAACTCCTTCTATTGATGTCTGTCTTGATGAGTTTACTCCAATCGACCTTTGTGAGTTAGACAAAGTAGTTTCCTCATCCAAACCTTCAACTTGTCTTTTAGATCCTATTCCTACCAGGTTATTTAAAGAAGTCTTCCCACTTAATGGTAGCTTTATTCTTCATATAATCAATTCTTCATTAACTTTAGGCCATGTACCGCAGGCTTTTAAAACGGCTGTAATTAAACCCTTACTCAAAAAGCCAACGCTAGATCCAGGAGCTTTAGCTAACTATAGACCAATCTCTAATCTCCCTTTCATTTCAAAAATCTTAGAAAGAGTTGTTGCTACGCAATTATTTGACCACCTGCAGGGAAATGGTTTACTTGAAGAGTTTCAATCTGGGTTTAGAATCCATCATAGTACTGAAACAGCCTTAGCGAAGGTCACTAACGACCTCCTCATTGCATCTGATAATGGACTAGTTTCTGTACTTGTCCTTTTAGATCTTAGTGCAGCTTTTGATACTATTGATCATAATATTCTACTTGATAGATTAGAACACTATGTTGGACTTAATGGAACTTCGTTGCAGTGGTTTAGATCTTATTTATCTGATAGGTTCCAGTTTGTTCATGTAAATGATGAGTTTTCTTTCAGCTCAAAGCTTAGTCATGGAGTTCCACAGGGATCTGTACTAGGCCCTACTCTTTTTAGTTTATATATGCTTCCGTTAGGCAACATTATTAGAAAGCACTGTATACATTTTCATTGTTATGCAGATGACACACAATTATACCTGTCAATGAAGCCAGATGATACTAATCAATTAGCCAAGTTAGAAGCCTGTCTTAAGGAAATCAAAGCTTGGATGACTTGTAATTTCCTGCTATTAAATTCAGATAAGACTGAAGTCATTCTTGTTGGTCCAAAAAACCTTAGAAATTCCTTTCCAAATCAAACTTTCAGTTTGGACGCAGTTACTCTTTCTCTTAATAGCTCTGTGAGGAACCTTGGAGTTATTTTTGATCAGGATTTGTCCTTCAATTCACATATTAAATTTGTTTCTAAGACTGCCTTCTATCATTTGCGTAATATTGCCAAGATTAGGAGCATCTTGTCTCAGAGTGATGCTGAGAAGCTGATCCACGCTTTTGTTAGCTCGAGATTAGATTATTGTAATTCTTTATTATCAGGCTGTCCTAAAACATCTTTAAAAAGTCTTCAGCTGATCCAAAATGCTGCAGCAAGAGTTTTAACAGGTACTAGAAAGAGAGATCATATCTCTCCGGTTCTGGCCTCCCTTCATTGGCTTCCCATAGAGTTTAGAATTAAGTTTAAAATCCTTCTTCTCACTTACAAAGCTCTAAACCATCAGGCTCCTTTTTATTTAAAAGATCTGATACTACCGTATTATCCTAACAGAGCACTATGCTCTCAAAATGCAGGATTACTTGTAATACCTAGAATCTCCAAAAGTACAATGGGAGGCAGAGCCTTCAGTTATCAAGCTCCTCTCCTGTGGAATCAGCTGCCAATCTGGATTCGGGAGTCAGACTCGATCTCTGTTTTTAAGAATAGGGCTAAAACCTACCTTTTTGATCTAGCCTACAATTAGGGAGGGATCATGTGTTTCTGAACCCTCCCTTAGTTATGCTGCTAATAGGTTTAGTCAGCCGGGGGACCTCCAGTAATGCACTGGGCCTCACTCCTTTCCTCACTCTCTATGAAATATTTTTTTTTTGCTGGTCATTAACATTTGTTTGTTCTCTCCCATAGATTGAGTCCCCATCGTGCTGTTTGCTCTCTACATGTCTGTTCTTTTCTTCTTCTCTATCCCCTCACCCCCCAGCCAGTCGCAGCAGATGACTGCCCCTCCCTGAGCCTGGTTCTGCTGGAGGTTTCTTCCTGTTAAAAGGGAGTTTTTCCTCTCCACCGTCGCCAAGTGCTTGCTCACAGGGGATCGCCTGATTGCTGGGGTCTTTCTGCAACTGTGGGGGTCCCCCCTACAGTTGATAGTGCTATGAGATGACTGTTGTTGTGAAATGGCGCTATATAAATAAAGTTGAATTGAATTGAATTGAATTGAATCAGGTGGCAGTCGAAGGCGGAGACCTTGGTGTTCTGATCCCAGGCTTCCTAAACTGGCTTTTGGGATGTGGAATGTCACCTCTCTGGTGGGGAAGGAGCCTGAGCTGGTGCATGAAGTTGAGAGATACCGGCTAGATATACTCGGCCTCACCTCAACACACAGCTCCAGTTCCAGAACCAGTCTCCTGGAGAGGGGCTGGAGCTTGGCCTACTCTGGAGTTGCCCTGGGTGAGAGGCGGCGAGCAGGGGTGGGTATTCTTGTATACCCCCACCTTGCTGCCTCTATATTGGAGTTTTTCCCAGTGGACAAAAGGGTTGTTTCCCTGCGCCTTCGGGTTGGGAAACGGGTCCTGACCATCATTTGTGCCTATGCACCAAATGATGGTTCAGAGTACCCACCCTTTTTGGAGTCTCTGACTGGGGTGCTGGAGGGTGCTCCTCTTGGAGACTCCATTCTCCTACTGGGGGACTTCAATGCACATGTGGGCAATGACAGTGAAACCTGGAGGGGGGTGACTGGGAGGAACGGCCTGCCTGATCTGAACCCGAGTGGTGTTCAGTTATTGGACTTCTGTGCTAACCACAGTTTGTCCATAACGAACACCATATTCAAGCATAAGGGTGTCCACATGTGCACCTGGCACAAGGACATGCTGGGTCGTAGGTCGATGATCGATTTTGTTATTGTATCATCAGATCTGCGACAGTATGTCTTGGACACTCGGGTAAATAGAGGTACAGAGCTGTCAACTGATCACCACCTGGTGGTGAGATGGATCCGATGGCAGGGGAGGATGCCATTCAGACCTGGTAGACCCAAACGTATAGTGAGGGTGTGCTGGGAATGTCTGGCTGAGGCCCCTGTCCGGGATGTTTTCAACTCCCACCTCCGGAAGAACTTTGAGCACATTCCGAGGGAGTCTGGAGACATGGAGTCTGAATGGGCCATGTTCTCCACCTCCATTGTTGAAGCGGCTGCCCAGAGCTGCGGCCACAAGGTCGTTGGTACATTTCGTGGTAGCAACCCCCGAACCAAGTGGTGGACACCAGTGGTGAGGGGGGCCATTAAGCTGAAGAAGGAGTCTGATCAAGCTTGGCTTGCTTGTGGGACTCCAGAAGCAGCTGAGGTGTACCAGCAGGCAGAGTGGAGTGTAGCTCGGGTGGTTGTTGAAGCAAAAACTCGGGTGTGGGAGGAGTTTGGTGAGGCCATGGAACAAGACTTTCAGTTGGCATTGAAGAGATTCTGACAAACTGTCCGGTGGCTCAGGAGGGGGAAGCAGCTCCCTGTCCACACTGTGTATGGTGCAGAAGGGGTGCTACTGACTTCGACTGGGGATATCGTCCGGCTGTGGAAGGAATACTTTGAGGATCTCCTCAATCTCACTGACACGCCTTCCACAGAGGAAGCATGGCTTGTGGATGAGGGGGATGACTCACCCATCACAGGGGATGAGGTTGCCAAGGTGGTTAAAAATCTCTTTGGTGGCCGGGCCCCGGGGTTGGACGAGATTCGCCCTGAGTACCTCAAGGCCCTGGATGTTGTAGGGCTGTCATGGTTGACACGCCTCTGCAACATTGCGTGGAGGTCGGGGGCAGTGCCTTTAGCATGGCAAACCGGGGTGGTGGTTCCTCTCTTCAGAAAAGGGGACCGGAGGGTGTGCTCCAACTTCAGAGGGATCACACTCCTTAGCCTCCCTAGGAAGGTCTATGCCAAGGTACTGGAGAGGAGAGTCTGGCCATTGGTCAAACCTCGGATTCAGGAGTAATGTGGCTTTTGTCCTGGCCATGGCACATTGGACCAGCCCTTTACCCTCTCGAGAATCCTCGAGGGTTCGTGGGAGTTTGCCCAACCAGTTTATATGTGTTTTGTGGACATGGAGAAGGCATTCGACCACGTCCCTCGTGGTCTCTTGTGGGGGGTGCTTCGGGAGTATGGGGTATCAGGCTCATTGTTATGAGCTATTCAGTCTCTGTATGACCGTTGTGAGAGTTTTTTTTTGTATTGCCAACATTTGGTTGGACTCATTCCCAGTGAGAGTTGGACTCCATCAAGGCTGCCCTTTGTCACCGATCCTGTTCATAATTTTTATGGACAGGATTTCTAGGCGCAGCCAGGGAACGGAGGGTGTCATGCTTTGTGACCACAGGATCTCATCTCTGTTGTTTGCAGATGATGTTGTCCCGCTGGCTTCATCCAGCAATGACCTACAGGTCTTACTAGGACAGTTTGCCGCTGAGTGTGAAGCGTCTGGGATGAGAATCAGCACCTCCAAGTCCGAGTCCATGGTCCTCAACTGGAAAAAGGTGGATTGTCCTCTCCAGGTTGGGGACAGGCTCCTGCCCCAAGTGGAGGAGTTTAAGTATCTCGGGGTCTTATTCACGGGTGAGGGGAGACTGGAGCGAGAGATTGACAGATGGATCGGAGCAGCATCTACAGTGATGCGGACATTGTACCGGTCTGTTGTGGTGAAGAGGAAGGTAAGCTCTAAAGCAAAGCTGTCGATTTATCGGTCAATCTACGTTTCTACTCTCACCTATGGTCATGAGCATTGGGTAATGACCGAAAGAATGAGATTGCGGATCCAAGCGGCTGAAATGAGCTTCCTTCGTAGCATTGCTGGACTCACCCTTAGAGATAGGGTGAAGAGCTCAGTCATCGGGGAGAGACTCAGAGTAGAACCACTGCTCCTCCACATTGAAAGGAGCCAGTTGAGGTGGTATGGGCATCTGATGAGGATGCCTCCTGGACGCCTCCCACTTGAGGTGTTTCGGGCATGTCCCACTGGGAGGAGACCCCAGGGCAGACCCAGGACTTGCTGGAGAGACTATGTCTCCCAGCTGGTCTGGTAAGGCCTTGGTATCTTCACTGAAGAGCTGGAGCAGGTGGCTAGAGAGAGGGAAGTCTGGGCTTCTCAGCTTGAACTGCTGCCTCCATGACCCGGACCTCCGGAAAAGC
The DNA here is from genome assembly GCA_020510985.1 of Pholidichthys leucotaenia. Classification (NCBI taxonomy): domain Eukaryota; kingdom Metazoa; phylum Chordata; class Actinopteri; order Cichliformes; family Pholidichthyidae; genus Pholidichthys; species Pholidichthys leucotaenia. The sequence continues at coordinate 244,401,978 of CM035843.1, read as the reverse complement.
GGTAGATGGATGGATGGATGGATGGATGGATGGATGGATGGATGGATGGAGAATAAAAATGTAGCCAGCATCCAGATGAGCCTTGCAAATTCATGAGGAAAATAGTTGTAAACTTTTAAGAAAAAACCTTGAAAATTTACAGGAAATAAGTTGAAAATTTATGAGAAAAAATTTCAAAATTGCAGTTTGACCCCGCCCGCAAAGAGCTGCTCAGCCTCGGGATTCGTCACGGAGTGATTCATCTAGCAAGACTGCTGGTCACATATAAAGGGAGAACTCACATCTTCAAGACCCCTCAAGAGGTGCAGGAGCTCATCAGGCAGATTCAAAAGGAAACTGGTGGGAGCTAAGCATGAACATGACAAAAGGCAGAACAATTAAGCATTTGTACAGGCATCTGATTGATCTGAAACATATAATAAGTCTACAAAATACAGACTGTATTTTAAAAAAAAGAGCTATGATGTACAAAGTTGCTATAAAACTTTGAAGTTATGTTGAAAAAATTACAGAAGAGAGTTAATGTCATAAAAATAGTAGTAGAGTCAGGGTGATTGAGAGGAGAAAGAGAGAGTGGTTTGACTGATCCTCGCAGGTGTGGAACAGTCACTAGCTATAACGGGAGACAGAATTTTTTTGATTTTGAGGGGATAACCACGAATGTGGGGAAGGGGAATTTGTTTTTGTTTTTGTTTGGTTTGTAGGATGAATGTTCCATCATCCATGTTTTTGCTTCTCTGTATGAGCATGTTCATATTGCAAGGTAATCTCAAACTCCTTATTGATCATAGATCAAAGCGTTAATCTTAATTTAACTTCATGGAATTGCAGAGGTCTACAAAATCTAAAAAAACTTAAACAAGTTATGAATAAAATAAAAGACATAGATTCAAAAATTGTATTTTTACAAGAAACACATCTAATAGAGGAGGATGTAAAAAGAATTAGGAGAAGATGGCAAGGTAACGTGTTCACCTCATCATTTTCATCCTGAGCTAGGGGAGTTATGATTCTCATACACAAAACAGTCCCATTTCAAGTGAAAAATGTAATTGGAGACAAATTTGGAAGATATCTAATCATCCAAGGATCTTTGTTATTAGAAAATATAAATCTGGTGAACTTATATGGCCCCAATATTGATGATCAAAACTTCTTTGTTAATTTATTCCTTACTTTATCATCACTTACAGGGCAACATATAATAGCAGGGGATTTTAATTGTACATTAAATCCCAATATAGACAGATCAACAGGACTGGACTGTACGCGCAATGGATGTAGGATGACTATTAATCATTTTATGAAAGAATTGAGATTGCTAGATATATGGAGAGAAATGAAACCACAAGTCAAAGCCTATTCTTGTTATTCTAATACCTATAAGACATTCTCACATATTGACTACTTTTTGATCTCTACAGAATTAAGGTCCAAGATTCAAAATTGTTTCTGTGATAACATTGTGATCTCTGATCATGCACCCTGCTGTCTAATATATGTAGATAAGAAATTGACAAAGGATCCAGGTAGGTGGCATTTTCAGCATAAATGGCTTCAGGATGAGGAATTTGTTAAGTACATAGAAAAACAGATAGATGAGTTCTTTGATATTAATACTACACAAACAACGGCATGTATAAAGTGGGAGGCTTTCAAAGCTTTTATTAGGGGGCATATTATTAGTTACACAGGTTCAAAATCTAAGAAGACCTGAGAGGAGAGAGTCCAGTTGGAACGTAAAATAAAAATTCTTCAAGAAAAGGTGTATGCAGGAAGTAACCCACAGTTAGAGAACGAATTACTGATTCTGAGAGCTGAATATGATAAAAAAATCAGCAAATAGAGCTGCCTCAATTCTTCTAAGATTGAAGCAAACTTTTTATGAACAAGGTGAAAAATCAGGAAAATTATTGGCATGGCAGATTAAGCAATTAGAATTTAAAACACCAATTACCAGTATCATAAGTAACGGACCGGTAGTTATAGATCCTTTAGAAATTAATAGTGCCTTTAGAGATTATTATGAAAAACTATATGATACAAAAAATGAAACTGGCTTAACAAAACTAAATGGGTTTTTGGGTGGATTATCTATTTGTATTCCAAATGAAAACAGGGAGATACTGGAGTCTAAAATTAGTCAAGAAGAAGTTGGGCTAGCCATTGATAATATGAAATCAGGAAAAAGAGCAGGACCAGATGGTCTTCCAGTTGACCTCTATAAAAAATTTAAGAATAAATTAATAAAACCACTTTTGGAAATGGTTTTAGAAGCATTTCAAAATGGTAATTTACCACCATACATGAATAATGCCTTAATTATACTGTTGCCAAAACCAGGTAAACCCCCTAATAAATGTGAAAACATGAGACCAATAAGCCTATTAAATGCTGATCTTAAAATAATCTGTAAAATTTTAGCAAAATGACTACAAGAAATATTACCAAATATTATTAACAGAGATCAGAATGGCTTTATCATGGGAAGACAAAGCTTCCATAATGTAAGAAGACTATTTAATACTATTTATTCCAATAAAGAAGCACCGGATACAGCTCTCCTATCATTGGACGCCGATAAGGCCTTTGATAGGGTCGAATGGCCCTATCTTTTTGAAGTCCTACAAAGGTTTGGACATGGAAATAATTTCATAAAATGGGTCCAGATAATATACAATAATGCTACAGCAGAAATCCTAACAAACAGCAATATCTCAAAATCAATAAAACTCAATAGAGGATGTCAACAAGGCTGTCCACTTTCACCCTTATTGTTTACTATGGCAATTGAACCTTTAGCGATGGTAGTACGTTTACATCCACAAATATATGGAATTTAAGTAGGACCAACAGAACATAAAATCTCCCTGTATGCCGATGACATAATTTTGTTTATGTCAAATTTTAAAAAATCAATTCCGACCTTGTTAAATTTAATAAAGAACTTTGGGGGAAATATCAGGATATAAAATAAATAAAACTAAATCTTCAATATTAATGCTAAATGAGACCCAGAGAAATCACCCAGCTCCTGAGGTAAATCAATTCAATGTTGTAAATCAGTTTAAATATTTAGGAATTCAAATTTTGCCTAAGCTAGAATCAGTCGCCAATGCCAACTATGAAGACTTAATGACAGATATTAATGAGTTACTTCAGAGATGGATGCCACTACTAATGTCGATGATCGGGAGAATTAATATACTTAAAAGTAATATCTTACCAAAAATACTTTATTTATTTCAAAACATTCCTTTACCACCACCTTCAGATCTATTCTCAAAAATCAAAAAAAAAGTTAGTGGAATTTATATGGAACAATAGGAAGGCTAGATTACGTTTGTCCTTACTATAGTTACCATTTGATCGTGGAGGTCTGAAATGTCCAAACTTTATGTTGTATTACTGGTCAGCACAACTGAGGTCTATGACATATTATTTTTCATCAAATGATCCTCCTCACTGGACTGAAATGGAATCGTACAATTTACCTTTACCTCTTCCCTTATTCATATACTCAGACTCGGCTAAAAAATTACAGAAACAAGTTAAAAATCCAATTGTAAAGCACATGATCAAAATAAGGTGTGAAACCAAAAAATATTTAAAAGAACCACACTTACTGTCACAATTTATCCCAATATGGGGTAATCAATATTTTACACCAGGGAGAGTGGATGCTGTATTTAAAGTATGGAATTTAAAAGGGATTCAAAAGATTCAAGACTTATATTTGTCACGTTCAGATAACATAATGTCTTTTGAAGAACTGAGGATTAAATTCAATCTTAACAGAACACATTTTTTTTTAAATATCTTCAGCTTAGAAATCTTATTCAATCAAATCAAAATAATGCTCTCACCCGACCTACTTATTCATCCTTGGAAAAAATTTTGACGAAAGATAGTAAGAGAAAGGGTATTATTTCAGAGTTTTATAACTCATTGACACTATTCTCAAGTGAAAACTCACAGAAAAGACTGAATTATTGGAAAGAAGACCTGCAAATTGAAATTTCAGAAGAACAATGGGAAATGGCTTGTGCAGAAGCTCAAACCAAATCAATAAATGTACGTCTTAAACTGATACATTTTAAATGGTTAATGCGGATGTATGTTACACCAGTGGAGTTAAATAGATATAACAAAAACATACCAGATACATGCACAAAATGTATGGAAAGTAAAGGAACTCTATTTCACTGTATATGGGAATGTAGAAAAATCAGAATGTTTTGGGAAGAGGTGAGGGTAACAATTGAAAAAATAATTTCAAAACAATTCACATTGAACCCTAAACTGTTTTTGTTGGGCCTGTATCCAGAAAAACATAACTTTAATAAGAGTGAAAGAACATTCATAGACCTCGGTTTGCTTAATGCCAAAAAATGTATTGCACTACTGTGGAAAAAGACTCATAGACCAGATGTGACTCAGTGGTTAAGACAGATGTTAACAAACCTTCCACTAGAAAGAATAACATATATACTGAAATTAAAGGAAGGTGTGTTTGAGAATATATGGAGACCTTTCATTGATTATGTAAAGAAATCAAACATAACTTCTGAAGAAGAAGGTGAATGATATGTGTGGACCTTGCAAATTCCAAACTGGTGAATGTATAATATGTATTCTTATGTAATAGATTACCTAGACTAAACAGAGGAGCATTGTTGTTGATTTGCTTTTGTTATGGTTGTTGTTTTTTTTAGTGCTTTTTTTTGTTAGTGTATTTTTTTAAATTTTTAAATTACTTTAGTGTTAGTGTTTGACTGTTTGTGCCATGTTTGTAAAAAAAAGGTTCAATAAAAAATATTGTGGAAAAAAATTTTCAAAATTTACAGGAAAAAGTTGTAAATCTATGAGAAAAACAACTCACAAATTTTTGAGGAAGAAGTTGCAAATTTATAAGAAAAAGTTGAAAAATTACAGGAAAAAGGCTGAAAATTTACAGGAAAAATTTTTGCAAATTTATGAGAAAAAGTCACAATTTTTCAGAAAAAAGTCACAGATTTATGAGGACAAAAGTTGCACATCTATGAGCAAAAGTTGAAAACTTATACTTTTGTCCATTTCTGCTTACAATGGGTCATTCAAATGTTATTCAGTTATGTAACATGATATGGACAAATTCCCTCTTTTTCCAGGTTGGGAGGGGCAATGCCCCCCATTGTCCCACCTTGATTTAGACCTGTGAATGGGGATGGGGATGGGGGGATAGTAGCTTAACAAGAGGGATATTGTTGGGTCATTTTGCTAAATGGGGGATAGCATCCCCTCTCAACTGACCTACTGCCGTAACCTAACAACTACAAAGTTATTGAATAAACTTTACATGAAACAATGCAGTGCATCCGGAAAGTATTCACAGCGCTTCACTTTCTCCACATTTTGTTATGTTACAGCCTAATTCCAAAATGGATTAAATTCATTTTTTTCCTCAAAATTCTACACACAATACCCCATAATGACAACGTGAAAAAAAGTTTTTTTTTTTTTTTTAGATTTTTGCAAATTTATTACAAATAAAAAAAACAAACTAAGAAATCACATTTACATAAGTATTCACAGCCTTTGCCATGAAGCTCAAAATTGAGCTCAGGTGCATTCTGTTTCCACTGATCATCCTTGAGATGTTTCTACAGATTAATTCGAGTCTACCTGTGGTAAATTCAGTTGATTGGACATGATTTGGAAAGGCACACACCTGTCTATATAAGGTCCCACAGTTGACAGTGCATGTCTGAGCACAAACCAAGCATGAAGTCAAAGGAACTATCTGTAGACCTCCGAGACAGGATTGTCTCGAGGCACAAATCTGGGGAAGGGTACAGAAAAATTTCTGATGCTTTGAAGGTCCCAGTGAGCACAATGGCCTCCATCATCCATAAATGGAAGAAGTTCAGAACCACCAAGACTCTTCCTAGAGCTGGCCAACCGTCTAAACTGAGCGATTGGGGGAGAAGGGCCTTAGTCAGGGAGATGACCAAGAACCCGATGGTCACTCTGTCAGAGCTCCAGCATTCCTATGTGTAGAGAGGAGAACCTTCCAGAAGGACAACCATCTCTGCAGCAATCCACCAATTAGGCCTGTATGGTAGAGTGGCCAGACGAAAGCCACTCTTTAGTAAAAGGCACATGGCAGCCTGCCTGGAGTTTGCCAAAAAGCACCTGAAGGGCTCTCAGACCATGAGAAACAAAATTCTCTGGTCTGATGAGACAAAGATTGAACTCTTTGGTGTTAATGCCAGGCGTCATGTTTGGAGGAAACCAGGCACTGCTCATCACCAGGCCAATACCATCCCTACAGTGAAGCATGGTGGTGGCAGCATCATGCTGTGGAGATGTTTTTCAGCAGCAGGAACTGGGAAACTAGTCAGGATAGAGGGAAAGATGAATGCAGCAATGTACTGAGACATCCTGGTGAAAACCTGCTCCAGAGCACTCGACCTCAGACTGGGTATCATGATCCTGGGGCACGGGTGGGTGCTGTGCCTAGTTTCCTGTCTTGTTTAGTGTTTTTCTATTTGCTGTATTTGGTTCCTCTTTAATTATTGTCTTTTTGTATCTGTAGTATTATTATGTACATTTTGGGGGTTCTGTTGTGTTTGTATCATTATGGTTCCGGTTATGTTTTATTCTGATTTTATTATTATGGCATGGCAAACCTCTGGGGTTTGTCGTGTCCTTCTTCCACGTTATCCCGTCATCAGGAACAGAGTTGTCCATCCTGAGTGTGTTTTGGGCTGCTGTTGAGGAGAGTAGGTGAGCTCCGTCCAGGTATGTGTTTCCCTTATTTCCAGTCGTGAACCCCAGCAGCCTTCGGGAGAGCTCCGGCTGGATTCCGCCCCGGCTCGGTGTTCTTGGCTTCATGTCCCCCTGGACGTCAAGCCGTGCTCTCCTCCAGCATTTGTCATTGTGTACTTGTTTGTTAGCGCCACACACTCCATGCTTTAGTTTTTGTATGTTAATGTTTTTGTCTATTTTTACGTTAATAAATGTGCAGAAACCACAGTGTTCATTTGGTGTCCTTCAATAGCCCTTGAAAAGGGCCGTTCACGACACTGGGGCAATGGTTCGTCTTTCAGCAGGACAGTGACCCTAAGCACACAGCCAGAACATCAAAGGAGTGGCTACAGGACAGCTCTGTGAATGTCCCTGAGTGGCCCAGCCAGAGCCCAGACTTGAATCCAATTGAACATCGTTGGAGAGATCTGAAAATGGCTTTACACCGACGCTTCCCATCCAACCTGATGAAGCCTGAGAGGTGCTGCAAAGAGGAATGGGTGAAACTGCCCAAAGATAGGTGTGCCAAGCTTGTAGCATCATATTCAAAAAGACTTGAGGCTGTAATTGCTGCCAAAGGTGCATCAACAAAGTATTGCACAAAGGCTGTGAATACTTATGTACATGTGATTTCTTAGATTTTTATTTTTAATACATTTGCAAAAATCTCAAAAAAACTTTTTCATGTCATTATGGGGTACTGTGTGTAGAATTTTGAGTAAAAAAAATATTTATTCCATTTTGGAATAAGGCTGTAACATAACAAAATGTGGAAAAGGTGAAGCGCTGTGAATACTTTCCAGATGCACTGTAAGTAGATTTATTTTTTTAAATTCTTGGATTGTGAAAATATCAAGGAAATGGTAATCTTTCATTTTTGGTACATAACATTTTCAGTGTGACATTTTAAATTATTTAGTTTTACATGTAACAACTAAAAAAGTAAATGTGATCCCTTTTCTTACAAGTTTTTCTCCATTCTGTAAAGAGCTGAAGATTCTTAGCTAAAAATTCAAAGGACTAATTTCAATTTTTAACCACATCACTTGCCTTAAACAAAATGCATAAACTCAAAGGAATATTTCTGTTATTAACAACAGAGCTTTACCGGTGTGTTTCAAAGAAAGAAACTTCATAGAGGTAACAGATGTGTCATGAGGCTAAGCGCGGTGTGTCACCGTGCTCAGGCTTTTTATTTATTCCTAAGTATTTGCTGTATTTTTCCGGTGCTGTGTGTTTATTTTTCTGTGTGTTGGTTTCAGATGTGTTCATAGTGGTCAGTTGTTCTGTTATTTAGTCATGCCCTTATTATCATTATTCTGTCAGTTTCTGGAGCTTAGTGTTTATATTTTGTTTCTTTGTGACAAGAGTTCTCTACCTTCTCTTCCAGGCACTCTCACCTTATCATCATCTCGCTTTGATTGCTCATCCTGTTTCAGTTCACTAGTTGTCTCAGCTGTGAGCTGTCTGGTAATTGGGTCAACCTGCCTGCTCATGTGACCCACACCTGTTATCATTTGTGATCAGTTGTTTGTGGCTCTATTTAAGGATTGTTATTTCTCATTCTCATTGCTGGAATCTAAAGTTTCTCTCATCTCAGAACCCTGTCTCCATTCTGACATTTATTCCTGTGTACATCTGCCTCAGTAAGTTTGCTTTTTGCACCGTTTGGTATTTTGTGTTTGTGCACTGTTTGGACTTTTTGTTGTTTTCAATAAATATTACAAACTACAGTTCAGCATTTGGGTCTCTCCTCTCTGCCCTGAGGGGCAATTCATGACAAGGTGAGCTTGTGGTGCAGCATTTTAATAAGAACATTGCAAACTAAATAGAATGTTTAAGACTAGTAACTGTCATAAAGGATAACACACACAGTGTGATAAAACCCAACATAGTTGCAAGTGAAAAGACACTTAAGAAAACACTGCCTCAGAGCATGCTGGGAGATCTAGGGAAATCAACTCCAGTAGCAGCTCTGTTTAAGGAGCATGCGCAAACATAGCTGAGCTTTTAGATGAGAATTCCCTTAATATTTCTCTTTACATACAACTGACAAAAAAACACTACAAATAAATCTTGTACTCTGTCCACCTATTGTGAATTGTGTATTTAATTAGAAAATTACTGGAATTCCTAGTTTTCACTGACACTTGAAATTATTGTGCAGAATTTTTTTTTTATATTTTAAATATAATTTACTACCTCCAAAAGTTTTTTTTCAGCTCAGTTTCAAAAAGTGTTTCCTGTACACCCTACATTTACCTGAAAACCATAAAACAACATACCAAATGTGCTGTGTTACTTCTTCCTGTAGGAACCTCCTTGTAAGAAATGAGCAGGCTAACTGCTATAGTTTTGGAATTAAAAAAAAAAGACAAAAACAGAGATTTAAACAAAGAAAGAGATAAACTGTTTGGAGCCTACTTTGTAATGTTTTCATGCATCAGTCTGAGCACTGTTAAGACTCTTCTAGGCCAGTCACCTCAATATTTGGTTTAGTCTTCTTGGTGAAATAAGCAAGACTCTTCAGTATTCTAACCTAAATAATTTGGCTCTGAAGTTATTAATATTTAGAGTTGTAAAGAAACCAACCAAAACTAACAGAATTTTGTTGTTGTTACCTTAATGTGCCTTGGTGATGTAGAACCTCTCCATCTGCTGCAGCCTGTGATCAGGCAGCATCTTTCCTGAAAGAATCAATTTTCCAAACAAAAGTTTGATTAAAAAAAAAACAAAACAAAACTTGACAACTGTCAGTTTAAAGGTCCCCTGTACAGCAAAAATTTTGCTTTTATAGAGTATAACCTTCTAAAATGCATCTATGGCTCACAGTATACTGTTAAAATATCAAAATGCTTACCTTACAAAAAATACACACTGCCTTTATTTATTTAAATTCTCAAAGAAAAGGCTCACTTTTCCTATGTTGTAAAATACTGGAGCTTTTCTTTGGGGGTTGGTTTAGGGGTTCCATGATGGTTGCATATGTGGCTTTCTTACTCTTATTTCTTACATCTCTTTTTATATTTTTCAGAAGAATACCACTGTGTTCTGACATTCCCACAACAGCTAGAGAACTTTTCAGTATACAGAGAAACTGCACCATACAAAATTAATTGGATGTCAAAATATTTATTGGATATTAAAACACATTTAATCAGCAGTTGGTGTCTCTGTGGGGGAAATAAAATACCTTAAAAATTGCTCTTCAGAAAGGCAAAATTGATTTACTTTTTACAAATAGACCTGAAAGAATCTCCCAGACTTTTCACCTTTTAACAGGACTGTCTAACCATAATATAATACTAGCAACAAGAAAACTTCCATGGAAACAGCTTTCAAGTCCATTTAAGAAATCATTAGGTAACACAGATTATATAATCCCAAAAAACAACAACAAAATATAACAATGGCAAGAAATGAAATTGAATGGAAGAAAATCACCTCCTAAAATGACATAAATCACAGCAATGAATTTTTTTATAACAAAAATCAAAGCGGTTATAGTGGCATTTTCAAAAAAAGGAAATAATAGAAGAAGAATCAGTTTACTGTGGCTCAACTCCGAATGTCTCCAACTAATGAAGACCAGAGATCAGCTTCTTAAAATAGCTCTAAAAACAGGTTTAACAACAGACAGACAAAAATTCACGTCTGCTAGAATACAAACTCTGAGGAGGGCGAAGGCAAACTTTTTTATAACCATTACCGAAAATGCAAAAGGAGATGGCAAAAAAATTTGGAATAATATTAACAAATTGACTAATAAACAGAACAAAAAAGACAACAGAGACATGAAACTTAATATGAATAACAAACTGGTAAAGAATCCCAAGGTCATTGCTACAGAGTTTAACAACTTTTTCATAAACTCTGTGCAAGAAATATCCAATTCATTTAATCCACCTGACCATAACTCTAACCCTATTAACACCTCATAACTAGTTTTTAATATATTAGAAAGAACTGAAAGGAAGTCGCAATTATCATCAGCTCATGGAATAGCTCAAAAGCAACAGATGAACATGGTCTTAACGCCAAATTTTTAAAAGAAAATAAAGAATCTCTCATTTGTCCAGTTACTCATTTATCAATCTATTAATCAAACATGCTGTCGTCCCAACTGCCTGGAAGGTAGGAGTGGTCAGATCAATTGTTAAAACGGGGAGTAAAACTGATATAAACAATTACAGACTAATCAGCATCTTACCTGTCATCTCCAAAATAATTGAAAAATGGGTGGCCACACTATTTTGTGAACATCTGAATTATGGAAACACCCCCCTGCATCACGCAGTTTGGGCTCCGTATCCACCACTCAGCAGAGTCTGAAATAAGCTTGTTCCTAGAGAAAACTAAATCTTTCTTAGATAAGTGCAATTATGTAGGTGCTGTGTTTTTAGATCTGAAGAAGGCATTTGACACCGTTGACCATGACATCATTTTAACCAAACTTACTCAGTTTAACTTTTCAGAACATGCTAGCAAATGGATGAAATCCTATTTAACTGACAGACAGCAATGTGTAATGGTCAACAGTGTCAAATCGCCATATTTGAAATGTCAGATGAGTGTCCCACAAGGCTCCATACTTGGACCAATACTATTCTCCCTATACATAAATGATTTACCAAATGCATGCAGAAACATTCATATACAAATGTAAGCAGATGACATGGTAATATTCACACCTGCAAAAAACACACAAGAAGCCGCCTGTGTTCTTACAACAGCGATGACCCAAATCCATGACTGGCTGAATAATCCATATCTCCTACTAAACACAAAACAGCTGTTTGCATGATGTTCACCAAACAATGATCAAATATTACAAACTCAAACATTTTCTTAAAAGGGGAGGAACTGCAGCTAGTCGAGGAATTGAAGTACTTCAGCATGATTTTAGACTCCTCATTAACCTTCAGAAAATACAGCAAAAAATCTCAAACATAATCAAATTCAATATAAGAAATTTTGAACAAATTAGACCATCGCTGACTGTTAATGTGGCCAAAATGTTTCTGCATGCAGTGATCTTCTCACACATTGATTACTGTTTTACCAACTGGTCACTCACTAGTGTAACCATAATCAAACCCACTGAATCTTTATACAAAAAAGCCATAAAGATCCTTGACAAGAAAGAGCCCACATATCACTGCTGTCACATTGACAAGAAATACAATCTTCTGTCTTTTGAAAATTATAAAACTCTCAAATTTGCCTGTTCAATCTATAAAATATTAAATGGCTATGCAACGCCCCCCACCCCCACCCCCCAGATCACCACAGCAATCACTAGAACAGACTGTGAGGTCCCCCACAGATGCACCACATTTGCTCAATCTGTGCTATCAGTGAGGGGCACCAAGATCTGGAATAACATACCACCTGCAATCAGAGAACGCACCACACTAAACACTTTTAAGACTCATTGTAAAAATTGGCTTTTAAACAACCAGAACTGTACTTACAGGTACATCTCAAAAAATTAGAATATTGTGAAAAAGTTCAATATTTTTTGTCACTCATTTCAGAAAGTGAAACCCATATATTATATAGATTCATTACACAGAGAGTGATATATTTCAAGTGTTTATTTATTTTAATTTTGATGATTATGGCTTACAGCCCATGAAAACCCCAAATTCAGTTTCTCAAAAATTAGAATATTACATAAAATTAATTTTAAAAATTTGTTTTTTAATAGAAATGTTGGCCGACTGAAAAGTATGTCAGTGTACACACTCAATATTTGGTAGGGGCTCCGTTTGCATTAATTACTGTATCAGTGTGGTGTGGCACGGAGGTGATCAGCCTGTGGCACTGCTGAGGTGTTATGGAGGCCCAGGTTGCTTTGATAGTGGCCTTCAGCTCGTCTGCATTGTTGGGTCTGGTGTCTCTCATCTTCCTCTTGACAATACTCCATCGATTCTCTATGGGGTTTAGGTCAGGAGAGTTTGCTGGCCAATCAAACACAGTGATGCCATGGTCATTAAACCAGGTTTTGATACTTATGGCAGTGTGTATGTGTGTGTGTGTGTGTGGGGGGGGATGCCAAGTCCTGCTGGAAAATGAAATCCAGCTTCTCCATAAAGCTTGTCAGCAGAGGGAAGCATGAAGTGCTGTAAAAGTTCCTGGTAGACGACTGCGATGACTTTGGTCTTGATAAAACACTGTGAACCAACACCAGCAGATGACATGGTTCCTCAAATCATCACTGACTGTGGAAACTTCACACTAATCCTCAAGCAGCTTAGATTCTGTGCCTCTAAACTCTTTCACCAGATTATGGGACTTTGATTTCCAAATGACAAGCAAAATTTACTTTTATCTGAACAGAGGTCATCTGCTGGTGTGGTCCACTGTGTTTTATCAAGACCAAAGTCACCGCAGTCGTCTACCAGGAAATTTTACAGCACTTAATGCTTCCCTCTGCTGACAAGCTTTATGGAGAAGCTGATTTCATTTTCCAGCAGGACTTGGCATCCCCCCCAACACACACACACACACTGCCAAAAGTATCAAAACCTGGTTTAATGACCATGGCATCACTGTGTTTGATTGGCCAGCAAACTCTCCTGACCTAAACCCCATACAGAATCTATGGAGTATTGCCAAGAGGAAGATGAGACACCAGACCCAACAATGCAGATGAGCTGAAGGTCACGATCAAAGCAACCTGGACCTTCATAACACCTCAGCAGTGCCACAGGCTGATCACCTCCATGCCACGCCACATTGACACTGTAATTAATCCAGATGGAGCCCAAACCAAGTATTGAGTGTGTACATGGACATACTTTTCAGCCGGCCAACATTTCTATTAAAAAACTATTTTTTAAAATTAATTTTATGTAATATTCTAATTTTTTGAGAAACTGAATTTGGGGTTTTCATGGGCTGTAAGCCTTAATCATCAAAATTAAAATAAATAAACACTTGAAATATATCACTATCTGTGTAATGAATCTATATAGTAATATATGGGTTTCCCTTTCTGAAATGAGTGACAAAAAATATTGAACTTTTTCATGATATTCTAATTTTTTGAGATGCACCTGTATAACTAGTGGTTACTCTGCAGCATAGGCATATACAGTACAGTGGTGTGAAAATGTGTTTGCCCCCTTCCTGATTTCTCATTTTTTTGTATGTTTGTCACACTTTAATGTTTCAGATCATCAAACAAATTTAAATATTAGACAAAGATAACACAAGTAAACACAAAATGCAGTTTTTAAATGAAGATATTTATTATTAAGGGGAAAAAAAATCCAAACCTATATGGCCCTGTGTGAAAAGGTGACCCCCCCACTGTTAAAACATAAATTAACTGTGGTTTATCACATCTTTGGAAAGCTGAGTTCAATTCCTCTAGCCACACCCAGGCCTGATTACTGCCACACCTGTTCTTAATCAAGAAATCACTTAAATAGGACCTGCCTGACAAAGTGAAGTACACCAAAAGATCCTCATAAGCTAGACATCATGCTACGATCTAAAGAAATTCAGGAACAAATGAGAAACAAAGCACTTGGGATCTATCAGTCTGGAAAAGGTTATAAAGCCATTTCTAAAGCTTTGGGACTCCAGCGAACCACAGTGAGAGCCATTATCCACAAATGGCGAAAACATGAAACAGTGGTGAACCTTCCCAGGAGTGGCCGGCTGACCAAAATTACCCCAAAAGCGCAGCGACGACTCATCCAAGAGGTCACAAAAGACCCCACAACAACATCCAAAGAACTGCAGGCCTCACTTGCCTCAGTTAAGGTCAGTGTTCATGATTCCACCATAAGAAAGAGACTGGGCAAAAATGGCCTGCATGGCAGACTTCCAAGACGAAAACAACTGCTGAGCAAAAAGAACATAAAGGCTCATCCCAGTTTTGCCAGAAAACAGCTTGATGATTCCCAAGACTTTTCGGAAAATACTCTGTGGACTGACGAGACAAAAGCTGAACTTTTTGGAAGATGTGTGTCCCATTACATCTGGCATAAAAGTAACACAGCATTTCAGAACAGGAACATCATACCAACAGTAAAATATGGTCGTGGTAGTGTGATGGTCTGGGGCTGTTTTGCTGCTTCAGCACCTGGGAGACTTGCTGTGGTAAATGGAACCATGAATTCTGCTGTCTAGCAAAAAGTCCTGAAGGAAAATATCCAGCCATCTGTTTGTGACCTCAAGCTGAAGCACACTTGTGTTCTGCAGCAGGACAATGATCCAAAACACACCAGCAAGACCACCTCTGAATGACTTAAGAAAAACAAAATGAAGACTTTGGAGTGGCCTAGTTAAAGTCCTGACCTGAATCCGACTGAGATGCTGTGGCATGACCTTAAAAAGGCGGCTCCTGCTTGAAAACCCTCCAGTGTGGCTGAATTACAACAATTCTGCAAAGATGAGTGGGCCAAAATTCCTCCACAGCGCTGTAAAAGACTTATTGGTAGTTATTGCAAATGCTTGGTTGTAGTTGTTGCTACTAAGGGTGGCCCAACCAGTTATTAGGTTTAGGGAGCAATCACCTTTTCACACAGGGCCATGTAGGTTTGGATTTTTTTCCCCTTAATAATAGACATCTTCATTTAAAAACTGCATTTTGTGTTTACTTTTGTTATCTTTGTCTAATATTTTAAATCTGTTTGATGATCTGAAACATTTAAGTGTGACAAACATACAAAAAAAATGAAAAATCATGAAGGGAGCAAACACTTTTTCACACCACTGTATGTGCTGGTGCATCACACAGATATGCCCCGCCTCTTGCTTGTTGCTGTCTGTTGTTGCTGTGAGGTGCTTGGGTGCATGTGTGTGTATGCATACACAGCACTTCATGCGTGACATTTAAATATTTTGTTTTGTAACACCTTAACTCTGCACTTTGAACAGTTTCATTGCAGTTTTTCTGCTCATGTATGATTGTTTGTGTGGTTTTGTGACCCACCGGAGGACTACAGATGCAAATTAGCAGTTTTGCTAAATCTGGCATACTTACATTTGTATTAATGTTCATTAGTATGTATTGTCCCTTTCAAATATACATTAAACTAAACGAAACTAATTCAGAGTGCAGATGGCAAAGGGGCAGGTGTGAGTGCGCTACCGGGGGTCTATCTGTGGCTGCCTTTCAAAGACAATCTTGTGAGCTAAAAAAAATTACCACGGGTTGTTGAGGGGCAATATAGTTTGAAGCCCTAAACCTATAGGCGTTTCCTAGGAGAAACATCAAAAAAGTTGGGGACTGAGAAATTGCCATAAAATATGGGAGGAACCTGTTGGTTGGTATGCCTTCAGTTCTCCAAATTTGTAAAACAAATGCATACTGACTACCTTGTTATTTGTGATTGGCCCACTAAAAAAAAAAAAAAAAAACTTTACCCAAACAGAATAGAGGAGTCCTAAATATTAATAAGCAGGTTGAAAATGATTCTCAGACAGAACCATAAAGGCAGCTCAAAAATCAAACAAAAATTACTTTTACACCTTTAAATCTATCTATCTATCTATCTATCTATCTATCTATCTATCTATCTATCTATCTATCTATCTATCTAAAGAGAGAGCGCTATACAAAAAGTTAAAATAATCCATAAAAAACACACAATATGATTACATTTAATAAAGTTCCTTTTTAATGAAATTGTAAAGTTGAAGTGTTATTGTTTATTGATTGATTTCTGTTGTATTTTCTACATTAATTAAAACCCCATCAACTTAGTCTCCTGTTTATTTGCGCATCTTTTGGAAAAGTAAAGTAAAAAAATAAACAATTCAATCAAAATCTGCAATCAAGTCAATAAACATACAGTAGGTGAAGTGTTTCTGTAATTTTTCTACCTGAATGGGTGCTGAGAAATGACTCCTTTGTAAACACATAGTTGACTACTACCAAAGGCCAGTGTTTTTGAAGTAAAGCTCAATAAGAAGTTTGCATATTCTTTAAAGGCTTTTTTTTTTTTTTGAGGGAATGACATTTAAGAGATGAAATAATGAGTCTTTATGATTGTTTCTGTTCATGGTATACTATGGCATTAAAAAGACTTTTCCTAAACTCAAAGGCTGTTACTTTCAGGATTTATTAGATTAAAATATCAGTAATAACAGGCGACCATTTATATGGCATCAAACACCTGATAATCACAGAGAAGATTAAATTGAGGAAACCTTTTAACAGAAATTATACAAATTTCTTTGTAATATTCAATAAAGAAGGCCGGCCTTGATCTTTTTAATTTTGACACTGAAATTATTTACTCCATAACAATATAATAGGCCTGTAGATTTCTTTGGTTTTATATAAGAAAGTATTTTATAATTGTAGAATTATTTTCAGAGATTGCAGCTTTTAGTGACCTGGGGAAATTTACTGTAAACATTAACATCCGTTTTGCATAAATCAAATAATTTTGTTGATGTAAGTTGTAATATCATGCTCACATTTCACTGTGGTAACTTACAATTAGAAAACAGCACTGGAACAATAAAAAGTCTTTACATTTTATTTGTCTTGTTTTATGAATTTTCTTTAATAATAATAAATCACCTACACACCCCGATTTACTTATTTATGCAAATAACTACTTTAAATAAAATAAAAAAAAAACATTTACGTGGAAACTCTATTTTTTTCCTATCAATTGTTTTTCAGCAGAAACTATTTGCTTGAAGACAAAAAAAAATAAAAAAATTGTGTCACTGGAAAAATCGAAGCATTTCATAACCGCAATAAAGGGAAACGAGTTTTTCTTGAATCTGGTTGCTTTAAAATTAAAAACAGGTCTAAGTGCACCGGTAAAGTCAGGCAGAAGTCAGCAGATTCAGTCCTGCACATTTACCGTTTTAACGCATTTCCTTTGGACTTTCCCACTGCAACTCAACTCCGATTAAACTGGAGAAAGGCCGGTTTTCAGAGGCAGTTTATAGCCATTTTACATGGTACAAATAATGTCGATTTAAAGATTATACAGTATGTGTGAGCAGGGAGAGCTGCAGAAGACTATGGCGCAACAATAAACCCCCTCCTCTACTTCAAAGCACAAAAAAACTTCTGACGCTTTCAACTTGAGTCGGAAATGTCGGCATTTCGATGGAGCTGCTAACTGTAAAATAAAATAAGCTAAAACAAATCACCTAAATAAATCCGGGGGTAAATCTAAGGCATAGCCGGTAGAAGAGGCCTTGATAGCAGCTATATTTTCTGTTTGTTTAATGAGCAACCAGCGGGAAAAGGAATATAAGCGGCATTAAGAAGTTTAAAATAGCTTATAACAGCATGCGCATTAACTTTGAGAGCATGGCAATGAATGATGCAATAAAATTACACTCGTGATAAAATCTGGGTGTAAATGCGAACGTTAGCTGTGATTAAATATAAGATTACTGAAATAAACCAATTGCATTCTACAATATGTGAGCAGCACATGAAGGGAGCATAATTTTCTCTCCGTCTCTCTGCACCGTTCAGGCTGATGAGGAAACTGCTGATGTGCCCTGGAAGTAATTCCTTCACCCCCTCCCCTCCTCGTTTCCCCCCGTGAACATCCAGGGTGGGACAGGAGAACAGGGGCCGCCGCCACTTCAACACGTGGGCATTGCTTCCAGAGGAGAAACCTTCCTGCAGATGGGGCCCCTGCCCACTTCACCGGTACTATTTACCTGGAATGCCAAAGATGAATTGTAAAATATTTTCTGAACATGGTTTAACATTAACGTTTTATGCTTTTCTGTTCATCTTTCTTAAAACATATAATGCATGTTTCACATAAATATTCTAAAGTTAAACTGCAAGAAAATCACAATCTTCAATTCAATTAAAATAAAAGGGCATTATTTTAATATAGTAATAGTTGGTTCAAGACCACGTAAGAAAGGTTATGCTAATCATGTGACAGTCAACGTCAAATGCCTCACAAATATTAAGAACAAAATGTTTCATCGTTAAAGTCCCATGAAAGCAAAAATAAAAACAAATCAATTTGTTTACATACTCATGTTTTTTTGTTCTTTTTGCTGGATGTAAAAATTGAGCTTTAAAATGTAAGGAACAGATAGAACAACCTTTTTATTTGAAAAAGTTTAGACTGTAGCTTTATAACTCTAATAATAATAATAATAATAATAATAGTAATTGACTGAGTGAGCATATTTGCTATTAACCTGTCTGTTAGCTGCTGTAATTAATAAATTGCACCATTAAACAATAACAAGCTTAAACAAGGCTGTACTCACCTGTTAGCTGATATAACATGAAGCTCAACAGATACGACCATGATTACATGAGAGAATAATTTGTTTTAGTCAAACTGTTAGCAAAATCTCTTGCAGAAACTTACTTTAAGAGTATAGCTATACTCAAATGGGAACAATGAGTAATAGATCACACAGTGCAGACAGTTTTAGTAGCTGATAGCTAAATATAGATGAATGCATATTTTTGGAGCCAGTGAAGTATTTGCAGACTGTCATTTAAAATGGTGCTGTTAGCATTAGCAAGTGAAAAAAAAAAAATTGTAGCTAAGAAGGAAAGGAGGTCAAGCAAAATGCTTTGGTGAGTATAACAACTTCTTTGACAGTGATATTAAAAACAAAGAACATTACTTTAAAAAGCAGTGCTGGGAAACCCAAAACACAGGCCTACATGTAGGCTAAATATGTTGGAACTTTCTTTTGTACAGTGTCACTGTTCTGGGATGTTAGACGCTGGAAGTTTTGATAAATCACAAGGAAATAAATAAAGAAAATATTTATAGCTAATATACTACTTAATGTGGATTTGCATGCTGTATTTTAGTACATTAACACATTATAAGGGTAAGAAATCAAAGTTTCTTACTTTGAGTAAGTACATACACTACCGTTCAAAAGTTTGGGGTCACCCAGACAATTATTTTGTGTTTTCCATGAAAAGTCACACTTATTTACCACCATGAGTTGTAAAATGAATAGAAAATATAGTCAAGACATTGACAAGGTTAGAAATAATGATTTGTATTTGAAATAATAATTTTTTCCTTCAAACTTTGCTTTCGTCAAAGAATCCTCCATTTGCAGCAATTACAGCATTGCAGACCTAACATGATTGCACAAGGGTTTTCTAATCATCCATTAGCCTTCTGACGCAATGAGCAAACACATTGTACCATTAGAACACTGGAGTGATAGTTGCTGGAAATGGGCCTCTATACACCTATTTAGATATTGCACCAAAAACCAGACATTTGCAGCTAGAATAGTCATTTACCACATTAGCAATGTATAGAGTGTATTTCTGATTAGTTTAAAGTTATCTTCATTGAAAAAAAGTGCTTTTCTTTCAAAAATAAGGAAATTTCTAAGTGACCCCAAACTTTTGAACGGTAGTGTACTGTATATACAGCCCAGTTTTCTTACAGTGTCATTCAAAACTGTAGTAAACAGATATCTCCAATTAATAAATTACACTTTTTCCAAAGAATACACATTCATTACAGTAGCCAACACACAGAATAACACATGTTGTCATGGCATTTTCTTTTACAATCTGTTATTTGGAATGGGCTGGATCTGTAAAAATAAATAAATAAATAAATAATAAAGGCATTGCAGATTACATAACAAGAATATATTCAACAAATATGTTGGCCCTTATTGAATATTCCCAGTGACCAGAGTAATAATAAAGGAGTTGCTAGCTCTTCAAACATTACTGATGAATACAATTTATATTTATTATCAAAGCAAAAATGTTCCTTGGCTATTAGAATGCTATTACATCCAGATAGAATGAATGGCAAAAAATGAGTCAAAATTTACTAATCTTTTATAATTTTATTTCATTTTATTGTACCGAGAAATTGAAAAAGTTATTAGTTCATGTAAAAAACAGTTTTGATAACAATAAAGGGGAGGTTTATCTAGTTGTTATTTATGGACTATATAAAGCATAGATATACATATAAAGACTAGATGGGATTTGGTTAGCTGTCAGGCTAGCCTGACCGCCATATTCTGGTTCAAGAAGATGAATAAAACAGCACTCACTGTCATTTTCAATGCCTGATAATGGTAGAAAATTAAAGTGTACTACAGAAGGCAAAAAGAGTGTTTGTGTTATACAGTATGATTACAACAAATACAACCAACAATTGTTTGTGTATCCTGTTATGACAATGCTGCAGGTGCTGTCAAAGCCATGACTACCTTCACAATATGGTGTCATGAAAGTGTTAGCCACGTCCTGTCTAGTTCTTTTATACACACACACACACACACCTGTATGCCATATATGTGACATACATACATACATATATATACATGTACATACTGTGTATATATATATATATATATATATATATATATATATACTGTATATATTTATATTTATGTGTCTGTATGTCATTTGTAAACAGTAAAGACAGTTCTACAAATGAAGAAAAAATGTTCCAAAGAAACACACAAATTCTCTCAACTACATTCATTTTGTTAGTTTGTTCATATTTTTAGCTATCCACCTTATTCCTAGGCCCCATGATGCCTTGCGTGAATTATGGTAGCAACTTCCGGTACTAGTTTAGAATGTATGGTTGTCACTGAAACAGGACACTTTGCCTTGTTAAAAAACAATGACTTCGGCATCAAAAATGCGGGAACACAGTCTTTTGCACCTCAAAAACATTAATGTAATCATACCACATCCCACGACTATGGAGGGATGAGAAGATGACCTTAAAAAGTGGCCAGTAGCTCCGTTAGTTAGCTCCACTGCTAACATGCTGACGCTGTAAACAAATAAAAGCTCTGAGATATATCAATGTTTCCACCGCAATAAAGTTGGCTGTATTTTGTTAAAATATGTTGGACATAATCAAATTTACCTCAGAGCAGACGTAGAATGTAATCAGAGCCACAAAGAACCACAACACCTTGCTTGGGTGTTTTAAATTTGGGGTAAAACGTCAGATCTGTGACATTCATACAAGTGAAAACATACCTGGTGCTGCTGTGTCTGTACCACTGATCACACGAACAATCCTTTAGTTTTCAGTGCATGATCGCTGTGTGTGTTTATATATTTACATATTTATTCCATCTAGCTACAATGCTCCTCACTGTGTGTTTATATATTCACATATTCATTCCATCTAGCTACAATGCTCTGCACTGTGTGTCTGTGTGTATATATATATGTTTATAGTAATATGTACATATGTATACAGTGATCCCTCACTTATCGCGGTTAATGGGTTCCAGAACCGACCGCGAAAAGTGAAAAACCGCGAAGTAGCGTCACCCCCCCATTTTTTTACATACATTTTTTTTGTGTATATATAATATCAATAACACCACCGTCATCATTTTTCTCTTCCTCTTGGGTTCACTAGAGGATTTAGAGGGTGGAGGACGTTTAGGAGCCATTTTCAAGGGCGTCACAAGCACTATTTCGCACAAAAAGGCACAAGAGAACAGCGAAAAGTTCCACGCGGCGAGACTAAGCAACACGAGCGATAAAGAACAATGAATGCGGTCTTCCTTCGCTGGGTATGGGCGCTCGGCAGGGAGAGAAGCTGGGTAAAACGTCTCGGCCAATCAGCTTGCGAGATTCCCGAGCGGAGCATCAGAGAGGTGGATTTTGAGTTGTGCGGGCTCTCCGTGTTGATACCTGATGTTCTAATGTAGTCTCCCTGCCTTCTGCTAGCGCCCGGGCAACTTTCGTGCCATTTTTTTCTCAATTTTGAATTTTTGATGAATATTTTTGAAAAATCCGCGATGCACTGAGGGCGCGAAAGGTGAGGCGTGAAGTAGCGAGGGATCACTGTATTAGCTGCTCTTGCTTTTTTTTTCTTGTCTTCTGATTGTTGCTCTGAGTGTTGCTATCCCTGTGCTGTTGCAATCCTGGAATTTCCCCATTGTGGGACTAATAAAGGCTTATCTTATCTTATCTACTCATTGCTGTTGAAGCCATGGTTTCAGCTGTACTTATCTGAGAGGAGCCTCACACCACGAACAGCAGCAAGTGCCAGAACTATGCAAAAACATTCAAAAATACAAAAACTACAAGTGCTGAAATTAGCTGCCACTTGAGTGCAAAACACGTATGTGGACTATACATTAAAATGAATTTGAAAAACTTTAAAAAACGCTGTTTTAAATGCTCCTGCTACTCCACTCTTACTGACTGATTTAACACTAGGTCAGCCGAAACCGGAAGCTCCGCCCACAATCCTTCCTACAGCGCCACCCCCAGGATTAAGGTAACCACCTTCATATTTTTAAATTAATATGTAGTTATAATATAGCTAATATTATTTCTATAGCCTATAAGAATTTTTAAAAGTTTTATGACTTTGTTTTTCTGATGGTAGAAATTGTTTTATCATCTTTTATATGAGCAAGTTAAGTACATTTGAATATTAGATCTTAACCCATATAAACAACATTAAAGCTATTTTTGGAACATTTCTGTGTATAGTAGCCTACATATTTTTTAAACTACACACATACATAGGGTGTATATTAACGGCAGTGCAGGTGCATTAACTGAACCCATTGCTAATGACTGGGAGGACTGGCCGCAGACTGCTGAAAACCCAGTAAAGCTGTCGCTGAAAAAAAAGTTTCTGAAAGTGGCCTGACGTCACACTCCCACAATGCTTACCGCCCCATAACTCGGCTGCAGCCTGAGCACAGCCAGACTCTCTCAGGCCCCGAATATAGAGAAAATATTTGGAAAAAAATCGGAAAAAATAATTAAAGAGCGGATCGAGGGGAGAAAGGAGCGGGGAGCGGTGGCGTGGGTTCTCCCACGGCGGGTTTCTGGTCCGGACCGGGATGGAAGCGTACCGGGACTCCATGTGAAATTGACTAATGCGGTGCTGGAAACTTTCTGGTGGGTAAACTGCTCGTTTTTCCTCCTAATGTGGCTGCACGTCCTCCCGTGTGCATGTGTGCCTCTGGATCAACGTTATAGAAATCAGGTCCTGTTGACGTGCGCGACACTTAATTGTTGTGAGTGCAGTCGCGCAATTGGACTTTGCGCAATTTTGCTAGTTATGTTTTGGAGGCAACTTGGAAGAAAGGAGCACGGCTATTTAATTTCTAATTACACGATCGCCCGTCTCCTTCATCTGGTTGCTTTCTCTCGGTGAACGTGTTGCATTTGGGACTCCGTGAAAGTTGCCCCCCCCCCCCCCCAAGTGCACTTGGTCCCGCGGCCGTCGCCGTTGACGTTTGATGTTCTTTGCAAGTTTTCGCCGATCCAGTGAGTTTTTGTACACATTTCTGAATATGTATCATGTGCTGCTTGCCTGTGCATAGGAGAGCGAGACGAAGGGAGCACTTCAGTGGCGCTTGGGAGGCAGAAAATCTGTTAAAAGTTGCCGAAACATGGTGGCAGTGTGGAGTGTGTCTTATACATTCTTTAAAATGAAGAGTTATGTTTCTGTTGCCTTAAGCCTCAGCCGTCTTTGCTGCCTGTATGCCGCCTTCCTCCATGGTTATGGTTGATGTCATGGATCGGATGTTTTTCTGTGAGAGTGCGTGTGCTTTTTCCTTGCAAGCGGGGGTAAATAAGAGCCCTGCCAAAAAAGGGCTGGGGTGGCTGGGTTCACAATGTGGGGGCTCACTTAGTTTATACACTTGTTACCAACTTGGCTGCAGGATTTTAAACGCATTAGTTGTCAGACCGTTGCGATGAAACGAGAAAACTATCCAAATCGAGTCTAACTGGATTATTGCTTTGTGCATTTTTGCATTCATCCCCTTCTGTCATATTGCCATATTAGAATTTATGACGGGATTACTGCAGTGTGCTTTCCTGTTGAGTACATGAACTCGGATTGAACTTTGGAGATATTTAAGGTGTTTTCATGACATCAGGAACAGACATCCTGTGATTGTAGGAGAAATGCAGGATTCCACTGCAGGACTGCAGCTCTTTTCATCATTGATCAGTTTGGTGCATTTTAAAAATATTCAAATCGGACAAATCTGATCAGAAGTGTCCAACATTACTGATTCAGTGTCGCAAAAGTGACCGCCTTTGAAAGTGACAGTCTTGAACAATATCATTAAAAAGCAAACTCATTTTATAAATATTGCAAATTCTTTTTCTTTTAGATTTGATTGGCGGTTGGCAACCAGGTTACAGGTGCATTACCGCAACGTACTTCACTCTGTATCATCATTGCTAAGTGTCCAGATCTGCAGGATTATTAATGAAGCTCATACTGAGTAGCATCCATCCATCTTCTATCACTTATCTCTAGGACCGGGTCACAGGGGCAGCAGACCAAACAGAGTAGCCCAGACTACCGCCCAGTTCTCATATAACAACATGATGTCCATGATCCCGCTTACAGGTGGTAAGCCCACTGGAGGGTGCAGCCATGTGGCTCCTTTGGGTACACACTGTGTCCTTGTAACTTTTCATAGAGGTCTACTGGATCACTGTTGGTCTGGCCCCCCAAGTTGCCCCTGACAACATAGCTCCTGGGATCATTAGGGCACGCAGACTTCTCTACTATGATTAGGTGGCAATTCACGGATGGGATATAGAGTAGCTTTTCATCCCTATTCTGAAAATTTTAATTATATTTGAAAAGAAGAAGAAGCCATCTCTGTTGTCATTCAGTCCATACAGGCAATCATGTACAGTAGAATGAAATTACGTTTCTCCTATCTACAATGTTAATCACATGTGGAATCAGAGGGGTCGCTGCCATGCAAGGCGCCGCCACAAACAACTTCTCTTTCCCCCATTCTATTATGCTGAGCACCAAGCTAGAAGGGAGAAGTACCGTTTTTATATGGTCTTTGGTATGACCCGGCCGGGACTTGAACCCCCAAACTCCCAGTTGTGGGGCGGATGCTCTGTCAACTAGGTCACCACTCCGGTGGCCTAGTTGATAGAGCTATACTCTATATAGCTTTTTATATAGAGTTACAGAATAGGGATGCACCGATATATTAGCCCAGCATCAGTACTGACAGATATTTATCTTATTGTTTGATATTGGCTATTAGCAAGTAAGATATCAGCAGTGCTGATATTTTTCTGGTGTGTCCCAGTTGTGTGGCATTGATCTTGGCCTGAAGAGCAGTAGTGCAGCTGCAAATTCAGAAAACATCAGGGACTGAACTGTTTTTAAAGTATTTCAGTTCAGTAAAAAAAAAAAAAAAATTCTTAGCATATACCAAAACAATCGGCTGATACCGACAAACAAAAGTAATACAGCCGTGGACAAAATTGTTGGTACCCCTCTGTTAATGAAAGAAAAACCCACAGTGGTCACAGAAATAACTTGAATCTGACAAAAGTGGTAATAAATAAAAATTCTATGAAAATTAACCAATGAAAATCAGACAATGCTTTTGAATTGTGGTTCAGCAGAATTATTTTAAAAAAACAAACTCATGAAACAGGCCTGGACAAAAATGATGGTACCCCTAGAAAAGATTGAAAATAATGTGACTATAGGGACATGTTCAACCAAGAGGTGTCCTCTAATTAACATCACAGGTGTCTACAAACTTGTAATCAGTCAGTCGGCCTATTTAAAGGGTGACAAGTAGTCACTGTGCTGTTTGGTGACATGGTGTGTACCACACTAAACATGGACCAGAGGAAGCAAAGGAGAGAGTTGTCTCAGGAGATTAGAAAGAAAATTATAGACAAGCATGTTAAAGGTAAAGGCTATAAGACCATCTCCAAACAGCTTGATGTTCCCGTAACTACAGTTGCACATATTATTCAGAAATTTAAGATCCACGGGACTGTAGCCAATCTCCCTGGATGTGGCCGCAGGAGGAGACGGATAATATGAATGGTAAGAAAAGAGCCCAGAACAACCTCTAAACACATTCATGGTGAACTCCAAGGTCAAGGTACATCAGTGTCAGATTGCACCATCTGTCATTGTTTGAGCCAAAGTGGACTTCATGGGAGACGACCAAGGAGGACACCACTGTTGAAAACAAATCATAAAAAAACCAGACTGGAATTTGCCAAACTGCATGTTGACAAGCCACAAAGCTTCTGGGAGAATGTCCTATGGACAGACGAAACAAAACTGGAACTTTTTGGCAAGGCACATCAGCTCTATGTTCACAGACGCAAAAATGAAGCATACCAAGAAAAGAAGACTGTCCCTACTGTGAAACATGGAGGAGGTTCTGTTATGTTCTGGGGCTGCTTTGCTGCATCTGGCGCAGGGTGTCTTGAATCTGTGCAGGGTACAATGAAATCTCAAGACTATCAAGGTATTCTAGAGAGAAATGTGCTGCCCACTGTCAGACAGCTTGGTCTCTGTCGCAGGTCATGAGTCTTGCAACAGGATAATGACCCAAAACACACAGCTAAAAACACCCAAGAATGGCTAAAAGCGAAACATTGGACTATTCTAAAGTGGCCTTCTATGAGCCCTGATCTAAATCCTATTGAAGATCTGTGGAAGGAGCTGAAACATGCCGTCTGGAGAAGGCACCCTTCAAACCTGAGACAACTGGAGCAGTTTGCTCATGAGGAGTGGGCCAAAATACCTGCTGAGAGGTGCAGAAGTCTCATTGACAGTTAAAGAAATCGTTTGATTGCAGTGATTGCCTCAAAAGTTTGTGCAACAAAATATTAAGTTAAGGGTACCATCATTTTTGTCCAGGCCTGTTTCATGAGTTTGTTTTTTAAAATAATTCTGTTGAACCACAATTCAAAAGCATTGTGTGATTTTCATTGGTTAATTTTCATAGAATTTTTATTTATTACCACTTTTGTCATATTCAAGTTATTTCTGTGGCCATTGTGGGTTTTTCTTTCATTAACCGAGGGGTACCAACAATTTTGTCCACGTGTGTAAGTTGTCCATTGGCTTGAAGAATGTGTCGTTATATGCCAGTTAATCATCACTTTAAGACAAAGGAGATGTAAGTAGGTGGGAAAAATATGTGCAGGTATCGGCAACTGACACAACAATTTCCAAAATATTGCCATATCGATTTTTGGGGAAAACAACAACAACAAAAAAACAAAACCCTTGTGGCTGCCCCTCACAAATAGAAAATAAGAACATCAGGTTAGCCTTTTTCTTAGCTAAGGATAAGCCATCTTTATTGTCATTCAAATCCATACAGCTAATCATGTGCGGTAGAACGAAATTATGTTTCTCTTATCTACAATGTTAATCACACATATATAGAATCAGAGGGGTCGCTGTCATGCAAGGCCCCGCCACAAATTTCCCTTTTCTGCTCCATTATTGCTGAGCACCAAGCTGGACGACAAGAAATTCCACTTTTATATGGTCTTCGGCATGACCCGGCTGGGATTTGAACCCCGGCCTCCTGGGTGTGGGGCGGATGCTCTACCAACTTATCGGACCTTAAGTGTCCATATACTGGTATCCTTTCTGTAGCATCATGCAGATCTAAAGTGGGGGGCAGAAATTGAAGTTTTAGCTATGTTCAATACAAATGTCCATGTTTATAATTGGACTTTTGTGTGAGAAAGTACAATAGATCCATTTTTAGTAAAGGAAATGCCACTTTATACAGCGATAGATTGCCCTTAGTTGCTCTATTTGTCTGTGTGGAGAAAAACAAAAAACTGTTAACCACTTCAGCAGTTACACAGCCCTCAGGATGTCTATTTGCTGGGATGTCACACATTGTCAGCACTTTCAGTTTTCTTTCATGGTAGTTGGCAGCTAATGTCCCTGCTGACTGCAGCTGGCATTTGCATTGGATTGCATTGTTTGGTAAAATCAGTGCATGAGTTAAACCTGCTTGAACTGTAAATTTTGAGGAGACTTTATAATAGCTAATCAGGATATCTTATTCAGTTGATTATAGTACTTGAAAAATCAA
The DNA here is from genome assembly GCA_020510985.1 of Pholidichthys leucotaenia. Taxonomy (NCBI): domain Eukaryota; kingdom Metazoa; phylum Chordata; class Actinopteri; order Cichliformes; family Pholidichthyidae; genus Pholidichthys; species Pholidichthys leucotaenia. Next base: position 244,373,352 of record CM035843.1, on the reverse strand, counting down.
AATGATGTTATTTCACCATTTATAGGTTGATTTAAAGCAGCACTATGTAACTTTCTTGTTCTGGGTATAGAAACACTAAAAAAAACTACGACTATGGCAACTGACCTCAGTCCCAACAGCCAGTCACAGGGTACAAGGTCAGTTGTTGGTGCCTAAAATCGTGCCCTGTGACTGGCTGTCGGGATTGAGGTCATAGTTGCCATAGTTGTAGTCCTTTCAGTGTTCCTACCAAGAACAGAGCTGTTGCAGGCAGTGCAGCCCACTAAGGCTATGGGGGAAGTGACGTTCACCTGGTTAAAGGTGGATAGACCTTCAAAATAATTTTGGACAAAATCTTGCATAGTGTTTCTTTGAGAAGATGCAGCATCAAATACTGTATAAGAAAACAAGCTGAGACCAAACTCATACATTGAGTCTTTGGATACTGTATATAATTGATATGCATTTCACACAAGAAAATACAGATTTTTCAGTGAGAACTGTTATGCTTTGAAGTTCATGTAGTCACTCTTGAATAATTGTGGACTGTTGTGGCTCTATAGCTTTACCTATCAGTTAACAAAAAAACTTCACTTAGTTAATTTTTAATAAATTGCTTTGCATATTTGTATTTTTTGTGACTCTAATCACAAAATCCATATAGCATTTTCCAGCACCATTATCTCTTAGTTTGTTATTAAGTAGGTTCTTCTGCAGTTATTTCTGGTGGTGGCGGTATATTAAGATTTTTTTCTAATGACTGAATCATTTTAAGGTACTAACAAGTTGCAGTACATCAACTGTATTTGTTGCTGTTGTGAGGTGAATAAGTGGTTGAATGTCTGATATCGATGCTGTGCTCTTCTGTGGACCAAACAAAGCCTTTCAACTCCTAGGTTCTTGTTTTGAACTAGTATTGATGCTGCTGATGATGACTGAATATGGCATGCAGTGTTTAAGGGTGGTGGGGCTACAATAGCAATAGCAAGCAAGTACGTTTCGTCCACATGCATACAGACATACAGCAGTGACACAATGCATCTGGCATAGGGCTGCACGATTATGGTCAAAATGATGATTGCAATTATTTTTACTCAATATTGAAATCACTATTATTCATTAACTTTAGAAAAAACACAGATTATATAAAATTCAATTTTTTTTATTCATCCTACTTACCAATTGCTCGATGAAGCCTGTGGCCAAAGCACTGGAGTCTCGTCCATTTATTTAGAGAAGCTACCTTGATGACATATTCTGCTTGACCATAGGTCAGTCGTAGTTGCAAAGTATTTGTCAGTTGTGATATCCATCTGTACTTTTCATATAGTGCAGGAAATGTAACTTTGGAGAAACACGTGGGGGTCACCTATTTCTTGTCCAGTGTTTTGACCATGTTTCTGAAGCCTTTGTTGCTCATACAGTATTTAGTGGACACATGTCTTTGGCCAAATAAAACACTATTGCATCAGTTACTTTAGCGTGTCTTTGGGAGGTGGATGGATACGATGAAGCTCTGTGCAGGGTTGATACTATAGTTGCCTGGGTTGGCACTGGACACAGACTGTGATTTAGTGAAGTGACATTCGCTTTAGCCTTCATGCATTTATCATATTTGCGTTTGTGGTGTTTTTTCAGGTGGTTGAATAAATTAGTTGTGTTGCCCTGCGGCGCAGACTCAGCTCTATGGCACTCTTTGCATATAATTTCTTTTTAGTCAGCATCACTTGCCCTGAATCCAAAACACGTCCAGACAACTGATGATGATCCTTTCGAGGCACTAGCTCCTCGCTTCCATGTGCTGCCATACTGTCACCTTCTGCTCCCGACATCTGGTTTGTGTTTCACCATTACACAAGTCCGCTATTGAAAACTTAAGGCTGCCGCTATAGGGTGTGCTCACTTGTCAGTTCTGCAGCTTAATGTTGCCCTAACGTGTGTTCGCCCCCTGGTGGTCAGCTGGTTGTTGGTTGAGAAAATTTTTGATTTGATGTGTAGCAGAACCCGCATTTTAACTGTCAGTATCGCCGACGATCACGTTAATTTAATCGTGATCGCGATCAAAATTTGATTAATTGTGAAGCCCTAATTTGGCATGCATTAAGCATGATGATACAGAAAGAGCAATAATAACGTTATCATATAGAAACTTGCTGCTCCAATGAACATTTTAGACATCTGCTGAGATGTTAAGTGGCTAATTTGTTCTCACTCGTTTCAGTCATTCCCATCTTAATCAGTTACCCCGCAGGATGGTCCATGGAATTCCATGAAATCATTTTTCTGTTGTTGGTTCAGTAATTTTATAACATTGTGTTCTGAGTTTTGGACACAGATATTATCGAAAGGTGAAGTAAAAAAACTGAATCTGAGAAATATGGCATTTATAAATTACAGTGCAGCCCATCATAACAACAGTAAGTCAAAACAAAGGGAAAATTATGTAAAACAGCAATAAAATACTAATAGTATAAGATAAGATAAGATAAGCCTTTATTAGTCCCACAACGGGGAAATTCCAGGATTGCAACAGCACAGGGATAGCAACACTCAGAGCAACAATCAGAAGGCAAGAAAAAAAACAAGCAAGCAAGAGCAGCTAATATACATATGTACATATTACTATAAAATATACAGTATATATACACACACACACACAGACACACAGTGCAGAGCATTGTAGCTGGATGGAATAAATATATGAATATATGAACACACAGTGCAGAGCATTGTAGCTAGATGGAATAAATATGTAAATATATAAACACCCACAGTGCGGAGCAATGTAGCTAGATGGAATAATATGTAGATATATAAAAACACAGTGCGGAGCATTGTAGCTAGATGGAATAAATATATAGATATATAAATATAAACACACCCAGTGCTGAGCATTGTAGCTAGATGGAATAAATATGAAAATATATAAACACACACAGTGCAGAGCATTGTTGCTAGGTGGGATGAAACAGCACAACCGTCTATTTAGTTATCCTACATGGTATGATTATGTGCCCATACATATTCTCACCCTCCATAGCGACCGGTATGTTCCTAGTTGTATGCCGGAGAGGACCATTGTGTAAGTCTATTGCATCTTTTGCATTCAAAAAAACTATTAGTTTGTTACGTCTTTTTGCTATCTCTGCGAGCAGCCCTGCTTAGGTTGTACAGTCTGACAGCCGTTGGTAGGAAGGACCTACGAAACCTCTCGGTTGTGCACCTGGGATGATGTAGTCTGCTGCTAAATGAGCTCCTCAGTGCATCCAGTATGTCCTGCATAGGGTGGAACTCGGACTCCAGCAGAGATGACAGTTTAGCCACCGTCCTTCTCTCTCCTATCTCCTCCATCGGATCAAGGCGCTGCCCCAGGACAGAGCTAGCTTTCTTAATCAGTTTGTTCAGTCTCTTCCTATCGGCTGCAGTAATGCCACTGCCCCAGCAGACCACTCCAAAAGTGATGGCTGATGCCACCACCGTGTCATAGAATGACTTCAGCAGCGCCCCTTGTACACCAAAAGACCTGAGTCTCCTCAGCAGGAACAGCCTGCGCTGTCCCTTCTTGTAGAGTGCGTCAGTATTGTGTGACCAGTCTAGTTTATTGTTCAGATGAATACCCAGGTACTTATAGGATGTCACCATCTCGATGTCTGTTCCCTGTATATTTACTGGTGCTGTGAGGGGCTGCCCATGCCTGCGGCAGTCCACCACCAGCTCCTTAGTTTTCCTCGCGTTGATCTGGAGGCAGTTCCGATGGCACCAGTCCACAAAGTCCTGGATAAGCCCTCTGTACTCAGCTTCATCTCCGTTGGAGATGAGACCAACGATCGCAGAGTCATCAGAGAACTTCTGTAGATGGCAATGTGTTGTGTTGTGTGAGAAGTCCGCAGTATAAAGAGTGAACAGGAAGGGAGCCAGCACCGTTCCCTGGGGGGCCCCCGTGCTACTGATGATCGTGTCGGAAACACAGTCCCGGGTTCTCACAAACTGAGGCCGGTTCGTGAGGTAGTCCAGGATCCATGATGACAGGTGCTGGTCCACCCCTGCGCGCAGCAGCTTGTCCTTCAGGATCATCGGTTGGATGGTGTTGAAAGCACTGGAGAAGTCAAAGAACATGATCCTCACCATATTCCCGGGCTTCTCCAGGTGGGACAGAGAACGGTGAAGGAGGAAGATCACCGCATCCTCCACCCCAATGCCATGCTGGTAGGCGAACTGGAGTGGATCCATGTATGTATGTATCCATGTATGTAGTTACATACATCCATGCATGTATGTAACTACATGCATGATGGGCACCAGATGTCACTGTTCTTAGAGTGAAGCCTGTAAGCTTTGAAAGCCTCAGAGCTTCATTGAGGCTTCAACTGGCCATCACTACTGAAGAGCTGTAGCATTTATTGTTATTTAAAAGCAGCCTACCATGTACATTTACTGCTGTTTACAGCCCGTTAATGCTGACTTTACTCCTGCTCCAATCAACACAGGCTCCAGTGCACACCGCTCCCTCACTCGCTCTCTTGCTTGACTACCCGTACAACACGTCACCTAGGTTTCGATTGGTGCTCCCCCTGCTGGCGGACACTGTAATTGCATTTAAGAATGTAGTTTCAAGTACGATCAAACGTGATATAAATAAATAATAGATTTTTGGAAAAGGACTGGCGATCTGCACTGAATGAAGGTGGAGGCCAGCAGTTGCCCATCCCTGGCCTATTTGCGCAATATGCTCCTATGAACACAGGGAGCATAAGCTCCACAGAGGGTTTAAATCAGGCTTTACCTGCTGTTCATCCGGTTGCTGTCCAGTCGGGGTATGCACAATTCCTCCAGCACCATACATGTCCATTTCCCTGTCTGATGACACTCCACAGTGAGTGTATTTTGGAGAGTAGGCAGCGCAGTCTGTCTCCATTTCCCTGTCCGACAACAACAGTTCAGCACCAGTGTGGAGAGGGCAGCGGAGTGCGCGAGATTGGATCTGGGGTGCGCTTGATTCTTCGCCCAGCATACACCTCCACTGGTAAAAGTCAGTTAAAAAAGGTCATTTTTGACCTCTTATGGTCAAGCGGTCAGTGAAACCATGTCAGGTGCACTCTTCAGGTATTGTAGCATCGCCATGTAAGAGATGGGAGGCCGCAGTCAAGTGGCTTCTGTGTTAGTAGGGGGACAAAGTTTGCCACATCCATCCATACATACCTACATACACCGCAGAATCCCTTTATTTATTTATATATATATATATATATATATATATATATATATATATATATATATATATATATACAGTGTGTGTATGTATGTATGTATGTATGTATGTATATATATACTGTGTGTGTGTATGTGTGTGTGTGTGTATGTATGTATATATATATATATATACACAGTATATACTGTATATATATATATATATATATATATATATATATATATATATATATATATATACTGTATATATAGATGAACTTGTAAGGTTGAGTGCCTCTAATTTGTATGTTAAAATAAATGCATTTAACATTTTTAAGATAAGATGAGCCTTTATTAGTCCCACAATGGGGAAATTCCAGGATTGCAACAGCACAGGGATAGCAACACTCAGAGCAATAATTAAGAAGATAAGAAAAATAAAAATAAGAGCAGTGAATATACATATGTACACATAAATATATAAATATATATACAAAGTGCGGAGCATTGTAGCAAGATGGAATGAACAGCATAACCATCTACTTAGTTATCCTACATAGTATGAATATGTACCCATACATATTGTCACCCTCTGTAGCGACTGATCGTGTCCTAGTTGTATACTGGAGGGGACCATTTGTGTAAGTCTGTTGCGTCTTTTGCATTCAATACTATTAGGTCATCATGTTTTTTTTGCTATCTCTGCGAGCAGCCCTGCTTAGGTTATACAGTCTGACAGCTGTAGGTAGGAAGGACCTGCGAAACCTCTTGGTTGTGCACCTGGGATGATGTAGTCTGCTGCTAAATGAGCTTCTCAGTGCGTTCAGTGTGTCCTACATAGGGTGGGACTTGGACTCCAGCAGAGATGACAGTTTAGCTTTGCTATCTAAACCACAGGTAGACAACCACTACAGTGGAAAAAGCTATTTTTGGTTAAAAATAACTGCATGAAGACGCAAGTCATATTTGAGCCTAGAAGAATGTAAACAGCTGAATTATATTTTCCCATTGTAAATATGTACCTTTTTCAAATAAATCAGTGACTTTTTAAACACTTAAATAAGCAACTTTTTTGTTGTAAATTTGCAAGTTTATCTGTATTATTTTGTGGCTTTATTCTTGTAAATGTGCGCGCTTTTACACAGAAATGTGGGATTTTTATTCATATTTTTAAAATTTTTATTTAAAGTTTCAACTTTGTTCTTGAAAATTTGCAACTTTTCATTTGCATTTTTATTCTATTAAATTCTTATCTTTTTCTTGTAAATTTATGTCTTTTTTTCTCTTAAATTTGTGACATCATTGTTGTGATATCTCTCCCAAATTTGTGAGTTTTTTTTTTTTTTCTTCTCAAACCTCAGGGAGTCACTTGTTAAGAGCAAAAGATCCCAAGAAATCAAGCCTGGGCCCATCTGATTAATGACATTGTGGAGAAAGGAATAGGCGAGGCAACAAGCTGAACGACCCAAGGCTTTATTCTTTCTCCAGCAACATAACAGCAAAACAGCGAAGCAGCGTTACAGTGCTGAGGCTACAGCTCTTCAGGTCTCTGTGCACTCCCCTTTTATATCTTTATTCCCATGCATGGAGACTTGGAGCTTCTGACCATCATACATTATTGTTTAGCAAAGGAATGTGTGGCACATTAACATAACATACACCAACACCGCTTTCACACCTTTCTTCTCTGAGCGGCCACCACGGCTCTTACTCTCCCCAGGGGGTGCATAGCCCTAACAGCCCCATCTGATACCCCCTGGTGACGCCTCCTCATTTGGTCCATTGTCCTCCTGTTTCCCCCTGTCTTTCTGGGTGGAGAAACCCCCCCCACACTGTGCCCCCACACAGTTCCCCCCCGAACACCCAGAAGGGGCTCTAACCCCCCCGTCCTTTGGGCTTGAGTCGATGCCCATAGCGGCTGTAGCGGGGGTTTGCCAAACCAGTAGGACCATCCTGCTGGTGAAGTGTACTGGAGGGCACGTCAGTCTGTGGAGAAAACACATCAGGTCACCAGTGAGCGCAGGTCCCTGCTGAGGGATCACCAACTTGCGGAGCCATGAACTGTGGATGTCCGCGCCGGGGTCCAGTGCGCATCGTGCCTGCAGAAAACAAAACCAGCCTTCTGCAAGCTTCTCGGGACGAATGTGCGGGGAAAACAATTGTGGGCCGGGCCAGGTCGCTCTCAGCCTCTGTCTGTGTAAAAATTGCGTGGGTGGATCAGCCTCGGTGCGGGGTTTTCCGGTACAAACGGTGTGGGGATCAGCAACGGGTGAGAAAAAAATGAGTTCTGCTGGAGGGGCTGCCAAGTCCTCCTTAGGTGCAGAGCACAGCCCTAAGCTGGGGAGGTTGCCAAATCCTCCTTAGGTGCAGAATGCAGCCCTAACAGAACCCAGGGCCGGTGGTCGACCCAATTTGCGTCCGTGAACATACAGTCTCCTCGAATGTGTGTCTGTGACATGCAGCAGCTTGTTTCTGTCTCCAGCAGTTGCAACTGCTACTGACTGCTGGCTGTGCTGTTTCCCGACTTCTTGCATTGGCATGGTGGCATGCATCGCTGGGCGTTTGAGCTGAAACGACGATGATAGAAGCAGATTGCCCCGTTCCTGCGTCTCCTGGCATCTGCTCCGGCTACCACCAACGGCTCCTCGACCTCGCTGGTATCCCACCAGGACGCCAGTGGCTTCTGGAGCAGGCTTGTTGCCTGTTGTGTGGCGCACGTGTCCGGCACCGCGACCACATAGTAGTATTTTGTGTCATCCATAGTTATCCAGCAGAGCGCGAACTGGGCTTCTATGTGCGAAGACCATGCTGCCAGGTCGTGAAGTCAGAAGTCCGGGAGCTTGACTGAAACAGCGCCCGTGGTGCTGGTGCTTTCCCACCAGGTAGTCTCCGGGGTGGTGCTTGGCTCGCTGTCCATGGCACGTCAGGGTCACCAGTGTGGAGAAAGGAATAGGTGAGGCAACGAGCTGAACAACACAAGGCTTTATTCTTTCTCCAACAACATAACAGCAAAACAGCGAAGCAGCGCTACAGCACTGAGGCTACAGCTTTTCAGGTCTCTGCACTCCCCTTTTATATCTTTATTCTCATGCATGGAGACCTGGAGCTTCCGACCATCATACATTGTTGTTTAATAAAGGAATGTATGGGACATTAACATAATATACACCAATGCCGCTTTCACACCTTTCTTCCCTGAGCAGCCACCGCGGCTCTTACTCTCCCCGGTAGTGCATAGCCCTAACAGCCCCATCTGATACCCCCTGGTGACACCTCCTCATTCGGTCCATTGTCCTGTTTCCCCCTGCCTTTCTGGGTGGAGAAAACCCCCACACCGTGCCCCCACAACATAATACATCAACACCACCAGTCAAACACACTTATAAACTGCACTTCACTACTCTAGAAATCTGAATTGGTTTGTGCAGTTTTTGAAGTTTAGGTTGGATTTCTCCCTCAAACTTCACCCCTCTGGGTCTGTGTCAAACATGCACCATCAAAGCCTCCAGCTGCATAATAAGGAAATGGAAGTGAGTTAGTCACGGACAAGGTCTTCGCCGTGCAAGTCAAGACCTATGTGTTGATGTTTGCTGCTCTCTCACTACAGCCACTCAGCATGGCTATGGATTCTCCCCGCAGGCCTTGAGGCAGATTTCAATTCTCACATATTTGGCACATTGACTTATCTACTTGTTAATAGATGCAGGTGTTTGGTAGTAACCAGTAGGTGATATGAGGAGGGATGCTTTCCCTCTTGTTAGCATAGTGACACCAAACCATCCCCCTTGTTAAGCAACCATCAATCCATCTCCACCCCCATAAAGAGTACAAGGATATTTGTTTATTTGTTTATTTATTTGTTTATTCATCAGGATCCCTATTAGCTTCCGCCATTGGTCTTCTAGGGGTCCTCAGTTAAAAAAAAAACAACAACAGTGAAATATTAACATGACTATACATAAGCATACAAGCACATCAAAGCAATCGCCAATTTACAAGAAGAAAAATAAATAGTGGTGTTGGTGTTATTGCGTGAATCACCCGTTAACGCTTTGTCCCCATTAATGGTGACAAATTTTGTGATTGCGGTTAACAGCAGTTAACGGCAGAAAGCGCAAACAGTACTTTTTGGCCTAGCGGGTTTCCATACCAAAGCCGTTCTGGCCACAGACATTGCATACCATGCAGACACTGCGAAGTCAAGCAAGCTGGATGAAGGTGCCTTCACACCAAACGCAAACGGGCGGCGCAAATCCATACAAAGTCAATTGAAAGAGGTGAGCATATGCGAATTTGCGCGTTCACGTCCGAGGCTTAGCATTAGCTTTGAAATTCTGCCATCACTGGAGTAAAAGTATCAACATTGGAGAGTAAACTAGTTTGAAAATAAGACTGCTACTCACCTGGAGACAGAAAGACCAGGAGCTCTTCAGCTGAATCGGGATGTTGGCGTTATTTACCCACGGACATGCTAACAAGGCTAGCAAGCTAGCAACCAAAACATCCATCATCTTGTAAAATTTTGGAGACAGGGACAACTTTTTCAGGTGAGCCCCTGTCGGATAATGTAAACCTAAGCATGACGTTATTTTGGGGATTTCCACAGCAGGTTGAACACTGCTGCAGAAGTTATAAAGACAACTTCATCTGTCTGCATCTCACCCAGATGGGGAATTCATGTCTATTCATGTATTTACATTGAGTTATAATGCAATCGTGCTGTGTGAAAAATTTGCCCATTCGCGTTTGGTGTGAAGCCACCTTTACAGCCAATTGATATACCCAAAGTGCTGTCATGTTTAAGTTTACAACTTTATCTGTTAGAGCTCTCACATTGATAATTGTTACAGCCTCCTCCAAAACGTCGCCTAGATGTTGGGTTGTTCTTCTTCTGTGGAAGCTAGCTAGCTGACTAGTAGCTATATGCTAGGTTATAGCTGACCTCCAACAACTGACACGGACAGAAATTTGCCTGTTTTCATCCTCGTAACTTTGGATCCAGCTGTTGGTGAGTATCCATCAATCTCCTTCCGCTTAATCCTTTTTGGGTCGCGGGGGGGGGGGGGGCTGGAGCCTATCCCAGCATCTTTGGCCGAGAGGCAGGGTAAACCTGGACAAATCACCAGTCCATCACAAGGCCAACACAGAGAGACAGACAACCATTCACTCTCACATTCATACTTAAGGACAATTTAGAATTCTCAGTTTGATGCCAGTTAACCTAACTTGCATGTTTTGGGCATGTGGGAGGAAACTGGAGAAATCCTAGAGTAAACCCATACAGACACGGAGAGAACATGCAAACTCCACACAGATCACTGTTGGTCGGGGGCTGGGATCGAACCCAGGATCCCCTGGCCAAGGGTGAGTTGCTGTGCTGGTGAGTACCAGTCTAAAAACATTCTCAAGCTGTGTTTGTAATGTCTATTCACTCCCCCACCGTTTTTGCAGTATGGTGGGGTGTCATCATGGGCGAGATAGTTGTTTGTTTATGTGTGCAATTTTTCTGCTAAAACGGAAATTGTGTCTGTTGTGACACATGAGGTTTTGTGTTGATCTGCTTAAAAGCGGTGGATGTTTGCTATGGGAGAAAGAGCAAGCTCTTTTTGTGGCTGCTGGCTGGTTGTTGTTCAGTGACATTATTGAGCCCTGGCATTCTGTTGTTTGCACATGCAGTAGTACTTTAGAGAATTTTCTGGAGAATATTCTGGATAGTTTTTGTCATTTTGGATATGTTGAGAGCTTTAATAAACCTGCAGGTGAAGACAGCAAGCATAATTGCCCACTTTCATGTTCATAACAGTATGATAAACTTGAAAAATTACCGACTTAAGGTACACTGTATCTGTATTAAAAAACGTGATTAACGCATTATTAATCACGATTAACTCAACATTCCAAAAGATTAATCGCGAATAAAATTTTTAATCATCCAACACCACTAAAAATAAATAAATGAATAAAGATGGCAAACCATATAACTAAAGGGAGACCATATATAACAAACTCCAAAAATGGGTAAAAGTTGATGAATATTCCATACAATTCAGACGCAAATAAGTTGCCTAATAGGTGGTGTTATGTCCAAAAAAATGTTTCAAACATTTTTTAAAAGTATGATTACAGGTTAAAACTCTAATATAATTAGGTAATTCTATAAAAGCTCCATAAAAATATGAGTGTTTTAATAAATTTGTATTCGGCTGGGGAAGAAGTAAATTTCTCCTACTTGCCCAATGAGTGGAATATCTACAGTATATGTCTGAGATTCCATTAAGTAGGGTATGAATGCCGGAGGAGAGGTTAATGAAAGGGCTTTCTTTAAAAACAATATGAGGCCTGAGCGGAGCTTAGTCTCAACTGAGAGCCACTGTAGCGTTCTGTGCATTTCATTATTAGAGCAATATGAGCAGCGTAAAACTAGTCTAGCAGCCTTATTCTGAAGAAGTTGTAAGTGATTAATATCATTGTTATTGGCAACAGACAAGACAGATAACTGAACAATAATCCAAATGAGAAAAGACTAATGAAGTAGCGACTGGCTTCGTCAAAGAGGATGAAACAAAATCTGAGCGATACCCCTGCCTGCTCTCATAATTATCGTGTCTGCATGTGGCGACCATGGTAGAGTCTGATCTATTATGACACCAAGTAGTTTATGCAGCTTCACCTGTTCCAAGCTGACGGATAGTATAGTAATGAGTTACAGTTGCTACATGTATTCAAGTACAGTAGCTTTCTTACATAATTATAGTTTCATGGCTCGGGTGAACTTTGTTCAATTTCCCTCAAACTAACACTTCTAAGAGGAAAATGTCAGAAATTGGTGAGTGTAGCTGCAAATAAATGAGAAGTTTTGAAAATTTGCAAAAAAGAAGTTGTAAATTTAATAGAGAAAAGTGTCAAATTACAAGTACATCTTTGTAGATTTGTATGGAAAAAAGATATCACATTCATCACAAAAAGGGGCAGCTTTAAAGTAAATGATTACTAAATTTGTCAGAAAAATCACATTTTTGCCAGGAAAAAGTTGCAAATTTAATAGAAAAAAAGCTATGAATTATCAACAAGTTTCCTGACAAATTTGCCAAGAAAAAGGGAAATTTGAGGAAAAACGGCCAAAATTTATACAAATGTGCAGCTTTTGTTCTTTGTAATTTTTTTTCTTGTAAATTTGTGACTTTTTCTTTGCATTTTTATTCCATTAAATTCTTATCTTTTTCTTGTAAATTTATGACTTTTTTTCTCATAAATTTGTGACTTCATTGTTGTGATATCTCTCCCAAATTTGTGAGGTTTATCTATTTGTTTTTCCTCAAACCTCAGGGAGCCACTTGTTAAGAGCAAAAGACCCCACAAAATCAAGCCTGGGCCCATGTGAATTTTTTTTTTTTTTTTTCCTTCTTGGAAATGTGTTTTTTCCTTTGATTTCATGCATTGTTTTTTTTTTTTTCCTCACGGATTTATCAGGTTCAGGTTACTTTATTTGTACCCGTAGGTAGATTTGTTGTGCAGTCAGTTGACATCCTTTTAGACACATATTTACAAACCACAATTACATTCAACTTGAACACAAACACAGACACACATGAAGCTGACTAGAAACACGATGAAAGTACTCAAGGCTCCACCAATCAGGACATAAGACAGAGAGATAAGAGAAAAAACAATGAGAGAAGAGAGAAGGGTCATATTAATTTAGGATTATGATAATTTCGGATTTATGACCTTTTTCTCATAAAATTTTGACTTTTTCAATTGTAAATTAGTGTTGTTTGTCATATTTTTGCATCTTTATCCTTGCAAATTCATACTTAATTTACATTTATACATTTGTAACACGCTTATATGTTTGTACCATCTCGCTTGTTAAAAAATAATCAATCGCCTATCGGTATTAACCGTTAGGTCACAGGTGAATTCTAACATTTTCTCAAAATCATACAAAATACATTAATTTGTCTAATCAATGTTTTATTCCAAAAGTGTAAAACAAACAAAAATGACACTTTTGCAGTCATAACCTGCTGTCATTTGTAACTGTTCCTTTGTACTGAGGTTTATTGGACCATCTTCCGCTCATTCCCGTCCACGCATCGCCTTGCATTACTTTCATGCCCCTGTGGTCAGGTGGCGGCATGCTCCATGTTTGCCTCAGAGTGAGTGTACGCACAGACGGAGAGAAAAAGCCATTTTTGAGTTGGAGGGAAGTCTTTGCAAAAAAAAAAAAAAAAATCCCCACAATTCCTTGCACCTCTGCGGGCAGCAGAGGTGGTGGTGGCGGCAGTGACAGTGGCGGCGACAGCAGCAACAGCAGGCTGATTTCCATGAGAAAAGAGCATCAGTTGGGTTAATGGGAGGGACAGCCCTCTGAGGGGGACAAATGGTAGTTAATAACCAGGGAAGAATCGGAAAAGCTCTGATCCCTCTCTTTGTACTTCTTCACCTTCTAGAGGCAGGGATGGGGTTGGGGGGGGGCGTTTGGGAAGGAGGGACACTGGTTTCATGCTAGAATGGACGTTGCTTGCTAAAGGGCTGCAAGAAGATTGTACTATTTGTTATTTTGTTGGGACAGCAGCAAACTGGGAGCCTGAGAACTGCGGCAGAATATGAGGCATGGCAGCGGAAACTGTTGTTTTTCTCTGATGTGTGTGCGTATGAAAGAGAGGACAGTTTGTGTATTTGTACTTTTGTGTACTCATTGGTACACTGCTGTGTTTACATGTTTGCATGTTTGGTGTAATGCCTTTATCCAAGAAGATTTATTTCTTTGTGAGGTTTCACAAAGCAGCTGCTGGTCATTGATGTCTCTTTGAGAGAGGGATGGCTGCACAGATAGAAAGATGGAGAAATACACACAGAAAGAAAGAAAACAAAATATTATAATGTGGGTATTATAATGATAACTGATAGTAATCACAGATCTGTGTTAAAATAGTTTTTATGCACAAATCCAGGATTTATCTCTCTTCTTACCCAACTGTATTCTAGGAAAGACTTTAGAACTTCTTCAGATAACGTGAACAAACATATGATGAAGTCTAGACTGTTATGTACACATAAAAATTTGAACGCAACAATAAAAAAAGTATCAATATTAAATATCATATACTTAACTTTTTACAGCTGTTTCACAATACAAAGATGAAACAAAGCAGGGTTTTAAAAAATAATTGCCCACAGCAATGCTTGCCTTTGAATATTAACATAATTTTCATTTATAGGCTTACATGATAGATGTCATCACTAGGAGAGAAAATGTGTGGAAAGATAAATGTACTGAGATTAACAAGTTCTAAACTTGCAAAAACTCCACATGAGAAGCTTTTGTGTGAATTGAATTTCTCGTCTTTGCAGAGTATTTAAAGATGCTATGTGGAACTTTTGAAAACTTGGGTGCTAGCCAGAATTTACACTGCCTCCGGATCCGGCCCGTTACGCCTGTGATCCAGACTCTGCACCATATAGTTCCCCTTCTCGTCAATGTTCTAATCCCCACCTAGTCCGGACAATTGTTGAATGAATCCGGCTTGTCGGATTCAGATCGCTAATGAAACACAACAAGTCTATTTTTGACTGATGCCGGATCAAATCCGCATGGAAATGCTGCGGTATCTCACGGTATTTAATAGCCGTTTGTTCATTAAAAATGATTTAAGGATCGTCCATTCTTTTCTGAGGTCTTCTCCTCCACCACTGTGTCAGAGAAGATGAAAGCTTTGACATAACATACAAACACTTCATAGAATTAAAATTAACGGGCTACTTAGGCATTATTAGAGCACAAAAATCCAGGTGTAGAGCTGGTACATCACTTCCTTGTTGTTATCACGTGATCTCAATCAGTTCTTCTCGGTCTTGCTCGTGTCTTTCTCAAGCTCTTGCGTTATATAATTATCACACAATCTTGTATTTCATGCCTTGTTCTTATCCATGCTGCTTCAAAACACAAACGGAGTTGGAAGGGATGGATGCAAGGCTCCATCCGCACTGCATCTGTAATGGACTGCATCCGGAGTTGGTGTAAGTCCAGGGTTGGGGTGCTTCCACACCTGCAAGCTTTAATCTGCTTCAGTCGAACTTAAATTTGTTTTCTTCCTTGGTATGGTTTGTTTCAACTGATGCTAAGATGGTAATTGCACTTGGGCATGAAGTGGAATAACCAGACTGAAACCCCTAAAATAGGTTTTGTCGATCCAAATCATCTGGTGAACTCTGGAGCCATTCTTCCAGTGAGAAAGCATATGGAACCAAATCATAACCAAAAACTATGAGTCACATGATTTAAGGGCATTAGTTAATGGGTAGATTTTATTTTATTTTCATTTGTACTATCAAATCATGCTGTGGGATGAATTATGGACCAAATGTAGATTTGTGAGTAGGTGTAGTGCCTCACAGATTTCTGATTAGGACTACATGCAATACCAACTATCCACAGCAGACAAAAATAACAAAATTTACTGTATGTACTCTTGAGGGCCCCTTTACACAGCACAGAGATTGTTGAGTGATTGGTCCAATTTTTGAAGTTTGGGATCATTTGGGAGATCCTTCTGTGTTTTGGACTGAGTCCAAGGTTTGAGGAGACCATGGCCACTGTGGAGATCACTGTAGATCATTGATGAATCAAAAATTGGCCAGATCTGTCAACGATCTCTCAGTGATCTCCACCCCTGTGTAAAGGTGGTATCAGGAAATAGATAAGGGAGATGCGTTTCAGATGTCTGCTGCACAATACCCCATCAAAACTTAAAATCTCCGTTGGGAGTACTTTAAAATGTAAAATGCACAGACTAAAACTGGTAGTTACAGTGAAAAAAGACAGCATTTCCTATTTTTCCTTCGTCGTTCTTACGTGATATGGCATAACCATATTCTGACAGTTGTGTTTTTTTCTGTGTGAAAACTGAACCAAGAGGAAAACATTACAAATTTACAAACTCATTAATGAATTAAGATGTGAAAGCACCTGTAGAAACACCTTTTGATCAATCATTTTTAACCCTTTGTAGCTAGTTTGACTTTTTATACCCCCTTTACACAGGAGTGGAGATCATTGAGAGATCTGGAAAATTTTTGATCTCTCAATGATCTCCAGTGATCTCCACGGTCGCCACAGTCTCCTCAAAGTTTTGACAGTTATTATAGCTAACATACTTTCAGTTTTGATTAAATGTAATATGCTATGGGTGGAGGAAATAATCAGGTTTTTTTAGATGGATCGATTAGCCATATGTGGAAGATTCTGAATCGTTGCACAACTGTCAAAGAATTTTTTTAATGTACAGAGTTCAGCCAGAAGTGAAAAGGAAGTAACCAGGTATTGTAGTATCTGTGATGGGTGATATACAGAGTAAATGTAACACTTGAATTGACTTGTGACGTCTCTCTTCCATTTGTTTTATTAACATAAAATATTTGAACTAAACTATTCAAACTGTTTGTCATTACAAACATTTGCTTTAAAAGTACCAAATAGTCACACAGAATGCATCAAGAATCCTTTTATACAGTGGTGTGAAAAAGTGTTTGCCCCTTTCCTGATTTTTCATTTTTTTGTATGTTTGTCACACTTAAATGTTTCAGATCATCAAACAAATTTAAATATTAGACAAAGATAACACAAGTAAACACAAAATGCAGTTTTGAAATGAAGGTGTTTATTATTAAGGGGAACAAATCCAAACCTACATGGCCATGTGTGGAAAAAGTGATTGCTCCTAAACCTAATAACTGGTTGGGCCACCCTTAGCAGCAACAACTGCAATCAAGTGTTTGCCATAACTGGCAATGAGTCTTTTACAGCACTGTGGAGGAATTTTGACCTACTCATCTTTGCAGAATTGTTGTAATTCAGCCACATTGGAGGGTTTTCGAGCATGAACTGCCTTTTTAAGGTTATGCCACAGCATGTCAATAGAATTCAGGTCAGGACTTTGACTAGGCCACTCCAAAGTCTTCATTTTGTTTTTCTTAAGCCATTCAGAGGTGGACTTGCTGGTGTGTTTTGGATCATTGTCCTGCTGCAGAACCCAAGTGCGCTTCAGTTTGAGGTCACAAACAGATGGCCGGACATTTTCCTTGAGGATTTTTTGGTAGACAGCAGAATTCATGGTTCCATTTACCACAGCAAGTCTTCCAGGTCCTGAAGCAGCAAAACAGCCCCAGACCATCACACTACCACCACCATATTTTACTATTGGTATGATGTTCCTTTTCTGAAGTGCTGTGGTTACTTTTACGCCAGATGTAATGGGACACACACCTTCCAAAAAGTTCAGCTTTTGTCTCGTCAGTCCACAGAGTGTTTTCCCAATAGTCTTGGGGATCATCAAGATGTTTTCTGGCAAAACTGGGACGAGCCTCTATGTTCTTTTTGCTCAGCAGTGGTTTTCATCTTGGAAGTCTGCCATGCAGGCCATTTTTGCCCAGTCTCTTTCTTATGGTGGAGTCATGAACACCGACCTTAATTGAGGCAAGTGAGGCCTGCAGATCTTTGGATGTTGTTGTGGGGTATTTTGTGACCGCTTGGATGAGTCGTCGCTGCTCTCTTGGGGTAATTTTGGTCAGCCAGCCACTCCTGGGAAGCTTCACCACTGTTCCATGTTTTTGCCATTTGTGGATAATGGCTCTCACTGTCGTTCGTTGGCGTCCTAAAGCTTTAGAAATGGCTTTATAACCTTTTCCAGACTGATAGAGCTCAGTTACTTTGTTTCTTATTTGTTCCTGAATTTCTTTGGATTGCAGCATGATGTCTAGCTTTTGTGGATCTTTTGGTGTACTTGACTTTGTCAGGCAGGTCCTGTTAGTGATTTCTTGATTGAGAACAGGTGTGGCAGTAATGAGGCCTGGGTGTGGCTACAGAAATTAAACTCAGCTTTCGAAAGATGTGATAAACCACAGTTAATTTATGTTTTAACGGGGGGCAATCACTTTGTCACATAGGGCCATGTAGGTTTGGATTTTTTACCCTTAATAATAAACACCTTCATTTAAAAACTGCATTTTGTGTTTACTTGTGTTATCTTTGTCTAATATTTAAATTTGTTTGATCTGAAACATTTAAGTGTGACAAACATACAAAAAAAATGAGAAATCAGGAAAGGGGCTAACACTTTTCACACCACTGTAATTGCATCACAGCCCTGTGAATTGTAATCGAATCGTGAGGTGGATAGATTCCCACTCTATGATATACTAACTTGTTAAATAGGATTTTCACCCTGCTAAGAACATGCTGGGTTGCAGTTTTCCTTCTTTAAATGCTGTGCTATATGCATTTACAGCATTTTAGCTGGTAGCTGAGACAGAGAAAAGAATTATGCATTGCTGTGATATACTGATCAGAAACAGACATACAATTGTGCAGCAACACACACAAACACAGATATTTACAAAGCTAATTCAAGTAAAGAAACACTAACATTTCCATTTTAACTCTGCACAGGCACAAAGTTAATAATGCAGGCACACACATGCTCTCATTTACTCACGCTCTCTCGCCGAGGTTTCTCGGACCCGCACACATTCTGATGAGTCGTGCAGCATGCCGCTCCGAAATAGTAAGAGGATGCTAGATGCTTGAACCACATACTGCCACTTTTCCTTGTAGATCTTTTTCTAGGAAGAGTGGCGCAGCTGTGGCTTTTCAGAACCTAGATCCATCCATCAACCAGCAGCCATGGTTTACAGCATGCACAACACGCATATACACCCTTTTTGGTCTCCCTGTTTTTTCCTTCTTCCCCACATTTAAATGAATCTTAATTTCTCTCCTTCCCTGCTTGGTTTTGCTTTTTGCCACTGTGTCCACCTATCCCTCTCTGTTTTTACACTTCATCCATCCTTCTTTCTCTCAGACCTGAGTTTACAGCCCCCAGGCCACTTCCGCTTGGCTGTCTGCAACAGATTTATTAATAGGCTTTTCTCTCTCCAGTAAACACAGCGCTGGTTTAGGGGGTCGTCTCTCAGACACTGATAGACTTGTACTTAACTTGAGGAACTGGCTGACTCTGGAATAGAAGAAGATCTGTTGCTCTCAAGGGTGATCCACTGCAGACTAAGTCACAGAGCGACAGCTGGAAATAAACACCAGTAGGAAACAGAAGTGATTTTCTGAATGGGTACCACGGTATAAAGTTCAGCCCGTGGCACGCACCTTGGCCTGCTACTTTTCTCCTGATACACGTCACCAAATTGGAACTATAGACGGTTCTCACTTTATCTTTCACTATGTTCTGACCCTTAAACTAAGGACAAATTAGTTTTTGACACATTTTTAATGAACACCTGGTTTGTCTGGTCTGTTTTTCTTGGCCACCTGTCCTGATGTCAAGAAGTGTGTGAGATGGCTAGGTGAAGTTGTCTTATTATAATTTTTTTTAAGTATTTGAATATGCACTCACAAGCCACTTTAAGAGATACACCTGTTCAGCTACTTGTTGCAAATATCTAATCAACCAATCTCATAGCAGGGACTTGATGCATTTAGGTGTGTAGACACTGTTAAGACGAGCTGCAGAAGTTCAAACCGAGCATCAGAATGGGGACGAAAGGTGACCCAAGTGCTTTTGAATGTGGCATGGTTGTTGGTGTAAACAGGCTGGTGTGATAATTTCAGAAACTGCTGATCTTCTGGGATTTTCCACACAGGACCACCTATGGTTTACAGAGAATGGTCTGAAAAAGGGAAAATATCAGGGTGAACAGCAGTTCCGTGGACTCGGATACCTTGTTGAGTATGGCCAGACTGGTTTGAGCTGACAGAAAGGAAACGGTATCCCTGATAATCACTCATTACAACCAAGGTATACAGAAGAGCATCTCTGAATGAGCAATAGATTGACCCTTGAAGTTGACATGCTACTAGGGGTGGGAATCTTTAGGCACCCAATGATTCGAGTTTATTACAATTCTCGATGCATTTTTTTTTTCCTATCCAGGATTTTTTTTTTCTCCCACTGTGTGAAAACTATTTACTTTTAAAGCATTTCCAATGGCCCATGAATTTACTTCCAATATTTTTTAATGTTTCAAAAAACCAACATGAAAAGTGCAACTGTAGCAGCACATTTGCTGCTATAACAGACTTCAGAGTATCCTGAATTTTAACAAATAAGACTTATAACAAACATTCTGTTGTGTGCAATAAGTGCCACACATCACACGTGATAGCAATCCTACCCGCTGTCTTCAGTGGTTGCATGACTTCAGCTTTGGTCTAGTTGTAGGTAGTGGGGTTGGCTGTGTCAGGAACAGGTCAAGTGGACCCCTGACCAAGTGAGCACCCCAAGTGGGCCCTGGGATCCAATCTGTACAAGTACATTTTCAATCCAGTGATTTACCAACTGTTTCACAATTTTCTAAAGCCTCATTCAGAACATTATAGTCCCACATACCTATTCTGTGAATTTTCATCTGGGGGCAGCCAGCAGTGATGAGCAGCAGCAGTGGAGAAGAAAAGTCTTTTGAAAGCAGAAACGGCCAAAACCTTCTCCGGGTCAGTTTAGTTGTCATCTTTCATATATTTTTTTTACACTTGTTGGTGACCGGGAAAAGTCTTCCAACAGCTTTACACAAAATATTATGACGTTGTACCTCGGCTCTACAGTGTGCAACATAGCGTGAAAGCCCTGGTTCTTGACGACGAAATATGGGTGTAAATCCTTGGCAATAAAAGTAGAAATAGATTTTGTAATTCGCTTTGCTCTTTCTGAGCTGTGTGGAAGTTTTGACATTGCTTCCTCAATGGTCCTCTGATCGACGGTGGCAGCCTCAACTGTGTTTTTTTTTTTTTTTTCTCCTTCTGCCGATTGAGAAATTAAAACTTTTGGCGCCACACGAGTCGGCAGCCCTTTGCAGCAGCAGCTCAATTCTGAGTTTCTTTCTTGTTTTTATTTACTAGCCGTCTTTTTTTTCTTTGCCACAACTTTTCTGATCCTGTTACCCCGTATCCATTACAGACACCGGACAGGACACAAATATTGCCGCACTGGTGTTGATATTAGCCATCTTTTAACTCATATTACCAATGACTACCGACCCGGTGAGTTGAGGAGCCATTGTTTACAGTAGGAGTCAGTTGTTAGCATTGGCCTGCTCCACGGTGCTAACACAGAGACCCGATATCCCACGAGAAAGCTGGAGTGAAGTGACGCATGAGAAAAACAAGGTACAGACCCGTCCTACCATCCGCTATTATGTCTGGAATTTTCCCATTGTGGGACTAAAAGGCATATCTTATCTTAACTTGTATGTTTTTTTCGCATGTTTGTCGTGTTTCCAAAATATTTTAGTTTAGTCTGACAGAGCTTACATACGGTGTGGGTCTTGTCCAAGTCTTTTTTCCCTTCGACTTCATAATAGCTGAAGTACTGCCATACGTTTGCTTTTGATGAAGAGGGTGCCGATCGTATACTCCGCTCCACCATTTTGTTTCTTTTGTATTGCGCCATAAAGAGTCCTGACAGGTCCGGGTGCTGACTTTTTTGTTCTGGCCAAATTTCTTACATCATTAATAATATTTAATAATTGGAATCTTGACATTTGTGCATCGATTCAGAGTCGTTCACGTCCGCGTCAAGATACATTGGAAACCCCCCCCCCCCCCAACATCCTACAGCAGTAAAAGACCTCAAGTGTCAATCCTGTCAGCTAAGAACAGGAAACAGGCTACAATTGACACAGAATCACCAAAATTGATCAGTAGAAGACTGAACGTTGCCTGGTCTGAGTTTCATTTGTTTGCCTTAACATTTAGATGGTAGACTCAGGATTTGGCATAAACGACATGAAATAATGCATGTGCAGCCAATAAACTTGCAGCAACTGTCTGATGGAACATATCAATATGAACCTATATTTTTGAGGAATGTTTCCAACACCTTGTTAAATCTGTGCCGTAAAAAATTAAGGCAGTTCTGAAGGCAATATACCGATTAAAGTGGCAGACTCCTCTTGTAGTGTACTTACTTTCAAAGTTTAGCATGACATATTTAACAAGTATATCCCCATGATTATATGGTTTTCTGTCCAGATTTCTGTGCAGATTGAGCCAAAGTTAATACGAGTTTGTCCATGCATGTTTTAAATGTATTGCCATGGAGAGCTGGCATTTTTTGAATAAGAATTGTTAAAAAAAATCACGAGGCGCAAACCTTCATTCTCAGGTCCTATTTTTTAGAGTTGCTCTTGGGAAGGTTGTGGTTAGGTTGGAACTCCATTCTGATACAACCATTTAATGGGGAACTGGACTGACAGTTTCCTTCAGTGTAATTTATAAATTATCACCCAACCACGAAATCTTATTTTGACAGAAATGTTTTGTCAGATCAGTATGAATAAATGAATGAATTGGATTGTACTTTGAATGATACTGACTGTAATATAAATCTGAAGTGTGTTCTAGCAAGGGCACAGACTCCGTCATAAACGGCATACATAACGTTACATTTAAATGTATGTTACATTTAACATAACATACATTTAACGTATCTCACAAAAGTGAGTACATCCCTCACATTTTTGTAAATATTTTATTATATCTTTTCATGGGACATCACTGAAGATATGACACTTTGATACAATGTAAAGTAGTCAGTGTACAGCTTGTATGACAGTGGAAATTTGCTGTCCCCTCAAAAAAACAACACACAGCCATTAATGTCTAAACCGCTGGCAACAAAAGTGAGTACACCCCTAAGTGAAACTGTCCAAATTGTGCCCAAAGTGTCAATGTTTTGTGTGGCCACCATTATTTTCCAGCACTGCCTTAACTCTCTTGGGCATGGAGTTCACTAGAGCTTCACAGGTTGCCACTGGAATCCTCTTCCACTCCTCCATGATGACATCACAGAGCTGGTGGATGTTAGAGACCTTGTGCTCGTCCACCTTCTGTTTGAGGATGCCCCACAGATGCTCAATAGGGTTTAGGTCTGGAGACATGCTTGGCCAGTCCATCACCTTTACCCTCAGTTTCTTTAGCAAGGCAGTGGTCGTCTTGGAGGTACGTTTGGGGTCGTTATCATGTTGGAATACTGCCCTGTGGCCCAGTTTCCAAAGGGAGGGGATCATGCTCTGTTTCATTATGTCACAGTACATGTTGAACTGTAGCTCCCCAGTACCAGCAGCACTCATGCAGCCCCAAACCATGACGCTTCCACCACTGTGCTTGACTGTAGGCAAGACACACTTGTCTTTGTACTCCTCACCTGGTTGCTGCCACACATGCTTGACACTATCTGAACCAAATAAGTTTATCTTGGTCTCATCAGACCACAGGACATAGTTCCAGTAATCCATGTCCTTAGTCTGCTTGTCTTCAGCAAACTGTTTGCAGGCTTTCTTGTGCATCGTCTTTAAAAGGGGCTTCCTTTTGGGATGACAGCCATACAGACCAATTTGATGCAGTGTGCAGTGTATGGTCTGAGCACTGATAGGCTGATCCCCAACCCCCCCACCCCTTCATCCTCTGCAGCAATGCTGGAAGCACTCGTACATCTATTTTCAAAAGACAGTCTCTGGATATGATGCTGAGCACATGCACTCAACTTCTTTGGTCGACCATAGCGAAGTCTGTTCTGAGGGGAACCTGCCCTGTTAGACCACTGCATGGTCTTGGCTACCGTGCTGCAGCTCATTTTCAGGGTGTTGGCAATCTTCTTATAGCCTAGGCTATCTTTATGTAGAGCAACAATTCTTTTTTTTTCAGATCCTAAGAGAGTTCTTTGCCATGAGGCACCATGTTGAACTTCCAGTGACCAGTATGAAAGAGTGTGAGAGCGATAACTCCAAATTTAACACACCTGCTCCCCATTCACACCTGAGACCTTGTAACACTAATGAGTTACATGACACCGGGGAGGGAAAATGGCTAATTGGGCACAATTTGGACATTTTCACCTAGGGATGTACTCACTTTTGTTGCTAGCGGTTTAGACATTAATGGCTGTGTGTTGAGTTATTTTGAGGGGGCAGCAAATTTACACTCTTATACAAGCTGTACACTGACTACTTTACATTGTATCAAAGTGTCATATCTTCAGTGTTGTCCCATAAAAAGATATAATAAAATATTTACAAAAATGTGAGGGGTGTACTCACTTTTGCGAGATACTGTACCAAGAAATAACATTTTTCTCTCTCTGCCTACCATTAAAGTGCTACTGCTTCTGTTGACTGTATACCAGTTAGCTCAGATTGGCATTGAAAAAGTTAAAAAAAAAAAAAAACAGATATCTTCATACAAATTATCAGTTCCACTCAGCAGTGTTTGTCAAAGGTTTGCTAAGTTTGTCTGTTAGCAGGTTGTCTCTAAACATGATGGATTCATTTATGTGATATTTTCCCCCAAAGGCAAAGGGTTTGTGCAGATTGGATGTCATTGCATTTTTAAAGTGACTGACCAAAGCTTGAGGCCACAGAAATATTTATAACTGAACCTACGGCATAATTTTAAACCTAAGGATTGGCGTACAGTGCATACAGTATGTGCACCATGAGGGAGGAGTTTATTAAAAACATGAAGGGTTGTATTATGATGATCTGGTCAAAAGTTCATTGTTGAATGCTCAAAAATCATTTACGGGCATGTCCCAGCCCATTATGCTATTACAATGGCAGAGAAAACAGGCTGGAAGTACAAAGGGGTTGTACTAACTCTCTGAATTATTCAGTGGTGTGTTCTGGGTATAACATGCAGTAACCCAATAAGAATTGCATGTCACCTTTCCTTTACCAGGCAGGGGTGCATGACCTAAGGTGGAATGCTATCATATTGGTGCTTACCTTGGAGGGTTGACCAGCTTTGTGCTGGAGAAAGAATGTGCTCATGTATGAAGTGAAAATGCATGTGAACATTATTGGTCTGCACTGCTTGGCTTTAAACCAGGTTCTAATTACAGTTAATGTCGGGGCAGTTATTTTACAGAGGAGAAGGAGATGATGATTAAACAATTGGACTGAAGTGAAATTATTTTAAGTTGAATGAATGGGTTGATAACATCCTCTCTGGCATTCTATCTTGACTGTGAACAGAGGAAAGGATCCATGTATGTTTATAGGCCAATGCACCGCACCAAGCCTCCATCTCAACCGTTACCAACAGTGAGGGCTTGGGACTGTCCTCAACTGGCCAGTGAGCCACAGGTCTTGGGTGGTGGCTTGGGTTGTGCAGGTAGAGTGTTGGATTCCGATGTGGGAGGTTGTTGGTTCAAACCACCGTTTCAATGTCACCGGTGGGGCTTCACGAAAGCCCATCCATCCCCTTGGTCACAATTGGCATTGTTGGCAGGACTTACTGGTGGCGTATTAGTCTCACTCCTCAGATACCATCGGTGTCAGAAGGCGGACATCCTTAAGGGATCCTGAAAGCTTAAATGCACCTCTGACATTGGGATGATGTCAAAGTCTGAAGGAGGAATATGTAACAGAGTCAATAAAAGCATTCCTACTTGGCTGCCAAGTGGGTCAAAATTCTTGGTGACACAAGTAGAGTGTGGGACTCTGGAGCAGGGAGTTGTGAGTTCAGTCTTCTGGTTGGACGTCACCAGTTGGGCTTCAACCAGTTTTTTTTTATATTGTTGTAAAATTAAAATAATAAGGGTATACGTATATGGCATTCCTATCTGACTTAAATCTGAAACGGACCTTTTCTGAAGTGATCTGGTGTGGTTTAAAAAAAAAAAAAAAAAAAAAAAAAAAGAGTGCCGTTGTAAACTGATTTTCAGCTCAACACCCCCTGCTAACACATTAATCTTGCTTCGTAATGCACCCCTCAGGGCTGAGTCACTAATGCAGAGCCCCAGTTTCAGTTTTGCCTTTAGAACAGTAAGAATCCCTTTGGGCTCTGAAAGACTTATTTGCTCACTTCTCTTGTGTTTGTTAACAAGATTGCTTAAAAAGGTATAGACACATTTAACTTCAACTTTTAACAGAGGCGAGGCTTGGACAGACAGAAATAATTAACTGTTTGGGTCATTGTTGAACCCAATATGGCCAAAGAGTTTTTTTTTAATGGATTCTGTAGAATAGCAAAAATAGAGCAAAGCTAATTTTTTGTGTAGTTTTATCTTGCCAAGTGTATATCAGATTGAAAGAATAAAGAAATATAAACTAATTCTCACCTATTTCTCCTAAGGGATTCAATAACATTTAGATTTTTTTATGTTAATACAATTGATTGCTTTAGTGGCTGTATACAATCTCAGACTGATCATGTTGCTTATTTTTATGACTGTAACTGTATACTAGGCACAACCCTTCTGTCTTTTTCTTTCTCAGTGTTTGTGTTTGTTGCCATGTTAGTGACCTTCCTCTGTCCACACAAACTCCTCAGAACAATAGAAATCCAATCAGATCCACCTCAGGAAAATTTCAAAACAGACCCTGCGTGAGCAGCGGCTGCAGGACCAGCAGTTGGGTGTCTGTGGAAACATGACCTCCTGCGCTGCCTGCCTGTCATCATGCAGGACTGGATGGTCAGAAGAGAGGGAGGACATGTGTTTAATGATACACTGACCTCCTCATGGTCATTGCAGATGGAGCGTTTAAAGACTCATCAGAGTGCTTATTTGGTGGATGCACGTTGAGTCATTTTGTTTCCTCAGTGTTACAGAGAGCAGTGCTACAGTCTGTTGATCTTAAGGTTTTAAGTTACATTGTTATGAGATCTGCTTTTTTATGTACTTAACAGGAAAATTAATGTACTTATTTGGAATGACGTTATATTGAAATATAATATTGGGAGCAAAGAAACTCAATTTAATGCATAAACTGCTTACATTAATGTGGGCCAAGTAACGCATTTAAAGAAATTGTTGCTATCAGGTTATTTCCTGAGGTAGTGTCTGCAGTGGTGACTGGTGACTCAGCAGCTGGCTCGGTTTAAAACAACAGTAGGTCTTGTTTTTTAACGTTTAAATTTACACCACACTAAACTGATCCTCCGGTATGTAGGGTGACCTCATTCTGCAGCACAAACCCCACTTAAAGCATGCCCATACACACCTGATGTAGTGTTATTGATTGTGGCTGCTCGCTCAAAAGTATGAAAAAAGTGAGCAGAAACACACACTCCATTTGTTCCTTTAAGTGTTGATATAATTAGGAAAGTTACCTCAAGTAGAAGCACTGACTTCCTCTTTGACTGTTTCAAAATAAAACAGGAAATGTGACAATATTAAAAATGGTGCTTTTACAAATAAATCAAATTCCTCTTTATGATGAACTGGAAAAGAATATTGCTATCATGAACATTTTTTAATTGAATATTCTATACATTAGTGATTATCGAGTGTTTTATGTTGCTCCAATAGTATTTTTGTTGAATATGAGTCACAGGTATATTTTAACAAAAAACGGAATTAAAAATTGCTTGAAATACTTCTTATAAGATGAATGAATGAATGAATACTTCTTATCCATTGTTTCTTCATTGTAATTTTAGTGATTAATCACAATGGATTATAGAAAATGTCCAATTAATTAGTTAAAAATTTTAAACCAATTCCCAGCCCTAGTTTTACTATTATTTTTTCAGTTGTTAAATGTTGCCAAAAACATTTAAATTCCTGCTTTTTTTTAATTAAAAGCTGTAAAATAACTAAAGGGGAAAAGAAAATTAATCACGGGCTTGAAGAGCCTTCTCAAATTTTTTCTTTTTCTTTATAACCCTGAAGTATTTATTCTACAAAGAAGTAAAAGGAATCAAACTTTTTTTTAGCTTGAAAGTTTAAATTAACATTAATCTCAATTGCTTGGGATTTATTTTCAGCAGGTAACATAATCTTTATAGTCATTCATCTGATTTATTTTGAAGTGTATAGGTTTTTAGTTCTTGAACTTCATATTTTCTTTTGTTCTGTTTTATGTTGAATTTATTTAATTTATTTGTTGAACTGCTCTTTAGACCCAAATTGGACTTGTGTAATTTATGAGAAATTTCAGCACATTTCATGTTATCTTAAGAAAGCTTTTTGAAGTATTTTCCTTTTTTTGTAAATCCAGGAAAATGTTTAAATGCCTGCTTTGCATTCAGTGTTTAAGAGAGTGGCTTAAGCGGTAGATGACAGTCATTTTTGTTGCAAGTTGATGCACTATTCATTTTTAAAAATTTCTTTTACTATTCTTTCTTCTAAATGACTGAAAACTTTTGTTTAAAAAACAGTTCAAAATTGAAGTCTTCGAATTTCTTTTGCAGAAACTAAGAACATCTTGAAATATTCCTTTTTTTAAATTCTAAAAGATTTTGAGTTTTATCACAAGATTTATTTCCATGTGGTTGGATCATAGTGATTCAGTTTCTTGCATGTTAATTAAATCATGATATAAGAAAAATATAGTAATAAAGTAGAGGCCCGTGACAAGCTTCAATCAGTAATTTATGTATATTGTTATTTAGATACAAAAGGACAAATTATTAGTTTAAAACAGTTGTAACTTTTTTTTTTTGGTATTTACTTTTTTAAAAGTTGGCAAAACTCTTAAAAACCCAGTGACTTAGGGCCCAAACAGGAAAAGACAGCATCATTTCAAAATGATTTAAATATATTCATTGTTTAAATAAAAATTGCTTCAAATTGGATTTTAAAAATCTATACAAGTTCAGTTTTTTCATTCATCAGAATATGTAGCTAGTTTTTATTTGTAATTATAAAGTGATCATAATTGAAAATAATTATTTATATAGTTAAACTTTACCAGGAAGTCCTCTTGTGATTTAGTAACTCTTTTTCGAGAGAGATCTGAAGATATGCCATGACAATTTACAATCATACATAACGGGAAAACAAACATAATACTGTACAACAATATAATGTAAAAACACATAAATATATACTGTATATGTCATTTATTTTTCTCTTAAAGCATTGCTCCAACTGTTTTTTTTTTTTGTGGCTTCTGATTTGATTTGGGAAGGTTATAATAAGCACAGAAAGTGGATTTTTCAAAAAAATCTGAATATATATAAGCCGGTAAAACTTTAATTCCTCTCTATTCTCTATTCCTCTCAATTTTTTTTTTTTTATTTCTCTCTTGTTTATGTGAGAAATTTATTTTGCATGTATGATTTAGTAAATATGCTAAGTTCTATAAATCATCCCCAGATCATCTGTTCACATGGAAAGGCTGTTATTTCAGCTACAGTGGAAGTGTTGCGGTGCGCTGCGTTTATGAGCTAAAGCCGAGGAATGCACCGATACTCAACTGTCTACTGTGTACATTACAGAGGAAGGAAGCATGTCAGAAAGTTGTTGAGATCCACCACGTGACTCAGCACGGAGCTATGCATTTTTACTGGAACACTTACATCCGAGGCACGGTCCCGATCTGTTTCAGCTCACTTCAGAGATACCAATGTGTGAGTCAGCAAATGGGATGAAACCTGATCTGCGCGGTACGACAGCATAACTCCTGACTCACACACTTGCCTCTCTCTGACGAGCAGCTGAGGAGTAGCGGTGGATGATTCTGCCGCTCCTGATTCATGGCGAGTGAGAGGGCAGAAGGAGAAAATGTAGAATGTAGCCTCCGAGTCTGATGACACATTCCCTCTTCCTTCCTCCAAAGTGATTTTTAATAACGCCTTCGAGAACCCCACCCTGCTCAACAATCCCGCGCTTGCTAAATAATGCCAAGCAAAACCTCCAGCTCCTCCTGAAGATGACTTTTTCGGCTGCCCATGCCAGTTGGGTTTAGTGATGCATGTTTAAAGAAGTAGAGGAAGGTGGACGACATAATTTAATTCTGTTAAACAGAATGACACTGTCACATCCCCACTTAACTCTTCTAAAAAAGCTATTATAAATCATTTAAAGACTTACGAAGTACAAAAAGCAGAGGTACTCGCTAGAAAGTGCATTTTTTTTAAAGGTCACGTTCATTGTCCTTTTCCCTCATTTTGACAGCTTCCACAGGTCTTAATGAAATGTTTGTGACATATTTTGGTAAAATTACCTTACAGTGCATCCAGAAAGTATTCACAGCGCTTCACTTTTCCCACATTTTGTTATGTTACAGCCTTATTCCAAAAGGGATTAAATTCATTTTTTGCCTCAAAATTCTACACACAATAATACCCCATAATGACAACATGAAAAGTTTTTTGTGAGATTTTTGCAAATTTATTAAAAATAAAAAAACTAAGAAATCACATGTACATAAGTATTCACAGCCTTTGCTCAATACTTTGTTGATGCACCTTTGGCAGCAATTACAGCTTCAAGTCTTTTTGAATATGATGCCACAAGCTTGGCACACCTATCTTGGGGCAGTTTCACCCATTCCTCTTTGCAGCACCTCTCAAGCTCCATCAGGTTGGATGGGAAGCATCTGTGCACAGCCATTTCCAGATCTCTCTAGAGAGGTTCAATTGGATTCGAGTCTGGGCTCTGGCTGGGCCATTCAAGGACATTCACAGAGTTGTCCTGAAGCCACTCCTTTGATATCTTGGCTGTGTGCTTAGGGTCGTTGTCCTGCTGAGAGATGAACCATTGCTCGAGTCTTGAGGTCAAGAGTGCTTTGGAGCAGGTTTTCATCCAGGATGTCTCTGTACATTGCTGCATTCATCTTTCCCTCTATCCTGACTAGTCTCCCAATTCCTGTCACTGAAAAACGTCCCCACAGCATGATGCTGCCACTACCACTGGCGTGGTTATGAGCAGTGCCTGGTTTCCTCCAAACATGACGCCTGGCATTCACGCCAAAGAATTCAGTCTTTGTCTCATCAGACCAGAGAATTTTGTTTCTCATTGTCTGAGAGTCCTTCAGGTGCCTTTTGACAAATTCCAAGCAGGCTACCGTGTGCCTTTTACTAAAGAGTGGCTTCCGTCTGGCCACTCTATCATACAGGCTTGACTGTGGATTGCTGCAGAGATGGTTGTCCTTCTGGAAGGTTCTCCTCTCCCCACAGAGGAACGCTGGAGCTCTGACAGAGTGACTGTCGGGTTCTTGGTCACCTCTCTGACCAAGGCCCTTCTCCCATGATCGCTCAGTTTTGATGGCCAGCCAGCTCTAGGAAGAGTCCTGGTGGCTCTGAACTTCTTCCATTTATGGATGATGGAGGCCACTGTGCTCATTGTGACCTTCAAAGCATCAGAAATTTTTCTGTACCCTTTCCCAGATTTGTGCCTCGAGACAATTCTGTCTCGGAGGTCTACAGACAGTTCCTTTGACTTCATGCTTGGTTTGTGCTCTGACATGCACTGTCAACTGTGGGACCTTATATAGACAGGTGTGTGCCTTTCCAAATCATGTCCAGTCAGCTGAATTTACCACAGATGAACTCCAACTAAGCTGTAGAAACATCTCAAAGATGATCAGTGGAAACAGGATGCACCTGAGCTCAATTTTGAGCTTCATGGCAAAGGCTGTGAATACTTATGTACATGTGATTTCTTAGTTTTTATTTTTAATAAATTTGCAAAAAATCTTAAAAAAAACTTCTTTCATGTTATCATTATGGGATTATTGTGTGTAGAATTTTGAGGGGAAAATGAATTTAATCTGTTTTGGAATAAGGCTGTAACGTAACAAAATGTGGAAAAAGTGAAGTGCTGTGAATACTTTCCGGATGCACTGTAAATTATTTAATTTTTGCAGCATCACTGTGAATCATCTTTTGCAGCCTTTCTCAAAACGGCTGGTTTCAGTGCATGTCTGTTTAAATCCCTAAAGGTGCGTTCAGACCAAATGCGAACGGGCAAATTTTTCGCACGGCACGATTACATTATATCGCAATGTAAACACGCAAACAGACATGAATTCCCCTTCTGAGTGAGATGCAGACAGGCAAAGTTGCCTTTCAAGTAAGTAAGTAAAATTTATTTATATATAAGTGAGAAGTGCTATATATAGCACTTCTCACAGAAAGAATCACAAAGTGCTTCGCAATAAAATAAAATACACAATCACAAATACAACAGTAAAGGCATTGAAAAACAAGTATAAAGACATTAAAAACATAAAAACCATAATCAAACTAAAAAGTCTGTTAAACAGGAGTGTCTGCAGCTGCTTTTTAAAAGCGTCAGGAGAGTCTACTGAGCACAAAGACAATGGTAGAGCATTCCACAATTTTGGTGCCACTGTCTGAAAGGCTCTATCACCTTGAGTTTTAAAATGGGTTTGAGGGACAGCCAGTAAAAGTTGATCCGAGGATCTCAAAGACTGTTAGGGGTTAAACCTTCTTCAGCTGTGTTCAACCTGCTGTGGAAATTTCCAAAATAACGTCATGCTTAGGTTTACATTATCCGACGAGGGGCTCATCTGAAAATGTTGTCTCAAGCCTCCAAAAGTTCACAAGATCATGGGTGTTTATGTTGCTAGCTTGCTGGCAGGAAACCGTGGGTAAATGATTCCGAAATTCCGATTCGGCTGAAGAGCTCCCGGTCCTCCTGTCTCCAGGTCAGTGAGTCAAATTTTCAAACTAGTTTACTCTGCATTGGTGATACCTTTACTCCGGTGATGGTAGAATCTCAAAGCTAGCAGCTTGCTAGCTAGCTAGGCTTGGACGCAAATGCGTGACTGCACAATTTCGCGTGTACTCGCCTCTTCCCATTCACTTTGTATGGATTCACGCTGCCTGTTCACGTTTGGTCTGAACACACCTTAAGGGTAGTATCTCACAGAGCAGCAAATGTAGATGAACATGAAATTTTTGGATTTTCCAGCTTTTCTGTGGAATCTTCATGAACATCAGGGTTCACCTCTGTCATTTGCAAGAATTAAGAGTGTTTGTGAAAGCAGCTGGCAAACATTAACAACTATTAACAAATGTTAGCAACAGTGCTTACAACGATTAGCAACTATTTACAACTCTTTTGCCACTGTTTAAGAACGTTTGAGACTAGGGTTGTTAATGATTAATTGACTTTTGATTGATTGTCAATAAGAATTTAGTCAACTAAATTAAATTAGTTGTCAATTAATTGATAACTCAGCATTCCTTTTCAATGGGAGCTTATTCTATGAAATGTAGTGGCGTCGCTATCCAGGCGGGGACGCACGCGGTCACCCACTGCCACATTTCAACTGAAAAAGCAGAAGAAGACACCAAGCCCCCAGAGTGCATGTGCTGTGCAAAGCGAAAAATCTCGCCCTTCCAGGTTACGTCGGAGTGCCACAAGAAGTTCTAATAACATGCAAGCTTGAAGGTCCACCTGCTTCAAGTTAACATAGCGGAAAAACTGACTGGAGCAAAGAAAAAAATTACATGAGCGCAAAAACCTATCCCCTCGCTCGCTGCAAGATGGGAAAGCAGACCGGACTCAAGTTGTCACTGAGGTAACAGACAACAGAGGGAGCCCAGATCATTCTTTGCTTGGATTGCCGGGGTACTGTGATGATGTTTAACATGCAACAGATGAAGCAGCTCACAGTTTATTTTCCTGTTAAAACAGTCTACTAGTGCATCTCAGTAAATTAGAACGTGAAAGTAATTTTTTTGTAATATAACTAAAAAAGATAAATTTATGATATTGGTAATAGTTTTTAAAATAAATTAAAAATCATGACATCTGTAATTTACTGAGATGTACCAGCACGTAGTACACACTATGGAGTACAAAATTTATTAAACTACAAAAAATGCCATTATCTGTAGCAAATGGTACAATAAATCATTGAAAAATATGATGTTCATGTTTTGTTCAGTATATCAAAAACAGTAATTAACTTTTTAAAAATAGAAAAACTGTACTGTATTGAGGGAAATTCAGGTTCTCAGGAAAATTGCAGCTTATCAATTAATTGTTAATCAATCGATAAGGAGAATCAATTAACAGTTAAGGAATTAATCAATAACTTGCATCCCTATTTGAGACCTTTGGCAACTCCCGGTAAAATACCAGATGAATGTCGGGTGAATCTTGGATCCAACCCGATAAAACAGGGTGCACAAACCCCCTTCCCAGCATTTATTTTTTTCTGACCACTGTGGAAGACAGACACCTGTAGAATCTATACAGAACATATATCGAACAACAAAATATATGAACAAAGAACACGCTATAACTCCGTCTGGATTGACTGGGTATTTACTGTGGCAACGCACGCCAAAAGCTATGGCACACAGCTGGGGAAAAGCTTCCCACCTCATCCCTGCTCACATGAGCTCCACACTGCAAAACACAAAGATAGACAGCACACACTTAGGCTAAATATAGGATACACTATATTTTTTATAACAAGGCATGTAAATATAGGAAGCCCTACCTTCATCTGAAGATGGTGTGTGAGCGCTCATTGGGAGCGCTATTGTTTCTTTCGATTCTGTTGAGATTTATTGGACTGATATTATTATTATTATTTTTGGCTTTGCTAACTTTATATATAATAAAAGTCTAGATGCTCACAGTTATTCTACCTGTAAATAATGCAGTCTGGAGGTGTGGTGCTGAACTGGACAGCAGTCGGCATTGGGTGGTTGATATTATAATTCTTTTTTCATGAGGGTAATTTAATTTGTTTACATGTATACAAAATCAATTTGTATTCACAGCGTGTCCTACTTGGGGTGGACATATGTGTACTAGCAGATGTGTCAGCGGACAATGAGCTTTTTTTTCAAGGATGCTTTACAGGCTCTGAGTCTGTTCAGAGGTTTTTCTCTATCCATATTTGTTTGTTGTTATCTGGTGAATAAAATGGTGATTCTGCTCGCTCTTCTCTCTTGTAGTGTC
The DNA here is from genome assembly GCA_020510985.1 of Pholidichthys leucotaenia. Lineage (NCBI taxonomy): Eukaryota > Metazoa > Chordata > Actinopteri > Cichliformes > Pholidichthyidae > Pholidichthys > Pholidichthys leucotaenia. The sequence continues at coordinate 244,338,505 of CM035843.1, read as the reverse complement.
TCCCAAATCAGGATATATAATGTAATATCAGGAGGAAGACGACAACAAAAATTGAAAAAGCACAGACTGTGAAAACATCCCTGAAAACTGAAACACTCCTTATATGGAGATAATTCCTAATATGGTTATAGCCATGATCAGCTGAGATCTAAATGACAGCAGGTGCCAGTCCAAGGAATAAATGCTCTAAAATCATCTGTGTTTCTTTTTAATACATTTCAGACATCAGGAAACATAAAAAACACATATCTATGAAAAGTCATGGACTGTGAGGCATGTAAATTTTGTTCAGACAAAGTTATTCACATAATAAAACCCCAAACTAAAAGTCAGACCATCTAGTGATTCGTGTTCACTACTTAGTGAACCAAAAAAAAGCTCTAGTAACATACAGTGGGGCAAAAAAGTATTTAGTCAGCCACCAATTGTGCAAGTTCTCCCACTTAAAAGATGAGAGAGGTCTCCAGTTTTCATCATAGGTATACCTCAACTATGAGAGACAAAATGAGAAAAAAAAAATCCAGAAAATCACATTGAAGCATTTTTAATGAATTAATTGGTAAATTCCTCGGTAAAATAAGTATTTGGTCACCTACAAACAAGCAAGATTTCTGGCTCTCACAGACCTGTAACTTCTTCTTTAAGAGGCTCCTCTGTCCTCCACTCGTTACCTGTATTAATGGCACCTGTTTGAACTCATTATCAGTATAAAAGACACCTGTCCACAACCTCAAACAGTCAGACTCCAAACTCCGCTATGGCCAAGACCAAAGAGCTGTCAAAGGACACCAGAAACAAAATTGTAGACCTGCACCAGGCTGGGAAGACTGAATCTGCAATAGGTAAGCAGCTTGGTGTGAAGAAATCAACTGTGGGAGCAATTATTAAAAAATGGAAACATACAAGACCACTGATAATCTTCCCCGATCTGGGGCTCCACGCAATATCTCACCCTGTGGGGTCAAAATGATCATGAGAACGGTGAGCAAAAATCCCAGAACCACATGGGGGGACCTAGTGAATGACCTGCAGAGAGCTGGGACCAAAGTAACAAAGGCTACATCAGTAACACACTACGCTGCCAGGGACTCAAATCCTGCAGTGCCAGACGTGTCCCCCTGCTTAAGCCAGTACATGTCCAGGCCCGTCTGAAGTTTGCTAGAGAGCATTTGGATGATCCAGAAGAGGATTGGGAGAATGTCATATGGTCAGATGAAACCAAAATAGAACTTTATTGTAAAAACTCAACTTGTCGTGTTTGGAGGAGAAAGAACACCATACCTACTGTGAAGCATGGGGGTGAAAACATCATGCTTTGGGGCTGTTTTTCTGCAAAGGGACCAGGACGACTGATCCGTGTAAAGGAAAGAATGAATGGGGCCATGTATGGTGAGATTTTGAGTGAAAACCTCCTTCCATCAGCAAGGGCATTGAAGATGAAACGTGGCTGGATCTTTCAGCATGACAATGATCCCAAACACACCGCCCGGGCAACGACGGAGTGGCTTCGTAAGAAGCATTTCATGGTCATGGAGTGGCCTAGCCAGTCTTCAGATCTCAACCCCATAGAAAATCTTTGGAGGGAGTTGAAAGTCCGTGTTGCCCAGCAACAGCCCCAAAACATCACTGCTCTAGAGGAGATCTGCATAGAGGAATGGGCCAAAATACCAGCAACAGTGTGTGAAAACCTTGTGAAGACTTACAGAAAACGTTTGACCTCTGTCATTGCCAACGAAGGGTACATAACAAAGTATTGAGATGAACTTTTGTTATTGACCAAATACTTATTTTACTGAGGAATTTACCAATTAATTCATTAAAAATCCTTCAATGTGATTTTCTGGATTTTTTTTTTTTCTCATTTTGTCTCTCATAGTTGAGGTATACCTATGATGAAAATTGGAGACCTCTCTCATCTTTTAAGTGAGAGAACTTGCACAGTTGGAGGCTGACTAAATACTTTTTTGTCCCACTGTACGTTACAACCATTTGCAAGCATGTTACAACCATTTGCAAGCATGTTACAACCATTTGCAAGCATGTTACAACCATTTGCAAGCGTGTTACAACTATTTGCAGACCTGCTACAACTTTTTTGCAAACTTTTGGAACTATTTTGCAGACATTTGCAACTTCTTGCGGAAAAATACATTTGCCAAAAAAAATTCAAACATGTTCAATGCTTTTGGGCAACAAGAAAAATGATTTGGAACCTTAAAACTGTTTGCAACTTGGTGGAGGTAAAAAGCAACATTTCTGAGTAAATGGTTGCACATTTATGTGAAATTTTTACATCTGCCAAGGGAGGAGGTAATGTTTTTGGAAGTGTTGGTTGATTTGTTGGTTTGTCTGTGTGTCTGTTAGCAACATAACTCAAAAAGTTCTGAATGGATTTTGATGAAATTTTCAGGAAAGGTGTGTAATGGCACAGGGAACAGATGACTAGATTTTGGTGGTGATCATGATCTGGATCCAGGAATGTTTTGAAAATTGTTTTTATATTAATATGGTGCTTTCATGTACTGCCCCTTTAAGGCATGTCCACTGAGTTACATGCATCGCCACACCATAGGCCCCTGCACGTCTGCAACCTGGAAGTTGCAGACGTGCAGGGGCGTGCATGTGATGATTGACATTATTTTTTCAATGCCAAGAAAACGCAAGGAAAAGCAAGAAAAAGCAACACAAGGCGCCCTAGCAGCACAGCAAGGTATCAACAAACAACGATTTCAGTACATTTCTATGGCAATGTTAGCTAAATTTAAACAAAAAAAATGTCGAAATGATGCGCGACTGGCTCATGTAGATAGCAATCACAAATACAAGTTTTCTAGATTCACATCGGCCAGCAGAGATTACCGAAGGAATATATTGTGGGCTCCTTTTTCATAATGGGATGAGAAACGTGTCGGCTTGATGGGAGTATTCATTCCAATTTGAGTTGCTAATCAGCCTTTGAGTACAGTAAACATATCAATCCTGCAATTAAATTAGTTTAAAAAAATAAGACTGACACTCACCTGCTGACAAATGGACCGAAGCTCTGTAGAGCTGAAACGAGGTGTCGGGATTAACGAGGGCAGAAAAACCAAAATAGAACTTTTTGGTAAAAACTCAACTTGTCGTGTTGCGAGGAGAAAGAACACCATACCTACTGTAAAACATGGGAGTGGAAACATCATGCTTTGGGGCTGTTTTTCTGCAAAGGGACCAGGACGACTGATCCGTGTAAAGGAAAGAATGAATGGGGCCGTGTATTGTGAGATTTTGAGTGAAAACCTCCTTCCATCAGCAAGGGCATTGAAGATGAAACGTGGCTGGGTCTTTCAGCATGACAGTGATCCCAAACACACCGCCTGGGCAATGAAGGAATGGCTCCGTAAGAAGCATTTCAAGGTCCTGGAGTGGCCTAGCCAGTCTCCAGATCTCAACCCCATAGAAAATCTTTGGAGGGAGTTGAAAGTCCGTGTTGCCCAGCGACAGCCCCAAAACATCACTGCTCTAGAGGAGATCTGCATAGAGGAATGGGCCAAAATACCAGCAACAGTGTGTGAAAACCTTGTGAAGACTTACAGAAAACGTTTGACCTCTGTCATTGCCAACAAAGGGTATATAACAAAGTATTGAGATGAACTTTTGTTATTGACCAAATACTTATTTTTCACCATAATTTGCAAATAAATTCTTTAAAAATCAGACAGTGTGATTTTCTGGATTTTTTTCCCCTCATTTTGTCTCTCATAGCTGAGGTATACCTATGATGAAAATTGGAGACCTCTCTCATCTTTAAAGTGGGAGAACTCGCACAATTGGAGGCTGACTAAATACTTTTTTACCCCACTGTATCTTCTCACAGTGTGTTGGCAAGAATCCTCCAAAACAATACTGGATAGACTTTGATGCAATTTTCACCAGAACTGGCTCATGGCCTACACACAAACCCATTACATTTTGGAGGTGATGCATGAGGGACGGAAGGAGCCTTGGTGGAAGCATGCACTCTCTGAGTACTTTTGTCGTTTTTATAGGAAACTAGTGCATGCCCGTAGAACACAAGCATTCCTGTCTGAAACAGGTTTCCCAATCAGGCTTTACAGGCCCAAATGTCGGCTGTGTTTGAAAGTTGAATACAGAGAGGTGTAGTCTGTATGTAGGCAGTCATAAAGACATGGACAAAATTGTTGACCCACAATGGTCACAGAAATAACTTGAATCTGACAAAAGTGGTAATAAATAAAAATTCTATGAAAATTAACCAATGAAAATCAGACAATGCTTTTGAATTGTGGTTCAACAGAATTATTTTAAAAAACAAACTCATGAAACAGGCCTGGACAAAAATGATGGTACCCTTAAGTTAATATTTTGTTGCACAACCTTTTGAGGCAATCACTGCAATCAAACGATTTCTGTAACTGTCAATGAGACTTCTGCACCTTTCAGCAGGTATTTTGGCCCACTCCTCATGAGCAAACTGCTCCAGTTGTCTCAGGTTTGAAGGGTGCCTTCTCCGGACGGCATGTTTCAGCTCCTTCCACAGATCTTCAATAGGATTTAGATCAGGGCTCATAGGAAGGCCACTTTAGAATAGTCCAATGTTTGGCTCTTAGCCATTCTTGGGTGTTTTTAGCTGTGTGTTTTGGGTCATTATCCTGTTGCAAGACCCATGACCTGTAACTGAGACCAAGCTGTCTGACACTGGGCAGCACATTTCTCTCTAGAATACCTTGATAGTCTTGAGATTTCATTGTACCCTGCACAGATTCAAGACACCCTGTGCCAGATGCAGCAAAGCAGCCCCAGAACATAACAGAACCTCCTCCATGTTTCACAATAGGGACAGTGTTCTTTTCTTGGTATGCTTCATTTTTGCATCTGTGAACATAGAGCTGATGTGCCTTGCCAAAAAGTTGCAGTTTTGTCTCATCTGTCCATTGGACATTCTCCCAGAAGCTTTGTGGCTTGTCAACATGCAGTTTGGCAAATTGCAGTCTGGCTTTTTTATGATTTGTTTTCAACAGTGGTGTCGGCCTTGGTCGTCTCCCATGAAGTCCACTTTGGCTCAAACAACGACGGATGGTGCGATCTGACACTAATGTACCTTGACCTTGGAGTTCACCATGAATGTGTTTAGAGGTTGTTCTGGGCTCTTTTGTTACCATTCGTATTATCCGCCTCCTCCTGCAGCCACATCCAGGGAGGTTGGCTACAGTCCTGTGGATCTTAAATTTCTAAATAATATGTGCAACTGTAATCACAGGAACATCAAGCTGCTTGGAGATGGTCTTATAGCCTTTACCTTTAACATGCTTGTCTATAATTTTCTTTCTAATCTCCTGAGACAACTCTCTCCTTTGCTTCCTCTTGTTTAGTGTGGTACACACCATGTCACCAAACAGCACAGTGACTACTTGTCACCCTTTAAATAGGCCGACTGACTGATTACAAGTTTGTAGACACCTGTGATGTTAATTAGAGGACACATCTTGGTTGAACATGTCCCTATAGTCACATTATTTTCAATCTTTTCTAGGGGTACCATCATTTTTGTCCAGGCCTGTTTCATGAGTTTGTTTTTTAAAATAATTCTGTTGAACCACAATTCAAAAGCATTGTTCTGATTTTCACTGGTTAATTTTCATAGAATTTTTATTTATTACCAGTTTTGTCAGATTCAAGTTATTTCTGTGACCATTGTGGGTTTTTCTTTCATTAACAGAGGGGTACCAACAATTTTGTCCACATCTGTATGTTAGACTGACAAATATAAAAAGGAGTAAATGGCACTAAGGTTTATTTGATTGTGTGAATATTAATTACAGAATACCTAAATATTGAAAATGAATGGGACATCCAGTATTGGCGCTCGTTTCAGATCCCTTGTTTATTTGTTTGTCAGCTCACTTATTTGTCTGCTCTTCTGTCACTGATATTCATAATAATATATCTTGCACTTTGGGGAATGGGAGTTGTTCAGTCATCATTATAATTATTATTAATTATTTTAGCCCCTCATGGATCATCACCTTATCGTGGTGGGGGGTTTGCGTGCCCTAGTGATCCCAGGAGCTATGTTGTCTGGGGCAATTTGCCTCTGGTATGGTCACCCAAGACAAACTGGTCCTGGATGAAGGGCCAGACTAAGAACGATCCAACAGACTCTCATGATAAATGCTAGAACAAAGATTCAGTGTACCCCGCCCGGTATGGGGTTACCGGGGCCCCACCCTGGAGCCAGGCCTGGGGGAGGGGCTCGATGGCTAGTGCCTGGTGGCTGGGTTTCCACCCATGGGACCCGGCCAGGCTCAGCCCGAAGGAGTTACATGGGTCCGCTCTCCAGTGGGCTCACCACCTGCAAGAGGGACCATGGGGGTCCGGTGCTATGTGGATCAGATGGCGGTCAAAGGCGGAGACCTTGGTGGTCTGATCCCAAGCCTCCTAAACTGGCTTTTTGGATGTGGAATGTCACCTCTCTGGAGGGGAAGGAGCCTGAGCTGGTGCATGAGTTTGAGAGATACGGGCTAGATTTAGTCGGCCTCACCTCAACACACAGCTTTGGTTCTGGAACCAGTCTCCTGGAGAGGGGCTGGAGCTTGGCCTACTCTGGAGTTGCGCTGGGCAAGAGGTGACAAGCAGGGGTGGGTATTCTTGTATCCCTCCACCTTGCTGGCTCTATATTGGTTTTCCCCGGTGGAGGAAAGGGTTGTTTCCCTGCACCTTCGGGTTGGGAAACGGGTCCTGATCATCATTTGTGCCGATGCACCAAATGATGGTTCAGAGTATCCACCCTTTTTGGAGTCTCTGACTGGGGTGCTGGAGAGTGCTCCTCTTGAAGACTCCATTGTCCTACTGGGGGACTTCAATGCGAACGTGGGCAATGACAGTGAAACCTGGAGGGGGCTGATTGGGGAATAATGGCCTGCCCAATCTGAACCCGAGTGGTGTTCAGTTATTGGACTTCTGTGCTAACCACAGTTTGTCCATAACAAACACCATGTTCAAGCATAAGGGTATTTATATGTGCACCTGGCACCAGAACACCCTAGGTCGCAGGTTGATGATCGATTTTGTTATCGTGTCATCAGACCTGCGACCGTATGTCTTCGACACTCTGGTAAAGAGAGGTGCAGAGCTGTCAACTGATCATCACCTGGTGGTGAGTTGGATCTGATGGCAGGGGAGGATGCCATTCAGACCTGGTAGACCCAAACGTATAGTGAGGGTGTGCTGGGAACGTCTGGCTGAGGCCCCTTCCGGGAGGTCTTCTACTCATACCTCTGGAAGAACTTCAACCACACTCCGAGGGAGTCTGGAGACATGGAGTCTGAATGGGCCATGTTCTCCACCTCCATTGTTGAAACAGCTGCCCAGAGCTGCGGCCGCAAGGTCGTCGGGGCATCTCGTGGTGGCAACCCCCGAACCAAGTGGTAGACACCAGTGGTGAGGGGGGCCATTAAGCTGAAGGAGGAGTCCTATCAAGCTTGGTTGGCTTGTGGGGCTCCTGAAGCAGCTGAGGTGTACCGGCAGGCCAAGTGGTGTGCAGCTTGGGTGGTTGCCGAAGCAAAAACTCGGGTATGGAAGGAATTCGGTGAGGCCATGGAACAAGACTTTCGGTCGGCCTCGAAGAGATTCTGGCAAACTGTTCGGCAGCTCAGGAGGGGGAAACAGCTCCCTGTCCACACTGTGTTTGATGCGAATGGGGCACTGCTGACTTCGACTGGGGATATCGTCGGGTGGTGGAAGGAATGCTTCGAGGATCTCCTCAATCCCACTGACACGCCTTCCACAGAAGAAGCAGGGCTTGTGGACGAGGGGGATGACTCGCCTATCACAGGGGGTGAGGTCGCCAAGGTGGTTAAAAATCTCTTTGGTGGCCGAGCCCCGAGGGTGGACAAGATTTGCCCTTAGTACCTCAAGGTCCTGGATGTTGTACGGCTGTTATGGTTGATACGCCTCTGCAACATTGCGTTGAGGTCAGGGGCAGTGCCTTTAGCATGGCAAACCGGGGTGGTGGGTCCTCACTTCAGAAAAGGGGACTGGAGGGTGTGCTCCAACTTTAGAGGGATCACACTCCTCAGCCTCCCTGGGAAGGTCTATGCCAAGGTACTGGAGAGGAGAGTCTGGCCTTTGGTTGAACCTCGGATCTAGGAGGAGCAATGTGGTTTTCGTCGTGGCCATGGCACATCAGACCAGCTCTTTACCCTCTCGAGAATCCTCGAGGGTTCGTGGGAGTTTTCCCAACTAGTTTACATGTGTTTTGGGGACATATAGAAGGCATTCGACTGCGCCCCTCGTGGTTTTTTGTAGAGGGAGCTTCGGGAGTATTCGGGGTATTCATGTATCCCATAATCCCTTGCGCACCAGAGAGGCGCCACAATCAAAACAACATGGAGAATCCACAAAACGAACTGGTAAGTAGGCTTACTTTGTGCTATCATAACTCTATCCCATTGCTACAAATTCACAGTATATTGTTGTCCAAGGTTTTATCAGTGTTCTAAGCATATCAGCTGCAATATTTAAGTGTAAAATTTATTTCTGCAAGCTTGCTATCCAACTGATTACAATCGGGTATCAGACAACAATGGCAATAGACAATACATGTGTAGTAAAACCAATTGTGTTTGAAATGTGGCAAAAACAATTTCACAGAGTGAATGTATTGTGTTAGTCAATTACAATTAAGTGACGGCCTGTATGCCATGGATTGCAATTGACTATCTTGCAATCGACTATCTTGTCATTAAATTTGTATTCAAAAGACTATCTTAACACTGCATAAAATTTCGAATAGGCCAGATGTGATGTATTATGAATACTAGAAGACTAGAAATATCAGCAGGGTATACTAGCACTGTATAATAGACACGTTCGTAAATGACGGCAAAATCGCTCTGATATTTTATGTGTTTACATGATATACCAAGCATGGCAAGGCTTGCAATTACACGGCACATGTTCTTCAGAATCTTATGCATTATATAAAATGTATCCTACCTTTAATGTCGAATCCATGGTGCATATGCCAGGGTTGAAGTGCAGTCGTGTGAACGTCTGCAGCAGTTTACATCGTGTTTACATCTCGCGATGTGTGCACGCCTCTCCGGGATTTCGCGCCAGAATAGAAACCTCAATACCCCCAATGGGGTATTGGTCTTGTTGTTACAAGCTATTCGGTCTCTGTACAACCGTTGTGAGAGTTTGGTTCGTATTGCCAACACTCGGTCGGACTCATTCCCAGTGAGAGTTGGATTCCGCCAGGGCTGCTCTTTGTCACGATCCTGTTCATAATTTTTATGGACAGGATTTCTAGGCGCAGCCAGGGAACGGAGGGTGTCATGCTTTGTGACCACAGGATCTCATCTCTGTTGTTTGCAGATGATGTTGTCCTGCTGGCTTTATCCAGCAATGACCTACATGTCTTACTGGGACGGTTTGCCGCTGATTGTGAAGCGGCTGGGATGAGAATCAGTACCTCCAAGTCTGAGTCCATGGTTCTCAGCCGGAAAAAGGTGGATTGTCCTCTCCGGGTTGGGGCCAAGCTCCTGCCCCAAGTGGAGGAGTTTAAGTATCTCGGGGTCTTATTCATGGGTGAGGGGAGACTGGAGCGAGAGATTGACAGATGGATCGGAGCAGCATCTGCAGTGATGCAGACGTTGTACCGGTCTGTTGTGGTGAAGAGGGAGCTAAGCTCTGAGGCAAAGCTGTCAATTTACCAGTCAATCTACGTTCCTACCCTCACCTATGGTCATGAGCTTTAGGTAATGACTGAAAGAACAAGATCGCGGATACAAATGGCTGAAATAAGCTTTCTTTGTAGGATTGCTGGGCTCACTCTCAGAGATAGGGTGAAGAGCTCAGTCATCCGGGAGAGGCTCAGAGTAGAACCGGTGCTTCTCCACATTGAAAGGAGCCAGTTGAGGTGGTACGGGCATCTGATGAGGATGCCTCCTGGACTCCTCCCACTTCAGGTGTTTCGGGCACGTCCCTCTGGGAGGAGACCCCGGGGTAGACCCAGGACCCGCTGGAGAGACTGTGTCTCCCAGCTGGTCTGGGAATGCCTTGGTATCCTCTCTGAAGAGCTGGAGCAGGTGGCTGGAGAGAGGGAAGTCTGGGCTTCTCTGCTTGAACTGCTACCTCTGTGACCCGGACCTCCGGAAAAGCGGTAGAAGATGGATTGATGGATTAATTATTTTAGTATATATCACTGTTCAGTGATGGAGTTCAGTGTAATATTGAATTTCTAATGTGTATCGTCAGTAAACTCATGCAGTACTATAACAGGACAGGTTTACAAATATTTGAGACCCATTGTAGTCCATCGGTTTATATTTTAGCAGTATTTTGTTATTAAAAGGGTTTTTTTAAACTTTAATGCTGAGATTGAGGCAGTGCTCATATCGTCGCGCTGGGGCGATACTAAGACCAACTGATCTGAACCTTGAGGGCGTGACTGGCAAAGACTGAGCGCCGTCACTCTGTTGTAAGCGTTTGTTTTTTATTGATGCGAGAAGATTATTTATTATTATTTTTCTGCCTAAACTATCGCATTTTTGACCCTCTAAACGTTAACCAAAACCCATTTTTTTTCCACACACACCTCAGACCCGGTGAAAAATTTTGTAAACTGGAGAAAATATGTGCCCCATGCTGAAAATGTATCCAGCGTGTGGTTGATCCATCTCGTATTTGAGGAGCAAAGGTTGTCGGGCCTTCCCCCCCATGTTTTTTTTTTTACCTTTGGTTAAAAAAAAAAAAAAAAGTGGATCCAATCAGCTGATCACTGGAACCTCATGATAAATCAGCCTCAGGGAAAAAGCACACGCTAATAACTTTTTTTTATCGCTATCAGTTAGCGTGCCTTTGAGTCAGGTTGTGTCTGGCCACTTAAGCTGTGTTTGAAAGTGGAAAACAGAGGTGTAGCCTATATGTAGGCAATCACACATATTAGACTTTGACAAATATGAAAGGGACTGAACTGAGAGTCATTTGATTGTGTTTGTGTGATTAATTACAGAATAATTGAAAATGAATGGGACAGTCAATATTAGCCACTGTTTAAGAACCGCATGTTTATGTTATGGTTCGAGCGCCGATCTCGTCCACGCTCGAGCCATGCACCATTCCTGGCCATCTGGCGGCTGTGTTCCCCTTTTGCTCTCCGAGCTTTTATTGTGACAGTGCTTGGAGGGGCTTCCGGCTGTCAAAGCCGTCAGCTGTGTCACATTTCGCCTCATCAGCAGCCCCCTACTTAAGAGGGCAATTGGGAGCGAAATGTGCGGCAGTCTCGTCAACAACCTGTTCACGGTCAGCCGTTATTGGAGCATCCCTCTGTTCATTCGTTGACCATTCCTCTTCTGTGACTGTAAGTGTGTTATCTTATGTTCCCGTTATTCCCTGTCTTCGATGGTTATTGTCACAGTGTGTTTTAGCGCCCTGTGGCTCGTTATTTTGTCCCTTTTCTTGTTCCTTTAATAAACTGTGCAAATTCACCGGTGACTTGTGGCATCTTATGATGGCTCGCGAGGGCCATCCATGACAGTAGACTGCCGCCAGGGCGCCTAAACGGAGACGCCAAACCGAGACGCCGTTCCCGGTGAATTTGCTTTAATTGGACAATAGTTCTTCCCTGTCTGGGTAACTGTGTGCTGGGAGAATGCTGACGCGGAGGGGCCACGCTCGGAGTCAGGACTACGAGCTGGCGGAGGCTTTGGAGTACGTGGACGAAACGCTCATCGCTGCCTCCCTCCTCGACTATCACAGCGACGTACACTGGTACCTGGACTGCGCTGAGGATGTCCTAAATCACCTCCCCCGCTACGCCGACTACCCTGAAGTCGGTGCGAGGAGGGATGACATCGCCGCACAGCGCAAGATACTCCGTATGGTGGAGGAGGACTACGGCAGGAAGCAGAGGAGGAGGCATCCCCGCTCCTCGCTTTGGGATCCCGTTCCTGTCCTCGATCCAGTCCAGAAGTTCGTGCCATCCGGGGGCCATTGAAGACGTCGGCGCCACGGCCAAGGTAAACCTCAGCAAGATCCCCGTCCGGATCCAGTTCCGGGTCGTCGCAAGTACTCCACCTCTCGGACAGCTGCCACTCCTGCGTCTCGTCTGGAGGGAACCCCCGCAGCCTCTCCCCCCAGGTCACCTTTCCCTGCTGTCCCGTCAGCTCATCGTTCCCGGTTCGGCTCGGCCGTCGCCCCCTCCTCCTCAACGTCTTCCCCGGCTGTTGTGTGTGCCAAGAGTCCCGCTTCGGCGAGCCCCATCCTTGATCCATCGTGAGCGGCTTCTCCTCGTCCTTCCAGGGGGACCTCTGTCACCATCCAGCGGGGAACGGGAGGAACAACGTCCCCTACAGCAGGCACCATCCTCCCTCCGGGAGACGGGCAAGTGCAAGTTCATTCTTTCCACCATAATTGTGATCTGCCTTGTCTGACTCCTGGGGGCGAAGTTTGGGGTTCGCAGTCCCCCAAGCTCCTACCACCTGCTGTAGCTGTAATTACCAACTAAACCTGCTGCCTCTGTGTCTCCCTCCGCTGAGTGGTCCACGACACCAGGCCTATGTCGCCGGACGAGGAGGGGGCCTGCGGTTCTGGAGAGCCTGGTTCCGGCCCCGCAGCCGTGTCGTGGGCAGAGGAGAGGAGCCGACTGCAGCCTGGAACCTGCGCCGACGATGAAGCGTCCCCGGGTCTCCACGGAGGAGCGGTCCAACCTAGCAGGTCGAGGAACCCCTGCCACCACGCTGTGCGGGTCATCAGCGTGGACGTCAGCGTTGGAGGGTCCTCAGGCTGTGAAAGACATCATGTCGGCTGCGGAGCTCGCCACAGCCGAGTGGGAGCCAGATGACGACCTTCTTCGTCCTGAGCCCGGATCGCCGAAGTTGTGGACGGCAACAGAACCCGAGATCAGGCAAGTGCTCTACCTTGTTTTCCTTCTTTCTACTCTGGAGCATTTTTGCCTGTCTCTCGGGGAGATGAGCCGGGTGCAGCCGCCCGCTGCATCCGAGCCTGTCTCGCCGGGTTCTGTTGCTACCGGTGATCCTGATCCCAGTCCTTTTCTCTCTCCTGAGCCTTCTCCCAGGGTCACCGGTGCGGAGTCATTCCCGGTCGCCGTGCGGGAGGTTCCGAGTCCGGGGTTGGAGGTCGTCTCTGGTGCTGTGCCGACCCAGTCGGGGTCCATCGTGGGTGCTGACGAGACCCAATCGGGGTCCATCGTGGGTGCTGTGCTGACCCGGTCGGGGTCCAACGGGGGTGCAGCGCCGGTTTGGTCCAAGGTCGGTGAGGGAGCTGCAGATCCTCTGCCACCTGACACTGGACTGGCTCATCATCATCATCCTCATAATCTTCATCCCAGCTCATCTCCACCGGGGGCCGTTGGGGCTCCTAATACTCGGCCCGGCTCTCCCTCCAGGGAGGCCGTCTTCAATTTCTCCCCTACGGTTCTGGTGGCTGAGTGATGCAGGTCGGCCGCCTGATGAGCTGTTTCGCCGGTTTGGCGTTCTGGATCGGCCACCCGACAAACTTTCATGTCCATTTGGCGACCTGGCCCGGCCGCCAGAAGGACTGTGTTTCCTGGCATGGGACTGGGGTAGGCCGCCCAAACTGTTCCTTTTTCCCTCTGCCAGCGATATGGACGCTAGACGCAGGGCGGCCCCCCGAACCTTCGGCCTTCATGCTGTGGGGTTTAGACTGCCTTCATCCCTGAGTTGCATTTCTGTTCTCCTGTATCAATTGGGATGTGTGGGGGTCTTGTCTACGAGATTGTATATGTACACTACCGTTCAAAAGTTTGGGGTCACTTAGAAATTTCCTTATTTTTGAAAGAAAAGCACTGTTTTTTTCAATGAAGATAACTTTAAACTAATCAGAAATACACTAGATACATTGCTAATGTGGTAAATGACTATTCTAGCTGCAAATGTCTGGTTTTTGGTGCAATATCTACATAGGTGTATAGAGGCCCATTTCCAGCAACTATCACTCCAGTGTTCTAATGGTACAATGTGTTTTCTCATTGCGTCAGAATTCTCCAGATTACCTCAACAAATCAACAGCTAGAATGCCAAAGGTCTGCAATGCTGTAATTGCTGCAAATGGAGGATTCTTTGACCAAAGCAAAGTTTGAAGGAAAAAAAATATTATTTCAAATACAAATCATTATTTCTAACCTTGTCAATGTCTTGACTATATTTTCTATTCATTTTACAACTCATGGTGGTAAATAAAAGTGTGACTTTTCATGGAAAACACAAAATTGTCTGGGTGACCCCAAACTTTTGAATGGTAGTGTATGTATGAATTGGTATAGTATGTACAAAATCGTATATGGATGTAATTGCTTATGTCACCACTTCCTAGCGGGTGCTTTGTTTTTCCTCTGTTTGAATGTGCATTCGTTGCCTGTACAGTTTGTGTGTATGAGTCAAACTACAGGGTTTCAACGTTTGTAGTGGAGGGTTTTTCCTCTCCCCCCTTTCCTTTGTTGGGGGATGATATGTTTTTCCTTTGAAACTATGTATCTTGGTTGTTGACTCGAGTTTCTGTTTATGGCCGATGGGCTTAGTGTCCCTTGTTTTGGGTGTATTATCCCGCCTGTGGGTATTTTATGGGGTATTTTTGTGTTTTTTTTCTCCCACTGTGTAATTGCTCCATTTGCTCCCTGTATCCATCTTGTTTTTTTTTTCTTTTCTTCTCCGCTCTTGCTGGCTCTCACCCTCCAGGCCTGTGCCCCCATCCGCCCACCCTGGGGGGGGGGCTGGGCTGTCATAGGGCGCTTGTAGTTCGCCCTCGGAGGGGAGATACTGTTATGGTTCGAGCGCCGATCTCGTCTGTGCTCAAGCCATGCACCATTCCTGGCCATCTAGCGGCTGTGTTCCCCTTTTGCTCTCCTTGCTTTTATTGTGACAGTGCTCGGAGGGGCTTCCGGCTGTCAAAGCTGTCAGCTGTGTCACATTTTGCCTCATCAGCGGCCCCCTACTTAAGAGGGCAATTGGGAGCGAAATGTGCAGCAGTCTCATCAACAACCTGTTCACGGTCAGACGTTATTGGAGCATCCCTCTGTTCATTCGTTGACCATTCCTCTTCTGTGACTGTAAGTGTGTTATCTTATGTTCCCGTTATTTCCTGTCTTTGATGGTTATTGTCACAGTGTGTTTTAGCCCCCCGTGGCTCGTTATTTTGTCCCTTTTCCTGTTCCTTTAATAAACTGTGCAAACTCACCGGTGACTTGTGGCGTGTTATGATGGTTTGCGAGGGCCATCCATGACAGTTTATTTAGTTTATTTTTTTTGTCAGATCACTTATTTGTGTGATCTTTTATGAGTTATTGAGCGTTTTTGTGTGCAGTTTGGTGACTGTCATTGTTTAGTCAAACCATGCATGTGGCCGCATATGATATGCAGTTGATCTGGCCATTCTGCTCCACAATTATTAACTTTTAATAACTGTGCAAGCACACTGGAGTGCCATCATGCTCATAGAAAGCAAGTATTCCTGTCTGAAACAGGTATCACAATCAGGCTGCAACAGGACTCCCGTGTACCGCTGACTGAGGCAGGCTGGGTGTGCCTACCTGCGAATGATCGTGGAGCGGCTGGTTGGACACCGGTGGGAGAAGCAGCAGCTGAACCAGTGGATTGCAGTGCTTTGCAGGGAGCCAAGCTCAGCCTGCCCGGTTAATGGGAGTCTCGGCTGTTGCTTTACCCGTGATCCCAGCGGTTCAGCTGCTGCTCCACCCCCCCTTTCCCCATGCCGAGTTATCCATTAGACCTATGCAATCACAGCAACTTTATGGTATAATTTTTTAAGCATTAAATCTTAAGTATTATCTTTTTCTAGTCAAATTTGTCACGTTTCGCTTCCTTGTTTTGCACACGGAGTGCAGAGGTTACTGATGCCATAATGCGCGTATTATCCAATCAATAGGAGTCAATCTGTAACCAAACCCCGCCCACACTTCTAGAAGCCTGGGCATAAGACCGAGTGGCGGCTAAACTTTTATCGATAAAAATTGCATATTTTGACTGAGCAACTCCATATTCGGGATGCACACCCTCGTAACCTCAGGGAACCACGTTTAAAATCTGAGGCCAGTCTGACAAATGGTTCAAGAGATATGCGTTGGACAGACACACAAACACACAGACAGAGATTTCGTGAAATCAGCTACCATTTTACCAATGTTAACAGCTCAGTTCAAACTGATAACTTGGCTTTTTTTTAAAGTATCATTTTAGAATATTAGAACAAGCTTAGCTTTTTTGCTATCAATTGCTAAAAACGTTTTTCTTTTCCGCAATAGATGTTATACCCCCGCAACAAAGTTGCGGAGGGTATAAGTTTTCTGACCTGTCCATCTGTGTCCATCCGTTCGACATTTTATGTTGTCGCTACTATAGCTTCATGGGGTGTATGGTGGTTGGGTGGAGGGGTAGTACCTTGGTGTGAGGATGAGCACCCCAACTCGTTTGGGTGGTTCAACCATACTGGTCCCCACACCCACCTCAGCTCGTACGTCTGGCTCCTAGCAGCTGTCTTGGGCAAAGCAGCGGCCACACCCTGAGCAACGACACGACACAGTGTGGTTGGTTTTCCATTTTAACTGAGTCCCACCTCAAGTGGGTGGGGTTGGGTTCATAACTGGAAGGTGGCCCATTATCCTGTTATGTTGTTTACATGCTGACATTTTCACTGATAAATAATGTTAAAGATGCTTAAAATCCTAAAACATTCACCATCTTCCCTGTGAGCAGCCATCAGCTCAGAGACTTCCTGGTATACTTGCATTTCAGCTCGCTCCGCCGCAGCAGAGCCTACGGGGCTGAAAAGTTCATAGTTGTCAAATTTGACCAAATGTAGTTTATTTTTCCAGCGCATGGATCCAAGCGCTGCAACACCGATGGAAGAACTGTGCACACCGATGGGGAGACTGTTGAAAAATAACCACATTTGATCAAATTTGACCACTATGAACTCTTCCGCCTATGAACATTTCAGCCGTGGCGCCGGCAGAGCATTCTGAAATGAAATACCAGGAGGTCTCCGAGCTGATGGCTGTTCACGGGGAAGTTGGTGAGTGTTTGTGATGGTGCTGATTTGTGTGTAGCCATTTATTTCATTCATTATCACAGAAATAGTAAAAGCTCACGGCCAAGTTTACAAATGGCAGTTTTGAATCTTGTGAAGACCTTGCTGTCATCCACTGATGCTGGCCAATCAGTGGTCTGCAATCCGTTGACATCACATTTTCAGCTCGACTCAGCATGGTTGTAACATAACGCACGGCTCAGGAGACGCACACACAGGCTCAGAGTAGTTCAAATAGTTTATTAACAACAGGCGTGAATGAGTGCGTGTCTGTGGGATGTCAATGTGTTGGTGGCGGCGTCTGCTTCGGGCACAGAGGCAGGTGACCGTACAGCCGGGCAACCCTATGGAAAAAGCACAGGGAGAGGGTGACGGGCATACACCAACACAGAGGAGATTATGGCGAGAGAAGGACTTACTTGGATGGACAGGATAGCTGGCACAGCAAGGGGCAAGACCCGGGAGACAGCCACCTGGAGAGCTCGGTGCAGCAGCGAGGAATGGGCGTTGGCAGGACGTCGTCCGCCGCCGGGAAATCCACCTGTGCACAGGGGAGCAGACTGGAGAAAAAGAAGGTAAGGGCTTCTTACCCAAATGTTTGCGCTGAAGTTTGGAAATGACTCACAACGGTGAGGGACGAAGTCTGACGGCTTCAGGCCGAAGCTCAGGGCGAGACGGCTTTTATCCCTCGCCGTTGATGACGAGCAGGTGCGGGAGCAGGTGGCGCCGCTGATGAATGGCGCGGCGTGACAGTACTCCCCCCTCTAGCAGCGCCTCCTGCCGATGGCTTATCTGGGTGCGCTCGGTGGAAGTCCGCGATGAGCGATGGGTCCAACACAAACGACGAGGGTACCCACTGTCGATGCTCGGGCCCATAGCCCTCCCAGTCCACCAAGTACTGCAACCCACGACCCCGGCGTCGAGAGTCCAGGATGGAGGCGACGGACCAAGCCGGATGGCCATCAATCATCCGGGGCGCGGGTTTCGCAGCAGGAGGGGGGCAAAGGGGGTCGGTGACTGCCAGCTTCACCTTTGACACGTGGAAGGTGGGATGTATGCGGAGGGAGGGGGGAATAGCCACGTGCACAGCCACCGGGTTGATGATCCGGGTGATGGGATAGGGACCCATGAACCGCTGTGCCAGCTTCCTCCTCTCGCCCTTCAATGTAACGTCCTGGGTCGACACATAAACTTGTTGCCCAACTCTGTACGCCGGGGCAGGTCTTCCGTGCCGGTCCGCCACGGTCCTGTTGCGCTCCGCTGTGCGTAAAAGCGCACAACGCGCGGCAGCCCAGATGGAGCGGAACTGCCTGAGATGCGCCCTAACTGAGGGGACAGTTACCTCGCTCTCCTGCGCTGGAAACAGCGGGGGGTCGTAACCCAGGGACGCCTTAAAGGGGGACATCCCCGTTGCAGAAGAGCGGGCGGTGTTGTGGGCGTACTCAGCCCAGGCGAGATGGTTGCTCCAGGACATTGGTTTGGATGAGGTCACACAGCGGAGCGCAGCCTCCAGCTCCTGGTTGGTCCGCTCACACTGCCCGTTGGACTGGGGGTGATGGCCGGAGGAGAGGCTCACCTTGGCTCCGATGGCGTTACAGAATGACCTCCAAACCTCGGATGAAAATTGGGGGCCCCGGTCCGAGACCACGTCCACCGGAATCCCGTGCAGCCTGACCACGTGTTGGACGAGGAGATCCGCCATCTCCAGGGCAGTAGGGAGACCTCGCAGGGGGACGAAGTGCGCCGCCTTGGAGAAACGGTCCACGATGGTCAGGATGGTGTCAAAGGAGTTGGAAACGGGGAGTCCGGTGACGAAATCCAACGCGATGTGCGACCAGGGCCTGCCAGGAACGGGCAGGGGCTGGAGCAGACCCGCTGGAGGGGCATTTCCCGACTTGCTGGTGGCACAGATTGGGCAAGCCCGGGCGTAGCGGGCTGCGTCCCTCCGCAGGCCTGGCCACCAAAAGGACCGTTGGAGGAGGTTGATCATCCGGGAGGTGCCGGGATGACAGGTGAGCCGGGAGGTGTGGAGCCAGTGGACGACCTCTCCTCGGACCGCAGATGGCACGAACAGTCTTCCTTCCGGTCCGCCGCCAGGATCAGGTTCCACCTCCTGCGCCTTCCGGATCTTACTCTCGATGTCCCAAGAGATGGCACCCATGACGCACGACCTGGGCAGGATGGTGTGGGGCGTCTCCTCAGCCTCCACGGGGGTAAACTGCCTAGAGAGGGCGTCAGGCAGGCCGTTCTTGGAGCCTGGCCTGAAGGTGATGGTAAAACGGAACCTGGCGAAGAACAGAGACCAGCGCGCCTGGCGGGCGTTCAGGCGCTTGGCAGATCGTAAATACTCTAAGTTCTTGTGGTCCGTCAGGACCACAAACGGCAGGTCCGCCCCCTCTAGCCAGTGGCGCCACTTCTGTAAGGCGAGTTTGATGGCCAGGAGCTCTCTGTCCCCCACATTGTAGTTCCTCTCCGCCGGGGACAAGCGCCGGGAGAAGAAGGCGCAGGGTCGTTTGGCGCCATCGTCAGGTGACCGCTGGGATAGAACTGCTCCCACTCCCGTGTCCGAGGCGTCCACCTCCATGATGCACTGCAGCGCGGGGTCGACCTGGCGAAGAACCCGGGAGGAGGAGAATTCCGCCTTCAGCGCCTTAAAGGCAGCAGCGACCTCTTCTGTCCACTGGAAAGGGACCTTCGGGGACGTGAGGCGGGTCAGTGGTCCGACGATCGAGCTGAAGTTGGGAACAAAGCGGCAGTAGAAATTGGCGAAGCCAACAAATTGTTGCACCTGCTTCCGGGATGCGGGAGTAGGCCACTCCACCACCGCCTTCACCTTCT
Source organism: Pholidichthys leucotaenia (assembly GCA_020510985.1). NCBI lineage: Eukaryota > Metazoa > Chordata > Actinopteri > Cichliformes > Pholidichthyidae > Pholidichthys > Pholidichthys leucotaenia. The sequence goes on along the minus strand of CM035843.1, from coordinate 244,318,582 downwards.
CTGGGTCTGGGAGCACCTGGTCTTGAGAGATGATGAATCCCAGGAAGGATGTGGTCCTAGCGTAGAATTCGCACTTTTCAGCCTTCACGTAGAGCCGATTCTCCAGCAGTCTTTGGAGGACCCGCCTCACATGGACCTGGTGCTCGTCCCTGGACCTGGAGAAGATAAGGATGTCGTCCAGGTAGACGAACACGAAGAGGCCGATGAAATCCCGGAGGACATCGTTGATGAGGCGCTGAAAGACGGCAGGAGCGTTGGTTAACCCGAACGGCATGACTAGGTATTCAAAGTGGCCGTTCGGGGTACGGAAGGCTGTCTTCCATTCATCTCCCTCCCGGATCCTGACGAGGTGGTAAGCGCTGCGTAGATCCAGCTTGGTAAACCAGGTCGCCCCCTGGAGGGAGTGAAAGGCAGTGTCCATGAGGGGCAGGGTGTAACGGTCCCTCTCAGTGATGTCGTTGAGCGCACGGTAGTCTATACAGGGGCGGAGGGATCCGTCCTTTTTCCCAACGAAGAAGAACCCTGCCCCCACGGGTGACGACGATGGGCGAATTATCCCAGCGCTCAGTGATTCCTTCAGGTAGGTGTTCATTGTCTCCTTCTCCGGCGCAGACAGGCTGTAGAGCCGACCAGAAGGTAAGGGAGCCCCCGGCGGAGGTTGATGGCACAGTCATAGGGCCGATGAGGGGGAAGAGACATAGCTTTCGTCTTGCTAAACACCATACCCAGGTCGTGAAATTCCGGAGGCACCAGAGACAGGTCCGGAGGTGCTGCGTCCGCCACAGGGGAAGAAGCGGACGGGGAGCAGGCAGCGGACTGAAGGCAGGTGCCCATACAAAACGTGCTCCATGCCGATACCCCAGCTGACTTCCAGTCCAGGACAGGGTTGTGGAGGCATAGCCAGGGATACCCCAGGATGACGGGCGACACAGAGTTGGGCAGGACGTAAAAAACCATCTCCTCCCGGTGGTTCCCTGAGATGATGACTGGGACGGGAACGGTCTGATGTGAAACTCTCCCAAGGGAGGCACGAGAGAGATTGACCAGGGAGATGGGGTTTCTCAGTGCCTGACAGCGGATGCCCAATCGGGTTGCCAGGCTTTGTGAAATGAAGCTGCCTTCTGCGCCCGAATCCACCAGTGCGTGGGTGAGATGCCCAGTGGGGTTGTGGCAGAAACGGATGGGCAGCTTCAATTGGGTGAGGGGATTTTGCCGATTGACGTCCGCGAGGCCCCCTACAGTGACTTGCGGACCCCGCCGTTTGGCTTCTGTGGACAAAGCTCCACCGTGTGCTGACTGTCTCCGCAATACATGCAGAGACCCAACTCACGGCGGCGTTGTCTCTCTGCCGGGGAGAGCTTTGTCCAGCCCGTCACCATCGGCTCCGACTCCTCGGGGCGCGATGATGGCGGCGTCGCCAGGGGGCGAGCTTGGGGCAGGCGCAGCGAGGCTCCCCGAGGGCGAGAAGTAGACGACTTCCGTCCTGAGGAGCGCTCGCGCAGCCTGTTGTCCAAGCTAATGGCTAGTGAGGTTAGCTCCGCTAGCGTTCCGGGGACATCCCGTCCAGCCAGTTCATCCCTCAGATCATCATTGAGGCTGCGGAGGAACAGGCCACAGAGGGAACGTTCGTCCCAGCCCAATTCCTCCGCCGCTACCCGGTAGTCGATAGCATAGTCCGCGGCTGACCGGCTTCCCTGCTGGAGAGCGAGAAGCCGATCGACCTGGACCGTCTCGGTGCGAGAATGGTCGAACACCTCCAGGAAGCGCCTCACGAACTCGGCATAGGTGAGGGTGGCATAACTGGGTCTCGCCATTATAGCGTAGGCCCAGGTTAAAGCGCGCCCCTCCAGGAGATTACCTATGTAGCCGATTCGGCTGTGATCTGAGGGAAAATCTCCGGGCACACGGTCGAACACGGACTCACACTGCATCACAAACCCCCGCGCTCCGCCGAGCTTTCCGCTAAAGCGAGCGGGGGTCGGAATTGGTGTGAGTCGGGCCAGTGCCACCGGAGCTGGCTGAACGGCCGCAGGAACAGCAGGAGCTGCGCCACCCTGAGGAGCCGGGAGGAATGGCTGCTGAGGGTCCAGGCAGTCCAGTCGGTTTGTTATTGCTATCAATTGGTTCAGGATCACCTGTTGTTGATAAGCGATTTGATCCACTCGAACCTCGAGAGTGGTAAGACGGTGTGCGAGCCCACCGTCTGCCGAGCCGCTCTGCTGAAGCCGTACTAACATAACGCACGGCTCAGGAGACATACACACAGGCTCAGAGTAGTTCAAATAGTTTATTAACAACAAGCGTGAATGAGTGCGTGTCTGTGGGATGTCAATGTGTTGGTGGCGGCGTCTGCTTCAGGCACAGAGGCAGGTGACCGTACAGCCGGGCAACCCTATGGAAAAAGCACAGGGAGAGGGTGACGGGCATACACCAACACAGAGGAGATTATGGCGAGAGAAGGACTTACTTGGATGGACAGGATAGCTGGCACAGCAAGGGGCGAGACCCGGGAGACAGCCACCTGGAGAGCTCGGTGCAGCAGCGAGGAATGGGCGTTGGCAGGACGTCGTCCGCCGCCAGGAAATCCACCTGTGCACAGGGGAGCAGACTGGAGAAAAAGAAGGTAAGGGCTTCTTACCCAAATGTTTGCGCTGAAGTTTGGAAATGACTCACAACGGTGAGGGACGAAGTCTGACGGCTTCAGGCCGAAGCTCAGGGCGAGACGGCTTTTATCCCTCGCCGTTGATGACGAGCAGGTGCGGGAGCAGGTGGCGCCGCTGATGAATGGCGCGGCGTGACAGGTTGGAACGTCACTGTAGTAGGTCCCAAAACAGTACCTGGTACCAGGTACTAATAGAAAACCCTACAAACCGAGTAGAGTCGAGGCAAGTAGGGCTGAGTAGGTACTAGTGGAAAAGGGCTATAAGAATTTTTCATTGGCCACAGATTGAGAGTAAAAGGGGTCGTTAATAAAACAAGCATAATAGAGGGACTACTTGAGAATAAAATAAGCTTGATTGTTTTGGTCAACAAATACCATTCAATTGTAAATCAAATATGGAATATCTTTTATTTACAGGACTTTCAGAAAATTACCTGTGTGTCATAACAGACCTTCACTTCAATCTATCTCCCAGATCTTTAAAGTTTTGTTATGAAAAATGTTCCCCTCTGTGCACTGCCACCTTATTGTGGTGGAGGGGTTTGTGTTTTCTAATGATCCCAGGAGCGACAGTGGTGTGAAAAAGTATTTTCTTCCTTCCTGATTTCTCATTTTTTTGCATGTTTGCCACGCTTAAAGTAAATGTTTCAGATCATCAAATAAATTTAAATATTAAACAAAGATAACACAAGTAAACACAAAATGCTGTTTTTAAATGAAGATATTTATTACAGTGGTGCAGTGGTTAGCACTGTTGCCTAACAGCTAGAAGGTTCCAGGTTCAAATCCCCAGGCTGGCAGGGGTAGGAATCTTTCTTTGTGGAGTTTGCATGTTCTCCCTGTGCTGCTTGGGTTTACTCTGGGGGCTCCGGTTTCCTCCAGCAATCCAAAGACATGCATGTTAGGTTAATTGGTTGTTCTAAATTGTCCCTAGATATCTGTCTCATACAGTATAGGCCCTTAGAATAGAGCGTTAGTACTAGTCAAGCACTTTGAGTGGTCTTTGAGACTAGAAAAAGCACTATTTAATTACAGGTCCTTATCCCCCCCTTATTAAGGGTAAAAAAAAATCCAAACCTACATGGCCCTGTGTGAAAAAGTGATTGCCCTCTTCTGTTAAAACATAAATTAACTGTGGTTTATCACGTCTTTGGAAAGCTGAGTTCAATTTCTCTTGCCACACCCAGGCCTGATTACTGCCACACCTGTTCTCAATCAAGAAATCACTTAAATAGGACCTGCCTGACAAAGTGAAGTAGACCAAAAGATCCTCAAAAGTGAGACATCATGCTGCAATCCAAAGAAATTCAGGAACAAATGAGAAACAAAGTAACTGAGGTTGTAAAGCCATTTCAAAAGCTTTGGGACTCCAGCGAACCACAGTGAGAGCCATTATCCACAAATGGCAAAAGCGTGGAACAGTGGTGAACCTTCCCAGGAGTGCCCAGCCGACCAAAATTACCCCAAGAGCGCAGCGACGACTCGTCCAAGAGGTCACAAAAGACCCCACAACAACATCCAAAGAACTGCAGACCTCACTTGCCTCAGTTAAGGTCAGTGTTCATGACTCCACCATAAGAAAGAGACTGGGCAAAAATGTCCTGCATGACAGACTTCCAAGACGAAAACCACTGCTGAGCAAAAAGAACATAAAGGCTCATCCCAGTTTTGCCAGAAAACATCTTGATGATCCCCAAGACTTTTGGGAAAACACTCTGTGGACTGACGAGACAAAAGCTGAACTTTTTGGAAGGTGTGTGTCCCATTACATCTGGCGTAAAAGTAACACAGCATTTCAGAAAAAGAACATCATACCAACAGCAAAATATGGTGGTGGTAGTATGATGGTCTGGGGCTGTTTTCCTACTTCAGCACCTGGAAGACTTGCTGTGGTAAATGGAACCATGAATTCTGCTGTCTACCAAAAAATCCTGAAGGAGAACGTCCGGCCATCTGTTCATGACCTAAAGCTGAAGCGCACTTGGGTTCTGCAGTAGGACAATGATCCAAAACACACCAGCAAGTCCACCTCTGAATGGCTTAAGAAAAACAAAATGAAGACTTTGGAGTGGCCTAGTCAAAGTCCTGACCTGAACCTGATTGAGATGCTGTGGCATGACCTTAAAAAGGCAGTTCATGCTTGAAAACCCTCCAGTGCAGCTGAATTACTGCAATTCTGCAAAGATGAGTGGGCCAAAATTCCTTCACAGTGCTGTAAAAGACTCATTGCCAGTTATCGCAAATGCTTGATTGCAGTTGTTGCTGCTCAGGGTGGCCCAACCAGTTATTAGGTTTAGGGGGCAATCACTTTTTCACACAGGGCCATGTAGGTTTGGTTTTCTTTTCGCTTAATAATAAACACCTTCATTTCAAAACTGCATTTTGTGTTTACTTGTATTATTTTGTGTTTACTTGTGTTATCTTTGTCTAATATTTAAATTTATTTTATGATCTGAAACATTTAAGTGTGACAAACACACAAAGTGAGAAACCAGGAAGGGGGCAATCACTTTTTCACACCACTGTATGTTATCAGGGGCAACTTGTCCCTGGTATAGTAGGGTCTCCCAAGGCAGTCTGGTCTGGGTGAAGGGCCAGACCAAGAGTGGTCAAGTGGATCTCTATGAAAAAAGTTACAATGATCCAGTGGACCCAGAGGACTTTCGTGTGTCTTTCTTCCTGTGGGCTCACCACCTGCAGGAGGGATCATGGTAGGGTTGCCAACTTTCTCACAGCCAAATAAGGGACAAGGTTTTAACTATTGCTCGGTGCCATGATGTTGTGGACATTAATGTTGTCATAATACTGGGATTTTTTTTAATCTTGATAATACCTTAAAAATACTGATATTCAGTGTCATGTTTAATACTACAAGGAAAGAAAATACCACACTGTATACCTAAAAAATTCAGATTTGTATTATAAGGTCCATGTGTCAACTTACTGACAGAAGACACCAGGAAAGCTGCAGCTGGTATCAACATATCTATTAGGAATAAAATAAAAATTTCAAATATCTTTAATCAAAATATAATGTGTCTTATCTTTTTAGAAGTGCTTTCTTCTGGCCTTCTTGAAAGAAAAATCCTTCATTATGTCCTTTAAGTCCAGCTCACGAATATCATCTTACTCTATGGATGCATGCTTGATCCAGTCTACTTTTTTTTAACTAAGTTCGGAGTCCACTGTCCCATGCACAGCTGTCTGATGTAAGCAGTCATGACCTTTCTTCTTCCCTTGCTCTTCTCCTCTAGGTGAGTGCTTTAACGGCCCACCTGCCTCCTCCATGCAGTAATTACCAGGTCTGCCTCCACTTGATGCTCCAGCTTTGAAAAATCTTTTATGCTTCAGGATTTTTTGAGCAATTTGTTTTCCCTAAGCTCTTTTCCTCTCAATAATTTTACGAGTGCCACTTTCAAACTTTTTTCCAGACATTTTGTTCAAGCTAATTACTTCTTACCTCTCACTGATGCTTGCATAGTCGCATATTAAAACAATTCCTCTGATAGGCTATTGTTACGTGGTTCCCACGTGAAGCACTTGTAAATTAGACCAATCAACAGCCACACATGAATAGCAAGTGATGGACATAGAATTTGACCAATTAACAACAATGTAATCTTTTTCATTGGCTCATGATAGGCCCTGATCTTTGTAGGCCCCTGGGCTTCAGTCCAGCCTAGCCCGTTCATTAAGGCGGCCTTGAATATAGATAGATAGATGTACTTTATTGATCCCAAACTGGGAACTTACAGTGTAACAGCAGCATGACAGTAGACAGCCAAACAACAGAAACGCACACATGACAGACAAAGGGATTACCTGTGGAAAGTAAAAACTAACACAACTATAAAACCTACATACAGTGGGGCAAAAAAGTGTTTAGTCCGCCACCAATTGTGCAAGTTCTCCCACTTAAAAGATGAGAGAGGTCTCCAATTTTCATCATAGGTATACCTCAACTATGAGAGACAAAATGAGAAAAAAAAATCCAGAAAATCACACTGAAGGATTTTTAATGAATTAATTGGTATATTCCTCGGTAAAATAAGTATTTGGTCACCTACAAACAAGCAAGATTTCTGGCTCTCACAGACCTGTAACTTCTTCTTTAACCCCTTAACGCCTGAATTTATTTCCAATTATGAAAAAAAAAATTTCACTTGTGTTTTTGCTTTCAAGTAGATGCTAAATTAAGTTGAGAAAGTTAACCCCTTGCACTCCGGTCAATTTTCCTAAAAACGCCAAAAAATAATGTGCCCAAAGTAAATCGAAAGCTGTTCTTCAACCCTTTGCAGCATCTTCATGGGGTTGGTCTCATTTAAAAGAAAACACTTTGAATTTTTTGGCAAAAAAAACATGATCTCTCTAAGTGCTCCGGCCACTGAGTTACCGTCATCTAAACATAGTGAACTTGAAGAAAATAAATTTGGCCTGGGTGTTTTTTTGGATACAAATGCTTGCAAATAACACACAGCTTCAGATCCGGGCTGGAAAAAACAACAGAAATGTAGAACCAAGTGTTATCCAGCTGAGGTCCAAATTTTGTAACAATACCACAAAAAATGAATATATTACACAGCTTTTTCCTCAGGTTGTTCCCAGGCGTTTTGGAACTGTGCCAAATTGTGCCAAATGGCACAGTTTGGAATAACGTCTGTAACTTTTGAATGATTCAATATAGAAGCTTCATTTTTGGCTCTAATGAAAGGTCACACTTAGGGCTGTCTGTGTGTGTGTGTGTGTGGGGGTTGTCCCCCCCCCGCCCCCGCTCGGTACAGAGGATGGACTTCGGCCATCACTACACAACGGATTAGCCTCATGTGGTGATGTGGGACAGCAGCGCAATCACCGCGGCTCCCCCCCCCCTCGCTGCAGAAGAATAGCGGGGGTGGGGGGGGGGGGCGTTCACAGCCTGTACGCGGCGAACAACCCCTTGTACAGCGGCGCACAAACTGCGCCGCGAAGCACAGTTGTAATTTACCGATCAGTCAAAAGTCATTTTGGATTACAATTTTCAGGGATAAAAAATAATTTGGCTTATAACACCTTACCTCTTCACAGCCACATTGTCCTGGCGAACTTCTCTTCCTCATTGTCAGACGAACGCGACGCTGGTCCGCCTTAGTTCTGGTCTCGCGACCCGGTCAAAACATAATTCCATTATTGCGGTTTTGTGCTTCCATGACTGCAGTTTTTGGCGAACGATTTTTCAAAACAAATAACAGTAGTAATTAAAAAAAGACTGACGAAGGCGTGTGTGTCACTCAGCCTTCGTCGTCAGCCTCCGTCGATCTATGACCATGGAAGAAATCATAACGTCTCATAACGTCTAATCCTTTTTTGATCCGCTCCAGCAGTCAGTCTTCACCCAGCCTTAAAAAAAACAGCTCGCGAACTTCTCTGCTTCAATTGGCTCACTGCATTCACAGCAGGCGGATCCTTCTGGCTAGGTTTAGAGTCATTGGTCCTTCAAGGTTTCAGAAACCCAATTCAAGGCTCTTATTAGTCGAATGAGAGGTCAATCAGATGAACTAATCTGTTCGCGGCTGTGTCTGCAGCTTTTATTTATCAGTGCGCGCTTGGACGCCACCACATCACCATCACCACCTACACCATGCGTCCTAGAGCGCACGAGAGCGCTCTCGTGTGCTCTAGGACGCAGAGACTTGCCCGTCCGTGGTACAACGGAGTGCAAGAGGTTAATTTGACTATAGCACATAAAATAGATATAATTTTAGGTATGACGCAAATTAGCGACAACAGGCATCAATGGTAAAAAAAATGGTAAAAAAAGCACCTGTTCCAATCTCAAGTATGAAGAGTCTGTTTATTTATGCAACAAAGTTGTTTTCAGTATTTTCAACTCTCATGATTGCCAAACTATAACCCTAACCCTAACCATAACCCTAACCCTAGCAATCAGGAAATGGATGGTGCTCCGTCTCTGACCGTTCCTATGAGAAACTAATGCTTGCAAAAGGTTCCTAGGTATGTGTTGGAAGTGCTCCAACCGGAAGTGGAGGAATACAGACGGTATTTTGGTTGCATTTGGAGCGGAAGCGGTTCAATGCGAATTCGCGACAACAGGCGTCAAGGGGTTAAGAAGCTCCTCTGTCCTCCACTCGTTACCTGTATTAATGGCACCTGTTTGAACTCGTTATCAGTATAAAAGACACCTGTCCACAACCTCAAACAGTCAGACTCCAAACTCCACTATGGCCAAGACCAAAGAGCTGTCGAAGGACACCAGAAACAAAATTGTAGACGTGCACCAGGCTGGGAAGACTGAATCTGCAATAGGTAAACAGCTTGGTGTGAAGAAATCAACTGTGGGAGCAATTATTAGAAAATGGAAGACATACAAGACCACTGATAATCTCCCTCAATCTGGGGCTCCACGCAAGATCTCACCCCGTGGGGTCAAAATGATCACGAGAACGGTGAGCAAAAATCCCAGAACCACACGGGGGGACCTAGTGAATGACCTGCAGAGAGCTGGGACCAAAGTAACAAAGGCTACCATCAGTAACACACTATGCCGCCAGGGACTCAAATCCTGCAGTGCCAGACGTGTCCCCCTGCTTAAGTCAGTACATGTCCAGACCCATCTGAAGTTTGCTAGAGAGCATTTGGATGATCCAGAAGAGGACTGGGAGAATGTCATATGGTCAGATGAAACCAAAATAGAACTTTATTGTAAAAACTCAACTTGTCGTGTTTGGAGGAGTAAGAACACCATACCTACTGTGAAGCATGGGGGTGGAAACATCATGCTTTGGGGCTGTTTTTCTGCAGAGGGACCAGGACGACTGATCCGTGTAAAGGAAAGAATGAATGGGGCCATGTATCGTGAAATTTTGAGTGAAAACCTCCTTCCATCAGCAAGGGCATTGAAGATGAAACGTGGCTGGGTCTTTCAGCATGACAATGATCCCAAACACACCGCTCGGGCAACGAAGGAGTGGCTTCGTAAGAAGCATTTCATGGTCCTGGAGTGGCCTAGCCAGTCTCCAGATCTCAACCCCATAGAAAATCTTTGGAGGGAGTTGAAAGTCCATGTTGCCCAGCGACAGCCCCAAAACATCACTGCTCTAGAGGAGATCTGCATGGAGGAATGGGCCAAAATACCAGCAACAGTGTGTGAAAACCCTGTGAAGACTTACAGAAAACGTTTGACCTCTGTCATTGCCAACAATGGGTATATAACAAAGTATTGAGATGAACTTTTGTTATTGACCAAATACTTATTTTACCGAGGAATTTACCAATTAATTCATTAAAAATCCTTCAATGTGATTTTCTGGATTTTTATTTCTCATTTTGTCTCATAGTTGAGGTATACCTATGATGAAAATTGGAGACCTCTCTCATCTTTTAAGTGGGAGAACTTGCACAATTGGTGGCTGACTAAATACTTTTTTGCCCCACTGTACATCATAGCTTAATATATGATGACCCGTATAAACACATGAATCATCCCATTGCACAAAGAAGGACTATAAGGAGCAGAGTGAAAATGTGAGGTACCAGTTAGTCTGTAAGGTGCAGTGTAGCAGCATAGCTATGACCAGAATACAACATCATAGTGAGTTATTGTACAGTGAAATTGCATATAGTGGCAAACGTTAGAGAAGGGAATCATGTCTCTTTTTTCAATAGTCATACTACTTTTGATATGAGGAAAGAGCTCAGTTGCTTGTTTTCTACATTTGCAACATAATTACCTCCGCCAAGGAGGTTATGTTTTCATCGGCGTTGGTTTGTCTGTCTGTCTGTCTGTCTGTTAGCAAGATAACTCAAAAAGTTATGGACGGATTTTCATGAAATTTTCACAGATTGTCAGAAATGGGGTATCCTACAGATGATTACATTTTGGTGGTGATCCGGATCACCGTCCACAAGAAAACCGCCATTACGCAAAATGCCATTTTCGTGAATAACTACTGAACCACTAATCCTATCATTGTTAATCCAATTGCTAGTCATATGTTTTCATGGTCAAGGAATCTGAAAACGTACACACAAACACTGTATGGGGGGAACTGTGGCGCTAAAACCGCCATTACAGAAAATGCGATTTTCCTAAATAGCTACTGAACCACTAATCCTATCATTGTCAATCCAATTGCTAGTCATATGTTTTTATGGTCAAGGAATCTGAAAACGTACACACAAACACTGTATGGGGGAACTGTGGCGCTAAAACCGCCATTACGGAAAATGCGATTTTCCTGAATAACTACTGAACCACTAATACTATCATTGTCAATCCAATTGCTAGTCATGTTTTCATGGTCAAGGAATCTGAAAACGTACACACAAACACTGTATAGGGGGAACTGTGGCGCTTGGTGGAGGTCTGCACTCTCCGAGTGCTTTTCTAGTTTGAATATCTTTTTGTAAGCTAGCCTAAAGCTTGCAAGTTAGGTGTAGCTTCACTACATAAACTTTTAGGTGAAGGTCCATAATGTTGAGGAATTACTCTTAAAATAGGTGGAAGATTTTGGTACTGCAATGTTATTTATGACAGTTTTAAAAAAAGACATTTGGTAGTTAGCACTTGATCCAAGTTAGCAGGCTACCATTAGCTAACACATTAGCCAGAAGAAAGTTCTTTCACTTTTCCTAATAGAAAACCTAATAAATTACAGGTTGTATCTTGAACATCATTTTAAAAATATTATGGATAATAACTTCAAAAAAATTTAATAAAGTTGAATCATATATTAAAGGTAAAACCACTTTTTAAGTTGGTTAAACTCAGTTGTAATTTGAGAACTTAGCAGGTTTATGAAGCTGAATTGAATTGTATTTTTTTGCAAATTTTATCATGATGCTTCTTTTTCCTCCTTCTAGCCTTCATCACCTGTTAGCCTCGCTGCTTTTCTCCCTTCCATAGCATGTTTATCAACCTGTTTTCTCCGCTCCTCTCCACTCTGTGCTCTTGCTCTTCACGCTGTGTTTTGATCAGTTGCCGAGCTCCCTGTCCTCTCCCCACGTCTGTCCCCCTCTTTTCTCAAGCATACTTCTCTATCTCATTATTACCTTCAAGTATACTCCTCTGTGCTATTCTCTTCATGGAGCTTTGAATTTTCCTCTCTCCGTTTCTCCCTCTCTCTCTCTCGCTGCCCCCCACCCATGACCACTTACCAAATTTAACCCCTCACCCACTCAGATGCATTCCATCAGCTTCATAAATGCACACGTGGTACCAAACTTGCACTGGTGCTTCCTCTGCTCTCCTCCTCTTTCCTCTCATCTCTCCATCTATTCTCTACCCCTCTTCTCTCTCTCTCTCTCTCTCTCTCTCTCTCTCTCTCTCTCTCTCTCTCTCTCTCTCTCTCTCTCTCTGCTCAAAGTCTCAGTGAACGCTAACAACAAGTTGGAAAAATGAAAGTGGGGTGACAACAGTGAGTCCCCTCTCTGCGTCCCCTCCAGGGCAGTGTGAAGTTTTCAGTTTGATTGAAGGCCCCTTTTCTGTGGTGTGCGGTGTGAAAGCTGTCCTAATTGAATGATAAAGTGCCCTGAGATGGAGTGCAGTGAATAGCCAACAATGGCCAGCCTGTGTGTGGTAGAGGGATTTTGGTTCACATCCAGCCTCTGCCTCTCCGCTCCGAGAGGGGGCCTATTATAATGCTCTCTGCTGGACTCGGTCACGTGATTCCGCCTGCTACTCACCCCCTCCTCCCAGTTGTCTCCACCCACCCAGCTCCAGTATGGCCTGCCCAATCGGCTTCCTCTGTACTCTGCCCATTTGGTTGGATGCTCTCATTTGACCAGCAAGTGACTTTCTCCAACAGAGTGTGACAGAGAGTCTAGAACTGTGGTTACCGCCGTTACTTCACAAGTGGGAGGTACCCATTATAATTTACTAGAGTTTACTTTGGAAACTGGTGCTTCAGTTTTCTCCCACTGTCTAAATATTACATGCATGATAAGATAAGATAAGCCTTTATTAGTCCCACAACGGGGAAATTCCAGGATTGCAACAGCACAGGGATAGCAACACTCAGAGCAACAATCAGAAGGCAAGAAAAAACAAGCAAGCAAGAGCAGCTAATATACATATGTACATATTACTATAAAATATATATATACACACACACACACACAGTGCAGAGCATTGTAGCTGGATGGAATAAATATATGAATATATGAACACACAGTGCAGAGCATTGTAGCTAGATGGAATAAATATGTAAATATATAAACACCCACAGTATGGAGCATTGCAGCTAGGTGGAATAAATATGCAAGTATATAAACACACACAGTGCGGAGCAATGTAGCTAGATGGAATAATATGTAGATATATAAAAACACAGTGCGGAGCATTGTAGCTAGATGGAATAAATATATAGATATATAAATATAAACACACCCAGTGCAGAGCATTGTAGCTAGATGGAATAAATATGTAAATATATAAACACACACAGTGCAGAGCATTGTTGCTAGGTGGGATGAAACAGCATAACCGTCTATTTAGTTATCCTACATGGTATGATTATGTGCCCATACATATTCTCACCCTCCATAGCGACCGGTATGTTCCTAGTTGTATGCCGGAGAGGACCATTGTGTAAGTCTATTGCATCTTTTGCATTCAAAAAAAAAAAACTATTAGTTTGTTACGTCTTTTTGCTATCTCTGCGAGCAGCCCTGTTTAGGTTGTACAGTCTGACAGCCGTTGGTAGGAAGGACCTACGAAACCTCTCGGTTGTGCACCTGGGATGATGTAGTCTGCTGCTAAATGAGCTCCTCAGTGCATCCAGTATGTCCTGCATAGGGTGGAACTCGGACTCCAGCAGAGATGACAGTTTAGCCACCGTCCTTCTCTCTCCTATCTCCTCCATCGGATCAAGGCGTTGCCCCAGGACAGAGCTAGCTTTCTTAATCAGTTTGTTCAGTCTCTTCCTATCGGCTGCAGTAATGCCACTGCCCCAGCAGACCACTCCAAAAGTGATGGCTGATGCCACCACCGTGTCATAGAATGACTTCAGCAGCGCCCCTTGTACACCAAAAGACCTGAGTCTCCTCAGCAGGAACAGCCTGCGCTGTCCCTTCTTGTAGAGTGCGTCAGTATTGTGTGACCAGTCTAGTTTATTGTTCAGATGAATACCCAGGTACTTGTAGGATGTCACCATCTCGATGTCTGTTCCCTGTATATTTACTGGTGCTGTGAGGGGCTGCCCATGCCTGCGGCAGTCCACCACCAGCTCCTTAGTTTTCCTCGCGTTGATCTGGAGGCAGTTCCGATGGCACCAGTCCACAAAGTCCTGGATAAGCCCTCTGTACTCAGCTTCATCTCCGCTGGAGATGAGACCAACGATCGCAGAGTCATCAGAGAACTTCTGTAGATGGCAATGTGTTGTGTTGTGTGAGAAGTCCGCAGTATAAAGAGTGAACAAGAAGGGAGCCAGCACCGTTCCCTGGGGGGCCCCCGTGCTACTGATGATCGTGTCGGAAACACAGTCCCGGGTTCTCACAAACTGAGGCCGGTTCGTGAGGTAGTCCAGGATCCATGATGACAGGTGCTGGTCCACCCCTGCGCGCAGCAGCTTGTCCTTCAGGATCATCGGTTGGATGGTGTTGAAAGCACTGGAGAAGTCAAAGAACATGATCCTCACCATATTCCCGGGCTTCTCCAGGTGGGACAGAGAACGGTGAAGGAGGAAGATCACCGCATCCTCCACCCCAATGCCATGCTGGTAGGCGAACTGGAGTGGATCCATCGCTGGTTCCACCAGGGGGCGGAGATGAGCAAGGAGCAGTCTCTCCAGGGTCTTCATCAAGTGGGACGTCAAGGCCACCGGTCTGAAGCTGTTCAGGTCTTTGGGGTGGGAAGTTTTTGGTACAGGTACCACACAAGATGTTTTCCACAGCTGTGGTACCCTCCCCAGTTTCAGGCTCATGTTGAAGATATACGTCACAATCCCACACAGCTGGTCTGCACAGGACTTGAGGAGCTTTGCGCTGATGCCGTCCGGTCCCGACGCCTTCCTCGCCTTGATCTTCCTCAGCTCCGTCCTCACCTGGGTCTTGGTCAGGGTCAGGATGGGGGGCTGTGTGTTGGGAGTGGGGGGGGTGTCGGTGGAGTGGGGAGTGGGTAGCAGGACTTGATTTCTTAGAGGCAGCAGTGGTTGTTGTGCAGACAGGGGGGAGGGCGGTTGGTCAAATCTATTGAAAAACAGATTCAGGTTGTTCGCCCACTCCCTGTCCCCCGTGGCCTGGGGGGAGGTATTCTGGAGCCCCGAGATGGTTTTGAGGTTTCTCCAGACCCCGCTGATGTCGCTCTGTTGCAGCTTGTCCTCCATCTTCTTCCTGAAGCTGTCCTTGCCTTCTCTGATCTTTCTCCTCAGCTCCCTCTGTACGGACTTCAGCATCTCCCTGTTCCCCGACCTGAAGATCCTCTTCTTCTCTCTCAGAAGTGTTTTTATCTCAGGGTTGATCCAGGGTTTGTTGTTTGAGTGACGCCGTATGGTCTTGGTGGGAACGGATTTGTCCACACAGAAGCTGAGGTAGCCCGTGAAGGTGTGAATGAGGCCATCGATGTCCTCACCATGTGGATCGCAGAGCTGCTTCCAGGCAGTGGCTTCAAAACAGTCCTTTAGAGTGTCCATTGTCTCCTCAGACCATAACTCCACAGTGTGCATGGCCGGAGGTTGTCTGTGCACTAGGGGTTTGTACACCGGTCGGAGATGAACCAAGTTGTGATCCGATCTCCCAAGTGGGGGGAGTTGTGATGAGGTGTACGCCTCCTTAGTGTTTGCGTAGAACAAATCCAGTGTTTTATTGTCTCTAGTGTGGCATGTGACATACTGGGTGAAAGTGGGCAGAATGGGAGACAGTGAAACGTGGTTGAAATCGCCTGAGATGAGGAGAAGAGCATCTGGGTGTTCTGTCTGCAGCCTGCTGGTTACTGAATGGATGACGTCACGCGCTGTCCCAGCGTTCGCCGTCGGATTTGCATAAACAACAATGCAGATCACGTGTGAGTGTTCTCTCGGGAGATATGTAGGCCTCATGCTAACAGCTAGCAACTCAATGTCTTTGCTGCAGTGTCGTTGTTTAACAGTGATATGTCCCGGTCTGCACCAGTTGTTGTTAACATACATGATCACTCCACCGCCCCTAGTTTTGCCACTCTCTGGTGTTCGGTCAGCTCGTATCGTGTGAAAACCCTCCAGCTCAATGTTAGCATCTGCTGCTAGTTCAGTTAGCCACGTCTCAGTAAACAAAAGGAGAGAGCACTCCCGGTAAGTGCTATCATAACGGGAGATAGCCGCTAGCTCATCTAACTTTCCCAGTATCGACCGTACATTTCCCATGACAACAGATGGAAGGGAGGGTCTGTACCTTATATTTTTTGTCCTCCGCCTTACTCCAGCCCGGCAGCCGCGGCGTTTTCGCCTCAGTTCTCTCGGTATGTCGAGTTTTTCCAGTGGGACCGGGTGGCGGTTAAATGCTAGCAGCTCTTCCCTGTTATATCGTATCCTGCTATAAACAGTGGCTCCGTCCACCGGCTCAGGAGACATTTGGGATGATCTGTGTGTCCGTGATATAAGTGGGGTGAAAAAAAAAAAAGTGATCAAAAGAGAGAGGAAGGGAAAAAAAACTCGGAATCGAGCCGCTGTTGCAAAAGGCAGCCGACTGGTGTGGCGCCGAGAGTTAATTGATGGGTTAATTAGAGATTATGCATTTTCCATTGGTGTTTCTCTTTTCAAGGTACTAAATGGAACTAGATTACTAGATTTAGGTGATTGGATAAATACAGAATTATATGCCATAATTATAGGAGTTCATGGCATTTCATGGTTTTTGTTTGTAGTTTGTACAGCTGTAGCCAAATAATTACTTGGATATTTATTCATAACATTTGCATTTTGTTTTTTTGGTGTGTGATTTAGATCAAGATGAATTGCATTGGAAAGTACAGAAGGATTCACCGCTGCTACTGTCACTCAGCAAAAGGTTGTCGATCTTGTTGAACATCAGCACAACATCAGACTATTCAGGAGGTTAAGACCTGACAGAAGACCTGAGTCCCTTTTTGGGGGGGTGGATAATCATGGGTGATTATTCCGTATTTATCTATCGTATTTAGACTGGTATGAGGGATAGAACCTGTAGTTTGGTAGTTTACTGACATGGATCTTTGGAAATTAAACCAACATGTACAGTGCAATTTCACAACTGTGCTGAAATATTGTGCTTCATTCATTTTTACCCCTCAGCCTCTAAAAGGCTCATAGGGTATTGCCGTAACTCTGCCGGGGGGATGAGGGTTGTCAGTACCTCCCTTATGAATGCAATAACTGCAGAAAGAAATGATGTAGGCTTTTCAAATCAATACCATAGTTGCTTCTGAGAAAAATCTTGGATGAGTTCAAAATTGGGTGACCTTGACCTTGACGTCATGGTCAGATGTTAATTTTTCCTTAAATCTTGTAAACATGATAATTTCAGAAGGAAAATACCATAGATACGAGTACACTCTACACCCGTAATGTGGGGACACTGTTGTATGTCTATGAAAAAGATCAGATGAGTTTAAATTTTTGTGATTTTTGCTAACTCTTTTAAACATGACAACTTGAGAAGGAAATGAGGGAGGCTTGTGATATGGATACCATAACTATATCTATGAGGAACCATGGACGATTTTGAATTTGGGTGACTTTTATTTCAAGGTCACAGGTCAATTTTTCCAAAACATTGTAAACATGATGACTCAGAAAAGGAAAGGATGTACTTGTTTCACATTGAGACCCTAATTCTATCTTTGAAAAATCTGGGATGAGTTTAAATGTTGGTGACATTGATATCTGAGCTTGACCACAACAACCTTGTACATGCGATTACTTGTGAATGAAATGCCATAGGCTTTTCATACTGATACCAGAGTTCTATCTATGGAAAATCTGGGGTGATTTTTATTCTGGGTGACTTTGAACAAAAATTCAGCCAGCTGGTGCTCTTAATGCCAGCAGGCTGAGGGGTACCACTGGCAGCCGATAGTATTTATCTTGTTGACGAGTTGGGGGCAATGATGGAGATTCTCCTCCTGCTTTACTAACAAAAGCTGCAAAACTCAAGAGAGTGCAGAGTCAGACCTTCATCATGACTGTTTGTCCATTGATTAAAAGTTGTCAGTTGACAGAGCATCAGCAAAAGGTTGTCAGTCTTGTTGAACATCAGCACAACATTAGACTGTTCAGGAGGTTAAGACCTGACAGAAGACCTGAGTCCCTTTTGGGGGGAAAAAGATAATCATGGGTGATCATTCCATCGTATTTAGAGCCTCAAAACTAGTATGAGGGATAGAGCCTGTAGTTTGGTAGTTTGTAGACATGGATTTCGGAAATTTCCCCATTGTGGGACTAATAAAGGCTTATCTTACCTTATAAGTTTTCTGTTTGTATATTTTTAGGTTGATTAGCCCATTTTTTTATAATTACATTGGAAAAAAATCTATTTACAAAGCTCGATTTCCCAATATTAAAAAAAAGTCCAAAAAGTGATCCGTAATATACATACTGATCCAATTTCAAATGGGTTCATCCCTGGCTGTAGGACCAAAAATCTGTCCTGTACTTTTGTCGTAAACCTGCTAAAAGACAAACACACAAACAAACCACAATGATCACATAAATTCCTTGTTGGAGATACAAAAAAACCAAAACATTGCTGTCAGCTACAGTTGGAGTTGGAAGAGTTGGCATATTCAGCCACAAGATTGGAGACTATGGAGCGAGAGTTAAATAATTTCAAGGACTGGCCAGTGAAACTAGCTGAACTTTCAATATCAAAAGTACCAGAAGATTGTCAAATGGTAAACTGTCATTGTCCCAGTTGACTATGCAAAAGTATACTACATGTGTAGACATTGCTTATGCTACCTATTGTCTTGATAAACTAACATGTTGGTGGCTGTGGTCTGATAGAACAGCGTGTAATGGGTGGTGTTGGCCCTGCTATTGACTAGCCTGAAGATGAGGCAGGCTTGGCTGTGTGCATTCTCCATGTTTCCATTTGTGAAGAAGGGTTGGAAGGCTGTAAAGTGAACTTTAGGCTCATTCGTAGTAATCATCACCTACTTGTTACTCACTGGATTCACTCTTCATATAAAAAGATTCAAATTCAGAAGTCAACAACATCCTAAATTACCCTTCACTATTCATCATTCACTTGTAGTAAGGACCTCTTTGAAGAAAGCAAGCTGATCTGCCTTCATTCTCAGTTGGATAGCACCATGATGGATGAATCCCTGTCAATTCTTTGATTTATTACTGTTTAATCATGTAGTACTGCAGATCTGTGCAGGTTAAATGTGTGCAATAGATGGATTTTATTCCATGCAGAGATGAGCATGCGGTAAGAAGCCATAGTACGGATGTTGGGAAATCTGTTAACTATTTTACCTTCCAACTGAAACCTAAACCTTTCCCAGAGAAGGGCAGAGCTTCAAACAGAGCTCCTCACATACACACTCACTCAGCACGTAGACATGCGCAGAGTGTGTGTGCTGTCTTTTAAAAAGTATCGAAGAGGGAGTGAGGTGGAGACCACCCTCTGACATCCCAGTCATTCAAATGAGTGTGTGTTTTTATCTCTGGGGACTGGAAGAAAGTAGGAGGAAAGTGCTGCGTTAAAATGTTAATGAATAACTTCTGAGCCCAACACTCATGTCAATCTTTCTTTCTTTCTTTCTTTAGTAAACCGAAGAATAGTGTAGATTATTAACCTAATAATGGATGGCATGATCACTATTCAATGGCAAAATTCTACAGTAATTCTTTCCATGTATAGCATTGATTAGCCTGGTATTTTTGTTGATTTTACTGCAGTTTACAGTAACAGGAAAGTTATGTCTGAATAAGCTGTCAGATTGTTTCACTGTCGTTTCATTTAAAGTTCAGTTCACTCAAACGTTGTGTGTTTGTGGGTTTTAATTTTCTAAAATGTCTTCTTGGGTCACGTGACTACAGTAAGAATATTAAAATCTCTCGTAACTTAGAAATAATTGTATTTTAACATCTTCGCAGAATGGTCCGAAGCCGGTTTTACTCTTCTAGTGAGTATCTCTAGTGAGAGTAGGGAGCATGGGGAAGAGAACCCGGAAAGGTGGAGGTATGCACTGGAGAGAAGAGGAATGAACGTGAGTAGAAGCAAGACAGAATACATCAGTGTGAATGAGCAGGGGGCAGGTGTAAGGATAAAGATGCAAGGAGTAGAAGTAATGAAGGTAGATGAGTTTACATACCTGGGGTCAACCATCCAGTGCAATGAAAAATGCACGAGAGGGGAAGAAGAGGGTGCAGGCAGGGTGGAGTGGGTGGGGATGAGTATCAGGGGTGATTTGTGACAGAAGGATAGCAGGTAGAGTAACAGGAAAAATTTACAAGACAGTAGTGAGACCTGCTATGATATATGGTTTGGAGACGGTAGCACTGACAAAAAGACTGGAGCAGAGCTGGAAGTTGCAGAGTTGAAAATGTTAAGATTAATTGGGAGTGACTAGGAGGGACAGGATTTGAAATGAGTATATCAGAGAGACAGCTCAGGTTGAGTGGTTTGGGGACAAAGTAAGAGAGGCAAGACTGAGATGGTTTGGACATGTGCAGAGGAGGGATAGTGGATATGTTGGACAAAGGATGTTGAAGATGGAGCTGCCAGGCAGACAGAGAAGCGGAAGACCACAGAAGATTCATGGCTGTAGTGAAGGAGGACATGGAGAGGGTTGGTGTTACAGAGGAAGATGCAAGGGATAGGGTGAGATGGAGGCAGATGATCCACTGTGGCGACCCCTAAACGGAGAAACCAAAAGAAGAAGAAGGTCTTCCAGGATCTTTTTCTTGATGTCACTGCCAAATGCTTCAGTCTTCAGTTACAACCCATCACTGCTATGATAATTCAGTCCCCACCCAGAGTGTGAGCCCATGGTTTTATCTTCAGAGCTAATAGTGCTACCATGAGCTAGTAGCACTGTTTAAATTCCAGTCACCCTAATAGACATCCCTGTTCCCACCTGGTTCACTAATTCACAGTCGTAATATATCTTTCTTCATTCTGACTTATATTTTTATTATATTTTTGCCGTGATAGTAGATGAACCTTTTGTATTGGCTAGATGGTCTGAGTCAGTCTGCCTTTTAATTGCCATTTTCTACAAATTCTATCAACTCCATTGGAATCCTTGTTCATCTACCAGCACTTAACCATATACATTATTTTTTGACGTTATTTTAATGTATTTTACAATTTTAGTCTGACCAGAACCAAAGGTGGCTAGCAGCCCTTAGCGGCTTTTCCATTCACTCATTCAGGGTTGTTCCCGTGTACTTCATGGAGTGGTCATATCCTAAAATCCAAACTGGCAACTTGTCCAGGTTCAGATTATCCAAAATTATACAACAGTTAATTCCGACTGAGCAATTTGATTGGACAATAGGGATTCCAGGAGTTACTATAACCTCCGATAATTGCACTCCCAATGTTTCACTGGATATGTATCACTCTGCTTCAGAGGTGTTCATGTAACCGTCAATTAATTAACTGTTGTAATTTACTGTCAGCGGTCAGTGAGAATTGCAATGCTGTGTTGGATACCTTAATTTTCACAGTGAGGCACTGTTTCAAGAGATTTCTTACCTGACCCGGAAGCCCCACACTTTTGAAAAAAAAAAAAAAAACCCAAACTATTCATTTACAAAGTTTGTATAAACATTGTGAAGCTATTTTACGTCTGTTTAAAAAAAAAAAAAAATAGGCAGTGTTGGAGTTGGATTTGTTGTCTCACTTAACAAACCACAATACCTTTGTTGTGATGGACTCTTCATTTCATCTGAAAAGGCCAAGAAAAAGTGAGCAAAGTGTGCCGAAGCCAAATCACTAGCATGCTAACTTTCCACCGGCATTGGTCGCGTTTTGCTGAGCCCTTCTGTAGCGATGGGAATTGATAAGATTTTATCAATATCAATGATATGGTTGGTTTTGCTTATCGATAAGATAACCTTTATTAGTCCCACAATGGGAAAATTTCTGATACAATTGTTTATCAATTCCATTTTCAATTCTTGATCAGTTTTCTGTGTGGAAAAAGCAGGCCTTTACAGGATTTCAGTATCAATGCAGGAGTTTTATTATTTTTCTGGCTTTAAACAATAGTTCTTGTCTTAAAAAGATATAATAAAATCAAATACAAATGACTGTAAACATGCTGTCCTTAGAAAAATGGGCATTTATGCCTTGTAACATTTGTAAGATTTAAATGCTGAAAAGAAATATAAATAAAAGCAGTATAAATGAAATACTGAAATGATAAGAAATATCTGCACAATTATCTTATTTTAGCAGTCAAAAATATATATGCTGTATTTTGGTGTAATTTTTGCATTTTTTTTAAAAAAAATATACTGCTCAAAAAATAAAGGGAACACTTTGAAATCACATCAGATTTTAATGGGAAAAAATAAGCTAGATATCTACACTGATATGGACTGGATAATGAGTTAAGAATGAAAAGATGCCACATCTTTTGATGGAAATGAATATTATCAACCTACAACCTACAGAGGGCTGAATTCAAAACACTCCAAAACTTACTCAGATTAAAAAGTGTTCCTTTTATTTTTTTGAGCAGTATATATATACAATATACTGTATATGCACAGTATATACACCCACACAGGATGATCAGGATGCCTCCTGGACTCCTCCCACTTGAAGTGTTTAAGGCCCGTCCTACTGGGAGGAGACCCCAGGGCAGACCCAGGACTTGCTGGAGAGACTGTCTCACAGCTGGTCTGGGTATGCCTTAGTATGCTCTCTGAAGAGCTTGAGCAGGTGGCTGGGGTGAGGGAAGTCTTAGCTTCTCTTCTTGAACTGCTGCCTCCACAATCCAGACCTCCAGAAAAGCGATAGAAGATGGATGGATGGATGGATGGATACACCCACACATGCATAAAATACAAAATTGTATATTAACATACTAATAAAAACTCAAGACTGCTAAGTCTGGGAAGGAGTCTAGTTCAGTATTAATCTGTAACCTATGTTACACATACCACCTACCGAAACTCCAGCTGCAATACAGTCATGAATGGATACGAGTCTTTCACTACAAACTAGTTACAGCTCCTTGTGCAGCGACAGTCAATGGGGAGCGGAGGACAAGCAGGTTGGTAAAACCTCAGAGCTACCTGTTGCTGTCATCGTCTAAAAAGAATGAGATCATATTTAAATATCACGTTTTTAGCTGGGTTTTGTGAGTTAAAAAACAGATTAAACTTTGACTGCAGAGCTGCTACATGCTAGCATTGCGCTAACATACTACTAAAAAATAATAAGCTAATATTACTGTCACTAAAGGAGGTGCTGCTGTCTGGGAATCAGGTGTGGGCGCACTTCGTAGACTGTCAAACACATTGTAGTTCTTTCATTTTATCCCATGCTGCTGCGTCAAGAGATGTTTCTGCTTGTGTTTACCATATACGCTTCCGTCATTATCCCAACCTGCAGTAGCGACGGCGTCATGGCGTTGGTTGGTAATGGCAGCATGTGACATCATGACACATGCCATTTAAAAAAAAAAAAACAAACAGAAATGTAAACCGGCAGCATCGATAAGAGGAATTGATAACATCAGTAACATACAATTCTGGGGGATCGAAAAATTTAGAACCGGTTTCCAACAGGAAATGGTTCTCAATTTCCGTCGCTATCCTTCTGTAGTAATGACTCAACAGGTGACTGGTATGTTTTCTAAACACTTACTTTTACACTTGACTATATTTAATTTGTTTACATGTGTGTGAAATGCCAATAGACATCTTCATGTTGATTGAGGTGTTTAGCAACAGTTACTGGCTACATTTAGAAGGGACTATTTTTTTCTCAGCTGTGCAAAATAACTGGTTAAACAAACAAATCATATTTTCTCTAGTATTGCTGTCATTTATTAAATTGTGCTTGTGGAACTGTTGTATAAAAGCAATATTACACTCGAGGTTGTACGGTATCATGAATATACAGTGCTGTGAAAAAGTATTTGCCCCCTTCCTGATTTCTTATATTTTTGCATATTTGTTACACTTAAATGTTTCAGATCATCAAACAAATTGTAATATCAGACAAAGATAACCTAAATAAATACAAAATGCAGTTTTAAAATGATGATTTCATTTATTAAAGGAAAAAAAACCTATCCAGACCGACATGGCCCTGTGTCAAAAAGTAGTATTTCAGTAGCTACACCCAAGCCTGATTACTGTCAGACTTGTTGAATCAAGAAATCACTTAACCTCTTGCACTCCGTTGTACCGCGGGCGGGCAAGTCTCTGCGTCCCAGAGCGCACGAGGGCGCTCTCGTGCGCCCTCGTGCGCTCTAGGACGCACGATGGAGCTGCGTAAGCTGCATTTCCGTTCTTCCACTACAGACACAGCCGTGAACAGATTAGATCATCTGATTGACCTCTCATTCAACTAATAAGAGTCTTGAATTGGGTTTCTGAAACCTTGAAGAACCAATGACTGAAAACCTAGCAAGAAGGACCCGCCTACCAACGCTGTGAATGCAGCGAGCCAATTGAAGCACAGAAGTTTGCAAGCTGTTTTTTGTAAGGCTGGATGAAGACAGACTGCTGCAGCAGATGAAAAAAGGACACGCAGGAAGAACCGTCACAGACCCAGCAGCACGGAGACCACCCACAAGTGCGACCTGTGTGACAGCGACTGCCATTTGCGCATTGGCATGTTCGGCCACACGCGGTGCTTATTTTGTTTTTGTTCCAGCAGAGTAGACGTTATGATTTTCTTCCATGGTCATCATAGATCGACGGAGGCCGACGACGAAGGCTGACTGACACACACGCGTTCGCCAGTCTTTTTTTTAATTATTACTGTTATTTGTTTTGAAAAATCGTTCGCCAAAAACCGCAATCATGGAAGCGCAAAACTGCAATAATGGAATTATGTTTTGATCGGGTCGCGAGACCAGAACCACGAGCAGACCAGCGTCGCGTTCGTCTGACAATGAGGAAGAGAAGTTCGCCAGGACACTGCTGTGAAGAGGTAAGGTGTTATAAGCTAAATTATTCTTTATCCCTGAAAATTGTAATCAAAAATTACTTTTGACCGATCGATAAATTACAACTGTGCGCCGCGGTACACGGGTCGTGCGCCATGTCCAGACCTTGAACGCCGCCCCCCCCCCGCTGCTCTTCTGTAGCGAGGGGGGGGGGGAGCCGCGGTGACTGCGCTGCTGTCGCCATATCGCCACATGAGTCTGTTCCGTCATGTAGCAATGGCCGATGTCCGTCCTCTGTAGCGAGGGGGGGGACAACCCCCCCACCCCCACACACACACACAGACACAGCCCTGAGTGTCACCTTTCATTAGAGCCCAAAATGAAGCTTCTACATTGAATCATTCAAAAGTTACAGACGTTTTTCCAAACTGTGCCATTTGGCACAATTTGGCACAGTTCCAAAATGCCTGGGAACAACCTGAGGAAAAAGCTGTGTAATATATTCATTTTTTGTGGTATTGTTACAAAATTTGGACCTCAGCTGGATAACACTTGGTTCTACATTTCTGTTGCTTTTTCCAGCCCGGATCTGAAGCTGTGTGTTATTTGCAAGCATTTGTATCCAAAAAACACCCAGGCCAAATTTATTTTCTTCAAGTTCAGTATGTTTAGATGACTGTAACTCAGTGGCCGGAGCACTTAGAGAGATTATGACTGTTTTGCCAAAAAATTCAAAGTGTTTTCTTTTAAATGAGACAACCCCATGAAGATGCTGCAAAGGGTTGAAGAACAGCTTTCGATTTACTTTGGGCACGTTATTTTTTTGGCGTTTTTAGGGAAATTGACCAGAGTGCAAGGGGTTAAATAGAAACTGTCTGACAACCGGAAGTAGGCTAAAAGATCTCAAAAAGCAACACATCCCACTGTGATCTAAAGAAATTCAAGATCAGATGAGAAACAAAAACCCAGAACAACATCTAAAGAACTGCAGGCCTCACTTGCCTCAGTTTGGACACTGGTCCATGATGGAACAATAAGAAAGAGACTGGGCAAAAATGGCATCCATGGGAGAGTTCCAAGACAAAAACCGCTGCTGGACAGAAAGAACACAAAGACTCATCTCACATTTGCCAGAAAACATCTAGATGATATTAAAGACTCTTGGGAAAATATTTTGGGGACTGACAAGACAAAAGTTGAACTTTTTGGAAGACGTTTTATCCTGTTTTATCTGGCATAAAACTAACACAGAATTTCATAAAAAGAACATGGTATCAACAGTCAAACATGGTGGTGGTAGTGTCATGATCTGGGGCTGCTTTGCTACTTCAGAACCTGGACAACTTGCCTTAATTGACAGAACCATGAATTCTGCTCTCTACCAAAAAATCCTGAAGGAGAATGTCCGGCCATCAGTTCATGAAGCCTTCCAATGTGACTGAATTTAAACAGTTCTACACAGAAGAGTGGGTCAGAATTCTTCAACAGCGATGTAAAAGACTCAATGCCACCATTGGTGCCAGTTGTTGGCACCGATGGTGGCATAACCAGTTACTAGGTTTAGAGGGTAATTGGGGGCAATTACTTTTTCACGCAGGGCCAGGTAGGCTTGGATGGCTTTTTTCCCCTTAATAAATGAAATCATCATCAAAAAACTGCATTTTGTATTTACTCAGGTTATCTTTGTCTCATATTAAAATTTGTTTGATGATCTGAAACATTTAGGTGTAACAAATATGCAAAAATATAAGAAATCAGGAAGGGGGCAAATACTTTTTCACAGCACTGTAGTAACTGCGGGTGTGATAGGTCAAGACATATTACACCCGCAGTTACTATATTCATTGATACCGTATTCCCTCTTGTGTAATATTGCTTAATTATTTAGCTAACAGTTGCAAAAAGTAATGAAAGGAATAGCCATGAAACAAACAATAATCAAAATCCAAAAATGATAAAATAATATATTATTTCCACAGCAAAGAGATCTCCTGCAGGGGAACACACCACCTCCTTTCACTATGTTTCTAACCAAAGAATCCTGGTGATTAAAAAAACCTTTTAAGCTGTTAAGGTGCCTTCACACCAAACACAAACGGGCACATTTTCCGCATGTCGTGATTACATTTTAAAGGGGTCATTGACTGAAAAATGGTGTGTTTAGCTGTCTGAAATGTGTTAACTGGTCACATAATGAACCAAAAATTTTCCAGTCAATGATCTGAAAAAAGTGCACTGCCTTTATCTCGTTTTTCTGTCAAAGAAACTCCCAAAAACATTTTTTGACTCTTCAGAGTAAGTTTCCTATGTTAAGTCTTGAAAAAGCCCATCCACTGCCGTCCTAAAGACCCACCCACTGCTCTGTTATTGGCCCGCCTAGCTGTCTGTCATGTCGATTGACGTAGTGGCTAAAGGTAGCCTATTAGCCCCTAAGCTATTAGCCCACAAGCTAACACTGGTACCAGGACGCTGGCTGTAAGCGCAGCTTATATTGTTATTTTCTTCACATCTTAGTCACCCTAATAGCCACCTGTTACCACCTGTTACCACCTGATTCACTCCGGCCCATCTCCATGTGGTTTCATCGTGATTCCATGGTGGATTGCCTGCCCTGGCACACCGGTCACTTTTATGACCTGGGACCAGGGCTACTGGAGGCTGTTATGCCGAGAACGCCCCCAGATTGGCGGGGAGTTCTCGGCATAACACCGGTATGCGCGATCCGCTTCAGAATCACGACAAAACCACAGACATGGGCCGCAGTGATGCGAGGCACACTGCTGAACCAGGTGGTAACAGGGATGGCTATTAGGGTGACTAAGATGTGAAGAAAATAACAATATAAGCCGTGCTTACAGCCAGCGTCCTGGTACTAGTGTTACCTTGAGGGCTAATAGCTCAGGGGCTAATAGGGTGCCTTTAGCTAGCTAGATACAGGCGATCGGCCACAGAATCACGACGAAGCCTCCGGCTCCCTACAATCAAAATGTCCCGGGACCAGATGCTGCTGGCTCTCACGCCCAGCAAACCCACTGTCCTCTGTGGATCCACTCTGCTCTCACAGGCAGCGTAGTTGCTTCAGCTTTCAGCTGGCTGTGAGAGCAGAGCAGAGTCTCACACAGCCACACTGCCCTCTGAGATCCCTTGGCTTGGTAGCTCGCCTCAGGTTGCAGCAATCGTCCAGTGTGTGGTGCTAGCGATTTGTTGTGGAATCATGGCAAAATTTATTGGGAGATAGACCGGACTGACACAAGATACACCATTGACTGTGGATCAGTAAACCAGAGCGCTGCTCAACCGAGCTGGGAAGCTAGAAGCTATTCAGCTATAATGGCTAACTGATGTAAGGGGAAGGCAGAGTTGAAACAGTGAAGGATGGTTCTTAAAGTGGCAGGCCTTTAATCAGAGCATTTCAAGAAATCCAGGAAAAATTAAAAAAAAAAAATTTGCTTCAATAATTAAAAAGATTATAGAAAATGTTACCAAAATATGTCACAGACATTTCATTAAGACATGTGAGCTATTAAAATGTGGAAAAAGTGCAGTCAGTGACCCCCTTTAACTCAATGTAAAGACACAAATAGACCTGAATTCACAGACTGAGTGAGTTGCAGACAGGCAAAGTTGCCTTTATAACTTCTGCAGCTGTGTTCAACCTGCTGTGAAAATTTCCAAAACAATGTCATGCTTAGGTTTACATTGTCCGATGGGGTCTCACCTGAAAAAATTGTCTCTGCCTCCAAAATTTCATCTGGATGATGGGTTGTTTACACTGCTAGCCTGCTAGCCTTGTTAGTGCATTCGTGGCAGGAGTCTGTGGGGGAAAAAACTCCCACACTCCTATTCAGCTGCAGAGCTCCTGGTCCTTCTGTCTCCAGGCGAGTGTCAGTCTCATTTTCAAACTACTTTACTCTCCAATGTTGATACGTTCACTCGGGTGACGGCAGAATCTCAGGGCTAACGCTATCCCTTGGACGTGAAAGCGCCAGTGCACAAGATTTGCATATGCTTGCCTCTTTCCATTGACTTTGTATGAATTTGCACTGCCTGTCCGCTTTTGGTCTGAAGGCACCTTTAGTCTTTTTGTTGAGAGTGATGATGGGAATGTGATTGGTTATGTAGGTCACACACCAGTGTAGCGGACAGTAAAATGTCAAAGGATGTGTGTAGATAGTTCGATTTGTTGTTTGAGGAAGAGGATGGTCTTTCTGAAAATTTACATTAAGCTCTTGGAGATATTTCTGTGTTGAACAAAGTGCTAAATTAGTCACTGGATCAACCACATACTTGTATTGTCCTCATTCATGTAATGCCTCCAGCATGTGAGATGAGATGAGATGAGATTCAACTTTATTGTCATTACACATGTATGAATACAAGGTAACGAAACGTGACTTGGCATTTGGGCACGCTCTGCAGAGCGCATCCAAGGCCGGGGCAGCCGCTAGGCTGTTACGTTTTAGACATGAAATGTCTAAAACGTAACAGAAAATAGTCTCAAGAACTAGAAACAATACCCAAACAAATGTCTAGATTCTCATCAAGCACAATGGAAAATTCCCTACAGGAGTTAATTCAATTCAATTCAATTCAACTTTATTTATATAGCGCCATTTCACAACAACAGTCATCTCATAGCACTATCAACTGAAGGGGGGACCCCCACAGTTGCAGAAAGACCCCAGCAATCAGGCGATCCCCTGTGAGCAAGCACTTGGCGACGGTGGAGAGGAAAAACTCCCTTTTAACAGGAAGAAACCTCCAGCAGAACCAGGCTCAGGGAGGGGCAGTCATCTGCTGCGACTGGCCTGGGGGGGTGAGGGGATAGAGAAGAAGAAAAGAACAGACATGTAGAGAGCAAACAGCACGATGGGGACTCAATCTATGGGAGAGAACAAACAAATGTTAATGACCAGCAAAAAAAAAAATATTTCATAGAGAGTGAGGAAAGGAGTGAGGCCCAGTGCATTACTGGAGGTCCCCCGGCTGACTAAACCTATTAGCAGCATAACTAAGGGAGGGTTCAGAAACACATGATCCCTCCCTAATTGTAGGCTATATCAAAAAGGTAGGTTTTAGCCCTATTCTTAAAAACAGAGATCGAGTCTGACTCCCGAATCCAGATTGGCAGCTGATTCCACAGGAGAGGAGCTTGATAACTGAAGGCTCTGCCTCCCATTGTACTTATGGAGATTCTAGGTATTACAAGTAATCCTGCATTTTGGGAGCGTAGTGCTCTGTTAGGATGATACGGTAGTATCAGATCTTTTAAATAAAAAGGAGCCTGATTGTTTAAAGCTTTGTAAGTAAGAAGAAGGATTTTAAACTTAATTCTAAACTCTATGGGAAGCCAATGAAGGGAGGCCAGAACCGGAGAGATATGATCTCTTTTTCTAGTACCTGTTAAAACTCTTGCTGCAGCATTTTGGATCAGCTGAAGACTTTTTAAAGATGTTTTAGGACAGCCTGATAATAAAGAATTACAATAATCTAATCACGAGCTAACAAAAGCGTGGATCAGCTTCTCAGCATCACTCTGAGACAAGATGCTCCTAATCTTGGCAATATTACGCAAATGATAGAAGGCAGTCTTAGAAACAAATTTAATATGTGAATTGAAGGACAAATCCTGATCAAAAATAACTCCAAGGTTCCTCACAGAGCTATTAAGAGAAAGAGTAACTGCATCCAAACTGAAAGTTTGATTTGGAAAGGAATTTCTAAGGTTTTTTGGACCAACAAGAATGACTTCAGTCTTATCTGAATTTAATAGCAGGAAATTACAAGTCATCCAAGCTTTGATTTCCTTAAGACAGGCTTCTAACTTGGCTAATTGATTAGTATCATCTGGCTTCATTGACAGGTATAATTGTGTGTCATCTGCATAACAATGAAAATGTATACAGTGCTTTCTAATAATGTTGCCTAACGGAAGCATATATAAACTAAAAAGAGTAGGGCCTAGCACAGATCCCTGTGGAACTCCATGACTAAGCTTTGAGCTGAAAGAAAACTCATCATTTACATGAACAAACTGGAACCTATCAGATAAATAAGATCTAAACCACTGCAACGAAGTTCCATTAAGTCCAACATAGTGTTCTAATCTATCAAGTAGAATATTATGATCAATAGTATCAAAAGCTGCACTAAGATCTAAAAGGACAAGTACAGAAACTAGTCCATTATCAGATGCAATGAGGAGGTCGTTAGTGACCTTCGCTAAGGCTGTTTCAGTACTATGATGGATTCTAAACCCAGATTGAAACTCTTCAAGTAAACCATTTCCCTGCAGGTGGTCAAATAATTGCGTAGCAACAACTCTTTCTAAGATTTTTGAAATGAAAGGGAGATTAGAGATTGGTCTATAGTTAGCTAAAGCTCCTGGATCTAGCGTTGGCTTTTTGAGTAAGGGTTTAATTACAGCTGTTTTAAAAGCCTGCGGTACATGGCCTAAAGTTAATGAAGAATTGATTATATGAAGAATAAAGCTACCAATAAGTGGGAAGACTTCTTTAAATAACCTGGTAGGAATAGGGTCTAAAAGACAAGTTGAAGGTTTGGATGAGGAAACTATTTTGTCTAACTCACAAAGGTCGATTGGAGTAAACTCATCAAGACAGACATCAATAGAAGGAGTTGTAATAGTTACAGTATTTAAGTTAACTGTGGGAAGAATCTGATTGATTTTATCTCTGATGGATAAAATTTTATTATTGAAAAAGTTCATAAAGTCCTGACTAGTAAGCTCTAAGGGGATGCTAGGATTGACAGAGTCCTGACTCTTTGTCAACCTGGCTACAGTACTGAAAAGAAACCTGGGATTATTCTTGTTCTCTTCTATTAATGCAGAGTAATAACTCGTTCTAGCTTTTCTAAGAGATTTTTTATAAATTAAAAGATGATTTCTCCAAGCTAAATAGATTTCATCTAAATTAGTAGAGCGCCATTTTCTTTCTAATTGACGAGTCTTCTGTTTTAAGCTACGAGTTTCTGTGTTGAACCAAGGAGTTAAAAATCTCTGATTAGACTTTTTCTTTTTTAAGGGGGCCACCAAGTCTAGAGCCTGATGCAGAGAAGCTGAAACACTATCCACCATGTTATCAATTACAGAAGGAGCAAGCTGTCTATAGCTTATTTCCGTTGTGTTGACACATGGCATAGAGGAAACAATCTGCATAAATTTGGAAACAGCATCATCTGAGAGGCATCTACTGTGATAATATTTTTCTTTAGGAGCCAAATAGTCAGAAATAGTAAAATCAAAGGTTAATAGACAATGGTCTGACAGTACAGGGTTATGAGGAGACACTACAAGATTTTCTATTTCTATGCCATATGTCAGAACAAGGTCCAATGTATGGTGGAGGTAATGAGTAGAATTTCCTACTTTCTGAGAAAACCCAATCGAGTCTAATATTGAATTAAAAGCCACATTAAGGCAGTCACTATCTACATCCACATGTATATTAAAGTCCCCTACTATAATTATTCTATCAGATTTCAGCACTAAATCAGCTAAGAAATCAGCAAATTCGGATAAAAATTCTGAATAGGTTGATGGGGGACGATAAACTATGGCAAATAAAATTGGGTTTAACCTGAAATTGCTAAAGTGCCCAACACTGAGGACCAGGCCCTCAAAGGAATTATAACATGTTTTTTGCTTTACATTAACTAGTAATTTGGAATGGTAAATTGTTGCTACTCCTCCTCCACGACCAGAACTTTTGGGATTTTGACAGTTTAAATAACCAGAGGGAGTTGATTCATTTAAACCAACATAATCCTCTTGCCCTAACCAAGTCTCTGTAAGGGAAATTAAATCAATCTGATGATCAATTAACAGATCATGGACTAACAGAGACTTGGGAGTTAGAGACCTAATATTTAATAAACCACATTTAATTTTTAAATTACGAGGAGGAACAGAGGCCAAATCATTCAATTTAGAGGCTTTATGTTTAATTTGAGTTTTACCAATATTTTGCTTTATCACTTTGGGATGCTTATACATTATACTGTATTTTTATTTACTTTGGAGGGAGCAGACAACGATTCTCTGATGGGGAAGACAGGGGCTAAGCTGAGGGGTGGCGGATGAAGAGGAGCTGCAGAGAGGCGTGTAAGACTGCGACTCTGCTTCCTGGTCCCAACTCTGAGTAGTCACGGTTTTGGAAATTTGGATAAAAAAGATGCCAGATTGTTAGATAAATGAGAAGCACCATCCAAAGTGGGATGAATGCTGTCTTGTCTCATAAGACCAGGTTTTCCCCAAAAAGAGCTCCAATTGTCAATGTAGCCCACGTCATTTTTAGGACACCACACGGACAGCCAGCGGTTCAAGGATGACGAGCGGCTAAACATGTCATCACTGGTCAGATTGGGGAGGGGCCCAGAGAATACTACAGTGGCAGACATCGTTTTTGCAAACTCACACACCGATTCTATATTAAGTTTCGTGACTTCCGACTGCCAGAGACGGATGTCATTAATGCCGGCGTGAATAACAATTGTGGAGTTACCATTGTGTTACAGTTTTGCAATATTATTGACTCTTACAGTTGTGATATGTGGTGAATGCTTCCATTCCCATCAGGAGACTGTTGGAGTACTGCAGTTTTTTTTTTTTTTTCTGTCTAAATGTTGCATTTAGTTGTATATTAGAAGTCGACAGTGTCACTCATATTAGCAGTGACATTGCGAATTGATAACAGCCATAATGGTTCATCCTCAAACGCCTTCTCCTTCATATTTCATGGATCACAAACCTTTATTTTCCTCTGCGCTTTCATCTCTGCATCATTGTCCTTCTGTTTGGCCTTATCTGATGCAGCGAAAGCTACAATCCTGCAGGTTGCTACATGCAGTGTTTTGAAAAGTGGGCCTTTCTGTTCTTGAGGCTTATTCTCTATCTTTGTTTATTTCAGTGGTTCAATCACCAATGAAAGGAATGACTGGGGATGAGTTCCTTCTTTAAATAGAGCACAGTTTGTTTTGGGGTCATTCACAATGAATGGGCATCCGGCGCATATGTGCCATCTGTGCTCTAAGGGTTAAAGAGAAATTGATTATCTTGGGGCCCTTATTCATGAGAGAGGGGAGAGTGGAGCAGGAGATTGACTGACGGAGAGGTGTGAGTGCTGTACCTGTCTGTTGTTGTGGAGACAAAACTCCACATCTACTGGTTGATCTTCATTTCAAGGCTTACCTGCTGCCAGGAACTGTGGGTAGTGATGAAAAGAGTAACATCCAAAGTGGGTGTCTGGGCTTACCTGTAGAGATTGGGTGAGAAGCTCAGGCATACTGGATAAACTCTCAGTAGAATTGAACCTCCTCTATGTGGGCATCAAACCTGTTCCATTGTCAAAACTATTAATAAACTGCTGTACCACTGCCCTGAACCGCAAACGCCTGCAGAGAGTGGTTAAGACAGCGTAGAAGATCATCAGGACTCCACTCCCCTCTCTGCAGAGCATCTACCACCGCAGAGTCCAAAAGAGAGCTGACGCCATCCTCCGCCCCCCCCCCCCCCCAGCACAGACTATTCACACTTCTACCCTCAGGCCTTAGGTACAGAAGTGTGCAATGCAGGATAACCAGACTGAAGAACTCCTTCTTTCCCACTGCCATCAGACTCCTGAACAGATAACAACTCCCAAAACTCTGTAACACAGCTTTGCATATAGGAATTCGCACACCAGCTGCTAAATTTGCACACTGCTCACCTGTACAGTAGATATAGTCTCACCCATCTGATGTCCATATCATTGCTGCTGCTAATTATCATCTCTGCTGCTACTTACCATGCAC
Organism: Pholidichthys leucotaenia; assembly: GCA_020510985.1. Lineage (NCBI taxonomy): Eukaryota > Metazoa > Chordata > Actinopteri > Cichliformes > Pholidichthyidae > Pholidichthys > Pholidichthys leucotaenia. Next base: position 244,284,074 of record CM035843.1, on the reverse strand, counting down.
AGTCTACTGGTACTATCGGTGCAGAAATTAGCACCGGGTGCTAATTTGTAATTATACACTGCTCGTTGCACAATGCTCATTTGCACACTGTGCATAGGTTCATGCCATCTCAGGTTCACATCATCTCTGATATCAATGTGCCACTATCACTTAGTCATCCTGTGAATTTTCAATTTCATTCCTCTCATCTGACTGCTTTAAACTGTCCACACTGCCTAGTGTGTAATATTAGTGCTCATTAGTTTTAGTATTTAGTATCAAGGTGTGCTTAAGGAGTCCTAACTGCCTAACTGTGTGTTGGTGTGTGTGTGTGTTATTAGCATTCATTAGTATCAGGATTGAGTCACTGTGTTAGTGTGTCATTACCTTATTAGAATTGTTGTTTCTGTACCTATTACCTTGGCATTCGTTCGGAGAGCAAAGTACGAATTTCATTGCTCAGGAAATGTAGCATTTCTAAACTGTGCACATGATGATAAAGCCTTTGAATCTTGAATCTAAACACATGTGCACAATGCTTTTGCCCTGGGTTACATGTTGGCGGATCTGATGTTGTCACTGTTTGGTATCAGCGGCACTTTTAGCTGCTGAGACACAATAGACCTGTATCCCATAGAATACTTGCCAGTTCATGACAATGATGAATCTGTTTCAAAGCAGTCATACTAACAGAATAATTGCAAGTAAATACAGGTATTACCTCACAGCAACATTGTTACTTTTTTTGGCCAAGGCCAAAACAATCTCTCGACTGTGAAGGTGGTGGAGATCACTGGAAGATCATTGAGAGATTGTGGTGATTGCTGAGAGATTATTGAAAGTTCCTTGAGAAATCTGGCTATTTTTTCGTCTATCAGCGATCACTCAGCGATCGCCACCCCTGTGTAAATGGGGTAGAAAAGCACTAGAACCCTCTGGCTGCCAAACAGGCTCAGTGATCCTTCAGCAATCTGTCCTGGTCTCTCATCAATCTCTCCTGGTCTCCCAGTGATCTCTCATGGATCTTATTTTCGCATTTTGATATTTTTTCAATAATCACATGACCCAAAGACACCTTTCAGAAAGTTAAGACCTACAAAAACACAATTTTTCAGTCACTGGGCCCTTTAAATGTCTGTGTGTAGGAGCACTGGTTTTGTTGTGTCCTCCTTAGACTGAGGATTGCTAGCTAATAACCATTACTTTTTAGGCAGACTCTTAATTAAGCAGGAGTATGTTTATTAAAGAGAACACTTGGCTGTTAAATAACCAGATTTAAGTCAAAGCAGGAGCATTCCACTGATACTTGAAAACATCACCACTTAAGGGCAGAATTAAGTAATTCAGAACAGTCCAGCTAGCAACAATTTGTGTTTTGTTGTAGAATTTTTAAAGAAAAAAAACAACTCATTTTTTTTCCCATGCTTGATTGTGTAGATATTTCATGTACATGATATCATACCGTCCAGTCAGTGAATCTGTATTATGTTTTGTAGAAAACCTTACCATAAGCCTTTCACTCAAAAAAGTGAGAGAACATGCCAGATCTCATATTTTCCTTTGCAAAACTGTCACGCTGCTGTTTTGAACTGAAATCCCCCCGCATGTGCTGCACACCAGCGGCTGCTGTTTTGAACATCTGTGTTATCTGCCTGTCTCAATCTTTTTTTTTTTTTTTGCTGTTTTGCGATGTTCCTGTCAGCTGGTTGCTCTCTCTCTCCTCTTTTTATCTCATTCTTGTTGTTCTGTTTCCATCTTTCTTTCTTTCTCTCACTCCCTCGTCACTGTCATCTGCCTGAAGGTTCCTGCTGCCTTCACTTCTCTGAATGTGATCAAGTTTCAAAAAAAGGGAAAAAAAAAAATCCAAGGAATGCAAGCTGCCCACTACCCATTTTTCAAGATCCTGTTTATGCAGGAATGTTATTTTTACAAGTCTCTACCTTTAACCTCCCTCCACACACTACTTTCCCCCACCTTTCTCTTCCATTACCCTGGGCATCCTTTAAAATACACATAGACAAAGAGGGTGTGTATGTGTGATCATTTAGCAAGCAAAAAAACAGAGGAAAATTAGCCGTTGGAAAAGTCGGTTAAAGGAGAAAAAAAAAAAAGGGTGGAAAAGGCTGCGGGGTCGATTGGAACCTGTAGATTTCTGTAAACAAAAGCCCAATGAACAATGCCTGTTGTTTTAAGCTGAGCTGACGTTGCCAAACTTAGAGATTGTTTGTTGCTGACCCCATCTGATTCGGAGAGAGGCAGCAACAGTCGAGGGAAACAAAAGTGACAGAGTTCCAGTGACTGGATGGACTGACTCAGACCACAAGCTGCATGTGTTACAGTCAGGGCAACTGCATAATCACCGTGTGCAAGACTGTGCGTGGGATATACATCAGTCTACACATGTCCGACCTGTGGTTGCTTTATAATCTAGTTGTGTATGATATTTACCTTGGCATACAAATTTATAATGTCATAATTAGGGGAAGAGGTCGTATATTTACAAAATCTAGATCATGACTTTAAAGAAAAAAACATCACAATTCATATTGACGGCAGTATTGACAATATATAATAAGAATATTAGGGCTGTGCGATATGACAGAAATTTCATGTCACAATATGTCACCTTTTATCATGATGACAATATATATCACGATATACATTTTCTGTAAATTCTACAGTTTAGATAATCATATAAAAAGGACCATCTTTTTTTAAAAATTTTTTTACATGTACTTTTTCCCTCGTAATTTTGCAGTGTTATAAAATAGTTTTTTAATGTACATTTGAGACTTAATTCTCATAAATTTGAGGTTTTTCTAATAAATCGTATCATATGAATAAAAAGTAAATAGCAATATTAAATATTCCCTGAACCAGAGGAGCATAGCAAAAAACAAACACATAACAGAAAAAATGACTGAAAATGACAGAATTACCCATCCCTGCCATCTACAGATATAAATTAGCTGTTAGTTTAAATCAATGAAAATTTAAGTGTCGCTCCACAGTCTGCAGCCTGCCATTCTGGCCTGATTTAACCTGTTTGCTTCTTAGTAAAAATATTTCAGATTGGTCATGATATGAAAATCAAAGACACAAAAGGTATTGTAATAAAATACATGTGATGACTTTAACTGTATTCATTATCGCTACTTGACAAATTAAAATTATTAGAAATCAGATACAGTGGGGCAAAAAAGTATTTAGTCAGCCACCAATTGTGCAAGTTCTCCCACTTAAAAGATGAGAGAGGTCTCCAATTTTCATCATAGGTATACCTCAACTATGAGAGACAAAATGAGAAAAAAAAAATCCAGAAAATCACATTGAAGGATTTTTAATGAATTAATTGGTAAATTCCTCAGTAAAATAAGTATTTGGTCACCTACAAACAAGTAAGATTTCTGGCTGTCACAGACCTGTAACTTCTTCTTTAAGAGGCTCCTCTGTCCTCCACTCGTTACCTGTATTAATGGCACCTGTTTGAACTCGTTATCAGTATAAAAGACACCTGTCCACAACCTCAAACAGTCAGACTCCAAACTCCACTATGGCCAAGACCAAAGAGCTGTCAAAGGACACCAGCAACAAAATTGTAGACCTGCACCAGGCTGGGAAGACTGAATCTGCAATAGGTAAGCAGCTTGGTGTGAAGAAATCAACTGTGGGAGCAATTATTAGAAAATGGAAGACATACAAGACCACTGATAATCTCCCTCGATCTGGGGCTCCATGCAAGATCTCACCCCGTGGGGTCAAAATTATCACGAGAACGGTGAGCAAAAATCCCAGAACCACATGGGGGGACCTAGTGAATGACCTGCAGAGAGCTGGGACCAAAGTAACAAAGGCTACATCAGAAACACACTACGCCACCAGGGACTCAAATCCTGCAGTGCCAGACGTGTCCCCCTGCTTAAGCCAGTACATGTCCAGGCCCGTCTGAAGTTTGCTAGAGAGCATTTGGATGATCCAGAAGAAGATTGGGAGAATGTCATACAGTTAGGCCAAGAAATATTTGGACAGTGACACAATCTTCATGATTTGGGCTCTGCATGCCACCACATTGGATTTGAAATGAAACAACTACAACGGAATTGAAGGGCAGACTTTAAGGTTTAATTCAAGGGGTTGAACAAAAATATATGATTAAACATGTAGGAATTGTAGCTATTTTTATACAAACACTCCTCATTTCAGGGGCTCAAAAGTAATGGGACAAATAAACATCGTCGGCCTCCGTCGGTCTATGATGACCATGGAAGAGAATCCTAAACGTCTACTCTGCTGGAACAGCACCGCCTGTGGCTGAACAGGCCGATGCACGAATGGCAGTCCCTGTCACACAGGTTGCACTTGTGGGTGGTCTCCGTGCTGCTGGGTCTGTGGCGGTTCTTCCTGTGGGTCCTTTTTTCATCTGCTGCAGCAGTCAGTCTCTCTTCACCCGCCTTGAGCTGTCTGGTCAGGGTGCCTCTCCATTTGGAGCGGTCCGTTGCAAGGTCCTCCCAGCGCTCTGTGTTGATCTCCAGTTCCTTCATGTCTCTCTTGCAGACATCTCTAAAGCGCAGCTGTGGGCGGCCAACGTCTCTCCTGCCAGTTGCCAGTTCTCCGTAGAGGACGTCTTTGGGGATTCTGCCATCCTCCATACGGTGAACGTGGCCTAGCCAGCGGAGCCTGGGCTGCCTGAGTAGAGTGAACATGGAGGGAAGGCCGGCGCGGGGCAGAACTTCTGTGTTGGGCACTTTGTCCTGCCAGGATATGTCCAGGATGTGGCCAATGCAGCGCAAGTGGAAGGAGTTCAGTCTCTTTTCCTGCCGGGCGTATGTTGTCCACGTCTCACTCCCATAGAGCAGTGTGCTGATGACGCAGGCGTTGTACACTGCCATCTTCATCTTGACAGAGAGTTTGGGATTCTCCCACACTCGTGTGGTGAGGCGAGCGAGTGTGAAGGCTGATTTTCCAATCCTCTTGTTGATCTCTGTATCAAGGGAGAGGTTGTTGCTGATCGTGGACCCCAGGTACGTGAACTGATTCACGACCTCCAGCTCGTAGTCGTCGATGGTGATGGTTGGTGGTGCTTCCGTGCCTTGCGCCAAGACGTTAGTCTTCTTCAGGTTGATGGTAAGCCCGAAGTCCTTGCATGCCTGGGAGAAGCGGTCCATCAGGGTCTGAAGCTCCTGCTGTGTGTGGGTTGCGACTGCAGCGTCGTCTGCGAACAGCATGTCTCTGATTAGAGCCTCGCGTACTTTGGTTCTGGCTTTCAGGCGGGCGAGGTTGAAAAGCCTGCCGTCAGATCTTGTGTGCAGGTAGATTCCCTCTGTTGCTGTGCTGAAGGCATGCCTCAGGAGCATAGCAAAGAAAATCCCAAAGAGGGTTGGTGCAAGTACACAGCCCTGTTTCACTCCGTTGCGTAAGTTGAATGGCTCTGAGACGTTGCCATAGTGCTGCACTATCCCCTGCATGTTGGTGTGAAACGATTCGATGAGGCTTTGCAACTTTGGTGGGCATCCTATCTTTGGCAGGATCTTGAAAAGGCCCTCTCTGCTGACCAAATCGAACGCTTTGGTGAGGTCGATGAAGGCGACGTACAGGGGCATGTTCTGTTCTCTGCATTTCTCCTGGAGTTGGCGGATGGAGAATATCATGTCTACCGTCGATCACGCAGCGCGGAAGCCACACTGAGACTCGGGGTAGACACGTTCGGCAAGCTTCTGTAGACGAACGAGAACAACTCGTGCATAGACTTTACCAACAACGCTGAGGAGGGAGATGCCCCTGTAGTTGTTGCAGTCGCTTCTCTCCCCTTTGTTTTTGTAGAGGGTGATGATCTTGGCGTTCCTCATGTCCTGTGGTACGGCACCTTCCTTCCAACACTGGCAGAGGACGTCATGCAATGGCAGCAGTAGGGCGGTCTTGCAGTGCTTGATCAGGTCAGGGGGTATGCCGTCGTTGCCGGGTGCCTTGCCAGCGGCCAAGCTATCAATGGCCTTGTTGAGTTCATCGATGGCTGGCTCGGCGTCAAGTTCGTCCATGGATGGCAGGCAGTCGATGGCATCAAGGGCTGACGGTGTCACGGTGTTCTCTCTGGAGTAGAGGTCAGAGTAGTGTTCCACCCATCTCTCCATCTGCTTGTTCTTTTCTGTGATCATCACCCCAGTGGAGGATTTGAGGGGGGCCGTCTTGCTCTGAGCCGGACCAAGTACTTTCTTGATGCCATCGTACATGCCACGAATGTTCCCTGTTATGGCAGCGGTTTGAATGTCTTGGCTGAGCTGAGTCCAGTACTCATTGGCACAGCGCCGAGCAGTCTGCTGAACTTTGCTTCTCGCAGCCCTGAGAATCTGGAGATTCTTCTCATTTGGGTACTTCTTGTACTCAGCAAGTGCTGAGCGCTTGGCTTCAATGACGGGGGTCATCTCGGTCAACTTGGCATCAAACCAGTCCTGTGACTTCGAGGTCTTCCTCCCAAAGGTAGCCAAGGCTGTGCGGTGGATGGTGTTTCGCAGCTCTTCCCACTTCTGCTTTGCAGATTCTCCTTCTTGTGGTACACCAAGTTCCTTCTCAAAGGTGGAGGCAAACTGCTCAACAAGTTCTGGTTGAGCCATCTTGCTGGTGTCAATCCATGCCTTTCCAGGCTGTCTAGCATGATGGAATTTCTTCAGCTGCAGCTTGACCTTGCAACACACCAATGAATGGTCTGTGTCGCAATCTGCACTCTGGAACGAACGGGTGATTAGCACATTCTTCAGTGAGGTGCGTCTGGTCAGGATCAAGTCCAGCTGGTGCCAGTGCTTTGAGCGCGGATGTTGCCAGGAAACCTTGTGTTGGGGCTTGGTCTTGAAGAACGAGTTTGTGATGCACAGATCGTGATATGTGCAGAACTCGAGCAGCCGCTGTCCGTTGTCATTCATTCTTCCCACGCCAAAAGGTCCAAGACAGGAGGGCCAGGAGTCGTGGTCAGCACCCACTCTGGCATTGAAGTCTCCAAGGAGAATGAGTTGTTCAGAGTTGGGGATGGTCCTGACAGTTGTTGCGAGATTCTCGTAGAACTCGTCTTTTGCCTCTGGTGTGGCTGTCAGTGTTGGGGCATACACACTGACGAGGGTGACTGGGCCTTGAGTGGTGTTCAGGCGGAGGGTAAGGAGTCATGCAGAGCCAGTGCTGCCCGGTTCCACCATCTTCAGCAAGGTGTTCTTCACTGCGAAGCCCATGCCTTGTTCCCTGTGTTCGTCACTGCCCTTTCCCTGCCAGTAGAACGTGTAGTCCTTCTCTCTTAGTGTGCCTGCGTCAGCCAACCGTGTTTCCTGGAGAGTGGCAATAACCACTCCCAGTCTCTTCAGCTCATTATTGATGACAGCAGTCTTCCTGGTGTCGTTGATGTCCTTGAGGTTAGCAGCGAGTCCTGTCATCATAGTGCGTACGTTCCAAGTTCCCAGTTTTAGAGTTGGTCTCTTTTGTTTTATTGTCTTGCCTGGTGCGAAGGTTCTCAGCCTGCTGTTCGGACTTCTCCTCATCCCCATGCACCCAATGAGGAAAGCAAGCTGTGGCGGGACAACATCTTATTGGCTGGGAGCTGCCCAGCTTGAGGCGGGCGGTAGCTGTCCAGTGAGATCCGATGATCCCTCCCACCGTCGGGAACAACCCCTGGCGCCGCGCTCTACGCCAATTGAGCGGTGGCTTATAACCGGTAACTGTCATTCCCCGTGTTTTTTCTACGCCAAAGGCGAAGCTGGAGTGTCCTCTCCAGTGATCCGGTGTTCTACCTTCCAGCGTTGGCGTTGGTAGGATTCAAGCCTGGGCAGGAAGATATGGAGGACAAGATGTTGCCCATGCAGCATGTCCCCCCTCTCCACGTCACTGATGAATCCAAAGGAACAGCAGGGCTGCTACAGTTTGGCACCAGCGCCGTTGCAGGAGCTGCCAGAATGATGTTGAGCACAACATAGAACTGCCTTAGGGGCTCCGACTCCGGATTTTTCCTCAGGGTTGACTCCCGAAGCCTTTCCCGTGACCGGGTATGCCGCAAGGCAGCGGAGGTTTGAAATCAGGGTTTACCTTCCCCTAGGTGGGCTACCTTCCCAGGTTGACGAGCCAACACGACCACAACCCGAAGCATCTGGTTTTAAGGCGCCAGAGATCCACCCTCGCCCCTTCTCCTATTAGTAAAAGCAGTTCCGCCGGGCTTAGAGACTAAACCACACGGGCAGGCTAGGAGTTGGACTTAGTTGTCAGAGGCTTTTCGAGACGCACGCCATAAGGAGCATTTTATGAGCACTGGGAGCTTAACCCCAGTGCCGCTCCTGGCTATGACAACCTTGGAACCTTGGAACCGAAAATAAACATAACCCTAAGTAAAATGTTACTTTTCAATATTTTGTTGAAAATCCTTTGCAGGCAATGACTGCCTGAAGTCTGGAACCCATGGACATCACCAGACGCTGGGTTTCCTCCTTTGTGATGCTTTGCCAGGCCTTTACTGCAGCTGTCTTCAGTTGTTGCTTGTTTGTGGGTCTTTCTGCCTTAAGTTTTGTCTTGAGCAAGTGAAATGCATGCTCGATTGGGTTGAGATCTGGTGATTGATTCGGCCATTGCAGAATATTCCACTTCATTGCTTTAAAAAACTCCTGGGTTGCTTTTGCAGTATGTTTTGGATCATTGGTGAAGCGCCGTCCAATCAACTTTGCTGCATTTGGCTGAATCTGAGCAGAAAGTATATCCCTATACACTTCAGAATTCATCTGGCTGCTTCTGTCTATTGTCACATCATCAATAAACACAAGTGACCCAGTGCCATTGGAAGCCATGCATGCCCATGGCATCACACTGCCTCCACCATGTTTTACAGAAGATGTAGTGCTTTGGATCATGAGCTGTTCCAGTTCTTCTCCAAACTTTCTTCTTCCCATCATTCTGGTACAGGTTGATGTTAGTCTCATCTGTCCAAAGAATGCTGTTCCAGAACTGGGCTGGCTTCTTCAGGTGTTTTTTGGCAAAGTCAATTCTGGCCTTTCTATTTTTGAGGCTGATTCATGGTTTGCACCTTGTGGTGAATCCTTTGTATTTACTCTCATGAAGTCTTCTCTTTATGGTAGACTTAGATACTGATACACCTACTTCATGGAGAGTGTTCTTCACTTGAGTGGATGTTGTGAAGGGGTTGTTCTTCACCATGGAAAGGATTCTGTGATCATCCACCACTGTTGTCTTCCGTGGACGTCCAGGCCTTTTTGAGTTCCCAAGCTCACCAGTGCACTCTTTTTTTTTCTCAGAATGTACCAAACTGTTGATTTGGCCACTCCTAACTTTTCTGCTATCTCTATGATGGATTTCTTCTTCTTTTTTTCAGCCTTAGGATGGTCTGTTTCACCTCCATTGAGAACTCCTTTGACTGCATGTTGTGTGTTCACAGCAACAGCTTCCAAATGCAAACGCCACACCTGGAATCAACTCCAGACCTTTTAACTGCTTAATTGATGACAGGTTAACGAGGGAAGAGCTCATGCAGCCTTGTTATTTTTTTTTGCAGCCTTCTGAGTCAATTGTCCAATTACTTTTGGTCCCTTGAAAAAGAGGCGGCTACGTATTAAAGAGCTGTAATTCCTAAACCCTTGCTCCAATTTGGATGTGAATACTCTCAAATTACACCTGAGAGTCTGCACTTTAAGCCCATATTGATTATATAATTGTATCCTGAATATATTTTTGTAAACAGCTAAAATAACAAAACTTGTGTCACTGTCCAAATATTTTTGGGCCTAACTGTACGGTCAGATGAAACCAAAATAGAACTTTTTGGTAAAAACTCAACTTGTCGTGTTTGGAGGAGAAAGACCACCATACCTACTGTGAAGCATGGGGTGGAAACATCAACTTGGGGGCTTGTTTTTCTGCAAAGGGACCAGGACGACTGATCCGTGTAAGGAAAGAATGAATGGGGCCATGTATCGTGAGATTTTTGAGTGAAAACCTCCTTCCACCAGCAAGGGCATTGAAGATGAAACATGGCTGGGTCTTTCAGCATGACAATGATCCCAAACACACCGCCCGGGCAACGAAAGAGTGGCTTCGTAAGAAGCATTTCAAGATCCCGGAGTGGCCTAGCCAGTCCCCAGATCTCAACCCCATAGAAAATCTTTAGAGGGAGTTGAAAGTCTGTGTTGCCCAGCGACAGCCCCAAAACATCACTGCTCTAGAGGAGATCTGCATGGAGGAATGGGCCAAAATACCAGCAACAGTGTGTGAAAACCTTGTGAAAACTTACAGAAAACGTTTGACCTCTGTCATTGCCAACAAAGGGTATATAACAAAGTATTGAGATGAACTTTTGTTATTGACCAAATACTTATTTTACCGAGGAATTTACCAATTAATTCATTAAAAATCCTTCAGTGTGATTTTCTGGATTTTTTTTTTCTTATTTTGTCTCTCATAGTTGAGGAATACCTATGATGAAAATTGGAGACCTCTCTCATCTTTTAAGTGGGAGAACTTGCACAATTGGTGGCTGACTAAATACTTTTTTACCCCACTGTAAATTACATTAAGAGCCAACTTGTGCTTCTGACCTGTTTTAATTTATTTATTATTTATTTTGCGTATATGTGACACCATCATGCACTTTTGAAGCTTTAATAATTTTTTTTCAAACAAAACTAAGAAACTTGGCAGTAATTTAAACCAAAGAAACAATGGGCTGCTATGGTTTCCAGTTAGCACAACTTAGCATTGTCATTTAGCGTTTTACAATTAGGCATGGTGTTAATGTTACTTACCTCCTATTAAAAGAAGGTTAACGAACTATCCTGTCTAATGCATCATGATGGGAAAGCACCCCCACATCCCTGGCAAACAGGAGTAGCAGCTATCTGAATTGGTAGTTTGGGGTTAGCATTAGCAACCACCAGACTGAAGCCTAGCTACCCATCACACATCTGTTCCACTGTGTGCAGTCGCACTTGTCGTGCGTTGACAAGTAGTGGTGAGGAGCTTTACTGAATAAATGGGAGTACGTATGTGCATTTTAAATCACAATATAAACGATAGAGTATTCTATGATACGATTGACGTTTTTATATCGTCATCTGATATATATCGTCATATCACACAGCTCTAGCTAATATCATGATGATACACTTGCAGGATTTTGTATGTCAGCTCTGCTTTTTTGCACTCTATTATGAGTAATTATTCTTTTGTATAGTTTTTGTACAGTACAAAAAACATTTTCATATACAGGAATGAAACTTTTCCGCAGATCCGTGGAATTCCGCGGATTTGATCATGTCTAGGGTCATTCTCGTGAATCGTCTAAATTTGAGGAGAAAATTTTTTTGGGGGAGGGTGAGGTATGCTATGACCGGCGAGTCGTATTTTCGATCGGCTGCTAAAATCCACCGCGCAGAACGCGCTACCCAGCGAGATCAGTAATGTAATGTAACAAGGCCACTGATTGGCTGATACTTATTGAAGCAACCAATTGGCGATTTTGTTAGATTTCCTTTGTCATATCCAGCAAGTGCCTACAGGCATGAAAAGGAAGAAAAAAGGAAAGAGAAGGAAATGAAACAGAAAGAACTCAATCTTCAACATGATTCTGTGGCAAACAAGGCAGCCATGAAAAAGAACAGAGAAGCTGCTGCTAAGCAGGCACTGCTTGCCCACAGAAAATCAGAGAAGAGGAAGGCTGCAGAACGGCTCCAGGCTTTGGTAGCCAAGAAGAAGAAATTGCACAGTTAGATGGGAAGAATACATTGACTTGTACATAAGTTCATAGAGTAGTAGCACAGACATGTAAATATGGAAGTGACATTTTCTATTTCTCAATCAAGTGTGACACTGAATCAAAACAGTATTGAACATGATTACACATGTGATGCAGCAGCAGATTAAAAAGGTAAACTATAAATGCATTTGTACTTACTTCTAAATTTAAATATGAGACCACATTTGAGCATTCTAAAACACTAGATTTCGTTAGCTTCTGGGGGGCGTTGACCCCCTAGACCCCCCACCAAGGCTTTGCCTTGGATCAGGCTTGGGGGCCTGCATCCCCCAAGACCCCCGGCTTAGTTTCCTCTTTTTTCCTCAAACCCCATTCTCATCCCTGCATATACAGATATCACAGTAATATTAAGTTAAGTTATTCCCATGCCAATGACGTTTGGCATAGGATGGCACCTGGGCGCATGCGCATGCGCATGCGCACGCAGCGACCGGCAGCTTGATGATATAGTGCGTGTGTGTGTGTGTGTGTTTTTTGTACTTTTTTACGTTTTTAGAAAATCCTCTGTGTCGTTTCTGCCCTGGAGCGTTTGTGGAATATATGGCGAAGAGCTCCCTGGTATCCACAACATGAATTTCCTCTCCTCTCTCGCACTGCTGCTATCTGTGCTGTGGCTCTTTGTCTCTGAGGTAAACGCGTTCGGCTCCATGGCGAGCAGAATAGCGGGCAGAATACAATATTCCAGGGACGTGTTGCTGCGCTTTAACACAGCTGGTGCAGAATCTCTGATTGCGCCCAAATTTCAGCTGCCGGACTTTATTTTGAGAGACGGACACAGCGGTGAAAAAAGTAGCGGCAGGAGGAAGCGTGGAAGACGTGGAGGTGTGAAATTGCGCCTTAGGAGACGTCAGTTTGGTAACATTCCTCTTCCTTCGATCATTTTTGGGAATGCACAGTCTGTGAGAAACAAGGTGGAGGAAATTCAAGGCAACGTACGTTACCAGAAGGATTTTAAGAACTGCTGCGTCATGGCTTTCACTGAATCTTGGCTTACTGCGCATGATCGGGATGCAGACCTGTGGATTGACGGCTTTGGAGCTCCGCTGCGCTCGGATCGGCAGGAAGAGGTAACTGGGAAGCGTCAGGGGGGGCGGCGTATGTTTATACATTAATAAGCAGTACTGCACATCTGTCACGGTCAGAGAGCGCATCTGTACACCCCATGTGGAGCTGCTGTCTGTGTCACTACGCCCCTTTTATTTGCCTCGAGAGTTTCCCCAACTTTTCATCACAGTTGTGTACATTCATCCGAGGGCAGACGCTGACTCCGCCTCCAGCACCATCTCTGATGTGGTGCAGCGACTGCAGTCAATTTCTCCAGAGGCGCCAAACTTCATTCTTGGGGATTTTAACCATGTTTCTTTAAAGAAGACACTTTAAAAAACTTTCATCAGTATGTCTCCTGCCCAACCAGGCGAAAAAAAGACATTGGACCAGTGCTATGGATCCATAGAGAGGGCCTATAAATCACCTCCCCTTCCTCCTTTAGGATCCTCAGATCACAACTGTGTTCATTTGCTGCCCACATATAAAACTGCTCTCAGAAGAGGGCAAGGTGGATATGAGAGACATTGATGTGTGGACAGAGGGATTCAGAGCACAGCCTCCAGGAATGCTTTGACTGTACAGACTGGAAGATGTTCATAATGGCCTGCGGGGATGATTTGGACTCTCTGGCTGAGCTCACATGCTCATACATGGCTTACTGTCAAAATAAGTTTGTTCCACGTAAATGTGTCAAAATATACCCCAACAACAAACCATGGGTAACTAAATCAGTTAAATCCTGCTTACAGAGGAAAGCTCTTGCCTTTAAACAGGGGTCTGTTTCTGAGCTACAGGTTGCCACCAAGGAGCTGAAGTCTGAAATTTTAAGAGCAAAACAGAATTATAAATCAGAGTTGGAAAGCAAGATGGCAGCAAATAAACTTGGTTCGGCCTGGGCCAGTATGAAAACTATTGCAGGCCTTCAGAGCACCAGAGCGCAGTAATCGTGTGTTTTTAGATGGTTTTAGTTCAGACACAGAGCTGGCTAATGCTCTTAATTGTTTTTATGGTCGTTTTTGACTCCTTTGATTTTAGCACAGAAATCCAAGATTTGAAACAGAAACTCAAAGACAATCAGCACTTTAATATTGAGATGCAGGATGTTAAAAGGGGAGTTCCGCGCTGTAAAAGTGAACAAAAGTCAGGGCCCTGATAATACATGTGGTCGCCTGGTAAAGTTCCTGTGCACATGAACTGAGTCCTATATTTCATTATATTTTCAATAAGTCCTTACAGACACAACATGTGCCTAAGATCTGGAAAGATGCCGTGGTTGTTCCCGTTCCAAAATCCAGCTGTCCTAAAACGGTAAACGACTTTAGACCAGTTGCTTTGACTTCAATTTTAATGAAAATTTTGAAAAACTGGTCAGATGTGAGGTCCTAAGGAAGACTGAACATGCATTGGATCCTCTGCAGTTTGCCTATAGGCCTCACAGAGGAGTGGAGGATGCCACTGTCACTCTGTATTGACATGCTTTTTAAACATCTGGATTTTAATGGGACACACGCCAGGCTTTTATTTGTGGACTTTTCTTCTGTCTTTAATACAATCCAACCTCATATTTTAGTTGAAAGGCTCCTGCAACAATTTGATTTAAGCAATAATCTGGTGGGTTGGATTCTGGATTTCTTAACCAACAGGACGCAGAGAGTAAGGGTCAATGGCACATTGTCTGACCTAAAGTGCTCTTCTACTGGCTCTCCTCAGGGGTGTGTGTTGTCACCACTACTCTTCATCCTGTACACAAACATGTGTCGGAGCAGACATGACAACAGACACATTATAAAGTATGCTGATGACTCACCAGGATGGTGAGAGTGGCCACGGCCCAGTAGTTGATGACTTTGTACACTGGTGTGAGGATTCCTACCTGCAGCTGAATACAACAAAAACGAAAGATATGATTATTGACTTTAGGAGGAAAACTCCCAGGCACAAAGTCACCATACTAAAAGGCCAGACCACCGAATGTGTACAATCGTACAAATATCTTGGGACGATTATTGATAGTGGATTGAACTTTGAGGTGAACTGTGAAAGGGTGTGCAAAAAGGGTCAGCAAAATTTGCATTGTTTGAGGAAACTTGCACGCTTCCAAATTGACCGAACCATAATGACTGTGTTCTATCGGGCTTTTATTGAATCTGTTTTATCCTTTTCTTTAATGTCATGGTTTGGTCAGATAAAACTGAAACAGAGGAAATCCTTGGATCAGGTAGTCAGATGGTCCAGTCGTTTGCTTGGTGAGTCACAGCTGAGCCTGACATCCCTGTACACCAGACAAGTACAGAGGATGGCCGACTCGATTTTAAATGATGACTCCCACCCTTTGCACTGCAACTTTCAGCTTCTTCCCTCCAGACGGAGGTTTGCTGTCCCAAAAAGTAGAACCCAGCGCTACAAAAACAGCTTTGTCCCTGCTGCTGTCAAAGAGTTGAACAAGCTATAAAATTATATTGTACATATTTTATATTTACCTATTTTGTAAGATGTGTGCCTGTGTTTGTGTCTATGTTGAATGTAATTAGTGGCTTGTAAACATGGATGTCACCAACTGCAAAACAAATCTACCTACGGGTACAAATAAAGTAACCTGAACCTGAACCTGAACCTATCACTGTTTCGAGACCTTAGGCCACACAGCTACTGTAGGTAGTGAAGGCTACAGTAGGGGGTCAGTCCTCTGGTAGCTCTGTGTGTTAACTTTCCTTTCCCCGTTCTGTTATGCTGAGCACCAAGCTAGAAGGTGGAAAGTACCATTTTTACCTGGTCTTTGGTATGACCCAGCCGGGATTTGAACCCTGGCCTCCCGGTTATGGGGGCGAATGCTCTACCAACTAGGGCCACCACTCCGGTGCAGTAATATTACAATCATGATAATGTCAGCACATGACACAACAGTCAATGTGTTGTCCATTCAGAGATGCTTTTCTGTATACCTCAGGTTGTAATGATGGTTGTTATTGGTGTAACTGTTGCCTTTAGTCCTGTTTGAGCCATTCTCATCTGAATTCTGGCATCAACAAGGTGTTTTGGGTCCAGACAAGTGGGGGGCGGTGCTTCACTGGATATTTTCCTCTTTTTCAGGACCATTCTCTGCAAAGCCTAGAGAGGTTTTGTTTGAAAATCTCAGTAGCTCAGCAGTTGCTGAGTACTCAGACCAACTCATCTGCACCACCAACCATGCCACAGTCAAAGTCACTAAAATCATCTTGCTTCCCTGTTCTGATGCTCAATTTGAACTTCAGAAAGGTCCATATGACCACGTATGCATGCCTAAATGCAGTGTCTCTCGTGATTGGTTCATTACGTAAGTGCATTGGCCAAGCAGTTAAACTGGTGTATCTACCAAAGTGGCTGGAGAGTTAAAATAATACTTTTTTGGTCATGTTCACAGTAAAGCGGTCTGTGAATAAAGAGCAACACAGTTTTTATGCATCCTTTATTATTCATAAATCCCATTAAACACATTATCCACAATTTGTTTTTAAATGTTTGTTCTTCAGCAGCAATAATTCTGCCATTTATTCAAATCAGCTACTTTCTTGTGGTGCCCATTCATTCATAAATTGCCATATTTCTAATCTGTGTGTATATAGAGCAAAGGAAAAATACCACCTCTAAATCCTGCTGTCTGGTAAAAGTACTTATGGACAAAACTTGGTTAAGTATGTACAGGTGCATGTAAAACAGTGGTCCCCAACCTTTTTAGCCTCACGACCTGATACCACATAATTTTTGTGTGTGTGTGTGTGTGTGTGTCCATCATCTATCGCTTATCTGGGGGTCCAGGTCATGGTGACAGCAGTCTTAGCAGAGAAGCCCAGACTTCCCTCTCCCCGGCCACCTCCTCCAGCTCTTCAGAGCAGATACCAAATGTTCCCAGGCCAACTGCAGGACATAGTCTCTCCAATGTCTCCTGGGTCTGCCCCAGGGTCTTCTCCCAATGTGACGTTCCCGAAACAATACACGTGGGAGAAGTCTACTAACTACTACTACTACTAACTAACCTGCACTTATATAGCGCTTTTCTAGTCACAAAGACCACTTAAAGCGCTTTCACTAATACTAACCCTCTATTCTAAGGGCCTATAGGAAAACAGATATCTAGGGACAATTTAGAACGAGCCAATTAACCTAACATGCCATGTCCTTTGGATTGTGGGAGGAAACCGGAGCCCCCGGAGTAAACCCACGCAGCACAGCGAGAACATGCAAACTCCACACAGAAAGGTTCCAACCCCTGCCAACCTGGGGATTCGAACCAGGAACCTTCTAGCTGTAAGGCAACAGTGCTAACCACTGCTCCACCGTGCTTTCCAGGAGACATCCTGATCAGGGTTTACCGTCAAGTCCCCCCATAACCAACTCGCCCCACAACAATCTTGCCCAAACTCGCCCCATCAAGTAACAGCCTGTGGTGCGGCACAGCAAACAAGCCTAACTCAGCAGCCTCATTTTCAGTTGTTTGTTGAAATCTCTGAATATCAGATTTAATTTTTTTTCTGCAAGGGAGGAGGTTTTTTTTTTTTTTCAGTGTTACAGTTTTAATAAAAATATATATTTTCAACCCATCTTTTTTTAACCAAACTTTTAATTTCGTTGAAATTAAAACATGTGACCGGCTATTGTGGGTCTCAGACTTTTTGTTTTAAACATATTACTTTCTTCAGAAATGATCCGAATTAAATTCTCTTGTAATTATGAGTAATGCTCTGTGAAATTGCTGTTTAGCTCTCCCCCATTGTCTTTTTTTTTTTTTTTTTTTTTTTACCTTTATCAGTGTTGTTCTGATAGATATGCCAAAATGTCAGAACACCGGAGGAGGTGGATCCAATCAGCTGATCGCTCGAAGCCAGAGCTCAATTGGTTTCCATGATAAATCACACTTTGCTGTTGGCTGTGCCTCCTGACAAAAGCACACTCCGTGCATTATCTTGATTTGTTTTTTTGTTTTTTTTTACTTTATTGATATTTTTTTTTTTTTAATCGCCATCAGTTAGCGTGCCTTTGAGCCAGGTTGTGTCGGGCCACTGCTTCTTCCGGCATGTTCTGTGTTGGCTACACTGGTGTTGTTTATCAGACCCTGGTCCCCACTGATGCTCCGCCCATCCGGGCCGAGTTTGTTGTGGGGCGAGTTGGCCATGGAGCGAGCTGGTTAGAGGGTGGCTGTAACTGGCTGGGGCGAGTTGGTTATGGGGGGACTTGACCGGGTACCCTGATCAGATGCCCAAACCTCCTCAGCTGGCTAATTTTGACGTGGAGGAGTAGTGGCTCTACACTGAGCCTCTCCCCAATAACTGAGCTCCTCTCCCTGTCTCTAAGGTGAGTCCAGCTATTGTGTGAGGAAAGCCCATTTTAGCTGCTTGTATCAGTGACCTCATTCTTTTGGTCATTACCCAAAGTTCATGACCATAGGTGAGGGCAGGAATGTAGACTGACCGGTAAATCGGCAGCTGTGCTTTGACGCTCAGCTCTCTCTTCACCACGACCGACCGCTACAACATCCACATCACTGCAGATGCTGCTCCAATCCATCTGTTAGTCTCCCACTCCATTCTCCCTTCACTCATGAATAAAATCCCAAGATATTTAAACCTTCTGCACTTGGGGCAGGAGCTCATCTTCGCCTGATTTCTATGTTTTCTTGGCAGACCAGACCAGTCAAAATTAGTCAAAAGTCAACAGTGAGCCGAAATTGATTTGGTCCATAAACATGATATAAAAGATGTACATTTGCTTTGCAATTGCTTCATCTGTAAATACACCACTCTGATTCTAACTTAATACACTTACACCATTATCATATCATTTTCAAATACCACATTGTAATAGGGTTTGGTGTCAGATACAGTGTTGCTGCTGTTGTTTGTTTTGTGAGCATGGGTGCGCTGGCGACAGTTTAGGCTGGAAATTGACATATTTGATAGAGACGCGCGTTTGTATGTATAGTATACTCTCATATGTGAGTATATATACAGTTGTAAAGAGTGCATGTTTGCCAGTCCCTAAAAGCTCCGCCCTCTTTGAAACATGAAGGAGAGGGAGAGGGTGAGAGGGCAACTGGCATGACGCCCGCTGGCACTGTGCCCAAACACCTCCGGCTGCTGTGGAGTGCCGTGTCACCGGCCAGGCTCTCCCTGCCAGAAGGGCTTTCCCCAAGAAACACTCTGAGCACACACACACACACACACACACACACACACACACACACACACACCAAAAAACCCTCCCAAAACCTTGCACACGCATGCCTTATTCATTCATGCTGTCCATGTGTTTGGTGTCAACATTTTGATAAAAGCTCTACAAAGCAAACGGTATATCCTGTGCTAATGGTCTGACTCAGCATGCTTGTGTATTTTATTTTATTTTTACCGAATGACCTGTGGTTCAGCTGGTGTAAATGTAAACTTCATAGATAGCATCTCTTCCTGTCGTGTGCAAGAAAACGTATAAAAGATATAAAATTTGTATTTTTTTCAGCTTTATATTATCATCTCTCACACACAGGGCTGAAAGTAGGCCGGTGTGGTTTGGTACTCGGTACCATTAAAAGATTCCGTGGCGGTACCCAGTACTGCAAAGAAGAGAGAGCAGCTCCAGCCAAAACCCACACTAAAATCCAACGTTATTCCGTCTTAAACAACAATTACCTTATTCTTATTTATTGCTACCAAACGGTTGTGATTTTTCCCCCCAAACCTTCCCCACTGTGTTTTGATGCATGTTGGAAGCAACCCAGCTGTCTGTCATTACCGCAAGTTAATGTGAGCACCTTTTTCTGAGGAAACTCTATCAGTTTTGTTTTAAATGGTTGCATTCTTGTTCAGTTTTTACATCTACATTTAGGAATATTTTCTTGTTGAAATAAAGAGGTTCAAACAGTGTTTTTTTTTATTTTCAGTGTTACAGTTTTAATAAAAATATATATTT
Organism: Pholidichthys leucotaenia; assembly: GCA_020510985.1. Classification (NCBI taxonomy): domain Eukaryota; kingdom Metazoa; phylum Chordata; class Actinopteri; order Cichliformes; family Pholidichthyidae; genus Pholidichthys; species Pholidichthys leucotaenia. Next base: position 244,264,324 of record CM035843.1, on the reverse strand, counting down.
TCAACCCATTTATTTTAACCATCCATCCATCCATCTTCTTCTCCTTAATCCTTTTTCGGGGGGGTGGGGGTGGAGCCTAGCCTGGCATCTTTGGGCAAGAGGCATGGTACACCCTGGACAGATCGCCAACACAGAGAGACAGACAACCATTCACTCTCACAGTCATACCTAAGGACAATTTAGAATCCCCAGTTTGATGCCAGTTAACCTAACTTGCATGTTTTTGGCATGTGGGAGGAAACCGGAGAAATCCCGGCATAAACCCATGCAGACACGGGGAGAACATGCAAACTCCACACAGATCACTGTTGGTCGGGGGCTGGGATCGAACCCAGGATCCCCCGGCCAAGGGTGAGTTGCTGTGCTGCCACAGTGCTAACCACTCCGCCACATATTAAAAGTATTTTCCAGCTGTTGTGGGTCTCAGACTTTTTGTTTTAAACATATTACTTTCTTCAGGAATGATCTGAAGTAAATGTGCTGCAGCCTCTTGTAATTAATTAAATCGTCTTTTTTTAACCCCCCCCAACACACACACCACCCTAAATTATTTAAACTACTATATTGGGGGTAATTCAGTATAAACTCAGTCTTTATTTTGTGTATTTTTATTTTGACAAAGGAGTGGGGTGAAAGGGTGGTCAGTGATGAACAGGTGACCAATCAGGAGCTTTACACTGAGAAACCCCAGCATGGCGCTCTGAACTGTGGGTAATTCAGTTAGGGAAAGGGGTCATTTAAGGGCTCAAAAAGTCAGTGAGTGATCAGTTAGCCACTTCCTGATTTCAGATTGGGACAACCCTAAACCCTCAGTCACTTATTGTGAATGCGCATGAAGTCAACGAGTCTGCGAGGGAGGAGAATGCGATTCGGTCCTGCTTATAAAGACCAGCTGAGCAATTAGTCAGGGGGCTGTGATGTCATGTGAGCGGTCTGCCACTCTGTTCCTATTGCCAGGGAGCATTTGTAAAATACTCCCTTTGAGTGTCTTTGTTTGCGTGGTTCAGATACTTTGTTTTTTTTTTAAACTGGCATCTTTGTGTGTTGACCAGGTGGCACTCATGTGCCTTCAGTTTTTTGTTTTTTTTTTATTCTTCCCAGGCATACTCGGGCAATTAAAAACTTGTTATATTCCATTATCCACTGTCCTTTGTTTAAGTCATCACTCAAATCATGTCTTGTTTCTTCCAGTTTGAGAGACTGGGCCAAGGTTCTGAAGCTAATGCATTAGCTGGCCTCCCCGCTCATCCATGTTTGCAGATAAGACAACTATGCTGGCCAATAATAGAGCAGCAGCACATATCAAGGCTGGGCTTACCTTTTCTTGACTTACAGGAAGAAACCTGGAAGAGTTAAAATGACTAGAAAGGCTGTGTGTTTTTTAAGCGAAGTGAGCGTTTGATATTTTTTCGATAATTGTGACCAATAGGTGCATTTCAGAAGGTTAAAACCTAGAAAAACACAATTTTTCAGTGATTAGGATTTTTTTTTTTTAAATATGCAATTTGTCAAGTGGTGGCCCCATTTTTACATATCACTGTAAATATAAAGAAGGTTAATGGTTGGACCTTAACCGTTAAAGCTGATCTTTTGCTACACACTGTAAATATTTCTTTCTACCAGATACAGTTATTAAAGTACAATATACGTATTTTGTTCCGGGATTTGTGAAGCAGAGGAGAGAAGTAAACAATATGAAATGATGCAAGAATTTTAAACTACATTCACCCATACACGCACGCACACACAAACACACACACACACACACACTCCATGCCATCTCTTCTATGTTGCATAATTCAAAAAACCTTTTTCCAGTTAGCTTTATTTGGTTTCTTTATAAGCAAATCATTTGTCAATCCACCTCTGCCAAGAACATGCATTTGTAGTGCAAACTATTAGGACCAGATGAGTTTCATAACTTTTTATGCAGGATTTCTGTCACGCATATTGAAAATCTGGTTACTATACTGTATTTGGATGGATACTCATACTGTGACATATCTGTTGCTGCTGTTAGAAAATACAGTGGGCCAAAAAAGTATTTAGTCAGCCACCAATTGTGCAAGTTCTCCCACTTAAAAGATGACAGAGGTCTCCAATTTTCATCATAGGTATACCTCAATCCTGAGAGACAAAATGAGGAAAAAAAATCCAGAAAATCAATCGAAGGATTTTTAATGAATTAATTGGTAAATTCCTCAGTAAATAAGTATTTGGTCAATAACAAAAGTTCATCTCAGTACTTTGTTATTTACCTTGTTGGCAATGACAGAGGTTCAAACGTTTTCTGTAAGTCTTCACAAGGTTTTCACACACTGTTGCTTGTATTTTGGCCCATTCCTCCATGCAGATCTCCTCTAGAGCAGCGATGTTTTGGGGCTGTCGCTGGGCAACATGGACTTTCAACTCCCTCCAAAGATTTTCTGTGGGGTTGAGATCTGGAGACTGGCTAGGCCACTCCAGGACCTTGAAATGCTTCTAACGAAGCCACTCCTTCGTTGCTCGTGCGGTGTGTTTGGGATCATTGTCATGCTGAAAGACCCAGCCACGTTTCATCTTCAATGCCCTTGCTGATGGAAGGAGGTTTTCACTCAAAATCTCAGGATACATGGCCCCATTCATTCTTTCCTTTACACGGATCAGCCGTCCTGGTCCCTTTGCAGAAAAACAGTCCCAAAGCATGATGTTTCCACCCCCATGCTTCACAGTAGGTATGGTGTTCTTTCTCCTCCAAACACGACAAGTTGAGTTTTTACAATAAAGTTCTATTTTGGTTTCATCTGACCATATGACATTCTCCCAATCCTCTTCTGGATCATCCAAATGCTCTCTAGCAAACTTCAGACGGGCTGGACATGTACTGGCTTAAGCAGGGGGACACGTCTCGGCACTGCCGGATTTGAGTCATGGCGGCGTAGTGTGTACTGATGGTAGCCTTTGTTACTTTGGTCCCAGCTCTCTGCAGGTCATTCACTAGGTCCCCCATGTGGTTCTGGGATTTTTGCTCACCGTTTTCGTGATCATTTTGACCCACGGGGTGAGATCTTGCATGGAGCCCCAGATCGAGGGAGATTATCAGTGGTCTTGTATGTCTTCCATTTTCTTATAATTGCTCCCACAGTTTGATTTCTTCACTCCAAGCTGCTTACCTATTGCAGATTCAGTCTTCCCAGCCCTGGTGCAGGTCTACAATTTTGTTTCTGATGTCCTTTGACAGCTCTTTGGTCTTGGCCATAGTGGAGTTTGGAGTCTGACTGTTTGAGGTGTGGACAGGTGTCTTTTATACTGGATAACAAGTTCAAACAGGTGCTATTAATACAGGTAACGAGTGGAGGACAGAGGAGCCTCTTAAAGAAGAAGTTACAGGTCTGTGAAAGCCAGAAATCTTGCTTGTTTGTAGGTGACCAAATACTTATTTTACTGAGGAATTTACCAATCAATTCATTAAAAATCCTTCAATGTGATTTTCTGTATTTTTTTTTTCTTATTTTGTCTCTCATAGTTGAGGTATACCTATGATGAAAATTGGAGACCTCTCTCATTTTTTAAGTGGGAGAACTTGCACAATTGGTGGCTGACTAAATACTTTTTTGCCCCACTGTACATTCCACACAGAAGAACACTATGGATGAGCATGTTCCTGTGGAATGAAGCCCTTCTACCTCTAGCTTAACAATCTGAATTTATAATAATTACTAGCATGAATTTTGTATTTTGTTCAGCAAACTTTCATAGGTAGGCAATTCTGTAATGGAGTAAAAGTATCTGTGAGTTGCTGAAAAAAGACAAGGAAGCTCAGTTTCCATTTTAGATTAATTAACACTTGTTTGAAAGCATTTATTGCCGTTACAGCTGTCTCCTCTCTGCTGCACTCATGGTGATAAATATCAGATTTCACCACAGGAAGTTTTCCCACTGTGTTTAATAGTGGACTTTATTTTTGGCAAAAACTTGTGGCTTTACATCCATACCCTAATTCAATATTCTGTACTTGAGACATGTTAGATAATGTTTTTTCAAGGGTTCTGTCAGGAGGTTAACGTACTGGATGTGTTTTGTTTAAGTTCAGTGATGCATTTTGGTGATCAACACTGACAAAAACACATTTTGCAAAGATTGTGTCCATAGGCTTTATTCACAAGGATTAGTGCCGAAGATCCAGTCTGGCAGGATCAAGCACAGACACTGATTTATTTATTTATTTATTTTTTTTGGGGGGGGGGGTGTCTTAAAAATGAGTATGAAAGTAGAAATTGTAATCAAAATCTTTTGTGGGTGGAAGTCTTTGACATATATTTTAGGGACCGCCCAGTTTGAAAGGTTGAGGAGGGGGATTGTTGGAGAAAAGCCACCTCAAACTGTTTTCTTTGCGCACTAGCACAGAAATAGAAGCAGAGGGGGGGACGCCCTGTTGATCTTTGCTTGTGGAGCCAGTTAATTTTCTAATTAGTCTTCACCAAATTGTAGCCATCATTAAAGGGAGGATGTGTGTTACCCAGATGTGCCTCTCTCTCACCCCGGAGCAACCAAGAGCGAGCGGGTGACATGAAGGCAGCATTGATTATAATGGACGGATATGGTGATGAGGATGATGACGCCATCATTCATCTTGTGTAACATGACATTAGACTCTGGTGTGGTTAGTGTTTACAGAGTGGCACACAGTGAATGACTTATTTTGACAGCTGATACAACCGCACATCGTTGTGTGATGACCACAGCAGAAGACGAGTAAAAATGAGTCTTTAATGAGCAGAGCGAAGGGAGATGAGAAGGGAAACTGCGACTTAAAGTAAAAACTCATTTTATATTTAAGACTTAGATTTACAAAAGTTTAATAAAAACTGGATAGAAGAGAAGGACGGTGGCTAAACTGTCATCTCTGCTGGAGTCCGAGTTCCACCCTATGCAGGACATACTGGATGCACTGAGGAGCTCATTTAGCAGCAGACTACATCATCCCAGGTGCACAACCGAGAGGTTTCGTAGGTCCTTCCTACCAACGGCTGTCAGACTGTACAACCTAAGCAGGGCTGCTCGCAGAGATAGCAAAAAGACGTAACAAACTAATAGTTTTTTTGAATGCAAAAGATGCAATAGACTTACACAATGGTCCTCTCCGGCATACAACTAGGAACATACCGGTCGCTATGGAGGGTGAGAATATGTATGGGCACATAATCATACCATGTAGGATAACTAAGTAGACGGTTATGCTGTTTCATCCCACCTAGCAACAATGCTCTGCACTGTGTGTGTTTATATATTTACATATTTATTCCATCTAGCTACAATGCTCAGCACTGGGTGTGTTTATATTTATATATCTATATATTTATTCCATCTAGCTACAATGCTCCGCACTGTGTTTTTATATATCTACATATTATTCCATCTAGCTACATTGCTCCGCACTGTGTGTGTTTGTATACTTGCATATTTATTCCACCTAGCTGCAATGCTCCGTACTGTGGGTGTTTATATATTTACATATTTATTCCATCTAGCTACAATGCTCTGCACTGTGTGTTCATATATTCATATATTTATTCCATCCAGCTACAATGCTCTGCACTGTGTGTCTGTGTGTGTGTGTATATATATATTTTATAGTAATATGTACATATGTATATTAGCTGCTCTTGCTTGCTTGTTTTTTTTTTTTTTTTTCTTGCCTTCTGATTGTTGCTCTGAGTGTTGCTATCCCTGTGCTGTTGCAATCCTGGAATTTCCCCGTTGTGGGACTAATAAAGGCTTATCTTATCTTATCTTATCTTATCTTATCTTATATTCCACATTGTGAAGGTGCTCATTTACTTGAATACAATTGTTTCCTGCTAAATTTGTTTTAAAGCTAACATTACAGAGGGTGAGCCAAGAACTATTTACTAGGGCTGCACTTGAATGTCATCAGCAACATCTGCCTTGTCAACACTATAGCCCCAGAAGGATTTCAAATAAGCATTTCAAATCAGAACCCTGGATGTATCCACAAAACAAACAAAAAAAAACCCTGCAAGCGCCATAAAAGGAAGATTCTTTGGACTTTCTGAGGGTATCTCTGAAGCCTGTCAGTATTTTAATATTCATATTGATACATTCTGTATGTGTGGGGGCAGGTGCAAAACTATAGTTTTATCCTGAAGTTCTTTTTTTTAAAAGCAGAAATTAGAAATTTCCTCCTTGTGGGCCTGTCATTGAAGTCAAACTCGCATGGTGTTTTTCTGGTGGTAGATGCATGTTCTTTGAAATCAACTTCCTGTAGATCCCATGATGATGTTTTAAGATTGTTGGAGACTGGTTTAATCACCTTGCTTTAACTCTTTGTGGCTCAACTTGCTCGGACATCAATAGGTTGTGTTGACAGCAGTTGTTTGAAATGTTCTGTACATGTTGACATTCTGGACAGTGGAATGGCTGATTTCCTCCGCCAAGGAGGTAATGTGATCAGGGCAGTTTGTCTGTTTGTTAGCAGGATTACACAAAAACTACTGGACGGATTTAGTTGAAATTTTCACCAAAGGAGGCGCTTGGGCTACGGATGAACCCATTAGATTTTGGAGGTGATCCATGAGCCCCTAGCTCCTTCAGGGTCCCAATTTGCAATGTATGGAGGGACGGACAGACAGAGGGAGGTATGGGTGGACAGTCAGACAAAAGGAGGAAGGGAGGGAGGGACAGAGCCTTGGCAGAGGTATGCACTTTCTGAGTGCCCTGTAGTTTGAAATTGTTTTTTAATTTCTTCTCAGACTTGTATGCATCTTTCTGAAGGCTTCAGAAAGCTCTTTGGAACTCACCATGGTGATACCACAGTCCAGAGCAAACTAAACTCAATGAACGAGGCTTAAAAAAAACAGGCTCCACCAAAACACCACGGTAATGATGTTCTAATCATTTTCACCTAACTAGTGCATGAATATTAATTACAGAATAATTGAAAATGAATGGGACATCCAATATTAGCCACTGTTTAAGAACCACCTGTTTATTTTTTTATCAGTTGTGTTTATGAGTTGTCACTCGTTTGTGTGATCTTTTACAGTGGGGCAAAAAAGTATTTAGTCAGCCACCAATTGTGCAAGTTCTCCCACTTAAAAGATGAGAGAGGTCTCCAATTTTCATCATAGGTATACCTCAACTATGAGAGACAAAATGAGAAAAAAAAAATCCAGAAAATCACATTGAAGGATTTTTAATGAATTAATTGGTAAATTCCTCGGTAAAATAAGTATTTGGTCACCTACAAACAAGCAAGATTTCTGGCTCTCACAGACCTGTAACTTCTTCTTTAAGAGGCTCCTCTGTTCTCCACTCGTTACCTGTATTAATGGCACCTGTTTGAACTCGTTATCAGTTTAAAAGACACCTGTCCACAACCTCAAACAGTCAGACTCCAAACTCCACTATGGCCAAGACCAAAGAGCTGTCAAAGGACACCAGAAACAAAATTGTAGACCTGCACCAGGCTGGGAAGACTGAATCTGCAATAGGTAAGCAGCTTGGTGTGAAGAAATCAACTGTGGGAGCAATTATTAGAAAATGGAAGACATACAAGACCACTGATAATCTCCCTCGATCTGGGGCTCCACGCAAGATCTCACCCCGTGGGGTCAAAATGATCACGAGAACGGTGAGCAAAAATCCCAGAACCACACGGGGGGACCTAGTGAATGACCTGCAGAGAGCTGGGACCAAAGTAACAAAGGCTACATCAGAAACACACTACGCCGCCAGGGACTCAAATCCTGCAGTACCAGACGTGTCCCCCTGCTTAAGCCAGTACATGTCCAGGCCCATCTGAAGTTTGCTAGAGAGCATTTGGATGATCCAGAAGAGGATTGGGAGAATGTCACATGGTCAGATGAAACCAAAATAGAACTTTTTGGTAAAAAACTCAACTTGTCGTGTTTGGAGGAGAAAGAACACCATACCTACTGTGAAGCATGGGGGTGGAAACATCATACTTTGGGGCTGTTTTTCTGCAAAGGGACCAGGACGACCGATCCGTGTAAAGGAAAGAATGAATGGGGCCATGTATTGCGAGATTTTGAGTGAAAACCTCTTTCCACCAGCAAGGGCATTGAAGATGAAACATGGCTGGGTCTTTCAGCATGACAATGATCCCAAACACACCGCCCGGGCAACGAAGGAGTGGCTTTGTAAGGAGCATTTCATGGTCCTGGAGTGGCCTAGCCAGTCTCCAGATCTCAACCCCACAGAAAATCTTTGGAGGGAGTTGAAAGTCCATGTTGCCCAGCGACAGCCCCAAAACATCACTGCTCTAGAGGAGATCTGCATGGAGGAATGGGCCAAAATACCAGCAACAGTGTGTAAAACCTTGTGAAAACTTACAGAAAACGTTTGACCTCTGTCATTGCCAACGAAGGGTATATAACAAAGTATTGAGATGAACTTTTGTTATTGACCAAATACTTATTTTACTGAGGAATTTACCAATTAATTCATTAAAAATCCTTCAATGTGATTTTCTGGGGTTTTTTTTCTCATTTTGTCTCTCATAGTTGAGGTATACCTATGATGAAAATTGGAGACCTCTGTCATCTTTTAAGTGGGAGAACTTGCACAATTGGTGGCTGACTAAATACTTTTTTACCCTATTGTATGAGTTATATTCATGATAGTGTATCTTGCACTTTGGGGAATGGGAGTTGTTCAGTCACCATTATAATTTTGTTTATATGTGTAGTTTATAGTCTATTGTCAATAAACTCATGCAGTACGATAACGAGACACGCTTATAAATATTTGAGACCCGCTGTAGTGCATCCTTTTATATTTTAGCAATATTATAAGTACAAAGCTTGCCAAAATATAAAACGATGCACTATGATGGGTCTCAAATATTTGTAAATGTGTCCTTTTTAGCAATATTATAAGTACAAAACGTAGCATATCCGCCCCATAACTGGGAGGTCGTTGGTTCATATCCTGGCCGGGTCATACCAAAGACCATATAAAAATGGTAATTTCCGCCTTCTAGCTTGGTGCTCAGCATCATAGAATGGGGAAAGGAAAGTTAACGCACAGAGCTACCAGAGGACTGACCCTCCACTGTAGCTTTTACTACTTACAGTAGCTGTGTGGCCTAGGGTCAGTGAAATGGAGATAGGTGCCGCCCCATACACCACATGGTGTTCCACATGCTGTAGAAGGGATTAACTTAATAAATACAAAATACAGAACATATTTTTTTTGTGTGTGTTTGTATTTTGTATACTTTATTGATCCCCAGAGGGAAATTCAGGGCATCCACCTGGATGGATGAGGCAGCCACGGTACGGCGCCAGTCCCTTCACCATTCACACCTAGGGTCACTTTTGAGTCTCCAATTAACCTAACTTGCATGTTTTTTTATACACAGCAGAATGACCCATTTGGCTGCAACTGTTGCATCAGTGCAAGACTGCCGTCTACCACTGACTGGGCATGTTTACAAACATTTGAGACCCATTCTAGTGTATCCTTTTATATTTCAGGAATATTATAAGTACAAAACACTGATATTATACACAGCAGAATGACCTTTTTGCCTGCAACTGTTGCACCAGTGTTGCCCATTTGTCAGTAAATATTTAAATAAAAATTTATTTCATTATTTGAGCGTTTTTGTGTCCAGTTTGATGACGGTCGTCGTTTAGTCAAACCGTGCATGTGGCCGCATATGATATGCAGTTGATCTGGGCATTCTGCTCCACAATTATTAACTTTTAATTTTTAGATAGCCGTGTGAGCACACCGAGAGGTGTGCCATCGGCAACAGCGAGTCGTGGTCCTGCAAAGGGACTCCCATCTACCACTGACTGGGTGGGCTGGTCTTCCTTCAATGCGAAGGACCGTGTTCTGCCCGTGGTGTTGGAGAAGGCAGACCCTGGGTCCCCGCTGGCATTGCCCGAATTATCCTTCAGACGTATGCAATCACGGCAACATTACAGTATAATTTTTTTAAGCATTACATCTTCACTATTCTCTCTTTCTTGTCAAATTTGTTGCTTTTAACTTCCTTTTTTTATTTGCAAAACGCTGTGGTGACTGACTGGTCGTCATGTTGCGTATTAACCAATCAGCATGGCCATGATGGCCGCATATTATCCAATCAGCACGGAGTCAATCCGACACCCCGGACACACTCAAGGGCATGAAGAGACAGTGGTGACAGAGCTGTGGCTAAACTTTTATTGATAAAAATTACATATTTTGACAGAGCAACTCCATACTCTGGGATGCACACCCTCGTAACCTCAGCAAAGCACTTATAAAATCAGAAGCCAGTCTGACGAACGGTTCAAGAAATATGCATGGAACAGACAGACACACAGACAGAGATTTTGTCCATTTGTAAAGAGATATGGTGCACCTGAATCTATGGTGTAGATGACATGTACATGGGTATTTTTACAACAAAGCTTTTTATATGGAGTTTTTGCCTTTCATCCACACATAAACACCATTTTGGACAGAAAAAAATGATCTTTTTTAAAAACTTCTACCATGAAGATTTTCATTGACCTAGGTGGTGATGTTATTGGTTGCATCCATGACAACAGCCGATGTAACCAAGATTGTTCTGCTATTTTAACTTTTTTGAGACTTTTTCATGTTTGTACATACTAGTGTATCTCAGTAAATTAGAATATTGTGAAGAAGTTTATGATTTTGTTTGCAATAAAATGCACAAAGATAAACTTTAGGGTGTTCAATACTGATTACACACACAAATGTATTTCAAGAATTTTGATTTTTTTAATATATTGATTATGGTTAGTTACATTGTTATATTGAGGAACGGAGGTGTCAGAACAGTGTTTGTGCATTTTTATATGGACGCGAGGAAAAACCCTAGTATTAATACAAATAGCTGTGTATACTGTATGTAGACTAGGCCTCAGTCTAGGCATTTTATTTGGTAATAAATGTGTTGGCGTAATATTTTTTCTCAGTATGAATTACCATCTTTATTTATCACAATGCAAGAAATCTCTGTCTGTGTGTGTGTGTGTGTGTGTGTTCCGCGTGTATCTCCCGAACCGTTTGTTGGACTGGCCTCAGATTTTATACATACTGTGCTGAGGTTACGAGGGTGTGCATCCCTGAACTTCAGCCTCCCCAGATATGTAGAAATTTAGGAGGCGAAATCTTTAGTGAACGTCCATAGGGAGCTATGGAGTTAGCTCAGGGAGTAGGCAGGCATGGTCACTGTGATGTCATAGATCAAAGGCAGGCATCATCATGGTTACTGTTGCCAGGCAGACACATCATCAAAGATCAAAGGCAGGCATCATTGAACAAGTGGTAACGTCAAAGATCAAAGGCAGGCATCACTATGGTTACTGTTGCCATGGTAACAGTAACTTTCTACGGGCATGCAGAAATGCTTGCTTACAGGTGCATCTCACTAAATTAGAATATCATCAAAAAGTTGATTTATTTTAGTAATTCAATTCATAAAATAAAACTCATATTTTATATAGATCCATTACAGACAGAGTGATATATTTCAAGTGTTTATTTCTTTTAATTTTGATGGTTATGGCTTGCAGCTCATGAAAACCCAAAACTCAGTTTCTCAAAAAAATTAGGATATTGCATAAGATCAATTTTAAAAAATTAATTTTTGTAATAGAAATGTTGGCCGATTAAAAGTATTTCCATGCACACACTCAATACTTGGTCATTGTTCCTTTTGCATGAATTAATACTGCATCACTGTGGCATGGCATGAAGGTGATCAGCCTGTGTTAATGCTGAGGTGTTATGAAGGCCCAGGTTGCTTTGATAGCGGCCTTCAGCTCGTCTTCATTGTTGGGTCTGATGTCTCTCATCTCCCTGTTGACGATATTTCATAGATTCTGTATGGGGTTTAGGTCAGGAGAGTTTGCTGGCCAGTAAAATATGGTGATACCATGGTCATTAAACCAGGCTTTGGTACTTTTGGCAGCACTGTGGGCAGGTGCCAAGTCCTGCTGGAAAATGAAATCAGCATCTCCATAAACCTTGTCAGCAGAGGGAAGCATGAAGTGCTCTAAAATGTCCTGGTAGACAGCTGCATTGACTTTGGACTTGATAAAACACAGTGGACTAACACCAGCAGATGACATGGCTTCCCAAATCAGGTGTCAAGTCCTGTCACTTGGAAATCAAGGTCCCAGAGTCTGGAGGAAGAGTGAACAGGCACAGAATCCAAGTTGCTTGAGGTCCAGTGTGAAGATTCCACAGTTAATGATGATATGTGGAGCCATGCCATCTGCTGGTGCTTTTTCCACTGTGTTTAATCAAGTCCGTTGTCAGTGAAGCCATCTAACAGGAAATTTTAGAGCACTTCATGCTTCCCTCTGCTGACAAGCTTTATGGAGATGCTGATTTCATTTTCCAGCAGGACATGGCACCTGCCCACACTGCCAAAAGCACAAATACCTGGTTTAATGGCCATGGTATCACTGTGCTTGATTAGCCAGCAAACTCTCCTGACCTAAATCCCATAGAGAATCTATGGTGTATTGTCAAGAGGAAGATGAAATACACCAGACCCAATAATGCAGACGAGCTGAAGGCCACTATCAGAGCAACCTGGGCTTCCATAAGGCTGCGTGTCCACAAAACATGTTTTTTGTCACCTGACCGCCCTGAGCATTTTTTTCAGCATTTGTGCATGACGATGTGGGGAAAAAAAAGTCTGTCCCCTGTATCCCAGCAACAGCTTGTCACTCTTAGCTCAACACTTCCACTTTCCTGTGGCCAGACTTTCTTCTGATTTTTTTTAATAGCAGTCTCTAAATAACAATGGGCAGGAAACGTGTTTTTGCACCTCTAGATGTGAAATATGATGACACAGAAAGCAGGAGTCTGAGTACAGACGAGTACCGGCGTCCTATGTCCCGCCCACGCAGCAGTTCTGATTGGCTGCTTAGGTCTGACATTGACGAGCTCAGCTGCAGTCTCTGAAAAGTTGAACTTTTTTTCAGCTCTGAGTGCCCTGAACGCCGCGACAAAAAATGGCCACCGCCGAGAGCGGTTCAGCACCGTGGGCACTTTGCGCTGTAAACACTGAACTACATAGAGAATGAATGGAAAATAGCTGTCCAGAGCTGAAAAAACGCGTTTGTTGGACACGCAGCCTAACACCTCAGCAGTAACACAGGCTGATTGCCTCCATGCCATGCTGCATTTATGCAGTAATTATGCAAAAGGAGCCCCGACCAAGTATTAAGTGTGTACATGGACATACTTTTCAGTCGGCCAACATTTCTAATAAAAATCAGTTTTTTAATTAATTTTTTTAGATTTTTTTTTAGATTTAGTATACTTTATTGATCCCCAGAGGGGAAATTGAGGGTATCCACCACCTGGATGGATGAAGCAGCCACGATACGGCGCTATCCCTTAACCATTCACACACACACTCACACCTAGGGCCACTTTAGAGTCTCCAATTAACCTAACCTGCATGTTTTTGGCATGTGGGAGGAAACCGGAGAAATCCCGGAGTAAACCCATGCAAACACGGGGAGAACATGCAAACTCCACACAGATCACTGTTGGTCGGGGGCTGGGATCGAACCCACGATCCCACGATCCCCACAATCCCCCGGCCAAGGGTAAACTGTGCTGCCGCAGTGCTAACCACTGTGCCACCGAGCAGCAATTTTATGTAACATTCTATTTTTTTGAGAAACTGAATTTGGGGTTTTCATGAGCTATAAGCCAAAACCATCAAAATTAAAAGAAATAAACACTTGAAATACATCACTGTGTGTGTAATGAATCTGTATAATATGAATTTCACTTTTTGAATTGAATTATTGAAATTACCGTCACTTCCTGTGTTGCTGGCTGTCTATGGTTTGCTCTCCTCAATCTCCTGAGGATTTTGCCTTTAATTGTATTTTAATCACCTTTTTCCCATCTACCATTAGCTCTCACTTCTGTTCATCTAGCCTCTTGCACCTGTGTGCGCACTCAGTGTCATCCAATCACCCTCTTTAGCCTTCTGTTCACCTTTCATCGGTGTTTTTGTTAGCTTCGGGTTAGCCACTAGCTATGGCTACTAGCTCTCCTTTCCCTTCTCCTCTGGTGTGCTCTCTCTGTCAGATGTTTAGCTACACCTCTGCCTCTTTTAGTAATAACGGTAAATGTAATAAATGTTGTCTTTTTGAGGCGCTCTAGGTGAGGTTGTCTGATTTGGAATCCCGGCTCCGCTGTATTGAAACACCGTCTGCGCCAGTTAATCTTGACGGACGTCCCTTAGCTGCAGTGGAACTCGCTAGCATAGGGTGGACTGCTAGCGGTCCTCTGGTCCTCCTAAGCAGCGAGGAGACTGGGTGGGTGACAGTGAGAAGGAAGCCTAGCTGCAAAGCCCCGGTTAACCACCAACCTGTTCATGTTTCTAATCGTTTTTCCCCGCTCAGGGACACACCCGCTGAGGAAAAAACTCTGATCATTGGCGACTCTGTAGTCAGAAACGTGAACCTAGAGACTCCAGCAGCCATAGTCAAATGCACTCCTGGGGCCAGAGCAGGCAACATCAAATCAAATTTGAAAATGCTGGATAAAAGTACCTGTAAATACTCAACTGTTATCCACGCTGGCATTAACGACGTCCAACTCTGGCAGTCGGAAGTCTCAAAACTTAACGTGGAATCGGTGTGTGACTTTGCAAAAACAATGTCTGCTTCTGTAGTATTCTCTAGGCCCCTCCCCAATCTGACCAGTGGTGACATGTTTAGCCGCTTGTCATCCTTCAACCACTGGCTGTCTGTGTGGTGTCCTGCAAACAACGTGGGCTACATAGACAATTGGAACTCATTTTGGGGAAAACCTGGTCTTATTAGACGAGACGGCGTCCATCCCACTTTGGATGGTGCGTCTCATTTATCTAACAATCTGGCATCATTTTTATCCAAATTTCCAAAACCTTGACAACTCAGAGTTGGGACCAGGAAGCACAGTCGCAGTCTTACACGCCTCTCTGCAGCTTTTCTTCATCCACCACCCCTCAACTTAGCCGCTGTCTTTCCCATCAGAGAATCATTGTCTGCTCCCTCCAAAGTAAATAAAAATATAATGTATAAGCATCCCAAAGTGATTAAACAAAAAGTTGGTCAAACTCAAATTAAACATGAAGCCTCTAAATTTAATGATTTAGTCTCTGTTCCTCCTCATAATTTAAAAATTAAATGTGGTTTGTTAAATATTAGGTCTCTAACTCCCAAGTCTCTGCTAGTCCATGATCTGTTAATTGATCATCAGATTGATTTAATATCCCTTACAGAGACTTTTTTTATTTACATCACAAAAACCTGGCGTTTGAACAGGAGTGTGTAGACTTTTTATATCCCCTGTAAGACTGATTTTGCTCTTGATGACTGGCTACCTATGATGTAGGCATGATGTCCTATGATGCCTGCCTTGATACCTTTATGATGTCATATAGACCATCACTCCCCCAAGAAGAGATACTCATCACCCGATTACCAATAGGACACAGCACTTTAAACCGAATGGGAGTTGCCAGAAACAGGAAAGAAGAGATACTCATCACCCGATTAAGAATAGGACACACTAATCAGGTCAGGCATTGGTTTGCTTGCTACCGGATAATCATGAAAACTGGTACTACCTGTCTCATGGGTCGGGCTGTTGGCGACTCAACCAGCAACCCCGCCCTTCTGAGGGTGTGGAGGTTGAAAATGGGCATCCTGGCAGAACTGAAAACAATATCTGTCACAGGTCTGTGGTGGACCACTCCCAGTTACATGGGGTGAGACTGGACATCCTGGCAGATAAGCACATCTGTCGCAAGGTCTGTGGTGGACTTTTGCCAGTCAGTGCATTGTGACATGCACTTCACAAAGAGCAGAGATAAACAAATCTATCATGTGGTCAGTCACTGCAACAGATACTGGAGTCAGTTTGTCTTGGCCTGTTCTTGCCACTGATAATACCTCTATCTGCCAAGAATGTGTCGCTAGTCCAGCAAAAGCTAGTGGTACTCAAATACTTTGCAAGCAGTTTCATGAAATGGTCAGTCAGAAAGCAGCTCATACTGGCTCAGACGTCGCCCAGGTTAACAAGGCCAGGAGTTCCTGGCAGCGGAGGGTGAAGGACAGAGCTGCGTGGAAGAATCTGATCAGACCTAAATGAAACAGTCATTGTTGCCCCCGACAGACTGCTATAATGATGATGATGATGATGATGATGACAGAGACTTGGTCAGGGCAAGAGGATTATGTTGGTTTGATTGAATCAACTCCCTGTGGTTATTTAAACTGTCAAAATCCCAGAAGTTCTGGTCGTGGAGGAGGAGTAGCAACAATTTACCATTCCAAATTACTAGTTAATGTAAAGCAAAAAACACGTTATAATTCCTTTGAGGGCCTGGTCCTCAGTATTGGGCATTTTAGCAATTTTAGGCTAAACCCAATTTTATTTGCCATAGTTTATCGTCCTCCATCAACCTACTCAGAGTTTTTATCCGAATTTGCCGAATTCTTAGCTGATTTAGTGCTGAAATCAGATAGAATAATTATAGTAGGGGACTTTAATATACATGTAGATGTAGATAGTGATTGCCTTAATTTGGCATTTAATTCAATATTAGACTCAATGGGGTTTAATCAGAAAGTAGGAAATTCTACCTATTATCTCCACCACACGTTGGACCTTGTTCTGACATATGACATAGAAATAGAAAATCTGGTAGTGTCTCCTCATAACCCTGTACTGTCAGACCATTGTCTGTTAACCTTTGATTTTACTATTTCTGACTATCTGGCTCCTAAGGAAAAATATTACTACAGTAGATGCCTCTCAGATGATGTTACCAAATTTATGCAGATTGTTTACTCTATGCCATGTGTCAACACAGTGGAAATAAGCTATAGACAGCTTGCTCCTTCTGTAATTGATAGCATGGTAGATGGTGTTACAGCTTCTCCGCATCAGACTCTAGACATGGTGGCCCCTTTAAAAAAGAAAAAGTCTAAGAGATTTCTAACTCCTTGGTTCAACACAGAAACTCGTAGCTTAAAACAGTAGACTCGTCAGTTAGAAAGAAATTGGCGCTCCACTAATTTAGATGAAATCTGTTTAGCTTGGAGAAATCATCTTTTAAGTTATAAAAAATCTCTTTGAAAAGCTAGAACGAGTTATTATTGTGCATTAATAAAAGAGAACAAGAATAATTTCAGGTTTCTTTTCAGCACTGTAGCCAGGCTGATAAAGAGTCAGGACTCTGTCAATCCCAGCATTCCCTTAGAGCTTACTAGTCGGGACTTTATGAACTTTTTCAATAATAAAATTTCATCTATCAGAGATAAATTCAGTCAGAATTTTCCTACTGTTAACTTAAATACAGTAACTACTACAAGTCCTTCAATTGACATCTGTTTGGATCAGTTTACTCCAATTGACCTTTTAGAGTTAGACAAAATAGTTTCCTTATCTAAGCCTTCAACTTGTCTTTTAGACCCTATTCCTACCAGGTTATTTAAAGAAGTCTTCCCATTTATTGGTAGCTTTATTCTTCAAATAATCAATTCTTCATTAACTTTAACCACTTGCACTCCGGGCAATTTTCCTAAAAATGCCAAAAAAAAACGTGCCCAAAGTAAATCGAAAGCTGTTATTCAACCCTTTGCAGCATCTTCATGGGGTTGGTCTCATTTAAAAGAAAACACTTTGAATTTTTTGGCAAAAAAAAACATAATCTCTCTACGTGCTCCGGCCACTGAGTTACAGTCATCTAAACATACTGAACTTGAAGAAAAAAAAATTGGACACAGTGTTTTTTTGGATACAAATGCTTGTAAATAACACACAGCTGTCCGATCCAGCTGGAAAATGCAACAGAAATGTAGAACCAAGTGTTATCCAGCTGAGATCCAAATTTGGTAACAATACCACAAAAAATGAATATTTTACACAGCTTTGTTCTCAGGCTGTTCCCAGGCGTTATGGAACTGTGCCAAATTGTGCCAAATGGCACAGTTTGGAAAAACGTCTGTAACTTTTGAATAATTCAATGTAGAATCTTCATTTTAGGCTCTAATGAAAGGTCACACTCAGGGCTGTGTCTGTGTGTGTGTGTGTGGGCGGGGGGTCGTTCCCCCCCCCCCGCTACCAAGGACCAAATTCGGCCCTCTACATGACGGATTACACTCTTTTTTTTTTTTTTGGCCTTGCATGTTTTCACAGCGGCTCCCCCCCCCCTCGCTACTCTGTGTGTGTGTGTGGGGGGGGAACCGTGAACGGACCGTGAACGCCCCCCCCCCCCTCGCTACAGAAGAGGGCCATCGCTACATGATGGAATAGACTGATATGGTTCCCCCCCGCGGACCGGGGAGCGTTCGGACCGTGCCCCCCCCCCAGCTCCTCTTCTGCAGACCGTGAGGGGCGTTCACGGTCCGTTCACGGTTCCCCCCACACACACAGTAGCGAGGGGGGGGGCCCGCTGTGAAAACATGCAAGGAAAAAAAAAAAGTGTAATCCGTCATGTAGAGGGCCGAATTTGGTCCTTGGTAGCGGGGGGGGGACGACAACCCCCCGCCCACACACACACACACACAGACACAGCCCTGAGTGTGACCTTTCATTAGAGCCTAAAATGAAGATTCTACATTGAATTATTCAGAAGTTACAGACGTTTTTCCAAACTGTGCCATTTGGCCATTTATCGCGGCGCACGCACTTCGTGCGCAGTACAGTTATAATTTACCGATCGGTCAAAAGTCATTTTTGGATTACAGTTTTCAGGGATAAATAATAATTTAGCTTATAACACCTTACCTCTTAAAAGCAGCAGAGTCGTGGCGAACAGCTCTTCCCACGCGTCAGACGAACGCGACGCTGCTCCGCTCGTGGATCCCGATCAAAACATAATTCCATTATTGCCGTTTTGGCGAATGATTTACGACTTTTGTCGTCGGCCTCCGTCTATTCTGCTGGAATGAGTGCAGGTCCCACTTGTGGGTGTTCTCCATGCTGCTGGGTGAGCCTGGGTCTGTAGGAGATTTGTCCAGCGTCCTTTGTTTTCATCTGTTGCAACAGTAAATATTGCTTCACCCAGCCAGAATTTCTGTGCTTCAATTGGCTCCTGCGTTCACAGTAGGCGGGTCCTCCTTCCTAGATTTTCATTCATTGGTTCTTCAAGGTTTCAGAAACCCAATTCAAGGCTCTTATTAGTCGAATGAGAGGTCAATCAGATGAACTAATCTGTTCGCGGCTGTCTCTGCAGTTTTTTTTTGAGTGGCGCTTGGATGCTACTACATCACCATCACCACCATCATGCGTCATGCGCATGAGGGCGCACGAGCGCGCTCTCGCGCGCCCTCGTGCGTCATAGGATGCAGAGACTTGCCCGCCCGCGGAACAACGGAGCGCAAGTGGTTAAGCCATGTACCGCAGGCTTTTAAAACTGCTGTAATTAAACCTTTACTCAAAAAGCCAACGCTGTATCCAGGAGTTTTAGCTAACTATCGACCAATCTCTAATCTCCCTTTCATTTCAAAAATCTTAGAAAGAGTTGTTGCTACACAATTATTTGACCACTTGCAGGGAAATGGTTTATTTGAAGAGTTTCAATTTGGGTTTAGAATCCATCATAGTACTGAAACAGCCTTAGTGAAGGTCACTAATGACCTCCTGATCACATCTGATAATGGACTTGTTTCTGTACTTGTCCTTTTAGACCTTAGTGCTGTCATGGTCTGAGTACCGATGTCGTCCGCACTCGGGCCATACATCATCTCCGCCAGGCCTTTGTTGTGACAGCATCTCGGCGGTGCTTCCGGCTGTCAGAAGCCAAGCACCACGGGACGGCTGGAGGCCAATTATCGCTCATCAGCTGATGAGCTGTCCACCCCTATATCAGGGAGCTGCTCTGTTTGTTCAGGGCTGCGACCTCACGCTCTCCACACCTTCCTCATGTTGTGAATTAGGCTGGAGTCCCTACGCCCGGCTCCAGCCCTCCTCTCTTCCCTCATCGTTAATTGTAAGTGTTCTCTTGTGCTATTTGTGTTTTGCCCCACAAGGCTTATTTCCTTTGTTGCTTTTCATTGTTAATAAATTACGCAAACTCACTGGTTGGCCCTCGGCTCTTATTAATGGCTCGCGAGAGCCATTCATGACAAGTGCAGCTTTTGATACTACTGACCATAATATTCTACTTGATAGATTAGAACACTATGTTGGACTTAATGGAACTTCGATGCAGTGGTTTAGATCTTATTTATCTGATAGGTTCCAGTTTGTTCATGTCAATGAGTTTTCTTTCAACTCAAAGCTCAGTCATGGAGTTCCACAGGGATCCGTGCTATGCCCTACTCTTTTTAGTTTATATATGCTTCCGTTAAGCAACATTATTAGAAAGCACTGTATACATTTTCATTGTTATGCAGATGACACACAATTATACCTGTCAATGAAACCAGATGATAGTAATCAAGTAGCCAAGTTAGAAGCCTGTCTTAAGGAAATCAAAGCTTAGATGACTTGTAATTTCATTCATTCATTTAATTCATGTAATTTCATCCATTCATTCATTCATTCAACCATCTTCTTCCGCTTAATCCTTTTTGGGTGGGGGGCTCCTGCCTCTCGCCCAAAGACTTGTCATTTCCTGCTATTAAATTCAGATAAGACTGAAGTCATTCTTGTTGGTCCAAAAAACCTTAGAAATACCTTTCCAAATCAAACTTTTAGTTTGGATGCGGTTACTCTTTCTCTTAATAGCTCTGTGAGGAACCTTGGAGTTACTTTTGATCAAGCTCTGTTTTTCAATTCACATATTAAATTCGTTTCTAAGACTGCCGTATGTCATTTGCATAATATTGCCAAGATTAGGAGCATCTTGTCTCAGAGTGATGCTGACAAACTGATCCACGCTTTTGTTAGCTCTAGATTAGATTATTGTAACTCTTTATTATCAGGTTGTCCTAAAACATCTCTAAAAAGTCTTCAGTTGATCCAAAATGCTGCAGCAAGAGTTTTAACAGGTACTAGAAAGAGAGATCATATCTCTCCGGTTCTGGCCTCCCTTCATTGGCTTCCCATAGAGTTTAGAATTAAGTTTAAAATCCTTCTTCTCACTTTCAAAGCTCTAAACAACCAGGCCCCTTTTTATTTAAAGGATCTGATATTACCCTATTATCCTAACAGAGCACTACGCTCCCAAAATGCTGGTTTACTTGCAGAGCCTTCAGTTATCAAGCTCCTCTCTTGTGGAACCAGCTGCCAATCTGCATTCGGGAGTCAGACTCAATCTCTGTTTTTAAGAATAGGGTTAAAACCTTCCTTTTTGATATAGCCTACAATTAGGGAGGGAGCATGTGTTTCTGAACCCTCCCTTAGTTATGCTGCTATTAAGTTTAGATAGCCGGGGGACCTCCAATAATTGCACTGGGCTTCACTCCTTTCTTCACTCTCAATGATTTTTTTTTTTTTGCTGATTATTAACATTTGTTTTCTCCCATAGATTGAGTCCCCATCGTGTTGTTTGCTCTCTACATGTCTGTTCTTTTATTCTTCTTCTCTATCCCCTCACCCCCCAGCCAGTTGCAGCAGATGACTGCCCCTCCCTGAGCTTGGTTCTGCTGGAGGTTTCTTCCTGTTAAAAGGGAGTTTTTCTTCTCCACTGTCACCAATCGCTTGCTTACAGGGGATCGACTAATTGCTGGGGTCTTTCTGCAATTGTGGGGTTTCCCCTACAGTTGAAAGTGCTATGAGATGACTGTTGTTGTGAAATGGCGCTATATAACTAAAATTGAATTGAATTGAAATAAATCAACTTTTTGATGACATTCTAATTTACTGAGATGCACCTGTACACTTGCTTTCTACGGGCATGCATGGGTATGCACTAGTTTCATTAAATGAGTGAACTTTTTTGCATTGGTATTACAGTTACCTCAAAGAAGATCAAATATTGATATGTTGATATTTCTTAATATTAGTAACTATTCAGTGGGGTATTCTTCTTTACATGACTGTATGTACTGCTTTTGGTTGTGCTCAAATTGGTACACAGGCAAATATCAGCAGCTCAGTGGTGCAATGGTTAGCACTGTGGCAGCACAGTAAGAAGGTCATGGGATCGATTCCCCCCCGACCATCAGTGACCCTTCTGTGTGGAGTTTGCATGTTCTCCCCGTGTCTGCGTGGGTTTACTCCAGGTACTCACCTGGTTTTCTCCCACAGGCCAAATACATGCAAGTTAGGTTAATTGGAGACTCTAAAGTGGCCCTAGGTGTGAATATGTGTGGATTGGCACCGGACCATGGCTGCCTCATCCATCCAGGTGGATGCCCTGTAATTTTCCCATTGTGGAACTAATAAAGGATTATAATAATTAAAGCTTGTAGTGTGCATTGTAATTTTGTTGGACTTTTTTCTGAGTTTGCATTTAAACTGTAGAAACTCTTTGAGCTGAAACTTTCCAGCCTGTGTATTAACATGCAAAGTAGTAAAGACTTGTTTGTCCATGCATGTATGTATGTATGTATGTATGCATGCATGTATGTATGGATATGCGTGTCTGAAAAACTGTGTTGCCTGCAGTGTTACTGATAGACGCATTCCCAGGGTAAAATAGGCAGCGTGGACTCAGTGTCACCTCCAACAACCGGGCTGACCCCTGAATCCTCTTCACAGACTCGACACATAACAGCATGGCATGCACAGACTGAAATAAAGGCACACTCAGTAAATGTGCTATATAAATCTCTCAGAACGTCTGTGGTTTTGTCACCTGTCTCTGTTTAAACGACAACCTAGTGATGTCATGACTGAAGTCTTCAACTACAGTATACCGTAAGTGGGTTTTCTTGTTGTGCTGCAGATGGAGTTTGTGCTTGTACAGTCTCAGTAGATCGTCTTGTTTCAAAGATGTGGTTATGCTTACAGCTTACCCTGGAGCATTTTCTTCACTGATGTCTCATTTATTTGTGAAAGCAGTAATTTTTACCATATTTGTGACTAATTTCTTTTAGGGTCTCACTGTTCCATGATGTGTTTGATGTACTATTTACTTAAAATTATATGAAGCATCACTAACTTCTTAATTGAATTTACAAAAGAGGATATTTCCCCCTTAATTTTATGTCAACTATTCCAGTGCAGTAAGGATGGTTTAGGATTTACAGTACCTTCAGCCTTAATATGATTAATACTGTATATGACCTGCTGAACAACAGCTCATCATTTAGTCACTGAGCATTATAATTATTTATGCTAGCAGTTAACTCGAGTAAAACATTCATGCCCCAGGAAGGCGTCGATTAATTTAAAACAGTAGCTAACTACAGGAAATTACTAGTGTTAACCAAGAACTGTAAAGGGAAGCACAGTTCAGTGTCTGTGGCTTCATGCTATGAGAACCTGTTGTATTGCAGAAATAGCATGTGTGCATATATAGGATAAATAACAGTTGAGAAATAGCTTCAGTAATTTGCACTAAGCTTATTAGCCACGTCATTCATGTTGATAGTGCCCGATTAAGCATGCTAGTCTGGTTAAAGCTAACATTTATATTGTAATGTGAAGTAATAATAACAGACAATGGAGCCTTTGATCCAGTTGTGATCAATTTTCTGTCTTTTCCTGTTCAAAACTTTGACCTAAAATCAGAGAGGTTTTACTTCAGTGCTTTTTATTGTGGCATTGTTCAAGTGTGTTTGAAAATCCATTAAAGGACTACTGTACACCTAAAAAAAAAAAAAAAGCTTGATTCATGGTACTTTTCTGCTCTGGTCCGCTGAGGTGCATGTCCGCTTTGGATGGGGCTGGCGTGCACGTGCTTGTGTATATGCTTCACTTTTTTCATCTACCAGGCCAAACGGTTGACGCATGCGTACAACTGTTATTTGTAGTTTTGTCCCAGCCCTATGGGTAGCACAAATGCGCTAACATGCCAGTTTGTTCACCAGCTATAAACTTGAGGGCGACACACATTTTTTGTAGCAACAACAGTGGCGTCATTTCAAGGAAAAGAAGGAATTAATCTTTTTTTAGTGTCCTTTTCCACTCGAGCTGCTATTGCAAAATGATTGATGTATATTTATTGTCTTCCTCTTCCTCCTTGTCTTTTTCATCTACTTTGACTTTGTATGCTGTGTTGGTAGCGCTGCCTCGTGAATGAGAGGTTCAGTGTTGCACATGCGCAGTCAACGTGGCAGGCCGTGGGGTCAGAAAATTTGTGCTGCATGTGGATGTCCACGGAGGGGCTCTGCAGACGTCCGTGGAATGGAAACGATGACGTAATTTTTGGCACACAAGCCTCACAGTCAAATGGACCGTGAGGCTTGAAACCAGCTTTACTGTGTAAAAGAATAGATAATCCTCCTTGACAAATATATTTTGGTGATTTTTTTTTTATTGAAAATACATAAACACAGTCTCTACTGAATATGAAAAAAGGACTACATTAACATCAAACAGTAATGCGTAGTTGCTTTTTATTTTATAAAGCAAGTCAAAAGTAAATTTAAAGTAACTGTATGTACCTTTTCTTGTTCCAGGCAGGAACACAGAAAAGTCTACAACTTTGGTGACTATAACCTCAGTCCCAACAGCCAATCACAGGGTGTTCAGTTGTTGGTGGCTAAAGTCGCATCCTCTGATTGGCTTTTGGGACTCAGGTCATGGTCGCCATAGTTGTAGTCCTTTCAGTGTTCCTACCAAGAGCAGAGCTATTGCAGGCAATGCAGGCCCACTCAGGCTATGGGGGAAGTGACATTCACCTAGTCAAAGGTTGATGTACCATCAAAGTCATTTTGGAAACATTATTTTAAGGTGAAAATCTTACATAGTTGTGCTTTCAAAAAGTTATGAGAGTAAGTAAAGAAAGTTAATAATGTAAGGAGATAATGTTACAGTAAGTCAGTTTGAGAAAATAAACTAAGTAAAGTAAGAAGGTAAAAGAATAAATGAACACAGAATTGTACCACAGGTGACTGCAACTCCCTGAACCTGGTTCTGCCAGTTTTTTCCTATAAGGGAAGAGTGCTTGCTTGTAGGGCATCGCTCAATTGGGATTTCTCTGAATTACTTATGATTTGTGCCTTATATATCTAGTGCTTTGAGATGATTTTTTGATGTGGTTAGGTGCTATACAAATAAAGTTAGATAGATAAATGGATGGATAAATGGATGGATGGATGGATGTACTTTCTTGATCCCAAACTGGGAAATTACAGTGTAACAGCAGCATGACACAGTAGATGACCCAAACCAACAGAAATACACACAGCATAATAGAAAAGGAATTACCCAAGTTGAATTGAATACAAAGGCTTGACCTTCCTGCACTCTTCATAAAACCCCCGTCTTGACAGATAAAACAGCTTGTAAACACTTTTTGCAGCGAACTAAAAGGCTTTCAAGTCTTGTGTTTGGAATTTTCTTCTATTCTTCCTTGTAGAAAACATAACTCTGCAAGATTCTTGGGCTACCATGCATGCTCAGCTCTTTTAAGATCTGCATGCAGATTTTTAATGTTTATGTGTGGTGACTGTGAGGGTAGCTCCAACACCTTCAGCTTACATCTCTTGATATGTATCTTGATATCTCGCTTAACTTAGACTAGCTCAGTTTTCTTTTTCTCTCAGTCACATTTTGTCTTAGCCTTGTTTTAAATTGTAATCGCTCTTGTCTTGTTTTCTCTTTTTTCTCCTTTGAATTCTTGGATGGAATATGGGTGGGCAATATAAGCTGCGGCTTCAGCCATCACCCATTTCGGATAACTCACGTGGAATTGTATAGTAGAAGGAGTCTTTGTCTAATTTGACCTTGTTGTTATATTATACAGTTTCTTTTAACCTGTAATGTACTATCCGAAAATTGATATAGTCTATGGTGGATTTTGAAGTAAATTTTGGATGATTGGATAAGTTTTTACAGAGTGATGTTTTCTTCCCAAATTTGGTGGTATTTAGTGGAATCCATTCTTCCCTCTACCTATGTAATGTTTCCTGTCCCACTGGCTGCATTGCAACTTCAAAGAATGATGGATCCATCTCATGCTTATAAGTTGCCAAGGTGTAGTTTTCATGAAAGGCGCCATTTTTTTCCCTCCGAACATACAGTACCTTTGCTGATTGTGTTCAAAGTTTAACTTCATCAGTTTACAGCACTTGTTTTCCAGAACAGATCAGTCTTCTGTAGATATTCCATTGCATACTTTTGATGTTGGATTCTTTTCACTTACCGGTCAAAGGCCAAAGGGGTTGAAGACCCTTTGGGCGAAGACTGAAAGGGGATTATGTTATGGGGCAGTCTATCCATCTGTCCGCCCGTCCGCATGTCCATCTGTCCCACTTTTGTAAAATCAACTCCTCCTACAGTTTTGCTCCAATTGTTTTTGAAACTTGGTACTAGGGTTTGATATACATCGATGATGCACATATTGAAAGTCGGCTCCAATCAGACTTTTGCGGGAGTTTTGAGTAAAAACGTGAAATGTCAAGGTTGGCATTCCCTATACCCTATTACTGTAGATCGAGTAAAGCTAGGGTCACCATACTTGGCACACAGATTCACTCTGAGACCCTGACCTCTGACTATGAGTTTGGGGTCAAAAGGTCAATTGTCAAGGTTATCATTCCTTATGCCCCATTACTATAGAATGAGTAAAGCTAGGGCCACCAAACTTTCTACACAGGTTCACCTTGGGATCCTGACCTACAACTAATGGTTGTATACATCTATTTTTGTTGTATATTCATGGATGATAGGCTTACCATAATTTGGTTTTGTCCCAGTAATTATATGGAAAAATTCAAAACTGCTCTTCTTCAGTGACATATTGGGATTTTCAAAGAAAATAGAGGCGGGGATATTGCACTCCCCTTAGAGTGCTCTTATACGATGAGGATGCAGACTCCTCTATGAAGGTATTTTTGTGTGAGTATTGTTGCACAATGGAATGATGCACAGCCACTCCTGAGTTTGCTAAATCTTCGCAGTCAAATAAGGGTTTTAATTTGTCATTCTCTTGTACCGTTTTTGTGGTTTTTCGCATGTCATTTTGACCTCCACAGTTCCCTTCACCTGCTATTATATATTGCAATATGGAAGCTGTGAGCTTAAAATGCTTTACGATCTTCCTGTACCCCTGCACTGTGGGCATCAACAACTTTTATTTTTAGTGACTTACACAGCTTCTTAGAGGATCCCATGGTTGCTGAGTGTTGACACATGGTTTGAAGAGTCAGAGAATGTAAAAGTTTCAAAACTGGCACCAGAGATTTGAGAACACTTAAGGTTCCCAGAGTTTTGTTTTATCCATCCATCCATCCATCCATCCATCCATCCATCCACGTTGGTTGGTTGTTACTAGTAATACAGTAGTGTCCTTTTTTTTTACACATCATGCATTTTGTGTTTTATGTATTTTAAATTTTAAAAAATATACCAAAATATGCTGTTTGCGTTGTATTTGCTGGCTAAATTTTTGCAGACAACTGTAATAATTAATGTATTTGGTCCAGTATATACAATTTCACAGCTCTTGGAAACTCATAAAAAGTTGATGTTTGGAATTTCTACTCTTGAGGTAATCAGGAGGAACAAGTATTGTATATGTAAAGTGACATTCAGAGGTATGGTGCTTTAAAATCTATTTTTAAAAAACAGCGACAGTTGTGAGGAAACTTAACTTTTTGCCAGCAGCATGGCGAAGAGGTAGTGCCACGGTGAAGGTGTTCCTCTGTGGCAGTTAGATGAGCCCTGCCCTCTCCACCCCCCTCAGTCAGACCGCAACTATCTTTAGCCAGGACCCCGGGACAGAGACTGTTGGGTTTATGGCCACATCCCGGTCCGATGTGGCCGGGAAGTAGCTGTTGGGATGGATGAGGGTTTGGCAAGATGGAGAATCTTCCTCTTGCCCATCCCACCCCACTTCCCCACGCACTTGACTGTGGTGTACAGAATACAAGCAGAAGAGGAACTGAAACCGGGGGGTGGGGGTGGGGGGATGGAAGGAAGGATGGAGTGGCAAAGGGAGCACTACGGAAACTAATGAGAGGGTGGAGCAGCTGGTTCAGTGTGTGCAGTCTTTTTAGGTTTTATACTCTCAGATCATGAAAAGTTCACGAAGAAATTAGCTGTGGCAAGGTTTCATATCTTCCATCTGTTTTTGTCAATACTTAGTATTTAAAACTTAAGAGTAGTAGTGCAGTTGTTTCTGAAACTAGTGCATTCCTTTAGTGATTCAACTCTTTGTGGAAAGTAATTAATTACACTAATTATAGAGTATTTGTCAGTTGAACTCTTAACATTAACAGCTGACCCCTTAATTCCAAGTCTTGACTTCTTAAGAAAATATTCTTAAACAATATAACTTGCCAATACATTTTTAAGAATCATTTCACACTGTGGTAAAAATCACCCCAGATCATACCAGTGTCACAATGATGGTATTGTTAGGAGAAAGTAGGGATAGAAATGTGATGAGAAGGCTGACCTAGTCTGGCTTATCTTTGTTTTTTGTTAAAAATCCAGTTTTGGTTACTTGGTGGGCATCTGTATCTTCTCAGTCAGTCTCGGTTTGAGGATCTTTAGCTATGAGCACCCCTTATTGGGACAAAAAATACCCAGATTCTTCTTCTCTATTTGTGTGGTAATTTGAGGCGTTGCTACACTATAAAAATGACACAGCGACCAATCTGCATGATAACTTGCTGGGCGATCCCTGCTGACTATGGGGTCATTATTGTGCATGAAGCAGGGACCCTAGTATGAGTGCTATGAAAGGGATGGGCCTCACCCCCAATTTCCACTGACTGGGGTTGTGCTCATTACGACTGCAATGCGGTCGTCGCAGCAAATAGTTCCCATTCTAGTCAGTACTCTACTCTCCACCAGATGCTGTGTGTTGTGACACAGATCCGGCACACTGCAAAGGACTGCTAAAAAAATGAGTCTGTTTTTGATGGATGCTCCATCCAGCACAAAAGGAAATGCGGGGTAAATACTGTATTTAATAACTTTAAGGACTTGCTTTTAAATATCGCCTGTTATTTTCTGAGGTCTCCTCCTCCACCACTGTGTCCATGAACATAGGAACTGTGGCATAACACAGACACTTCTGTAATAACACAAATGTGTTATTTTTGAGGTTACAGTTGTAATGTTATTGAGTACACAGGATTTAATCAGTTTAGGCAGTTGTGAACTTCATTTCTCAGAAGGCTTACTGGTGGGAAGCCAGGAAGTGGAGAGAAGTTAGGAGAATTGTGAAGTGGAGAATAAAAGAAGAGTTATCAAAACAAACTCATAATATCGTGCATTATTTTATTATCGAACAACCCCCTTCCCCAGAAGAACCACTACATCAACACAGAAGTGTGTTGCACTTAACAGAATAAAAACTGACATGCTACTTACCCATTATTATAGCACATGCAAATCCAGTTGAATGGACAGCAGCACGTCTTGCTTCCTTGTTGTTATACATGATAACTCACTCTCTCTTGAGTGTTATTTTATGTAATTCTTTTGTGATCTTGTCATGTGAACCTAGTACTGATCCATGTCGCTTTGAAGCACATGCACAGCCAGTGGGGACTGCTACAAGGCTGAGACCGCACCGCAGCCGCAGCGAGTGGAAATGAGGCTTAATTCACTTTTCTTTTTTCTTTTTTTTTTCATTTATGTTTTTATTAGAAAAGGATGCCATCTTTACAAATATAGCATTCAGACATTTGTAGTCTTAGTAAGGTGATTCAACAAGGATAATAAGTAACAAAAAAAAAAAAAAAAAAAAAAAAGGATGTTTACATCTGGAGTCATACAAAATCATTCTGAATAGGGGATATAAAATGAATCCACTTGTTCCAAATTGAATAAAATTTTTCCCTTTGAATTCTTAACAAATACATCAATTTTTCCATTTTGAAGATTTCCAAAATTATTCCAAACCAGTCATTGAGTGTGGGTGGGGCTGGGTTTAACCATTTTCTAGTAATTGATTTCTTACTGGCTGCTAAGAGCGCCTGCAGCAATTTTATGCCCCCTCTTCTGTCCAGAGTGAGGCTTAATTCAATTTTCAATTCAGTTATATTTATATAGCGTCATTTCACAACAACAGTCATCTCATAGAACTTTCAAACTGTAGGGGAAAACCCCACAGTTGCAGAAA
Organism: Pholidichthys leucotaenia; assembly: GCA_020510985.1. Taxonomy (NCBI): domain Eukaryota; kingdom Metazoa; phylum Chordata; class Actinopteri; order Cichliformes; family Pholidichthyidae; genus Pholidichthys; species Pholidichthys leucotaenia. Next base: position 244,234,173 of record CM035843.1, on the reverse strand, counting down.
GACCCCGGCAATCAGGTGATCCCCTGTGATCAAGCACTTGGCAATGGTGGAGAGGAAAAACTCCCTTTTAACAGGAAGAAACCTCCAGCAGAACCAGGCTCAGGGAGGGGCAGTCATCTGCTGCAACTGGAGGGTGAGGGGATAGAGAAGAAGGAAAGAACAGACATGTAGAGAGCAAACAGCACGATGGGGACTTAGTCTATGGGAGAGAACAAACAGATGTTAATGACCAGCAAAAATACTTCATTGAGAGTGAAGAAAGGAGTGCTGTCCAGTGCAACGTTGGAGGTTCCACGGCTGTCTAAACCTATTAGCAGCATAACTAAGGGAGGGTTCAGGGGCACATGATCCCACCCTAACTATAGGCTATATCAAAAAGGAAGGTTTTAACCCTATTCTTAAAAACAGATCGAGTCTGACTCACAAATCCAGATTGGCAGCTGGTTCCAAAGGAGAGGAGCTTGATAACTGAATGTTGTGTCTCCCATTGTACTTTTGGAGATTTTAGGTATTACAGGTAATCCTGCATTTTGGGAGCGTAGTGCTCTGTTAGGATGATAAGGTACTGTCAGATCTTTTAAATAAAAAGGAGCCTGATTATTTAGAGCTTTGTAAGTGAGAAGGATTTTAAACTTTTTTTTAAATTTGACCTTTATTTATGCAGGGTAGTTGAGGGTAGAGGCAGTCTCTCTTTTTCAAGGATGCCCTTTTCACACTCACACAGTTACACATTCACACCAGGAAGCTGCCCAGTACAACCACAGACTGATCTGGGCCACTGAGCAGCTCACCTGGAGCAGCTGGGGTTAAGGGCCTTGCTCAAGGGCACCACAGTGGGGTTAAGGAGGGTGGGGCAAACACTGCTATGTCATCTGTCCCACCCAGATCTGATCCTGCCGGTCCAGGGATCAAACCGGCCACTCTCCGCTCACCAGTCCACATCCCTAACCATTAGGCCACCACTGCCCCAAACTTAATGCTAAATTCTATGGGAAGCTAATGAAGGGAGGCCTGAACTGGAGAGATATGATCTCTCTTTCTAGTACTTGTTAAAACTCTTGCTACAGCATTTTGGATCAGCTGAAGACTTTTTAGAGATGTTTTAGGACAGCCTGATAATAAAGAGCTACAATAATCTAATCTCGAGCTAACAAAAGCGTGGATCAGTTTCTCAGCATCACTCTGAGACAAGATGCTCCTAATCTTGGCAATATTACAGAAATGATAGAAGGCAGTCTTAGAAACAAGTTTAATATGTGAATTAAAGAACAGATCTTGATCAAAAACAACTCCAACGTTCCTCACAGAACTACTAAGAGAAAGAGTAACTGCATCCAAACTTCAGTCGGTGAGATAAAATCACAACTTCATATTTCTTTACATTTTGTTCCAAACTTAAGTTAGAGTTTAAAGGCATATGTAAGAATATTACAAAATACTTTAAACACTTTAATGTAAGTACTGTAAATGCAATTTTACCTTTTTATTTTATAATTATTATTTTTTAACCTTTTGCACTGTATATATACTGTTTTTGGTCTATTTTTTATTGCTCTGAATGCTGCTATCTCTGCTGCTGTAATCCTCTAAATTTCCCTGTCATGGGACTAATAAGATATTATCTTATCTTAGGGCTGTGCGATATGACCAGAATTTCATATCACAATATAAGTAATCTTATATCACGATAACTATGCAGTGGTGTGAAAAAGTGTTTGCCCCCTTCCTGATTTTTCATTTTTTCGGATGTTTGGCACACTTAAATGTTTCAGATCATCAAACCAATTTAAATATTAGACAAAGATAACACATCCATCCATCCATCTTCTTCCGCTTAATCCTTTTCGGGTCGCGGGGGGGCTGGAGCCTATCTCAGTAAACAAAATGCAGTTATTAAATGAAGGTGTTTATTATTAAGGGAAACTAAAATCCAAACCTACATGGCCCTGTGTGAAAAAGTGATTGCCCCCTAAACCTAGTAACTGGTTGGGCCACCCTTAGCAACAACAACTGCAATCAAGCATTTGCGATAACTGGCAGTGTGAGGCGGCATGAAATAAAGCAGCGTTGGCGAAGGTTTTAAGTAGAGTTTATTAAATCATACCGCCTTCACAGGATCCCCGCTCTGATGCAAGTGTGAGCAGACCGGAGCGGGATCCTCAGGATCTCAGAGAGGAGACACAAAGTGTGTGTCCAGCAGCAGCAGTTGAAGAGAGAGTGAGAGGATGAGCATGGATTACAGTGCAGTATACTGTATATACCCAACTACAACAATACATAAAAGAGCATTCCCCAGCAGTTGGTATGATCAAAGAGATCGCAGAACAGGCATGAGACATTTGCATTTGAGAGACATACATCACAATAGGCAGATTGCTGGCCTCTGCTCCAGCTGCAGGACAAAGAGGTTACAAGGCACATCTACATATTGATCTCAGTCTCTAGATCACAGTAAGGACAGGACGCATGAACACAATGCATGAAAGGCACATTAACATCACAGAAGTGAGCCAGAAGAAGCGGGGCTGCCTGTAGACATTAATACACACATTTCACTGTTCTATTAATTGCTCTAGCCGAGCGCTGTGTCTGTCCAGTCTGTTGTGGGGGTTTCACCAACCCGCCACACGCTCCCTCCCAGAGGGCTCGGCAGGCGGCCGAGGTCTCGATCATGCAGCTTGGGCAGCGAGCAGGAGAGGCTCTGTGCAGGCGGGGGGGGGTAAGTGCCGGCCGGGAGCGGTGAAATCGTCCTGGCCGCGCAAAAATTGCTTGTTGTTCTGCGATGTCGAGGGGCTGTCCCGTTGAACTTGCGGAGATCACAAGAAGAAAAATTAGCCTCTGACTCCTCTCACGGCCATGAAGAAAAACAGGAGCGGCGAGGCTGCGTAGCGGCTGTAAGAAAAAAATAAAAGCAGAGGGACTGGCGTGTTGACTTTAGGTGCAGGCGCAACCCTAAAGCCTCGGGAACCGCAGACAGCTGAATTCCCCTTGTGTGCCGTGGCTAAGACCATAAAATCCAGTGAGCAAGCTGCGTGCCTCAGGTGTACGAGCAAGCCTGAAGGGCCAGTGTGCAGCAGAAGGAAGGCGGTCAGTGGAGCCGTATGTGTCCCGTGCATGGTGCGCCGTCCTCGTAACTCCCCGGTGCGTGTGCCGGGGCTCCGTGCGTGGGTGGGCCAGCTGGAGAGGAAAAGCCAGGGTCAGGGAGCTTAATCATCCCTGTTGTAGTTGCAGCAGATGGGTCATGGTGCGTTCAGGTCCACGTGTGCTCCGTCGGCCGTGGAGGTCGCCGTTGTGGAGAAAGGACGAGGTGCGTGCGCTCTCGTAAGGAGACGCAGAATCGTGTGTCAGAAGCTGTGAGAGCGGCCGGTCCAAGCGTGGATGTGCCGGTCTAGGCGTGCAGATCTCACCATGAAGTTGCTGCGGCTTTCCCGGTCGTGAGTGATGTCCGGAGAGTTCCCTGAAGCAGAAGGGAGCTGCTGCATTCACTTGTCGTCAGAGCATCACCGCCGGGTGCTGCGTTCATTGTCAGCGTGTTCTTTTCTGCCTTCAGGTCATGGTGCGTTGGAGCGGCGAGAGGGAGGAGACGTCTTGTGTCCCTCGGCCGGTTCAGTGTGGATGTCCAGACCAGAAGGTTGCGATGCACAAAACGTGTGCATGTTCGGGGTCACCAGTGCAGCGGATGATAAAATAAAGGCAGCGTTGATGAAGTTTTAAGCAGGTTTATTAAATCATACTGCCTTCACAGGATCCCCGCTCCGATGCAAGTGTGAGCAGACCGGAGCGGGATCCTCAGGCTCTCAGAGAGGAGACACAAAGTGTGTGTCCAGCAGCAGCAGTTGAAGAGAGAGGGTGAGCATGGATTACAGTGCAGTATATATACCCAACTACAACAATACATAAAAGAGCATTCCCCAGCAGTTGGTATGATCAAAGAGATTGCAGAACAGGCATGAGACATTTGCATTTGAGAGACATACATCACAATAGGCAGATTGCTGGCCTCTGCTCCAGCTGCAGGACAAAGAGGTTACAAGGCACATCTACATATTGATCTCAGTCTCTAGGTCACAGTAAGGACAGGACGCATGAACACAATGCATGAAAGGCACATTAACATCACAGAAGTGAGCCAGAAGAAGCGGGGCTGCCTGTAGACATTAATACACACATTTCACTGTTCTGTTAATTGCTCTAGCCGAGCGCTGTGTCTGTCCAGTCTGTTGTGAGGGTTTCACCAACCCGCCACAAGTGAGTCTTTTACAGTGCTGTGGAGGAATTTTGGCCCACTCATCTTTGCAGAATTGTTGTAATTCAGCCACATTGGAGGGTCTTCGATCATGAACCGCCTTTTTAAGGTCATGCCACAGCATCTCAGTCGGATTCAGGTCAGGACTTTGACTAGGCCACTCCAAAGTTTTCATTTTGTTTTTCTTAAGCCATTCAGAGGTAGACTTGCTGGTGTGTTTTGGATCAGTGTCCTGCTGCAGAACCCAAGTGTGCTTCAGCTTGAGGTCACAAACAGATGGCCGGGCGTTCTCCTTGAGGATTTTTTGGTAGACAGCAGAATTCGTGGTTCCATTTACCACAGCAAGTCTTCCAGCTTCCAGATCCTGAAGCACCAAACAGCCCCAGACCATCACACTTCCACCACCATATTTTACTGTTGGTATGATGTTCCTTTTCTGAAATGCTGTTACTTTTATGTTGAATGTAATGGGACACACACCTTCCAAAAAGTTCAACTTTTGTCTTATCAGTCCACAGAGTATTTTCCCAAAAGTCTTTGGGATCATCAGGATGTTTTCTGGCAAAACTGGGACGAGCCTTTATGTTCTTTTTGCTCAGCAGTGGTTTTCGTCTTGGAAGTCTGCCATGCAGGCTGTTTTTGCCCAGTCTCATTCTTATGGTGGAGTCATGAACACTGACCTTAACTGAGGCAAGTGAGGCCTGCAGTTCTTTGGATGTTGTTGTGGGGTCTTTTGTGACCTCTTGGATGAGTCGCCGCTGCATTTTTGGGGTAATTTTGGTCAGCCGGCCACTCCTGGGAAGGTTCACCACTGTTCCATGCTTTTGCCATTTGTGGATAATGGCTCTCATTGTGGTTCGCTGGAGTCCCAAAGCTTTAGAAATGACTTTATAACCTTTTTCAGACTGATAGATCTCTATTACTTTGTTTCTCATTTGTTCCTGAATTTCTTTGGATTGCAGCTTGATGTCTAGCTTTTGAGGATCATTTGGTCTACTTCACTTTGTCAGGCAGGTCCTATTTAAGTGATTTGTTGATTGATAACAGGTGTGGCTAGAGAAATTAAACTCAGCTTTCCAAAGATGTGATAAACCACAGTTAATTTATGTTTTAACGGGGGGGGGGGGTCACTTTTTCACAAAGGGCCATGTAGGTTTGGATTTGTTTTACCCTTAATAATAAACACTTTCATTTAAAAATTGCATTTTGTGTTTCCTTGTGTTATCTTTGTCTAATATTTAAATTTGTTTGATGATCTGAAACATTTAAGTGTGAAAAACGTTCAAAAAAAGGAGAAATCAGGAAGGGGGCAAACACTTTTTCACATCACTGTATATACACATTTCCTGTAAATTCTACAGTTTAGATAATCACATAAAAAGGACCATCTCTCTTTTTTTTTTACTTTTTTACATGCACCTTTTTTCCCCTCATAATTTTGCAGTGTTGTTATTAAATAGTTTTTAATGTGCATTTGAGACTTGATTCTCATAAATTTGAGGTTTTTCTTCTAAATCATATCATATGAATAAAAAAATAAACATTAATAAGTTAAATATTTCCTTAGCCAAAGGAGAATAGCAAAAAAAGAAACAAACCCAATATAACAAAAAAAAAAAGTCTGAAAATGAGAAAATTACCCATCGCTGCCATCTACAGATATAAACTAGCTGTTAGTTTAAATCAATGAAAATTCGTCCTGATTTAACCTGTTTGCTTCTTCGTAAAAATATTTCAGATTAGTTATGATCTGAAAATCAAAGAGACTAAAGGTAATGTAATAAAATACGTGATGACTTTAACATTACTCATTATCGCTACTAATCAAATAAATTACTTTAAGAGCCAACTTACTCCTCCGACCCATTTAAATTTATTTATTATTTATTTTGTGTGTATGTGCCACCATCATGCACTTTTGCAGCTTTAATAAATTTTTTTCAGACAAAACTAAGAAACTCAGCAGTAATTTAAACCAAAGAAACGACAGTCTGCTACACTATAATGTTTCCAATTAAATGGTAAATGGCATTCACTTATATAGCACTTTTTCTCATCTCTAGATGACCAAAGCGCTTTACAGATCCTGCTATCCACCCATTCACGCACTGATGGCGGTGGGGCTGCCATGCACAGGCGCTGGCCTGTCCTACCAGGAGCAACTGGGGGTTCAGTGTCTTGCTCAAAGACTCTTCGACTTGCAGACTGCAGACAGAGTGGGAATCGAACCCCTGACACTGCAAGCAGTGGTCAGCCACACTCCACCTGCGCCACAGTCGCCCCCACAACTTAGCACAACTTAGCATCATCATTTAGCATTTGCTGTTTTATAATTAGATATGGTATTAATGTTACTTACCTCCTGTTAAAACGAGGTTAGCGAACTATCCTCTCTGACGCAGCACGATGGAAAACAGTCCCACATTCCTGGCAAACAGGAGTAGCAGCTATTTGACCAAACCGATAGTTTGGTGTTGGCAACAAACTGGACTGAAGCCTAGCCACCCACCACACACCCGTTCTGCTGTGTACACTGCGGGGCAGAGGCGGGGCACTGACAAGTTGTGTGTGAGGAACTTTACCGAAGAAACAGGAGTATGTGCATTTTAAATCACTATATAAATGATAGAGTATTCTATGAAACTATAGACATTTTTATATTGTCATCCGATATATATCATCATATCGCACAGCCCTATCTTGAAGTGCATCTGGAAAGTATTCACAGTGCTTCACTTCTTCCACATTTTGTTATGTTACAGCCTTATTCCGAAATGGATTAAATTCATTTTTTTCCTTAAAATTCTACACACCCCATAATGACGACGTGAAAAAAGTTTTTTTGAGATTTTTGCAAATTTATTAAAAATAAAAAACTAAGAAATCACATGTACACACTGCAATGGACTGGCGATCTGTCCAGGGTGTGCCCTGCTTCTCGCTCAAAGATGCTTGGATAGGCTCTGGTCCCCTGCGACCCAAGAAGGATTAAGCAGAAGAAGATGGATGGATGTATGGATGGATGGATCACATGTACGTAAGTATTCACAGCCTTTACGCAATACTTTGTTGATGCACCTTTGGCAGCAATTACAGCCCCAAGTTTTTTTGAATATGATGCTGCAAGGTTGGCACACCTATCTTTGGGCAGTTTGCCCCATTCCTCTTTGCAGCACCTCTCAAGCTCCATCAGGTTGGATGGGAAGAGTTGGTGCACAGCCATTTTCAGATCTCTCTAGAGATGTTCAATTGGATTCAAGTCTGGGCTCTGGCTGGGCCACTCAAGGACATTCACAGAGTTGTCCTGAAGCCACTCCTTTGATATCTTGGCTGTGTGCTTAGGGTCGTTGTCCTGCTCAAAGAAGTCGCCCCTGTCTGAGGTCAAGAGCACTCTGGAGCAGGTTTTCATCTAGGATGTTTCTGTACATTGCTGCATTCATTTCCCCCTCTATCCTGACTAGTCTCCCAGTTCCTGCTGCTGAAAAACACCCCCACAGCATGATGTGGCCATGATGTGCTTCTATGTAGGGATGGTATTGGTCTGGTGATGAGCGGTACCTGGTTTCCTCCAAACATGACACCTGGCATTCACGCCAAAGAGTTCAGTCTTTGTCTCATCAGACCAGAGAATTTTCTTTCTCATGGTCTGACCACTCTACCATACAGGCCTGATTGTGATTGGTGGATTGCTGCAGAGATGGTTGTCCTCCTGGAAGGTTCTTCTCTCTCCACAGAGAAAGGCTGGAGCTCTGACAGTGTGACCATTGAGTGCTTGGTCACCTCCCTGACTAAGGTCCTTCTTCCCCTATTGCTCAGTTTAGACACCCGGCCAGCTCTAGGAAGAGTCCTGGTGGAACCAACCTTCTTCCATTTACAGAAGATGGAGGCCACTGTGCTCATTGGGACCTTCAAAGCAGCAGAAATTTATCTGTACCCTTCCCCAGATTTGTGCCTCAAGGCAATCCTGTCTCAGAGGTCAACAGACAATTCCTTTGACTTCATGCTTGGTTTGTGCTCTGACATGTACTGTCAACTGTGGGACCTTATATTGACAGGTGTGTGCCTTTCCAAATCATGTCTAATCAACTGAATTTACCACAGGTGGACTCCAATTAAGCTGTAGAAACATCTCAAAGATGATCAGTGGAAACAGGATGCACCTGAGCTCAGTTTTGAGCTTCATGACAAAGGCTGTGAGTACATGTGATTTCTTAGTTTTTTTATTTTTAATAAATTTGCAAAAATCTCAAAAAACTTTTTCACGTTGTCATTATGGGGTATTGTGCGTAGAATTTTGAGGAAAAAATGAATTTAATCCATTTTGGAATAAGGCTGTAACGTAACAAAATGTGGAAAAAGTGAAGCGCTGTGAATACTTTCCGGATGCACTGTATCTTATATTGAAAGAGTCATGTGATGTCTTAACAGCCTTTGTGGTAGAGGTGGGAATCTCGAGGGACGTCGTTCAATTCTATTCAGATTGCCATTCTGGGGTTATGATTCGATTCTATCACGAATCAACGATAATCACGATATCGCGATAATCGAGTATCACGATCCCATATTTCAAAATTTTTCACCTTATTCAACCTCAAATCATGTCCCAAATTAAAACTGTTGACATTTCTTTTATATAACAGAGTATTATCGGGGCTTCATTTTCCAAGGAAGCACGTCTTTGCTCACAGGGAGGGCAGTGGACGGTGTTTGGAATAGACTCCAACTTCAGATACATCTAGCTGACTCTGTGGACTCTTTTAAAAAGCAGCTGAAAACGTTTTTGTTTAACAAGGATTTCCCTTTAGTTTCATCTGCTTTTTAATGGTAAGTCTGATTTTTTTAAATTATTTTAATCTTGTATTTTAACTTGTTTTTGTATTTTTAAAATGATTTTTATGTATCAACTTCCTTTCATTCCATTTTGTTGTGCAGCGCCTTGTGACTGTATGTCTCTGAAAAACGCTTCATACTTACTTGACGCTCAGAGAAAAAGCTCCATGCCGATGTCTCTTTAGCTTAGCCGTTGCAAATTCTGCTCCGAGACATGTACTGGCCTACCGTATTCCGAGTGTTTTTTCTTTTTTTCGTGCAGCGCTTCTCACGGGTTGTGTGTCATGTCAAGGGCTTTCCTTCCATCTTTGTTATAAAACCAAGAAAGGCCCAACATTTGAGTTAACTTTGAGCTAACTGCTTCCTAACTTTCAAAGCTACACGGTGGCTGCACGGTGGCGCAGTGGTTTAGCACTGTGGCAGCACAGTTTTACCCTCGGCCGGGGGATCGCGGGGATCATGAGATCGTGGGTTCGATCCCAGCCCCCGACCAACAGTGAGCTGTGTGGAGTTTGCATGTTCTCCCCGTGTTGCGCGGGTTTACTCCGGGATTTCTCCGGTTTCCTCCCGCACACCAAAAACATGTAGGTTTAGGGCGCTCGCGCACGCAGCGACCAGCAGCCGGTGGCTTGTCACCAGACTGCAAACCAAATCTACCTACGGGTACAAATAAGTAACAAAAAAAAAAAAAAAAAAAAAAAAAAAAAAAAAAAAAAGCTAGCTGCAAGTCTCCGAGACAAGCCATGACTTCACTTAACTGGATGTTTGCTTTGCACCATCTAGTGGACTGACAACACCATTGATTAACTGGTAACCCAGAAGTATATGTGTGCGCATTTATAAAAAAATTAGAGCTCGATTCATGTGTTTGTGGATTGGTGCATTGTCACCAGTGCCAAGTATTGTGATCCATCACTGAATCAATCTTTTTTCCCACCTCTGCTTTGTGGTGTGTCACTGATGGGTATCATTTAATCTTGAGATGTTACTTAGCATCAACATGTGACACTGAATAATGGGTGAGACAGATTTGTCACCACCAACATGTCGTTTATTTATGGTTGTCTGAAATTACTCACTCCTTCATTCCCTACCCCTCAATCATTGTAAAGGGAATTCAAATGTCGGGCATTAATTGAAAAGTGTTAAGGTAGACGTTAAGAAGCCCGTATTATGCACTTTTCCCACATGTTGACACAGCTCCCAGAGGTGTTAATGAAATGTCTGACACGCTTTGATCAAAACACCTCATGATTTAAATATTACAGTGCCATTTTACACAAAAAGAAGGGTTGTTTTTTATTTCTATTTATTATATTAATGTGTAATATACTTATTGATATATTTTTATTGCTTTTAAAATGATAATAAGCTCAAGTTCACCACACCCTCCATTTCATCATTTCTCTGTCATTTATTTTTTGATGACAGCTCCGTCTCTAAAGTTACTTTTTAGCTTTGGTTGTCAGACTAAGTAACATACTAACAAATATCGATTGGCCGATGATCCAGCTGAGAAATTGGGTATCTGTTAGCAGGTCAACCTTGAAGTCTTTCAGAAATCTGTGTGTTTTTAAACTTGGTCTGGGTGAAGACCTCAAAATGAGCATATGTGTTTGCCCCAATTTTATCTGTGTCACCACACTTACTGTATACCTTGATATTTGCACTGTCCCTTTTATGATTTTCTGTTATATTGACCAGTCTCATGATAAAGCAGCTTCTCCTTTCGCCATGCATTAAACATACCTTTGTATCTGTAGCATACCCCGCTCCTCCCTGATACTGTCATCCTGCCGCTTCACCTTCATTTTCCCCCTGGACTTCAATTTATTCTGATGCTTTACAAAAGCTGAGGTGAGAATGCTCCAACTTCTGTTGTCAATGTTTCATTTTTTTCTTAATATATAGAAAAGTTTTGACTCCTCTGTGAGTGAGCCGATGGTGCCTTCACTAACCTCTAAGCCTTCCTGGTTTCTAGTCATGGTCAATGTGTTTAGTAAAGCATGACTCGCCCCCACCCCCACCAGTCCCGTCTTTCTCTCTCTCTGGAGTCACTTGACTGGTGCAAAGACCCCTGACAGCACCGCAGCAAATGACTCCAGTTTTCCCTCCCTTTTTTCATCATCCCTTTATCCCTCTTCCATTTACCTCGCCTCTCATCTCCACCACCCCCTGCTTCACCCTGCTTTCTATTTTTCTCTGGTTTACAACAGCTCTTCTGCAGGTGTTTATCTTCACCACCTTTATCTTACTTTCATATCTGTCTCATTGTTTGGTTTTACCTGTGTGGTTTCTTATGCTGCTTTTGCTATTTAAATGAACAGTTGATATGCGTAAAAGTCAAGTGTCTATACTACCTTATAACCTTGTAACATATTTTGCTATAGATCAAGCAAGTCACAAGTCAACTCCTAAAAGACATAGAGAATCTCTGATAGCTGTATTTAAGTGTTTATTTTTGATAACAATAATACAGCTGGTCTGTTGTGTTTAGATTAACATTAAACAACAGTCAGTTCTGACCGAGCAATTTGATTGGACAATAGGGATTCCAGGAGTTACTATATTCCACGATAATTGCATTCCAGTTTCACTGGGTATGCATCTCTCCGCTTCAGAGGTGTTCATGTAACCATTAATTACTAACAGTAATTTACTATCAACTCTCTGACAATTGCAGTACCGTTTTGGATACCTTAATTTCCACAGTGAGGCGCTGTTTGACAAGAAATTATACATCCGTGACCCGGAAGTCCCACCTTTTTGGGAAAAAAAAAAAAAACGTTTCCGGCCGTGCTGTCATTTCAGGCTTATTAATCTATTTCACATCTGTTTAAAAAAATAGGCAGTGCTAGAGTTGGATTTATTGTCTCGATTAACAAACCACAATACCTTTGTGGTGATGGAGTCTTTGTTTCATCTGAAAATATGAAGAAAAGAAAGCAAAGTGTGCTGAATTGCTAGCATGCTAACTACTAGCTACTGGCTATCTACTGGTGGTTCTGATGACAGGCATTGGATACATTTTGATCTTGGGTCTCCTACAGTACTGACTCAACAGGCATGTTTTATAAACACTTATTACTTTTGCACTTGACAATATTTAATTTGTTGGTGGCGGAGTGATTAGCACTGTGGCAGCACAGCAACTCACCCTTGGCCGGGGATCCTGGGTTTGATCCCAGCCCCCAACCAACAGTGATCTGTGTGGAGTTTGCATGTTCTCCCCATGTCTTTGTGGGTTTACTCTGGGATTTCTCCAGTTTCCTCCCACATGCCAAAAACATGCCAGTTAGGTTAATTGGCATCAACTGGGGATTCTAAATTGTCCATAGGTATGACTGTGAGAGTGAATGGTTGTCTGTCTATCTGTGTTGGCCCTGCAATGGACTAGTGATCTGTCCAGGGTGTACCCTGCCTCTTGCCCAAAAGATGCTGGGAGAGGCTCCAGCTCCCCCCCCCCCCACGACCCGAAAAGGATTAAGCAGAAGAAGATGGATGGATGGTGTGTGAAATGACAATAGACGTCTTCATGCTCATTGAGATGTTTAGCAACAGTTACTGGCTACATTTAGAAGGGACTATTTTTTTCTCAGCTGCACAAAATAACTAGTTAAACAAATCATGATATTTTGTCCAGTATTGCTGTCACTTAATAAACTATGCTTGCTGGAACAGTTGTATAGAAAGCAATATTACACTCAACGTCGTTACGGTATCATGTATATACTGACTATGGGTGTGATACAGCGGAGAGCATTAGACATATCACACCCGCAGTTACTATATTCATGATTCATACTTCGTCTTGTGTAATTTTGCTTAATTAAAGACTATATTTGTGTTTAAAAAATATGTGTATTATAAAAAAATGTGTATTATAACAAAATTAACATTCAGGGGAGATTATATATGTATTATTAATACAGATATTTAATATTTTTAAACATATATATGATTTTTCTTGTAAAACAAATATCTCACAACCATGTTAGCATTTGACCATTTGTTGGCAACCTCTGCAATGGAATCAGCATAATATTTTAGCTCTAAAACGAAGGTAAAACAGTAATGTTATAAACATGAACAAGCCTGTCACTTATAGTGTTGTGTTTTCCTCTTAAAGATCAGCATTCTCTCGTAAAACTGTGACTTTTTTTTTTTTTTAGCTAAATTTGCAACCTTTTTCATATAGATCAGCAAGGTGATACAATGGTTGGCACTGGTGCATCACTGCTAGAAGGTTCCTGGTTCAAATCCCAAGGTTGGAAGAGGTCAAAGCCCTATTGTGTGGAGTTTGCATGTTCTTCTGTGCTTGCATGGGTTTACTCTGGGTGCCTTGGTTTCCTTCTACAGCCCAAAGATGCGTGTTAGGTGAATTGGTGCTTTTAAATTGGCCCTTGGGATCAGTCTGTGTTAAAGCAACATTATGTAAGATTTTCACCTTAAAATAATGTTTCCAAAATCATTTTGATGGTACATCAACCTTTGACTGAGTGAAAGTCACTCATGCCTAAATGGGCCTGCAACAGCAGTATGTAAGGAAACTATTCCCAGTAGGAACACAGAAAGGACTACAACTGGCAGGTTTTACGGGTGGGGGGTGGGGGGGGGCACTGAAAATTTCATAGTGGTCAAATTTGACCAAATGTGGTTTATTTTTCAACCGCAGGGATCCAAGCACTGCAACACCAAAGGAAGAAGTGTGTGGATCGAAGGGGAGACTATGCTGAAAAATAAACCCATTTGGTCAAATTTGACCACTGTGAAGTTTTCAGCTCGATCTCGTACAGTCTGAGTCTCATCAGCCAATCATAGTGCACTAACTTACATTGGTGCAGTATGATTGGCCATCTAAAATTTTTCTCTTTTCAGGGTTCCTTTGAGGAACAGAAAAGTTACATAATGCTGCTTTAAGCCTGTAAAATAGTGGGTTTATGTAGTTCCATAGGTCCTTATCCTATAAATTGTCTATTTTGACATGATTGCTTGACCCAGGAGACAGACACTGACATGAGTATGACCGTATGACAATTATTTATTAAATCAATGACTGTTATGAGTGTGGATGTGTGGGTGAGTGTGAAGCTGGAGGACAGCTGGAGCTGAGCGAGTCCCGCTGCGACCTGGCAACCCTGGAAACACACAAGCACAGGGGGATTAATGCAGCTCGTAGTGAGACGATGTAACCAAGTGCGCTGCTTGCTTGCAGGTGGCGCTGGGAGACTCTTGCTGGATCCGTGGCTCCGTGTGGCTAGGTGAGCGTGGGGCTTGGTGCTGTGGCGATGAGGAGGAGATCCGAGGAGGAGGAGGAGAAGCCCCGCTGCTAGGGGTGACAAGTCCGCCGCCAGGGAGGCCCACCTGTGCACAGGGGAGAATACTCTGACAAGGTGAGCTATTCTGTGGCTTACATGACGAGGCTTGACAATGGTGAGTCGTGGATGCTCTGGCTAGAGGTCGGGTTCATGACGCGTTGCGTGGCGAAGAAGACAGACGACTCCGTGCTGAGCAGTCAGTGACACCGGCTTTTAAGGCCTGCTGGTTATTGGCGGCAGGTGTGTGCGCAGCCAGGGCTGATGACGGCCCAGCGGCCGCCATGACAGTACTCCCCCCTCTAGAGGTGCCTCCAGGCACCTGCCCCATCCTACCTGGATGCGCCCGATGAAAATCGCGGATGAGCTGTTTGTCAAGAATCAACGCGGGGCGAATCCAGGAACGGTGTTCAGGACCGTATCCCTCCCAGTCCACCAAATACTGAAGACCTCGATCCCGCCAGCGGACATCCAAGATGGCGGTGACCCCCCCATGCCAGGTGATCGTCGATCATCCTCGGGGGGAAGGTGCCGCGGGGGGTGGGCACAGGGGATCGGAGATGTAGGGCTTCACCTGGGAGACATGAAAAGAGGGGCAGATGCGCATGGAAGGGGGGAGAGCTAGGCGCACAGTCACTGGGTTAATGATCCGAGAGATCTCAAATGGACCGATGAAACGCTTGGTTAACTTGCGTTTCTCGGCTGGCACACTGATATTCTTTGTGGATAGCCAAACCTGTTGACCCACCTTATAATCCAGGGCAGGTCTTCTGTGACGGTTGGCCACCTGGGTATTGCGTTCCGCGGTCTTGAGGAGGGCCTTACGGGTGATGGTCCAGATCCGGCGACAACGCTTGGCATGAGCCTGCACAGAAGGGACAGCCACCTCCTTCTCCTCCTCCGGGAACAGCGGGGGGTCATACCCCAAAGATGCCTTGAAGGGGGACACTCCCATTGCTGAGGACACCGTGGCGTTGTGTGTGTACTCAATCCAGAGCAGAAACGTACTCCAGGACGAGGAACATGAAGAAATGACGCAGCGGAGCGCAGCCTCCAGCTCCTGATTGGCTCGATCGCACTGGCCATTACTCTGAGGGTGATACCCCGAGGAGAGACTCGCCGTGGCCCCCAATGCCGTGCAAAATGCCTTCCAGACCTGGGAAACAAATTGCGGGCCTCGGTCCGAGACAATGTCTGCAGGGATGCCGTGAAGACGAACCACGTGCTGAACCAGAAGATCCGCCGTCTCCCGTGCTGAAGGCAACCCCCGGAGTGGCACAAAATGGGCTGCCTTGGAGAAAACAATCCACTATCGTCAGCACTGAGGTGAAATGGTCCGAAGGGGGCAGGCCTGTCACGAAGTCCAGAGCCACATGGGACCAGGGGCGAGAAGGGACCGGCAGAGGATGGAGGAGACCTGCTGGGGGGGAAGATGATGATTTCCTGGTGGCGCACTGGGCGCAGGCCCGGACATAGTTGGTAACATCCCTCCTCAGCCCTGGCCACCAGAAGGCTCTCTGGAGCAGGTCAATGGTGCGGGCGATTCCCGGGTGGCACGCCAACTTGGAGGCGTGACCCCACTGGATGACCTCACTCCTGACCGACGAGGGGATGGACAATCGGCCCAGAGGACCCCCACCCGGGTCGGGCTCATTCTCCTGCGCCTTCCTGACTCTGTCCCGGATCTCCCACACGAGGGCGCCCACCACACAGGATGAAAGCAAGATGGTCTCTTCCTGATCCCCAGACGACTCTGCCTCGAACTGCCTAGAGAGGGCATCCGGCTTGGTGTTCTTGCTCCCTGGCCGGTAGGTGATGGTAAAATTAAACCGCCCAAAGAAGAGAGACCAGCGAGCCTGGTGGGAGTTTAGCCGCTTAGCTGTCCGGAGATACTCAAGGTTCTTGTGATCTGTCCAGACGATGAACGGCTGGGCAGCCCCCTCCAGCCAGTGCCTCCACTCCTCCAGGGTGAGCTTGACAGCCAGCAACTCCCTGTCCCCGATGCCATAGTTCCTCTTGGCAGGCGTCAGCCGGTGGGAAAAGAAAGCACACGGGCGGATCACCCCGTCCACGGGAGAGTGCTGGGAAAGAACCGCCCCAACTCCAGAATCCGAGGCGTCCACCTCCACCAAGCACTGCAGGCCCAGGTCCACCTGGGTCAAGACGCGGGCAGAAGCGAACTCCTCCTTCAGCTTCCTGAACGCCGCAGCAGCCTCCTCGCTCCAGCGGAAGGGGGTCTTGGGGGACGTGAGTTCTGGTCAGGGGCTTGGCGATGATCCCAAACTTCAGCACAAAGCGACGGTAAAAGTTGGCAAATCCCAGAAACCCCTGCAATTGTTTCCTGGACGTGGGAGTGGGCCATTCCACCACCGCCTTGACCTTGGCCGGGTCCGGGAGCACCAGGTTCTCGTCGGCCTCCGTCAGTCTATGGTGACCATGGAAGAGAATCCTAAACGTCTACTCTGCTGGAACAGCACCGCCTGTGGCTGAACAGGCCGATGCGCGAATGGCAGTCCCTGTCACACAGGTCGCACTTGTAGGTGGTCTCCGTGCTGCTGGGTCTGTGGCGGTTCTTCCTGCGGGTCCTTTTTTCATCTGCTGCAGCAGTCAGTCTCTCTTCACCCGCCTTGAGTTGTCTGGTCAGGGTGCCTCTCCATTTGGAGCAGTCCTTTGCAAGGTCCTCCCAGCGCTCTGTGTTGATCTCCAGGGCCTTCATGTCTCTCTTGCAGACGTCTCTAAAGCGCAGCTGTGGGCGGCCAGCGTCTCTCCTGCCAGTCGCCAGTTCTCCGTAGAGGACGTCTTTGGGGATTCTGCCATCCTCCATACGGTGAACGTGGCCTAGCCAGTGGAGCCTGCGCTGCCTGAGTAGAGTGAACATGGAGAGAAGGCCGGCGCGGGACAGAACTTCTGTGTTGGGCACTTTGTCCTGCCAGGATATGTCCAGGATGTGGCCAATGCAGCGCAAGTGGAAGGAGTTCAGGCTCTTTTCCTGCCGGGCGTATGTTGTCCACATCTCACTCCCATAGAGCAGTGTGCTGATGACGCAGGCGTTGTACACTGCCATCTTCGTCTTGACAGAGAGTTTGGGATTCTCCCACACTCGTGTGGTGAGGCGAGGGAGTGTGAAGGCTGATTTCCCAATCCTCTTGTCGATCTCTGTATCAAGGGAGAGGTTGTTGCTGATCGTGGACCCCAGGTACGTGAACTGATTCACGACCTCCAGCTTGTAGTCGTCGATGGTGATGGTTGGTGGTGCTTCCGTGCCTTGCGCCAAGACATTAGTCTTCTTCAGGCTGATGGTAAGCCTGAAGTCCTTGCATGCCTGGGAGAAGCGGTCCATCAGGGTCTGAAGCTCCTGCTGTGTGTGGGTTGCAACTGCAGCGTCGTCTGCGAACAGCATGTCTCTGATTAGAGCCTTGCGTACTTTGGTTCTGGCTTTCAGGTGGGCGAGGTTGAAAAGCCTGCCGTCAGATCTTGTGTGCAGGTAGATTCCCTCTGTTGCTGTGCTGAAGGCATGCCTCAGGAGCATAGCAAAGAAAATTCCAAAGAGGGTTGGCGCAAGTACATAGCCCTGTTTCACTCCGCTGCGTATGTTGAATGGCTCTGAGACGTTGCCGTCATGCTGCACTATCCCCTGCATGTTGGTGTGAAATGATTTGATGAGGCTTTGCAACTTTGGTGGGCATCCTATCTTTGGCAGGATCTTGAAAAGGCCCTCTCTGCTGACCAGATCGAACACTTTGGTGAGGTCGATGAAGGCGATGTACAGGGGCATGTTCTGTTCTCTGCATTTCTCCTGGAGTTGGCGGATGGAGAATATCATGTCTACCGTCGATCGCTCAGCGCGGAAGAGACACTGAGTCTCGGGGTAGACACGTTCGGCAAGCTTCTGTAGACGAACGAGAACAACTTGTGCATAGACTTTGCCAACAACGCTGAGGAGGGAGATGCCCCTGTAGTTGTTGCAGTCGCTTCTCTCCCCTTTGTTTTTGTAGAGGGTGATGATCTTGGCGTCCCTCGTGTCCTGCGGTACGGCACCTTCCTTCCAGCACTGGCAGAGGACGTCATGCAATGGCAGCAGTAGGGCGGTCTTGCAGTGCTTGATCAGGTTGGGGGGGTATGCCGTTGTTGCCGGGTGCCTTGCCAGCGGCCAAGCTATCAATGGCCTTGCCAACGTCGATGTTTGGCTCGGCGTCAAGTTCATCCATGGATGGCAGGCAGTCGATGGCATCAAGGGCTGACGGTGTCACGGTGTTTTGTCTGGAGTAGAGGCCGGAGTAGTGTTCCACCCATCTCTCCATCTGCTTGCTCTTTTCTGTGATCATCTCCCCAGTGGAGGATTTGAGGGGGGCCGTCTTGCTCTGAGCCGGACCAAGTGCTTTCTTGATGCCATCGTACATACCATGGATGTTCCCTGTTATGGCAGCGGTTTGAATGTCTTGGCTGAGCTGAGTCCAGTACTCGTTGGCACAGCGCCGAGCAGTCTGCTGAACTTTGCTTCTCGCAGCCTTGAGAATCTGGAGATTCTTCTCGTTTGGGTACTTCTTGTACTCAGCAAGTGCTGAGCGCTTGGCTTCAATGACGGGGGTCATCTCAGTCAACTTGGCATCAAACCAGTCCTGTGACTTCGAGGTCTTCCTCCCAAAGGTAGCCATGGCTGTGCGGTGGATGGTGTTTCACAGCTCTTCCCACTTCTGCTTTTCAGATTCTCCTTCTTGTGGTACACCAAGTTCCTTTTCAAAGGTGGAGGCAAACTGCTTAAGTTCTGGTTGGACCATCTTGCTGGTGTCAATCTGTGCCTTTCCAGGCTATCTAGCATGATGGAATTTCTTCAGCTGCAGCTTGACCTTGCAACACACCAATGAATGGTCTGTGTCGCAATCTGCACTCTGAAACGAACGGGTGATTAGCATGTTCTTCAGTGAAGTGCGCCTGGTCAGGATCAAGTCCAGCTGGTGCCAGTGCTTTGAGCGCGGATGTCGCCAGGAAACCTTGTGTTGGGACTTGGTCTTGAAGAACGAGTTTGTGATGCACAGATCGTGATATGTGCAGAACTCGAGCAGCCGCTGTCCGTTGTCGTTCATTCTGCCCACGCCAAATGGTCCAAGACAGGAGGGCCAGGAGTCGTGGTCAGCACCCACTCTGGCATTGAAGTCTCCAAGGAGAATGAGTTGTTCAGAGTTGGGGATGATCCTGACAGTTGTTGCGAGATTCTCGTAGAACTCGTCTTTTGCCTCTGGTGTGGCTGTCAGTGTTGGGGCATACACACTGACGAGGGTGACTGGGCCTTGAGTGGTGTTGAGGCGGAGGGTGAGGAGTCGTGCAGAGCCATTGCTGCCCACTTCCACCATCTTCAGCAAGGTGTTCTTCACTGCGAAGGCCACTCCGTGTTCCCTGTGTTCGTCACTGCCCTTTCCCTGCCAGTAGAACGTGTAGTCCTTCTCTCTCAGTGTGCCTGCGTCAGCCAACCGTGTTTCCTGGAGAGTAGCGATATCCACTTCCAGTCTCTTCAGCTCATTATTGATGATGGCAGTCTTCCTGGTGTCGTTGATGTCCTTGAGGTTAGCAGCGAGTCCTGTCATCATAGTGCGGACGTTCCAAGTTCCCAGTTTTAGAGTTGGTCTCTTTTTGTCTTTTTTGTCAGGTCCGGGAGCACCTGGTTATGGGCAATAATAAACCCCAAAAAGGACGTTGAGCTGGTATGGAATTCACACTTCTTGGCCTTGACGAATAGCTGGTTCTCCAGGAGGCGCTGCAGGACCCGTCGAACATGCACCTGGTGCTCCTCGAATGTGCGTGAGAAGATCAGGATGTCATCTAGATACACAAACACGAAGGAGTTCAGGAAGTCCTGGAGGATGTCGTTGATTAGACACTGGAAGACAGCCAGAGCGTTGGTTAACCCAAACGGCATCACCAGGTATTCAAAGTGGCCGCTTGGAGTCCGGAAAGCCGTCTTCCACTGTTCGCCCTCCTTGATGCACACCAGATGATAGGCGTTGTGAAGGTCCATTTTCGTGAACCATGACGCCCCCTGGAGGGAGTCAAAGGCTGAGTTCATGAGGGGCAGTGTATATTTGTCCTTGATGGTGATCTCATTTAGACCCCAAAAATCGATACAGGGGCGTAGGGAGCCATCCTTTTTTCCCACGAAAAAGAATCCTGCCCCCACCGCCGAGGAGGATGGACGGATGATTCTGGAGCTGAGGGACTCCTTGATGTACGTGTCCATGGCCTCCTGCTCCGGAGCTGACAGGCTGTATAAACGACTCGCCGGCAGCAGGGCCTCCGCCTGGAGGTTGATTGCACAGTCGTAGGGGTGGGGGGGGGGGGACAGCGCCCGTGACTTGCTAAAGACCGCTCCCAGGTCGTGATAGACCTCTGGTACTCTGGACAGGTCCGGGGGTGGGGACGTGGGGGGGGGGGGGGTCACTGAAACAGAGGGAGCACATGCTGCAGACTGAAGGCAGGCGCTGAGACAAAAGGGGCTCCATGCTGTGATGTTTCCCGCCTGCCAATCAAACGAGGGGTTGTGTAGGCGCAGCCATGGATAACCCATGATAATAGGCGAGGTGGAGATGGACAACACCAAGAACCGGATATCCTCCCGATGGTTTCCGGAAATGATCACTGACACAGGGGCCGTCTGGTGGAAAACAGTGGTGAGCGGGGTCTTTGAAAGCGTGATAAGTTTGACAGGCAGGCAGAGGGGTTGACAGCTGAGGCCCAAACGGGTTGCCAGGTCTTCTGAAATGATGCTTTGCTCAGCTCCAGAGTCAATGAGAGCGTGTGTAGAATGTTCCCTGTGTTTGTAGATCAGTCTGATAGCAATGAGACAACGGGTGAGGGGCTTTTTCTGGTCTACGTCCGTGAGTCCCCCTACTGTGACCCACGAACCTCCCCTTCGGCGCTGTCTCTCAGCCGCCGAAACACCTGATTGCCCTAAGCTCATCTCCTCCTGCCCCGGAAGTTCCTCCGGGGAAGGCAGAGCCGGCAGAGATGGCTGAGAGGAGCGGGGGCATGATTGAATCGAGCGACTAGCAGCTCTACGTTCGGCAGCCCGCTCCTTCAACCTGTTGTCGAGGCTAATGGTAAGGGAGATCAGTTTGCCTAATTTGTCTGGTTTATCCCGTTCCGCTAGCTCATCCCTCAGTTCTGGGCTAAGGCTACAGAGAAAAATACTGCACAGAGCCAAATCCTCCCACCCCACCTCTGTAGCTAATACCCGGAGGTCCACAGCGAAATCGGCTGCGGATTTAGTGCCCTGCCGAAGATTCAAAAGACGGTCTGTTAACACCACGTCCCAATCAGTGTGATCAAAAACTTCCAAGAACTCTGCTCCAAATTGTTGGTACGTTAAATGAGCGTAGCTGGGCTTCGCCATAATCGCGTAGGCCGATTCTAAGCAGTCAGTGACACTGGCTTTTAAGGCCTGCTGGTTATTGGCGGCAGGTGTGTGCGCAGCCGGGGCTGATGACGGCCCAGCAGCTGCCATGACATATTTTTTATTTTTGGGGGAGAATTTGCAACTTTTTTGAGTTTTTTTTAGACTTTTATTTTTGTAAATTTATACTCATACAGTACATATGTGTTTCCTTTAAATGTGTGGCTTTTTTAAAATTTGCAACTTTTCTCATAAAGCTGTAAAGGCCAAAACAGTCACCTGTACCATATACAAGGATAGGATTGCTTTTATAAGTTGAACACCATCATCTGATGAATTAAGTGGAGACAGTCAGAGCTACTGCAGTGATCGTATCAGTGAAAAGAAGGAAAGAACATTTTTATTCTTGTCATACTCTTGACACTACACTCTCTGTGTCAGGTGTTAGTCATCATTGTTGTGCATGCAGGAAAACAAATGCACTTACTGCAGTACAACTTGAAACACAAGGACTGGTGAACCATTTAAAGTTTTCCGTAATGCCATTAATGCAAAATTAATGAATTACGATGCCAACTCTGAATTTTTTGATGTTGATCTTGGCTTAAAGGATGCCATCGCTCATCTATCAAGACCACAAATGTAGCAATTTTTCTTTGACATTGCTCAGTTTTTTGCACATTTTATCCAAAAATAATCCAGTTATCTATCTATAAATGCAACAAATCTTGGTCTGTTTGTTTCTCAGATATCTCTCAAACCATTCTTCAGACTGGCCTCAGATTTTATAAGAGATAAGGACTTGTACTTATATAGCACTTTTCTAGTCGCAAAGACCATTTAGAGTGCTTAACTAGTAGGTACACTAACCCTCTATTGTAAGGGCCTATAGGAGACAGATACCTAGGGACAATTTAGAGTCACCAATTAACCTAACATGCATGTCTTTGGATTGTGGGAGGAAACTGGACCCCCGGAGTAAATCCACACAGCACAGGGAGAACATGCAAACTCCACACACAAAGGTTCCCACCCCTGCCAGCCTGGGGATTCGAACCTGGAACCTTCTAGCTGTGAGGCAACAGTGCTACCCATTGCACCACTGTGCTGCCCATTATTCAAGATTCAAGGGCTTTATTATCATGTGCACAGTTTCCTGAGCACATTTCCTGAGCAATGAAATTCTTACTCTGCTCTTCGAACGAATGCTAAGGTAATAGGTACACATCAATACTAATAAAAGTAATAAACACACCTTAATACTAAATACTGATACTAATAAATACTAATAAATATACATTAGACAATTAGGACAGTTAAAGCAGTTAAACTAGAGGAAACAAGAAGAATGAAAATTGAAAATTCACTGGATGACTATAATGGACAACGGTATATTAATATCAGAGATAATATGAACCTGAGATGGCATGCGACTATGTACAATGTGCAAATGAGCAATGTGCAAATTAGCACCCAGTGTGATAATTTGTGTAAAGCCGTGTGCCCTGATAATTCCCTGTAGACTGTACAATGATAATTTAGCAGCAGAGATGATATGGACATGAGACGGGGTGAGACTATGTACACTGTGCAAATGAGCAATGTGCAAATTTAGCATCTAGTGTGTGAATTCTTGTTTGCAAAGCTGTGTCCAGAGTTTGTTATTTATTCAGGAGTCTGATGGCAGTGGGAAAGGAGGAGTTT
Source organism: Pholidichthys leucotaenia (assembly GCA_020510985.1). Lineage (NCBI taxonomy): Eukaryota > Metazoa > Chordata > Actinopteri > Cichliformes > Pholidichthyidae > Pholidichthys > Pholidichthys leucotaenia. The sequence goes on along the minus strand of CM035843.1, from coordinate 244,210,694 downwards.
TTTAGTCTGGATGTCCTGCATTTCACACTTCTGTACCTCTGGCCTGAGGGTACAAGTGTGAACATTCTGTGCTGGGGGTGGGTGGGGTCCTGGAGGATGGAGGCAGCTCTCCTTTGGACTCTGCGGTGATAGATGCTCTGCAGAGAGGGGAGTGGAGTCCTGATGATCTTCTCCACTGTCTTCACCATTCTCTGCAGGCATTTGCGGTCCACAGCAGTAGTGCTGCCGTACCACGCAGTGATGCAGTTGGTCAAGATGCTCTCGATGATGCAGCTGTAGAGATTGTTGAGGATCTTGGGGGACATGCCAAACTTCATCAGCCTCCTCAGAAAGTACAGCCGCTGTTCAACCTCACACGCCCTCGTGCGCTCTAGGACGCAGAGACTTGCCCGTCCGTGGTACAACGGAGCGCAAGAGGTTAAAAAAAATTATACTATAATGTTGCCGTGATTGCGTAGCTGTAAAGGATAATTCGGCATATGTGGAGAACACGAGGTGCGCGGGTGCGTAGGTGGGGGTGGGGGGCAGCAGCCAGACTGCCTTACCGCAGTCCTTCACAGGGAGCCAAGACCAGCCTGCACAGTTAACGGGAGTCTCAGCTGCTGCTTCACCCGTGCTTCACCCATGTGCCACTGCTGTCCTTTGCGGTACCGCGGGTTCTCCTCCCGGTGCTGGTATGCTCACACGGCTATCTAAAAATTAAAAGTTAATAATAATACCACCATGATTGTTTCGTGGACTGGCTAGATCAGTTGCATATCATACGTCTACACATATGCACGCTTTGACTAAACGACGGCAGTGACAAAAAATGCCCAAAAAACAAAATAAATCATTTTTTATTTACTGACAAATGGGCAACACTGATGCAACAGTTGCTGCCTAATGGATCATTCTGCTGTGTATAATAATGTTGGGTGTTTTGTACTTATTGCTAAAATATAAAAGGATGCACTAGAACGGGTCTCAAATATTTGTAAACGTGTCCCGTTATAGTACTGCATGAGTTTATTGATGATAGACTATAAACTTCACATATAAACTAAAACAACTGTGATGATGACTGAACAACTCCTATTCCCCAAAGTGCAAGATACAACATCTATGAATATAACTCATAAAAGATCACACAAATAAGTGATCTGACAAACAAATAAACAAGGGTTCTTAAACAGTTACTAATACTGAATGTCCCATTCATTTAATTCTGTAATTAATATTCACACAATCAAATAAATCTTAGTACCGTTCAGTCCCTTTTATATTTGTCAACGTCTAACATGTGTGATTGCCTACATATAGGCTACACTTCTTTGTATTCCACTTTCAAACTCAGCCTACATTTGGGCCTGTAAAGCCTAATTGGGCTACCTGTTTTCAGACAAGAGTACTTGCTTTCTACAGACATGCACTAGTATTTTAAAAATCAAATGTTTCTTTTTATCTAGGTATTTGTAAACTAAAACATCTTGGAAAAATAAATTGATTGTAACTAATGTCTTTCGATGAGAAGTAATGGAGCTATTTCACGACAGAAATTTGGACTAAGAGAGTAAAAGCACAAAGGTTTAATCAGTATAACCATTAACACCTGTGTTTCCTTACTTTTTTGCATCAAAATGGCTGCTGTGAAATACAGAAATAAGTAAAGTTTGTTTCCTACACTCTGTGACCTTTCCTGGTGATCAGTTTCTATATTTCAGCTGAGATGTTTTTGCAACAGAGCACTTCGCCCACCCCCACTCCCACCCCAACGCCACTCGTCCTCTCCCCACAAATGCGGCTGTTGTCACCTAAGCTCCGGACACTGAACTCACTTTCTATATTTAGGTGGTTCATATAGTTGAGCACCGTCTGTGGTCGTGGCGTCCTGCTTTGTGGATTTCAGTCCTGGCCTGTGCTTCCAGCTTGCAGAATCGTGCTACCCAGCAGCACCACAAAGAATCCACCGAACTCTGTTGCTCAGTGTGGCCGAACCATGCAGCGAAGGGGTTAATACCAGTCACTCAGCATGCGGGAGCTGTGGCGGGCGGGCAGGCAGGCAGTGCAGAGGCTGACCTCTGACCCCTCAGGAAAGGAATGTGGAAGCTCTTTCATCCAGAACAGAAACCAAAGACACCCAGGCGGTTGGAAAGAGGCGGTCCAATTCTGCTTTCAACGTTTTTGATTAGGGGAAGTAAGCAGAAGCTCCATGTAAATGTGTTGTGCTCTGTTTGTCGTTGGGCTATCTGCCATTTTGGAAAGAAGCTCCACTGTACAGAAGTGTGCTTGTTACTTGGTGATCACTGTAGTGATGGCGAAGTGTGGTTTGTGCTCAGAAATGGCTGCAGTTGTTCGTGTGTGGGTGGTTACGGAGCATGGTGCTCTCTGACCTATAATCTTCTACCTGTTTACATGTAAAAACAGGATTGCTGCTGCCCATTAATGGAGTTTACTGATGAACAATTATACATTGATCCATCAGTGACTTATTTGTTTAATTGTTAAGCCAGAAAGATGAAATAGTTCATCCAAAGTTTCCACTGTGCCCCCAAAAGATTGTTTAAACTCCTTTCAGAAGCTGAAACCAAACCGTAGTTTCCCCCTTTTTTCTGAGGGGAAAAAACTGTTAGATATGTTTATACTATTTGTTTGCTTTTGTGTCAGCAGCCCAAAATCTAGAAAAAAAACTTACTCTTATAAATAACCCATATAATTTTTGGTTTGGATCCGGATGACTTCCTTTAAAAATATGAAATGGAACATTGGACCTTGGCAGAAGAAAAGTTCTCCATGTGCCCATATAAAAAGAGCTGCCAAATTTGCTGCAGATAATGTTGTTGACTTTTTTCTACAAAAGCTTAAGGAAGAAGAAAGAGTTGTGAATAGTTAACAATATTCAGTTATTTCTGGCACTTAATTTTCTTGAATTATATCCAGTTACAGTGAAATATAGCAATGTTGTGATGCTTTTGGGGTTTTTTGACCAGCTGGTTGAATTTATTCTTTTCACCCTTTCCAGAGTCATGTTATCTGCACATGAAGCAGACTGTGTGTGTGTAGGACAGTAAACAGAAGTCTGTACTCTAACAGGACAATCTGCTACTTTGATCATCTGTCAGAAGCAAAAGTGAATTATGTTCCAACTAATTTACATAGTTATATTGCAGGATTGTCAAATTTGTTGCATCCTTCTTTGTTTCTTGCATTATCTACAGGACTCTTGGCCTGAGTACAGTACATATCAACTAGAACTGCACTCAACAGAGATGCAGACCCATGGCTTTTGCAGCTCTAGTTTCCTACCATACCTCATTATTTTTTTTTTAATTCAAGTCACTATGGGCCAAAATGGATTTTGACCTTTTATAACCCTGTGACTTTGACATTTGACCTTTTGAACCCTGTAGTATAGCAACGCATGTTAACCTATTTGGGGTGGAAGTCAATGCTAAATTCTAAGTATCTCATTCCCTACTGTAATGGAAATGTCCAGATTAACTAGAATCAGACCCTACTGTGCTGTGCCTATTGTGCTGTACAATTGTACAATGACAAAGCCTATTCTGTTCTATTCTACCAATCTTCAGGGTGAAAGCAGGGTCAAAGTCATTTCATATTTAACTGTTTTATGACATTATAGCTTATATTCAAATTCTGCTAGCACTAAACCTGATAATAAAGGCACTATAAGGCAAGTTTAAAGTTATAAGCCAGAATGTAAATTTGAAACGTTGTGACCTAGTGACCTAACTTCAGACCACATCAATCCTTACGGTTAAAGCCAGTGTCATTTGACATTTTTATTTTTTTTATTTAACCTTAATGGAACTACCCTGTATAAATAGAGAGGCAACCTCTCTTTTTCAAGGGCACCCTGTTCACACTCACACAGTTACACATTCACACCAGGAAGCTGCCCAGTACAACCACAGACTGACCTGTGGCCACTGAGCAGCTCCACTGGAGCAGTTGGGGTTCAGGGCCTTGCTCAAGGGCACCACAGTGGGGTTAAGGAGGGTGGGGCAAACACTGCTATGTTATCTGTCCGACCCACATCTAATCCTGCCAGTCCAGGGATTGAACCCGTGACCCTCCGCTCACCAGTTCACATCCCTAACCACTGGGCCACTACTGCCCATTTATGTGCCCAAGACATTGTTCTAATGTGCACAAATTTCCTTAGCTCTTATAATAAAATCACTATCTTCCAAAATTAATTTTGACCTTTTGTGACCCTGTAAATTTGACCTTTGACCTTGTGACCCCAGAAACATAGCAACACATGTTAAGCCTGAGGTTCACCAGTACACCAAGTTTGGTGACTCGAGCTTTATTCTTTTTTAAACAATGTTTTTATTGTTTTTTCACACAAATCAAAGCTATGTTCCGATCCACAGTGTACTTCAACTGTATTGCCTACTCCCTGCTCCGTTCTCAGGGAATATCAGTTAAGTTAACTGCCCTTCACAAAATTTCTCCATTTGAAACACCCTGTAACCGTCGGCTCCCTTCTCCATGCGTTACCACAGTAACCATAGAGACGTACTGATACTATGGTGGATAATTTATAGTTCTTAAATAAAATATTAATACAAATATATTTTTATTACTATTAGTTGATATAAACAATAAAGAACATCAGTTTAGCTTATTAATAACATTAGCAACAATAGTTGGTTTTACTTGTATTTTAGGCGCAATGGCTTATGGGTAATCTTCCTGTCAACTTCCAGTGAAGTGATGTCCGGTTGTGCCCTTCTTCCCTGCTCAGTTTTCAGTTCCCTTTAAACTGAAGACCGTTTGCTCCCTTCAGTTTGGAATCTCACTTAATATGTTGTATGTTCTGGCAATTTAATTTGCTTGAGAATAATTCATCCTTTTTTTGTTTTTAACCATAGCCAAAAGAGAGGGTACTGTGTTGCTAGCTAGCTAACTAAAGAGCTTTAGTGAGCTAGCTAGTTGGCTAGTTTTTTTTTTCTTAAGAAAATGTGGAAAAAATAGGATGTTCTGTACTTCACTACAACTTTCCGTGTCACTTCATTTACAACTCCAGTTCCGGTGAAGTTGGGACATTGTGTAAAATGGAAATAGAAACAAAATACAATGATGTAAAAATCCTTTTCAAACTATATTCAATTAAATACACTACAAAGACAAGGTATTTAATGTTCAAACTAATAAACTTTATTGTTGTTTTGCAAGTATTCGCTCATTTTGAATTTGATGCCTGCAACACATTCCGAAAAAGTTGGGACAGGGGCATGTTTACCACTGTGTTACATCACTTTTCCATTTAACAACACTCAATAAGCATTTAGGAACTGAGGACACTTAATTGTTGAAGCTTTGTAGGTGGAATTCTTTCCCATTCTTCCTTGATGTACGACTTCACTGGTGCAGCAGTCCAGGGTCTCCGTTGTCATATTTTGAGCTTCATAATGTGATACTGTACATATTTTGAATGGGAGACAGATCTGGACTACAGGCAGGCCAGTCTAGTACCTACGTACTTTTACTATGTTGTAACGCATGCAGAATGTGGTTTGGCATTGTCTTGTTGAAATAAGCAGGAACGTACCTGGAAAAAAAAAAAAAAAACGTTGCTTGGATGGCAGCATACGGTATGTTGCTCCAAAACCTGTATGTACCATTCAGCATTAGTAGTGCCTTCACAGATGTGAAAATAACTACTACTTTCTGATGATGTCATCAAGATGAGACGAGTGCTGCTAAACCCAGCTCTGATCAGTCAACAAACAAAAAGATTTCAATGTGATCCACCACTTACTTCTGCCTCTGCTGTGTAACCAAACAGGTATCTGAACATTTTCAGTTTGTCTTGGCTGTTGTTGTGCAAAGGAATACCTGTCTAGTGGTCACAAATTGATTTCACCTTGGTGCTGCCATCAAACAGTCAGCATGACACAGGCAAACCCGAAAGGCACAACTAAAGTTCCACCTGGGGAATCAGAACAATGGCAAACAATGTCTGAAGATGCTATCAAAGACACAGTATGCAAACAGATTGATACACTATTCCAGGCCTGTGATTTTATTTGTAAAATAAGCAAGTTACTGGTGGATTCTCTGGTTGAACCTATTAAGAAGGCCATCACTGACGTCATTATGGAATCTGTAAAGGACTCCTTGAAGTATGAATTTCAAAACATGGTTGGAAAACTTAATGAACTAACAAAAAAGTATGATGATTTGGAGGACACTTTAGATGAACAAGAGCAGTATTTGTGGCGAAACTGTCTTGTTGTTTTTGGTGTTCCAGAAAATGACCGTGAAAACACAAATGAAGTCATAATGGACATGATTAACAACAATCTAAACATTGAGGTACAACCTGGTGAAATCGACAGGAGCCATCGCCTTGGACCTAAACGCAACTACAGAAATGACAGACCAAGGGGAATCATCATTAAGTTTACGCAGTATAACATCAGCGACAGAGTTTATAAAGCAACAGCTTAAGGGATCAACACCAAAGATGCACATTCTGGAGAGTCTAACAGCCAAGAGGGTGAAACTGCTGGATGATCTACGGAAAAAATCTAAGGACAAACTCACAGCTAGTTGGACTCAGGATGGATGCATCTACCTGCTCACAAACTCAAATCAACAAGATAAGATAAGATAAGATAAGCCTTTATTAGTCCCACAATGGGGAAATTCCAGGATTGCAACAGCACAGGGATAGCAACACTCAGAACAACAATCAAGAAGACAAGAAAAACAAGAGCAGCGAATATAAGATAAGATAAGATAAGCCTTTATTAGTCCCACAACGGGGAAATTCCAGGATTGCAATATACTGTACATATGTACATATAAATATATAAACTTATTATATATATATATATATATAGGTTTATTAAAACCTATATTTTTTTTTTTTCTCTCGGCGCCACACGAGTCGGCTGCCTTTTGCAACAGCGGCTCGATTCCGAGTCTTTTTCCCTTCCTCTCTCTTTTGATCCGTCTTTTTTTTTCACCCCACTTATATCACGGACACACAGATCGTCCTAAATGTCTCCTGAGCCGGTGGACGGAGCCACTGTCTATAGCAGGATACGATACAGCAGAGAACAGCTGCTAGCATTCAACCGCCACCCGGTCCCATTGGAAATACTCGACATACCGAGAGAACTGAGGCGAAAACGCCGCGGCTGCCGGGCTGGAGTAAGGCGGAGGACAAAAAATATAAGGTACAGACCCTCCCTTCCATCTGTTGTCATGGGAAATGTACGGTCGATACTGGGAAAGTTAGATGAGCTAGCGGCTATCTCCCGTTATGATAGCACATACCGGGAGTGCTCTCTCCTTTTGTTTACTGAGACGTGGCTAACTGAACTAGCAGCAGATGCTAACATTGAGCTGGAGGGTTTTCACATGATACGAGCTGACCGAACACCAGACAGTGGCAAGGCTAGGGGCGGTGGAGTGATCATGTATGTTAACAACAACTGGTGCAGACCGGGACATATCACTGTTAAACAACGACACTGCAGCAAAGACATTGAGTTGCTAGCTGTTAGCATGAGGCCTACATATCTCCCGAGAGAACACTCACACGTGATCTGCATTGTTGTTTATGCAAATCCGACGGCGAACGCTGGGACAGCACGTGACGTCATCCATTCAGTAACCAGCAGGCTGCAGACAGAACACCCAGATGCTCTTCTCCTCATCTCAGGCGATTTCAACCATGTTTCACTGTCTCCCATTCTACCCACGTTCACCCAGTATGTCACATGCCACACTAGAGACAATAAAACACTGGATTTATTCTACGCAAACACTAAGGAGGCGTACACCTCATCACAACTACCCCCACTCGGGAGATCGGATCACAACTTGGTTCATCTCCGGCCGGTGTACAAACCCCTAGTGCACAGACAACCTCCGGCCATGCACACTGTGGAGTTATGGTCTGAGGAGACAATGGACACCCTAAAGGGCTGTTTTGAAGCCACCGCCTGGAAGCAGCTCTGCGATCCACATGGTGAGGACATCGATGGCCTCATTCACACCTTCACGGGCTACCTCAGCTTCTGTGTGGACAAATCCGTTCCCACCAAGACCATACGGCGTCACTCAAACAACAAACCCTGGATCAACCCTGAGATTAAAACACTTCTGAGAGAGAAGAAGAGGATCTTCAGGTCAGGGAACAGGGAGATGCTGAAGTCCGTACAGAGGGAGCTGAGGAGAAAGATCAGAGAAGGCAAGGACAGCTTCAGGAAGAAGATGGAGGACAAGCTGCAACAGAGCGACATCAGCGGGGTCTGGAGAAACCTCAAAACCATCTCGGGGCTCCAGAATACCTCCCCCCAGGCCACAGGGGGCAGGGAGTGGGCGAACAACCTGAATCTGTTTTTCAATAGATTTGACCAACCGCCCTCCCCCCTGACTGCACAACAACCACTGCTGCCTCTAAAGAAATCAAGTCCTGCTGCCCACTCCCCACTCTACCAACACCCCCCCACTCCCAACACACAGCCCCCCATCCTGACCCTGACCAGGACCCAGGTGAGGACGGAGCTGAGGAAGATCAAGGCGAGGAAGGCGCCGGGACCGGACGGCATCAGCGCAAAGCTCCTCAAGTCCTGTGCAGACCAGCTGTGTGGGATTGTGACGTATATCTTCAACATGAGCCTGAAACTGGGGAGGGTACCACAGCTGTGGAAAACATCTTGTGTGGTACCTGTACCAAAAACTTCCCACCCCAAAGACCTGAACAGCTACAGACCGGTGGCCTTGACGTCCCACTTGATGAAGACCCTGGAGAGACTGCTCCTTGCTCACCTCCGCCCCCTGGTGGAACCAGCGATGGATCCACTCCAGTTCGCCTACCAGCATGGCATTGGGGTGGAGGATGCGGTGATCTTCCTCCTTCACCGTTCTCTGTCCCACCTGGAGAAGCCCGGGAATATGGTGAGGATCATGTTCTTTGACTTCTCCAGTGCTTTCAACACCATCCAACCGATGATCCTGAAGGACAAGCTGCTGCGCGCAGGGGTGGACCAGCACCTGTCATCATGGATCCTGGACTACCTCACGAACCGGCCTCAGTTTGTGAGAACCCGGGACTGTGTGTCCGACACGATCATCAGTAGCACGGGGGCCCCCCAGGGAACGGTGCTGGCTCCCTTCCTGTTCACTCTTTATACTGCGGACTTCTCACACAACACAACACACTGCCATCTACAGAAGTTCTCTGATGACTCTGCGATCGTTGGCCTCATCTCCAATGGAGATGAAGCTGAGTACAGAGGGCTTATCCAGGACTTCGTGGACTGGTGCCATCGGAACTGCCTCCAGATCAACGCGAGGAAAACTAAGGAGCTGGTGGTGGACTGCCGCAGGCATGGGCAGCCCCTCACAGTACCAGTAAATATACAGGGAACAGACATCGAGATGGTGACATCCTATAAGTACCTGGGTATTCATCTGAACAATAAACTAGACTGGTCACACAATACTGATGCACTCTACAAGAAGGGACAGCGCAGGCTGTTCCTGCTGAGGAGACTCAGGTCTTTTGGTGTACAAGGGGCGCTGCTGAAGTCATTCTATGACACGGTGGTGGCATCAGCCATCACTTTTGGAGTGGTCTGCTGGGGCAGTGGCATTACTGCAGCCGATAGGAAGAGACTGAACAAACTGATTAAGAAAGCTAGCTCTGTCCTGGGGCAGCGCCTTGATCCGATGGAGGAGATAGGAGAGAGAAGGACGGTGGCTAAACTGTCATCTCTGCTGGAGTCCGAGTTCCACCCTATGCAGGACATACTGAATGCACTGAGGAGCTCATTTAGCAGCAGACTACATCATCCCAGGTGCACAACCGAGAGGTTTCGTAGGTCCTTCCTACCAACGGCTGTCAGACTGTACAACCTAAGCAGGGCTGCTCGCAGAGATAGCAAAAAAGACGTAACAAACTAATAGTTTTTTGAATGCAGAAGATGCAATAGACTTACACAGTGGTCCTCTCCGGCATACAACTAGGAGCATGCCGGTCGCTATGGAGGGTGAGAGTGTGTATGGGCACATAATCATACCATGCAGGATAGCTGGGTAGACGGTTATGCTGTTTCATTCCATCTAGCGGCAATGCTCTGCACTGTGTGTGTTTATATATTTGCATATTTGTTCCGTCTAGCTGCAATGCTCCGTACTGTGGGTGTTTATATATTTATATATCTACATGTTATTCCATCTAGCTACATTGCTCCGCACTGTGTGTGTTTATATACTTGCATATTTATTCCACCTAGCTGCAATGCTCCGTACTGTGGGTGTCTATATATTTACATATTTATTCCATCTAGCTACAATGCTCTGCACTGTGTGTTCATATATTCATATATTTATTCCATCCAGCTACAATGCTCTGCACTGTGTGTCTGTGTGTGTGTGTATATATATATATTTTATAGTAATACGTACATATGTTTATTAGCTGCTCTTGCTTGCTTGTTTTTTTTTTTTTTTCTTGCCTTCTGATTGTTGCTCTGAGTGTTGCTATCCCTGTGCTGTTGCAATCCTGGAATTTCCCCGTTGTGGGACTAATAAAGGCTTATCTTATCTTATCTTATCTTAAACACACAGTGCGGAGCATTGTAGCTAGATGGAATAAACAGCATAACCGTCTACTTAGTTATCCTACATAGTATGAATATGTACCCATACATATTGTCACCCTCCGTAGCGACCGATACTGTCCTAGTTGTATACTAGTTGTGCATATAGTATATATACTGTATATATATTATAAATAAAATGTCTGATACCAAGAAGCATGGCTTTCCCTTTCACTGAAGCTGGGATTATCTGGCTGATTTCTGCAGACATTTGGATTCAGCATAGAAACATCTGTTAAACCATTCTATAACCATAAATGGTATGTAAACTATTTAATGCAGTGAGTTTTGCACCTTTTGTAAAAACTGGGGATCATGCAACTCCATTTTTATAATTTTGTTGTTGGTCTGATCCCACTTTGATGTTTTAGGCTCTTTAAACAGAACACATTTTGTTTTTTTATTATTATTATTAAATTATTATTTTATTTTAGATTTAGCTTACCTGAGATTTTAGATATGGAAAACCTAGATGGAAGTTTTTGTAACATGGTTCTGAATTACTTTTACACACGTGGACAAAATTGTTGGTACCCCTCTGTTAATGAAAGAAAAACCCACAATGGTCACAGAAATAACTTGAATCTGACAAAAGTGGTAATAAATAAAAATTCTATGAAAATTAACCAATGAAAATCAGACAATGCTTTTGAATTGTGGTTCAACAGAATTATTTTAAAAAACAAACTCATGAAACAGGCCTGGACAAAAATGATGGTACCCCTAGAAAAGATTGAAAATAATGTGACCATAGAGACATGTTCAACCAAGATGTGTCCTCTAATTAACATCACAGGTGTCTACAAACTTGCAATCAGTCAGTCGGCCTATTTAAAGGGTGACAAGTAGTCACTGTGCTGTTTGTTGACATGGTGTTTACTACACTAAACATGGACCAGAGGAAGCAAAGGAGAGTTGTGTCAGGAGATTAGAAAGAAAATTGTAGACAAGCATGTTAAAGGTAAAGGCTATGAGACCGTCTCCAAGCAGCTTGATGTTCCTGTGACTACAGTTGCACATATTATTCAGAAATTTAAGATCCACGGGACTGTAGCCAACCTCCCTGGACATGGCCACAGGAGGAAACTTGATGAAGAATGGTAACAAAAGAACCCAGAACAACCTCTAAACACATTCATGATGAACTCCAAGGTCAAGGTACATCAGTGTCAGATCGCACCATCCATCGTCGTTTGAGCCAAAGTGGACTTCATGGGAGATGACCAAGGAGGACACCACTGTTGAAAACAAATCATAAAAAAGCCAGACTGGAATTTGCCAAACTGCATGTTGACAAGCCACAAAGCTTCTGGGAGAATGTCCTATGGACAGACGAGACAAAACTGGAACTTTTTGGCAAGGCACATCAGCGCTATGTTCACAGACGCAAAAATGAAGCATACCAAGAAAAGAACACTGGCCCTGCTGTGAAACATGAAGGAGGTTCTGTTATGTTCTGGGGCTGCTTTGCTGCAACTGGCACAGGGTGTCTTGAATCTGTGCAGTGTACAATGAAATCTCAAGACTGTCAAGGTATTCTAGAGAGAAATGTGCTGCCCAGTGTCAGACAGCTTGGTCTCAGTCGCAGTTCATGAGTCTTGCAACAGGATAATGACCCAAAACACACAGCTAAAAACACCCAAGAATGGCTAAAAGCGAAACATTGGACTATTCTAAAGTGGCCTTCTATGAGCCCTGATCTAAATCCTATTGAACATCTGTGGAAGGAGCTGAAACATGCCATCTGGAGAAGGCACCCTTCAAACCTGAGACAACTGGAGCAGTTTGCTCATGAGGAGTGGGCCAAAATACCTGCTGAGAGGTGCAGAAATCTCATTGACAGTTACAGAAATCATTTGATTGCAGTGATTGCCTCAAAAGGTTGTGCAACAAAATACTAAGTTAAGGGTATCATCATTTTTGTCCAGGCCTGTTTCATGAGTTTGTTTTTTAAAATAATTCTGTTGAACCACAATTCAAAAGCATTGTCTGATTTTCATTGGTTAATTTTCGTAGAATTTTTATTTATTACCACTTTTGTCAGATTCAAGTTATTTCTGTGACTATTGTGGGTTTTTCTTTGATTAACAGAGGGGTACCAACAATTTTGTCCACAGCTGTATATTAGACATGAACAGCATTGCTTCAAGAACCTAAATCGTAAGCGCTATACACCAGAAAATCAAAAAAGTATAAAAAGCAAAAAGTATTCATATTCATTGTTACATTTAAACACTAGAGGTGTAAATAAGCATCATGATGCTCTATTATCCCTTTTGGCCAATTTAGACCACAGGTTTGAGGTAATTGGGTGTAGTGAAACTTGGATAAATGAAAGATTTGTATTTAAATTCTTTAAAAGTGGATGGATATACACTGTACAATAGAAACAGAACTGGCAGACCAGGTGGAGGTGTTTGCTTGTAAACTTCACTATATTCTGTGAGTATCTGTGATGATTTAATTATTGATGACGGATACTCCGATTCCCTATTCATTGAGATAAATATAAAAAATGAGAAAAACTTAATTGTGGGAGTGATTTATCGACTGCCAGATTCTGACTTTAACATCTTCAAGGTCAAATTGGATGAACTATTGAATTGTATAAATAAAGCAAATAAAAACTGCATTCTCAGTGATTTTAACATTGATCTGTCCAAAGAGAATAGTACAAAAAAGGATTTCATAAATACCCTTCACTCTTCATTCTTCTTTCCCACTATAAACATATATACTATAGAAACAGAATCCAGCAAGTCAGTCATTGATAATATCATCACGAACATTTACAGTGCTGATTTTGACTGGGGTGTAATACTGTCAGATATCACAGCTCATTATCCAATAGTACTTTATTAATCTTGCTAAAAAGATAAATGACTTGCCTTTAAAAACTAAAGTGAAAGTGGTGAATGAAAAAAAAATTGCTTAAATTATCTGAAAATCTTAAAAACAAGTCATGGGATTCTGTGTACTGCTGCAAAAATCCAGATGAGGCATACAATGCTCTCATTGATGTCATAACTAATTCTGTAAACTCCACCATACATGAGAGGACCATAAAATATGATACAGGGGATAAGAAAACCTGACTTACAAGTGGCATTTTGAAATCAATTAAAAAGAACATACCGTATTTTGGGGACTATAAGGCGCACCGGATTATAAGGCGCACTGTCAATGAACGGTCTATTTGATGGTCTAATTTCATACATAAGGCACACCGGATTATAAGGCGCATTAAAGCGAGGTAGTCGGAGCCGGGAAAAAAAAAATTTGCGTGCATGGAAAGAAAATCCTATCTATAGTCATAGACACATATAGTGCGATTGTCTGCGAGTGTGAATGACCTGTTCCATGAGCAGGCAGAACGTTTTTAGTCCGTGGCTGTTTACATCGCCATATTGGCCAGAATACTCGTTCGGTACTCGCTTGGTAATCGATACGGTTCGCTCGGCGGAGAGCGAGCCGTATTTACAGCCGTAAATATGTATTTACAGCCGCATTTACTGCTCCCATTCACAGCTAAACGGGAGTAGTTTCGATGCCGAAATTTCACATACAAATCCTAATATATGTGTTCTATACACCATCGGCTTTTGGTATCGTAGTCGGATCTGGGAATTTTTTTTAATTTTTTTTTTTGCGTGCATGGAAAGAAAATCCTATCTATAGTCATTATAGACACATATAGCGTGATTGTCTGCGAGTGTGAATGACCTGTTCCATGAGCAGGCAGAACGTTTTTAGTCCGTGGCTGTTTACATCGCCATATTGGCCAGAATACTCGTTCGGTACTCGCTTGGTAATCGATACGGTTCGCTCGGCGGAGAGCGAGCCGTATTTACAGCCGTAAATATGTATTTACAGCCGCATTTACTGCTCCCGTTCACAGCTAAACGGGAGTAGTTTCGATGCCGAAATTTCACATACAAATCCTAATATATGTGTTCTATACACCATCGGCTTTTGGTATCGTAGTCGGATCTGGGAATTTTTTTTAATTTTTTTTTTTGCGTGCATGGAAAGAAAATCCTATCTATAGTCATTATAGACACATATAGCGTGATTGTCTGCGAGTGTGAATGACCTGTTCCATGAGCAGGCAGAACGTTTTTAGTCCGTGGCTGTTTACATCGCCATATTGGCCAGAATACTCGTTCGGTACTCGCTTGGTAATCGATACGGTTCGCTCGGCGGAGAGCGAGCCGTATTTACAGCCGTAAATATGTATTTACAGCCGCATTTACTGCTCCCGTTCACAGCTAAACGGGAGTAGTTTCGATGCCGAAATTTCACATACAAATCCTAATATATGTGTTCTATACACCATCGGCTTTTGGTATCGTAGTCGGATCTGGGAATTTTTTTTAATTTTTTTTTTTTGCGTGCATGGAAAGAAAATCCTATCTATAGTCATTATAGACACATATAGCGTGATTGTCTGCGAGTGTGAATGACCTGTTCCATGAGCAAATGTACGTTTTTGGTCTGTGGCTGTTTACATCGCCAGGATACTCTCTCAGTAATCGATACGGCTCGCTCTCCAGTGGCAGCCCCGAGAAGTAAACAATGCAAACAAATGCCGGGACGCTTGAATTCTTTCGTCCCGAAAATATCATTTTTGAATATTAATTACAGCTAAACAGGAGCAGTTTCGATCCACGATCCATTGGCAGATAGTGGCATAACTCGCTAGCAATTTAACTTTGAACGACCTGTTGACACCAATATAGCGGTTGGAGTTCTTTGGTTAATCCACCCGGAATGATGGCAAGCTCCGAATTAGTTTGCTTCACTTGGGTTTTGACAGTATCGGTGAGATGGGTGCGCATGGAGTGGCAGATCAATAGGGATGGAGATTTGTGGAAAAAGCCATCCGGCCATTATGTTGAAGCACATATTACTCCGCGAGGCTCCTGACTACCATAATGCTCCGACAATCCATCAAGCGGTTCGGCTTCGTAACTTACCAAAGTCATACTAAAACATTTTTTGACAGATTTTTGAGAGCCGTGTACCACATAAAATCGGTTTGAGGTCAGTAAGCACAACCAGAATTAATACATAAGGCGCACCGGATTATAAAGCGCACTGTCGATTTTTGAGAAAATTAAAGGATTTTAAGTGCGCCTTATAGTCCAAAAAATACGGTACTCTATAAACAGTACATCAAAAATCCAAGTACTGAAAACAAAGAAATATACAAAATATAGAAATAAGCTGACACATGTCATACGAATAAGTAAGCGCAATCACTATGCTAAGCTTATCAAGGCTTCTTGTTGTGATCAAAAGCAATGCTGGAAGATACCAAATGAGGTCCTCGGCTGGGGCCAAAAACCTACCGTGCTTTCTGACACTGTAGACCAGCAAAATGCCAGAATCAATGGTATAGATTATGATCTTGCAAACGGTCTAAATAATTATTTTAACTCCATTGGAGAAAATGATGAATTAAGAAGATGAGAGAGTGAGTAGGATGGATGAAGGAAAGATGGTGAACAAGGAAGTCCCGAGGATTAGCAAGGCGGAAGTGAGGGCAGCTTTGAAGAGGATGAAGAATGGAAAGGTGGTTGGTCCAGATGACATACCTGTAGAGGTATGGAGATGTTTAGGAGAGATGGCAGTGGACTTTCTAACCAGACTGTTTAACACAATCTTGGAGAGTGAGAGGAATGCCTGAGGAGTGGAGAAGAAGTGTTTTGGTACCAATTTTCAAGAACAAAGGTGAGAGTTGTAGTAACTACAGAGGCATAAAGTTGATCAGCTACACTATGAAGACATGGGAAAGAGTTGTTGAAGCCAGGTTAAGAGGAGGGGTGACAAGCAGTGAGCAGCAGTACAGTTTCATGCCAAGGAGTACTACAGATGCAATGTTTGCTCTAAGAGTGCTGATGGAGAAGTATAGAGAAGGTCAGAAGAGTTACACTGTCTTTGTGGATCTAGAGAAAGCATATGATAGGGTGCCAAGAGAACGAAGTGTTTTACTGTATGAGAAAGTCAGGAGTGGCAGAGAAGTATGTGAGGGTGGTGCAGCACATGTATGAGGACAGAGAAACGGTGGTGAGGTGTGCTGTAGGAGTGACAGATGGATTCAAGGTGGGGGTGGGATTACATCAGGGATCAACTCTGAGCCCCGTCTTGTTTGCCATGGTAACAGACAGGCTGACAGATGAGGTCAGGCAGGAATCTCCCTGGATCATGATGTTTGCGGACGACATTGGGATTTGCAATGAGAGTAGGGAGCAGGTGGAAGAGAACCTGGAGAGGTGGAGGTATGCTCTGGAGAGAAGAGGAATGAAAGTCAGTAGAAGCAAGACAGAATACATGAGTGTGAATGAGAGGGAAGCAGGTGCAACGGTGAAGATGGAAGGAGTAGCGGTCGTGAAAGTAGATGAGTTTAAATACCTGGGGTCAACCATCCAAAGCAATGGAAAATGCAGAAAAGAGGTGAAAAAGAGAGTGCAGGCAGGGTGGAATGGGTGGAGATGAGTGTCATGGGTGATTTGTAACAGAAAGGTAACAGCAAGAGTGAAAGGGAAGATTTACAAGACGATAGTGAGACCTGCTATGATGTATGTTTTGGAGACAGTGGCACTGACAAAAAGACAGGAGGTGGAGCTGGAGGTGGCAGAGTTGAAGATGCTAAGATTTTCATTGGGAGTGACGAGGAGGGACAAGATTAGAAATGAGTATTTCAGGGGGACAGCTCAGGTCGAGCGGTTTGAAGACAAAGTAAGAGAGGCAAGGCTGAGATGGTTTGGACATGTGCAGAGGAGGGACAGTGGATATGGTGGACAAAGGATGTTGAAGATGGAGCTGTCAGGCAGGAGGAAAAGAGGAAGACCACAGAGAAGATTCATGGATGTTGTGAAGAAGGACATGGAGAGGGCTGGTGTTACAGAGGAAGATACAAGGGATAGGGTGAGATGGAGACAGATGATCCGCTGTGGCAACCCCTAAAGGGAAGAAGAAGAAGAAGTCCATTGGAGAAAATCTTGGTAATACTATTAGTCCACCACAAGGAGCTACTTATCAACAATATCTTCAAGGTAATTATGTAAATTCTTTCTTTCTCACTCCAGCTGACAATACAGAAGTTACTAAAATCATTATGAGCATGAAAAGCTCTCATACAGCAGGTGTAGATGGTATATTTAGCATCATTCTAAAAGCCATTGTGAATGAAATTGTAGATCCGCTTGTTTATTCCATCAGTCTCTCTCTTTTTCGTGGGGTGGTACCTGAAATGAGAAAGATTGCAAAAACTATCCCTGTATTTAAGTCTGGAGAAAAAAACAACATGCACAATTACCGACCTGTATCTAATACTCACAAAAAGTTAGGGATATTCGTCTTTCGGGTGAAATTTCAGGATAGACCTAAAATGCACTATAACCTTTACAGGTGAACTTAATTTGACCTTCTCTAACCTTTTGAATGCACATGTCCAACTGTTCAGTGTTTCAGTACTTTTTGCTTAACTTACTGTTGTCTAACAAGGTGCTTAACGGCAAATTTCACAACAGGTGTTTGATCCATGAATCGACTAATAAATTTTCTGGTTCAATTAGAATTGGTATTTAAACAGTCCTCTTCATCATGCTGTTGACATTTTGACATAATGAGACCAAGACGACACCTCACAATTGATCAACAGTACCTCACCATTGTGAGGCTTCAAACAGGATGTTCTCAGAGGGAAGTGGCCACTAAGCTTAGAGTGTCACAGAGTGTAATCAGCAGGTTGCAACAGAGATACAGAGAGACTGGAAGAGTCACAGAAGGACATAGAAGTGGATGTCCTTTAGTCACATCCCACGCTGATGACCACTTCGTTGTGAACAGTACCCTGCAGAACCGGATGATGAATGCCACTCAACTCCAGGCACATTTAAGGGAGGTGAGAGGCACCCAAATGTCACGTCAGACCAGTCAAAACCATTTTATCAGCGTGATCTGTGTGCTTGGCAACCTGCAAGGGTACCTGACCACACCAGGCATAGGCGTCATTGTCTTGCATGGGCCAGGGAGCATTTACGCTGGACAAGGGACCATTGGGCCTCAGTCCTGTTCTCTGATGAAAGTCAATTCACGTTGAGCAGAAATAATGGCTGCCAACGATGTTGGAGATGTCAAGGAGAGTGCTATGCATCAGCCACTGTTGTCACCATGTTACAGTCTGGGCAGGTGTGTCTAGTCAATACAAAACTGCTCTACACCTTGTGAATGGTACAGTGACAAGCCAGTAATACCTGAATAGCATCATTAATCCAGTCATTGTGCCCCTGCATGAACAACACAGGCCTAATTTCATCTTCATGGATGACGATGATCCAGATCATTGAGGTTCCATCATTAGGAAACGGCTGCTGGAGGCTGGGGTACCTCAGATGGAGTGGTCTGCACTTTCTCCAGACCTGAATCCCACAGAAAACCCATGGGATCAGCTGAGTCGCCGCGTAGAGGCTCGTAACCCAGCACCCCACAACCCCAATGACCTGAGGGCCACCGTTCAAGAAGAATGGAGTGCCATGCCTCAGCAGACAACAAGTCAACTTGTGAACAGCATGAGACGTTGTTATCAAGCTGTAACTGACGCTCAAGGGCACATGACAAGTTATTGAGACATTGACATTTTTTGTTTTGGTATACCCAGCACTGTTGTTGGCTTTTGTTTCAATAAATTGTTTGAGATGAGGAAATCACCATTGCATGCTTCAACTTAAATGACCTACTTTCATGTTATATTACTGTAGTGTGAACTTTTTACATTTTCTATAAATTTCACCCGAAAGCCAAATATCCCGAACTTTTTGTGAGTAGTGTATATTACCCACCTTTTCCAAAGTATTGGAGAAAATTGTCCATTGTAGACTAAGTGATTACTTAAATAAACTGAATATTCTTCGTCTATTACAATATGGCTTGAAGAAGAAGAACACCACATGTATGGCAATTCTTGATCTTACTGAAAAAAATCAAAGATGCTATTAATAAAGGTGAGTGTGGGATTGGAGTTTTTCTCAATTTATCAAAAGCATTTGATACCATTGATTTTAAAATCCTTCTTGACAAGTTGCATCATTATTGTGTCCGAGGCACAGCACTCAACTGGTTTAAAATTTACATATGTGGAAGGGAACAGTATACACATATAAATGGTAGGAAATCACAATATCAGATTATTAAATATGGGGTCCCACAGGGATCGATATTGGGCCCACTTTTCATTTTTTTAAACACTTTTTATTTTATTTTTCTTATACAACACAGCACACAAGCCTGAGTTAAAATAATTAGTAATAAGATTAATAATACAAACACAAAATTATGCAAAGAAAGAGTGCAAGAAAATAATAATACAAACAATAAGATTAATAATAAGTGTAAAAATGAAAAACTTAATAGGAAATTAAGAAAAAAAGAATTTTTTTTATCATAAATGCATTTGTACTCTAAACATCCTTTCATACTGTCAATACACATATACTGAGGATATCATTCTATTTCATCTGTACAATTCCATCTGTACAATGTAAGGTCAGTATGAGATCTTCAAATCCAGTGTGCCCTTCCCCTTCATGATAATTTTACATAGATCTGCGGGCAAGTAATCTATTACAGGCTGCCAGATATGCAGAAAAACGTTGTTTCCTTTTAGTTTGGCACTGAGCCTTTCCACTGGCAACACTCTAAATATTTCTTTGTACCAGTGAGTTACAGTAGGTGGTTTCTCGTGGATCCAATTAAACAGTATACATTTTCTAGCTAAACCTAGGAGTTTGTATAGTAATTTAGATTGTCTAGCATTCAAGTTTCTTTCTTTAGTCGGCAGCCCCAATAGAAACTGGCCCAGATCTTTACATATCTTATGCTTTAATATAGCACTGATCTCTTTAGATACATACTACCAGAACTTAGATATTTTTGGACAAGTCCAAAAGCAGTGTATATACACTACCGTTCAAAAGTTTGGGGTCACCTCAGACAATTTTGTGTTTTCCATGAAAAGTCACACTTTTATTTACCACCATGAGTTGTAAAATGAATAGAAAATATAGTCAAGACATTGACAAGTTTAGAAATAATGATTTGTATTTGAAATAATATTTTTTTCCTTCAAACTTTGCTTTCGTCAAAGAATCCTCCATTTGCAGCAATTACAGCATTGCAGACCTAACATGATTGCACAAGGGTTTTCTAATCGTCCATTAGCCTTCTGACGCAATGAGCAAACACATTGTACCATTAGAACACTGGAGTGATAGTTGCTGGAAATGGGCCTCTATACACCTATGTAGATATTGCACCAAAAACCAGACATTTGCAGCTAGAATAGTCATTTACCACATTAGCAATGTATAGAGTGTATTTCTGATTAGTTCAAAGTTATCTTCATTGAAAAAAAGTGCTTTTCTTTCAAAAATAAGGAAATTTCTAAGTGACCCCAAACTTTTGAACGGTAGTGTATGTCCCAGTTGTCAGTTTACATTTAACACAGTGGTGATTTACTAAGGTCTATTTTATTCAGTATGTGATGTGTCCTGTGTTGTCTTTGTAGTATTTTATACTGCATTTCTTTGAATTTGTTACAGATAAACAGTGAATGGATAGTTTGGATGCACTTTTCCTATGCTTCTTCATCAAAACTACTTTGAAGGTCTTCCGCCCATCTTTTAACTAATTTCCCCATATCATGTTCTTTATAGTTCTGCAGCCATTGATAAAGGTATGATATGCGGCCTTTATTTAATTTAAAGTTTATTATAAATCTCTCAATTGATCCTAACAAGGTTGCATTCTGTAAGGGTTTATTATTTGTTGTGATAAAGTGACGGGTTTGGAGAAAGGTAAAAAAAAAAAAAGTCTTTTTTTGATAAATTAAAGGTATTTTGAGCTTGTGTAAAAGACACAAGTGCATTCTTTTCATTTTATACATAAATGATTTTGTCAATGCCTCTACTATTCTACATAAAGTAAATTTTGTTGATGATACAAATTTATTGTCTCACAAAAACTTGGAATATCTTCAAAATATTATAAATGCAGAATTAATTAAGGTGGATACTTGGTTTAAATGCAACAAATTATCCATAAATATAAATAAAACTAAATTCATTGTATTTAAGTCAAACAGAAACCAAAATAATGTTGAACATATACATATCAAGACGAGCTATATCATGGAGTGAGGTAAATGCCCCTTCTGATCCTCTATTTTTATGGTTAGCAACTTCTGAAGCTCACTGAGGGCAACACTTTTCACAATGCTTGTGTAATGTATAATGTAGTATTTAGGCTCAGTAACAGACTCTGTGCCCTCATTCCAGTTTATTTTCCCACCCATGGACACAACACAAGGGGAAAACCAATCCTAAGAGGCAAGAAACGCAAACTTAAATGTACAAGTTTCAGCGTAATTTGCAATGTGAATTGTATTTGTATTTTAAATAATTTGTGAATAAATTTGTGAACTGAACTGAACCCACACTAGGGGCACCAACACACCATACCAATGCCCCATACCATTACAGATGCTGGCTTTTGAACTTCACACTGATAACAATCTAATTTTCCTCTTTAGCCCAGAGGACACAACGTCCATGATTTCCAAAAACAATTTGAAATGTAGACTTGTCAGATCACAGCACACTTTTCTACTTTGTGTCAGTCCATCTCAGACGAGCTCATTTCCAGGGCAACCGACAGTGTTTCTGGATGTTGTTCATATATGGTTTTTGATTTGCATGGTAGAGTTTTAACTTGCGCTTGTAGATGTAGCAACAAACTGTGTTAACTGACTAATGGTTTTCTGAAGTGTTCCTGAGCCCACCTGGTAATGTCCTTTACAAAATGATGTTGGTTTTTAAAGCAGTGCTGCCTGAGGGACCAGATGTCACAGGCATTCAATGCTGGTTTTCGACCTTGTTTATGTGCAGAAGTTTCTCCAGATTCTGTGAATCTTTTGATAATATTATGGATTGTAGATGATGAAATCTCTAAATTCCATGCAGTTGTTCAATGAGAAATGTTCTTAAACTCGTGATGGGCAGGCAGGCACCGGTGTTCCAAATGGTGATCCAATCTTATCCAGGAAATATTTGGCGAGGCGTGTTTCGTGACGTATGTGTTGACATCGGACTACGTGACTGGGTCAGGTGAAATAAATGGAGCAGTGCTACCTGATGGAAATTCCCGTCCCTCACATTTTGTTTTGTCATGTTTGACTGTGTAAGGGATTTGTCACAGCCAATTTTCAGATGAAGCCAGCACCAAAAACACTTGAGCTCGTTTCTCCCATTGATGTATTTTTGACAAATAGTAGCTATTTATTGTAACTGAGGTGATGGCTTAGTGGTAGTTTTGCAAGTGGGAGACCTGGGTTCGAATCCCAGCTGTGTTGTCCTTTTAATTTCATTTTTATTTGCAAGGAAGAGTTTGGATCATTATTACGCATCATTATGCTGAGGCACTATTGTTATTGTGCCCTGAATGAGAATCAGGCTAGAATTGAATATATTGGGACAGTATAAGACTGTTGAAAATTTATTATTCCTTAATAAAAATGGGTAAGTTGTACAAGCACATGAAGTAACACAGACATATTCACTGTAGTCACCCCAGTTTTATTATTTCTTTTTTTCCTTATGATCACTGATATTTCTTAAAAGACAGCACATTTATTGAAATTGAAAAATACATATTGTAAAAATCTGCATGCTGTATACTTTGTCGACTACATGGCCAAGTAGAACAAATGAAGTTCCACATGAGGCCTTGTCTATGTGAACCATTTTGATGAAAGGCTCGAGTGTTCAAGAAAGCCTCAAGTACTCATGACTAAGTAATAGCTTAGAGGAAAAATATGTCTCTTGCAATTGGGAAGCTGGGGTTCAAGTCCTAGTGGGGTCATTCTGATAATTTATTTTTATTTGCACAGTGAAGTGTCTGTTGTGTTTCAAAGAGCTTGGATACAACAATAACACATCATTATGCGGAGCACTATTGTGCCCTGCATGACAATAAAGACAGAGATGAATGTACTGAGAAAGACAGTATGACTGTTGAAAAGTTATTTCTTTAAAAAAATGTATAAGTAGCACAAGCACATTCACTGTAGTCACCTCAGTTTTATTATTTTTTTGCCTTATTATCATTGATATTTCTTAAAAGACAGCCTTAATTGAAATTGAAAAAATACACATTAAACCAAGAATATCCTTGTAAAAATCAGCATGTTGTATACATTTTGTCCACTAGATGGCCTGGTAGAGAAAATTAAGTCCCACATGAAGCCTTGCCTATGTGAACCATTTTGATGAAAGGCCTCAAGTCCTCCAGAAAGCCTCATTTGGCCATCACTATCTTAAACTATTGGACTATTTACCCATACAGTTGTTCACAAAATGGTGAACTTCGCCCCATCCACACTTGTGAATGACTGAGCCTTTCAGGGATGCTCATTTTAAACCCAATCATGACACTCACCAGTTTCCAATTAACCTATTCACCTGTGGAATGTTCCAAAAAAGAATTTTTAGAGCATGCCTGAACTTTCCCAGTCTTTTCTTGCCTCTGTCCCAGCTTTTTTGGAATGTGTTGTAGGCATCAAATTCAAAATGAGTGAATATTTGCAACAAAACAATAAAGTTTATCAGTTTGAACAATAAATACCACGTTTTTGCAGTGTATTCAATTGAATACAGGTTGAAAAGAATTTTTAAATCACTGCATTTTATTTTTATTTTTGTTTCACACAATGTCCCAACTTCACTGGAATTGGGGTTGTAATTCAAATTGAAACAAAATATTTTTAAAAAGTTGGTTAGCTAGGTGGCAACAAGCAAGATATCTACAAGTAGATGTCACATTTTCTTGTGTTTTTTATTGATATTTGTGAGATGCAGTATTGGGAAGGTCAGAAATAGCTGATCTTCCAGTACAACAATATTGTTAAATTTTATTGTCATATAAATAGGCCTGTGATGTTACCCTGTGCCCTTAGTGCTGCTTGATAATCAGTGTATAATTTTCAGTGTATTAAAAAACATTTTCTGTTGATGAATAGGTCTTAATTGGAAATAAAAAAACAATAAAAATTTCCTTATTAAAAGTGATACCACGATCCCTAGTTTGTATATTTGCTGTGCTAATACAGCCAGAAGCTGCATAAACCAGTGGCATTTTTTACCCCTGTGTACACTGGTCTGTTTACCAAAAGCTGATAAATAAATCACGTCCCAATATGGAGGCCAGACTGACGTAGTACATCCGGTTGCTGAATGCAGGTTCTACTTGTAGATGTATGAGCAACATACAGTAACACCATAGCTAACTCTCTAGCTACTGTAACTGTCCTCAGCCATACTCATCCGTCACACATACATCACTTTTTTCCATCACTTTTCCCCACTAAAAGTCAGTGATTCAACTGAAGTTTTTTTTATTATGATGTGTATTTTCCATTTATACTTTTAATTGTAAATGGTACAAAGACAAGCTGATATACAGTACAAGAAATCAATGCATGTTAAATGATTTATCGTTGCAATAATGAGTTAAATCATGTAGTTTGTATTGCAGTGTGTAGTAGCTGTTGACGAAGATGAATTTACAGTTACTCGTGTGGAGTGAACCACAGGAGCGAAACCTCACGTAAATATCCTCTGGCTGACTGATGCATAATGAAGAGCATACAGTAGTGTATACAGGGAGACATACAGTATGGCAAAAATCTGATATTCTAACATATCACGCACTGCTTGCCTTTTTGACGCAAAGTGACCAAATTCTTTAGATTTGTAAACCACTTGAAGTCTCCTTATCAATAAACACAGCAGTTGACTCTGTAATGTTTAGCAATTTGGTGCCTTGTTTCTTCACAATTCATGTTTGCAAGCCTCCTTTTTGCAGTTGTGAATCTGCTATGTTGTACAGCATTATACTGCATATCATTTCAAGGAAATGACAATAAATTGGTTAGCCTAGCTCAGGGATTGGCATCCTCTACTGTGGAAAGAGACATTTTTAGCCATAAACATTTCAATTTTTTGACTTTTTCCCCCTCCTTTGGTTGTGGTTTAATGGGATTAAAGTTTGAATTTAAAAGGTGGTTCATATTCCCATGGGGCGGCTGAAAAGTTCATAGGCTGTTGGAAACGTGCATCTCTACTGGACATCCAGTGGACATGCATGGCTTTCGTCGAACAGCGTGATTTGTTACACTACTTTATAGCGATCTAAAAACAAATCATGAAAGTTTGCAGACCTTTAATAAAATGAATGACTTAATTCAGTTTAGCTGCTATAGTTAGCACTAGTAATATAGCTGATATTATTAGTGCTAACTATAGCAGCTAAACTGAATTAAGTCATTCATTACCTCCGCTAGGCCGGAGGCCAGGAGGAGGTTATGTTTTTGCCAGCGTTTGTCTGTCTGTCTGTTTGTTTGTTTGTTTGTCTGTCTGTCTGTTGGTTAGCAAGATAACTCAAAAAGTTTTGGACGGATTTCAATGAAACTTTCAGGCGTTGTTGGAAATGGTACAAGGAAGAACTGATTAAATTTTGGGGATGATCCGGATCACCGTCTGGATACAGGAAGGAAGTTTAACATTGTGACATACGGCCATTTTCAACATGTGTGCAGGGGCAATAGAGGGCGCTGGTCGTCGTGTCTGATGAACACAAACTCCGCCTTCTTCAAAGTTTTAGGCACAAAAGCACGCGGAAAACAGTGGTGGGGCAGGGCCCGCCAGAGTGCCTATGTTTGCGCTACGCCTGCAAAAGCTGAGACGGCCAGCTGTCCGGCGCCGGATTATTTGGCAGAAATTTCCCCGGCCAGCCATAGGGGCTGCGCAAAAACCAGCTCTCTGCCGGGGGGACGCTTCCAAATCCTCTTTTTCCGCGGAGCGCAAACCCAATAAAACCCATGGCAACCATTATCGCACCTTCTTTTGTCCTGCGGCTCCGGAACAGAGAGGAATCCCGGCGCCAGTAATGCTGCGCCTGATATCTGTGACTCTAATGCTAAAAGTGACTGCATCAGGGATTTTCCACCTGAAGTCGCACTTTGCTACACAGCGCCACAAATTTGTGATGCCTTCCAAATCCAATGCATCACTAGCAGAAGGGATGTTTTGTCATTTTGTGGCAGAGCACAATCTACCCCCATTGGTGGCAGATCACTTCAGTGATTTGGTGCCAACATTGTTTCCTAACAGCAAGAGCACTCAATTTTTTTGTGCTACTTGGCTTATTATTTTCACATTACCAAAAAGTTATGGCTCAACATTGTGTCCATATAAGTGTACATTTGAATAAATATGTTTGAAATAGTTCATGTTGCAGTTGATGTTTGCTTACTTTTTGTTTGTTTGTTTGTTTGTTTTTGCTTCAGTTTTCTTTCATCTCCCGATAAATACAGTTTTTAAGTACTCAGTACAGGTGTGAAAGCCCCCCCCCCCCAATAAGGGAGGCATGAGGTCAGTACAGGTGTGAAAGCCCCCCCAATAAGGGAGGCATGAGGTATGCCTTGACAGGTTGCAGCCTGGCACTTTGCAGATGGAGGAGATGGACACAACAGCAACACTTCAGTTTATTACCTCCGCCAACGAGGTAATGCTTTTACTACTGAACCACTAATCCTGTCATTGTGAATCCAATTGCTACTCACATGTTTTCATGGTCAAGGAATCTGAAAACCTACACACAAACACTGTATGGGGGGGAACTGTGGCGCTTGGCGGAGGTCTGCACTCTCCGAGTGCTTTTCTAGTTTTAGCTGCTTTAGTTAGCACTAGTAATATCATCTATTTTTTACTTTGCCAAATTAAAATGTCTGCTGTTAAAAATTCCTGTTGTAGATTTTAAAATTGGTCTTTGATCCTATCAGATTCAGGTTTGTTTATTCGCATTTATTTCAGCTCAGCATACAGTATCATGATCATGACCTACTGAAGTATGTCCTGTGTCCTTCATGATGTGTCTTTCCTTTACTGGACTGTAGCCACCTGAATACATGCCCGGTGCAGAGTAGCCTATCATGTGTCGTATGTGATGTTGCATGCAGATGTGTAGGGCGACACTGCATGGTTCAGGCCAGGAATGTGCGACGTGGGTAGGCTGTACAATAGAAGCTGGCTCCCTGAGGGTGGTAAATTAGTGTGTGCACCCCGCACCCACCCCACTGGTTGATGACCACCACACAACGCCACAGCTGTCAGGCCCTCTTAACCACCACTGTGGACATGCACGTATGAATGAGCAGTGACGGGGACACATTTATGCATGCACTTTTGTGAGCTCAGACATACAGCTGTAAAATACATATGAGCACACTCCTGTTCCTATCTGTTGAATCCCTCTTTGGCCTTCTCCCTTTCACTCCGAGAGGGCGCTATTACTTTGTGGCTGTGCATGCATGTGCAGCCTCCGTGCGTCCTGCTGCATGTGTTTACTGGCTTTGACTGCATGCTCGCTTCACGTGAGCTGCACTTGGGCTACGGCTGACATGATCCGCTCAGCCTTGGACTTGGCTGGTTTGTTAGCGTGCAGGGAGGGTCACCAAGGGTAAATAAGGGAATGCAGAGATGACACGGGGAATGTTGATAGTCAGTAGCTGCCCTGGAGGTGGTTCCCGTTACATTTTGGCTTCAAAGTTCAAATCCATTTGTGTAGTTTACGTCAGTATTTTTTTAAACTCACTGTGGCAGGTAGTGCAGGTTCTTGGAAGCCTGTGGTGTAAACAACCCTCCTACACCTGTGCCCACACTCTCTATTTACCATGGGGGTGACTGTGTGTTTTTCTTTTTTTTTTCCCCCTCCCTCTCACAACTGTCCAGGGTATGACGTCAAACTGCATCCGGGCGAAGGGGTCTGTTGGACTAGGAGAATAATGGAGTGCCTCTTAACCCTCGCTGACACTCCCAGGTGTCCCTTAGGCAAGGACTAGTACCTGTTAGCCTCCCTTACCAGGGTCACGGTAAAACTATCAGTTTTGTGTGTTATAATCCCCTAAGGGGATCCAGGGTTAAAGTGGATCCTAGCACCCCCTTGCAGATCATATGAGGTGACAGATGGGGCAACTTGTTTGCCGTGAGTTGCGACCTGTGTCAGTGGAGGAAGAGGTCCTGGTTCTTGAGGAATGTTTCTTGCTGCGGCCCTCACAAGTCCAGCACAGTGCTTTGGCTCCTACTTCACTTAGACGGGAGGTTGGAAGGGCCCGGTCCAATCAGTTGGCTTGTCAAGGTCTACTCTGGGATGTTTTTTGTCAGTGTAACATCTCCTAATCCCAGAAGCCTATGGCGGAGAGTCAATTGAGTAATTTGCACTTTTGTGCTTCATTGCTCGAGTATACCATCCCTGTATCCCTGGTGCATAACCTGCAGGAAGTCCGTGGCTCTATGTATCCCCTTGTAGGGCTCCGAGGAGGGTGGGGAGCAGGGATGATGAATTAAATTATAGATGACACTATAAAATATGGCTACTAAACAAACCCCTAAAAAACGAATGTTGGAACACGATGTGGATGACCCAGGAATTAGCAGGATGGCTCTTTCAAACAGTGATAATTGGCCGAGGCTTATTACCGCCGCCAGGCCGGAGGCCAGGAGGAGGTTATGTTTTTGCCAGCGTTTGTCTGTCTGTTTGTTTGTTTGTCTGTTGGTTAGCAAGATAACTCAAACAGTTTTCAACGGATTTCGATGAAACTTTCAGGCGTTGTTGGAAACGGTACAAGGAAGAACTGATTAAATTTTGGGGATGATCCGAATCACTGTCTGGATACAAGAAATTTTTAAAGGATTCTTTAACATTGTGAGATACGGCCATTTTCAACATGTGCGCAGGCGCAATGGAGGGCGCTGGTCGTTGTGTCTGACGAACACAAACTCCGCGTTCTTCAAAGTTTTAGGCACAAAAGCACGCGGGAAAACAGTGGCGGGCAGGGCCCGGCAGCGTGCCTGTGTTGTGCTACGCTGCAAAAGCTGAGACGAGCAGCTGTCCGGCGCCGGATTATTTGGCAGAAATTCCCCGGGCAGCCCGGCAGCGTGCCTGTGTTTGTGCTACGCTGCAAAAAGCTGAGACGAGCAGCTGTCCGGCGCCGGATTATTTGGCAGAAATTCCCCGGGCAGCCATAGGGGCTGCGCAAAAAGCTGAGACGGGCAGCTGTCCGGCACGGGATTATTTGGCTGAAATTCCCCCGGGGCAGCCATAGGGGCCGCGCAAAATGACCTCTCTGCCGGGCAAGCTTCTATATCCTCTTTTGCCGCGGAGCGCATACCCAATATAAAACCCACGGCAACCTGGTCTAACCCAATTTGCATCCGTCAGTGAAGCCCTGAGTGCTGCTTTCAGTGAGGAGATGGACACAACACCAACACTTCAGTTTATTACCTCCGCCAAGGAGGGTAATGCTTTTAACTACTGAACCACTAATCCTATCATTGTGAATCCAATGCTAGTCATATGTTTCATGGTCAAGGAATCTGAAACGTACACACAAACACTGTATGGGGGGGAACTGTGGCGCTTGGCGGAGGTCTGCGCTCTCTGAGTGCTTTTCTAGTTGTTTTAGAGTTGCTGTCGTCAGATATGCCTCTTTATAAGCTGTCCCCTTTTGCTATACTGAAAGGAATTTTGGCTATTGCAGGGTCAGTTAAGGATGTGTAAAAAATTTAGGTCTGGCCAGATTTTGGTGGAATGCTTAAAGAAATTCCATGCTGAAAATTTGTTAAGGTGTGATGTGCTGGCTGGTGTTCCAATGAGGGCTTTTCCTCACCCTTTCTCTAAATAGTTGCAAAGGAGTAATTTATACTGGAGAACTCCACAATATTGAAGAGGATGAAATAGCCTCAGAACTGGAACAACAAGGAGTAACACATGTCAAGAGAATAACCATCAAAAAGATGGGCAAACAGTAAAACTGGCACTTACATTCTGCGTTCAACTGGCATCAACTCCCAGAAGAATCCAAATAGGACACCCGAGTGTAACTGGTGATACTTTATTCCAAACCCACTGAGATGTTTTAACTGCCAAAAGTTTGGCCATGGCTCCGCAGGATGTAAGAATAAACCAGTCTGCTGCAAATGTGGAGAAGAAAGGCTGCACAAACACCTCCCAAATGTAGTAACTGTTTAGGCAATCATGCAGCATCATTGAAGGAATGTCCTTGTTGGATCAAGGAAAAAGAAATTCAAACTGTGAGATGTAATAAGAAAATTTACTACCTGAGGCACGTAAACTGGTTAGAAGGTTTCCCAAAGTACAAATTCCAGCAGACTTTCTCACTCTGTTGTGAAACCTAAGATGCTGAGTGCCAGACAGATCTGACCTGGTTAACTAAAGATAAGCCCTCATTATTAAGTAGTATTAAAAATTCCGGAGCCCCATTTAAAAGTAAAACGAGTACTCAAAGCCTGACTACAATAAGCCAACCCTTAAGTCAAAGTCTAAGTAAGTCTGCAGAACAAAACCAATCATCAAAAGAAAAGAAAAAAAACATTCAGCTCCTCTACTCAGGCAAAATCAAGTCAAGAAAATAAATTGCAAAATAATGGGACTCCAGTAGATGCAGAAATGTCTGAAGTCACAACTTGCCGTAGTCACAGCCCCTTCCCCAAAAGCATGCATAAGGAGTGTGCTTTTGGTTTACCTACCTGATGGAGGGTTGCCACATTATCAGTGGAACTATCATGGCTTTAAGGCCAATTTCTCTGAAGTGCAGCGTTTAGCTGCTAGTTTTAATCCATCCCCTTGCTTTTTGCCTTCAAGAAACTCTTCTGCTATCAACCAACTCCATGTCTCTCAAACATTATACTATGTATAATATATGGTCAAATGTGCATCATCCATCTGGTGGTTCAACAGTTTTAGTAAGGAGTGACTTAATTCACAGCCACTTGGCTTTAGTCTCCAACTTACAAGCAGTGGCAGTTTGTCTAACTTTGCATAAAGCAATAACATTATGCTCTGTCGAAATACCACCAGATATGATTGTGACACCGGAAAATCTTGATGACCTTCATAATCAGTTGCCATACATCCTTATGGGTGATTTTAATGGTCATAATCCTCTGTGGGGAGGAATTTGCTCAAATGCAAAAGGCAAGCTACTGGGGGATTTTATTGCTAAAAATGATCTGTGTCTTTGGAATGATGGGTCTCGCACATACCTCCACCCAGGACGTGGAACCTATACTGCAATTGACCTATCTATATGTGATCCTGAGCTAGTGCTGGAATTCTCGTGGCGAGTCTTGGATGATCTCTGTGGAAGTGACCACTTTCCACTAATATTGACGTCTACAGAAGTGAATGTGCAATCAAGAACTCCGCGATGGCAACTCAAAAAAGCAAACTGGTCTGCCTTTGTTTCGCTGTGTAAAGAAAATTCAGCAAAAACCTCAACACAGTCCCAAAAACATCAACAAAGACACACCATGGTTCAATGATGACTGCAAAAAGGCAATTGAGGCAAGGAAAAAAGCAGAGAGGATGTTCAATAAACATCCAACAACAGAAAACCTGACCAGATTTAAAATCTGTCAAGCTAAAGCACACAGGATCATCAATGAAGCAAAGAGACAGAGCCAGAGGGAATTTGTATCAAGTCTTACATCCAACACATCTACCAAAAAGATTTGGGATTAATCAGAAGATGAAGGGTAAGGAGAATGGACTTCAAATACAGCATATCAATCATCAGGGCAATCTGCTGATGACAAAATATGAAATAGCTAATCAACTAGCAAAATCGTTTGAGAAGAGTTTGTCTATTGGAAACTGTCTTCCTGAGTTCCAAATCATACAAGCACAAGAAGAACAAAAGAAATAACTTTTCTTCAGATAACTCAGAACCATACAGCCAAGATTTCACTATGAAGAACTTTTGTTCTCAATAAGGAACTCTCATGACACTACTGTGGGGCCAGATAAAATTCATTATCAATTTTTAAACACTTTCCCCTCAGTGCACTATCCATTCTCTTGATGGTTTTCAACAACATCTGGAAGTCAGACAGTATTCCTGAAAGCTGGAAAGAAGCAATAATTATACCTGTTCCAAAACCCGGGAAAGATCATAATGATACAAACAACTACCGTCCAATAGCTCTGACAAGTTGCCTCTGTAAAACCATGGAAAGAATGGTCAACAATCGCCTTGTGTGGGTGCTTGAGTCTGAAGGCCTTTTAACTAATTACCAGTGTGGCTTCAGACGTGGTAAAAGCACTTTAGACACCTTATCAAATTAGAGGCCTATATATGTGATGGTTTTATTAGAAAAGAACGTATAGTTGCTGTATTTTTTGATTTAGAAAAAGCATGTGACAACAAGGAGATACGGTATTTTAAGAGACCTACACGACATGGGTTTTAGAGGACATTTGGCCTTTTTCATTTCAAACTTTTTGTCCAATAGACACTTCAGAGTGTGAGTAGGAGATACCCTTTCAGAGCCCCATGTGCAAGAACAAGGAGTCCCTCAGGGAAGCATCCTCTCGGTTACTCTTTTTAACATTAAGATTAATAGTGTAGTTGGTGCTCTTAGACCAAATACCTTTTGTAGTCTTTACGTAGATGACCTCTGTATTTATTACAGGGGGAAAGATATGAGCACAATTGAAAAGCAACTACAGCTGTGCATAAACAAGATTAATATGTGGTCAGTCAGTAATGGTTTTAAATTTTGGAAAAAAAACTGTCTGCATGCACTTTTGCCTGCTGCGGTCCCTTCACCTTGACCCTGAGTTTTTCATAGATGGAGAAGCTGTCAAGGTGGTAAAAGAAACCAAATTCCTTGGACTTATTTTTGATAATAAGCTGTCTTTTATTCCACATAAAAAATTTCTACGAATCATATGTTTTAAAGCCCTTGATATTATTAAAGTTTTGGCAAAAACTAAATGGGGTGTGGACTCCACTGTGCTGCTGTGTCTC
Organism: Pholidichthys leucotaenia; assembly: GCA_020510985.1. Classification (NCBI taxonomy): domain Eukaryota; kingdom Metazoa; phylum Chordata; class Actinopteri; order Cichliformes; family Pholidichthyidae; genus Pholidichthys; species Pholidichthys leucotaenia. The sequence continues at coordinate 244,177,115 of CM035843.1, read as the reverse complement.
TATAGAGTACTTGTAAGATCTTGGCTAGAGTATGGGAGCATAGTTTATGGATCAGCAAAGAAATCGTACATCAGGATGCTGGAAACTGTCCATCACCGAGGTCTAAGGCTTGCCTTGGGGGCTTTCAGAACCTCTTCTGTTAAAAGTTTGTATGTTGAAGCAAAACAAGCTTCATTTCAAATCAGGCGCCCTGAAACTGGCTCTCCAGTATATGGTTAAACTTAAAAGCAGACCATAGAAATCCAGCCCACTCTGCAGTTTTTCACCCTCGACTTTTGCAGATGTATAAGGTCAGACCTAAGAGCATCACTGCTTTTGGACTCCGTATAGAACCTCACCTGGTTAAATTAAACCCTGATATGAGCAACGTAACACAGACACAGTTTTGTCCCATTCCTCATGGAGTTGTGGAAACTCAATATCATTCTGGATCTGAGCCACAAGAAAGACACTCACCCAAATGTGTACCAGCAGCAGATCGTAGACATAAAATGTCTTTTTCCTCACCATATTTCCAAATACTTGGATGGAACTAAAGTAGATGGCTCAGTCTCTGCCGCAGTTGTTACCGAGCACAATCAGCATGGTTTGCGGATTCCCAAACAATGTTCAGTTTTTACAGCAGAGGCTCATGCTTTGCTTCTAGCTTTGGAACACAGTGAAAGAACCAAACAACAGAACTCCTTAATTTTTTACTGACTCCAGATCCTGTCTTCAGGCGCTTGGGTTTTTAAAGACTGATCACCCCATTATTTTCCAGATTTTAGAGAAATTAGGTTTTTTACAGAAACATAATTTTAATATCATCTTCTGTTGGATCCCCAGCCATGTTGGCCTGTCAGGTAACGAGGAGGCAGACAATGCTACCAAAAGAGCCCTTAACCAGGAAGTCACTCAATGCCACATCCCAGCCACAGACCTTAGTACTGCAAATAAACTGCATGATATTAAACCTGCCATAAGCCATAGACACTTGCATCACTTTCAAAACCAACATGATGAGGTAGTGTACACTATGAATGAATGAATGAATCTTTATTTCGGATAGATTAAATGATTATGATGCCATATTGGCCACTCAAGGCTCACGCACAGCTTTTTATTAAAAGGTGAAGCCCTACCATCTTGTCAGTTCTGCGGAGGTTTTTTTTTTTTTTTTTTAATCAGTAAAGCACATTTTACTTGACTGTCCTGCTCTCATGACAACAGGACAATGTTTTTATACTCAAAAGTCACTGAAAGATATTTTTAATAAGGTACCACCAAAGAAAGTTTGTGTTTTTAGCACATGTGCATCTGAAGCCTTATTTAATTTTTGTATTTTATTGTATCTACATATCTAGCTCCCTCTATTTATTTATTCTTTCATTTTTCATCCTAGCTCTATAAATTTTTTAACTCAGTTTTCTTATTAGTTCTATTTTTGACATGAAATAGCCATAGATGCTGACATGGCACTAAACAAGAACACACACTCACTCCTCTCTCACAAAGCTGACATGAGCCTTATCCAGTTTTATAACAAGCACATACATGTATACGCACTCGGACACCCACAAAGCCAGCTTTCTTCTACAAACATATGTGAAGAGGGATGAGACAGTGTAATTGTATTTAGACTTGCACATCTGGCTGTACAAACACAGGTACTCTACTGCGACTGTGATTGAGAATCATCATTCATAGAGTGACTACTTTGTTGTGTTTTTTTTTTTGCTGAGCCACCTGCATATTCTGTCTCACTTGTTTCTGAGCTCCCTCTAGTGCACGGGTCTGCAACGTCTACTATGAAAAGAACCACTGTGAGCATATTTTGTCCCAAAAAGGTCTGCATGAAGCCACAGAATATATTTCCATTTTATACACTGCCTGGCCAAAAAAACTCACCACCATCAGGGAAAAAAGGCTTCAATTTGCTAGGGAGCATAAAGTTGGATTCTGGAGCAATGGAAGAAGGTCATGTGGTCTGATGAGTCCAGATTTACCCTGTTAATGATGGGCACATCAGGGTAAGAAGAGAGGCAGATGAAGTGACGCACCCATTATGCCTAGTGCCTGCTGTACAAGCCTGTGGGGGCAGTGCTATGATCTGGGGTTACTGCAGTTGGTCGGGTCTAGGTTCAGCAATGTTACGTGACCAATGAGGTCAGCTGACTACCTGAATCTACACTGTCTGGCCAAAAAAACAAAGTCACACACTTTTAAGTGTAGACAGACATACAAAAAAAAGGAGAAATCAGAAGCGAGCAACACTTCTTCACACCGCTGTATGTAAAGCACTTTGTGCAGCATTTAATTGTTTGAAAAGTGCTATACAAATAAAGTTTAATTGATTGATCTTTCCTAAATCGTTAAGCCTGAGGAAGGGTAACATATATCCATATTTGAATGCATAAACATCAGATCTGTGACACTCCTACAAGGGAAAACATACCTGGTGGCTCTCTGTCTGTACATTGGTCACATAAACAAATCCTTTTTAGTTTCAGTGCACGATCTTCACCAGGGGATGGGCAACTTGGCGGCCTGCCCCATCATCCACTGCGGCTTGCCAATCTATTTCCAAAATCTGTTATTTATTTATATCACATTTGCCATATTATGAACTGCATTCTTAAATGCAGTTATAGAGTCTGCCAGCAGAGGGAGTGCTAATTGAAACCTAGGTGTGCAATGTATGCAAGTGGTCAGGGAGAGAGCGAGAGTCACACAGGGAACCAGTGCACTGGCGGAGAATGTGTTTTTAAGGTATGTTGCCTGCTAAGACCGCATTAATAGGCTGTAAACAGCAGTAAATGTACAAAGTAGGCTGCTTTTAAACAACAAACACTGCTGAGGAGCTGTAGCATTTATTCTTGTTTGGCAGGTGAAGCCTCATGGAGCTTGGTGGCTTTTCTTCTAACTGTGCAGAAAAATATTCAAAACTTTGAGGTTTCTTTCTAAAAAATGCGACTGAAGCAGTGACAGTTTCAATCCATGTCAGCAGTAAAAGTTCAGAGACTGTGGTCATTGTAATCTGCTGATTTTTTTTTTTTGTTCATTTATACCAATGGCTTTTTTTTATTCCCCATTTTGGGGAGCCATTAAAAAGCCCTCCTACCCACAGCTATTTCTCTGTCCCTCCACACCCACAATAAATCCAAGAGCAAGTTAAGCCTCATTATATTTCCTTTTCTTCTTGGCTTTTTTTGTTAATTTTCATCCGGAATTTTTCTTTGGTCATCATTTTGATGGAAAGAGTTTTAAAAATTAGGTCATGATGTAATTTTATCCATCCATCCATCCATCCATCTTCTACTGCATAATCCTTTTTTGGGTCAGGGAGTACTTGAGCCTATCCCAGCATCTTTGGGCGAGAGACAGGGTACATGCTGGGACAGATCACCAGTCCACTGCAGGGCAGATATAGTTTTATCAGTAATTTTAATTGTAATATCATAAAACACAGAGTACCTTTTATTTTAATTGCATTTTCAGTTTTAATTGTGAAACTTTTGACTTTGCAGGAAATATCCCCCCCCCCCCCCACCCCACCCCACGGAAAGTTTACATGTAAATCTGACCCTTGGGAAGTGAGGAAAAAATTTTGTGGTCCTCACTACCACCAAAGTTGCACATCCCTGATCTACACAATTACTGTTGAAGCCACAGTTTTAGCTGTGTGTGGTTGTGAGTACAACCACACACAGAACAACTAGTGCCAGAGCTACACAAAGACATTCTAAAAATACAAAAACAACAAGTAACAATAAGCGGGGTAAACTGTCACTTGACTGCAGAACACGTATGTTGACTACACATTGAATTGAAGTTGAAAAACATTCAAAAATGCTGTTTGAAATGACCCACTACTTCACCACTGCTGACACAACTTCCGGCCAATAAAGGAAATTGTACCCATAAGCACCCCCAGGAATAAGGCAGACAAATGTATTATTCTTTTCCTCATATTTACCAATTTTTCATGCATTTTTGGTTTGATACTAATACTTGTAAATATAAGATTTTTTTCTCAAATTGCAAATTCATTTTGTAGATTTATATGTTTTTTCTTCTAAATCAAATGTTTGTCTTTTGTAGAAGTGTGAGGTCTTTCATATTTGCAGTTTTTCTCATAAATTTGTCATTTTTTTCTTTTCATAATTTTTATTGTAAATTTGCTACTCCTTCCCTTTAAATTTGTACCTTTTCCTGTTGCACATTTCTCATAAATTTTCTGTTATACTTTATTTTAATAAATGTTCCGCTTTTTTTTTTTCCACAATATCTTTATTGAACCTTTTTTTTTTTTTTTAACAAACATGATACAAACAATCAAACACTAACACTAAAGTACTACAAAAAAAAAAAAAAAAATGCACTAAAAACACCAACAACCACCAACAAAATCAAGTCTTCAACAATGCTCCTCTGTTTAGTCTAGACAATCCAATACATAAGTATACATATTATGTTCACCAGTTTGGAATTTACAAGGTCCACACACATCATTCACCTTCTTCTTCAAGAGTTATGTTTAAATTTTTTACATAATCAATAAAAGGTCTCCATATATTCTCAAACACAATTTCCTTTGATTTTAGTATATATGTTATTCTTTCTAATGGAAGGTTTGTTAACATCTGTCTTAACCACTGAGTCACATCTGGTCTATGAGTCTTTTTCCATAATAGTGCAATACATTTTTTGGCATTAAGCAAACTGAGGTCTATGAATGTTCTTTCACTTTTATTAAAATTATGCTTTTCTGGGTACAGACCCAACAAAAACAGTTAGGATTCAATATGATTTGTTTTGAGATTATTTTTTCAATTGTCACCCTCACCTCTTCCAAAACATTCTTATTAATCTACATTCCCATAAACAATGAAATAGGGTTCCTTTACTTCCATGCATTTTGTGCATGTATCTGGTATATTTTTGTTATATCTATTTAACTCCTCCGGTGTAACATACATCCGCATTAACCATTTGAAATGTATCAATTTAAGGCGTGCATTTATTGATTTGGTTTGAGCTTCTGTACAAGCCAATTCCCATTGTTCCTCTGAAATTTCAATTTGCAGATCTTCTTTCCAGTAGTTTAATCTTTTCAGTGAATTTTTCACTTGAAGATAGTGTCAGTGAGTTATAAAACTCTGAAATAATACCCTTTCTTTTACTATCTTTCATCATCATTTTTCCAAGGATGAATAAATAGGTCGAGTGAGAGCTTTATTTTGATTTGATCGAATAAAGTTTCTAAGTTGAAGATATTTAAAAAATGTGTTCTATTGAGATTAAATTTGATCCTCAGCTCTTCAAAAGACATTATGTTGTCTGCACATGGCAGATATAAATCATGAATCTTTTGTATCCATTTTAAATTCAATACTTTAAATACAGCGTCCGCTCTCCCTGGTTTTAAAATATTGATTACCCCATATTGGACTAAATTGTGACAATAACTGTGGTTCTTTTAAATAGTTTTTAGCTTCACACCATATTTTTGATCATATGCTTTACAATGGATTTTAACTTGTTTTTGTAATTTTTTGCTGAATCTGAGTATATGAATATGGGAAGAGGTAAAGGTAAATTGTATGATTCCATTTCAGTCAGTGAGGGAGATCATTTGATGAAAAATAATATGTCATAGACCTCAGTTGTGCCGACCAATAATACAACATAAAATTTGGGACATTTCAGACCTCCACGATCAAATGGTAAATATAATAAAGACAAACGTAATCTAGCCCTCCTGTTGTTCCATATAAATTCCACTAACTTTTTTTTTATTCTTGAGAATAGATCTAAAGGTGGTGATAAGGGAATGTATTGAAATAAATAAAGTATTTTAGGTAAAATATTACTTTTAAGTATATTGATTCTCCCGATCATCGACATTGGTAGTGACATCCATCTCTGAGTTAACTCATTGATATCTGACATTAAGGCTTCATAGTTGACACTGGCGACTGATTCTAGCTTAGGCATAATTTGGATTCCTAAATATTTAAACTGATTTACAACATTGAATTGATTTACCTCAGGGGCTGGGTAATTTCTCTGGGTCTCATTTAGGAATTAATATTGAAGATTTAGTTTTATTTATTTTATATCCTGATATTTCCCCAAAATTCTTTATTAAATTCAACAAGGTTGAATTGATTTTTTTAGATTCGACATAAACAAAATTATGTCATCAGCGTACAGGGAGATTTTATGTTCTGTTGGTCCAACTTTAATTCCATATATTTGTGAATGTAAACGTATCGCTATCGCTAAGGTTCAATTGCCATAGTAAACAGTAAAGGTGAAAGTGGACAGCCTTGTCGACATCCTCTATTGATTTTTATTGGTTTGAAATATTGTTATTTGTTTAGGATTTCTGCTGTAGCATTATTGTATATTATTTGAACCCATTTTATGAAATTATTTCCAAGTCCAAACCTTTGTAGGACTTCAAAAAGAAAGGGCCATTCAACTCTATCAAAGGCCTTTTTCGGCGTCCAATGATAGGAGAGCTGTATCCGGTGCTTCTTTATTAAAATAAATAATATTAAATAGTCTTCTTACATTATGGAAGCCTGTCTACCCTTTATAAAGCCATTCTGATCTCGATTAATAATATTTGGTAAAATTTCTTGTATTCGTCTTGCTAAAATTTTACAGATTATCTTAAGGTCGGCGTTTAATAGGCTTATTGGTCTCATATTTTCACATTTATTAGAGGGCTTTATCTGGTTTTGGCAGCAGTATAATTAAGGCATTATTTTATGTATGCTGGTAAATTATTATTTTGAAATGCTTCTAAAACCATTTCCAAAAAAGGTTTTATTAATTTATTCTTAAATTTTTTATAAAGGTCAACTGGAAGACCATCTGGTCCTGCACTTTTTCCTGATTTCATATTATCAATGGCTAGCCCAACTTCTTCTTGACTAATTTTTAGACTCCAATATCTCCCTGTTTTCATTTGGAATACACGGTATAGATAGTTCATTCAAAAACCCATTTAGTTTTGTTGAATCAGGTTCATTTTTGGTATCATATAATTTTTCATAGTAATCTCTAAAGGCTCTATTATTTCTAAAGGATCTATAACTACCTGTCCATTACTTATAATACTGGTAATTGGTGTTTAATTTCCAATTGTTTATTCTGCCATGCTAATAATTTTCCTGATTTTTCACCTTGTTCATAAAAAGATTGTTTCAATCTTAGAAGACTCGAGGCAGCTCTATTCGCTGATTTTTTGTCGTATTCAGCTCTCAAAATCAGTAATTCATTCCTCCAACCTTGGGTCACTTCCTGCATACACTTTTTCCTGTAAGATTTTTTATTTTATGTTCCAATTTAGCTCTCTCCTCTCGAGTCTTCTTAGATTTTGATCCTGTATAACTAATAATATGTCCCCTAATAAAAGCTTTGAAAGCCTCCCACTTTACACATGCTGATGTTTGTGTAGGAATGATGTCAAAGAACTCGTCTATCTGTTTTTCTATATACTTGACAAATTCCTCATCCTGAAGCCATTTATGCTGAAATTTGCCATCTACCTGATTCCTTTGTCAATTTTTTATCTACATTATTAGACAACAGGGTGCATGATCAGAGATCACGATGTTATCATAAAAGCAGGTTTTGAATCTTGGACCTTAATTCTGTGGAAATCAAAAAATAATCAATACGTGAGAAATGTCTTGTAGGGTACTGGAATAACAAGAATAGGGCTTTAACTTGTGGTTTCGATTTCTCTCCATATATCTAACAATCTCAATTCTTTCATAAAATGATTAATAGTCATCCTACATCCAATGTGCGTACAATCCAGTCCTGTTGATTCTATCCACACCTGATTCAATGTACAATTATAATCCCTGCTATTATATGTTGCCCTGTAGTGATGATAAGATGAGAAATAAATTAGCAAAGAACTTCTGATCATCTATATTGTGGACCATATAAGTTCACAAGATTTATATTTCTAATAGCAAAGAACCTTGAATGATTACATATCTTCCAAATTGTCTCCAATTACATTTTTCACGTTGAAAAGGAACTGATTTATGTATGAGAGTCATAACTCCCCTGGCTCGGGATGAAAATGAAGAGGTGAATACACCTTCCCTGCCATCTACTCCTAATTCTTTTAACATCCTCCTCTATCAGATGAGTTTCTTGTAAAAACACAATTCTTGAACCCATGTCCTTTATTTTATTCATAACTTGTTTAAGTTTTTTTAAATTTTGTAGACCTCTGCAATTCATGAAGTTAAATTAAGATTAACACTTTGGTCCATGATCAATAGAGAGTTTGGGATTACCTTGCAGTGTAAACATGCTCATACAGAGAAGCAAAAACATGAGTGGTTGAACATTCATCCTACAAACTACACACAACAAATTTCCCCCCTTCCCACACTTGTGGGAAACCCCCCAAAATCAAAAGAAAAAATTCTGTCTCCCGATATAGCCATCGACTGTTCCACACCCACGGGGAACAGCCTAAGCCACTCCTTCTTCATCCTCCCAATCACCCTAACTCTACTGCTTTTAATGACGTAACATTAACTCTCCTCTGTAGTTTTCCAACTTAACTCCAAAATTTTTAACAACTTTGTACATCATAGTTTTTTTTTTTTTTTGTTTGTTTTGTTTTTGTTTTGTTTTTTTTAATATATAATACAATCTAATATTTTGTAAACTTACTATTTACTTCAAGTCAGTCAGATGCCTGTGCAAATGCTTAATTATTCTACCTTATATTTTGTTCATGCTTAGCTCCCACCAGTCTTCTTCTTTTTTGATCTTCTTGATGAACTCCTGCGCTCCTCTGGGGGTCTTGAAGATGTGGGTTCTGCCTCATACGTGGTCAGCAGTTCTCGCAGGATAGATTCCACCATGACGAATCCCAAGGTTGCGCAGCTCCTTACGTATGGGATCAAACTGCTTCCTCAATTGCTGGATTCCTGTGGCCAATCTGGGTAGAACCGCACCTGCTGGTCCTGGTGTTTAATCTCTCCTTTAGCACGTGCAGCGTTGAAGATCTTATCCTGTCTCTGTTGCTAAGAAACTTCATTATTAAGGATCCTCGGCGGTCCCTTATCTCTCCGTGGGCCCAATACGATGTGCTTTTTCCAGAAACCACTGCTGATTTGCAACTCTCGCTGCCCAGCACCTCCGGAATCCACTTTTCCAGAAAAGGAACATACGTCCCGACCTTCTGATTCCTCTGGAAGACCCCACCAGCCTCAAATTATTCTGTCTCGACCGAGATTCCACAATCAAAATATTATCTTCCAGAGATTTATTTTTTTTTTCCAAGTCGCGCACCTTAATTGAAGCGGGGTGACGTCATCTTCAGCACTAGCGAGTCGGAGCTCCATCTGCGCCGTTCGTTCTACACAGTCACCCAATTCCTTTCTTATTTCCTTCCAACGCTGTCCCATAATCCATCAAATCTAGAGGAAAAGTCCGCTCTCAATGAACTCATGGCAGCCATCAGCGCATCCTGCGCCATTCCCCCGCAGAAATCGCACCGCCGCCAGCTCCTCCGCCATATATGGAGCCTTGTTTTGCTGCGTCTCAGACTGAAAAGTCCGTTAATTTGGACTGTTTCGGCGGCTCGCTTTTTCCTTTTCCTGGTTTTCCAGCCTTAGGCTTCGCACGACCATACTCCTCGCCCATATGGGATACGTTCTGTTCCAAATGAGAAGAGTTATTTGCCCGATTTTTTTCTCCAGGAGCAGGAGCAGAGCGAGACACGTCCGTCCTACGTGGCAGCCATAACCGGAAGAGACAAATGTTCCGCTTTTTTACTGTAAATTTGAATTTTTTTCTTAAATTTTCACTTTTTTCCTTGGAAATCTGTGGGGTGTTTTTCTTGTTAACTGGCAGAGTTTATCAAAAATTGATTTTTTTTCATGTATATTTGCTACTTCTTGCAGTAATAGTTGTAATCTTCTCTATAATAAATTCATGAGGGCTTTTTTGTTGTCTGAATTTTTTTTTTTTGAGTTTTTCCATATTTCTCTACATAGATTTCAAAATTTCTTTATCAATTGTGGAATTGTTCTTGCAACTTTGCGGCATTTCTCTTGACACTTTGCCATTTTTATTATCATGGCTTTGTAGCTTTTTTTATGGTGTATCGGACAGCTTTTTTATGACAGGTCACTTTTTAAATATGAATTTGTAAGGTTGTTTTCAGTGTTTTTGTCAAACCCACAGGGAGCCAGTGATTATGGACAGAAGAGCCACAGGTTGCAGACTCCTGCTCTAATGGATTCCATGTCAACTTGCTTTAGAAGTGGCAAAACATGAATGCACTATAATGACGCTGTTGCACCGATTTCTTTTAAGGTTTAATTAAATGTGTTGTCTTTATTTTGTTGGCCTAACTTTTCTGTTGCTTGTGTTTATGCAGGACAGTAAAGATGCAGAGCAGTATTTCCCACTCACCGCCAACCATAGCTGTTGGGACAGGGTGAGGAGGAGGTAGAGGAGGGGGACGAGGAGAGAACTCAAGAGGGAAGGAGAGGAACGACCGAGGCAAAAGACGGATTTTGACAAACAGGTAAAATAAGGTTTAGGAGAGAACGATTAAATGTACCATAAACTGACCTGCTGGTTAGACGTGGTTGATGTTGTTTACAGACCTTTCCCTGTGATGGGTGGCTCACCTTGATTAATGGGACTAAACCCAAAATAATCAGTTTACGAGTTAACACTTTTGTTATCATGGGCAGTTGGAATTTTTCACAGTTCACAGAGCTCAGCCGCATGTTGCCATGAAAGGCTGACCTCTGATGGAGCTTTCATACAGCGCATAGCAGTATATGATGTTAATATATCATCTGTGCTGGTCTTGCAGAAAGAGAAGCGTTTGTTTTTATGACTGTATTGTAATCATATTTGTGGGATATCTAAAACCAATTTGCATTCCAGCCAATTACCAGAAAAATGCCTAAATATAACAAACCCAAAGTTAATCAAAAGCTGTTCTTCAACCTTTAGCAGTATATTCACGGGGTTGGTTTCATTTAAAAGAAAACACATTTTTGGGGGCAAAACAGAATCGCTCTTAAATGCTTCTGTCACTAACAGTGGTCTGAACATACTGAAGTTGAAGAAATTAAAGTTTGCCTGCATTACAGTAGGAATGTAACACCAAGTGCTACCAAGTTCAGGTTTAAATTTTGTAACGATTAAACAAAAAATTAATATATTACACAGTTTTTCTAGCTCATTCTGGCAAAGCCAAAAGGAGCTAATGCGATGACGTGGCATTTGTCTGTCCATCCGCATTTCATGGGAACCGCTACTTCTTCTAGGCATTTGCCCCGATGCTCATATTCACTCACTTGATCCTCAGGTGGGTCTGCATCCAAATTGTGCTCAAGGTCAATGCCAAGATCAGCAGTCAGGAGATCTGGGCACTTATGGGATTTCACGAAAATTACTACTCCTCATAGGAAATTGCAGCAGTGCTCTTCAAATGCTCTTCAAACTCACAGTAATCCTCGGGGAGGTCTGCACAGCTTAGATTCTAAGCTGTGCTCAAAGTCAAGGTTAAGGTCAAAAGTCAGAAGATCTGGGCACTTCTGTGATTTCAGAAAAATCGCTACTCCTCTTAGCAGATTGCCTGGATGCTCACCAAACACACTCACAATGGCCCTCAGGTAGGTCTGCATCCAGGTTAAGGTCAAGGTCATTGTCAAAGGTCAGGAGATCTGGGCATTTATGATTTCATGAATAACATTACTTCTTCTAGGCCTCTGACCTTGACTTTAAGCACATCATAGATGGGTCTGTATCTAGACTGTGCTTTAGGTCAATGGTCAGGAGATCTGGACACTCCCGGGGTGATTTTTATCTGGCCAGAGTGAGCTACCCCATTATTGATGGTCTGGTTTCTCAGGGTCCAACTGGACATTTTTAAACTCTGCCAAACTGTATTACTTAAAATTTGAAAGATGCAGCACTACTAAAGATGGTAGCCATTTAAGTCGTAGCCACCAAACACACTTTAAGAGGCATGCACGTGACCAACCTAGTCATGTGACACATCGTTATGTTCAGAAATTTATTGGCTACATAGTATGTCAGTCATCAACAGACTGTATTGCAAATAGCTCATTTTGTTTGCATGAGAAGTGGGACTGGTATTTTGATGGTAAGTGGGTGCTTACTGGCTACTGAAGGCTGTAAAAAATATAACGGGAGCCCTTATTAGGTCAAATGAGGTGTTGATTAAAATCAGACAGTCACATGTGTCATTTCAGCTTCAGTTTCCGGCACTATCGCTTTGTTAAATGTAATTTTTGTAGTGCTGAAACAGAAACTAAAATGGAAGTTATTTTATTTCGTTTTATTTTAATGGATATTTACACCCATAATAAGGTGGTTGAACAATAAATCTTAATCCAATGGATCTATTGGACCTTTGGCAATTAAGCAGGACTGGATTTGTTGGATTATTATTAATTCTAGGAATTCACTATAATGGTGATCTTTTGCACAAGCTTGCTTGATACACTATTTACTTCTGTTATGATTGTATCTCAGACCTGTGTTAATAACCACATAGACAGAATTCTAAGCTTTCAAATGATGTACGGCATGTCTACCAAATAAGAAACAGGTTTACTACGCTTCACTGTGAGCCAGCAGAAACATTAAGACTTGGAATTTTAATATGGCATTTAGTAACACTATAATACAACTAAAGACTAAGTGCCTTCTGTCTCATCACAGGTTCTTGCTTACCCCAATGCTCCTGCCAGACCATTGGCCCTGCCTGTGAGCTGTCAGCCACCTTTTGTCACGACCTCCGCCTCCCACCCTCAACTTTTCACGTTGAGCCTGCAAGGCAGGGGAGACACAAGTGAATTTTCATGGCAGCGGCACTCTAGGGCTGCCATGGCAGCTGCTGCCGCCGATGCCTCACACCATATTACCGCACTGACGCTGGAGGAAGAGGGACGACGGACTGCCGCCAAGCTGTTTGGGAGTGCCGCCCCGCTACCACAGACAGAGAGAGAGAGAGAGCCCGAGAAGGGGAAAGAGCAAGAGAGGGAAGGAGGAGGAGAGGGGGCAGAGAGAGCCAGCGGGAACGAGTGTTTGGTGTGCGGGGCCCTGTTTGCCTCACCGGAAAAGCTTCGGATCCACGCCTTGAGTCACACAGGAGAGAAACCCTTCCACTGCTCACAGCCACACTGTCCCAAGACCTTCAGCTCCAAATACAAACTCTTGAGGTACTTGGCATTGATTACCATGCTCATTTCACATCCTTCCTGACACAGGATGGTGCATGGCGTCTTTGACTACCTCAGAGTACCTCGTTGAGCCACTTTCATTAACTTTAGTTACTGTGGGTGACCCAGAAATCTGTCATGGTTATAAATTTTCATATTGAATTATTATTAATCAATCATTATTTAGATTCAATAGTCAAGATTCAAAGGCTTTATTGTCATGTGCACAGTTAAGAAATCCTGCATTTCCTGAGCAATAAAATTCTTCCTTTGCACGCCGAACGAATGCCAAGGTAATAGGTACACAACGATACTAATAAGGTTATAACACAATAACTCAATCCTAATACTAATGGATGCTAATAACACACACACCAACACACAGTTAGGCAATTAAGACTCCTAAGCACGCCGTGATACTAAATACTAACACTAATGAGTACTAATAACACACATTAGGCAATTTGGACAGCTAAAGCAGTTGATGCAGTCAAACAAGAGGAATGAAACTGAAAATTCACTGGATGACTATAGTGGTAGTGGTATATTGATATCAGAGATGATGTGAACCTGAAATGGCATAAACCTATGTACAGTGTGCAAATGAAGCATTGTGCAGCGAGCAGTATATAATTGTAAATTACAAATTGGCACCCGGTGCTAATTTCTCTGTAACAGTAGTACCAGTAGGCTATACAAGATAATTAGCAGCAGAGGTGATATGGACATCAGACCTGGTGATGAGACTATATACACTGTACAGTGAGCAATGTGCAAATTTAGCAGCTGGTGTGCGAGTTCCTATATGCAAAGCTGTTGTTGCAGAGTTTTGGGAGTTGTTATTTGCTCAGGAGCTGATGCATTGGGAAAGAGTTTTTCAGTCTGGTTGTCCTGCATTTCACACTTCTGTACCTCTGGCCTGAGGGTAGAAGTGTCAATCTGTGCTGGGGGTGGGTGGGATCCCGGAGGGATGGTGTCAGCTCTCCTTTGGACTCTGTGGTGGTAGATGCTCTGCAGAGAGGGGAGTGGAATCCAGATGATCTTCTCCACCTGTCTTCACCACTCTCTGCAGGCAGTTTGTGCTCCAAGGCAGTGGTGCTGCCGTACCACGCAGTGATGCAGTTGGTGAGGATGCTCTTGATGATGCAGCTGTAGAAATTTTTGAGGATCCTGGAAGACATGCCAAACTTGTTCAGCCTCCTCAGGAAGTAAAGCTGCTGTTGAGCTCTCTTAACCAGCTCTGTGGTGTTGTGTGTCCACTTAACATCCTCGCTGATGTGGATGCCCAGGTATTGCTCACCCTCTCCACCTCAAGCTTCGGATGAACAGTGGCTGATGAGTCTCTCCTCCCTTTCCTCATGTCCACCATCATCTCCTTTGTCTTGTCCGTGCTGAGGGTGGAGGTTGTTGTCTTCACACCATGACACCAGGTTGGCCACCTCCCTCCTGTAGGATGCTTCATCATCACCAGTGATGCAATCCTATCACTGCTGTGTCATCCGAGGCAGACGTTAAGATGATTGTGTCTTTGTGGAAGGGCAACACAGTCATTGGTGAAGTGGCTGTAGAGGATGGGGCTCGAGAACACAACCCTGTGGTACACCTGTGTTCATGATGATGCTGACTGAGGGTTTCCTTACCCATCCTGACAGACTGGGGCCTGCCCAGTTAGAAAGTTCAGTAGCCAGTCACAGAGGGTGCGGTGCAGGCCAAATGAAGACAGTTTGTCGGTGAGTTTGTGGGGGATGACCCGTGTGTTGAAGGTGGAGACTGTAGTCGAAAAAAGGCATCCTAATATAGGAGTCTTTATCCTTCAGGTGGGAAAGAGCATAATGGAGTGCTGCAGCGGTGGCATCTGAGGTGGACCTGTTGGGCCAGTAGGCATACTGCAGGGCCTTCCAGGGTGCCCGGTATACTGTCCTGAATGAGGGGCAGCACCACTCTTCTCAAAGCACTTCATGATGATTGGAGTGAGTGGCTACCGGTCTGGTAATCATTCAGACAGGCCGAGCGGGCTCCTTTTGGGGAGGGGGGACGATGGTTGCATTTGAAGCAGAGGGGACTATGTTCTGGTTGAAGGAGAGGTTGAAGATTGATGTGAGGACATCAGTCAGCGCAGCAGTGCATGCTCTGAGGCCGCCCCAGGTCTGTTGTCTGGTCCTGCTGCCTTGCGGGGGGTTGATATTCCCTCAGTGCTTTGTTTACCTGGCCTGGTGAGACTTTTAGGGGGAGAGGGGAGCCATGAGTGTGGTCTCTTCTCTGCCCTGTAGTGGTGGTCTCGAAGTGGGTGTAAAAGATGTTGAGATCGTCTGGCAGGCTGTCTGTGGGGCTAGTGGTGCTGTTGTTGGTCTGCTTGTAGTCTGTGATGTGCTGCAGGCCTTGCACATGGTGCCCCGGGTCAGGAGGTGGAGTAGTGGCTGTCCAGCTTTTCTCTGTAATGCCTCTTGGCTGTTGTTATAGCTTTTCTCAGTCCATACTTTGCAGCTTTGTACTCAACCTCACAGCCTGATTTAAATGCAAGAGAGTGAGCATGCAGCATCTGACATACTTGACTGTTGATCCAGGGCTTCTGGTTGGGGAACTTCCTGACTTGTATGGTGGGTACGATGGTATCAACGCACGTGCTGATGTACGCAGTCGCGTATTCAGCATATTCCTGTATGTTTACAGAAGAGTCCTCTCGGGTGGCTGCAGCTTTAAACACATCCCAGTCTGTGCAGGCAAAACAGTCTTGCAGAGTGCTCTCAGCCTCTATAGTCCAGCGCTTAATTTGCTTAATAACAGGGTTTGTTTGTTTCAGTTTTTGTCTGTAGGCTGGGTACATAAACAGTGAGATGTGATCTGACTGTCCGAAGTGGGGGCGGGGTGCCACTCTGTAAGCACCACATATATTGGAGTGAATAGTTGTTTGTCTCTCTGTGTTGGCCCTGCGATGGACTGGCGATCTGTCCAGGGTGTACCCTGTCTCTCACCCAAAGATGCTGGGATAGGCCTCACACCCCCATGACCCGAAAAGGATTAGGTGGAAAGAAGATGGATGGATGATCCAATGTGCTTTTATCACGGGTGGGAAGTCCCACCATGCTGGTAATATTTGGGGAGTACGGTCCGTAAATTGCACTGGTTTAAAGTTGCCAGCAACAATTAAAAACATGGCATCAGGATGCTTCGTTTCTACTGCGCTGATTGACTTCATGAAGTTTGTGTAGCTCACTACTGTGTAGTTGCCTTTGCAGACGGTGTAAACGGCAGCTAAAAACACAGCAGTAAATTCTCTCGGTAGATAAGAGTAAAATAATGATAAATGTAAATAATTTACCATTTAGATAATACGGACGGCATTTCAACAGTAAAAACTCCACATCAGGTGAACAGTGCTTGTAACAGTCTGTACATCTCCACACCATGAGTTGTTACAAAAAACACACACTCCCCCTCCCTTCGTCTTACCAGAGGCTCCGGTTCTGTCTGCTCGATGTGTTGAGTGAGTCTGTAGTTGAATGGCAGCCTCCAGGATTCTGTCTGATAGCCAGGTCTCCACAGAAAATTAGGGGCTCAGCCACTCGCTTATCTCCCGCTGGTCATCAATCCTCGATCTTAGTTCGTCTAGCTTGTTTTCCAAAGACCGAACATTCGCCAGTAAGAGACCTGGGAATTGGTAGGTCGACTGGTGCGGGGCCTTTAGCCTGGCATGGAGCCCACCTCCTCTTGCCTCTTCTCCGCCGCCGTCTTCGCCGCGCTCTCTCTGGGGTCAGCAAGCTCACGCGGGCTCGGTGCTTCCTGGGGGTGGTGGTTGATCGCTGAGTGGACGTACGATGCATTGCAAGTCGGGTGGAATGAAGCCAGTAAACTTTATAAGGTCAGTATGGACAATAATCTCAGTCAGCTAATAAGTGAGACATCAAACTGCTCTAAACATTCACATACTGACCTATTTTCCCCCTACACCTAAAGTTCATATTAATGACATTTTAATGAAAACAAAATGATTTTCTAAAGATACTACATACACAAAACTTTTAGAAAGGTGCAGAATAAATTCCTGTATTTTCTTAAAATGTAGAGTCGTGAAATAATTATTTTGGGCTTTTTTTTTCCAGATCCAAAATGATCATAAGGTTCA
This sequence comes from Pholidichthys leucotaenia, assembly GCA_020510985.1. Classification (NCBI taxonomy): domain Eukaryota; kingdom Metazoa; phylum Chordata; class Actinopteri; order Cichliformes; family Pholidichthyidae; genus Pholidichthys; species Pholidichthys leucotaenia. The sequence continues at coordinate 244,159,751 of CM035843.1, read as the reverse complement.
TATTTGAGCTGCTGGCTGATGAGCACTACCGTGGCCTGTAAGGATCTGAAAGCCAATAGCATAACTGGGGTGATATCATTTGTTATTTCTCAGGGAAGCTCAGCAGATGCCAGATACTGTGAACTGTGCCAGTATTCTGTGGCTTGTGGATGGCTCAATCTGGCAACCAGTACAATATTATAATGGGGCAAGAATGGAGGTAACACTGTTAACCCCCTAGAGTGTCTGTCTACTCTGAGGTTTTGAAAAAATGTATTTGTGGGTGTTAAATAAAATACAACACACCCAATTAGAAGACATTGCACATTGCATTACACAACTAGAGGGCATACCTCCGCCAAGGAAGCGCATCCTGCCCTCCCTCACTCTAGTTGTCCATCCATCCCTCTGTCCATCTGTCTGCACCTCTGTACCTCTGTCCATCCATACCTTTGTCTGTACCTCCAAATTCGTCCAGTAGTTTTTGTGTAATCCTGCTGATGGATGGACAGAAGGATGGGCAATCACATTACATTGTGACTGAGATATGCCCTTGGCGGAGGTACGTGCTCATGGATCACCTCCAGAATCTAATGTGTTCATCCGTAGCCCAAAGGCCACCTCTGGGGAAAATCTGATCAAAATTCATCCAGCAGTTTTTGTGTAATCCTGCTAACAAACACAAACAAACAAACCGCCAGGATCACATCATGTCCCTGCAAGAGGACATAATGTGATCGGGTTGAGTGAGAAAGTGTCTACTCATACAGTTATAAACATGATGATCAAACAATGAATGCTTGTTCTGCCATTCACAACCTCTCTTGATCTTTGCAGGCATATGGCCACACACTCTCCACAGAAGACCCATCAGTGTTCATTCTGTGAGAATATGTTCCACCGCAGGACCACCTGAAGAACCACTTGCAGACTCATGACCCAACAAAGAAGCCTTCAGGTGCGAGGAGTGCGGGAAGCACTACAACACCAAGCTAGGCTACAACGCCCATGTGGCCATGCACTCCGCTACCGCTGGGATCTCACCTGTAAAGTGTGTATGCAGAGCTACGAGAGCACACCTGTTCTCCTTGAGCATCTCAAGAGCCACTCTGGGAAGTCCTCGGGCGGCGCCAAGGAGAAAAAACACCCGTGCGACTCTCTGTGATCGCCGTTTCTACACCCGAAAGGATGTGAGACGGCATATGGTGGTCCACACGGGCCGTAAGGACTTCCTGTGCCAGTACTGTGCCCAGCGCTTTGGCAGGAAAGACCATCTGACCGCGTCACGTGAAGAAGAGCCACTCACAAGAGCTGCTGACGTATCAAGGACTGAACCTCCAGTATGTTAGGGCTTTTAGCTACGGGGTCTCCGCCATGCTCTGTAAAGGAGGAGCTCAGCCCCATGATGTGCAGCAGTGGGGCCCAACAAAGATCCCATGATGGGGAAACCTTCCCTGGTGGGGCTCCTTTTCCGATGAGCATGTACAACCCCCACCATCTCCAGGCCATGTCTAATTCAGGGGTGGGTCACCCACACCCGTCCCTGATGCCCAGCTCCTTGTCTGCAACCATGGGCATGGGTTGCCATATGGAATCCCCCGCATCTCTTCACCCACACTCCCTCCACCACCACCACCATCACCACCACCATCACCATCATCACCATTCCCCACCACTGCCCCTCCACCACCAGCCCTCGGCTCCCCAGCAGCAGCACCAGCCCCAGCCTGCCCCCAAATACCAGCTGGGATCTACCTCATACCTGCTGGACAAGCCCTTGAAAGTGGAAATGGAGAGCTTCCTCATGGATCTACAGAGTGGTTTGCCAGGTCCAGTTCCCTCTGGAGAGCCCCATGCTGCTGCCTCACCCCCCAAGGATGGACTGGAGCCCACCTCAGGTCTGCCGGATGAGCTTTGCGGGGATCCCCTCCTGTCCAAGAGCCCTGCGGTGATCGCTGAGTCTCTGTGTGCTGCTAACATGGACTTCTCCCACCTGTTGGGGTTCCTGCCCATCAACATGCCTCCCTACAGTGCCCCCATGAGCACAGGAGGCCTGGTCATGGGCTACACATCCTCTGTGACCTCTTCCTCTTCTACTTCCTCCTCTTCCTCATCTCTGCACACTGCCGAGCCCCACACAGCAGCAGCAGTGGCTGCAGCAGCAGCCGCTGTTGCCACGGCGCCTCTTACCTCTTTGCAACCGCAACCTCAGGAGCAGCAGAGCTCCAGCGGGGGTCTGGGCCTTGGACCCCTGCACCCTCTCCCACCAGTGTTCAGTTCTAGCCTTAGTACCACCACACTGCCTCGCTTCCACCAGGCCCTTCCAGTGAGGAGAGCCAGACCCTGCCCAGCAGAAATGGCCACTCCGCACCAGCCCCAGCTCAACTTGGATACTTCGGGGCTGGTGAAAGAGGTGGAGAGTTTGACTAATCGAACACGTAGAAGCCTTAAGTGAAGTGCGCACAAAAGCTTTTGATTGAGCCTTAAAAAAGAAAGGTAAACCCCCTTTTTACAAAAATAAAAGGCTGAGGAAAAGAAGTTAAGCAGCTTTTATTTTTGGGCTTTCCTCCCATCCTATAGTTGATGAGGTATTAACCCTTGTATTTTTTATTTCCATTTTACTTCTCCTTTTATCCCCCCCTTCCCCTTCTTTAGTACTATAGAAGGCAGATTCAGTAGGCCAAAAGGCGTGGTACTGCATACTTTCTAATGTAATATTATAAAAAGAATTCAAAGGATCCATTTTAGTGAAGAATCTGTCTTGTTTGTGACCCAAGAAAAAAAATATAGTTTGAAGTGAATATTTGTTTTTCCTTATATTTTTTTTCCAAACGTATGAACATTGTAAAACGTTGTCTCATCTTCGAGTTTTAAACCATTCATGCTTACAGCCTAAACTCTTCTGGTTATTGCAGAGAGGAGAGATGCTCAGAAAATAACCAAAGAGATAGAAATAAAACTAATATTAAGCTCTAGATGGCTTGATAAAAAATGTAGACATATAAAGAGGGACGTAGCCTCAAGGTCAAAGTGAAGCCAATGTGGAAGTGCCTTAAATCTGCATTCTGTCTAATGGCCAGTAGGGGAGGGTAAGGCCAGCAAGAAGGGCTAGTTAATTGAACTGTGACCTCAGCAGTGTTGGGTTTTGTTAATATTGAAAGTAAAGCATTAATTTACCAGATACTGCCTGCTAAAACTAACCCATTAGCACTTTGCTTTATTAAAATTGGCATAGATTTATGATGAGCTGACAGGATGTGTAGCGCACCTCTAAACATGGTGATTTTACCTTGTTGAAAACAAAAACAGTTGATGCTAGTGGAAACCCATCCACCCATAACCAGTGACAAGCTGGTTGTGGGGTGGATAACCATTAACTTCTCTCAAAGTGACCGTGCACTTGAAATTAAAAGCAGCAATGTCATTCTCTGTCTGTATTTAGATTGCAGGCCTCTGTTTAGATATATACTAGAACTGGGCAGCTCAGCACCCAACAGAGTAAGTTTGTTGCACTCAAATTTAAAAAAATAAATAAAATGGGAGGATTTTGTAATTACTTACTTATCCATGTTGTCCCAGATGGGACATATGGCTTTTGTAAACTAGCTGCAGGTCTATTTTGAGCCCATCAGAGGGTTGCTCACATACTGATAGAACTGGAGTTGCATCCAATAACTATATTGTGCACAGTCTTGGATGGCTGTAAGTAGCAAGTCAAACGAAGACAAAACATTGCAAATGCTCCAGTGGACTGTTATGGAACATGCTAAAAACTAACACATTGGTAGCCCAAAAATGTATGCATCAGATATTTTAGGGGGATTTCACACCTACCCCATCGGTCCGGACTTTTGGACTTTTCAGTTTGTTTCAGACCAGATTTTTGGTGTGAAACATTGCTTGAACCATGGTCTGGACCAAAGAGTCGAATTTGGTTCAGCAAAATAGGCGGGCTTGGCCCGGGTAAATTGAACCTTGGTTGGCGCTTTTAGTGTGTGAAAGCAATTTTCAGAAAAATTCAAACTTTCAGACCAAACACAGAAAGTTAAGGCAGCCATTAAAAGAGAATATGATCTGTGATAGCAGCCAGAAAGAGTGGCATAAATAATCATTTGAAAAAAAATCATAAAAGTGCTGGAACTTATCAGATATTTTCAGAGAGGATGCAACAGAGTTTAAAAAAATGGACAAGCAATGCCACCTGGATATCATCACAGATGATGACAAATGTCCTTATTATCAAAGACCTGATAATATTCTAGCCTCACAAAACTAGTTCACTGACTAATATAATAGTCTTCTCCAGTTTCACCTTAAAGTTGGGTTGCCAATGTGGCCAGTGCAACAGAAAACACCTTGGAGGGTGAGTAGAATGTTTGCTAACTACCGGTCTGTACTAACAACACAAAAACGTTGTCTTGACAACAAGACATAGTTCTATCATGTAAAGTTGTTTAGTTTTGCTTGGAAAAAGAGCAGTTGTGAAACCAAACCTGACCCGACCATATGTACAAACACGTAACAAAAGTATGAACCTTGATCCAGACTGTGGTGCAGACTGTCAGATTTGAAACAGCTTTATTTGCAAAACTGATGCATGATGTTTCTCATTACCTGAAAGACGTAATCTGAGGACTCTAACGCTTTACTTTGTATCACGTTACCCCAAACACTGCGACCTCTGTAGGCCTTTTCATAATGAGTTTATGATCCAGATAGATAGATGCCATGTTTTATTTAATTCAACATGATTATCATCTTTGTTTCAAAAAAAGGGCTCTAAAGCAGGGTATGTTTTACAAAGGGCAACATTATTCCTTGCTGCTGCTGTCCATTGATTTACTGATTGATGTTTCAAAACTGCCAAGATGGAGGCTTTTTAAAAAAAAATTGTCTTCACTAACCAATGGATGGCATCCTGGTGGCTACGTCCGTCTTTTCTCTAGCGTCTATTATGCTAGAGCCCACAAAAGCAACCTGTGCCTTTTAAAAAGTGCTCTTTAAACATTTTTTTTTTCATTCGCTGAGCTGATATGCTCCTAGAGTCAGCTCAGTCTGATTAAAGTACCTAAGTCAAAAAAGCTGACGGGAAAAAAAAAATCTGTCTGGTGCCAAACACGCTCACATTTCATAGAAACTCAAAAAGAAATGTTGAAAGTGTGTGCTCACGCTGGATTTTTAAAAATGTTTCTAAAAAGAAGCACTTTTCTTTCTTTTTAACTGAAGGCACTTCGTCTCCTTTCTCGAGACCTAGAGACTCAGCTCACCTTTGTTCACCTGTCTTCCTTCTAACAGTTACCTTTAAAAGTTTTCCTGGTGGAACATACCTATTGAGAAATATATTTTTGGAGTATGATACAACCACACCTTTAGGCAGTCTTTTAAAAAGATGTGTCATCACGGTAATGATAAACCCTGACATATGTGAATGACAGAGGGGAAAAAGGATTACAATGACAGATGAGGAAAGTGTGTTAAAGAATGTTATTGCAGCGTACGAAATATCTCAAAAATGAATATTCTAATTTCTTTTATCTCAGTAAGATGTTATTTTAGGTATTGAAATTAAGTGGTTTTTTTTCATGTTTGGCAGGTTTACATTTGTGTGTACAGTATCTTGCATTTCTGATTGAACAAATGGATGAAGTATTAGCTTTTCCTTTCTCTGTCATGCCCAACCTTTATCTTTACACATAGTATAGTGGAATCAGATCTGTGGACGGGAATATTTATAGAGGGGTTTTAGTGGCTTAGTAATCAGTTAGGATTAGAATTAGGTAGATTGTCAGGATGCTGATATGGATTTTCCTTTATCCAGAGGAATATATAGAACTCAAATATACATATATACAGACATAGACAAATTTGTTGGTACCTTTCCACAAAACCCAGAAAACCAGCTAAGCAGCTCTGAAATAACCTGAAACTGACAAAAGTTGAATGGCCTCCGTATTGTTTACATTGTATATCACAAATCAGACTTTGCATTTGATTATTGATTCAGTTGAATATTTTATATAACTAAAACAAAGTAAAATGGCATAGACAAAAGAAGTATCCTTAAATGTAATCATTTTTGGCACCATCTTTTTGCAGCAGTCACTGCTAACAAGCAATTGCTGTACTTCACAGTAAGACGTCTGCATTTGCCAACAGATGGTTTGGCCCACTTTTCCTGCAGAAACTGCTCAAACTGTCTAATTTATAAAGGGTGGCATCTCCACACTGAAATTTTCAGATCTTTCCTTAGATGTTCAATCTGATTAAGATCTTTTCTTGGGGGGGGGGGGGTTAAGAATAGCCCAATGTGCTTTCTCAGCCATTCCTGAGTGCCTTTAGCTGTATGTTTTGGGTTATCATCCTGTTAGAGGACCCATGATCTGTGACTGAGGCTGAGCTTTGGGTGGTATGTTTGGCTCCAGGATGGCTTCGTAGTCTTTAGACTTCATTGTCTAAAGATTCAAGGTTCCCCATGTCAGATGCAGCAAAGCAGCCCCAAAGCAAAACCGAGCACCTTCCATGTTTCACAGTAGGCATGGTGTTAATATAAAGCTTCAGTTTTTCGTCTGTAAACATAGAGTTAATGTTACTGGCCATAAAGCTCCAGTTTTGTCTCACTATTTTAAAAGGAGATTCTCCTGGAAGCTTTGGGGCTTGTCAGGATTCATTTTGGCTGGATTTTGTTGTTGTTGTTGTTGTTTTTCCTGTCAGTAGCGAAGCCCTCCTGGTTTTCTTTTATTCATCTCAACATTGTCCAAAATGGGATGGATGGTGTGATCAGGAAATGACGTACAGTTGTGTGAAAAAGTTTGGACACCCCTTTAAATATTCAGTTCTTTATTAAGAAATGTTGACGTATCTATGTCTAACCTTGTTTTGTTTTTATTTGCATTTTTTTTTTTATTTTAGCCATGTAAATGGGAATGAATGTGGGGGTGTCCTAAAAAGCTGGGGGGGGGGGGGGGTTTCTAATTTATTCCTCACTATTTGTTTAGCATTTACATTTTACAGAAAATTTGAAAAACGTCTTTAATTCATTTTTAATTGTTTAGTTGTATTACTTGATCTCTCACTATTTTTTGCATTGATATTAAATATCCATAGTCCAAATATGTTAAAAAAAAAAAACCCACAGGCTATGCAGGGTGTCTTAATTTTTTCACATGACTCTACCTTGCCTTGGAGTTCAGCTCGAATGACTTTTTCCTAAAATACACACTGTATCTTCTGATCAACCTGTGAGTGCATTTAGCCTTGCATCCCCTTGTGGGAGGTTGGCGACAGTCCCATGAACCTTATACTTTTTTTTTTTTTTTTTTATAATAATAATGGCAACTGAGGTCACAGGAACACAAAAGCTGTTTGGAGATGGTCTTATGGCCTTTACCTTTGACATGGTTATCTATAATCTTCTTTCTGAGCTCCTTAGAAGCTCCCTCTTTGCTTTCTCTAGGTCCAGTTCAGTGTGGTGTGCACAATGATACCCAAACTGCACAGATGGATGGTTGTTTCCCTTCTAAATAGGCTGAATGGCTGCTGACAAATTGCAGACATCTCATTGTGAAGTACAGAGATTGCTTGCTGGTGGTGATTGCTGCAACAAGGCGGTGCCATAAAATATCATATTTAAGGCTGAGTACCATCTTTTTGTTCATGCCATTTTACTTTGTTATACAAAATATTCAACTGAATCAGTAATCAAAAGCCAAAGTCTTGATTTGTATTACTATGTGAGATAAATAATGAGATAGCTGTTTCTGGAGTTTTTCTGGAAGAATACAAATCCAATTTGTCCACGCCAGTACTATATTCTGCTGTGATTAAATCGCATTCAATTTCAGTCGAAACTCAAACCTTCACCATCAGCTTATAACTTAATTTATCTGTAAGGATAGTTGGAGGCTTTTAAACCTGCTGTATTCCTGATAAATGAATCATTTTGGGTCTTGCTAACTTTCATACACTCCAATTCTGTAATAGAGATTTGTGGGAAATTTTTTATTTAAATTCAGAAATGGCTAACTTGGTCAACGTGCTTCTTGAAATGCGAACATGTGACCTAAAAAGACATTTTTTGATTGTTAAAACGCACCAACATGCCCTTTATTTTTTTAATTAAAATGGGTGACTGAAAAAACCATTTTAATACAGTTTTTGGCGGCAACCATCTAATCACTTTACCTCCACATTGTCCCCTAAAACCCCTTTAATGCACACCTCCTCTTTGATAAATTCTTACTTAATTGTTAAACTAAATCTTTCAAGTTTTACAGTCAACTGGTCCCAATTCCTTCGGTAAATGTTTTCCTCCTCAGTTGATGACATATCGAAATATATGAAGAAATTTCTAAATTTTCTCCTGCCTTCACCCTGTTAAGGTACCTTCACACCAAATGCGAGCGGGTGAATAATTACATTATAACACAATGTAAACACATGAATAGACTTGAATTCACCTTCTGAGTGAGTTGCAGACAGACGAAGTTGCCTTTATAACTTCTGCAGCAGTGTTCAGCCAACTGTATGGAATCCCCAAAATATCGTCATGCTTTTAGGTTTACCATTATCCGACAGGGGGCTCACTTGAAAAAAGTATTGTCCCTGCCTCCCAAACTTTACAAGATGATGGATGTTTCCATTGCTAGCTTGCTAGCCTTGGTATGTCCGTGGCAGGAATCTGTGGGTAAATAACTCTGACATCCGATTCAGCTGAAGAGTTCCCGGTCCTTCTGTCTCCAGGTGAGTGGCAGTCTCATTTTCAAACTAGTTTACTCTCTAATCATCATCATCATCATCATCATAGCAGTCTGTCGTGGGCAACAATGACTGTTTCATTTAGGTCTGATCAGATTCCTCCCTAGAGTATTGATACTTTTACTCCAGTGACAGCAGAATCTCAAAGTTAGCGCTATCCCTTGGGCATGATTGCGCGATTTTGCATGTGCTTGCCTCTTTCCATTGACTTTGTATGCATTTGTGCCGCCCGTTCGCGTTTGGTGTGAAGGCACCTTTAGTGTGAACAATTCTGATTTTGCTTCTTCCCATTCTGCTGTTTCAATAAATATGGATTTCCATTAATATTAAAAAACCTACACCCATCTTTATAATTGTCTATTAAGTAGTTTGTAAGAACACCCAGCCAGCATGTCCATGTGGGCCCCAGCATAGGTTAAATTGGGGTTGTCTTATGGGTCCCATAGTTTCCATGTTGGTCCCATCGATCCCACCCTCTGACCATCAGTGACCTCTCTGTGTGGTTTGCACGTTCTCCCCGTGTCTGCGTGGGTTTACTCCGGGTACTCCGGTTTCCTCCCACAGGCCAAAAACATGCAATTAGGTTAACTGGAGACTCTGAAGTGGCCCTAGGTGTGAATGTGTGTATGAATGGTGAAGGGATCGGCACCGCACCGTGGCTGCCTCATCCAGGTGGATGCCCTGAATTTCCCCATTGTGGGGCTAATAAAGGATTATAAAATAAATACAATAACTAAAGTTAAATCTGTGTTTGCCTGTGTGGGCTTTACCGACGGCACCAGTGTTACTGAAACCTTCTCACCAGCATTAAACCCATGTGTAGCCAAGATGGGGTAAACAGATGACCTGCTTACCTGTGCCACAGGTAAACTCCATGTGGGCTAACACAGATGGGACCAACAGGGAAACCACAGACAAGCCCAAATGGGTCCATAAGTCCCAATTTAACCTATAGTGGGGCTGACATGGACACGCTGGCTGGGCAGCTAAGATGTTTAGGAACACAGTTGGCAAAATTGCCTTTAAAGGTGGCTAATTGTCTTTGTAAAATATTACACTTTTTAAAGATGGTTATCAAAAAGTTTTTGCAGTTTGTCTCAGTATCCATTGTCTTTGTGAATCCCTGTTTTCTGAAATCTCTACAACAAATCCAGTGTGTGTAAGATTAGCATGACACTTTAGCATCACATTAGCAATGCATATCAGGATGATTTCCAAGTCGAAATGAAGTGGAATTAACCTTTAGTGCTCTCTCTGTGGCTTTACCAACATCATGAATCAGTGCTAGCTCAGTGCTAATGTATGCATATAATCTGGGGTCATAGAATAGCATTAACTAACTTTGACTTTATGCCGTCAAGGTGCCGCAGATGAGCCACACCCACTTTAGATTGACAAAGAAAAGAAGAAACGGGAAAATCATAGCAACTAAAAATAAAAACACAAAACACGTTGCTGCTTGTAGCTATGGTTGCCTATGGAAGACAACTGTAGACCACTATAACATTTCATTTTTTGGACAGCAAGCTGAAATAGTGCACACACCAAACCAATAAAGTGTGCATTGGCGCCAGCCCCACAACCATTACACGTCTACTTCTCTTTCAGCTGCTTTGTAGAGTCAAAGGAAAAGGGTCAAAATACGTGGCGATGTCCCAGTAAATGCAGCTGCAGTCAAAGAATTTCTTTGCTTTGACATTCAAAGCAATAGGGGGACAAATGACTGCCTGCCACACTTTGGATATTGCTTATAGTCATTTATTTGTTTTGTTTGTCATATATTATTTTTTCTGTTTGTGTAAAACAGGACCTCTAAAAACAACACAACACATCACCTCATTTGTCATTTTTTAAAATTTTATTTCTGTTTTTTTTTTTTAAACCAAAACCTTGGGAGAAGAAACTACATCTTTGCACAATTGCTTGTTACAAAAAGCTACAAGTGTTAGGTGATAATTTAAAATTATTTACACATACTGTAGGATGTGAAACCCTGACGGTGAGCAACATATGGCCCAGTATGTTGTGTATGTTCCACCTCTGTAATGGAAAAACTGAAAAGCGCTATATTAGGAAAAAGTTTCCCCACGCAGTCTGACTGTCAAACATTAAATTATGATTCAGTTCTTTGAACTGAAGTTCAGAACTGAGTCAAAGCTCAGAGCTCAGAACTGATCACCAAAAGTTACCATTTAGCACCTTTCTGCTAATTTTCAAAAGTCCAGATTTGGTTTCATTATGACCTAAACAAAGACAGTTTTTATCAAAAAAAAAAAACAACTCTTGGCTGAAGCCAGATTTGTAGCAATCAAATTGAGCATCTATATTTTTGTAACAACTAGTGATTTAGATTAAACAAAAAAACTATAGGAAAAGCTTTTGGCATACATTAAGTTTGTCCTCCCTGGGTTTCTGTGAGCTAATCTGAATTATAGCACTTTCAACCTTTTAAAGAGAGTATTTTTTTTCTTAAATTTCAGCTTATATGTTCATATGATTTTAATTTTGTATTGATCCTGTATATGTATGTGCCATTAGTTTGATGTGTAGACATTATCAACTTTGTGTATCTCTTCTCCAAAAGAATAACAGTATTTTTGATATATTCTTGACTAATATTCTTCGTAGGAGCCCCTGGTCTTTTTGGCTTTGTGTGTGTCTGTCTCTGTGTGTGTGTGTGTGTGTGTGTGTGTTTTGGGTAACCAGCTTTGCCTTCTCATGAATTCTAGTGAAACTCTATGACCAAGTCCTTGACAAGTACAGGTACAACATATCTGTTTTTTCAGAGGCAGTGACAAACCAGACTGTTGTAAAGCCACAGCCCGACCACAACCTGCCGTTAAGTCTGTTGCAACAGAGACACATTTGCTGGTAACATTTGGCTCGTGGAACTGAACTGAAATGAAGAACCCCACAATAAAAAAAAAAGTCCACTCAACAATTCTTTAGTTTGTCAGGACCACAGTTACGTTTTTATTACTGAAATAAACATTGTGTTTAAACATTTTTGTTTTAATTGCTGTCAGGTGAAGCGTTATGGAGTCTGATTTGTGTCAAAAATATTAACTGATTTAGAAAATAGAGAAATTATGGGAATATGTGGGAATAACGGACAGAAATATTAGTGAAATTTACACACACACACACACACACACACACAGAGTGGTGTTGAAAAAGTGTTTGCCCCCTTCCCAATTTCTATTTTTTTTTTTTTTGTATGTTTGTCACACCTAAATGTTTCAGCTCATCAAACAAATTTAAATATTAGACAAAGATAACACAAGTAAACTCAAAATGCAGTTTTTAAATGAAGATGTTTATTATTAAGGGGAAAAAAAATCAAAACCTACATGGCCCTGTGTGAAAAAACAATTGCCCCCTAAACCTAATAACTGGTTGGGCCACCCTTAGCAGCAACAACTGCAATCAAGCGTTTGCAATAACTGGCAGTCAGTCTTTTACAGCACTGTGGAGGAATTCTGGCCCACTCATCTTTGCAGAATTGTTGTACTTCAGTCACATTGGAGGTTTTTGAGCATGAACCGCCTTTTTAAGGTCATGCCACAGCATCTCAATCAGATTCAAGTCAGGACTTTGACTAGGCCACTCCAAAGTCTTCATTTTGTTTTTCTTAAGCCATTCAGAGGTGGACTTGCTGGTGTGTTTTGGATCATTGTCCTGCTGCAGAACCCAAGTGCACTTCAGCTTGAGGTCATGAACAGATGGCCGGACATTCTCCTTGAGGATTTTTTGGTAGACAGCAGAATTCATGGTTTCATTTACCACAGCAAGTCTTCCAGGTCCTGAAGCAGCAAAACAGCCCCAGACCATCACACTACCACCACCATATTTTACTGTTGCTTTTATGCCGGGTATGTAATGGGACACACACCTTCCAAAAAGTTCAACTTTTGTCTTATCAGTCCACAGTGTATTTTCCCAAAAGTCTTGGGGATCATCAGGATGTCTTCTGGCAAAACTGAGACAAGTCTCTATGTTCTTTTTGCTCAGCAGTGGTTTTCGTCTTGAAAGTCTGCCATGCAGGCCATTTTTGCCCAGTCTCTTTCTCATGGTGGAGTCATGAACTCTGACCTTAACTGAGGCAAGTGAGGCCTGCAGTTCTTTGGATGTTGTTGTGGGGTCTTTTGTGACCTCTTGGATGAGTCGTCGCTGCACTCTTGGGGTAATTTTGGTCGGCCGGCCACTCCTGGAAAGGTTCACCACTGTTCCATGTTTTTGCCATTTGTGGATAATGACTCTCACTGTGGTTTGCTGGAGTCCCACAGCTTTAGAAATAGCTAGAAAATTGAACTCAGCTTTCAAAGATGTGAAAAATCACAGTTAATTTATGTTTTAACAGGGGAGCAATCACTTTTTCACACAGGGCCATTTAGGTTTGGATTTTTTTTTTTTTACCCTTATTAATAAACACCTTCAATTAAAAACTGCATTTTGTGTTTACTTGTCTTATCTTTGTCTAATATTTAAATTTGTTTGATGATCTGAAACATTTAAATGTGAAAAACATACAAAAAAAATGAGAAATCAGGAAGGGGGGTAAACACTTTTTCACATCACTGTATATGCACATGTATTTTTATCTTATTTTTGGCTTTTTAATGTGGTGTTTTTAAAATCCTGAAAAACTGTTCCATGCAGTTGCCCCTAAAGGCATAAATAAAATTCTAATTAATCTAAATAATTTACATATGATCAATTAAACTAGTCATTTTTTTCCACTAATTCTTCAAGAGTCTTCTTTAGGGGATTTTTAATTGAGTGAAGTATTGTCTTTTTTGAAATTCAAATGAGGAAAGCATTTTGAAAACATTCATGTTAAAAGTCTTTTAAAGCAGCGGTTGCCAAGAGCCAACCTTTTTTCCCCCATGAAGCCCCTCTTGCTTGTGTCCCGAGTTAAGCCAGCCCCCCCCCCCCCCAACCCAACCCAAAAGAAAGCGATTCGTTGCATTGAAATTTTAAGTAAGGCTGTACTCAAAAATTTTACTACTCAGCAATTCAGTTGTTAGATATGCAGTTTTCAAATTGCTAACTGCTTGATTTTAAAGAGAATATATTATGCACTTTTCCCACATGTCGGCACAGTTCCCAGAAGTTTCAGTGAGATGTCTGTGACATGCTTTGGCAAAAATTCACCAGGCTTTAATTATTTCAGCACAACTTTTAACCCATTTTAAAAGGCTTCCTCAGAACGACTCATTTCAGTGCATGTTTCTTTAAATGTTCACAAGCTCTAATTCACCCCACCCTTCCTCTTTTGTTAATTGCAAGTGTGGTTGAGGCAGGGCAGTCACCATTTTGAGGCTAATATCAGCTGGTTAGCTGTTGGCTCCAGACAGTGAAGACACACTGAGCAGGCTAACATAACCAGTGACTGAATGTCATCATGAAAAAGCCCAAATCAAGCATTATTGGGGACAGGGGTGTTTAGTGCGAGTGGTCAAAAGAATGTGACCTGTGGCACAAAAAACCCCCAAAACAAAACATTGAAATAACCCTAAATGAGTGAATGGCTAATTCTGCTAATGCTGTGGGGGTTAATCTATTGCCTTTTCCCCACAGAGGTGATCTCAAAGGCGGTAGGCTGAGTAGCCAAGGTGCTAGTGCGCTGATGCGCTGCCCAGTTACTTTTACAACACAATAAGCCAGATACAAGCTATATTAGACTGTGATGAAGACTGTGGATTAGTGAACCAGGTGGGAATGAACATGCCTAGTGAGGGTAGAAAGAATGTATAGAAAATAATTTTTAAGATTCGACTAGGATCCTACAGCTAAGCTAGCGCTAGGCGTGCTAATCTATCAGCTTTTCCCCTCCAGGTTGGGAACCACTGTTTTAAAGGATAGGTATGATGTTAACATTTGTTTTGTTTGCTTTTTCTAAAAGTAAGCATGCTAAGTCAGCCGTTAAAATTTCCTATTTGCTGTGTATCACTGACATACTTTTACGTTGGAAAACTAGGTCTAAAATGCTTGAATTTCTGACCAGTTACTGGTGTTCAGTAATTAGAATTTTCTTTCTTTTGTCTTTTTTTTTAAATTGAACCTGCCTTTTGTGCTTTTGTGTATCTTGAGTAATCGGATTCCAAAACTTAAATTACTGCAAACTATGAGCTACTGAATTATTACATAACTCAGAAATCTAGATTCAGATGATTTAAAAATCTATTTTCAAATCCTCTTAATTTAATGTAGAACATATAAAATTTATATGACCATATTATTAGCTAATGAAGACTTTTTTCCTCATAATTAAACTTATCAGTATGATTTCTGGCATAAATGGACCTCCATATTGAAAGGGGATGGTAAAGTGACAGAAAATCACCCTCCGTGAAGCACTGACCTCTGACAGGATGTTGTTCTGTTCTTGGCCTTGGCTATAGCTCCATTACCTCAGCCTGTACCTACTAGGGATGCACTTACCCTCAACTTTTCCTCCTTACTAGTAGGTGCAGTACTTGGACATTTTAAGGGATTTTTTTTTTTTTTCAGTTTAAGATGGAGCAAAACTGATTGAAATTTTAATAATACTCTCTCTTTATTGCCCTCTCTTGTTTTGCTTTATAGGAAAAACCTGGTTATTGTCTGGTGTAGGTGACATCCACATGTAGTTTTATATATTCCTAGCTTCATGTAAGTCTTGCATTCCAACCTCTTTGTGTATCTTGTTTAGTGACATAGCCCATTTTATTTTTTTTAATCACTTGCTGTTACAGCCACCTCTGGAACAAAGAAGGTGGAAAAAAGGTGAACAAAAATCAAATATTTGCATTCACTTACACTATGTTTTATAGCATGGAGTTTATCAGCTACAGGGAGAGTTCTATAAATGATGTGCTTTGGATAAAGAAAGACAACGGGATGTCTTGCTTTTTGTTACATATCTCACATGCAATCAGTTGCTGCAATGTCAAGTGACAGATTTGTATATTGGTTGATCCAAAGAGATGATGAACACAACAACAGAACTATTGACTTATTGTACAGTACAGTGTATCTTTGAGTTGTCATGTGTTATGTTGAAATGATTAAAAGACAAACCAGCGGTTTCATACCCTCTTTGCTGTCTTCTTCTTTTTCCATTTCAAAGAATACTTTCAGGATATTTTTGGGGCCAGTATGTGTCAAATTTTACAAAGTATACTGAGATAGTATACCATTAAAAATGCAATGTACAAAAAACAAATTCAGTTCAAAATGTTTATAATGACTGTGTGCTTTAAAACTGCTAAATAATCCTGGTCATTCCAATGCATCTGTGCCAGTCCTTGCAGGGATAATGTTCGGATGATCGGAGAGTGAAGTGTATGTTGGGTACCGTGAGCCAGTGTTTTCCACCCGGGGGTCCTCAGAGTGAGAATGTTCAGGGTCCCGCAGGCAACTGTCTAATTTCACTTCCTAATTGGTCCAAAAAATTGCAAACAACTTGCCGTTGTTGTGCAGCGGCACCTGCAGTGGCTTCTTACTCTTCTCGATGGAAAACTGTCTTCTGAGAGGCGGAGCCACCTTGTATCTGCTGCAGAGCCCCCCCCCCCAAAAAAAAAAGTTGCCATTAGTGGTGTGCGATACTGCAAGATTTATCGATCCAATACCAAGTACATACAGGGCCAGTATCGCCAATACCAATATGATACCAATACTTTTTAATCATTAAGGTGGATGGCATCATCCGATTACTAAATCTGAATGAATTTTCATGACCTTGAAGTGTTTTGTGATTTTTCCTTTGGATTATTAGTTAGTTACAACCCAGGAAAGAATTTGGGCAAAGTTTAGAGGTAAATACATACAGTATCACTTTCACAGTTAACACAAAAGGGTAATTATATTCAATCATATTTGAACCATATTATATTCAGTATATTTGTTTCAATTCCAGTAAATGTATTCATTTAAATAAAACATTTCAATGGGATAAATGTATTACACCAAGGTCTTAGCATAATTTATACTTTTTGAGTTGTCTAAAGCAACAAGTGACCAGTTGCAGTTTGAAAATTAATATTAATACGTTGAATTTGTACCAGAATTATAAATTTACAAACCGTATAGTGAAATGTCAAAAATAGTAATAAATAAGCAAACAGAACAAGACAAAACAAACAAATCTCAACAAAATAAATCATGAGTAAAACCAAAATCCCACATTCAAGAAGGAGTTGGAAGAAGAACAAACTTATCGAGTCCCACCCCTTCTCCCCAGCTTACACACAAATATATTAGATGAGGTCCATTCCTTATATACTTAGTCGTGAAAAAGGACACCCTGTACAAGCCTGTGTGTTTTTTTGGTTTTTTTACATATTTGGACATATGGATATTTAATATCAATGTTAAAAATACTGGGAGAGTCATGTAATACAACTAAACAAAAATGAATTAAAAACTTTTTTCAAATTCTCTAAAATGTAATTCTAAACAAATAGTGAGGAATAAATTAGGACACCCCCCCCCACGTCTTTTTTTAGGACACCCTCACATTCATTCCCACTTAAAATGGCTAAAATAAATGTTAAAAAATGGAAATAAAAACAAAAACAAGGTTAGACATAGATATGTGGACATTTCTTAATAAAGAACTGAATATTTAATGAGGTGTCCTAATTTTTTCACATGACTATTTCCTTATAGTCATATTTTTTATGTTTCCTTATACTCTTATTTCCTTTATATATTTTTATGTTCTAATCTGTTTTAACATATTCCCTTAGAGTATTCTATATTATATTGCATTTCCTTATATTCTTATATATTATATTTTCTTCTATTACTGTATAATGTACTATATAATTCATACAGTGGGGCAAAAAAGTATTTAGTCAGCCACCAGTTGTGCAAGTTCTCCCACTTAAAAGATGAGAGAGGTCTCCAATTTTCATCATAGGTATACCTCAACTATGAGAGACAAAATGAGAAAAAAAAATCCAGAAAATCACATTGAAGGATTTTTAATGAATTAATTGGTAAATTCCTTGGTAAAATAAGTATTTGGTCAATAACAAAAGTTCATCTCAGTACTTTGTTATATACCCTTTGTTGGCAATGACAGAGGTCAAACGTTTTCTGTAAGTCTTCACAAGGTCTTCACACACTGTTGCTGGTATTTTGGCCCATTCCTCCATGCAGATCTCCTCGAGAGCAGTGATGTTTTGGGGCTGTTGCTGGGCAACACGGACTTTCAACTCCCTCCAAAGATTTTCTATGGGGTTGAGATCTGGAGACTGCCTAGGCCACTCCAGGACCTTGAAATGCTCCTTACGAAGCCACTCCTTCGTTGCCCGGGCGGTGTGTTTGGGATCATTGTCATGCTGAAAGACCCAGCCACGTTTCATCTTCAATGCCCTTGCTGATGGAAGGAGGTTTTCACTCAAAATAAGATAAGATAAGCCTTTATTAGTCCCACAACGGGGAAATTCCAGGATTGCAACAGCACAGGGATAGCAACACTCAGAGCAACAATCAGAAGGCAAGAAAAAAAACAAGCAAGCAAGAGCAGCTAATATACAGTATATATAAATATACAGTATATATACTGTACATATGTACATATTACTATAAAATATATATATACACACACACAGACACACAGTGCAGAGCATTGTAGCTGGATGGAATAAATATATGAATATATGAACACACAGTGCAGAGATTGTAGCTAGATGGAATAAATATGTAAATATATAAACACCCACAGTACGGAGCATTGCAGCTAGGTGGAATAAATATGCAAGTATATAAACACACACAGTGCGGAGCAATGTAGCTAGATGGAATAATATGTAGATATATAAAAACACAGTGCGGAGCATTGTAGCTAGATGGAATAAATATATAGATATATAAATATAACCACACCCAGTGCTGAGCATTGTAGCTAGATGGAATAAATGTGTAAATATATAAACACACACAGTGCAGAGCATTGTTGCTAGGTGGGATGAAACAGCATAACCGTCTATTTAGTTATCCTACATGGTATGATTATGTGCCCATACATATTCTCACCCTCCATAGCGACCGGTATGTTCCTAGTTGTATGCCGGAGAGGACCATTGTGTAAGTCTATTGCATCTTTTGCATTCAAAAAAACTATTAGTTTGTTACGTCTTTTTGCTATCTCTGCGAGCAGCCCTGCTTAGGTTGTACAGTCTGACAGCCGTTGGTAGGAAGGACCTACGAAACCTCTCGGTTGTGCACCTGGGATGATGTAGTCTGCTGCTAAATGAGCTCCTCAGTGCATCCAGTATGTCCTGCATAGGGTGGAACTCTGACTCCAGCAGAGATGACAGTTTAGCCACCGTCCTTCTCTCTCCTATCTCCTCCATCGGATCAAGGCGCTGCCCCAGGACAGAGCTAGCTTTCTTAATCAGTTTGTTCAGTCTCTTCCTATCGGCTGCAGTAATGCCACTGCCCCAGCAGACCACTCCAAAAGTGATGGCTGATGCCACCACCGTGTCATAGAATGACTTCAGCAGCGCCCCTTGTACACCAAAAGACCTGAGTCTCCTCAGCAGGAACAGCCTGCGCTGTCCCTTCTTGTAGAGTGCGTCAGTATTGTGTGACCAGTCTAGTTTATTGTTCAGATGAATACCCAGGTACTTATAGGATGTCACCATCTCGATGTCTGTTCCCTGTATATTTACTGGTGCTGTGAGGGGCTGCCCATGCCTGCGGCAGTCCACCACCAGCTCCTTAGTTTTCCTCGCGTTGATCTGGAGGCAGTTCCGATGGCACCAGTCCACAAAGTCCTGGATAAGCCCTCTGTACTCAGCTTCATCTCCGTTGGAGATGAGACCAACGATCACAGAGTCATCAGAGAACTTCTGTAGATGGCAATGTGTTGTGTTGTGTGAGAAGTCCGCAGTATAAAGAGTGAACAGGAAGGGAGCCAGCACCGTTCCCTGGGGGGCCCCCGTGCTACTGATGATCGTGTCGGAAACACAGTCCCGGGTTCTCACAAACTGAGGCCGGTTCGTGAGGTAGTCCAGGATCCATGATGACAGGTGCTGGTCCACCCCTGCGCGCAGCAGCTTGTCCTTCAGGATCATCGGTTGGATGGTGTTGAAAGCACTGGAGAAGTCAAAGAACATGATCCTCACCATATTCCCGGGCTTCTCAAGTGGGACAGAGAAACGGTGAAGGAGGAAGATCACCGCATCATCCACCCCAATGCCATGCAGGTAGGCGAACTGGAGTGGATCCATCGCTGGTTCCACCAGGGGGCGGAGATGAGCAAGGAGCAGTCTCTCCAGGGTCTTCATCAAGTGGGACGTCAAGGCCACCGGTCTGTAGCTGTTCAGGTCTTTGGGGTGGGAAGTTTTTGGTACAGGTACCACACAAGATGTATTCCACAGCATGTGGTACCCTCCCCAGTATCAGGCTCATGTGAAGATATACGTCACAAACCCACACAGCTGGTCTGCACAGGACTTGAGGAGCTTTGCGCTGATGCCGTCCGGGTTCCCGACGCCTTCCTCGCCTTGATCTTCCTCAGCTCCGTCCTCACCTGGATCTTGGTCAGGGTCAGGATGGGGGCTGTGTATTGGGAAGTGGGGGGGGGGTGTCGGTGGAGTGGGGAGTGGGCAGCAGACTTGATTTCTAGAGGCAGCAGTGGTTGTTGTGCAGACAGGGGGGAGGCGGGCCTGGTCCAATCTATGAAAAACCGGCTTCAGGTTGTTTCGCCCACTCCCTGCCCCCCCGTGGCCTTGGGGGGAGGTATTCTGGAGCCCCGAGATGGTTTTGAGGTTTCTCCAGACCCGCTGATGTCGCTCTGTTTGCAGCTTGTCCTCCATCTTCTTCCTGAAGCTGTCCTTGCCTTCTCTGATCTTTCTCCTCAGCTCCCTCTGTACGGACTTCAGCATCTCCCTGTTCCCCCACCTGAAGATCCTCTTCTTCTCTCTCAGGATGTGTTTTTATCTCAGGGTTGATCCAGGGTTTGTTGTTTGAGTGACGCCGGTATGGTCTTGGTGGGAACGGATTTGTCCACACAGAAGCTGAGGTAGCCCGTGAAGGTGTGAATGAGGCCATCGATGTCCTCACCATGTGGATCGCAGAGCTGCTTCCAGGCAGTGGCTTCAAAACAGTCCTTTAGAGTGTCCATTGTCTCCTCAGACCATAACTCCACAGTGTGCATGGCCGGAGGTTGTCTGTGCACTAGGGGTTTGTACACCGGTCGGAGATGAACCAAGTTGTGATCCGATCTCCCAAGTGGGGGGAGTTGTGATGAGGTGTACGCCTCCTTAGTGTTTGCGTAGGAACAAATCCTGTGTTTTATTGTCTCTAGTGTGGCATGTGACCATACTGGGTGAAAGTGGGCAGAATGGAGACAGTGAAACGTGGTTGAAATCGCCTGAGATGAGGAGAAGAGCATCTGGGTGTTCTGTCTGCAAGCCTGCTGGTTACTGAATGGATGACGTCACGCGCTGTCCCAGCGTTCGCCGTCGGATTTGCATAAATAACAATGCAGATCACGTGTGAGTGTTCTCTCGGAGAGATATGTAGGCCTCATGCTAACAGCTAGCAACTCAATGTCTTTGCTGCAGTGTCGTTGTTTAACAGTGATATGTCCCGGTCTGCACCAGTTGTTGTTAACATACATTATCACTCCTCCCGCCCCTAGTTTTGCCACTCTCTGGTGTTCGGTCAGCTCGTATCATGTGAAAACCCTCCAGCTCAATGTTAGCATCTGCTGCTAGTTCAGTTAGCCACGTCTCAGTAAACAAAAGGAGAGAGCACTCCCGGTAAGTGCTATCATAACGGGAGATAGCCGCTAGCTCATCTAACTTTTCCCAGTATCGACCGTACATTTCCCATGACAACAGATGGAAGGGAGGGTCTGTACCTTATATTTTTTGTCCTCCGCCTTACTCCAGCCCGGCAGCCGCGACGCTTTCGCCTCAATTCTCTCGGTATGTCGAGTTTTTCCAGTGGGACCGGGTGGCGGTTAAATGCTAGCAGCTCTTCCCTGTTGTATCGTATCCTGCTATAAACAGTGGCTCTGTCCACCGGCTCAGGAGACATTTGGGACGATCTGTGTGTCCGTGATATAAGTGGGGTGAAAAAAAAGTGATCAAAAGAGAGAGGAAGGGAAAAAAAACTCGGAATCGAGCCGCTGTTGCAAAAGGCAGCCTACTGGTGTGGCGCCGAGAGATACACTCATGATCTCATGATCTCATGATACATGGCCCCATTCATTCTTTCCTTTACACAGATCAGTCATCCTGGTCCCTTTGCAGAAAAACAGCCCCAAAGCATGATGTTTCCACCCCCATGCTTCACAGTAGGTATGGTGTTGATCATTTTGACCCCACGGAAGTTACAGGTCTGTGAGAGCCAGAAATCTTGCTTGTTTGTAGGTGACCAAATACTTATTTTACCGAGGAATTTACCAATTAATTCATTAAAAATCCTTCAATGTGATTTTCTGGATTTTTTTTTCTCATTTTGTCTCTCATAGTTGAGGTATACCTATGATGAAAATTGGAGACCTCTCTCATCTTTTAAGTGGGAGAACGTGCACAATTGGTGGCTGACTAAATACTTTTTTTCCCCACTGTATGAATTATATAGTACATTATACAGTAATAGAAGAAAATATAATATATAAGAATATAAATGTATATGTTATAACAACTGCATATGTTCTCCATAGTCAATTATTTATATGAAATATAATCTGAGGAAGTCATTTATACCAGTATATCTGACCATAAAACAAGACCAAAAAAAAAGATGAAAATAACCAAAATTTCACCACTAAGGGTGGATTCACACTACATTTGGACCAGCTTTTACTGACGTTTTGACAAATGTTCAGCTCTGCTAGCAAAACTTGATAAAAGTTAATGATGGTTGGTGTTTGTTGGCAAACGCTGACGAAAGTTGCATTTCAGCATGCTGAAAATTTGCAGACATTTGGAAATAAACAAACTTTATTCATATAGCACCTTTCATACAACAAAGTGCAGTTCAAAGTGCTTTACAGTTAAAAACAATTCCAGATGAAACACAAGCAAAACAATAAAAAGACAAAGAGAGCCCTCCCCAAGCGCCCCCCCCCCCCTGCCCCCACTCTCATCCAGGGCATACGGTGGGGCAAAAAAGTATTTAGTCAGCCACAAATTGTGCAAGTTCTCCCACTTAAAAGATGAGAGAGGTCTCCAATTTTCATCATAGGTATACCTCAACTATGAGAGACAAAATGAGAAAAAAAAAATCCAGAAAATCACATTGAAGGATTTTTAATGAATTAATTGGTAATTCCTTGGTAAAATAAGTATTTGGTCAATAACAAAAGTTCATCTCAATACTTTGTTATATACCCTTTGTTGGCAATGACAGAGGTCAAACGTTTTCTGTAAGTCTTCACAAGGTTTTCACACACTTTTGCTGGTATTTTGGCCCATTCCTCCATGCAGATCTCCTCTAGAGCAGTCATGTTTTGGGGCTGTCACTGGGCAACACAGACTTTCAACTCCCTCCAAAGATTTTCTATGGGGTTGAGATCTGGACACTGGCTAGGCCACTCCAGGACCTTGAAATGCTTCTTACGAAGCCACTCCTTTGTTGCCCGGGCGGTGTGTTTGGGATCATTGTCATGCTGAAAGACCCAGCCACGTTTCATCTTCAATGCCCTTGCTGATGGAAGGAGGTTTTCACTCAAAATCTCACGATACATTGCCCCATTCATTCTTTCCTTTACATGGATCAGTCGTCCTGGTCCCTTTGCAGAAAAACAGCCCCAAAGCATGATGTTTCCACCCCCATGCTTCACAGTAGGTATGGTGTTCTTTCTCCTCCAAACACGACAAGCTGAGTTTTTACAATAAAGTTCTATTTTGGTTTCATCTGACCATATGACATTCTCCCAATCCTCTTCTGGATCATCCAAATGCTCTCTAGCAAACTTCAGACGGGCCTGGACATGTACTGGCTTAAGCAGGGGGACACGTCTGGCACTGCAGGATTTGAGTCCCTGGCGGCGTAGTGTGTTACTGATGGTAGCCTTTGTTACTTTGGTCCCAGCTCTCTGCAGGTTATTCACTAGGTCCCCCCGTGTGTAGGTGACCAAATACTTATTTTACCGAGGAATTTACCAATTAATTCATTAAAAATCCTTCAATGTGATTTTCTGGATTTTTTTTTCTTATTTTGTCTCTCATAGTTGAGGTATACCTATGATGAAAATTGGAGACCTCTCTCATCTTTTAAGTGGGAGAA
Source organism: Pholidichthys leucotaenia (assembly GCA_020510985.1). Taxonomy (NCBI): domain Eukaryota; kingdom Metazoa; phylum Chordata; class Actinopteri; order Cichliformes; family Pholidichthyidae; genus Pholidichthys; species Pholidichthys leucotaenia. The sequence continues at coordinate 244,135,778 of CM035843.1, read as the reverse complement.
CTTGCACAATTGGTGGCTGACTAAATACTTTTTTGCTCCACTGTACATCCATCTGACCCCCAACCCACCCCAGAGTCCACCTCCTCCCACCCTGTTCCACCCCACCCACAAGTAATAATAGGCATAGTTAAAAAATGGTTGAGGACTGAGGACCAGAGTGAGGACATGTCATCATTGGGGGTGGGGGGGGCTGTCAGCACCAGGAGCCGGTCTCAGCCCACAGTTGCAGAGACACCGCCACAGGGGCCACCCCGGCCCAGGCAGACAGAGGAGTCCACATCACAACCAACACGCTGTGACTGGACTTCCCCAACCCACCAAGCCAGGGCCACCACCACGGCAGCATCCCCACCACCAGTGCCAATTACAGCTCCAAGTGCCGAGAGCCCCACAATGAAGAAACACTAGAGCTACAAATACCATAAGATAAAATACAATAAGAAGCAGAATATGATCATAAATAAAAAGAATAAAATGGTTAAAGGAATAATAAATATACCTATACAGTATACACTACCGTTCAAAAGTTTGGGGTCACCCAGACAATTATTTTGTGTTTTCCTTGAAAAGTCACACTTATTTACCACCATGAGTTGTAAAATGAATAGAAAATATAGTCAAGACATTGACAAGGTTAGAAATAATGATTTGTATTTGAAATAATAATTTTTTCCAGATACTCAACCTGCTCAAAGAAAGGTCAGTTTTATAGCTTCTCTAACCAGCTAAACTGTTTTCAGCTGTGCTAACATGATTGCACAAGGGTTTTCTAATCATCCATTAGCCTTCTGACGCAATGAGCAAACACATTGTACCATTAGAACACTAGAGTGATAGTTGCTGGAAATGGGACTCTATACACCTATGTAGATATTGCACCAAAAAACAGACATTTGCAGCTAGAATAGTCATTTACCACATTAGCAATGTATAGAGTGTATTTCTGATTAGTTTAAAGTTATCTTCATTGAAAAAACAGTGCTTTTCTTTCAAAAATAAGGAAATTTCTAAGTGACCCCAAACTTTTGAACGGTAGTGTATATATATATATATATATATATATAGTAATGCAAAACTGGATTGAAATAATCTAAAATATAGAGATACAGTGGGGCAAAAAAGTATTTAGTCAGCCACCAGTTGTGCAAGTTCTCCCACTTAAAAGATGAGAGAGGTCTCCAATTTTCGTCATAGGTATACCTCAACTATGAGAGACAAAATGAGAAAAAAAAAAATCCAGAAAATCACATTGTCTGATTTTTAAAGAATTTATTTGCAAATTATGGTGAAAAATAAGTATTTGGTCACCTACAAACAAGCAAGATTTCTGGCTCTCACAGACCTGTAACGTCTTCTTTAAGAGGCTCCTCTGTCCTCCACTCGTTACCTGTATTAATGGCACCTGTTTGAACCCATTATCAGTATAAAAGACACCTGTCCACAACCTCAAACAGTCAGACTCCAAACTCCACTATGGCCAAGACCAAAGAGCTGTCAAAGGACACCAGAAACAAAATTGTAGACCTGCACCAGGCTGGGAAGACTGAATCTGCAATAGGTAAACGGCTTGGTGTGAAAAAAATCAACTGTGGGAGCAATTATTAGAAAATGGAAGACATACAAGACCACTGATAATCTCCCTCCATCTGGGGCTCCACGCAAGATCTCAACCCGTGGGGTCAAAATGATCACGAGAACGGTGAGCAAAAATCCCAGAACCACACGGGGGGACCTAGTGAATGACCTGCAGAGAGCTGGGACCAAAGTAACAAAGGCTACCATCAGTAACACACTACGCCGCCAGGGGCTCAAATCCTGCAGTACCAGACGTGTCCCCCTGCTTAAGCCAGTACATGTCCAGGCCCGTCTGAAGTTTGCTAGAGAGCATTTGGGTGATCCAGAAGAGGATTGGGAGAATGTCATATGGTCAGATGAAACCAAAATAGATCTTTTTGGTAAAAACTCAACTTGTTGTGTTTGGAGGAGAAAGAACACCATACCTACTGTGAACCATGGGGGTGGAAACATCGTGCTGTGGGGCTGTTTTTCTGCAAAGGGACCAGGACGACTGATCCGTGTAAAGGAAAGAATGAATGGGGCCATGTATCGTGAGATTTTGAGTGAAAACCTCCTTCCATCAGCAAGGGCATTGAAGATGAAACGTGGCTGGATCTTTCAGCATGACAATGATCCCAAACATACCGCCCGGGCAACGAAGGAGTGGCTTTGTAAGAAGCATTTCAAGGTCCTGGAGTGGCCTAGCCAGTCTCCAGATCTCAACCCCATAGAAAATCTTTGGAGTGAGTTGAAAGTCCGTGTTGCCCAGCAACAGCCCCAAAACATCACTGCTCTAGAGGAGATCTGCATGGAGGAATGGGCCAAAATACCAGCAACAGTGTGTGAAAACCTTGTGAAGACTTACAGAAAATGTTTGACCTCTGTCATTGCCAACATGAACTTTTGTTATCAACCAAATACTTATTTTTCACCATAATTTGCAAATAAATTCTTTAAAAATCCTTCAATGTGATTTTCTGGATTTTTTTTTTCTCATTTCGTCTCTCATAGTTGAGGTATACCTATGATGAAAATTGGAGACCTCTCTCATCTTTTAAGTGGGAGAACGTGCACAATTGGTGGCTGACTTTGGCTGACTTTTTACCCCACTGTATATAAAATAAAATAGCCAAATAAGTTTATAAATATAAATGATAAAATTAATTAAAAGCTCAACTAAAAAGGTGGGTCTTGAGCCCCCTTTTAAAAATATCAATGCTCTCTGCAGCCCTGAGGTCCTCTGGCAGGCCATTCCACAGACGTGGGCCAAAAAACTCGAACGATTCCTCACCGTGGGTTTTTGTCCTAACTTTAGGTATCATTAAAAGATAGATAGATAGATAGATAGTTTATTTCGAACACAAAAATATAACAAATACAAGCAAATGGCAAATGCAATAAAGTAACAGTATACACTGTTCGAAAAGGAGAAGGAAGAAGTGAACACTTATTAATTCCATCTCCTCTTTTCCATAGATACACCCATGTGAATTTTATACAAATTACCACCTTTAAGACCCCAAGTAAACAATTTACTGTATTTTTTACAAATCAACATTAACACCCATCCATTCTAACATACAATGATGTCCATACATCAAAACCAGCCTCAAACAACACAGATATACACAGTGCTGTCCCACCCACCATTCCATAGTGTCCAGTACCAGAGGACCTCAGAGTCCGCAAGGGACGATATGGTAAAAGCAGATCAAATAAATAAGGACCAAGACCATTAAGAGTTTTATAAACTAATAAAAGAACTTTAAAATCAATTCTATAACTCACAGGGACCCAATGCAGTGATTCTAAAACTGGCGTAATATGCTCTCTCTTTCTGGTCTTCGTCAGCACACGGGCTGCTGAATTCTGTAATAGTTGTAAGTTACTGATCGTCTTTTTAGGAAGACCAGAAAAGACAGCGTTGCAATAATCAATATGACTGGAAATAAAAGCATGCATTAGCGTCTCTGTATTTTCTCATGAGAGAAACGGGTGGACTGTGGCTATATTCTTTAGATGTTAATAATATTTAAAAAATTGGATTTTATCATGTGGAATAAAAGTAAGCTCAGAGTCAAAAATAACGCCCAGGTTTTTAACTCATCTTGATGGAATAAGACACAATGTAATCTTGGTAAAAGTTTCTCTCTTTAAGCTTCAGGACCGATAACTAAAACTTCAGTTTTGTCCTGGTTGAGCTGTGGGAAATTCTCTGCCATCCAGGACTTAATGTCTAAAATGCAGTTAAAAAGGACATTGATTGGTGCTGGGTCATCAGGAGAGACGGAAATGTAAAGCTGGGTATCATCAGCAAAACTGTGGAAACTTATTCCGTGTCTCCTGATGACATTGCCTAGTGGCAGCATGTACAAATTAAAAAGAATTGGACCTAAAATCGAACCTTGAGGAACACCACAATCCATGTTGTATCTCTTGGATGAGTGTTCACCCAGGGTGACATAAAATTCTCTGCTAGTGAGGTAGGATTTAAACCAGGAAAAAAACAATACCTGACAGGCCAGTCATATTGCGCAATCTGTTTAAAAGAATACCATAGTCTACTGTGTCAAACGCTGCACTTAAATCCAGTAAGACCAGGACCGAGAGCATGCTCTTGTCCATGTTGATTCTAAGATCATTTAGAACCTTGATCAGGGCTGTCTCAGTACTGTGATTAGACTGAAAACTCGATTGAAATGTTTCATACAAATCATGAGTTTTCATAGAATCATACTCTCTCTAAAATTTTACTTAAAAATGGCAGGTTGGACACTGGTCTGTAATTGTTCAGTACTTCAGTGTCTAAATTATTTCTCTTCAGAAATGGCTTGACAATAGCTGTCTAAAAAGCACAAGGAAAATCTGTCTGAAGAGAATAATATAAAATGTTCAGAACATCATTAACTAAAACGCTGCAAATGGATTTAAAAATGATGTAGGAATTGGATCTAAATCAGAATCAGAATCAGAATCAGATTTATTGCCATTGTTCATGTAGTACACAAACTAGGAATTTGTCTCGGTGCCATGCTGCAACATTAAAAACATGATGAGATAAAGAGATAAACTAAAAAACTAAAGGACTAAAAACGTGCAATAAGTGTAGAAAAATAAGTAATAATAATAATAATAATAATAATAGTAATAATGAGTAATACTAGTCAAGGCAGTTTTAAATAAATTAGCAAGTAGCAGATAATATGGGGTACCACAGTGCAGTTGATAATGCAACAGAAAAACAGTGATGAATGTCATGAGTCTGGTTGAGCTGCTGTACATTGTGCACGAGAGTCAATAAGTCACTTAATGTTCAGCAGTCTGATGGCAGAGGGGAAAAAGCTATTCGTGTGCCGGGAGGTTTTAGTCCGAATGGACCGAAGTCTTCTACCTGAGGGGAGGGGGGCAAACAGTACGTGACCAGGGTGTGAAGGATCGGCTATGATCCGGCCAGCACGCCTCCGGGTCCTGGAGATGTACAGGTCCTGGAGAGATGGGAGCTTGCAGCCGATCACCTTCTCAGCAGTGCGCACAACGCGCTGCAGCCTTAGTCTGTCCCTGGCAGTGGCTCCTGCATACCACACAGTTATGGAGGAGGTGAGGATGGACTCGATGATGGCCGTGTAGAACTGCACCAACATCTTGGTAGGTAGCTTGAGCTTCCTCAGCTGCCGCAGAAAGAACATCCTCTGCTGGGCCTTTTTGATGAGGGAGCTGATGGTTGGCTCCCATTTGAGGTCCCGAGTGATGGTGGTGCCCAAGAAGCGGAAGGAATCTGCAATGGTGATGGGAGAGCCTGTGATGGTGAGGGGGGGCAGGGGGGTTGTGACTTTCCTGAAGTCCACAATCATCTCCGCTGTCTTCAGAGCGTTCAGCTGCAGGTTGTTGTGGCTGCACCAGGACACCAGCTGGGCCACCTCTTTCCTGTAGACGGACTCGTCGCCGTTGGAGATGAGCCCGATGAGGGTGGTGTCGTCCGCAAACTTAATCAGCTTAACAGACTGGTGGGAGGAGGTGCAGGAGTTGGTATAAAGGGAGAAGAGTAGGGGGGAAAGTACACAGCCCTGGGGTGATCCAATGCTGATGCTAACAGAGTCCGAGACAGACTTCCCCAGCCGCACATGCTGCCTCCGGTCCGTCAGGAAGTCGATGATCCACCTGCAGAGGGAGTCAGGCACATCGAGCAGGGACAGCTTGTCCTGGAGCAGATCGGGGCGGATGGTGTTGAATGCGGTTGCTGGTTTTTAAAAGACAGGTTGCTGGTTTTAACTGGGAGATAACTTTCTCCAGCTCCTTAGCATCAACCAGGTCAAAACTGTCCAGTGTTTCCCCACATAAAAACAAAGGTTCAGCTGTATTAAAAGCAGTAGATTGTAATAGATTGATAGCTGACCTTATAGTTTCTATTTTACTGCTGAAGTGAACTGCAAATTCCTCACATTTGGAGCCTGTAGACATCCTGCTAGACATGTTAAAAACTGGGTTTATTAACTGATCAGTTATTGAAAAAAGAGTTTTGGGATTATTGTGATTATTGTTGATGAGTCTGGAAAAATGTGCCTGTCTTCCTTCTTTTATTGCTTTATTGTAGGTGGTAAATTGATTTTTTTAAATTTGGAGGTTAATTTCTAATTTTGTTTTTTCTTCATTTTCTTTCAGCAGCTCAACATTTCTGTTTTAGTTGTTTAATTTCTTCAATTCTCCAGGGTGAGGTTGGATTAATAAAAAGCTTTTCTGTTTTAAAAGGAGCTACTGTGTCAAGTGCTGTTTCCAATTTTCTGTTAAAACCATCCACAACAAAATCACAAGACGAGGGTAAAACGTCAGCAGGAATGTCACTTAAAAAAATCAACAAATTTAGCAGCCACCTCAGCAGTGAGATGGTGCCTCCTCACAGTGCGTTCTGGGATAAAATCATCATTCCGTTTAAAATAATTGATCGTAAAAAATATACCAAAATGATCTGCGATGGCTAAATCTAAAATAGAGGCGATGTGTGTTGACAGGCCTGAGGTGATGACTAGGTCCAGAGAGTGACCTTTAAGGTGAGTAGGTTGTGAGATATATTGGGTGAAATTCATACAGTTAAGAACATTTAAAAAATCAGCTGCAAGAGAGTCTGATTCATTATCAGTGTGTAAGTTAAAATCACCTAAAATAATAAACTGATTGTATTTGCTGTGGCTAATGGAGAGAATTTGCGAAAAATCAGAAATAAAAGATGAGCAGTATTTGGGAGGCCTGTAAACACACAAAGAATACAGGAGGACTGCTAAAACAAAGGAGTGGTGTTCAAAAGTCAAGTCAAAGTCAAAGTGCCTTTATTGTCATTCCATTGCTAAAAAACAATACAATGAAATTGAGATACTGCTCCCTAAAACAAACTATCACACTCACAGTTCACTCATGCATTTAACATTCTCATAATTACAACAATAAATAATGCTTAAAACAATAATACCTAAAAAGTTAAGTGCAATATGTACATAGCAATAATAAAAACACACTGAGCGATAAATAAATTAGACCAGCTTATACACAAGGTTATTGCCACAAAATAACCTAAAATAGCATCAGCAGTCTGTACATGTTACATAAATCCATTCAAAATACATACTGCTGTTGGGGAAAAAACTATGATTAAACCTGGTAGTCCAGGTTTTATGGGATCTGTACCACTTTCCTGAGGGGAGCAAATGAAAGAAATCATGACCTGGATGAGTGCAGTCCATAATAATGGCAGTAGCTCTGTTGAGGTACCGAGACCTGGAAATCTCTTCCAGAGAAGGGAGAGAACAGCCAGTGATTTTTTGTGCAGTCTCGAACACTCTCTGCAAGAGAGGGATGAGACTCAATGGTAGTCTCTCTAAAATTCAATGATGATGATAAAATAGCTGCTACACCCCCTCCCTTTTCCCTCTCTATTAGAAAATAAAAAGTTATAGTTAGGAGGGGAGGTTTCTGAAAGAACTGATGGTCCATCTGTGCTCAGCCACATCTCACATAAAAACAAACAGTCAAGATCATGTTCTAAAATCAAGTAATTGATAATAAAAGACTTATTGTATAGTGAGCTGACATTTAAAAGTGCCATTTTGAGGGGTGTGCTTTTGGGTGGTGTGTGTATTTGTGTGTGCACTTGTATGAGATTATTGCGGTTAACAGAGGGTACAGAGGATTTATGATAGTGGGTATTAGACCTGGGCATGGTTATAACTGGGGTATTATATGTGCTGTGTGAGGGAGGAGGAGAAATGGTATGTCAGAAGGACTTACAGGATAGCAGAGTCAGTTCAATGTTTGTAGATAAAAGACGCGCTCCATCCGGGAGGGGTGGAGGCCATGAGGTCTAAAAAGAGCTGGCTTATTGAGAAAGGCAGCAAAATTGTCCACGAAGGGATGCCTTTATTGTTGCAGTAACCTTTCAGCCAGATGTGAAGCTGTCGCAGGCAGCTGACTTTCACATCCCCAAAATGAGGTGGAGAGAGTGGCCCAGAAATGACCACCTGCTTCCCAGTGTTCAGCAGGCAATCAACGAGGTGGACGGACTCCTGTTTCAGAGTCTCAGACTGCTGCTTCTTCAGGTCATTTGTGCCCACATGCACAACGATTGCAGCAGTAGATGGGTGAGTCTGAACCAGGTGCAGAGCTGCAGATGTAATGTCTGTTACACAGGCACCTGGATGGCAGAAGTCTGGTCTGTCCACCTCGCATCGCTATATGCTGGACCATGGAGAGCGTCACGCCGATGTGGAGGCAGGAGGCCAGCGCTTCAGGCGAGCCACAATGGTGGAGGGGCCGGGAGGGGCCCCAACAGCCACAGCAACACCAGAGGGAGCCTTTGGTGGACGGGCTGGCAGACGCTCTGTGCTGGAGATAGCAGGGGAATCCCGAAGGCGAGCTGGAACTTGTGCTGCAGCAGGGGAGCCTCGGCGAGTAGCCGACCAGCTGTGGGGGCTGGCCCGGCTCTCAGCGTTGTCCAGCAGCTGCCCCTCAGCGGGAACCACAGCCTCAGCAACAGCGATGACAGAAATCGTCATCTGAGCAGGTGGAGAAGAGTCATGCTTGGTGGCAAGGATCTGAAATTTATTGCTCAGCTGCAGAGTGTCCGATGAAAAAGGTCTGAAGGAAGATTAGCGAGACTCAAAACATGACCTCTGTATTAAAAGATAATCCACCTTATTTCTAGCCCCCATGATGCCTTGCGTGAATTATGGTAGCAACTTCCGGTACTAGTTTAGAACATATGGTTGTCACTGAAACGGGACACTTTTCCTTTTTAATAAACAATGACTTTGGCATCAGAAATGCGGGAACACAGCCTTTTGCGCCTCAAAGACAGTAATATAATCATACCACTTCCCATGACTATCTAGGGATAGGAAGATGACCTAATATAGTGGCCTGGCAGACAGTAGCTCCGTTTGTTAGCGCCGCTGCTAAGATGCTAACACTGTAAACAAATAAAAGCTCTGATCAATGTCTCCACCGCAATAAAGTCGGCTGCATTTTTTAAAAATATGTTTGACATAATCAGATTTACCTCAGAGCAGACGTAGAATCCAGTCAGAGCCACAAAGAAGCCTCAATTTATACAGTCTATGGCACAACCATGAACACCAGCAACAAGTACCAGAACTACGCCAAAACATTCAAAAACTACAAGTGCTGAAATTAGCTGCCACTTGAGTGCAAAGCACGTATGTGGACTATACATTAAAATGAATTTGAAAAACTTCTAAAAATGCTATTTTAAATGCCCCTGCTACTCCACTCTTGCTGACTGATTTAACACTACCTCAGCCAAAACCGGAAGTCCCGCCCATAATCGTTCCTACAACGGCACTCCAGGAATAAGGTGGATATACTGTATAATCTCTGAAAAATGTGATAGCCCAAAAGAAAAAAAATCTCCTCATTGAGAAATGTACTGTTCTTAATTTTCTGCCCCGTGTGTAATCATTCTCCGGGACTTACAGGTTCAGCTTCCATTGTGGGGAATCAAACAGCACTGATGTGGTGTCAGTAAATGACATTTAACGTGATTTTATGTTATTTTAATGGAGAGAGGTGTAACAGTCAAAATGTAATCACCCATCATTTTATTTATATGATGATACTCTAAATAGTTTTTTTTTTAAAATTCCATTCACATTTTAATTGCGGACTTAGTGTTGGAGTCTATAGGCATTATTTTTAGAGGAATGAATGAATGAATGAATGAATGAACTGGGGAAAAGGGTATGGAGAAGTAACTATAGGAATATAAAATGAAAATAAATACTGCCTCCCCAAATGCTGGTCTTTATATGAGCGTCACCTGACCTGCGCTATTTTTCTGATTTTTCAAAACATCTATAAAAGTTGATCCAAACGCTATAGTGTGTACTTTCACCAATGTGTATTTCCAAATGTCGGCAAATTTTCAGCATGTTGAAAATTTTCACAGAACACAACTTTGCCCAGCATTTGCCAACAAACACCAACAATCATTAACTTTTGCCAGCAGAGCCAGACATTTGCCAAAACATCATTAAAAGTTGGTCCAAACGTTTTAGTGTGAATCCACCTTAATATCTACCTGGATATTCTCTGCCATACTGAAAGGCCTCTGCCAATTATCTCTGCCTCTGGGTCGGGGTCTGGAGTCGGGGCCACGGAGTGGGGGATTTCTCTCCTCCTCTCTCTGTTTCTGTAGCTCAGCATTATCTTTTGGATGATTTTTCATATGCTTGTATAAATTAGTTGTGTTACCACTGTATTTCACAGCCTTTTTGCAAATTGTACAGCTTGCCATTGTCTCATTTTTGGCCTGAAAATATAGCTACATGACACGGCACTCCTCTTCCTCTCTGCCATTCTTCTGCGCCATCTCTGTGTTCAGCAGCCGGTGGCTGCTGCTTAGTCACGTGATCATACAAGAGAGAGGAGGAGGGAGGAGGTAAAACCACAAGAAGAAGAGGAGAAAAGTGTGCCTGCTCCATGCTGTGACAGGAGTGGCAACACTGACAGAGTATTGATCTCATTACACTGGTATTGATCAATATCAATACCAACGTTGGTATCAATATTATCGATATTTGTATCGATCTGCCCACCACTAGCCACCATGCCTGAGCCCACAACACCATCCTCCGGGTGAATAAGGCACCAAACAAGTACGTGACATAACCGTCACAGGAGTCCGCCAGACCCAGTGCTGTGCAGAGAAAAGCATCTGCTTCTGAGGAGAGACGTCTCCGGTAATTGGTTGTCTCATTTTCAGGCTAATTCACTCTCATGGGAATGGCAGAACACCAACACCAAATGGCCATCACGACAAAGCATCAAGCGAACTCCTGGCCTAAGTTAAACATGAACTTGTGTGCACTCATGTTGCCCAGAGGACGTGCACATGTTCATGTCTTTCCATTGACTTTGTATGTAATCATGTTGCATTTCACACTGAGCATAAACAAATTACAAGACTAAGTTGTCATTACATACGCCGTAACAGGCTACAATGGCTATACAATACTTTATAACATTTTACATTGGTGGGGAACCTAGGGTTTTTTTTTTCCCCGTCAATGTAAACAGAATTCTCTGGGGCTCTAAAAAAGGTTAAATCATCCAGAATCTTTCCAGTCTAAAAAGTTAAACCAATTAAGAGAACCCTTAAGCCTTCATTCTATCAAATGACCAACAGATGGCAACTCCTGTGGCTACAAAAAATGTCGATCATTATAGGAATCCATGAGATTTTTCATTGTGTTATGTCTCCCAAAGCTGTACCAGTGTCTCTGTATGCATAGCTGAGTGTGAGAACTACCCTAATTATAGTACCATGGCGCTAACCTATACTTACATCAACTGAACACACTTACAGCATTCATGTATGGAATGCCAAACATTCCATAATTCTGGAATAGACACTTTGTTTTGTAAAAAGGGATTTAAGAGGAAAGAGACCTCACAACACAAGTTTTTTTATGTGATTGTGAGCAACAGACATTCTGGAAAAGGCAACAAACCAGGAATCAACACCTCGACAGATGCAAAAAGAGGATCTTAACTTTGTGGACAGCCTGGGTTTTAAAAATGAATAAACCCTTCAGCCACCTTCACTGACTCTGTGAGGAGACGACTCCTGGCAAACAAGCTTGCATTTCTGTTTTTTTCTTCCCTCTGGTACAGTTTATTGTTATGCTGGTGAAGTCATACTAAAGAGTCTTTTCATGTCTTGTAGTTTGTATTGTCAATCATTACAAAGTAATCAGAATAAGCAAGCATAAACAGCATGGGGGCATGGTGGTAGAGTGGTTAGCACTGTTGTCTCACAGCTAAAAGGTTCTAGGTTCAAATCTCCAGGCTGGCAGTGGTGGGAGCCTTTCTGTGTGGAGTTTGCATGTTCTTCCTGTGCTGTGTAGGTTTACTCCAGGGGCTCCAGTTTCCTCCCACGATCCAAAGACATGTATGTTAGGTTGGTTGCTCTAATTGGTGACTCTAAATTGTCCCGAGGCATCAGTCTCTGATAGACCCTATAAGTAGAAGGTTAGCATACCAACTAGTTAAGCGCTTTGAGTGGTCTTTGTGACTAGAAAAAGCACTATATAGGTACAGGGCCTTGTCCCTTGAGGGAATCTTTGAGGTTAAAGGAACTCTGAAAAGATCACAACTTGCAAGTTTTATGGACATAGATTGGTAAGGCAAGGGTACCTTTTGAAGTTCCCATTTTGTTTTGACATTCTCAAGCACATGCAACCCCTGGCAGTGGTAGCCTAATGGTTAGGTTAGGGATGTAGACTGGTTACTGGAGGGTCGCTGGTTCAGTCCCTGAACAGCAGGATCAGATCTGGGTGGGACAGATCACGTAGCAGTGTTTTCCTCACCCTCATTAACCCCACTGTGGTGCCCTTGAGCAAGGCCCTTAACCCGAACTGCTCAGTGGCCACAGGTCAAGCCTGTGGCTGTACTGGGCAGCTTCCAGGTGTGAATGTGAGCAGGGCATCCTTGAAAAAGAGAGGTTGCCTCTCAGTAGACCTCCCCTGCATAAATAAAGGTTGAATTTAAAAAAAAAAAAAAAAAAAAACGACTTATGGAATCACCACTCTTTGAGGATGTTCATTCAGTTGTTTAATTTTGAGAGAAGATGGACCTACTTTTATTCTGCCTTCTCTCTCTGCTTGCAGCAGAGATTCTCTGTAGGCAGCTTGGGGGGGGGGGGGGCAGCTGTACTAAGCTGCTGCTAAGGAGACAATTCCTCAGCAGTGGCAGCCAGGGAGAGAGAGATGATGCATGAAGTCTCGGCTCAAATTAGTGTAGCAAATTATACTCGATATGCACGATATAGGCATTTTATGTATCACGGACAACCAAATATACCGATAAATCAAATATATTCAGTATATTGCCCAGCCCTAGTCCCATATATAGACAAACACAATGTGCTTAACCTAATACCACGTGATTACAGTACTCACAAAAAGTTAGGGATATTCGGCTTTCTGGTGAAATTTCAGGATATACCTAAAATGCACTATAACCTTTACAGATGGACTTAATTTGACCTTCTCTAACCTTTTGAATGCACATGTCCAACTGTTTAATATTTCAGTACTTTCTGCATAACTTGCTGTTCTCTAACAAGGTGCTTAATGGCAAAATTCACAACAGGTGTTTGATCCATGAATCGACCAATACATTTTCTGGTTCAATTAGAATTGGTATTTAAACAGTCCTCTTCATCATGCTGCTCACATTTTGACATCATGAGACCAAGTTGACATCCAACAACTGATCAACAGTACCTCACCATTGTAAGGCTTCAAACAGGATTTATTTACCTTTTGTTCTTATTAAAGACAAAAACAGAAAGGAAATGTCTTTACCTTCTTAACATGTTTCGACTGTGCACTCCAGTCTTCTGACGAAGGCAGCAGTGCACAGTTGAAACATGTTAAGGTAAAGACATCTCCTTTCTATTTTTGTCTTTAATAAGAACAAAAAGTAAATAATTAAAAGAAGACAAAATGAACCTACTTGAGCTTCAAACAGGATGTTCTCAGAGGGAAGTGGCCACTGAGCTTAAAGTGTCACAGAGTGTCATCAGCAGGTTGCTACAGAAATAGAGAGACTGGAAGAGTCACAAAAAGGCATAGAAGTGGACTATGGCTGTGTTGTGAGACATGTATATGTTGGACACTGCATATGTGATTTAACCTCACGATGAAGGAGAGCCAGCCCCCTGCGGTGCGGAGCCACAGAGCCTGGACCCCCTGCGGAGGACAGGGGACAGAAGACTTCCTGACCACTGAGGCTCGAGAGGAGAGAAGGGGGAATTATGTAAATAAAAGGCTAATGAATGTGAATAAAGAGACTTTGATATAGATGTGTGATTTCCCCCGCGAGGGAAATGGTTTGATGTGAGAATGTTTAAATGAGAGAACTTTGGTGTGTTCACTCTCTTTGTTCGCTGCTCAGGAATGAGAGCAGACAGTGGAATGGTTACTTGAAATAAACTGAAATTAAAGGCAATTCGGTTTCGTTATTCAAGTCTCCCCACATTGGTGACTGACGACGTTGAGAATGAACGAAGAAATTCTCAGGGTCCCGGACTCACAGCGCTCAGAGCTGGCGAGCGCAGTGGCCGTTAAGCTGCCTGATTTCTGGCAGGATAACCCACGGTCGTGGTTTCTGCAAGCAGAGTCGCAGTTCGCGCTCGCAGGAGTAACGGTGGATGACACTAAGTTCCACCATGTCATCGCTAAACTGGACAACAGCACAGCTCGGTGCGTGCAGAGCTTGGTGGAGCAGCCACCCGCGACCGACAGGTACGGCAAGCTGAAATCCACCCTCATCAAGTTTTTCACCCCCTCGGCTGAAGTGAGGGCGAGGAGGATCTTGTCTTTGCTAGACCAAGGTGGACACAGGCCGAGCGCCCTGATGGAGGAGATGATACAGCTGAGAGGGTTGGACAACGATGATTTCATTTTTCAGTTCATCTTCCTCTCCAACCTCTCGGCGCATGCGAGAAGCACGCTGGCCGGCAAAAAGTGTCACACCCTGGAGGAGTTCCGGGAGCTGGCCCAGGAGGCAGATGGGATCCTGGACGCCTGCGGCGGGCAAGCAACCACAGCGGCGACCCGAGACAGCGGGGAGCCAGAGGCGGCAGAACCAGACTGGCCGACGACGGCGGCAACACGGCCGCGACGAGGTGGAGCCAATAGCCCGGCGGCAGAGGCGCGGACACGACACAGCGGAGGAGAAGATCTCTGCTTTTACCATCGGAGGTTCGCAGAGAAGGCACGCAGGTGTGTGCCGCCCTGCATCTTCAGGAGTTCGGGAAACGGCAAGACCGGGGGTCGCTAGCAGCTTCGACCCTCGGAGAACGCAACAAGCTGCTCTACATCACGGATGCGCGCTCCAGACGAGAGTTCCTCATCGACACCGGAGCACAAGTGAGCTTCATCACCCCAACATACGCGGACCGGGTGGCTGGACCCCACGGTAGTGGAGCTACAGCGGCAAATGGCTCGAACATCAACACCTACGGGAGAAGGACCTTGCCTTTGTGCTTACATGGCCGCACATATGAATGGACTTTTGTAATAGCGGCGGTGAGTTTCAACATGTTGGGCACGGATTTTTTGTGTTCACACAATCTGTTAGTTGATCTTGCTAATAGACGGCTGGTAAATGCACTCTCTTTTTACTCTCTCCCCTGTTCAGCTCGAGTGTCCCCGCCACCAGTACAGACCCACGTCGCTACAGCAGGTGGTAAGTTTCACACACTCCTCACCCAATTTCCAGCGCTCACTGTGCCCACTTTTTCAGCGACGGTCGCGAAGCACGGGGTGAAACACTTTATCCCCACGTCTGGTCCTCCCGTGTTTGCAAAAGCTCGGCGCTTGGATGCAGTTAAGCTCGCCATTGCGCGCGAGGAGTTCGCCAGCCTGGAGAGGCTGGGCATCGTTCGTAGGTCGAAGAGCCCGTGGGCTTTGCCGCTGCACATGGTACCGAAAGCCGATGGCTCCTGGAGACCGTGCGGGGATTACCGCAGGCTAAACAACGCTACGGCGCACGATCGTTATCCCATCCCGCACATTCAGGATTTTTCGGTGCACCTGGCGGGGGCGCGCATTTTTTCAAAGATTGATCTAGTTCGCGGCTATCACCAAGTCCCGGTCCAACCGGAGGACATTCCTAAAACAGCGGTAATAACCCCGTTCGGACTTTTCGAATTTTTACGCATGCCGTTTGGTCTCAAAGGGGCAGCGCAAACATTTCAGCGGATGATGGATGCCATGTTACGCGATCTCCCTTTCGTGTTTGTGTACCTCGACGACATTTTGGTCGCGAGTACTTCAGAGGACGAACACGAAACGCACCTCACAGCAGTTTTTAGGAAGCTGGGAGAGCACGGCTTAATAGTTAATCCAGCCAAGTGCCAGTTCGGCGTCGAGCGGATCGATTTTTTGGGTCACCGCGTCTCCCCGGAGGGAGCGGTTCCGTTACCAGAGAAAGTACGCGCGGTAGCGGATTTTCCCCGTCCACAAACGGTCAAATCACTACAGGAATTCTTGGGGATGGTGAATTTTTATAACCGATTCCTGCCCCACGCAGCTCAAATCATGCAACCGTTATATGCCGCGCTCAAAAAACAAAAACCGACCCAGGCGGTCGAATGGTCCCCGGAGCGGGAGCGCGCGTTCACAGAGGTTAAAAAAGCCTTGGCTGACGCTGCGCTCCTGGCCCACCCAGACCCTGCAGCACGTATCGCGCTGACGACAGACGCTTCAGATTTAGCCATAGGGGCCGTTATTGAGCAACAGGTAGCCGGAGTTTGGCAGCCTTTGGCTTTCTTTAGCAAATCTTTAAGCGCGGCTGAACGAAAATACAGCGCGTTTGACAGAGAACTGTTGGCGCTGCATTTGGCTATTCGTTATTTCCAGTTCTGGCTGGAAGGACGGTGTTTCACCGCTTATGTGGACCACAAGCCGCTCACATACGCCATGGCCAAAATTTCAGATCCGTGGTCCGGCAGGCAGCAGAGGCAGCTGGCCGCCATCTCGGAATTTACCACTGACATTAGGCACGTCGCGGGCAAATTCAATGTAGTAGCGGATTGTCTCTCACGCGCGTTCACGACCCCAACACGCGCAGAGGCAGAACGGGCCACCGTGACCGCGCCGCAGGAGAGCGGCACGGTGGCGCGCGCAGCCCCGGTGCACGTGGGTATAGATTACGCAGCCATGGCAGCGGACCAGGGGGCGGACGCAGACGTGCGCGCGCTCCAGTCTGGACCAACAGGGTTGAGGCTGGAGAGCAAGTGTTTACAAACCGGTATGCCCCCCCGATCTGCGACATGTCGACGGGGCGCCCGCGTCCGGTGGTTCCGGCCACGTGGCGCCGCCGTGTTTTTGACTCGGTCCACTCACTGGCGCACCCGGGGGTGCGCGCGTCGGTGAAACTAGTGGCGGAAAAGTTTGTTTGGCCGTGCCTGCGCAAGCACATGAAGGAATAGGCAAAAACCTGCATTTCCTGTCAACGGGCCAAAATTCACAGGCACACAAGAGCCCCGTTAGAACCGTTCCGCATTCCGGCCAGAAGGCTCGACCATGTGCACGTCGACCTTGTGGGCCCCCTACCGCCATCACAGGGGTTCACGTATCTTTTGACAATGGTGGACCGCACCACACGTTGGCCGGAAGTGGTCCCACTTGCGACGACCACGGCCACGGAGGTGGCTCGCGTTTTTTTAACGGCTTGGGTGGCGCGCTTCGGGGTTCCGTCGGACATTACGTCCGATAGAGGACCGCAATTCATCTCTGAGCTGTGGTCAGCGATGGCCAACGGCTTAGGAGCCAAAATTCACCGCACTACGGCTTACCACCCTCAGGCCAATGGTTTATGCAAGCGTTTTCATAGGTCTTTGAAGGCAGCACTCAGAGCGTCGCTCACGGATGCAGATTGGGTAAATAAACTTCCATGGGTTTTATTAGGGTTGCGTTCTGCGCCTAAAGAGGACTTAGACGCCTCCCCAGCGGAGCTGGTATTCGCACAAACTCTGAGGCTGCCGGGCGAGTTTTTACCAGAGCCCCCAGAGCCCCCACCTCTCTCTGCTCTGGGACCGTTAGTCGGCACGGGGGCAGACACGCTCCCGGGTCCGGTTCATCACGCTTTTCCACGAGTTTTCGTCCCCAAGGCTTTGAAAAATACCGATTTCGTTTTTGTCAGGCGCGAAGCCCTTAAAGCAACGCTCAAACCACCTTACGAAGGGCCATTTCGAGTGCTGGAGGCAGGTGATAAGCAATTTGTGCTAGATTTTGGAGACAGAAAAGAGACAGTCAGTATTGACAGACTAAAACCTGCTTTTGTCATGAAGGACGTGTCTGTACCGGTCGCAGTGGCGCCTCGACGAGGCAGGCCCCCGCAGAGGGCAATTAATCACTCTCTCCCTCAGTCAACAGAACCGAAGCAGAAAATCACCGCAGGCAAGGCGGGGCCAACTCACAGCAGATTCGGCAGACGGCTGAAGCCCAAGCGGCGCACAGACTGAATGTTGGTGTTGATTATTCAGTAGTGAGTAAGGTGCTATTAAATTTTAGGAATTAGTCTGTTCTTCATCGTTTGGGGGGGGTTATATGGTTGTGTTGTGAGACATGTATATGTTGGACACTGCATATGTGATTTAACCTCACGATGAAGGAGAGCCAGCCCCCTGCGGTGCAGAGCCACAGAGCCTGGACCCCCTGCGGAGGACAGGGGACAGAAGACTTCCTGACCACTGAGGCTCGAGAGGAGAGAAGGGGGAGTTATGTAAATAAAAGGCTAATGAATGTGAATAAAGAGACTTTGATATAGATGTGTGATTTCCCCCGCGAGGGAAATGGTTTGATGTGAGAATGTTTAAATGAGAGAACTTTGGTGTGTTCACTCTCTTTGTTCGCTGCTCAGGAATGAGAGCAGACAGTGGAATGGTTACTTGAAATAAACTGAAATTAAAGGCAATTCGGTTTCGTTATTCAAGTCTCCCCACATGGACATCCTTTGGCCACATCCCACGCTGATGACCACTTCCTGCAAAACCAGATGATGAATGCCACTCAACTCCAGGGACATTTAAGGGAGGTGAGAAGCACCCAAGTGTCACGTCAGATCATTTGAAAGTTTAAATCAGCATGGTCTGTGTGCTAGATGACCTGCAAGGGTACTTGACCATACCACCAGACACAGGCGTCATTGTCTTACATACACTACCGTTCAAAAGTTTGGGGTCACCCAGACAATTATTTTGTGTTTTCCATGAAAAATCACACTTATTTACCACCATGAGTTGTAAAATGAATAGAAAATATAGTCATGACATTGACAAGGTTAGAAATAATGATTTGTATTTGAAATAATAATTTTTTCCTTCAAACTTTGCTTTCGTCAATGAATCCTCCATTTGCAGCAATTAAAGCATTGCAGACCTAACATGATTGCACAAGGGTTTTCTAATCATCCATTAGCCTTCTGACGCAATGAGCAAACACATTGTACCATTAGAACACTGGAGTGATAGTTGCTGGAAATGGGCCTCTATACACCTATCTAGATATTGCACCAAAAACCAGACATTTGCAGCTAGAATGTCTTTGGATTGTGGGAGGAAACCGGAGCCCCCGGAGTAAACCCACGCAGCACAGGGAGAACATGCAAACTCCACACAGAAAGGTTCCAACCCCTGCCAGCCTGGGGATTTGAACCAGGAACCTTCTAGCTGTAAGGCAACAGTGCTAACCACTGCACCACCGTGCTGCCCAATTTACCACATTAGCAATGTATAGAGTGTATTTCTGATTAGTTATCTTCATTGAAAAAAAACAGTGCTTTTCTTTCAAAAATAAGGAAATTTCTAAGTGACCCCAAACTTTTGAACGGTAGTGTAGGCCAGAGAGCATTTATGCTGGACAAGGGACCAGTACGCCTCAGTCCTGTTCTCTGATGAAAGTTGATTCATGTTGAGCAGAAATGATGGCTGCCAATGATGTTGGAGACGTCAAGGAGTGCACTATGTATCAGCCACTGTTGTCTCCAGACGAGCCTTTGGTGGTGGTGGTGTTACAGTCTGGGCAGGTGTGTCTAGTCAATACAGAACTGCCCTGAGAAGCCCATACTACCTGAATAACATCATTAATCCAGTCATTGTGCCCCTGCATGAACAACACAGGCTTAATTTCATCTTCATGGACAATGCTCCAGCTCATCAAGGTTGCATCAGTAGTGAATGGCTGCTGAAGGCTGGGGTACCTCAAATGGAGTGGCAGCACTTTCTCCAGACCCGAATCCCATAGAAAACCAATGGGATCAGCTGAGTCAGCGTGTAGAGGCTCGTAACCCTGCACCCCACAACCTCAGTGACCTGAGGGCCGCCCTTCAAAAAGAGTGGAATGCCATGCCTCAACAGACAAGTCGACTTGTGAACAGCATGAGACGTCGTTATCAAGCTGTAATTGATGCTCAGGGGTACATGACAAGATATTGAGACGCTGACATTTTTTGTTGCGGTATACCCATCACTGTTGTTGGCTTTTGTTTCAATAAATCGTTTGAGATGAGGAAATCACCATCGCATACTTCTACTTAAATACCCTACTTTCATGACATATCACTGTAGTGTGAACTTTTTACATTTTCCATAAAAATCACCCGAAATTCAAATATCCCTAACTTTTTGTGAGTAGTGTATATTTCATGTCTTTATTGGATGCATACATTAAACATTCACAGTGCTGATGGAAAAAAGTAATTTAACCCTTGGATTTAATAACTGCTCAAATGTCCTTTGACAGCAATAACCTCCCACAAATGCTTCGGGTAGCTGCTGATCAGACCTGCACAATGTTCAGGAGGAATTTTGGGCCATTCATTCTTACAGAATTGCTTCAGCTCCAGCCATATGCTTAGGATGTCTGGTGTGAATGGCTCCTTGAGGTCATTCCACAGCATCTCTATTGGAAACTTGGTACAACAGAGGAAAAAAAAAAAAGCTTCAAAGTCCATAAAAATGCACACTGTTACAGTGGTTAAATTATCTTTTATATGCATTATCCTTATAAGGAATGAAAAGTCCCTACAATCTAGTACATTGTGCAGATTTTCTTTGAAAAAAGAAATTACACACATATGGATCTAAGTTTTATACTCAATCTGTCGTCACTTTTATTTTTCAGTATTTGTACATTTTGCAACTGGACATTCTGTAAAAGAAACAAAGAGAAAAATAACAGTAACAAGTTTCTTTGAAAGTCATGAGCATCATGCTTTTGGCTGAACCGATGATGGGAATCATTACAGTGAGTGCCACTAACGCAACAAATACAAAGCTGTTTTTTTCTTTTATTTACACAATAAAACCCTCAGTCATACATGTGTGCATGACTCGGGCCTCTTGAATGTCTGTTTTAAAAAAAGTCTCCCCTGGTATGGCCACTTGAGCAGCAGGAGAAGAGTGTCTGTCCTTACACCTGAACTTTTGGAAACAGGAAGGAAGGCTGAGGGCAGTAAGGAGATTAGAAAACTGAAGTAAATTTAATAGTGGTTGGTACACTTCAGCTGAGGAAAACTCTGGGGTTTATTAGGTTTCATTTACCACATGAAGTGTAAAAACCATTCTTTAACTAAACAAGTGATCAATTTAGGAGGGAGAGTCAATAATTGTACTTTTGATGTCCTGGAAAATCAAGGTCGATCTAGGCAAAGCACTTTTCTCAAACAAGGTTAAAAAATGCACCATAAAATTTCAAGAGCACAACAAATGTTTACATGAAGGGTTCAAATTCTCCTCCATGCAGTTATGTTTTCATAATTAAAACTCCAGGTTTGTGCATGAATGAGCTTGTGATGCTTGACAAAGTAAAAAAAAAAAAAAAAGCCTTCATATTGTGCAAATAAAACACTGCTAGCTGCATTCGGAAGGTCTAATCCGCCAAATGGCAACACAGATGAGAAATAACACGTATGTACTTGAGATTATACTATCTACAGAAATCTAATGGGCTTACACCTGTGTCTCCTTGAAAGAACCATTTTGACATTTTGGGAAACACCTTATCTGAGCAATAAGAGATTTGGTATTTAAAAAAAACCCCATTGTTAATATAAAGCTATTATTAGCTACAAGATAGTTTAAAGCAGCAAGACAACTCGTGTGTGTGTTGATCAAGACTATACCTGTTGCAGCTGGTCAGCTTTACACAAATGACGCCTGTAGGTAAACTAAAAAGCTAATAGGCTACTACTAACTGTGTAGCATGTTTACATTTTAAATGCCAAGCTGAGGCAGTGAAACAGATGGATGATGCACACCATTTTCATGCACTGCACAAAGGTGAAACTCACACATTGTGGGTTTAAGCGCTGTCATCTTGCACATTTGCAGCCAGTCTGCAGTAGCAGTCCAAAGCAATCAAGTGCGGCCCCCCATAGAATGCCATTCAAGTTAACAGGGGAGGTGGGGCTTAAAGGCAGTGTGTAAAATTTTGGCGTAAACTGAATTCTGGAAATTAATGCAACATAAAATCTTTGTTTTCATTGGTAATTAAACACTTAAATTTGTTGCATTTTCCATAGATTAAACTAAGCTTTTCTTATACACTAGAAAAAGGGTCCTTCTCTGTGTAGGCAGCCATCTTGGACCACTATGATGTCAAGTTTTTTTTGGTCAAACTTTAATTACACAAATGGATTCTCCAAGATCTCCTGTGTGTTTTGGAAGCAGGTGATGACTGATTAAATGTGAATTAGTTACATTTTGAAATCTGACCACTCGCTTGACCTGAATATTGCACACTGTACCTTTAATGTCTTACTGCAGCCAGCCACCAGAGGGCAACCAAGATAAACTGGCTTCACTTTTGGAAAGCTCCCATGTAATTCATCTTTATTTTACATGCTATGGATACTACTAATTGCAAACCAGCTTAACACGGCACACTCTATATGCCTGGATGATAAAAAAAAAAAATAAAAAAATAAATCAAAGATAGTGCTGGCATCTAGTTAGCTTAGCACAAAAATGCTAATCTGCAAGGTAAACAAAGATATTGCTGGCAAGGACTTGCCTATATGTTAAATAACACTTAGACTTGTCCATGCCTATAAGATAAACTCATCTACCTCCTGCCTGTTTTCCACAAAATGTCAAATTAGTTCTCCAAAGCCACTGACTATGGAGTAATTAAACTGATATATATTTTCCATGTTTGCTACAGTCTTCTATGGGAAGTCCTTCACTTGGGTTGCTTGTCAAGCAAGTTTTTTTTGTCCTTTCCTAAATTAGGTTCTCCAGCTTCCTTACTGCATTTCTAAATTTTTTTAGCAGAAAAATCCATGTAATCTGTAAAGAAGGTAAATAAGTGAACTGAACACTCAAAAGCACAAACTGTACAGGTCTAAAAAGAACACTGGATTACATTTGAATTCTCTGTGGCCAAGGACACCCTGCAGCACTGCTTCAGACAGAAACACAGAAGTGAATTTCTCAGGCCTTCAAAACACATCAGACTGTACACAATGTATTATACATTAGTTTCAAACTTAGATCAAGATGAAAGGCATAATTTCTCAGTAAAAACAGTCCTTTGAGATAACCTTTCCAATTTGCA
Source organism: Pholidichthys leucotaenia (assembly GCA_020510985.1). Lineage (NCBI taxonomy): Eukaryota > Metazoa > Chordata > Actinopteri > Cichliformes > Pholidichthyidae > Pholidichthys > Pholidichthys leucotaenia. The sequence goes on along the minus strand of CM035843.1, from coordinate 244,112,589 downwards.
CTCATTCCATTACTGCATAGTTCAGCAGGCTCTGGCACTGCTAAGGCTACACTGATGGTGTGGTTAACAAGCGGAAAAAACATGTTTGTATAGAAGGCTTTCGGATGGTCAGTCGTCCCCGTTGTTTGTGACAGAAGCCACCAGTCTACTGCTGAGAGGGTGTCGGCTTCACATATTCATATAGAGTCCCATTCAGAGCTGTTCTGTATCATTCAGCACAAATGGGCCAGTGAATAAAAGGACCACTGCTTTGGAAGGAGAGGCTAATATTTTGATTAGAGTTGTGGTTAACATGGTCACACCACGACATGAAAACTGATAGTAAAAAATAACAGGTTTAATTTATACACATTTGAGTTACAATAACTTCCCAGCATTATATTCGCCCACATCAGGTTGACACATTAAACACCACAGTTAAACTCCCCCAATCCTTCCCTGATCTGTAGTCACATTTGAAAGAAATAGTAAAAGATGACGGAAAAATCACCTGTAAATTCTGTGACGACCAAAGTAAAAACCAGGATAAATTAGACTCAAAACAAAGGGAAAAAAAGTGCAGAACCCATCAATAAGACAAGCTTTGGCCCGCTGTTTATGTGCAAGGTGAGACGGCAGAGGGCGTTAAAGTGCCCCAGCAGAAGAGGATTTCCTCTAGGTTGACTGTCCAGGAAGGTAGGAGGGAGGGCAGAAGCTACAGAGGGAGGAATAATTAACCAGATGAGAAAAAAACTTTACTTTTCCCCCCATGAAGCCAGTGGATGGGGCTGTTGCACCATAAAAATGCACCCTTCTTGTTCCCTCTGCACTCAAAGTCAGTGCTTGGTGGACATGAAGACTAAAAAACATATATACTTTAAAAAAAAAAAAAAAAAGCAAAAATAACAGCAGCAATGGGAACAATCAGTCGATCTTTACTGCAGCGTAGATTTTCCTGATGAACATATAAGCGGCGTAAAAGCCGATTGTGCCTGTTAGCAGCCAGAATGACAGGACCATAAGAGCGGTGTAACCGAAGTACAGCAGTGAGGGGATGAACTCCACGATGTCCAGCTGCAGAGAAGCCAACAGGAAGAGGATTCAGCTTCAGCACAATTAACACAACTTACTTCTGATTTGTAAAGAAGAGCTACATGGTTAATGCTCATATAAAACACGGAGATAAGGCTCCACATTAGTAGCAGCCGTGGTCCACACTAGGGATGGGCATAATTTACCGATTAACCGATAATTGATCATTAAGAATTTCACCGAGGAAGTTCATTTTCGTCGACAAACCGTTTTTTTTTTTTTTAAAACAATCCGAGGCCTAGTGCACGGCCGTCCTCAAACAATGCAATGGCAAAATTTGGGCACCAGGGGGCAACATTACACCATCGCCGTACCCTGGCGTGCCTCAGTTGATACATGCGGGCTTCCGTAGGGCAATCGCTAAATCATGAAGTGGTTACGGCGAAGTGTTGCGTGGGACCATTTCAATTTAAAAATGACCAGGTGTACTACAATCACTGCAATGCAGCATACAAATATACCTCATCGACAGGGTCCATGGAACACCCTTATTACGCGAAGAAACCGCCAACAGTGGTTGCGCGCTGAGTAATGGCGGTCGTGAAGATTCTTTTTTTTTTTTTCAGAAACTTTATTGAGAAAGTCATGAAGATTCGGTGTACACACGTCGAGGGAAGCTGCAGGAGGCCGCGTAGTGGCTCGACGGGAAGACTATTTCGCACAAAATGGCACAAGAGAACAGCAAAAAGTTCTGCGCGGCTAGACTAAGTAACACGAGCGATAGAGCAATAAATGCGGTCTTCGTTTGTTGGGTGGCCGCTCGGCAGGGAGAGAAGCTGGTAAAACGTCTCGGCCAATCAGCTTGTGGGGTGAAATGTCTCGGCCAATCAGCTTGCGAGATTCCCGAGCCGAGCCAACACGAGAACAGAGAGAGGGCTCTCCATGCTGGTGATTCCTGATGTTCTAATGTAGTCTACCTGCCTTGTTACGTACCTAAAAATGTTAATGATTAACCGATTATTAATCATTAATTCTCCCGACGATCGGTGAAGAAAATTTCACCGAATGCCCATCCCTAGTCCACACAAACACCTCACAAACAGCAGCTCAGGTACAATTTATCAAACTGTGTATTGACACAGTAGGGCTGCTGATGTGGTGGGCAAAAAGGTCATTCAGTTTACTCAACCATGCTTCTCATCCTGCACTCTTATTCCAATTCTACAAACTCTGACTGCAATAGGTAGTTTTTCTGTTCTGGAACACTACAATCTAATATATTAATGGCTCATGTGTAGCAACATGGAGCTAAAAGAGGCTGCAGAGCAAACAAACATATATTTGTAAGCTGCATTTTAAGAAGACAGTCCTTACACGTGATGAGGGACTTATTCCACCATTAATATGGTCAATTACAGTAATTGATAATTTACTGAGCTGAATGAAGAAAGCCCAAGTCTGCTTCTCAGAGCATGTAACAACCTGTATGTATGTATTCCCTCCTACAAAATTCACATAACTGGGTTCATAGAAATTTGCTTTCTCTCAGCCTAGTAAATGAGTAGACACTCATTTGTTCATTATATGCATATAACAATCACTTAGTCTCTAATAATTTTGTTTTAAAAGAAAAATTAAAATGTCTGGGTTTAACAGAGAAATTGCAACAAAAGTGAATTTAGTTTAGATGTTCAGAGTAATAACTACATTAAATTTTAAAAGTCAAATTTCAGACTTTCATATTCTATATCAATTTGTGTCATCTTTGAAACTCAGTGAATACAACCAATTTTGCTGGAAATTACCAGACAATAGAATTTTTTTTTAAGGTTTCTACATGTTAAAGGAAATTTTAATCTATTTTTCCCTCAGACTATTTCATAGCATTTCAAGTTCAATTAAGATAGAATTTAAAATGGAAATGAACAAAAAAGGACAAAAAAATTAATATAGACCTTACAAGTAAACACTGACTTGCTTGCACAAAAATTTGACTGAGCTGAGAGAGAGAAGCTGCATGGAGTGAAGTCCCGACTCTCATTGACATGACAAACTATACTCAGTATACAGTGGATATACAAAGTCTACACACTCCTGTTCAAATGCCAGGTTTTTGTGATGTAAAAAAAAAATGAGACCAAGATAAATCATTTCAAAACTTTTTCCACCATTAATGTGACCTATAACCTGTACAATCCAATTGAAAAACAAACAAATCTTTTAAGAGGAAAAATAAAAAACTTACAATAACCTGGATGCATAAATATGCACACCTTTAAACTACACACTCACTACATTACTGCTACAGCACTCACTCTTTTTGGGTAGGAGTCCATCAGTGTGACACATCTTGATGTGGCAATATTTGCCCACTCTTCTTTGCAAAAATGCTCCAAATCTGTCCAATTGTGAGGGCACCTCCTGTGCACAGTCCTCTTCAGATTACCCCACAGATGTTCAATCAGATTCAGGTCTGGACTCCGGCTGGGCCATTCCGAAACCTTAACCTTCTTCTGGTGAAGCCATTCTTTTGTTGATTTGGATGTGCTTTGGGTCACTGTCGTGCTGAAAAATGAAGTTCCTCATCATCTTCAGCTTTCTAGAAGCCTGAAGGTTTTGTGCCAACACTGACTGGTATTTGGAACTGTTCATTATTCCCTCCACCTTGACTAAGGCCCCAGTTCTAGCTGAAGAAAAACAGCCCCAAAGCACTGTAGTTATGGTGTTCTTTTGGTGATGAGCATTGTTGTGTTTGCACCAAATATACCTTTTGGAATTATGGCCAAAAAGTTCAACCTTGGTTTCATCAAACCATAACACATTTTCCCACATGTGTTTGGGAGATTTCAAATGTGTTTTTTCAAAATGTAACCGGGCTTGGATGTTTTTCTTTGTAAGATAAGGGTTCCATCTTTCCACCCTACCCCATAAGCCCAGACATATGAAGAAGACGGGAGATTGTTGTCACATGTGCTAAACAGCCATTATTTGCCAGAAATTCCTGCAGCTCCTTCAATGTTGCTCTCGGCCTCTTGGCAGCCTCCCTGACCAGTTTTCTTCTTGTCTTTTCATCAGTTTTGAGGGGACGTCCAGTTCTTGGTCATGTCACTGTTGTGCCATATTTTCTCCACTTGATGATGACTGTCTTCACTGTGTTCCATGGTATACTTAATGCCTTGGAAATTCCTTTGTACCCTTCTCCTGACTGATACCTTTGAATAATGAGATCCCTCTGATACTTTGGAAGCTCTCTGCAGACCATGGCTTGTGCTGTAATATGTGACTACAAAAATGTCAGGAGAAGCCTAAAAGAACAGCTGAACTTTATTTGGCGTTAATCAGAGCCACTTTAAATGGTGGCAGGTGTGTGCTGACTCCCATTTAACATGAGTTTGAATGTGATTGGTTAAATCTGAACACAGCCACATCCCCAGTTATAACAGGGTGTGCATATTTATGCAAACAGATTATTGTAAGTTTTTATTTTTCCCCTTAAAAGATTTCAGTTTGTTTTTCCAATTGGATTGTACAGGTTATAGGTCACATTAATGGTGGTAAAAGTTTTGAAATGATTTATCTTGGTCTCATTTTTTAACATCACAAAAACCTGACATTTGAACAGGGGTGTGTAGACTTTTTATATCCAATGTACATAATATTGGCATTTCATATATCGCGGGCGGCCAAATGTACAGATACATCAAATATATTCGGTGTATCACCCAGCCCTACGTGAACATGGGGAAAACTGTGGCTAATATCATTGAAGACACATTCAAATGGAACATGAAACATTTTTAGACTGGTAGAAAACCTGTTTTTTTGTGTTCTTTTGATTTTGCTTTACCTTATTGACAAAATAGAAGATGGCATAAATAAGGACATAGAATGCTGAGCCTCCTGAAACGAGGAAAGTTCTCCACCACCAACGGTAGTCCTGATAACGAACAATAGAGAAACAGAGCAAATGAGTGTGAAACAAATGATGATACGGTGACACTGGCTTTGGTGCTCATGAATTTAGGTCTGAATGAGTTCTATAACATGAGTTCAATTATTAAGTAGTGTTAAACATAAGAAGCAAAGAAGTCTAGTCGTGTGATGCCCTATAAAATATATAGCTGTGAGTGGTGTTGATACACAAACTCAATGACCTGAGCACACTAATCCAACACTTATATTGCATAATGTGCTGCACCTGTGAAAAGTCAGGCGTGGATGGGCTTACCTCTGCACAGAGCTGGAAATAAACCATCACAATGCTGATCTGTGAGCAGGATACTACCAGGATGATGAAGACCAGGAACAGGAAGCCAAAGAGGTAATAAAACTGATTCTCCCAGATGGCCTGTAAGTGGAATGACACACATTCTGAATGTGACTTCTAAAGTCCAGATTTACTAAGATGACAAATAGCAGGTACTAAATTGTGTGCATAGCCTGGAAAACTGTGTTTTTAGTGGGCATTTTGTATGTGATTTAGTGAGAACAATTTTCTGTGTGATGACAAGTGCAAACAGGTGGAGTGTGGAAGTCTAAATCAGGCTTTAGTGCTTCAGTTTTGCTCCTTTTTTGCACATGCCTTGTATGTGTTTTATTTGACCTGAGTTGGAGTACTGCAGTTGTACTTACACTGAAGATGAAGAAGAGCTCAATGAACATGGCACCAAAGGGCAGGATTCCCGCCATCAGGATGCTAGTAGACATGGAAGACAGTGTTATTTTACAAGACATACTGACTTCAGATGTTCCATTATTCATCCAAGTCCAAGTTTACATGTTAAGAAGTGGATACACAGTTGGCTAAACACTCACCCTACAAACTTGTTCATGTACCAGCGCTGTTCTGGGACCTGACGAGGGATCTGGTTGGTGCGCACTGGGTTGTCATATGGCTGTTTGCGGAAGCCGAAGTAGTAGCCCAGGTAGACCAGGGGCATGGAGATACCAAACCACATGCAGAGCAGGGCCAGCATGGTGGTGAAGGGAACCTGACATGAGAAAACAGAGCAGTAGAGTTTGGTAATTCCGCTTTGGCCTGTATCAGATACAGTATTAATATTTGAGTTTGCTCACCCAACTACTACATTTTAAATAGCCTACAGGCTGACACGACACCTTGAGTTGACTTTTTGTTGTGGCTGGGCACTAGTCAGATAAAGCTGAAGTGAATATTTTTGTCCATCTAACAACACATGGCTGCAGCAAGAGGATGCTGACAGGCTGCCAATTACTAGTCACAAAACACCAGATGCAATTTTACTGAAGCAGCTAATCAGTAGGTCTGAGTCTTTAATTGATTTAGTATTGCATTTTAATGGCTCTAAGAGAGAGGCTTTTAATTTCCTCTTGTATGCTTAACAGCACAGATTTTAGTGTGTGTATATGGGAGGTGATTGTACTCACTGCCCCTGATGAGTGTTCTCCCCAGATGAAACAGTTCAGGATGAAGCAGAGTCCAAAAACCACTGCTGGATATAGAGTTGCCGTCTACACAAGAAACAAAAAACAGAGTTTCAGCCTTTGTCTTTCCACTAACTTCTCCATTCACACTGTAAAAATGAGCAGTCTTGCATGGACACCTGCAAATATACACTGTGTGTGCAGTGTAAAAATATGGAAAATTGCCAATGAATTTAAAATAAGACTCACGCAAAATGCTCCTTTCCTCCATCGATGACCCTTCAGTGTGCGGTACAGTCTGCCAGCAAAGTATCCACCAAACACCCTGGTGGAGAAACATCAACAGAAAAAACAAGTGTTCAGTCACACACACATGTACTCAAAAGACTTAAATGTGAATCTGTGGTGGAAAATGACTCCTACCCCATAAACATGAACAGGAAACAAGCAGTGGTCATCAGGGCTCCTCGACTAGATGGAGACAACATGCCCAACATGGCAACAACTGTGAACCGCAACACAAGCAGATAAAAATGTTGGTGACGCTCTTGTGCAGATATGGTAAACGTAAAGCTTGAGACAGCAGATTCATTTGGAATTTAAAACTTAAAATAATGAGACAAGTTTCTACATATCTAACATGTATTCATCCAATAACCGGAGGGTTGGCGGATTGAATTCTGCCCCCACCCTTCCCCCTGGGCCATTGTGTCCTTGGGCAAGACACTTTACCCACCTTTCCTCCAGCATCTGTGATGCTGGCGTATGTACAGCCGTGGACAAAATTGCTGGTACCCCTCTGGTAGTGAAAGAAAAACCCACAGTGGTCACAGAAATAACTTGAATCTGACAAAAGTGGTAATAAATAAAAATTCTATGAAAATTAACCAATGAAAATCAGACAATGCTTTTGAATTGTGGTTCAACAGAATTACTTTAAAAAACAAACTCATGAAACAGGCCTGGACAAAAATGATGGTACCCCTAGAAAATAATGTGACCATAGGGACATGTTCAACCAAGATGTGTCCTCTAATTAACATCACAGGTGTCTACAAACTTGTAATCAGTCAGTCGGCCTATTTAAAGGGTGACAAGTAGTCACTGTGCTGCTTGGTGACATGGTGTGAACCACACTAAACATGGACCAGAGGAAGCAAAGGAGAGAGTTGTCTCAGGAGATTAGAAAGAAAATTATAGACAAGCATGTTAAAGGTAAAGGCCATAAGACCATCTCCAAGCAGCTTGATGTTCCTGTGACTACAGTTGCACATATTAATCAGAAATTTAAGATCCACGGGACTGTAGCCAACCTCCCTGGATGTGGCCACAGGAGGAGACGGATAATACGAATAGTAACAAAAGAGCCCAGAACAACCTCTAAACACATTCATGGTGAACTCCAAGGTCAAGGTACATCAGTGTCAGATCGCACCATCCGTCATTGTTTGAGCCAAAGTGGACTTCATGGGAGACGACCAAGGAGGACACCACTGTTGAAAACAAATCATAAAAAAGCCAGACTGGAATTTGTTGACAAGCCACAAAGCTTCTGGGAGAATGTCCTATGGACGGACGAGACAAAACTGGAACTTTTTGGCAAGGCACATCAGCTCTATGTTCACAGACGCAAAAATGAAGCATACCAAGAAAAGAACACTGTCCCTACTGTGAAACATGGAGGAGGTTCTGTTATGTTCTGGGGCTGCTTTGCTGCATCTGGCACAGGGTGTCTTGAATCTGTGCAGGGTACAATGAAATCTCAAGACTACCAAGGTATTCTAGAGAGAAATGTGCTGCCCAGTGTCAGACAGCTTGGTCTCAGTCGCAGGTCATGGGTCTTGCAACAGGATAATGACCCAAAACACACAGTTAAAAACACCCAAGAATGGCTAAGAGCAAAACATTGGACTATTCTAACGTGGCCTTCTATGAGCCCTGATCTAAATCCTATTGAAGATCTGTGGAAGGAACTGAAACATGCCGTCTGGAGAAGGCACCCTTCAAACCTGAGACAACTGGAGCAGTTTGCTCATGAGGAGTGGGCCAAAATACCTGCTGAGAGGTGCAGAAGTCTCATTGACAGTTACAGAAATCGTTTGATCGCAGTGACTGCCTCAAAAGGTTGTGCAACTAAATATTAAGTTAAGGGTACCATTATTTTTGTCCAGGCCTGTTTCATGAGTTTGTTTTTTAAAATAATTCTGCTGAACCACAATTCAAAAGCATTGTCTGATTTTCATAGAATTTTTATTTATTACCACTTTTGTCAGATTCAAGTTATTTCTGTGACCATTGTGGGTTTTTCTTTCATTAACAGAGGGGTACCAACAATTTTGTCCATGTGTGTATGTGAATAACTGTTTGGTGGTGGTCCGTTGGCATAGATCAGCAGCCACAGACTGATTATGCGGCTCCTGAAGGTAATGGATGTTGCTTCATAGCAAAGGGGTAACTATATATGCACACACCACTTTTCAATTTAGCTTCTTTTTTTTTTAAAGATTTTTTTTCTATTTCATTAATTTGGATTAGGTTTAGCCCATTATTCATTCATTCATTCATCTTCTTCCGCTTAATCCTTTTCGGGTCACGGGGGGGCTGGAGCCTATCCCAGCATTTTTGGGCGAGAGGCAGGGTACACCCTGGACAGATCGCCAGTCCATTGCAGGGCCAACACAGAGAGACAGACAATCATTCACTCTCACAGTCATACCTAAGGACAATTTAGAATCCCCAGTTTTGATGCCAATTAACCTAACTTGCGTGTTTTTGGCATGTGTGAGGAAACCGGAGAAATCCCGGAGTAAACCCACGCAGACACAGGGAGAACATGCAAACTCCACACAGATCACTGTTGGTCGGGGGCTGGGATTGAACCCAGGATCCCCAGGCCAAGGGTGAGATGCTGTGCTGCCGCAGTGCTAACCACTCCATCACCGCGCCGCCCTTAGTCCATTATATTAAATCAAATTTAACAAACCATTTAAATTCCAGGCTGTAATGCAACAAAATAAACAGAATGCCAAGTGGGATGAATACTTCCACAACACACTGCGGTGATGAAAGGTGACACTGACTCACAGATGACGATGAGGATCATGCAGAAGAGCTGGATCCCTGAGCCCAGCAGGGAGCTAAGGATCATGGGGTACTGAGGCGGTCTGAAGACGTCACCGTGGACATTTTTCCAGCCCGACTCCTCCATGGTGTCCTCCTGGATAAAGAGGAGAAAGATGTGGTTATGTGAGCCCTCATGCTAACCCAATCTATAACAATTTGTAATAATAAATGTATTTCCTTACTATGTCATCCTCTTTGTTGTAGTTAGCAATGTCCTTCCTCAAGGTCCTGATGATGATCATACTCAGAATACCTGAAAGAGAGAAAAGGTCAGGACCGAGAAGAGTGGATCAGCAGGACCTTTCACATGCTACTGGGACTAAAGATTATTTTTTTCTGTTTGATTTGAAATCATTGTTTTTCTATTCAGGTAATATTTGATGCATTACTCTCTCTGTATATTATCTGGATTATATTAGAGGGAAATGGTACTTTCTATCTTCTAGCTTGGTGCACAGCATAAACAGAATGGGGAAAGGAAAGGTGGTTACTCAGCCATAGGGGAAGCACAAAACCAGTGTACTCCTTGTGCCAGTCCCAAGGCTGGGTCAATGGGGAGGGCTGCGTTAGGAAGGGCATCCAGCATAAAAATCCTTGCCAAATCAATATGCGGACCCATGATTCGCTGTGGCGACCCTGAATAGGGAGCAACCGAAAGGTGTGTGTGTTTCTATATGTGTACATATGCATAGTTTTAATTTGGTATGTACAATATATACTGGCATGCTATCGGTATTGGCCAGTAGAGTATTTAAAATTATCTATCCGCCATCCGTAACAAATTTATATTTACAGCCGATAGAATATTACAGTAGATGGTCTCGAGTGGCGCTCTGCTGGTGATGTTGTGCTAGCAGCCATTGACAAGCTGCAGATCAGGTTTTGACCAAAATTAAGTGTGCAACATGAGGAGATAACACACTGCACTGTGTATATTCTAATATTATAAAGGGATACAGAGCCCCCCTCCCCTCGTACATTTGTCTGAAAATATATAGCACATACTTTTTATATTACGCTGAGGTAGTTATCTTATTTTCCTCAGGGAATGTGTCTTTATATGCCAGTTAATCATCACTGTAAGTCAAAGGAGATGTACATGGGTGCGAAAAAAATCTGTGCATATATTGGTATTGGCAAAAACTAGTTATTGGCATACTGTATCTGCAAAAATTCTATCATGCATCCCTGGTTTTAATGCTTATCAGACTAAGCCATCTAAAGGAAAAATCCTCCTTAACTGCAAGATTACAAAGTTACAAGAAAATAGTTGAACATTTTTGAATTTAAAAAAATTACAAATGTACAAGAAAAAGGTTAAAAGATACAATTTTGGTGGGTCTCATCTCTGGAGAAGATGAGACTACATGGATGAAGTCCAGAGGCTATCAGTGTGGTGAACATAGAACAACTTGGTATGGAACTTCTAGGACTAAAGAACTAATTATAGACCAGTGGTCTTAACCCTGTTCCATGGAAGCCCAAGACCCTGCAGGTTTTCTGTTCCTCCAGCTTCTTCAGCAGGTGTTTCCACTGATCAGCAATCAGTGGGAAGAAACTCAGAGAAATCACCTATTAAAGACTGGTTGGAGGTAAAACCTGCAGGGTCTTGGGCCTCCATGGTATATGGTTAGGGACCACTATTATAGACTATATTTAGAAGAAATCTGATCCACATCCCTTGCACATTAATTGAGACCGTGTTTAGAGGGTTCTGGACTTCAAGCTTCCTGGGTGAGCAATGTGTATGAGGACTTCTTTAGGGCTACATATATCACTACACTGTTAAAGAAGGCACAGCAGCATCTCCATTTTCAGAGGATGCTGAGAAAAAACAACTTGGATGATAAACTGCTGGTGACCTTTTATTGGTGTTCCATTGAAAGTGCGCTGAATTACTGCATCACTGCTTGGTTTGCCAGCTGCTCAGTAGCACAGAAAAAGTACTCCAGAGGATCATCTCCACGACAGAAAAAAACAACCGTCTGTTCTCTTCCTTCCCTGAAGGACATTTACAGATCACGCTGCCTCACACAAACTCGCAGCATCCTTAAGGACCCGTCACATCCTGAACATCACTTATTTGAACTGCTGCCCTCTGGGAGGTGTTTCAAGGCAATAAAATCGAGGACAAACACACTGAAAAACTGTTTTTATACAAGAGCTATTACTACACTCAACACAGACTTTTTAAAACTTTTAGCACTTGAAGACAGACAGACAGACAGATAGATAGACTTTATTGATCCCAAACTGGAAAATTACAGTGTAACAGCAGCATGACAGTAGACGACCAAACAACAGAAACACGCATGACAGACGAAGGGATTACCCATGGAAAGTAAAACTAACACTACTATAAAAACCTATATGCATCATAGCTTAATATATCATGACCCGTATAAACACATGAATCATCCCACTGCACAATGCAGGACTATCAGGAGCAGAGTGAAATGTGAGGTGCCAGTTAAACTGTAAGATGCAGTATGGCAGCAAAGTTATGACCAGAATACAACATCAGAGTGAGTTATTGTACAGTGAAATGGCATGTGGCAGGAAAGATTTCCTGTACCTGGCTGTTCGACAGTGAAGCTGGAGTAGTCTACTGGAGAAAGTGCTCCACTGTCTGTCCAGTGTGTGGTGGAGGAGGTGATCAGGATTGTCCATGATGGATCGCAGTTTATTTAGTGTTCTCCTCTCCACCACTGTCTCAAAGGTCTCAGGTCTGAGACCAATCACAGAGCCAGCCCTCTTGATAATCTTGTCAAGTCTGTTGGTATCTTTGGCCCTGATACTGCTACCCCAACAGACAGCAGCAAAGAAGATGGCGCTGGCGACAACGGTCTGGAAGAAAAGCTCCAGCATCCTGCTACACACGTTGAAGGATCTCAGCTTCCTCAGGAAATAGAGTCTGCTCATTCCCTTCCTGTGCGCAGCATCAGTGTTGGATCTCCAGTCCAACCCGTTGCTGATCCTGACACCCAGATATTTGTAGACCTCAACCACCCCCACATCCTCCCCCTAATCTGCAATGGCTGAGAAGGCGTCCTCTTCTTCCTGAAGTCAACCACCATCTCTCTGGTCTTGCTGCCGTTCAGCCTCAAGTGATTCTGTTCTGTCCACCAGTGCCCTGTACTTCCCCGCCTCTCCCCCACTTATACACCCCACAACAGCTGAGTCATCAGAGAATTTCTGGAGGTGGCATGACTCAGTGTTGTACTGAAAGTTAGTGGTGTATAAGGTAAAGATAAAAGGAGACAGCACAGTCCCCTGTGGAGCTCCAGTATCACTAACCCCCACGCCACACAAGACACTGCCCAGCCGGACAAACTGTGGCCTGCCTGTAAGATAGTCAGTAATCCAGGAGATCACAGAGCTGTCGACCCCCATCACTCGCAGCTTCTCACCCAGCAGCAGTGGCTGGATGGTGTTAAAGACACTGGAGAAATCAAAAAAAGTGATTCTCACAGTATCTCCTCCGCCATCCAGGTGCAGATGGGCTCGTTGCAGCAGGTAGATGACAGTGTCTTCAACTCCTAAATGGGGCTGATGTGCAAACTGCAGAGGGTCTAGCCACGTCTTCACCTGCGGCCTCAGGTGGGCTAAGACCAGTCTCTCCAGGACCTTCATCACATGAGATGTGGGGACAACTGGTCAATAGTCATTCAGGTCTGATGGAGATGACTTCATGGGGACAGGAACCAGGCAGGATGTCTTCCACAGCACCGGTACTCTCTCCAGACTCAGGCTCAGGTTGTACAGTTGTTTCAGTACCGGAGCTAGCTGGTTGGCACAGGTCCTCTGGATCCTGGCGGAGATGCCATCAGGGCCCACCGCCTTCCGCTGATGGAGTCTCTCCAGCTGTTTCTTAACCTTGTCTGTAGTCACTGTGATGTGAGGGAGGGTCCTGGTGTCCCCCGAGGAGGAGGGTGAGGGGGGGATGGAGAGAGGTGCTGCACAGGAGGGTGGAGGGATGGGTATGTGGGGGTCTGGTTGTGTTGTTGGGGTGACAGACTATGAGTTGAACCTATTAAAAAACAGATTCAGTTCCTCAGCTCTCTCCTGGCTCCCAGATGGCTGCCTGACTCTCCCCTTGCACCCAGTTATTTGTTTCATTCCTACCCACACATATTTAGCGTTGTTTTGCCTGAGTTTATTCTCCAACTTCCTCCTATAATTGTCCTTGCACCCCCTCAGCATCTCTCTCTCTCAGCTCATGCTGCACTCCGCTCAGCTTCTCCTCGTCTCCAGCCCTAAAAGCTCTCTTCTGTTTGTTCAGAAGTGCTTTCAGGTCACTGGTGACCCATGGTCTGTTGTTGGAGAAGCAGTGTACAGTCTGAGCTGGCATGGTCGTGTCTTCACAGAATCTGATGTATTCTGTGGTGCAGTCAGTCATATTGTCTATGTCCACCCCATGTGGTTCACAGAGTACACCCCAGTCTGTCCTCTCAAAGCAGTCCTGCAGTGCATCAGCAGCCTTCTGTGTCCACCTCCTCACAGTCCGTGCATAAGCAGGCTGCCTTTGCACAAGGGGAACGTACTTGGGTGATAACATGACCACGCAGTGATCTGATTTGGCAATGGGGGGTAGAGCTGTGGCACTATGTGCATCTCTGACATTGGCATACAGAAATCCAGTGTTTTGTTTTCTCTGGTGGGACAGACAACAAACTGGTGAAAGTTTGGGAGTGTTTTTCCCAGTGAGACATGATTAAAATCACCCGTGATGGCCATAAATGCGTCTGGGTGCTTCTCCAGTAATGTAGCCGCAGTGGAGCTGATGACATCACAGGCCATCGCTGCGTCAGCTGACGGAGGGACGTAGACGATAATTACCAGGGCACATGTCATTTCTCACGGCATATAATAGGGTCTCATACTCACAGCCAGCAGTTCAATGTCCGGGCTGCAGCACTTTTCCTTCACATAAATGTGTCCAGGATTACACCACCTTTCATTCACAAGAAGTGCCACTCCTCCTCCCCTCTTTTTCCTGCTACTTATCACATCTCCGTCCCCCCATATAGTCTTGAAGCCAGGTATCGCTACGTTAACATCCGGGATCTGTGAGTGTAACCACGTCTCTGTGAAACACATGATACTACACTCACGATACTCCTTTTGCGTCCTGACCAGTGCTGTAAGCTCATCTGTTTTGTTTCCGAGCGATTACACGTTCCCGGTGATGACCATCGGTACAGCCGGCTTATGCTTCCTCGTCCTCACCTTAGCTCCAGATCTTCGCCCGTGACGTCTCCTCTTTAGCTCATCCGGGATGAGGGGCTTCATTCCGGGCAGCAGCGCTGGCCTCCTCAGCGCAATCAGCTGGTCGCGTGTGTAAACAATGCGTTCGCCCCCCTCTCTGTTGATCTCCATTGCCCGAGGAAGAGAAAAAACTAAGAGAAAGACTGGGCTAAAATAGAAAAAAAAAACAGTCCAGTCTTAATCCGAATCTTCCTACCGAGCCCTGGTTAATAAGAGACACACTATATACAGGAATAAGCAGATAGAAACACAAAGACACTAGAGAGTTGCTGTTGGTACGGCCGCCCTGCTTCCGGCGCCATGTTGATGGTGCCTACTATGGTGGATAATTTGAAATATTTTATCATCTTCACTCATTAACAAATGTACAACATGAGTGCGATCAATGAATATATCACTGTAGTGATCTGGTAGTAAATGAGCATAATATAAGAATTTCATACACATGTAACCAAATTAAATATTGTCCAGTGCAGAAATCAGTGTTTATATACATACCACCTGAGGGTTTGTGGGTCACATGACTCGCAGTGGTGGCTAATTAGCTTGCTAGCTGCACTGGAGGAGTCCTTTATGTAACTATGATCAGTGTTGGGAGTAATGCATTACAAAGTAACACGTTACTGTAATGCCACTACTTTTGCAGTAACGTGCTGTGTAATGAAATTACGGTTTAAAAATTCAGTAATGTGTTAGTTACTGAAATTTGATCAAATGCGTTACTCGTTTTATTAATATGGATAGATATTTTTAGCGCAAATAAATGAATATACAAACTGACTGTACTGTAGCTGACGCAGCTATCAGTCGACATGACCTGTTGCAAAGAGCCTGAGTCTTCACTACTGAGTGGAGGGAAAGATGAAGCTACTTTGTTTTTGTGGAAATAGATTATCTTTCCTTTGTCACGGTTAAGGACAAAAGCATATTGGTGGGTTTCAAGCTAAGTGCTGGTTGAGACCTACTGCAATTTTCAGAAGCGCTTGAAAACAGCAACAAAGCTCTGACAAAGCTAGTGCTATGCTAACAACTAGCACCGTGTTAGTGGATCTACGCTATCTGAACAGCCACGGCTGGATGTAAAGTGGAAATACTCTTGTCTCAACACCCACAGCTGGATTTCAAGCACAGGTATGCATCTGGACAGTTTGTGACCCAGCAAGAATGAAACCTACTGATTGCCAGATACGTTGTTACAGACTGAAGATGTGATAATAGTCACTTTCCATCAGACAGCTGAGACTGTGATCCACTGAAATTAAAATGCATGTGCTTGCTACCTGCATAAAGATTATTCAAAAATAGATTTTGATCTCCAAAAAGAATTTGAGGGACTGGATCCTGTCTCTGTCACAGCAGACATTTGGACTGTTGATAATAAACATTTTCTTTGGATCACTACACAATGGATGAATCCATATCATAAAGGTAAGATAAACATGGACAGCTATATGCAGTGCTGCCAACTCTCACTCTTTTGGAGTAGTCTCTCTCTTTCCCTCTCCCTCACTCAACAAAATCTATTTCTCACTCCAAAATGAGGAAATTACTGGCAACATCGTGTTGATTTTCTTCAGATTTTTCCCACAATAAGCACTCTCAAGTCAGGATAAAGCGGACTGAACATGTTCTAAAAGCTCTGTCTGAAACAGTCTGTTTTCTGCCTGACATTATTATTTTTTTTTTAGTATACTTTATTAATCCCCAGAGGGAAATTCAGGGCATCCACCTGAATGGATGGCGCAGCCAATGTGCGGCACCAATCTTTTCACCATTCACACACAAGGACTGGGTTGTCTTTGATACATCAGTCTTTCAGCCTGGCCCAGTTTAATTGCCAGCAGTAGAACCACTGGCCAATCCAGCTGTGTCAGTTTTGTCCACGTTTGCAGCCTCTGAGCCATTCAAACATCTGTCTCTTTGCGTAAACGCTTCATACGCTGTATGTTGTTCTCAATGGCAGTGGGGTCTGTAATCTCAGTTACACAGACCAATACTCCCCCCTTGGGTTCCAGGGGGAGTATGGTTGCAAAGCTGAAACTTAAAGGAATTGACAGAAGGGCACCACCAGGAGTGAAGCCTGCGGCTTAATTTGACTCAGCACGGGAAACCTCACCCGGCCTGGACACGGAAAGGATTGACAGATTGCTAGCTGAGACTATCAATCTATCAATCCTATCAGACTGGTGGTGGCAGTTCCACCAAATATGTGCATGTCGATCTGCTCCAGTACACACATCACAAAGGTGTTGACTTGAGGTAGCAAACCAAACAGGAAGATGACTGAGAAACACTAATTCCGGGTTGATGAAATCAGGCCAAGAGTGATCAGATCTCCTAAACATTGACATTGACCTTGAGCACAGCCTAGATTCAGACCCACTTGAGGATCACTGCACACGAGTTTGCCAAACACTGGGGAAACTGCCTAGGAGAATTAATGATTTTCATGAAATTCCCCAAGTACCCAGATCTTCCGGCCTTTGACCTTGAGCACAATCCGGTTGCACACACACCTGAGGATCATTGCACATGAGTTTGGTGAGCACTGGGGAAAAAGCCTAGGAGGTGTGAATGGACAGTCAGATGGATGGATACCACGCCATCGCATTAGAACCTTATGGCTTCGTCCAGAATGAGCTAAAAATATCACAACATTACAAGAAAATCCTTGGTACGATTAAAGTCATTACTACTCAAGAAACTTTTTTTGTATTTTTTTTTTTAGTTTTACTTTTACGTGAGTGCAGATTCCGGCTAATCTACCCAACTCTGCTCCTACAACAACTACATGTGACACTGAAGTGTCCACAGAGTCCAACAATCTATTGCACACCAACTCATGCAGCTGACTCACGCTTTGTGGATGAAGCAAGAAATTACATTTCCACTGTCCGCATAACCTAGCAACAAACAAACATTTACAATACACGACAGTGAAGTTGCTAACAAAGACCACCAGATAATGCTATGAGGTTTGTGTTGCCCCTCAGCATAACAGAGCACAACAACATTCAGCAAGCAGGATCAAAACAGATTCATGAACCAATCTTTTGAGGTGAACTATTGAACTGCACAGCGTCCATTATCCAACAGACTAGACACGGTGTTACAGAACAGGCTATCAAGCTTTGCATAACTAAAATTGCAGGCTAATATAAAAATTCTTCTAGATCATGAGTATCCTCCTTCCATGAGCATAGTAAGTGTTTTCCCATTATCACTATCATCATCACAGGAGATCTTTTAGTTAAGAACACCTTAGAGCTTAGGGTGTGCCATATCATATTGTTCACTATAATACCAGTATAAATTTTGATACCAGTGTAAAAATAAACATTGCGATATTTCGGCATAGTATTTGGGGTTTGCTGCGTGACACCATTACTCTGCCAACGGAAGCCATACATTACCATAGAAAGAGCAAAGCAAACATGGTGCGGGAAGCTGCTGCTCCAAAGTCGGAGCATCTGCATCCAGTTGAGTGGAAATATTTAAGTTTTAAGGCTGTTTCAGACTGCTGCCATGTAAAAAAAAAAAAGGTGCAGCAATGTGGATCATCTGCCTGCATTCTTTCTGCACGTCAACAACACTGCTGGAGCGGTGTTAACATCTGACAATGTGCCACCAAAGTTGTATTTTCCATCTGTTTTGGCTGCTTCCTCTTGATTTTGTTCAACCACCCAAAGAGGGAAAAAAAAAACAAAAACATCCATTCAGTGCAACAAGAGCCAAAAAACCCCAGGAGAGGTCTGTGCAACAAAACTTACACTGCAGGTAAAGGGATTCAGCATAAAACCCAACATCTGTGTGCACTTAAGATATAACGGTTTATATTATTTTCTTGTAATATTTGACACAGAACAAAAACATTTTTCAAACTAAATCTGAGCTGCTGTTTATAAACTGGAGAAATAAGAGTTTTGTTTTGTTTTTCTTGAATATTTTGAAGGAAAATAATGCTGGCCAGTGAAACTGTCCTTTTCACATAAATTTAAAAGAAAAAAAAAACAACCTGTATTCTGTAATCCATCCATCCATCCATCCCATCTTCTTCTGCTTAATCCTTTTTGGGTCGCGGGGGGGCTGGAGCCTATCCCAGCATCTTTTGGGCAAGAGGCAGGGTCCACCCTGGACAGATCACCAGTCCATCGCAGGGCCAATACAGAGAGACAGACAACCTTTCACTCTCACAGTCATACCTAAAGATAATTTAGAATCTCCAGTTTGACCCCAATTAACCTAACTTGCATGTTTTTGGCATGTGGGAGGAAACCAGAGAAATCCCAGAGTAAACCCATGCAGACACGGGGAGAACATGCAAACTCCACACAGATCACTGTTGGTCGGGGGCTGGGATTGAACCCAGGATCCCCCGGCCAAGGGTGAGTTGCTGTGCTGCCGCAGTGCTAACCACTCTGCCACCACGCTGCCCTTGTATTCTGTAATATCGTAAAAAATATTGTTATCATGAAAATTCACAGAAATATTGTGATACCATTTTTAGGCCACATTGCCCACTCCTACTCAGAGGGACAGGAGGCTTCCATCCATCTTTTCAGGTTGTGTGACAAATGAATGCTGCACCCCTGATTGAACCAAAAATTTTGAATTTAGTAGCACCCACTTCCCTGTCTTCTGATTGAAAATAATAATAATTTTTAAAAAAAAGCATTCCAAGACATAAGAAAACAAAATTTATGACCAAACAATCTTGGAATAATGCAATTAATTGTGTGAAAAAAATAAGACAAGCTTGCTATGCAACAATTTAAAGGAAACCTGTACTGGTCATTATAACAACATTAATCCTGCTTTAGGTATTACTTATAAACCAAAACTGTGTTTATTCAGTAAAAATAACCCCCCTAGAGTCAGTATACTGAATAATTTTACCCCATGAAAACCACTTGGTCAAAACCAATGGGGAGCAGCCATCGCCGGCCGGAAGTGACGTACACTCATTGTTTTCCGGCTTTACTGCAGATAAGTAACGTGTTCAGCAGATGCTCAGTGGGTTGAAATCCAAGTTGAAAACGGTGCAAAATCTGCACGGATATAAACTGCACAAACCGTCTTTGGAAATGGCCTTCATTGATGGCATGATCCGCAGTTACCTCTGGGGACCGACAGCAGAAGAGGACCTGACGAACAGGCAAGTTCCCAGTCAAGTAACTTCAGAACACGCTGAATAAATCTTGATATCCTAGAATTTTATTTCATTAAATTATAAGTGGGTAGATAAATTCTGATGTTGAAACTTTGTTGACTGCTATACTGCAGCCCACTCAATCGCACAAAGCAATGACTGTGCGTCACTACTGTGCTGAAACAACCCATGGAGGAGGGAAGATGTCGCTGATCATGACTGACAGAGCAGTGACTTGAAACTCGAGCGTATTTGAGAAGGAATCATGACTAAAATTATTGGACGGAATCACTAGTATCATATTTGATCCTTTGAAATAGCTTTTGATTAAAATTCACTACAGGTACCCTTTAAGAATACAGTTTTGAGTGATGGTAATTCTTGTCTCTAAAGGCATTAGGACCATTTACATTATAATGTGAAGAACATACCAGACAGGAAGAAGACGACCACCACAGAGTTGACAATAGAGAACCAGTGAATCTGGACGTCACTCATGGTCAGATATGTGTCCCAGCGAGATGCCCACTTCACCTCGCTCTCCTGCAGAGAAAGAAAGAACCTTAACCTTAATTCTTCTAGATTTACATGCATATGAATACAAAAAAATCAAATCATGCGTTGTAGTGCTTTGTTGTGCTTGCAAAACAATTTAAATAGGGGAAAATGACCACCCACCACCAACATGTTGTTGTTTGAAACCATTCCTTAGTTTAATAAAGGTGGATAATAAAAATTTTACACAACATTCAGCTTCCTGGTTCTGTGATGGTTTATATAATCAACAGTCACTCACCTTCCAGTGGACAGAGTAGGTGAAAAGGATCTCGTTCTCTTTGTTTGGGTCAATTTCCTGGGGTGCAGAACCACTGGCCTCAGGTAAAGTGCAGATTTTTTCCTGTTCCACAGCCTTCAGATCTGAGAACAAGACACAGGATATAATCATTAGCATTAAGGCCACTTTCTGGATTACAACAGTGTGTCTGAAATATTACGCAAGTTATCAAAACAAAGAAAACAAAGTGTGATGATAGCAACCTTCCACTTTGACACTTTGTGGTACGACTTCAAATCGCACCACCCTGTAGCTGTGAACGTCCCCATCCTCCAGCTTCTCCCTGTGGAAGTACAGGATGAAGGACAGGTGGTTGTGCAGATAATACTGTCAAGAAGGAAAAAGATAAAAGAAAAACATCAATACCCTTTGACAAAGTAAGAGCAGAATATTGTAAAAAGCTGCTTCTACACTAACAAATCACTCCTCCAGCCCATTGGTCAAGCTCCCCATTAGCACTGGGGACAAAAAAAACCTGGTAGTGTAACTGATCCACAAAGATCAAATCAATGAAAAGGCAAACTAAATTATTTGTTGTTCTCTCTCATAATGGTATTAGGATGTTTCTATTGTGAAGTGATAATGGGTTCTGCAGTATCTGCTGGTTTAATTACATATCTGTAGATGTGAAGATGTAAAAAAAAATATGAATAAAACACTGAATAAATGATTATAGTGCAATAAACTAGGTGCTTTTATATGAATTCTCAGTCTGATATTGGCCTTTTTCCAATAAAGAATAACAGATTATCCAGGTTACATGAATACCTGAATAATCAGGCAACTCCAGAAATTAGGTAATAATCGTTTTATTAGTGTGCATGTAAACGCAGCCATTGTTTCTAAAGACATGTGACTCATGTTCACGTATTGGTTGAGAACAATTGAATCGTTGAATTCAAAAAGGGCCCAAGTCCACACTTTTTCAATGGGGACTTGGGCCCTTTTTGAATTCAACGATTCAATTGTAGCGCATTCAAATTACCACATCCATTTAGATTGCTCCTGTTAGTATGTCATAATGTCAAAAATCAAAGAATAGTCGTCTTTGGAAAAGAGGTAAACAACCAGTCAGTATTACAAATCTGTATCACATGGTGCAACCTCAGTACAAATCTAAGCTAACAACATTGTCACTGATAACACTGGTCAACACCAAATTTATTGTCTAGTTTTTTTTTTTAGCTGATTTAGGACAATTTTGATGTGCTGAATCCAAAAATCACATTGGTTTTGCTCAATCAGGTCAACTTTTTGAATTATGGCCACATGTTGTTTTATACGTTTTTGTTTACATGTACGGGTATTTTCGCTTTATCCATCCATCCATCCATCTTCTACCGCTTTTCCGGAGGTCCGGGTCGCGGAGGCAGCAGTTCAAGCAGAGAAGCCCAGACTTCCCTTTCCCCAGCCACCTGCTCCAGCTCTTCAGAGGGGATACCAAGGCGTTCCTAGACCAGCTGGGAGACACAGTCTCTCCACCGAGTCCTGGGTCTGCCCCGGGGTCTCCTCCCAGTGGGACGTGCCTGAAACACCTCAAGTGGGAGGCGTCCAGGAGGCATCCTGATCAGATGCCCATACCACCTCAACTGACTCCTTTCAATGTGGAGGAGCAGCGGTTCTACTCTGAGCCTCTCCCGGATGACTGAGCTCCTCACCCTATCTCTGAGGGTGAGTCCAGCAATCCTACGGAGAAAGCTCATTTCAGCCGCTTGTATCCGCGATCTCGTTCTTTCGGTCATTACCCAAAGCTCGTGACCATAGGTGAGAGTAGGAACGTAGATTGACTGGTAAATCGACAGCTTTGCCTTAGAACTCAGCTCCCTCTTCACCACAACAGACCGGTACAACGTCCGCATCACTGCAGATGCTGCTCCAATCCGTCTGTCGATCTCTCGCTCCATTTTCCCCTCACTCGTGAACAAGACCCCAAGATACTTAAACTCCTCCACTTGGGGCAGGAGCCTGTCCCCAACCCGGAGAGGACAATCCACCTTTTTCCGGCTGAGGACCATGGACTCGGACTTGGAGGTGCTGATTCTCATCCCAGCCGCTTCACACTCAGCGGCAAACCGTCCCAGCAAGAGCTGTAGGTCATTGCTGGATGAAGCCAACAGGACAACATCATCTGCAAACAACAGAGGTGAGATCCTGTGGTCACCAAGCATGACACCCTCCATTCCCTGGTTGCGCCTAGAAATCCTGTCCATAAAAATTATGAACAGGATCGGTGACAAAGGGCAGCCCTAGCGGAGTCCAACTCTCACTGGGAATGACTCCGACCGAGTGTTGGCAATACGAACCAAACTCTCACAACGGTCGTACAGAGACCGAATAGCTCGTAACAACAAGCCCGATACCCCATACTCCCGAAGCACCCCCCACAAAAATCCACGAGGGACGCGGTCAAATGCCTTCTCCAAGTCCACAAAACACACGTAAACTGGTTGGGCAAACTCCCACGAACCCTCAAGAATTCTCGAGAGGGTAAAGAGCTGGTCCGATGTGCCACGGCCAGGACGAAAACCACATTGCTCCTCCTGAATCCGAGGTTCGACCAAGGGCCGGACTCTCCTCTCCAGTACCCTGGCATAGACCTTCCCAGGGAGGCTGAGGAGTGTGATCCCTCTAAAGTTGGAGCACACCCTCCGGTCCCCTTTTTTGAAGAGAGGAACCACCACCCCGGTTTGCCATGCCAAAGGCACTGCCCCCAACCTCCACACAATGTTGCAGAGGCGTGTCAACCATGACAACCCAACAACATCCAGGGCCTTGAGGTACTCAGGGCGAATCTCGTCCACCCCTGGGGCCCAGCCACCAAGGAGATTTTTAACCACCTTGGCGACCTCAGCCCCTGTGATAGGCGAGTCATCCCCCTCGTCCCCAAACCCTGCTTCCTCTGTGGAAGGCGTATCAGTGGGATTGAGGAGATCCTTGAAGTATTCCTTCCACCGCCCGACGATATCCCCAGTCGAAGTCAACAGTGTCCCATCCGCACCATACACAGTGTGGACGGGGAGCTGCTTTCCCCTCCTGAGCCGCCGGACAGTTTGCCAGAATCTCTTTGAGGCCGACCGAAAGTCTTGTTCCATGGCCTCACCGAACTCCTCCCATACCCGGGTTTTTGCTTCAGCAACCACTCGAGCTGCACTCCGCTTGGCCTGCCGGTACACCTCAGCTGCTTCGGGAGTCCCACAAGCCAACCAAGCTTGATAGGACTCCTTCTTCAGCTTAATGGCCCCCGTCACCACTGGTGTCCACCACTTGGTTCGGGGGTTGCCACCACGAGATGCACCGACCACCTTGCGGCCGCAGCTCTGGGCAGCCGCTTCAACAACAGAGGTGGAGAACATGGCCCATTCAGACTCCATGTCTCCAGACTCCCTCGGAATGTGGTTGAAGTTCTTCCGGAGGTGGGAGTTGAAGACCTCCCGGACAGGGGCCTCAGCCAGACGCTCCCAGCACACCCTCACTATACGTTTGGGTCTACCAGGTCTGAATGGCTTCCTCCCCTGCCATCGGATCCAGCTCACCACCAGGTGGTGATCAGTTGACAGCTCTGCACCTCTCTTTACTCGGGTGTCCAAGACATACGGTCGCAGGTCTGATGATACGATAACAAAATCGATCATGGACCAGCGACCTAGGGTGTCCTGGTGTCAGGTGCACATATGGACACCCTTATGCTTGAACATGATGTTCGCTATGGACAGACTGTGGTTAGCACAAAAGTCCAATAACTGAACACCACTCAGGTTCAGATCGGGCAGGCCGTTCCTCCCAATCACCCCCCTCCAGGTTTCGCTGTCGGTGCGAAACCCTCCAGGTTTCGCACCGACGGTGCTGTCGGTCCTGACCATCATTTGTGCATAGGCACAAATGATGGTCAGGACCCGTTTCCCAACCCGAAGGCGCAGGGAAGTAACCCTTTCGTCCACCTTGGAAAACTCCAATATAGAGGCAGCAAGGTGGGGCGATACAAGAATACCTACCCCTGCTTGTCGCCTCTCGCCCGGGGCAACTCCAGAAAAGGCCAAGCTCCAGCCCCTCTCCAGGAGACTGGTTCAGGAACCAGAGCTGCGTGTTGAGGTGAGGCCGACTATATCTAGCCGGTATCTCTCAACCTCGTACACCAGCTCAGGCTCCTTCTCCACCAGAGAGGTGACATTCCACGTACCAAAAGCCAGTTTAGAAAGCTTGGGATCAGTCCGCCAAGGTCTCCGCCTTTGACCGCCACCTAATCCACATAGCACCGGACCCCTATGATCCCTCCTGCAGGTGGTGAGCCCACTGGAGGGCGGACCCATGTAACTCCTTCGGGCTGAGCCCGGCCGGGTCCCATGGGTGGAAACCCGGCCACCAGACGCTAGCCTTCGAGCCCCTCCCCCAGGCCTGGCTCCAGGGTGGGGCCCCGGTAACCCCATACCGGGCGGGGTACACTGAATCCTTGATATACAATTTATCATGAGAGTCTGTTGGATCGTTCTTAGTCTGGCCCTTCACCCAGGACCAGTTTGTCTTGGGAGACCCTATCAGAGGCAAATTGCCCCGGACAACATAGCTCCTGGGATCACTGGGGCACGCAAACCCCCCCACCACGATAAGGTGACAATCCATGAGGGTACTTACCTAGTACAGTGGTACCTCTACTTACGAATTTAATTCGTTCCGGAAGAATTCTCGTAACGTGAAAAATTCGTAAGTAGAGGCGCGTTTTACATGTAAATGCCGTAATCCGTTCCAAGCCCCCAAAATTCGGGCATAAATTTTTTATAAGTCGTAAAAACGCATCAAAACATGTAACAAATACATGTTACAATTAGATTACTGCACAATAAACATAAAATGAGAGTTTAAAATGAGAGAAAGAATAATAAAAGAGAAAGAATAATAAAAATTATGTTCATTTACCCTTTAACTGCTATCGTCGTCGACGTCGTCACCTTTTGCCTTCTTTGGTTCATGTTCTGATCCAAGGACGTTTGCTTTTGTCGGCTTGTAAGTGCTTCGTTTTGTTTTAATACCGTGCTGATCGTTGATGTATTACGGCCATATTCTTTGGCGAGATCAACCAAACGCATCCAAATGCAAGATGCATCCCCTTTTCATACCTTTCGATTATCTCCTTTCTTTGTTTGTATGGACAAAAAAACTCTCTTCTTTTCTCCTTTTCCACTTATCTCCGTCACTTTCTTGGGGCCCATAGCGAATAAATGTTAATTCTGTACTGTACACACACGTAAAACTTTCACCTTGTTCTTAATAAAGTTTTGGAAAAAAAAAAAAAACTTTGTGGCCAATGGGATACCAGGAAGATGCTAGGCGATAGCCAATGGCAGAGCAGCTACAGGTATGTTTACGTTCGGTAAACTACGGAAGCTGCGAGGAGCGCGTACTTTTTTGCCTTTCGTATCCTGAAATTTCGTTCGTAACTAGAGGCAATATTTTCCCGTTGAGGCGTCTCGTAACCTGAAAATTCCGTATGTAGAGACGTTCGTAAGTAGAGGTACCACTGTACTTACTAAGTAAGTACAGGTTTTTACTTCGCACCTGATCGAGAGAAATGGATGTCATTTTCAGATTCAGTGGTGCAAAACTGTCTTAAATCAGTTGAAAAAAAAACCCAGACAACTTACAAAAAAATTATTTTGTAACCCTGTGTAATCTACAACTGAAATGCTCTCTTTACTTGTATTCTGGTCCTCTACACACCCAAGGAGATATTACAGAATGTATACCTTGTTGTTGTCAACAAATCCCAGTCGGTAACCATGTTCAAACTGGATATCCTTCACTATTTCCCTCTTCTGCTCCTCCTCTCCTCCCGTCTCTCTGTTGGGGTAAAACTCTAACCTGGTGGCAACTGGAAGGTTATCTGCAATACTGAAAGCACACACATGGAAATGTTGAATCAGTATGAAAAACATACACAAATGATACCTTGCTGACTAAAGTGAGAAGTGATGCTCACAGGTGAACATAATACTCCTCCTGAATTCGCTCGCCCACCAGCTTGCTCTCTTTGATGCTGAGTTTCTTCTTGCTGCACACCATCTCACAATTCTTGCCCTTGTTCATTTGCACATTGTAAAGGGTGTTCACAATTCGGTCCCCACGTAAGACCTCTCCTACAAGACAGCACACAATCACATAAGCCGATGACGTAAGATGATTTAGAAGAATTTTCCAGGTGTCAACTCACCCAGACTCTCTCCCTTGTAGACGATGGAATCTGGCTTGCAGAATGGCAGGGAGTAGTATTCGTAGGGAAGCTGCGTACGGGAGCTGGTCAGCTTCACTGCCTGGAAAAAAATGAAAAAGATCAAATTGGGTGTAAAGTGTTTGGCAGAGGAATATGGTCAGTTCAAGCACCATTCAACTTGTGTTATTTTTGCTTACAATAAATGCATCAATCAAAATCTCCTTTTACTGTATATTCTCCCCCTACAATTGCTCTACACCAGGGGTGTCAAACTCATTCCATGGAGGGCCAAGACCCTGCAGGTTTTACCTCCACCCAGTGTCTTCAGCAGGTGTTTTCACTGATCAGCAATCAGTGAGGGGAAATTCAATGAAATCTCCTGTTGAAGACACTGGGTGGAGGTAAAACCTTCAGGGTCTTGGCCCTCCATGGAATGAGTTTGACACCCCTGCTCTACACTCTCCAGTTTGAGAAGCAACGCCCAAACCGATTTTCCAAAAGGTCAATTTTCACATTATTTAAACCTCTCCTTGCATGTGCATAAAAACCTGCTTGGTGCTGCCTTGTGAGAATGAAATTCTAACCACACACTTCTGCTGATTTTCACTTAGAAACTGAACTACTAAAATCATCTTTGTTTCTGATATATGGTTAATAAGTGACAACTTAAAGGCCAAATGTCACGTAACAGGGTACTTTAAATGTCTTGAAACTAGATATAAAAGGGAACCGATCCGTTCGGGTCTTGGTGCATATGCTTCAGTAACGCCGGAATATTTGTTAATTTAAAACTGCCGCGCTTGGCCTGACGTTCCTACTCACGGCCCCTGGAATCGCCTGGGGAAGAAGGCGGAACTGACAAAATTGATTGTACCTTAGTTTGATGCTTGGGGTATCCCGATTGATTGTTTATATGGAGACTGGAAGATTGAAGTGAGCAACAAGAAAGAAAAAATTGGATATTTCACCCATACCTTAAAACGGGGCTATAAGGGACAGCTGGGTAATAAGGGACACTTTTCTGGGAAATGTTTTCATACCTGTCAAGTGATACGTTTTCGCCGTATTTTAATACCGTAAAACGAGGCTATAAGGGACAGCTGGGTAATAAGGGACACTTTTCTGCGAAATGTTTTCATACCTGTCAAGTGAGACGTTTTCGCCGTATTTTAATACCGTAAAACGCGGCTATAAGGGACGACGGGGTAATAAGGGACACTTTTCTGGGAAATGTTTTAAATGTAATTCGTGTTGTTATTGTCAAATATTTTAAGGATTCATGGATATTTGACAATAACAACACAACTCAGCGTCCGGCTCAAAATAAAAAAAGCAGAATTCTGTATTTGTAAGGCGATTCCTCTCTGTTCCGCAGCCGCAGCACAGCTGAAAGTGTTAAGCCATCAGCCTAATGACTTCTCATTGTAGTGATAATAGCTCCCGCTGAGCGATCTGCCCGCCCGGCCATAAGCCTAATGATTGAGTCCACACTTCTAACAGTAGTGATAATAGCT
This sequence comes from Pholidichthys leucotaenia, assembly GCA_020510985.1. NCBI lineage: Eukaryota > Metazoa > Chordata > Actinopteri > Cichliformes > Pholidichthyidae > Pholidichthys > Pholidichthys leucotaenia. Next base: position 244,084,084 of record CM035843.1, on the reverse strand, counting down.
CCCGCTGAGCCATCTGCCAGCCTCCTAGCTGTGGGTCTCACACACACACGACGTGTTCCTCAACACACTCAATAATTTTTTTTCCCGTATATTTTTCTTTTGGGCGTACAGAAATGGCAATACGCCCGTATTTGCTAAAATTGCATTTTCCCCGTATTAAAATACGGCGAAAACGTCTCACTTGACAGGTATGCGCCTCCATTTTCATATTGATCTGGTCAATTTCTTGACAGCTGTGGCTCTTCTCCACTGTAATAATAATGGCTTCCGAAAAATCAATATTTATGGGGCGCCCTCGACAGACCCCCTTCGGCTTCCCAATTCTGGAGGCGATTAATGTCCAATTCAATGACATTTTCCACTGGTTCTGCTCTCTGGTCATCGTCGGAACTAAGGATGGGTATAATTAACCGATTAACCGATAATTGATCATTAAGAATTTCACCGAGGAAGTTCATTTTCGTCGACAAACCGTTTTTTTTTTTTAAACAATCCGAATGTAGGTTATTAGGCCTAGTGCACGGCCGTCCTCAAACAATGCAATGCATTTAACTGTGCCACTGGCAAAATTTGGGCACCAGGGGGCAACATTACACCATCGCCGTACCCTGGCGTGCCTCAGTTGATACATGCGAGCTTCCGTAGGGCAATCGCCAAATCATGAAGAGGTTGCGGCGAAGTGTTGCGTGGGACCATTTTAATTTAAAAAATGACCAGGTGTACTGCAATCAGCATACAAAAGAAAAAAGTAAAAGAAAGAAATATATGTTCCGTTATGTGTCCTGTATGTGTCTCCCGTTATTGTCTGGCTCGCAACTTGAAGCCTCCCTCGTTTGCGCAATGCACATTTGTTCACGTTTTACTGCAAACTTGTCTTGTTAATAAATTCATCCTCGAAGAAAAACACTCCGTATTTTTTTTATTATTATTCTCAATACATAAGAGTACAGTGATCCCTCACTTATCGCGTCACCCATAAATAATACGTACGTTCATTCTCTCACTCTCTCTCATATGATACGTGTGTGTGTGTGTAAGTGTACATACATACGTAGATGTAAATAAAGTGTACATAAATATGTTTTTAGAACTCTTTTATTCTTATAACAAGATACGTAACTCAAGATAAAGATGATTTACTGCACAGGTTAATGAGAGCTTTACTGCTCCTCAGGTGCTAGAGGCGCAGGATCGTCGAGGGAAGCTGCAGGAGGCGGCGTAGTGGCTCGACGGGAAGACTATTTCGCACAAAATGGCACAAGAGAACAGCAAAAAGTTCCACACGGGTAGACTAAGCAACACGAGCGATAAACAGCAATGAATGCGGTCTTCATTTGCTGGGTGGCCGCTCGGCAGGGAGAGAAGCTGGGTAAAACGTCTCGGCCAATCAGCTTGCGGGGTGAAACGTCTCGGCCAATCAGCTTGCGAGATTCCCGAGCCAAGCCAACACGAGAACAGCGAACAGAGAGGTGGATTTGAGTTCGTGTTGATACCTGATGTTCTAATGTAGTCTACCTGCCTTGTTACCTACCTAAAAATGTTAATGATTAACCGATTATTAATCATTAATTCTCCCGACGATCGGTGAAGAAAATTTCACCGAATGCCCATCCCTAGTCGGAACTGTTGTCATCAGACAAAGCATCTGATTCCGTCTCGGACGGCTCGAACCTGTAAGGTTCTATGCCTCTGTCACTGTCTGAACCACTGACAAAAAAAAAAAAGACAAAACTAAACTAATTTGTTCACAATCGCTGTCATTTTCCGTCATGGTTGTCCAATGTTGATAAGTGTGAATGTGGATAGGCAGGGCAGCCAGGGTGAAATTTGTGACGTCAAAAACATGGGCGTGGTCTGGATTGGCTGTCACAAGCCAGCGAGCAAGGCGGGGACTTCGCCTGGTGTATTTTGTGCAATTATGTAAATACGGGTGGGTGATATGGTCTCCGGTATGAATATTTGGTTTAAGCTATGTGTATTTTTTTTTTCCACAATATCTTTATTGAACCTTTTTTTTTTTTTTAACAAACATGATACAAACAATCAAACACTAACACTAAAGTACTACAAAAAAAAAAAAATGCACTAAAAACACCAACAACCACCAACAAAATCAAGTCTTCAACAATGCTCCTCTGTTTAGTCTAGACAATCCAATACATAAGTATACATATTATGTTCACCAGTTTGGAATTTACAAGGTCCACACACATCATTCACCTTCTTCTTCAAGAGTTATGTTTAAATTTTTTACATAATCAATAAAAGGTCTCCATATATTCTCAAACACAATTTCCTTTGATTTTAGTATATATGTTATTCTTTCTAATGGAAGGTTTGTTAACATCTGTCTTAACCACTGAGTCACATCTGGTCTATGAGTCTTTTTCCATAATAGTGCAATACATTTTTTGGCATTAAGCAAACTGAGGTCTATGAATGTTCTTTCACTTTTATTAAAATTATGCTTTTCTGGGTACAGACCCAACAAAAACACTTTAGGATTCAATATGATTTGTTTTGAGATTATTTTTTCAATTGTTACCCTCACCTCTTCCCAAAACATTCTTATTAATCTACATTCCCATAAACAATGAAATAGGGTTCCTTTACTTTCCATGCATTTTGTGCATGTATCTGGTATATTTTTGTTATATCTATTTAACTCCTCCGGTGTAACATACATCCGCATTAACCATTTGAAATGTATCAATTTAAGGCGTGCATTTATTGATTTGGTTTGAGCTTCTGTACAAGCCAATTCCCATTGTTCCTCTGAAATTTCAATTTGCAGATCTTCTTTCCAGTAGTTTAATCTTTTCAGTGAATTTTCACTTGAAGATAGTGTCAATGAGTTATAAAACTCTGAAATAATACCCTTTCTTTTACTATCTTTCATCATCATTTTTTCCAAGGATGAATAAATAGGTCGAGTGAGAGCTTTATTTTGATTTGATCGAATAAAGTTTCTAAGTTGAAGATATTTAAAAAAATGTGTTCTATTGAGATTAAATTTGATCCTCAGCTCTTCAAAAGACATTATGTTGTCTGCACATGGCAAATATAAATCCTGAATCTTTTGTATCCCTTTTAAATTCCATACTTTAAATACAGCGTCCGCTCTCCCTGGTTTAAAATATTGATTACCCCATATTGGACTAAATTGTGACAATAACTGTGGTTCTTTTAAATAGTTTTTAGCTTCACACCATATTTTGATCATATGCTTTACAAATGGATTTTTAACTTGTTTTTGTAATTTTTTTGCCGAATCTGAGTATATGAATATGGGAAGAGGTAAAGGTAAATTGTATGATTCCATTTCAGTCCAGTGAGGGAGATCATTTGATGAAAAATAATATGTCATAGACCTCAGTTGTGCCGACCAATAATACAACATAAAATTTGGACATTTCAGACCTCCATGATCAAATGGTAAATATAATAAAGACAAACGTAATCTAGCCCTCCTGTTGTTCCATATAAATTCCACTAACTTTTTTTTTATTCTTGAGAATAGATCTAAAGGTGGTGATAAGGGAATGTATTGAAATAAATAAAGTATTTTAGGTAAAATATTACTTTTAAGTATATTGATTCTCCCGATCATCGACATTGGTAGTGACATCCATCTCTGAGTTAACTCACTGATATCTGACATTAAGGCTTCATAGTTGACACTGGCGACTGATTCTAGCTTAGGCATAATTTGGATTCCTAAATATTTAAACTGATTTACAACATTGAATTGATTTACCTCAGGGGCTGGGTAATTTCTCTGGGTCTCATTTAGCATTAATATTGAAGATTTAGTTTTATTTATTTTATATCCTGATATTTCCCCAAAATTCTTTATTAAATTCAACAAGGTTGGAATTGATTTTTTTAGATTCGACATAAACAAAATTATATCATCGGCGTACAGGGAGATTTTATGTTCTGTTGGTCCAACTTTAATTCCATATATTTGTGAATGTAAACGTATCGCTATCGCTAAAGGTTCAATTGCCATAGTAAACAGTAAAGGTGAAAGTGGACAGCCTTGTCGACATCCTCTATTGATTTTTATTGGTTTTGAAATATTGTTATTTGTTAGGATTTCTGCTGTAGCATTATTGTATATTATTTGAACCCATTTTATGAAATTATTTCCAAGTCCAAACCTTTGTAGGACTTCAAAAAGAAAGGGCCATTCAACTCTATCAAAGGCCTTTTCGGCGTCCAATGATAGGAGAGCTGTATCCGGTGCTTCTTTATTAAAATAAATAATATTAAATAGTCTTCTTACATTATGGAAGCCTTGTCTACCCTTTATAAAGCCATTCTGATCTCGATTAATAATATTTGGTAAAATTTCTTGTATTCGTCTTGCTAAAATTTTACAGATTATCTTAAGGTCGGCGTTTAATAGGCTTATTGGTCTCATATTTTCACATTTATTAGAGGGCTTACCTGGTTTTGGCAGCAGTATAATTAAGGCATTATTTATGTATGATGGTAAATTATTATTTTGAAATGCTTCTAAAACCATTTCCAAAAAAGGTTTTATTAATTTATTCTTAAATTTTTTATAAAGGTCAACTGGAAGACCATCTGGTCCTGCACTTTTTCCTGATTTCATATTATCAATGGCTAGCCCAACTTCTTCTTGACTAATTTTAGACTCCAATATCTCCCTGTTTTCATTTGGAATACACGGTATAGATAGTTCGTTCAAAAACCCATTTAGTTTTGTTAAATCAGGTTCATTTTTGGTATCATATAATTTTTCATAGTAATCTCTAAAGGCTCTATTAATTTCTAAAGGATCTATAACTACCTGTCCGTTACTTATAATACTGGTAATTGGTGTTTTAATTTCCAATTGTTTAATCTGCCATGCTAATAATTTTCCTGATTTTTCACCTTGTTCATAAAAAGATTGTTTCAATCTTAGAAGACTCGAGGCAGCTCTATTCGCTGATTTTTTGTCGTATTCAGCTCTCAAAATCAGTAATTCATTCTCCAACCTTGGGTCACTTCCTGCATACACTTTTTCCTGAAGATTTTTTATTTTATGTTCCAATTTAGCTCTCTCCTCTCAAGTCTTCTTAGATTTTGATCCTGTATAACTAATAATATGTCCCCTAATAAAAGCTTTGAAAGCCTCCCACTTTACACATGCTGATGTTTGTGTAGTATTGATGTCAAAGAACTCGTCTATCTGTTTTTCTATATACTTGACAAATTCCTCATCCTGAAGCCATTTATGCTGAAATTGCCATCTACCTGATTCCTTTGTCAATTTTTTATCTACACATATTAGACAACAGGGTGCATGATCAGAGATCACGATGTTATCATAAAAGCAGTTTTGAATCTTGGACCTTAATTCTGTGGAAATCAAAAAATAATCAATACGTGAGAATGTCTTGTAGGTACTGGAATAACAAGAATAGGCTTTAACTTGTGGTTTCATTTCTCTCCATATATCTAACAATCTCAATTCTTTCATAAAATGATTAATAGTCATCCTACATCCAATGTGCGTACAATCCAGTCCTGTTGATCTATCCACACCTGGATTCAATGTACAATTAAAATCCCCTGCTATTATATGTTGCCCTGTAAGTGATGATAAGATGAGAAATAAATTAGCAAAGAACTTCTGATCCTCTATATTGGGACCATATAAGTTCACAAGATTTATATTTTCTAATAGCAAAGAACCTTGAATGATTACATATCTTCCAAATTTGTCTCCAATTACATTTTTCACTTGAAAAGGAACTGATTTATGTATGAGAGTCATAACTCCCCTGGCTCGAGATGAAAATGAAGAGGTGAATACACTTCCCTGCCATCTACTCCTAATTCTTTTAACATCCTCCTCTATCAGATGAGTTTCTTGTAAAAACACAATTCTTGAACCCATGTCCTTTATTTTATTCATAACTTGTTTAAGTTTTTTTAAATTTTGTAGACCTCTGCAATTCCATGAAGTTAAATTAAGATTAACACTTTGGTCCATGATCAATAGAGAGTTTGGGATTACCTTGCAGTGTAAACATGCTCATACAGAGAAGCAAAAACATGAGTGGTTGAACATTCATCCTACAAACTACACACAAACAAATTTCCCCTTCCCACACTTGTGGCAAACCCCCCAAAATCAAAAGAAAAATTCTGTCTCCCGATATAGCCATCGACCGTTCCACACCCACGGGGAACAGCCTAAGCCACTCCTTCTTCATCCTCCCAATCACCCTAACTCTACTGCTTTTAATGACGTAACATTAACTCTCCTCTGTAGTTTTCCAACTTAACTCCAAAATTTTTAACAACTTTGTACATCATAGTTTTTTTTTTTTGTTTGTTTTGTTTTTGTTTTGTTTTTTTAATATATAATACAATCTATATTTTGTAAACTTACTATTTACTTCAAGTCAGTCAGATGCCTGTGCAAATGCTTAATTATTCTACCTTATATTTTGTTCATGCTTAGCTCCCACCAGTCTCTTCTTCTTCTTTGATCTTCTTGATGAACTCCTGCGCCTCCTCTGGGGTCTTGAAGATGTGGGTTCTGCCCTCATACGTGGTCAGCAGTCTCGCAGGATAGATTACACCATGACGAATCCCAAGGTTGCGCAGCTCCTTACGTACGGGATCAAACTGCTTCCTCAATTGCTGGATTCCTGTGGCCAAATCTGGGTAGAACCGCACCTGCTGGTCCTGGTGTTTAATCTCTCCTTTAGCACGTGCAGCGTTGAAGATCTTCATCCTGTCTCTGTTGCTAAGAAACTTCATAATTAAGGTCCTCGGCGGTCCCTTATCTCTCCGTGGGCCAATACGATGTGCTTTTTCCAGAACCACTGCTGATTGCAACTCCTCGCTGCCCAGCACCTCCGGAATCCACTTTTCCAGAAAGGAACATACGTCCCGACCTTCTGATTCCTCTGGAAGACCCACCAGCCTCAAATTATTCTGTCTCGACCGAGATTCCAAATCCAAAATATTATCTTCCAGAGATTTATTTTTTTTTTCCAAAGTGCGCACCTTTAATTGAAGACGGGTGACGTCATCTTCAGCACTAGCGAGACGGAGCTCCATCTGCGCCGTTCGTTCTACACAGTCACCCAATTCCTTTCTTATTCCTTCCAACGCTGTCATAATCCCATCAAATCTAGAGGAAAAGTCCGCTCTCATTGAACTCATGGCTGCCATCAGCGCATCTGCGCCATTCCCCGCAGAAATCGCAGCGTTGCCAGCCTCCTCCGCCATATATGGAGTTTTGTTTGCTGCGTCACAGACCTGAAAGTCCGTTAATTTGGACTGTTTCGGCGGCTCGCTTTTTCCTTTTCCTGGTTTTCCAGCCTTAGGCTTCGCCGACATATCCTCGCCCAAATGCTGGGATACGTTCTGTCCCAAATGAGAGAGTTATTTGCCGATTTTTTTTTTCCAGGAGCAGAGCAGAGCGAGACACGTCCGTCCTACGTGGCAGCCATAACCGGAAGTCAGCTATGTGTATTTTATCAAAATTCGTTGTCATTTAGAAAAAAAAATTACGTGACATTTGGCCTTTAAACTTTTCCTAATTCATTCTTTTTACCCACCACCTTATTGGACCATTTGTTGTTCTAACTCAAACAAATCTCAAAGGTGTTTCAGGTAGTACACTGGCTATAGATTTGTTATGCAAATAATACCAAATGCAAATACATGAAAACGCACCAAAATATGTCCTATGTCTGTGCCTTCATAATTAAACATCCAAAATAATTGAATCGGTGAATTCCAAAAGGGCCCCAAGTCCACACTTTTTCAAAGGGGACTTGGGCCCCTTTTGAATTCACCGATTCAATTAAACCTAGAGATTATTTGGAGACTGGCATACACTATCACAGTTTGGTAATTAATTGTTGTTATATCGCTGTTGCTCAAAGGGCCATGATTGCTTCTGCTGCAACCTTTTTAATTTTGCTCATTTCTCCTTGTTCATATTGTACTAAAAGCTGCTTAAAATAATTAAAATTACAGTTGGTTAATTTAAAAGCATTGGCTAATTTAAAAAAATCCCTGCCCTGTCACCAACAATAATTTGTGATGGACTTCAACCTAAAAAATAAATTACTGTCAAAAAACAAAGTTAAAAAATGAATGGAAATTTATTTATTAGCTGAGGGGATTTAATGATGTTAAACCCAACCCTAATAAGATGATACATTACAACTACACACATTAGATTTTAGTTAAAATATTCAATCCAAGCACAGACAAGGGGGAATTTTTCCTGATCAAAGGTGACTCAGCAATTGTGTGTGCTCTCAACATGTTTATAGTTGTACAATAGTGAGTAAAAGGTTGCTGCAAGATCATGAAAAAAGATTATCTACACTCCTTCATGGCATCAGTCATGATGAATAAGTTGACTTTTCAATCACTCGCTGTAATTACAGGCGAAGATCTCGGAACTTGTCCCAATGCATCATTATTAGGTTACTTTGTTTTGCAATGACAAAATACAATTAAAATTCTGCTCAAGAGAGCTGGATCAGTCTGTGGTGGTCTTACCTTAATATCTACTAGTTCCCCTTCCTGAAAGTCCCGGGGTGCTACTCCAGGAACATAGAAAGTCCATGCCATAGGCAGCAGGGACAACAGCAGCAAGGCCCACCACGTCGCCTGTAACAAACCCGGCAATGGTTTTACCACACAGAAGGTAGGTGTGTGTGTGTGTGTGTGTGTGTGTGTGTGTGTGTGTGTGTGTGTGCACGCGCGCAGTGGTGTGAAAAAGTGTTTGCCCCCTTCCTGATTTCTCCTTTTTTTGTATGTTTGTCACACTTAAATGTTTCAGATCATCAAACAAATTTAAATATTAGACAAAGATAACACAAGTAAACACAAAATGCAGTTTTTAAATGAAGGTGTTTATTATTAAGGGAAATGAAAATCCAAACCTACATGGTCATGTGTGAAAAAGTGACTGCCCCCTAAACCTAATAACTGGTTGGGCCACCCTTAGCAGCAACAACTGCAATCAAGCATTTGTGATAACTGGCAATGCGTCTTTTACTGCGCTGGGGAGGAATTTTGGCCCACTCATCTTTGCAGAATTGTTGTAATTCAGCCACACTGGAGGGCTTTCGAGCATGAACCTCCTTTTTAAGATCATGCCACAGCATCTCAATCAGATTCAGGTCAGGACTTTGACTAGGCCACTTCAAAGTCTTCATTTTGTTTTTCTTAAGCCATTCAGAGGTGGACTTGCTGGTGTGTTGTGGATCATTGTCCTGCTGCAGAACCCAAGTACACTTTAGCTTGAAGTCATGAACAGATGGCCAGATATTCTCCTTCAGGATATTTTGGTAGACAGCAGAATTCCTGGTTCCATTAGCCACAGCAAGTCTTCCAGGTCCTGAAGCAGCAAAACAGCGCCAGACCATCACACTACCACCACCATATTTTACTGTTGGTATGATGTTCCTTTTCTGAAATGCTGTGTTACTTTTATGCTAGATGTAATGGGACACACACCTTCCAAAAAGTTCAACTTTTGTCTCGTCAGTCCACAAAGTATTTTCACAAAAGTCTTGGGGATCATGAAGATGTTTTCTGGCAAAACTGAGACGAGCATTAATCTTCTTTTTTGCTCAGCAGTGGATTTCGTCTTGGAAGTCTGCCATGCAGGCCATTTTTGCCCAGTCTCTTTCTTATGGTGGAGTCATGAACACTGACCTTAACTGAGGCAAGTGAAGCCTGCAGTTCTTTGGATGTTGTTGTGGGGTCTTTTGCGACCTCTTGGATGAGTTGTCGCTGCTCTCTTGGGGTAAATTTGGTCAGTTGGCCACTCCTGGGAATAATGCCATTTGTGGATAATGGCTCTCACTGTGGTTTGCTGGAGTCCCAAAGCTTTAAAAATGGCTTTATAACTTTTTGCAAACTGATAGATCTCAGTTACTTTATTTCTTATTTGTTCCTGAATTTCTTTGGATTGCAACATGAAGTCTAACTTTTGAGGGTCTTTTGGTCTACTTCACTTTGTCAGGCAGGTCCTATTTAAGTGATTTCTTGATTGAGAACAGGTGTGGCAGTAACCACACCTGGGTGTGGCTAGAGAAATTGAACTCAGCTTTCCAAAGATGTGAAAAACCACTGTTAATTTATGTTTTAAGGGGGGGGGGCAATCACTTTTTCACATAGGACCATGTAGATTTGGATTTTTTTTACCCTTAATAATAAACACCTTCATTAAAAAAAATGCATTTTGTGTTTACTTGTGTTATCTTTGTCTAATATTTAAATTTGTTTAATGATCTGAAACATCTGTGACAAACAGAAAAAAAATGAGAAATCAGGAAGGGGGCAAATACTTTTTCATACCAGTGTGTGTGTGTGTGTGTGTGTGTGTGTCGATATACATTTTCTGTAAATTCTACAGTTTAGATAATCACAAAACATATATATCAAGACAATTATATATATATATATATATATATATATATATACACACACACACAGTGGGGTAAAAAAGTATTTAGTCAGCTACCAATTGTGCAAGTCCTCCCACTTAAAAGATGAGAGAGGTCTCCAATTTTCATCATAGGTATACCTCAACTATGACAGACAAAATGAGAAAAAAAATCCAGAAAATCACATTGTCTGATTTTTAAAGAATTTATTTGCAAATTATGGTGAAAATAAGTATTTGGTCAATAACAAAAGTTCATCTCAGTACTTTGTTATATACCCTTTGTTGGCAATGACAGAGGTCAAACGTTTTCTGTAAGTCTTCACAAGGTTTTCACACACTGTTGCTGGTATTTTGGCCCATTCCTCCATGCAGATCTCCTCTAGAGCAGTGATGTTTTGGGGCGGTCACTGGGCAACACGGACTTTCAACTCCCGCCAAAGATTTTCTATAGGGTTGAGATCTGGATACTGGCTAGGCCACTCCAGGACTTTAAAATGCTTCGTACGAAGCCACTCCTTCGTTGCCCGGGCGGTATGTTTGGGATCATTGTCATGCTGAAAGACCCAGCCATGTTTCATCTTCAATGTCCTTGCTGATGGAATGAGGTTTTCACTCAAAATCTCACGATACATGGCCCCATTCATTCTTTCCTTTACATGGATCAGTCGTCCTGGCCCCTTTGCAGAAAAACAGCCCCAAAGCATGATGTTTCCACCCCCATACTTCACAGTAGGTATGGTGTTCTTTCTCCTCCAAACACGACAAGTTGAGTTTTTACCAAAAAGTTCTATTTTGGTTTCATCTGACCATATGACATTCTCCCAATCCTCTTCTGGATCATCCAAATGCTCTCTAGCAAACTTCAGACGGGCCTGGACATGTACTGGCTTAAGCAGGGGGACACGTCTGGCACTGCAGGATTTGAGTCCCTGGCAGCGTAGTGTGTTACTGATGGTAGCCTTTGTTACTTTGGTCCCAGCTCTCTGCAGGTCATTCACTAGGTCCCCCCGTGTGGTTCTGGGATTTTTGCTCACCGTTCTCGTGATCATTTTGACCCCACGGGGTGAGATCTTGCGTGGAGCCCCAGATCGAGAGAGATTACCAGTGGTCTTTTATGTCTTCCATTTTCTAATAATCGCTCCCACAGTTGATTTTTTCACACCAAGCTTACCTATTGCAGATTCAGTCTTCCCAGCCTGGTGCAGGTCTACAATTTTGTTTCTGGTGTCCTTTGACAGCTCTTTGGTCTTGGCCATAGTGGAGTTTGGAGTCTGACTGTTGAGGTTGTGGACAGGTGTCTTTTATACTGATAACGAGTTCAAACAGGTGCCATTAATACAGGTAACGAGTGGAGGACAGAGGAGCCTCTTAAAGAAGAAGTTACAGGTCTGTGAGAGCCAGAAATCTTGCTTGTTTGTAGGTGACCAAATACTTATTTTCCACCATAATTTGCAAATAAATTCTTTAAAAGTCAGACAATGTGATTTTCTGGATTTTTTTTCCCCTCATTTTGTCTCTCATAGTTGAGGTATACATATGATGAAAATTGGAGACCTCTCTCATCTTTTAAGTGGGAGAACTTGCACAATTGGTGGCTGACTAAATACTTTTTTGCCCCACTGTATATATATACTATATCTCACAGGGTTACAAAAATAATTTTTTTGTAAGTTGTGTTTTTTCAAATGATTTAAGACCATTTTGCGCAGCTAAGTTGATTTTTAAAAAATCTGATCTTCTGATTAAATTGATTAAATGTTACAAACTTTGATTACTGTAAATTGAATAGTAGACATTGATAAAGGTAAGTACATGTAAATTGAATGTTACGTCATCATTGTTCAAAATTCAGAGCTTAAACTTCCATTTATTCAAACTTCTAGAATGCTCAGCGGCAGGGATGTCTCTCTTCAGAGTCCAACAGTAATCAGCCATCATGACAATTTATGACATGTCACATAAATTGGTGCATGCAAACTCTTCAGTGTTCGAGAAATTTCAAGAAATAAAAAAGAATTTTGCATCATATAAAGCGAAAATACCCGTACATGTAAACAAAAACGTAAAAAACAACATGTGGCCATAGTTCAAAAAGTTGGCCTGATTGAGCAAAACCAATGTGATTTTTGGATTCAGCACATCAAAATTGTCCTAAATCAGCTAAAAAAACTTAAGACAATAAATCTGGTGTTGACCAGTGTATTAGTTATCGTGATATACACTACTCACAGAAAGTTAGGGATATCCAACTTTCGGGTGAAATTTCAGGATACACCTAAAATGCACTATTGTGGCGGTTCGTTTTAACCCCACAACAGACTAAGGACACTCAGCCCTCTTGTCTCTGTTTTTCTCTGCTGCACTACTGAGATGCAATGTGCCATTCATGTATTTGTGATGCAAACATGCATGTATTGTGATGTAATGCGCCATTCTGTATAGTGTTCATACAGCTCGTCCTTACTGTGCTTTTTCTGAGCATCTTACATATGTGGATGTGCTTCGGTGTATTAATGTCTACAGTTAGACGCGTTTCTTCTAGTTCACCTCTGTGATGTTAATTATTGCCTTTCATCCGTTGTACTCATGTGTCCTGTCCTTACTGTGACCTAGAGACTCAGATCAATATGTAGATGTGCCTGTTGGCCTCTTTGTCCTACACTTGGAGCGAGGTCTAGCTAATCTGCCCATTGTGATGTATGTCTTACAAATGCAAATACCTCCTGCCTGTTCTGTTATCCCTTTGATCATTCTAACTGTGGGGTATGTCCCTTTGATGTATTGTTATGGTCAAGTATTTAAGGGGCAACTCTGTAACGCAATCTCTCTCTCACTCTGATCCTGCAACTGGTAGACACACACGTGTCTCCTCTCCTTCTCTGAGAGCCTTGGGATCCCGCTCCGGGCTGCTCACACTATGCACCGGAGAGGGGATCCCGTGACGGCGGTATGATTAATAAAACGTCCTTAAAACCACAGCATCGCTGCTTATTTTTGCATGCCGCCGCACTGGTGACCCCGAGAACACGCACACGCTTTGTGCGACGCAGCCTTCTGATTTGGACGGCCACGCTGGCGAACCGACGCTGAAAAAAACGAGCGGCCAGCGAACGCAGCACCCGAATACGCACACGCTTTGTGCGAAGCAATCTTCTGAGCTGGACAGCTGCACTGGTGACCCGTTCTTCAGGATGAGATCTGCACGTCTGAGATCTGCTCATCCACGCTGGACCGGCCGCGCCCGCAGTTCCTTCACAAGAGAGCGCGAGCACCTCATCCCTTCTCCACGACGGCGTCCTCCAGGGCCGGCGGAGAACGCAACACGCGGACCTGAACGCACCACGGCCGAGCGGTGCCCAAGATCGTCTATTCCCTCCCACCGCTCCAACGCATCTGCACGAGCCGAGGGACAAAAGATCGTCTATTTCCTCTCACCGCTCCAACGCACCATGGCCAATCTACAGCCACAGCTCAACCTGGATTTTTATCGGCGCCGTCTGCGCCGGTCTCCACCAAGTTTCTGCACCCTGACTCGCCACTCCAGCGGCCCACCCACGCACTGAACCCCCGCGCACGCATCGGGGAGTTACGGGGACGGCGCATCACGCACGGGACAAGTAACGGCTCCAGAGACCGCCATCGTCCTCCGCCGCTGCTCACAGGACCTTCAGGGCTGCTCGTTCACCTGAAGCAAGCACGCAGCTCGCCACTGGATTTTTTTAACGGTCTCAGCCACGGCACAAAGGGATTTCAGCCGTCAGCTGTTCCCGGGGGGTTTTGGGGTTGCTTCTGCACCTAAAACCAACACGCCAGTCCCTCTGCTTTTGTCTAATTTTTTCTTACAGCCGCTCCTGCTTTTCTTCATGGCCACGAGAGGAGTCAGAGACTAATTTTTCTTCTTGTGATCTCCGCACGGGCAACGGGACAGCCCCTCGACGTCGCGGAGCAGCAAGCAATTTTTGCGCGGCCCAGGACGATTTCACAATTCCGTCCGGCTTTTACTCCCCTCCCTCCCCCTCCGCCTGCAGCGAGCTTCTCCCACAGCTCGCTCACACAGATGGATTATCGAGGTCGCGGCCCCCTGCCGTGTCCTCTGAGGGGGAGCGTGTGGCGGTTCGTTTTAACCCCACAACAGACTAAGGACACTCAGCCCTCTTGTCTCTGTTTTTCTCTGCTGCACTACTGAGATGCAATGTGCCATTCATGTATTTGTGATGCAAACATGTATGTATTGTGATGTAATGCACCATTCTGTATAGTGTTCATACAGCTCGTCCTTACTGTGCTTTTTCTGAGCATCTTACATATGTGGATGTGCTTCGGTGTATTAATGTCTACAGGTAGATGCGTTTCTTCTAGTTCACCTCTGTGATGTTAATTATTGCCTTTCATCCATTGTACTCATGTGTCCTGTCCTTACTGTGACCTAGAGACTCAGATCAATATGTAGATGTGCCTGTTGGCCTCTTTGTCCTACACTTGGAGCGAGGTCTAGCTAATCTGCCCATTGTGATGTATGTCTTACAAATGCAAATACCTCCTGCCTGTTCTGTTATCCCTTTGATCATTCTAACTGTGGGGTATGTCCCTTTAATGTATTGTTATGGTCAAGTATTTAAGGGGCAACTCTGTAACGCAATCTCTCTCTCACTCTGATCCTGCAACTGGTAGACACACACGTGTCTCCTCTCCTTCTCTGAGAGCCTTGGGATCCCGCTCCGGGCTGCTCACACTATGCACCGGAGAGGGGATCCCGTGACGGCGGTATGATTAATAAAACTTCCTTAAAACCACAGCATCGCTGCTTATTTTTGCATGCCGCCGCACTATAACCTTTACAGGTGGCCTTAATTTGACCTTCTCTAACCTTTTGAATGCACATGTCCAACTGTTCAATGTTTCAGTACTTTTTGCATAACTTATTGTTCTCTAACAAGGTGCTTAACGGCAAAATTCACAACAGGTGTTTGATCCATGAATTGACCAATACATTTTCTGGTTCAATTAGAATTGGTATTTAAACAGTCCTCTTCATCTTGCTGCTCACATTTTGACATCATGAGACCAAGACGACAACTCACAACTGAGCAAAGGTACCTCGCCATTGTGAGGCTTCAAATAGGATGTTCTCAGACGGAAGTGGCCACTGAGCTTAGAGTGTCACAGAGTGTCATCAGCAGGTTGCAACAGAACCACATAGAGACTGGAAGAGTCACAGAAAGGCATACAATACATACATACAAACTCTCAATTTCGTTGCATTGTTTATTAGCAATGGAATGACAATAAAGGCACTTTGACTTTGACAAGTGAATGACCATTGGCCACATCCCATGCTGATGATCGCTTCATTGTGAACAGTGCCCTGCGGAATCAAATGATGAATGCCACTCAACTCCAGGCACATTTAAGGGCGGTGAGAGGCACGCAAGTGTCACGTCAGACCATTCAAAACCGTTTACATCAGCATGGTCTGCGTACTAGACGACCTGCAAGGGTGCCTGACCACACCACCAGGCACAGGTGTCTGCATGAGCCAGGGAGCATTGATGCTGGACAAGGGACCAGTGAGCTTCAGTGCTATTCTCTGATGAAAGTCAATTCACGCTGAGCAGAAATGATGGCCACCAACGATGTTGGAGACGTCAAGGAGTGCACTACGCATCAGCCACTGTTGTCACCATGTTACAGTCTGTGTAGGCGTGTCTAGTCAATACAGAACTGCCCTACACCTTGTGAATGGTACAGTGACAAGCCAACACTACCTGAATAACATCATTAATCCAGTCATTGTACCCCTGCATAAACAACACGGGCCCAATTTCATCTTCATGGACAACAGTGCTCCAGCTCATTGAGGTCACATCATTAGGGAATGGCTGCTGAAGGCTGGGGTACCTCAAATAGAGTGGTCTGCACTTTCTCCAGACCTGAATCCCATAGAAAACCTATGGGATCAGCTGAGTTGCCGTGTAGAGGCTTGTAACCCTGCACCCCACAACCTCAATGACCTGAGGGCCGCCCTTCAAGAAGAGTGGAATGCCATGCTTCAACAGACAATAAGTTGACTTGTGAACAGCACAAGACATCGTTGTCAAGCTTTAATTGATGCTCAAGGGCACATGACAAGTTATTGAGACACTGACATTTTTTGTTGTGGTATACCCACCACTGCTGTTGGCTTTTGTTTCAATAAATTGAGATGAGGAAATCACCATCGCATGCTTCTACTTACATGCCCTACTTTCACGATATAATATCTCTGTAGCATGAACTTTTTACATTTTCCATAAATTTCACCCGAAAGCCAAATGTCCCTAACTTTTTGTGAGTAGTCTAAGATGACATATCGTGATATGAAATTTTTGTCATGTCACACAGCCCTACTCAAGTGACATAATAGTTAAACAATATGTATCCAACCACAGCTTCAACAGCTCCAGCGTCAGTGTGCACAAACACTGGCTCAATGTATAAGGATTTACCATGAAGTCACGCCACTTTGCTGGCCAGACTGGGTGGAAAATAATCCCACATTTGTATTGAATGGAGCTTTCAGCATGTGAAAACTGTCAAATAGCAGATCTACAGATGTCTTCTTGTTGTACAAGCTGTTTAGTAACTCCTGTCAGGTAGGTTATAGGGCAGTTCACAGATTTCTGCACACACAAGAACTTTAATGAAGATTCTGATGATGAGGCTGCATTTCCTCCTTGTGCCGAGATGCTTTAATAACTCAGTAATATGATGGCTGAACAAATATGAGGAAGTTTGGGAAGAATTTGGTCTAACAGAAGCACAAAATTAAATCTGAAAAGGTAAGAACAATACTTCACAACTTCTTTTTATAGGGCACTTAAAAATTATGTGACACATATGTTCTAACTTTATATAAATGACTGTTTATATGATCATGTGTACTGTAAAACACTGCCTGGCAGTGGCAACAAAGCATCGATCCATAAACGCACGGATCGATCTTTTATTATTTATCTATTATTATTTGGGGTTATCAGTGGGCAGCACGGTGGTGCAGTGGTTAGCACTGTTGCCTTACAGCTAGAAGGTTCCTGGTTCAAATCCCCAGGTTGGCAGGGGTTGGAACCTTTCTGTGTGGAGTTTGCATGTTCTCCCTGTGCTGCGTGGGTTTACTCCGGGGGCTCCGGTTTCCTCCCACAATCCAAAGACATGCATGTTAGGTTAATTGGCTGTTCTAAATTGTCCCTAGATATCTGTTTCCTATAGGCCCTTAGAGTAGAGGGTTAGTATTAGTGAAAGCGCTTTGAGTGGTCTTTGTGACTAGAAAAGCGCTATATAAGTGCAGGTTAGTTAGTTAGTAGTTAATCAGTGGCTTTGTCAGTCCACTTGATGGCACAAAGCAAGCGTCAAGTCATAGTTTGTCTCAGTGATTTGCAGCCAGCTTTGAAAGATCGGAAGCAGTTAGCTCAAATGTTGGTCCTTTTTTGGATTTTATAACAAAAATGGAAGGAAAGACCTTGACATGACACACAACCCGCAAAAAGTGCTGCATGAAAAAAAGAAAAACACACTCAGAATACGGCGGGGCAGCACATGTCTTGGAGCAGCATTAGCAACAGCTGAGCTAAAGAGACACCAGCATGAAGCTTTTTCTCCGATCGCCAAGTAAGTAAAGTTTATTTATGAAGCGCTTTTCAGAGACATATAGCCAGAGCGCTGCGCAACAAAATGGAATGAAAAGATGTTGATACATAGAAATATTAAAAATACAAAAACAAGTTAAAACAAGATTAAAATAATTTTAAAATATCTGACTTACCATTAAAAAGCAGCTGAAACACAAGGGAAAGCCTCCTTAAACATAAAAGTTTTCAGCTGCTTTTTAAGAGTGCACAGAGTCAGATAAACGTATCTGGAGTGGGAGTCTACAGGTGCATCTCAAAAAATTAGAATGCCAACAAAAAGTTGATTTATTTAGGTAATTCAATTAAAAAAAGAAACTTCTATATTATATAGAGTCATTACACAGAAAGTGATATATTTCAAGTGTTTATTTTAATTTTGATGATTATGGCTTACAGCCCATGAAAACCCCAAATTCAGTTTCTCAAAAATTAGAATATTACATAAAATTAATTTTAAAAAATTGTTTTTTTAATAGAAATGTTGGCTGACTGAAAAGTATGTCCATGTACACACTCAATACTTGGTCGGGGCTCCTTTTGGATTAATTACTGTATCAATGTGGCGTGGCATGGAGGTGATCAGCCTGTGGCACTGCTGAGGTGTTATGGAGGCCCAGGTTGCTTTGATAGTGACCTTCAGCTCGTCTGCATTGTTGGGTCTGGTGTCTCCCATCTTCCTCTTGACAATACTCCATAGATTCTCTATGGGGTTTAGGTCAGGAAAGTTTGCTGGCTAATCAAGCACAGTGATGTCATGGTCATTAAACCAGGATTTGATACTTTTGGCAGTGTGTGTGTGTGTGGGGGGGGGGGGGGGAGTGCCAAGTTCTGCTGGAAAATGAAATCAGCTTCTCCATAAAGCTAGTCAGGAGAGGGAAGCATGAAGTGCTCTAAAATTTCCTGGTAGACGGCTGCACTGACTTTGGTCTTGATAAAACACAGTGGACCACACCAGCAGATGACATGGTTCCTCAAATTATCACTGACTGTGCAAACTTCACACTAAACCTGAAGCAACTTAGATTCTGTGCCTCTCCACTCTTTCTCGAGACTCTGGGACTTTGATTTCCAAATGAAATGCAAAATTTACTTTTATCTGAACAGAGGTCATCTGCTGGTGTTTATCAAGACCAAAGTCAGCGCAGTCACCGGGAAATTTTAGAGCACTTCATGCTTCCCTCTGCTGACAAGTTTTATGGAGAAGCTGATTTCATTTTCCAGCAGGACTTGGCACTCCCCAACACTGCCAAAAGTATCAAATCCTGGCTTAATGACCATGACATCACTGTGCTTGATTAGCTAGCAAACTCTCCTGAACTAAACCCCATAGAGAATCTACGGAGTATTGTCAAGAGGGAGATGAGAGACACCAGACCCAACAATGCAGATGAGCTGAAGGTCACTATCAAAGCAACCTGGACCTTCATGCCATGTCACATCGATGCAGTAATTAATCCAAAAGGAGCCCCGACCAAGTATCGAGTGTGTACATGGACATACTTTTCAGTCAGCCAACATTTTTATTAGAAAACTATTTTTTTAAATTAATTTTATGTCATATTCTAGTTTTTTGAGAAACTGAATTTGGGATTTTCATGGGCTGTAAGCAATAATCATCAAACTTAAAATAAATAAACACTTGAAATATATCACTCTCTGTGTAATGACTCTATATAATATAGAAGTTTAATTTTGTTAACTGAATTACCGAAATAAATCAACTTTTTGTTGACATTCTAATTTACTGAGATGCACCTGTATTCCAAACAGCACCATCCACCACCCTCCCTGTGTGTAGTGACGTATGTCCTATTTCCATGGAAAATGAAGCCCCGAGAATACTTCATTATATGAAAGAGATGTCAACAATTTTACTTGGGGACATGATTTGAGGTTGAATAAGGTGAAAAAATTTGAAATATAGGTGAGTCATGATACTTGATTATTGCGATATCATGATTATCATTGAATCATGATAGGATCGAATTGTGACCCGAATCGAATTGCAAGGTCCCTCGCGATTCCCACCCCTAATACACACACCCTCAAAAAACAATGGCAATTGTGATTGAGAATTATATAACTGCACAAAATATGTGACCCATGCTGGCAAAATAAGTCGGAATGCGCGTCGCATCATTACGAGATACAGACATGAGAAGTCATAAATCATGACTCTGTGGAGAGTGTGGGAAATGAGGAGGCCAGTTTATGAGCAGACGAAATTTATTAACACTCTCAACATTCATACACAGAAAAGCAATGAATCAGCCAAACCAGATTTCTCCTTATAAGCTCCATAGATCATCTCACATCTGCATGACATTTCACATCACACTCAGAATCAGAATCAGATTTATTGCCATTGTTCATGTAGTACACAAACTAGGAATTTGTCTCGGTGCAATGCTGCAACATTAAACATGAAAAAATAAAAGATAGAAATAAAAACTATACATGCAATAAAATGTAGAATATGAATGAGTAATACTAGTCAAGCAATTTTAAATATATTAGCGAGTAGCAGATATTGTGGAGTACCACATAGTGCAGTCGGTAATGCAAAAAGAAAACTGAATTGACATGAGTCTGGTTGAGCTGCTGTACATAGTGCACAAGAGACTAATAAGTCACTTAGTGTTCAGCAGTCTGATGGCAGAGGGGAAGAAGCTGTTCATGTGACGGGAGGTTTTAGTCTGAATGGACCGAAGTCTTCTACCTGAGGGGAGGGGGGCAAACAGTACGTGACCAAGGTGTGAAGGATCGGCTATGATCCGGCCTGCACGCCTCCGGGTCCTGGAGATGTACAGGTCCTGGAGGGATGGGAGCTTGCAGCCGATCACCTTCTCAGCAGCGCGCACGACGCGCTGCAGCCTTAGTCTGTCCCTGGCAGTGGCTCCTGCGTACCACACAGTTATGGAGGTGGTGAGGATGGACTCGATGATGGCCATGTAGAACTGCACCAACATCTTGGTGGGTAGCTTGAGCTTCCTCAGCTGCCGCAGGAAGAACATCCTCTGCTGGGCCTTTTTGATGAGGGAGCTGATGGTCGGCTCCCACTTGAGGTCCCGGGTGATGGTGGTGCCCAGGAAGCGGAAGGAATCTGCAGTGGTGATGGGAGAGCCTGTGAGGGTAAGGGGGGGCAGAGGGGTTGTGACTTTCCTGATGTCCACGATCATCTCCGCTGTTTTCAGAGCGTTCAGCTGCAGGTTGTTGGCCACCTCTCTCCTGTAGACGGACTCGTCGCCGTTGGAGATGAGCCCGATGAGGGTGGTGTCGTCCGCAAACTTGATCAGCTTGAAAGACTGGTGGCTGGAGGTGCAGGAGTTAGTATACAGGGAAAAGAGTAGAGGGGAAAGTACACAGCCCTGGGGTGATCCGGTGCTGATGCTGACGGAGTCTGAGACAGTCTTTCCCAGCCGCACATGCTGCCTCCGGTCCGTCAGGAAGTCGGTGATCCACCTGCAGAGGGAGTCAGGCACGTTGAGCAGGGACAGCTTGTCCTGGAGCACAGCGGGACGGATGGTGTTGAATGCAGAGCTGAAGTCCACAAACAGGATCCTGGAGTAGGTTCCCAGGGAGTCCAGGTGCTGCAGGATGGAGTGGAGGGCCAGGTTGACTGCGTCGTCCACAGACCTGTTGGCTCGGTAGGCAAACTGCAGCGGGTCCAGGAGGGGAGTGGTGATGGTCTTGAGGTGGGGCAGGACCAGGCGCTCAAAGGACTTCATGACTACAGAGGTGAGCACTACAGGTCTGTAGTCATTAAGTCCAATGATCCGTGGCTTCTTGGGGACAGGGATGATGGTGGAGGTTTTGAGGCAGGTCGGCACATGGCATAACTTCAGGGAGGTGTTAAAAATGTCTGTGAAGACAGGAGTCAGCTCTTCCGCACAGTGTCTTCCGCACATTATCACACTGCATGATATCCAGCTCCACAATACATTTCACTTCAATCCCCAGCTCCCTCTTCCTGCCAACTCCCCAGGACGTCCTTGCCTATTATTCTCTTATGTTTAATCACTGCCTCCTGACTGAGACGCTGTCTGCAGATTCCCCCACAATATGCATTCCCACATCACCCCCCACCCCCAGACAGAGTTTCAGTCACTACGTCTTTTGGGCTTCAGTCTCCTCCCATATCTGCTGTAACTGGGGTCTGTGTGCTGGCGGGGGGCTGCTGGACGTGTGTCTGACTGGGTGGGCCAAGGCGGGGGGGGGACCTCGCTCTGCCCGTGTGGCTGTCCTGGTGAATCGTTTGCCTGGGGAGTACTCCATGGGGGTCTTCCACGCCGGGGGGCCCGGGCCAGCAGCACTTGCTCGTCCACCACTGCAAAGGTGGGCTTAAGTCTGTCTATGCATATTTTCTCCCGACGCCCCCCCAAGTCTAGCAAAAAATGCTTGTCCCCTGTTTCCAGCACTCTGAACGGGCCATCATAGGGTGGGCGCAATGGCGGGCGGTGGGCATTGTGTCTGACGAACACGAACTCCGCGTTCTTCAAAGTTTTTGGCACAAAAGCGAGTGGAAAACAGTGGTGAGCCGGACTGGACAGCGTGCCTGTGTCTGCACTATGCTGCAAACGCTGAAACGGGCAGCTGTCCAGCACGGGATTGTCTGGCAAAAATTCCCCGGGTAGCCGCAGTGGCTGAGAAAAAAACAGTTCAGCCGGGGAAGCCTCCAAATCCTCTTTTGGTGCGGAACGCAACCCCAATAAAACCCATGGCAACCGGTCAACCCAATTTGCATCCGTCAACAAAGCCCTGAGCACTGCTTTCAGTGACCTGTGAAAACGCTCGCATAACCCATTTGCCTGTGGGTTGTACGCGGTTGTGCGATGAATTGCAACACTCAGGCTGCGGGCCATCGCGGACCAAAGTTCGGAAACAAACTGAGGGCCTCTATCGGACGTGATGTCCGAAGGGATTGAAAAACACGCCACCCATGTTGTCAAACAGGCGCGCGCCACGTCCATGGACGTGGTTACTGCCAGCGGGACTGCTTCTGGCCAGCGTGTGGTGCGGTCCACCACTGTCAGAAGGTGTGTGCACCCCTGCGACGGTGGGAGGGGCCCCACAAGGTCCATGTGAACATGGTTGAATCTTTTAGCTGGTATCCTAAACGGCTCCAAAGGAGCCTTCGTGTGTCTGTGCACTTTGGCTCTTTGGCACGCTACGCAGGCTGCCGCTCACTCTTTCACTTGTTTGCGCAGGCCTGGCCACACGAATTTCGCTCCCACCATTTTGACTGACGCGCGCACTCCTGGGTGCGCCAAAGCGTGAAATGACTCAAACACGTGGCGGCGCCACGCGACCGGGACCACCGGGCGCGGGCGTACCGTGGAGACGTCACAGATTAGGGGAGGGCTGCCGTCTTGCAGTACCCTGCTCTCCAGCCTTAACCCTGTTGGTCCAGACTGGAGCGCGTGCACGTCCGTATCGCTAATCTGCTCTGCGGCCATGGCTGTATAATCTATCCCTACGCAGATCGGGGCCACTACCGCGAGCGAAAGGCAGTCCATCACCACATTCAGTTTACCCGACACATGCTGAATATCGGTCGTAAACTCCAAGATCGCGGCCAGCTGTCTCTGCTGCCGGCCCGACCATGGTTCCGAAACCTTGGCCATCGCGAACGTCAGCGGCTTGTGGTCCACGAACGCGGTGAAGCTGCGCCCTTCCAGCCAGAACTGGAAGTGGCATATGGCCAGGTGGAGAGCCAGCAACTCTCTGCCGAACGTGCTGTATTTACACTCACTGTCGCGCAAAGCCCTGCTGAAAAAGGCGAGCGGCTGCCAAGAACCGGCGACACGTTGCTCTACAACGGCCCCTATGGCCACGTCCGAGGCATCGGTAGTGAGCGCTATCCGGGCCGCCGGGTCTGGGTGCGCCAACAGTGCGGCGTTTGCCAGAGCTGCTTTCACCTCAGAGAACGCCTGCTCTCGCTCCGGAGTCAATTCGACTCCATCCACGGGTTTCCGTCTCTTGAGCGTGGCGTACAGTGGCTGCATGAGCTAAGCTGCGCGGGGGAGGAAACGGTTATAAAAATTAATCATCCCCAAAAATTCCTGCAGCGCCCTGACCGTCTGAGGCCGGGGAAAGTTGGCCACAGCACGCACTTTGCCGGGCAAGGGTATCGCTCCCTCCGGTGAGACGCGGTGCCCCAAAAAATCAATCCCCGTCACGCCAAACTGGCACTTCGCCGGGTTGATTATTAACCCGTGCTCCTCCAACCTCTGGAAAACCGTCCTGAGGTGGGTTACGTGTTCGCCTTCGGACACACTGGCTACCAGGATATCATCCAGGTAGACGAACACAAACGGGAGATCGTGCAGCACCGCGTCCATCATGCGCTGGAACGTCTGTGCCGCTCCTTTTAATCCGAATGGCATGCGCAGAAACTCGAACAAGCCGAACGGAGTTATTACCGCTGTTTTGGGTATGTCCTCCGCGCGCACTGGGACCTGGTGGTAACTGCGGACCAGGTCTATTTTAGAAAAAATGCGTGCTCCGGCGAGGTGAACGGAAAAATCCTGAATGTGGGGAATCGGGTAGCGGTCGTGTGCTGTGGCGTTATTCAACCTGCGTAAATCGCCGCACGGTCGCCACGACCCCTCAGCCTTAGGGACCATGTGTAGCGGGGATGCCCATGGGCTGTTCGATCGCCTGATGATGCCCACCCTTTCCAGGTTGGCAAACGCCTCGCGCGCTATGGTCAGTTTAGCTGCGTCCCAGCGCCGAGGTCGTGCAAACACAGGTAGCCCGGTGGTGGTGATAAAGTGCTCCACCCCGTGTTTAGCGATGGCCGCTGAAAACGTCGGGACCGTGAGTGCTGGGAACTGAGTAAGCAGTATGTGGAACTTACTGCCTGGAGCTGTGACGTTGGCTTGTGTTACTGGCCCGGCCCCTCGAGCTGTACAGGGGAGAGAGTCAAAGGACAGTGCATTAACCAGGCGCCTGTTAGCAACATCAACTAATAAACCATGCGCACACAGAAAATCAGCTCCCAGGATTGGGAAACTCAGTGCTGCTATGACAAAAGCCCACTCGTATGTGCGGCCGTGTAGAGATAAAGCCAGTGTTCTCTCACCAAAGGTCTTAATGTCCGAGCCGTTTACTGCTACCAGCCCGGGGCCGCTAGGTCCTGCCAGCCAGTCGGTGTAGGTCGGCAGGATGATGCTCTTCTGGGCTCCGGTGTCTACAAGGAAACGCCTCCCTGAGCGCGAGTCCGTCACGTAGAGCAGCTTGTTCTCTTTGCCGGCAGTCGTAGCTGCTACCGACTGCCGGCTCTGGCATTTCCCGAGCGCTTGAATTGGCACGGTGGGGCACATCTGCGTGCGTTCCCTCCAAAACGGCGGTGGTAGAAGCAGAGCATGTCTCTCTGGCGCTCCTTGGCCCCCGCTGCCACTACCGTCAGTGGTTCCTCGCCTCCTCTGGTCGTCTCGCTGGGCTCCGACGCCGCCACCTTCACCGTGAGCGCTCTGGTGGTGAGGATGATCCAGTCTGCCTCCTGGGCTAGCGCACGGTAGTCACGCGCGGCCAGCAACGGCGAATTGGCCAGGACCGCTCTTGCCTCTGTTGGAAGGTTCAGGAGGAAAAGGTGGGCAAACAGAAAATGCCCGTCGTCCGTGCCCATTAACGCCAACATCTTCTCCATCAGATCGACGGCCAAACCATCTCCTAACTTGGAACGCCTCAGGAGCCTCTCTCTGCTCTCTCACAGTCCGAGAGCGTGTAGCGCTGAATCAGCGTGGCTTTGAGAGCCTTGTATCTGGCGTGGCCTGGGGGCTGGTCGAGCACGCTTGCTACCTGCCTAGCTGTGCGAGCGTCCAGTGCTGCAACCACATGGAAAAACTTGGTGTCGTCTGCCGTTATTCCCCGGAGGGCGAACTGGGCCTCGGTGTGGTGGAACCAAGAGCGCAGGTTGTGCTGCCAAAAGTCCAGTAGATTGACTGCAACAGCGCACGCGCTGCTGGGGGTTCCCGTCCGGGCCGTCTGTGGGATGCTTGCCGCATTGCTGGGGCTTCCCGTCCGGGCCGACTCCAGGGTTCTTGCCTCATGTTCCATAATACGTCTAAGGTCACCAGTGTGGAGAGTGTGGGAAATGAGGAGGCCAGTTTATGAGCAGACGAAATTTATTAACACTCTCAACATTCATACACAGAAAAGCAATGAATCAGCCAAACCAGGGTTCTCCTTATAAGCTCCACAGATCATCTCACATCTGCATGACATTTCACATCACACTGCATGATGTGAAAGGCAAGGGGCGGTGGAGTGATGATGTACGTCAATAACAACTGGTGCAGACCGGGACATATCATGGTCAAACAACAACACTGCAACAAAGACATTGCGTTGCTAGCTGTTAGCATGCGGCCTACCTACCTCCCGAGGGAATACTCACACGTGATCTGCATTGTTATTTATGCAAATCCGATGGCGAACGCTGGGACAGTGCGTGACATCACCCACTCAGTAACTGGCAGGCTGCAGACAGAACACCCAGATGCTCTTCTCCTCATCTCAGGCGATTTCAACCATATTTCACTGTCTCCCATTCTACCCATGTTCACCCAGTATGTCACATGCCACACTAGAGACAATAAAACACAGGGCATATTCTACGCTAACACTAAGGAGGCATACACCTCATCACAACTCCCCCCACTCGGGAGATCGGATCACAACTTGGTTCATCTCCTGCCGGTGTACAAACCCCTAGTGCACAGACAACCTCCGGTCATGCGCACAGTGAAGTTATGGTCTGAGGAGGCAATGGACGCTCTAAAGGACTGTTTTGAAACCACTGCCTGGGAGCAGCTCTGCGATCCACATGGTGAGGACATCGATGGCCTCACTCACACCATCACAGACTACATCAGCTTCTGTGTGGACAACACCGTACCCACCAAGACCATATGGTGTTGCTCGAACAACAAACCCTGGATCAACCCTGAGATAAAAACACTTCTGAGAGAGAAGAAGAGGATCTTCAGGTCGGGGAACAGGGAGATGCTGAAGTCCGTACAGAGGGAGCTGAGGAGGAAGATCAGAGAAGGCAAGGACAGCTTAAGGAAGAAGATGGAGGACAAGCTGCAACAGAGCGACATCGGTAGGGTCTGGAGAAACCTTAAAACCATCTCTGGGCTCCAGAATACCTCCCCCCAGGCCACGGGGGGGCAGGGAGTGGGCGAACAATCTGAACCTGTTTTTTAATAGGTTTGATCAACCGCCCTCCCCCCCCGACTGCACAACAACCACTGCTGCTTCTAAAGACATCGAGTCCTGCTGCCCACACCCCACTCCACCAACACCCCCCCACTCCCAACACACAGCCCCCCAACATGACCCTCACTAAGTCCCAGGTGAGGACGGAGATGAGGAAGATCAAGGCGAGGAAGGCCTCGGGACCGGACGGCATCAGCGCAAAGCTCCTCAAGTCCTGTGTAGATCAGCTGTGTGGGATTGTGGAGCTCATCTTCAACCTGAGCCTGAAGCTGGGGAGGGTACCACAGTTGTGGAAAACATCTTGTGTGGTACCTGTACCAAAGACCTCCCGCCCCAAAGACCTGAACAGCTACAGACCAGTGGCCCTGACGTCCCACATGATGAAGACCCTGGAGAGACTGCTCCTTGCTCACCTCCGCCCCCTGGTGGGACCA
Source organism: Pholidichthys leucotaenia (assembly GCA_020510985.1). NCBI lineage: Eukaryota > Metazoa > Chordata > Actinopteri > Cichliformes > Pholidichthyidae > Pholidichthys > Pholidichthys leucotaenia. Next base: position 244,056,311 of record CM035843.1, on the reverse strand, counting down.
GCAATGGATCCACTCCAGTTCACCTACCAGCATGGCATTGGGGTGGAGGATGCAGTGATCTTCCTCCTTCACCGTTCTCTGTCACACCTGGAGAAGCCCGGGAATGCCGTGAGGATCATGTTCTTTGACTTCTCCAGTGTTTTCAACACCATCCAACCGATGATCCTGAAGGACAAGCTGCTGTGCACAGGGGTGGACCAGCACCTGTCATCATGGATCCTGGACTACCTCACTAACTGGCCACAGTTTGTGAGAACCGGGACTGTGTGTCCGACACGATCATCAGTAGCACGGGGGGCCCCCCAGGGAACGGTTTTGGCTCCCTTCCTGTTCACCCTTTATACTGCGGACTTCTCACACAACACAACACACTGCCATCTACAGAAGTTCTCTGACGATTCTGCGATCGTCGGCCTCATCTCTAACAGAGATGAAGCTGAGTACAGAGGACTTATCCAGGACTTTGTGGACTGGTGCCATCGGAACTGCCTCCAGATCAACGCGAGGAAAACTAAGGAGCTGGTGGTGGGCTGCCGCAGGTAAGGACAACCCCTCACAGCACCAGTAAACATACAGGGAACAGACATTGAGATGGTGACATCCTACAAGTACCTGGGTGTTCATTTGAACAATAAACTAGACTGGTCACACAATACCGACGCAGTCTACAAGAAGGGACAGTGCAGACTGTTCCTACTGAGGAGACTCAGGTCTTTTGGTGTACAAGGGGCGCTGCTGAAGACATTCTACGACACGGTGGTGGCATCAGCCATCACTTTTGGAGTGGTCTGCTGGGGCAGTGGCATTACAGCAGCCGATAGGAAGAGACTGAACAAACTGATCAAGAAAGCTAGCTCTGTCCTGGGGCAGCGCCCTGACCCAGTGGAGGAGATAGGAGAGAGAAGGATGGTGGCTAAACTGTCATCTCTGCTGGAGTTCGAGTCCCACCCTATGCAGGACATACTGAACGCACTGAGGAGCTCATTTAGCAGCAGACTACATCATCCTAGGTGCGCAACCGAGAGGTTTCGCAGGTCCTTCCTACCTACGGCTGTCAGACTGTATAACCTAAGCAGGGCTGCTCGCAGAGATAGCAAAAAAACGTGATGACCTAATAGTATTGAATGCAAAAGACGCAATAGACTTACACAATGGTCCCCTCCAGTATATACAACTAGGACAACATCGGTCGCTACAGAGGGTGACAATATGTATGGGTACATATTCATACTATGTAGGATAACTAAGTAGACGGTTATGCTGTTTATTCCATCTTGCTACAATGCTCTGCACTTTGTATATATATTTATATATTTATGTGTATGTATGTATATCCACTGCTCTTATTTATATCTTCCATATCTTCTTAATTATTGCTCTGAGTGTTGCTATCCCTGTGCTGTTGCAATCCTGGAATTTCCCCATTGTGGAACTAATAAAAGCTCATCTTATCTTATGATATCCAGCTCCACAATACATTTCACTTCAACCCCCAGCTCCCGCTTCCTGCCAACTCCCCAGGGCGTCCTTGCCTATTATTCTCTTATGTTTAATCACTGCCTCCTGACTGAGACGCTGTCTGCAGATTCCCCCACAATATGCATTCCCACAACTCCTCCTTTGTTTGCTAGCGCCAAGTCCTGGGAAAACCCCCGTAATTGCCTGGTATCATTGTAAAGCTTAGAAATTGTACTTTCTAAAAATGCATATGTTTTGGTGGAAGATGTGACACCTGACCAATTGAACGTGAGTTTTAAACCTAGCCAAAATATAAACAAATCGTTTTTTTCCGGGTCTGTTTTTGCACACTTCCTACAAATTAAATATCATTTTGAAGGTCTTTCAATACGGAATATGAAAAAAGTTACCTCAATTTTGATAATTTCCTCAAAGTGACTCATTTTGCCAGCACAGGTCACATATTACCATTTTGATTTAATTATTGTAAATGTTATTGTGTAAACAGTACAGTACAAACTTGGGTTACTGTATTTTTTAAAACAACCTAATATTTGACTTGAGAAATTAACATTTCAAAATGATCAATTTACTCTATATTTTCCTAGATAATAAAGCAAGTAAAGTCATCCAACCATCCATTTAAAAAAATTATTAAAATATAAATACTCAAAATCACAGTCACAATATCTGGGGCCATAATTAAAAGCACACATTTTTTCTCAAAAGAATGGAGTTTGGAAAGGCTTAAGTGCCTTTCTCTAAGTTTTAAACATTGTGATTATATCTATAATGCTTGAATATCACTGTGAACTTGATTTAAAATCCAAAATAACATGGAAACACACAAAAAATTGAAACATGTTTTACAAGTTGAAGTTAGCACACTTTATAAGGGGTAAGAATCTGGGGTTCTGGCACTTTCAAGATGTTCTGTCATTTCATTTTCCTGATTTACATCAAGTTATAGGCTAGTTAGTTACTCTACAGTTACTATTACCCATTTTAGACAAAAATCTAATCACTAAAATATGAACTCATGGTAACAAACCACCTGGTATTGCACTGCACAACCTGCAAGACAAACTTCTCTGTGTAACATTTTAAGACCTGAAAGAGAAGCTTGCCATAAGATTAGGCTCTGGCAATTACTGTTTCCCTACAACAATTCAAATTAACCCGAACTCTGAAAGTGTTGAACAAATCAGATCTGACATTTGAGAAATGTTAAGTTGCATAGGCTGTAATAGATGCCTTTTTCCAACCTAAATTAGATGCAAGGTTAATGAATGAACAAAAGATCCAGGGACAATTTTAACTGAACAATTGACATGTAGACGATTAGCTTGCTCGCTCCACACTGTATGTGTGTTTATATATTCACATATTTATTCCATCTAGCTACAATGCTCCGCACTGTGTCTATATATTTATGTTTATATGTACATATGTATACTCGCTGCTCTTGTTTTTTTTTTTTTTCTTGCCTTCTGATTGTTGCTCTGAGTGTTGCTATCCCTGTGCTGTTGCAATCCTGGAATTTCCCCATTGTGGGACTAATAAAGGCTTATCTTAACTTATCTTACGTACAGATTAGATACATTCAAATTAGCATGATAGACAAGCAAGGAAGAAAACAAGTCTCTGATCAAAACTACATGCACGTAAATTACTACATTTAAGTTAAAGACAGTTAAGTTCTCTACAAGTTCCTTCTTTGAAGCTGCTTGTTATCGTTATGTTATTAAACACTACTGACAACACCAACAACTGGCCTGAGAGCTGCTAATAGCTAACGGTGCCCCAAAGTTGGCCAAGGTGCTCATTTCCTAAAAGTACAGTAAATGACAGCCTGATAACCAAGTGCGTGGACATCTCTACCCTTTTCACGTGATTTCGTTTCATCGAAAAAACGACACGGATTCGTCTTTAGAGGTAAATCTCACTGACAACACAGCTGTGCTAGGTAGCTAGCTAACTAGCTTAACAAGATAGTCCACATTCAAACAGCAGTCAAATCCAGTGAAGGCAAAGAAGAGCCACGACGAAAAACCTTTTACATGCTGACATATAGTTCTGTTGTGTACCAACAAAAGAATGGTATCTATTTCGATTTTAGAAGGAAGAGTGGATAAAGTTGTTCAAAAAAAGGGAGTACGCTTAATTTCCACTTACCACAGCCGCGGCCGCCATTTTGAATACGTGTCATTAGTGACGTTCTGCGGAAGTGACTGGCAGTCTTTTTTTTCCTCCAAAGATTTTCACTTGTAGAAAGTAAAAGTTAGTTCCATTCAATTCGGAAAATTGGGTTTAAGTTTTTAAAGTAATAAAATCAATGCAGAATATGTTCCAGTGGATTTTTTTAGCCCATTATTACTGTTATAATTACTGTATCCACCTTATTCCTGGAGTGCCGCTGTAGGAACGATTATGGGCGGGACTTCCGGTTTCGGTTGAGGTGGTGTTAAACCAGTCAGCAAGAGTGGAGTAGCAAGGGCAATTAAAAATAGCGTTTTTAAAAGTTTTTCAAATTCATTTCAATGTATAGTCCACATACATGTTTTGCACTCAAGTGGTAGCTAATTTCAGCACTTGTATTTTTTGTATTTTTTTGATTGTTTTGGCATAGTTCTGGTACTTGTTGCTGGTGTTCGTGGTTGTGTATAAATGGAGGTTTCTTTGTGGCTCTGACTAGATTCTATGTCTGCTCTGAGGTAAATCTGATTATGTCCAACATATTTTAACAAAATGCAGCCGACTTTATTGTGGTGGAGACATTGTTCAGTGCTTTTATTTGTTTACAGCGTTAGCATCTTAACAGCGGCGCTAACAAACGGAGCTACTGTCTGCCAGGCCACTTTTTAAGGTCATCTTCCTATCCCTAGATAGTCATGGGAAGTGGTATGATTATATTACTGTTTTTGAGGCGCAAAAGGCTGTGTTCCCGCATTTCTGATGCCGAAGTCATTGTTTTTTAAAAAGGAAAAGTGTTCTGTTTCAGTGACAACCATATGTTCTAAACTAGTACCGGAAGTTGTTACCATAATTCATGCAAGGCATCATGAGGCCTAGGAATAAGGTGGATTATCTTTTAATACAGAGTTCATGTTTTGAGTCTCACTAATTTTCCTTCAGACTACACGTCATTATCTTCTTCCTATCCTAAACAATTAGTTTAGGAGCACTGCAGATATTTTTTAGTTTGAATAAAGACTTTTTAGTTTAGTTCAGTGGCAGAATAATCCACCATTCTGTGCGGGTCGTGTGGTAGTCCACCCACCAGCCCTATTTTAGGTTGCTTTGTGTGAATGTGTTAGGCCTTCTAGTACCTTAGTTTACGTTATTTAGAGTGTGTTTCGGGTTCCAAATTGGGATGGATTCGAATTGTATGAGTGGTTTTGGACTTTGTAAAAGGGGGAGTGTGGAGAAGTGTGGGAAGGATGAGGCTGAGTTTATTTCTCAGGTTCAGTTTTATTCACATCACATTCTCCAACATTCAAAAGCAGTAAGAGAGTGTAACCCCCAACATCTGTCCGTTTTATACCCTCAGACATCAAAGCACAAAGTCACATTGTCTTTAAATCCCAAACACAATGCATTTCCCTTTCGGCCTTCTCGCCTTCACCTAAAATCCCGGTGGTCAGGAAATCCCCCACGGTCATCACTTTGCATATCAAAAGGCCAGCCCTCACATCCTCCTATTACCCCAGGAGGTTCAGACCTTTTGTTCCTCTTGAGACGTGAAGCCACAATAAGCATACAGTGATATACGCGTGAGCATATGAAAGGCAATATACATGTGAGCATATGAAACCACATATGTGCACCACATATAACCCCCCCCCCCCCAAACGTCTAAGATGGAACAACATAACCACAGATTGCATGTCATAATAAAATCACTACACATCAGTCCACATGCTGTCTTGGCCACAATCTTCTGCCGTATCTGCTGCAGGCGGGCTTAACCACCTCTGCGGCGTCCTCCTGCTGTGGAGCTGCTGTCTGAGGATTAAAACTGTTAGTCAATCTCTGTGGGTGTTCTGGGGAATGCTCTCTAGGGAGTCTGCCCCGCCGAGGGGCCTTCGCCAACTGCACAGTTTCGTCAGCCATCACAAAAGCAGGTTTGAGCCTGTTTATGCCAATCATTTTTTTCTGCCCCCCAAATCTAGCAAAAAATGCTTATCACCTGTTTCTAACACTCTAAATGGTCCATCGTAAGGCGGTCGCAAGGTTGGACGGTGGGCGTCATGTCTGACAAAAACAAACTCCACATTTTTTAAAGCCTTAGGCACAAAATCACGCGGAAAACTGTGGTGAACGGGGCCAGGTAGCGTGCTCGGTCCCATGCTGCCCTGTAACCGCTGAGCCGGGGAGCACTCTGGCGCTGGATTGTCAGGAAGAAATTCTCCGGGCAGCCGAAGTGGCTGTGCGAAAACTAGCTCCGCTGGGGAGGCGTCTAAATCCTCTTTAGGTGCAGAACGCAACCCCAATAAAACCCATGGTAGTTTGTCCACCCAATTTGCATCCGTAAGCGACGCCCTGAGAGCCGCCTTCAGCGACCTGTGAAAAGGTTCGCATAACCCGTTAGCCTGCGGGTGATAAGCAGTCGTGCGGTGGATCGTCGCCCCCAGGCTGCGGGCCATCACTGACCAAAGTTTGGAAACAAATTGCGGGCCTCTATCAGACGTAATATCCGACGGGACTCCAAAACGCGCTACCCATGCCGTTAAAAAAGCACGCGCCACCTCCTCGGCTGTGGTTGACGACAGGGGAACCACTTCCGGCCAGCGCGTGGTGCGGTCAACCATTGTCAGAAGATGTGTGCAGCCTTGCGAGGGAGGTAGGGGGCCTACGAGGTCCACGTGGACATGATCAAATCTTTTAGCTGGGATATGAAACGGCTCCAAGGGAGCTCTCGTGTGTCTATGAACCTTGGCCCGCTGACAAGCCATGCAGGCTGTTGCCCACTCTCTAACTTGCTTACGCAGGCTCGGCCATATAAATTTCTCTCCTACCATTTTGACTGAAGCGCGCACTCCCGGGTGCGCCAGAGAATGGATCGAGTCAAAAACGCGGTGGCGCCATGAGGCCGGAACCACCGGACGAGGTCGCCCGGTGGAAACATCGCAGATTAGGGGGGGCATACTGTCCCGCAGCACCCTGTTCTCCAGCCTTAACCCTGTTGGTCCAGACTGGAGCGCGCGCACGTCCGCATCGCCACCCTGCTCCGCGGCCATGGCTGCGTAATCTATCCCTACGCGGACTGGGGCCGCGCGCACTTCTGCGTCGCTACCCTGGTCCGCGGCAACGGCTGCAAAATCTACCCCTACGAGGGCTGGAGCCGCCACGGCACGCAAGAGGCAGTCTGCCACTACATTAAGCTTACCCGCTACATGCTGGATATCGGTAGTGAACTCCGAAATCGCGGCCAGCTGTCTCTGCTGCCGGCCCGACCAAGGTTCTGAAATCTTGGCCATTGCGAAAGTCAGCCGCTTGTGGTCAACGAACGCGATGAAACGGCGTCCTTCCAGCCAGAACTGGAAGTGACGAATAGCCAAATGGAGAGCTAACAACTCCCTGTCGAATGCATTGTATTTTCGCTCACTATCGCGCAAAGTCCTGCTGAAAAACGCGAGCGGTTGCCAGGTTCCGGCCACATACTGCTCCACAACCGCCCCTATGGCCACATCTGACGAGTCAGTAGTGAGCGCTATGCGGGCCGTTGGGACTGGGTGTGCTAACAACGCAGCGTTTACCAGGGCTGTTTTGACTTCAGAGAATGCGCGCTCCCGCTCCGGAGACCATTCGATTTTATTTGTGGGTTTTTATTTTTTAAGCGCAGCGTACAATGGTTGCATGAGCTGCGCTGCGCGGGGGAGGAAACAGTTATAAAAATTCACCATTCCCAAAAACTCCTGTAACGCTTTGACCGTTTGTGGCTGGGGAAAATTTGTCACCACGCGCACTTTGTCAGGCAGAGGAAAATCTCCTTCGGGAGAGACGCGATGCCCCAAAAAATCAATCTGCGCCACCCCAAACTGACACTTCGCTGGGTTGATTATTAGCCCGTGCTCTGCCAACATCCGGAAAACTGCGGTGAGGTGGTTTTCGTGTTCGTCTTCGGACGTGCTGGCTACCAAAATGTCGTCCAGGTAGACGAACACGAAGGGGAGATCGCGCAACACTGCGTCCATCATGCATTGGAAAGTCTGTGCCGCGCCTTTAAGCCCAAACGGCATGCGCAAAAACTCAAAAAGCCCGAAAGGAGTTATTACCGCTGTTTTGGGTATGTCCTCAGCGCGCACTGGGACCTGGTGGTAACCGCGTACCAAGTCTATTTTAGAAAAAACGCGCGCCCCCGCCAAATGAACTGAAAAATCTTGGATATGTGGGATTGGGTAGCGGTCGTGTGCTGTAGCATTGTTCAGCCTGCGAAAATCACCGCAGGGCCGCCACGAGCCATCAGCTTTCGGGACCATGTGAAGCGGTGAATCCCATGGGCTGTTTGAACGTCTGATGATGCCCAATTTTTCCAGGTTGGCGAACTCCTCGCGCGCTATGGTCAGTTTAGCTGAATCCAAGCGCCGAGCTTTTGCAAAAACGGGCGGTCCGGTGGTAGTAATAAAATGCTCCACCCCGTGTTTAGCCACGGTTGCCGAAAACGTCGGAACCGTGAGTGCCGGAAACTGGTTGAGGAGTGTGTGGAACTTACCACCTGCAGCTGTGAGGTTGGCTTGTGCTGTTGGCGGGGCCACTCGCGCTGTACAGGGAATAGAATAAAAAGAGAGTGCATTAACCAGGCGTCTGTTAGCAAGATTGACCAACAAACCATGTGAGCACAAACGGCCGTGTAAAGACAGAGACAGCGTCCTCTCCCCGAAGGTCTTAATCGCCGAGCCGTTCGCTGCTGACACCCCGGGACCACTGGAAGGCGCCAGCCAGTCAGCGTAGGAAGATGTGATGAAACTCAGCTGGGAGCCTGTGTCCACGAGGAAGTGCCTCCCCGAGCTCGCGTCCCTCAAGTAGAGCAGCTTGTTCTCCTCTCCGAGAGCCGCAGCTGCTACCAACTCCCGCTCTTGGCGTTTTCTCGAGCGCTTGAAATGGCACGGTGGAATGCACTTGCGTGCCCTCTCAGCGAAGCGGCGATGGTAACAGCAAAGGACATCGTCTGCTCCGTGTCTCCTGGCCCCCGCCGCCGCCGTCGTCGGTGAGTCTGGTGCTGCAGCCTCTGGCCCCCTGCCATCTCCGGATGTTGTGCGCAGCTCTGCTGCTGCGGCCATGGCCGCGCGCCGTCTATTGGCGTCAACAAGTCGTTGCGCCTCCTGGCCCAGCTCGTGGTAGTCTCGTCGGGCCAGCAGCGGTGAACTGGCCAGGGTCACTCTCACCGCTGACGGTAGGGTCCTGAGGAAAAGGTGGGTGAAAATGAAGCCATCACCTTCGGAGTCTCTCAAATTCAGCATCTTCGCCATCAGGTCTGCAGGTCTGTCGCCCTCACATTCAGTGAGCGCCAGGAGCCTCTCTGCTCGTTCTTCCACCGAGGGGGTGAAATATCGGATGAGTGCAGCCTTCAACGTGCTGTACTTGTCGTCGTCTGGCGGGTGGTTGATCAGGTTCTCCACACGCTGGGCTGTGTGGTTGTCCAGCTTTGCAACCACATGGTAGAACTTTGTGGCGTCTGCCGAAATCCTCCAAAGATGGAACTGTGCCTCGACTGCGTTAAACCAGGAGCGCGGACTGTTCTGCCAGAAGTCAGGTAGTTGGACTGTGGCTGCATTAGTTTGGCTGGCTCCTGATGAGTCTGGCCCGGGAGAATCGTCTCCAGCCATAATACGTCTTAAGGTCACCAGTGTGGAGAAGTGTGGGAAGGATGAGGCTGAGTTTATTTCTCAGGTTCAATTTTATTCACATCACATTCTCCAACATTCAAAAGCAGTAGGAGAGTGTAACCCCCAACATCTGTCCGTATTATACCCTCGGACATCAAAGCACAAAGTCACATTGTCTTTAAATCCCAAACACAATGCATCCCCCTTTCGGCCTTCTTGCCTTCACCTAAAATCCCGGTGGTCAGGAAATCCCCCATGGTCATCACTTTGCATATCAAAAGGCCAGCCCTCACATCCTCCTATTACCCCAGGAGGTTCAGACCTTTTGTTCCTCTTGAGACGTGAAGGCACAATAAGCATACAGTGATATACGCGTGAGCATATGAAAGGCAATATACATGTGAGCATATGAAACCACATATGTGCACCACAGGTGGATGTTATGGCGGCACTTATTGTGAAGTGCAGTGCAGTGAGCGGACTTCCTGTTGATGAACGAGGCGAAGAGAGTGGTAGCATCGAACACAGCTTTATTAAAGAGATGACGGAACAGTACACGGCAAGCAGTGCAGTGACGCTGACTTCCTGTTGCGTCACTGCACTGCCCGATATAGCGGGGTAGCCGCCAGAGACACTTCCTCTTGTGCCGGATGATCCTGCTGGGTGCTTGCCGTGTACTGTTCCATCATCTCTTTAATAATGCTGTGTTCGACACTACCACTCTCTCCGCATCATTCATCACCAGTTTTGTAGACATAACAAGATCCACATACCACATTTCTCACTCTAAAATGAGGAAAGGAGCTTTGAAAATTCCTTCCTTACAAGTTTTACACATTAAGAGCTGTAATACGAGCTTCTTACTGTCAGGATATTGTCAAGACTCTTTGCCATGGCTTTATTTTTAAAGCAAATCAAAACAACTTGTGTACATGTGACTGCACACATGATGGCAGACAGCAGCCAAAAGTTCACATCTACTTTTGCTTGACTGGGTATGAACAACTGCTACAAGTTGTGAAATATCAAGATCAATAGTAGAGAGCCAGTCTGTAAAAGCTCTATCAGTGTTCTTCATGTCTCCTTGTATGTTGGTTTCTTCAGACATCAAGATGTGTTGGGCAGTCTGTGGTTTACCGCACTTACAGCAGGGGTCATTTGCAAGACCAATTTTGCATAAATACCTTAAAGTAAATGGCGTTCACTTGTATAGCGCTTTTTCTCATCTCTAGATGACCAAAGCGCTTTACAGATCCTGCTGTCCACCCATTCACACACAGATGGCGGCAGAGCTGCCATACACAGGCGCTGGCCTGACCCACCAGGAGCAACTGAGAGTTCAATATCTTGCTCAAGGACACTTCAACATGCAGACTGCTGACAGAGCAGGAATTGAACCCCTGACCCTCCGATCGGTAGGCAGCCACACTACACCTGTGCCACAGGCAGTATTGGGCAAGTTACTAAAAAATAGTAACTAGTTGCAGTAACCAGTTACTTCTTTTCAAAAATAACTGAGTTACTTTCGAGTTACTGAATGATTAAAGTAACTAGTTACTTGGAAAAGTAACTTTCACATTACTTTTAAATGCATATTTAAATTATCTTGCACACACAGCAAGATCAAGGGCCCCTTGTTCTCATCAGAAAAAAGAAGAAAAAGAAAACTGATGAGAAAAAAGTCTCATCTTACAGAGAAAAAATATCTCAGATTTACACAAACTATTGTAATCAGGAGAAAGTCAGAAATTTACTAGAAATAAAACTGTAAATTCACAGAGAGCCATTTTTGGCCCATGAGCCATATTGTGACATTGCAAGGGCTCACACAATAAGAAGAGATGACTGTGACGAAACAGGCTTTATTTATACACACACACAACACAGAACGGAGGGCAGGTCATTTACACAGGCCCTCGTTTTGCTCATGGTGGCACAGACACATGATCTGACACATATATGGAAACAACACTATCACAACCGGTCTTATTACACAGTTATAATGGCACACACGAATAACGCTTAGAACACACAGATACAGTATTTGAATCCTCCGTGGCGCAAGCATGCCAGGAGACTCCCACCCCCTTATCACAACCCTGACGTTATACTGTGTCCCCCCGGACTGGTTTCCGTCTCCAGAATAATAAAGTCCAACTCAAAAGTCCAACACAAATCCGTCCAGGTGTCAGGGCGGCTGCCGTTGTTGGCGACCAGCACACACAGGCCTGTTATTGTCCATTCGCACCTCAGCTGGAGTATCTGGTTGGGATGAAGCCTCCGGCTCGACCACCCGCAGGGCAGATGGCTGGTACGGGGTGAAACGGTCACGGTGAAGCACCATGACCCGGTTCCTTTTCTGCAGCCTCACCCTGTACACTACATCTGACAGTCTCTGTAGGACCATGCATGGTCCCAACCAATGGCTCGCCAATTTTGGTGACAGTCCCCTTTTGCACTCCGAGTAGAAAACCCAGACTTGATCCCCTGGTGCAAAGTCCCTCCCCTGGCAGCGGGAGTCGTATGCCCGCGTCTGCCGACTCTCCTCCACTGCCAGGGCTTTCCGAGCCAGTCCGTGCACCGTGTGGAGATGTTCTTTCAAGCAAAACAAATAATCCAACCCTGGTTTGCCCTCCACCTCTGGCTCCGGCGGGGGGGGGGGGGGGGGGGGATGAACACCAAATCCACCGGTGTGCGCAGCTCACGTCCAAACATCAGCGCTGCAGGAGTGCACCGGGTGGATTCCTGTGCTGCCGTCCGGTATGCCCACAGAACAAAGGGCAGATGCAGGTCCCAGTCTCACTGTCGCTGGTCCACTAGGATGGTGAGCTGGGTGGTTAGGGTCTGACTGAAGCGTTCGACCAGGCCATCGCTCTGTAGATGCAGCGGGGTGGTCTGAGTCTTCCGGATGCCCAGCTGCCTGCAGACCTCCCCGAAGACCTCTGCCTCGAAGTTCCATCCCTGATCGCTGTGCAGCTCCTCCGGTGCGCCGAACCGACAAAACATTCTTGTCCACCAGCTTTGATGCTGTGGTGGCGGTGCTCTGATCAGCGACCGCATACACCTCTGGCCATTTGGTGAAGTAATCCATGCGACCAGCATGTAGCGGGTCCCTCGACCTGTGGTCGGGAAAGGGCCCAAAATGTCCACTCCTACCCGCTCCATGGGTGCTCCCACCCGGTACTGCTGCAAAGGGGCGTGGGATTGTTGAGTTAGCCCTTTCTGAGCCGTGCAGGTGTCGCAGCGGTGGACATGGAGCTCTACGTCCTGGCGATATCCGGGCCAGTAGAACCGGGCCGAAGACGCTGTAGAGTCTTTGTCACCCCAAAGTGGCCCGCCTCCACCGCCCCGTGGACCAACTGGAGCATGTTGGGGTGGAGCCGCCGAGGGACCAGCAGCTGCCAGACGTGATGCTGCCCGGCTGGAGCATGCCACTGTTGATACACAACACCCTTGTGACAGTGGAGATTTGCCCACTGGGAATGTAGGGCCTTGGTCTTTGCGTCCAGTGTGGACACAGCCTCCCAGGCGGGTCGCTGGCTCGTGTCCAGCCACTACTGAACCCGGGACATGACCGGATCTCTATCCTGCTTGCTCTGCAGCTGCTGCACGCTGAGGGCCTCCGTGATGTCATCGCTGGGGAGAGCTGACTGATTACACAGGGTTACAAAAATAATTTTTTTGTAAGTTGTCTGTGTTTTTTCAACTGATTTAAGACAATTTTGCACCGCTGAATCTGAAAATGACATCCGTTTCTCTCGATCAGGTGCTAAGTAAAAACCTGTACTTAGTACTTACTTAGTACTGTACATGTACTTACCTTTATATAAAGGTAAGTACTGTACATGTAAATTGAATGTTACGTCATCATTGTTCAAAATTCAGAGAATTTCAAGACATAAAAAAGAATAAGATAAGATAAGATAAGCCTTTATTAGTCCCACAATGGGGGAAATTCCAGGATTGCAACAGCACAGGGATAGCAACACTCAGAGCAACAATCAGAAGGCAAGAAAAATTTTTTTTTTGCATCATATAGAGTGAAAATACCTGTACATGTAAAAAAAAAAAATGTATAAAACAACATGTGGCCATAATTCAAAAAGTTGATCTGAATGAGCAAAACTAATGTGATTTTTGGATTCAGCACATCAAAACTGTCCTAAATCAGCTAAAAAAAAACTTAAGACAATAAATTTGGTGTTGACCAGTGTTATATGAGGAGGAGCTGTCCGCCGCTGTGTTATTCCTGCTCACAGCGGTCTGGAGAGTAGCAGCCCGTGGGATGGCTTGGTCTTGATCCTCTGCCCGCTGGCAGTGCCAACAGCCCTCCGCAGCACAGGGATGCCGTGACAGCGCGTCAGCATTGGCATGGAGGTGGCCTGCCCGATCCACAAGCTGAAAATCATGATCCTGCAGTGCCTCCAGCCATCTCACCAACTGTCCATCCGGCTCTTTAAAATTCAGTAGCCAGGTCAGGGAAGCATGATCCGTCCTGAGCTGATACCTCCCCCTGTACACATACGGGCGAAAATGATGAAGCCCCTGGATGACAGCCAACAGCTCTCGGCGAGTAACGCAATAATTCCTTTCAGCTCTGCTGAGAGTGCGGCTGAAAAAAACAACTGCCTGCTCTCCGTGTTCTCCCTCCTGGGATAATACCGCCCCGATGCTCTGGTTGCTGGCGTCCGTGTCCACGATGAAAGGGCAGTTTGGGTCGGGATACTGGAGGATGGGGGCTCCGATGAGCGCCGAGCGAAGCTGGGAAAAAGCAGCAGCACAGTTCTCGCTCCACTCAAACGTGTGGCCCTTCTGTGTCAGCTGATGCAGCGGGCTGGCGATGGTGGCGAAATCCTTCACAAATCTCCTATAATAGGAGGCCAGTCTGAGAAAACTGCGTAGCTCTCCCACATCCCGTGGCATCGGCCAGTTTTTCACCGCTGCCACTTTCTCTGGATCGGTGGCGACTCCCGCTGCTCTGACAACATGGCCCAGGAAGGTGGTTTCTCGCCGAAATAAGTGGCATTTCCGCAGGTGCAGCCGCAGCCCGGCCTTTCGGATGGCATCTAATACTTCCCGGAGGTTGGACAGGGCGCCGTCAAAGTCAGCTGCGTGAACCAGCAGGTCATCCAGGTAAACAGTGCAGCGGCTCCGGGGCACATGAGCCAACACTCGCTCCATCAGACGTTCAAAGGTGGCCGGGGTGTTGCAAAGTCCAAACGGTATCACCTTGAACTGCCACAGCCCCTGCCCGATGGAAAAGGCTATTTTCTGACGGGCCTCCGGTGACAGCTCTACCTGCCAATAGCTGCTGCAGAGGTCCAGCAAGCTGAACCAGCTGGAGCCAGTTACGTAATCCAGCGCGTCATCAATGCAGGGCAAAGGGTAGGAATCCTTGCGGGTGACATCATTCAGGTGCCAGTAATCCACACAGAACCGCCACAAACCTTCCTTCTTCTTAACTAGAAGCACCAGCGCCACCCAGGGGCTGCTGGAGGGCTCAATAACATCCGCCTCCAGCATTTCCCATATTTTTTGTTCTGCTGTCGCCCGCCTTGAAAAAGGCAGATGGCAGGGGCGGAGCCGGATCAGCCTGTTTCACCGGTGTTGATCTGGTGCTGCACCAAGCTGGTTCGGGTGCACTCCTCATCCTTGGCAGCAAAGAAGTCAATGTAGCAGTCCAAAAGCTCCCACAGCTGGCGTCTCTGTCCCAATTCTAGTCAGCTGCAGCTCTGCTTGCACAATTCCTCAACCGCCTGCGGTGTTTCTGCAGACACATTGACCCGCTCTGCTGTCACCCCCGCCCCCCGCTGTCTCTATTGGGATTGCACTCCCTCTGCTCATGCTGGTGGCGCTGCTGTGTTCAGTTCTGGCGGTGACCTGCCCGGTTTGGTCTGTTCTGGTGGCCCCTTGATCACGCAGGTCCCCGGGTTCCTCCTCTGGGTCCCGCTGCAGAGCGTGATGGTCCAAGCCCCCAGCAGGAGAGACGATCTGGCAGTGTCAATTGTTGCGCCCCATGCTGCGAGCAGATCGAGTTCAATAATGCAGGGATGTTGAATGTCAGCCAGCCAGAACGGGTGGTTTGTATTCTGGCCAGCCACCCCCACCACAAGAACTCTCCGCCCTCCCAGTCTGGCGTGCTCACTGGTGGCTGTGGTGATGCAGTGCACAGTGGGTTCCCACCCCTGCGGTTCTGCCTCGTCCATACTGGGCAGCACTCTGGGTTGGACCAGGGAGATGGTAGAACCAATGTCAATCAAGGCCCGGATCGGGCTGTCCAAGCTGCACTGTAGGTACATCCATAGTGAGTGTCCAATTCGGCTCAAACGTGGTGACAGTTCATTGCGGAAAATGTCTGTGGGAGGCGGCAGGTCCCCGTCCATACCACCTCGCTCCAGTTTAAAGTTGGCGAGGGAGCGGTTTGTCGCAGGGTGGGTGCCGGGCAGTACCATGCAATGTGTCCTTGCTCCCCACAGTGGAAGCACCCTTCCTCGCACCGCCGTTG
The DNA here is from genome assembly GCA_020510985.1 of Pholidichthys leucotaenia. Classification (NCBI taxonomy): domain Eukaryota; kingdom Metazoa; phylum Chordata; class Actinopteri; order Cichliformes; family Pholidichthyidae; genus Pholidichthys; species Pholidichthys leucotaenia. The sequence continues at coordinate 244,040,519 of CM035843.1, read as the reverse complement.
CCGTCTTCTCACTGGCTGCGCCACTGTGGTCCGGCGCAGTTCCTCCTCCTCCTCCTTGCTCTCAGCTGTGGCCTGGAAAGCTCTCTGCCTCGGCGATGACACATCAGCTGCATAATCCATCAATGGTCCCACCCGCTCCACTTCTGCCACAGCCGTCTCCCAGCTGCTCGTGGCGTGAATCGGAATGTGGTTTTGGAGCTGGGCCGGGTGGAGGCCCCGGATGAAGTGCTTGAGGGTGAGCTTCTCCACCGCCCCCGGTTCGAAATCCGGGTAGCCACGCCGCGTCAGCAGCCGTATGTCCGCTGCATAGGCTCCCAGGCTCTCTCGGCTCCCTCACTGGCAGTTGGCCAGCTGTTCCTGGGTGTGCTCAGCATTGGCTGCTCTCCCAAACTGCCTCTGGAGTGCTCCTTGTAGGGCTGACCAGCTGCGACATTCCTCAGGCCGGAGGTTAGACAGCGTGCGGAGAGCCCCTCCCTCCAGGGCCAGCGCGACCTGCAGGGCGGTCTCTTCGGGCTAATAAACAAATACCTAATAAACAAACAAACAAACAAACAGAAAAAGACTTGAACTGAGGCTGAGCACGGCACCGGCCCATGCTCAGGATCATGACAAAAATGTTCTCGAAGCCTGGCTTCCACCAAGGTTACTTGCAGGTACCATTCCACCCCGACAGCCGAAACCTGACAGCTTTCGTTACAAGACATGGGGGTTTTCAGATACACACGCATGCCCTTTGGCCTTAGCTCTGCCCCGAGCCGCTTTCAGAAAATTATGGCCACCATCCTCGCCAGCCTCAAGGGAGTAGTTGTGTATCTAGATGACACTGTGGTGCATGGTACAACACCAATCACCCACGACGCCCGCCTCAAGAAGGTCATGAAGGTACTGGCAAGCCACGACGTCACACTCAACAGAGAGAAATGCATCTTTGCAGTGAAGACTATTGAGTTTGTGGGATTTTGGCTGACTGCTGAGGGCCTGAGCCCCCTGCATTGGAACGGGGAAGTGGTCCTGCAGCTACCCGAGCCTATAACCCCCACACAAATCTCGTCTTTTCTGGCCATGACAAACTTCTACGGAAGCTTCATCCCTCGCTACTCTGAAATGATAGAACCACTGCACACCTTCCTGAAACAAGACGCGCTGTGGGAGTGGATCCTGACATGTTCAGCCGCCATCAAACGACTGAAGACACAACTCATCTCCCCACTTGTGCCGGCCCACTTTGACTTACAAAGCTCTACCTTCATGACATGCGACGCATCCGGCTCTGCAGTAGGAGCCATCCTGTCACAGTTTCAAGGTGGAACCGGATGCCCAGTGGCGTTCGCATCGAGGTCACTCACACCGGCCGAACAGAAGTATTCGGTGGGGGAGAGGGAGGTGCTGGCATGCATCTGGGTGTGCGAATATTGGCACATGTATCTGTATGGATGACACTTCACGCTACGAATGGATCACAGGGCCCTCACAGCACTGCTGGAAACGTTGTGGTCGGGACGCAAACCTCTGCACAACTACCGGTGGACTGAAAGACTTCAAGCATATAACTTCATTACCCAGTTCACACCGGGCAGAGAGAATGTGGTGGCGGATCTTTTGTCCCGAGCCACAGCTAAAACAAACCTGAATGGTGATCAAGACCCCCTGGAGATGGAACTGATCAACATGTTACAAGGGCCTCTTCAGAACACGGTCTCTCTCCAGGAGCTCCAGGTGGTGTTAGAACAGGACCCAACCCTAACACAGCTGCATTCTTTCATCTGTGAAGACTGGCCAGCAGAGATACCGGGAGAGCTGGCACCATTTCACAGAGTCAAGGACGACCTGGCATGCTGGAATGACATCTGCGTGGCAAGAGGGCACTGCACAATAATTCCCGAAATGCTAAAAGGCCGCATCTTGACTGTGCTGCACGAGGGTCACCTGGGCATGGTCAGAGTGAAACAATGGTGCAGGGGCTCGGTCTGGTGGCCGGGCATTGACAAAGACAGATAATATGGTGAAAGACTGTGTGCCCTTCCTCGAAAGCAGAAAAACTGGGGTACCCCCACCCCCACCGCTGCAGCCGCTACCATACCCATCACCCCCTTGGAAATGTATTCAACTGGACATGTGTGGTGAACTACATACTGCTCCTGTGCACCAACGGTTCCTGCTGGTAGTCTACAACCTCCACTCAAAATGGCCAGAGCTGATGTCCACCGGCTCGGCCATGACCAACGTGATCACCGACTTCCTCACCACCCTCTTCCCACAATTCATCTCGGTGGGTTTTGAAGCATTTATGAGTGAGAGAGGCATCAAACACATAAAGACTGCATTTTACCATCCACAAGCAAACGGGGGTGGGGGGGGGGTGATCCAACAAACCCTAAAAAATGGGCTTAGAGCACACCTGGCAGATGGATTCCAATTCTCGGCTGCACTACAGAGCACCCTGCTGCACAAAAGAGCAACACCTCACGCCACGATGGGCTACTCGCCGGCAGTGTTGATATTGGGACATGAACTGTCCCTTCCCCTGGACCGTCTATGCTCCCCAAAGGGAGCCATTTCAGCAAAGAAGCCATCACCGGGGGGGGGGGGGGGGGGGGGTAGGGCAGCAACGACAGATGAAACTAAGGTTTGACAAGAAACGCTAGGTGAGGCAGCCCAGACTCACAGTGCTGGATTGGGTCAGGATCAGGTGCCCCAAACACGCCCACAAGCTGCAGTCATTTTGGACAGCGCCATTGCAGATCACAGCACAACTGGGTCCAGCCACATTCTGCCTCTCTGATGGGTCATAGTGGCACGCCGGCACGCCAGCCGCCACCGAAAATCTTCACTGGCTCCAACCCCGGTTCGGGGGTCAGCCACGAACATGATGGATCTAGGTTGGGACTTTGTCGACACGGGACTCGTGACCCCCCGGGAGTGTTCGCCAGAGCCGGCAGTGGTACTGCAGCCTGAGCAGCGCTCAGCCAGAGTCCAACGGAGACTCCAACATTTGAAGGATTTTAGAGTGGACCTTTGATTAATTAGGTCATGATCGGTCAAAAAAAAGTGGCAGAATAACCCACTCTATCACACGGGTACCCTGGCAGTTACCCAGGTGCCCAGATAGGCAAATTATATATATGGTTTTTGGGTTTTTCAAGTTAGTTAAGTCAATCCCTTCCACAGCATGTGGGCACCATGTGGTGTATGGGGCGGTACCTATCTTCCTTTCTCTGACCCTAGGCCACACAGCTACAGTGAGTAGTGAAAACTACAGTGGGGGGTTAGTCCTCTGGTAGCTCTGTGCATTGACTTTTCTTTCCCCATTCTATTATGCTGAGCACCAAGCTAGACGGTGGAAAGTACCATTTTTATATGGTCTTTGGTATGACCCGGCTGGGATTTGAACCCACGACCTCTTGGTTGTGGGGCAGATGCTCTGCCAACTAGGCCACCACTCTTTTTCAAGGAGAGGGAAGGGGGTTAAATATAGAGTGTGGACTGGGGGAGTTTGGTTTATTACTGTGTCCAGTTGTCATTGCCCATGTGTGTTATTCAAGACCATTGACTCTGTTCTTAATGCCTCACTGACTGTTGGTATAGAAGCATCCACTGAAATGTGCATTGACTTTTTGCATTTTTTATTGATAAGGTCACCACCATTAGGGCTCTCATCCCAGCTCCTGCCTCTGACCCCTCTGTCTCTGTCCCTTGCTCTGCTGTCTTCAGTCAGTTTGAGCATGTGACCCTGTTGCAATTAGAGAAAGTGGTTGGTCATATTGAGCCCTCAGGTTCCCCTTGTGATGCACTCCTTCCTCGCTTTTTCAAGGAGGTTTTATCTAGCATAGGTCTGTTACGACCCGAGCGCTGGGTTCTGTCCGCGCTCGGGCTAAGCACAGCTCGCTGCCGGCCTTGACAACTGTGAGTTGTATTCTGGCCTCACCGGGCTCTTATTGTGAAGGCGCTCGGTGGGGCTTCCGCCTGTCAAGGTTGGTCAGCTGTTTGTCATTACTGCTCGTTAGTGTTCGCCTTTATAAAGCGGGCACTAGCGGCAGTTAACTTGCAGGAGTATCGTCAAACCTCGTCAAACCTCGTCAAACCTCATCAAACTATCCTCGTCAAAGCGTCGTCAGACCTTCATGTCAGGTTCGTGTCTCATGTCATGTCATAGTTTAGCTCGTAGTGGCTGGGGTTAGCCCTACGAGCCCTTGTATTGCTTAATGTGTGTTTTTGCCCTGAGCGGCTCATAGTCTTGTCTTGTCTTGTTGTTTTAATAAATTACCATCATTGCTAAACTCACCGGTGGACTCTTGGTGTCTTATGGTGATCCGCGAGGGTCACTGCATGACAGTATACTCCTGCCAGACGTCTAAACGGAGACGCCACACCGAGACGCCTTTTCACCGTGAGTTTTTGCTTTAAGTGGACTATTGTTCTTCCCTGTCTGAGTGTCATTTGCTGGGAGAATGCCGTCATCCAGGGGCCGCGGTCGGCGCCTGGGCAAAGAGTTAGCGAGCGCGCTGGAGTACGTCGACGGGGCGCTCCTCACCGCTACCTTTGACGTCAACTCCAGCTATATGCGCTGGCACCTGGACTGTGCAGAGGTTCTCCTGGACAACCTTCCTCTCCACTACTACGATCACCCGGAGGTGATGACGAGGAGAGATGAACTCGCCACGCAGTGCGAGATACTCCGCGGGCTGGAGGAGGAGGAAAGCAGGAAGCAGAGGAGGAGGCATCCTCGCTCCCCGTGTTGGGTTCCTGTCCCTGACCCGGTCCAGGAGGTCACGCCATCTGGAGGTCGTCGACGACGTCGGCGCCACGGCCAAGGAGAACCTCGGCAGAATCCCCGGCTGGACCCACTGCCGGCGAGGACCTTCAGCGAACCTCTGAGAGCGGCCCCACCTCGTCCTTCCAGGGGGCCCTCTGTCGCCATCCAGTGGGGAGAAGGAGGAATAACGTCCCCTACAGCAGGAACCATCTCTTCTCTGGGAGGAAGGCAAGTGCATGTTGATTTATTACATCATGATTGTAATCTGCCTTGTCTGACTCCTGGGGGCGGAGTTTGGGGTTCGCAGCCCCCCGAGCTCCCTCCACCTGCTGTAGAGAAAATGATTAAACCTGCTGCCTCTGTGTCCCCCCCTGTTGAGCGGTCCGCGACGCCAGGCCAACTTCGTTGGATGAAGAGGGGCCTGCAGTGCTGGAAAGCCTGGATCCGGCCCTGCAGCCACGTCATGGACGGAGGAGAAGAGCGGACTGCGGCCTGGAGCCTGAGCCGACGATGAAGCGTCCCCGGGTCTCCTCGCCGGAGCGGTCCGAGCCAGTGGGTCGAGGGTCCCCTGCCCCCACGCCATATGGGTCATCGGCGTGGACAGCAGCGTGGGAGGAACCTCAGGCTGCAGATGACATCTTGCCAGCTGCGGAGCCCGACGCAGCTGAGTTGGAGCCTGCTGACGAGAGTCACCGCCCTGAACCTGGATCGTCGAAGACCTGGGTGGCAACAGAACCCGAGTGCAGGCAAGTGTTCCCTCTTGTATCTCTGTCCTCTGTTTTGGAGCATTTTTGCCTGCCTCTCGGGGAGGCGAGTGAGGAGCAGCCGCATGCTGCGCCCGAGCTTGTCTCGCTGGGTTCTGTTGCTACCGGTGATTCTGAGCCCGGTTTTCTCCATGTTTGTGAGCCTCGTTGCAGTGTCGCCGGCATGGAACCAGTTGGAGTCACTGGGTTGGAGGTCCCAGGTTCGGGGGTGGAGATCGTCAGCGGAGCTGCACCGACCCAGTCAGGGTCCGTCGTGGAGGCTGCTGTGGCCCAATCGGGGTCTGATGTGGGTGCACCAGAGGCCCAATCGGGGTCCACCGCAGGTGTGGTTCTGGCCCAATCGGGGTCCGACGTGGGTGCACCAGAGGCCCAATCGGGGTCCACTGCAGGTGCAGTTCAGGCCCACTCGGGGTCTGACGTGGGTGCGCCAGAGGCCCAATCGGAGTCCACTGCAGGGGCGGTTCTGGCCCAATCGGGGTTCGACGTGGGTGCGGTTCTGGCCCAATCAGGGTTCGACGTGGGTGCGCCAGAGGCCCAATCGGGGTCCACCGCAGGTGCAGTTCTGGCCCAATCGTGGCCCGATGTGGGTGCAGCTGGGACCCAATCGGGGTCCAGCGGAGGTGCAGCGCCAGTGTGGTCCGCGGACGGGGGAGGAGCTGCAGTCCTTTCGCCGTCGGACGGATTACAGGCTCATCCTTGCCTTCTTTCCTCTCCACTGAGTCACCGCCCCTGCGCATCATCGCCGGGGGCCGTGGGAGTTCCTGTTCGCTCGCCCTGGCTCCCCCGAGTTTTGTCCTCGTCAGGGAGGCCGCCGTGGGCTGTTTTTCCCCAGGACTGGTGGCTGAGGGACACGGGTCGGCCGCCTGAGGAACTGCTTTGCCGGTTCGGCGCCCCGGGTCGGCCACCCGACGTGTTGTGTGTTTCATTGGGCGACCTGGTTCGACCACCAGAGGAGCGGACATGCTGGGCGTTGGACTGTGGTGAGCCGCCTGGTCATGTTCCACCTCCCATGACCACCCGCCGGCCGTTGGACGCGGGGAGACCACCTGAACTGTTCCTATGGCGCCTGGTCTCCGCCGGTTGGCATAAACTATCGGGGGGGTAGTGGTCATTTTCTGATGATCTGTCCCAGTGATTGTTCTGTTTTTTTTCCTTGCTATCCTGTGTGCTTTGTGTTATGGTTATGTCTTGCAGTTGCCTTAGTTTGTATTGTGTGTAGTCAGGTATGAGCCAGTAAGTGCTCTGTTTTCTGTATTTGGTTTTTTGAAAACTCTCATGAGAATTCACACAGGTGGGAAGTCATTTTCTTGTGTAACATGTGGGCCAAGATTTAATTTTCTTGTGCTGCCCTGTATTTAGTTTTTTCTGACCCAGTGATTCTGTTTTTTTGTTTTGTCCATGTTATCCTGTGCATTTTTTTGTGATTGTTAGTCGAACATTTGATTTAACCTGAGTAGTTGGTATTCTTGTCACTGTCCTGTACTTAGTTGTTCTTGTCGGGTTTTGATTGTTTCTGGGTTTGGTCTCTCTCCCTCCGCACCTACCCCCAGCCACCCACCCTGGGGGGTGGGGGGGGCAGGGTGGTCCTTGGGCATTCTGAGCCCGCCCTTGGAGGGAGGGTACTGTTACGACCCGAGCGCTGGGTTCTGTCCGCGCTCGGGCTAAGCACAGCTCGCTGCCGGCCTTGACAGCTGTGAGTTGTATTCTGGCCTCACCGGGCTCTTATTGTGAAGGCGCTTGGTGGGGCTTCCGCCTGTCAAGGTTGGTCAGCTGTTTGTCATTACTGCTCGTTAGTGTTCGCCTTTATAAAGCGGGCACTAGCGGCAATTAACTTGCAGGAGTATCGTTAAACCTCGTCAAACCTCATCAAACTATCCTCGTCAAAGCGTCGTCAGACCTTCATGTCAGGTTCGTGTCTCATGTCATGTCATAGTTTAGCTCGTAGTGGCTGGGGTTAGCCCTACGAGCCCTTGTATTGCTTAATGTGTGTTTTTGCCCTGAGAGGCTCATAGTCTTGTCTTGTCTTGTTGTTTTAATAAATTAACATCATTGCTAAACTCACCGGTGGACTCTTGGCGTCTTATGGTGATCCGCGAGGGTCACCGCATGACATGGTCAGTCGTTTTTAACCATTTTAAACAACAGTTTGTCTTCTGGTGTGGTTCCTGCAAATTTTAAGCATGTGTTATGTATGCAAACCTGGTGATAAATGAGGCAAGATGAAGGCAGTGTTGAACACAGCTTTATTGATGATACTGGCAGCGGTACACGGCAAGCACCTGGCATGGGCATCCGGCACAAGAGAGTGTGCTATGGCAGCTTGTCCCGCTATATAGGGCAGTGTGGTGACATGACAGGAAGTCGACATCACCACACTGCACTTCACAATAAAGTACCATCACAACATTCTCTTCCCCCCTTTAGAAAGTACAAAAACACACTCAAACAATTCAAACCCACCCCAGTTTGGAACCCGAATCACACTCTAAAATAACGAAAACTAATGTACTTAAATGGCCTAACACATTCACACAAAACAACCTAAAACAGAGTTGGTGGGTGGACTGCCACATAACCCACATGGCAAGGAGGATTATTCTGCCACCGGATAAACTACAAATTTCCTTTATTAAACTAAAATTATCTGCCGTGCTCCTATACTAACAAATAAAACACCCCAAAACAACATACGCATGAACTATAAACAAACTGCTACAGCACAGTCACTTGGGTGGGAAAGGTGGAATCAGCATGGGTGGGGGTGGGGCAGGGCAGCCCCTCAGCAAGTGTGCCCCTGGAAGCAGCAAGACCCTGGGACAATGGCTGATCTTCTGGATGATGGAGCCTGATTCCTTCACCACCATCACCGACTCCTGTCCAGCCTCGTCACCCAGAGCATCCTCCTGGACACGCCGAAGCTGATTGGCATGCCTCGATGAGCCATCAGACAACCGGAAGTACGCTGCGCCCAACTTTGCCACTATCCGCAGATGTACTTGGTGTTTCTTTGGCTGTTGTTTTGGCCCATCTTTGCTGTGGTCGTTCATCACCCCGAACCCGAGCCAAGTCCAAAACCCTAAGTGGAGCCCTGCTCGGCCTGATGTGCTGCTGCTGAGCATGCTGTAACTCCATGCTCGTTGGTCTGGCCCCGTCCTCCTCTAAAAATGTCGTAGTGGTCACAGTCATAGCTGCAGAAACCCATCCCCCTGCGGCCAACCTCCGGAGGCATCTGGGACTAGCATGGTGTCACTCACCGACACAGGTGTCCCACTCAGTACCCCTCTCTACCATGTCCAGAGCACTGGCACTGAGAGTTTCTTGCGCCGAGCTTGAATGAAACTGGTCCTGCTTGACCACCAGAGTGTCCGGTAGCTCTTTGTCCCACCCAACATCCTCTTTGACCACCAGAACTGGAGGGTTCCAGCAGCCACAGCCCGACCATTCGTTCCCGGCACCATCTTTAATGGCGAAACCCAGTCCGTAAAACAAGTCATAGCCCACGATTTTATTGCCTCGTGCCTTCACGTGGAAAGTGAAATCAACCATCTTCACAGACTTTAAACAAACCATTAACTCCAAAGTCCCAACCATGAACAGCCTGCCACCCCCATAACCATACAACGGCGCCGGGTTACCTTTAAACCTGTAGTGGGGGAAGAAGTTCTTCACCGTGGCCCAGTTCAGCAACAACCCCTCTGCCGCTGTGTCGAGTAACAGTGGCACCTCTACGCTGTCCAACTCCACTGTGCAATACGTGTACCCGTTTGTGCTGGGGGACACCGTATGGATGGTTGTCAGGGGTGGGCGAAGTGATTTCTTCCATGGGCTCTCCAGCTTAGACAAGCTGCACACTCTAGCATAACGGTTCAAGCGTCCACATCTGGTACAATGTTTTCCTCTTGCCAGTCATTCCTTCGCCTTATGGTGGTGCGTTGCGGACCCACAACCCTTGCACAGGGGTCTTTCTGGGGCAGACCTTCAGCTGGCAACATTGGTTTCCGTAATGTCGTCATTCAAGCTATCCTCGCTGTCCGAGTTCGTGACATTTGCTGCGGTGGGTGGCTCTGGTGGCCACTGTGACTGATGCCAGTTTAGCTCTGAGGTTAGCTTGTCTGCGGTCTCCAACTGGAGAGCTAGCTTGACAGCTCTGGATAATGTTAAGTCATTCGGCACCATAAGTAGCCTAGCCTGCAATACAGCGTTGCACATGTGCTCCGCTAGCTGGTTGCACACCATTTCATCTTCCAACTGTCCAAAGCGGCACTCACTAGCTAGCTGTCTCAAGCTGGCGACAAACTGGTGGATGGGTTCACCTTCCCGTTGGTGTTGCTGCCGAAAACGGATTCTCCATACAGTCACGCTGTCTGGAGTGTGGAAATGGTTGTCCAGCAGCTCCACGACATCCTCAAACGAGTCTGATGCGCCGAGCGTCCATAGGACTCGCTGGCCCTCAATACCAAGGTTATGGACGAGAAGCGCACGTGCCCTTAGCTTGTCAAGCTGCCCGAGGTCCAGCGCGGTGATGCAGGTTTGAAAAGCCTCAAACCAGTGTGGCCAAGATACTGGCGGTTTGCCCGGAAGCTCGAGAAAGGGACAAAGTGATGTCATGCACACCTCCATGAGTTAATCCTTAGTCGCCAAATGTTATGTATGCAAACCTGGTGATGAATGAGGCAAGATGAAGGTAGCGTGGAACACTGCTTTATTGATGATGTGTGGTGACGTGACAGGAAGTCAACGTCACCACACAACATCCTCCCCCCTTTACAAATTCCAAAACCACACACACCAAATTGAACCCACCCCAATTTGGAACCACAATCCCACAAAACAGACTAAACTAAAAGCAAGAGCAAAACTAAGGTATAAAAAACACTCACACACACAAAAAAACCTAAAGTAGGGCCGGCGGGCGGACTACCACACAGCCCGCACGGCGCAGTGGGTTATTCAAATCAAATCAACCTTTATTGTCATATTGCTGTACATACAACTGTAGTGCAGGCAAGATGAAATTGCGTTTCTCTCGGCATCCATATAAGTAAGAGAACATAATTTAAGACACACTCACACACACCCTCACCCTCACCCCCACCCGCCCACATCCATTCACACATCCCTGAGACATACTTGAAAAACTAACCAGAACTATAATATACAAATAATATACATAATGTCCGTAGGTGCAGTAGTATGTATGAGAGATTCCGTATCAACTGTTCAGCATCCTAACAGCTTGTGGAAGGAAGCTGTTAATCAGTCTGGTGGTTCTGCCTCTGATGCTCCGGAATCGTTTGCCAGATGGCAGGAGTTCAAAGTGTTTATGCAGAGGGTGAGAACGGTCCTTGACAATGTTCAGTGCCCTGCTCCTGCAACGATTCTGAAAAAGTTCTTGGACAGAGGGGAGGGAGACTCCAATTACCCTCTCAGCTCCATTAACTATTCTCTGCAGGGCTTTTTTGTCTGACATACTGCAGCTGGAGTACCATGTAGCAATGCAGTACATCAGAACACTCTCCACCACACCTCTGTAGAAGGTCCTGAAGATGCAGATGGGGAGAGAGGCCTGTTTGAGTTTCCTCAAGAAGTGCAGTCTCTGCTGGGCCCGCTTCCTAATCCCCAAGGAATTCTTGCTCCAGGTCAGGTCCTGAGAGATCTGCACTCCGAGGAACTTGATGTTCTCCACTCTCTCCACTGAACGGCCGCAGATGCTGAGGGGGACGTGTTCAGGCTGTGACTGCCGGAAGTCGATAATCATCTCCTTCGTTTTGTCCACGTTGAGCACCAGATTGTTCTCCCTGCACCAGCCTTCCAGGTCTCTCACTTCTTCCCTGTACATTGATTCCTCATCCCTCTGAATAAGTCCCGCCACTGTGGTGTTGTCTGCAAACTTAATAATCTGGTTCCCCTCGTGTCTGGATACACAGTCATGTGTTAGAAGTGTAAACAACAGTGGAGTGAGTACGCAGCCTTGAGGGGATCCAGTGCTCAGCGTGACAGAGTTGGAGATGTTGTTTCCAACCCGGACAAACTGAGGTCTCTCAGTCAGGAAATCCAGGATCCAGAGACATGTGGCGGTGTTCAGACCAAGAAGGAGTAATTTCTCCATCAGTCTCTGGGGAATAATGGTGTTGAATGCTGAACTGAAATCAATGTACAGGAGTCTGGTGTAGGTGTCTTTCTGATCCAGGTGGGTGATGACAGAGTGCAGGGTGGTGAATATAGCATCCTCCGTGGAGCGGTTTGAACGATATGCAAACTGGAGCAGGTCATGTGATGCAGGGAGGCAGGCTGTAATGTGTGGTTTGACAAGTCGTTCAAAACACTTCATCACAATTGGTGTTAGTGCAACAGGATGCTAGTCATTCAGACAGGACACAACTGGTTTCTTTGCCACCGGTACTATGATAGAGGTCTTGAAGCATCTGGGAACGATGGCCTGACTCAGGGAGATGTTATAAATGTCAGTCAGGACATCCGCTAACTCGCTCGCGCAGTCTCGGAGCACACGTCCCGGGATGTTGTCCGGACCTGCAGCTTTACGTGGGTTGACCCTGGTTAGGGTCCTCCGTGTGTCCGCTGTATTGATGGTGAAAGCTGGTCTGACCGATGGTGGGGATGGGCCAGCCCTCCCTCTGATTGTCAGGTTTGATGCTTCAAAACGTGCAAAGAAGTCGTTGAGCCTGTCTGGAAGCGAAGCGTTGTCATCATCGACCCCCTGCCTAGACTTATACCCCGTCGGTGTCCGAACTCCCTGCCACATCTGCTTGGTGTTCCTAGTGTCACAGAGGTGTCCCTGGATTTTCTCCGCCTAGGCACGCTTTGCTGTCTTAATTCCCTTTGACAGCGCAGATCTGGCTGAGCGGAGGGTGATCCTGTCCTTCGCTCTGAAGACTGCATCTCTGGCTGTAAGCAGCGAGCGCACCTCTGCGGTTATCCAGGGCTTACGGTTTCCCCGTACAGTGATGGTCTTCACAGTAGTAACATCCTCTGTGCACTTCACGATGTAGCTGGTGACCGTTTCAGCATACTCCTCCACATCTGTCTTGTCTTCCTGGGAGGCTGCTATTGAGGTTGCACCTTCTGGCCAAATCCTGATTTGTTTCACTACTGGCCTGCTGCGCTTCAATAAGGGTTTGTAGGCAGGCACCAGCATCACTGATATGTGGTCAGAAAGGCCGAGGTGGGGGCGGGGTATTGCCTTATATGCATCTGTGTTTGTGTACACTAAGTCTAACATATTATCTCCTCTGGTCTTAAAGTCTACATATTGTTTAAACTTGGGGAGCACAGTCTTTAAGCTGGTGTGGTTAAAATCCCCCGCAACCACCACAAAACTGTCCTGGTGTGAAGTTTGGATTTCACTAATAGCATTGTGCAGTTCCCCGAGTGCTTCCTTAGCATTAGCTTTAGCATTAGCGCTCAGCATTATGTAAACAGCCGCTACAAACACGTTGCTGAATTCCCTCAGCAAATAATATGGCCGACAATTTACAATAAGGAACTCTGCCAACGGAGAGCAGTGTTTAGACACTAACGTGGCATTAACGCACCAGTTTTTGTTAACATAGATGCATAGACCCCCCCCCCCCCCCCGCCACGGCTCTTACCGGAGCTCGCCGTTTCTCTGTCTGCTCGGAACACCGCCGTATCTTCCAGCTGAATGGCCTCGTCAGGGATGTTGTCGTGGAGCCATGTCTCCGTGAACGCAAGCACACAGCAGTCCCTCCACTCTCTCTGGGTTTCTCTCAGCAGACGCAGCTTGTCCAGCTTGTTGTCGAGGGAGCGGACGTTAGAGAGAAGGAGCGATGGTACTGCTGGTCTGTAGGGGTTAGCTTTTTTTATACCAGCTTTTTTCATTTGAGACAGCTGCAGGGATGGCAACAGGAAATTCTAATTTCAGCTGAAATCTAATTTGGTCGATTGACTTACGGGGGGGTCGGGGGGGCGCAGCCCCCCTGAAGCTGGGAGGTTTTCAGTAAAATACAAATAATTTAGACTGAAAAAAATGATTAAAAAAATGAAATACTAGACTTAGATAAATCATTAAATTTAATGAAAAGTTAACTTACTTTTTCTTCAATGTTGTCTCACTGTCTTTAGTCCAACATATTTAACAGTTCTATTAGAGTTTTTTACACTATTTACACTGGTCACCAAGTCACTTCTAATGTGAAACTTTCTTCCTTTTGGCAGCAAGCTGTGTCAGTCTCTGAACTTTGAACTTCATCTCCTTTTCTGGTTTCTTCAGAAACTGTCCAAGTGTTTCTGTTACCTCATTGAACTTTGAGCCAATTTTCACCTTTACTGTCACTTCGCTCCCCGAAGCTCCTGGGTTTTTATGATTTTTAAGTACCAGAACTGTGCTTACATGACATAAAACAAACAGCTGAATGCCACTTATTACTGTATAATATTGACTTATGTTCCAAGAAGATAGCATTCCTAAACTAGAAAAGCACTCAGAGCGCATCCCTCCGCCAAGGCTCCTTCCGTTTGTCATGGATCAACTCCAAAATGTAATGGTTTTGTGTGTAGGCCTATAGCCACTTGTGGTGAAAATTGCATCAAAGTCTGTCCATCAGTTTTGGAGTATTGTTGCTAACACAATGTGAGAAGATAAGCGCCTTGGCTGAGGTATGCATTCTCAGATCATCACCAAAATATAATGGGTTCCTCTCTAGCCCAAGAACCACCTCTGGTGAAAATTTTATCCAAATCCATCCAGCAGTTTTTGTGTAATCCTGCTGCACAAATACAAAAAAGCCCTTGATGGAGGTATGCACTCTCAGATCATCACCAAAATCTAATCATCTGTTCCCCGTGCCATTGCACACCTTTCCTGAAAATTTCATGAAAATCCGTCCATCACTTTTCCTTGCTAACAAACAGACAGACAAGCCAACGCCGATGAAAACACAACCTCCTTGGCGGAGGTAAATATTCCAACAAGCATTATCCATCACATGCTTTAACACTTGATCAAATCAAAATCAGTTAATTTTATCTATTCCATAATAGAAATAAAATTCCAACATACCATTACTTTTTATAATTTCAGCATTCATTTCAGATCACCAGTTTCAATCTCCATTGAGTCTTGAGCAGCTCATTCCCCCCCACCCCCCACCCCGCGCAGCCCAGCTCATACAGCCGCTGTACGCTGCACTCAAACGGAAACCGGCAGACAGAGTCGACTGGACTCCTGAACGGGAGCAGGCGTTCTGAGGTTAAAACAGCGCTCATTACCCACGTCTCGGACATGGGCATAGCGGCCGTCGTGGAGCAATGCGTTGCCGGTTCTTGGCAGCCGCTCACCTTTTTTTTAAGCAGGTCTTTGCACGACAGTGAGTGTAAATGTCTAGTACATTTCCATCTGGCTGGAAAAAAGCTGTCGTCATACCAGTTCATAAATCAGGCAGTAAAGACGATATATGCAATTACCGCCCAATCTCTATTTTACCAGTCCTGTCTAAGGTTCTTGAAAAAGTTGTAGCTACACAGCTGATAGACTACTTACAAGACAGTCAACTTCTTCATCCACATCAATTTGGTTTTAGACCAGGATACTCAACAGAAACAGCAAATTGTTGCCTTATTGAAAACGTCAAACAGTCCTTGGACAGGGGTAATGTGGTAGGAGCTGTTTTTCTAGATCTCAAAAAGGCTTTCGATACTGTAAACCACAGTTTGCTTTTATCCAAAATGGTATCTTTTAACTTCTCCCCAGATACATTAGAATGGTTTGCATCTTATCTCCAGAATAGAGAACAGTGTGTAAAAGTTCACCAGGATAAATCCTCATTTTTAAACAACCGCATGGGTATCCCACAAGGGTCCATTCTTGGTCCTTTACTTTTCAGCATTTTTATTAATGACTTGCCGTTACACTGCTCAGCTGCAACATGCCAACTTTATGCAGATGATGCAGTTATTTACACAGCTGCCAAGACTCCAGCACAGGCTGCAGATGTACTGTCTACAAGTATGGTTGATGTCCAAGAGTGGCTCCTCCAGAACCATCTATTGCTGAACCTTCAGAAAACAGTCTCAATGTGCTTTTCAATCAAAAAATGTAACCTGCAACGTTTTAAAGTTAATATACATGATCATGACATCAGTTTAGCTACAGAATTCAAATACCTTGGCATTGTAACTAGATCCTCAACTTAAATTTAATCTTCATATAAAGAAAATTTCAAAAACAGTAAAAAAAAATCTGAACTGCTTTAAATTAATTAGATATTACATACCTTACGAAGCAGCTGTACTGTATATGCATTCTATGGTTTTTTCTCATATATCATACTGTTTGACAGTCTGGGCTCAAGCAGCCCCTTCCACAATAAGACATATAGGTTCATTATATAATCAAACCCTAAAAATCTTGGACCAAAAGCCCATTAGGTGGCATCACTGTAATGTTTTAAAAAAATACAACCTATTGAGTTTTGAGAGTTTCATTGACCTCTGTTTTCTGAAATTAACGTTCAAATGTTTCCATAAATCAGCACCCGAGCCACTTGCTGGTTTCGTCCAAAGACAGGACAGCAGCAGAGCCACCAGGAGTTCTGTTAACAATAACTGTAAAATATTCCACCGCAGAACCACATTTGGACAAACAGCTTTCTCTATAAAGGGCAGTCACATCTGGAACACAATGCCAAAAGTAATTAAAATAATAACGGACTTTAAAACATTCACTAAAAAGGTTAAAAACTGGCTGAAAAATAAACAAGAATGTACTCATGTATGAATTGATTGTCTGCAAAGTGAGAGTGAATGAAGGGAAGGAATGAATGTGTTTGTTTATAATGAGTGACAAAGGGAGGGAGGCCTGAAATAGGCAAATGTGAATCAGGTTGTTATATTTGTGTATTTATAATATTTATAATATTTATAATTGTGTATTTATAATCTTTTTGCATTGATGTATGTGGTTATTGTGTATTTTCTTTTTCTTTCTTTTACTTGATTCTCTTTTCTAAAGCCCATCCAGGGACAAGAGTTGCAAATTAGCTAATAGCTATACACTCTATGTGCAACACATCAGATTGATTGTCATTGATTAATTGTCTATGTTTATTGCACTGTCCCTGTCAAATAAACTAATCTATCTATCTAAATACAACATGTTCGACAAAGAGTTAATGGCTCTCTACCTGGTGTACGCCACTTCCGGTTCTGGCTGAAAGGGCACACTTTCACTGCGTCGTGGACCATAAGCCGCTAACGTACTTAACGTACATATAATATACAAATAAAGCGGAATTCGGTGAATTACCGGAAAAATCACATCCCTGAGAACAAGCCGAAATGAATTTTTGACAAAGCATACGAGCCATTTGATTGGTCCAATCGTTTGCAACTATCCAATCGCAGGGCTGTTTACAATACAGCAGTAGCTTGAGTACATCCGGGTTATCGCGAGACTTCGGGGAAGCGCCGAGCGCGTATGTTTTTTTTTTTCCAAACTTTATTGAGAACAAGGTAAAGGTACAAAATTATGACATAGATGATGATAAAATCGGCGGAAATCCGCGGATCGGCGGAAAATTGCCATCCCTGCAGCTGGCAAATTTTAAACCCATTCTTTTAAGGCAGCAATTTGAAACAGTAATCCATGCCTTCATTAAATCTCTCCTGGATTACTGTAACGCGCTTCATTTTGGAGTTAGCCAGTCTTCCCTCTCACGTCTACAGCTGGTTCAAAATGCTGCTGCATGTCTTTTAACTGGAACATGTCAGAGGGACCACATTACACCCATTTTAGCTTCCCTCCACTGACTGCCTGTATACTTTAGGGTTCATTTTAAAATTCTTTCATTTGTTTTTAAATCATTAAATGGCCTTGCCCCACCTTACCTCTCTGAGCTCCTTCATCCTTACACCCCTCCTCAGGTCTGTCAGGTCAGCTGATCAGCTGCTCCTGGAGATATCAAAATCGAAGAGGAAGCTCAGAGGGAACAGAACTTTTTCTGTTGCTGCTCCTAACCTGTGGAACAATCTGTATTTGTCCATCAGACAGGCCCCTTCACTGTCCAGTTTTAAAAATCATCTTAAAACCCTTTTTTATTCTTTGGCTTTTGACCCAGTTCGAGACATTGATTTTACTTGTTTTTGTTGCTTTTATTGCATGACTACTATTTATTTGTGCCATATTGTATTTTTTAGTTGTATTTTATTGTTTTTATATTTTATTTATTGTCGATGTACAGCACTTTGTGTCAGCTGTAGTTGTTTTTAAAGTACTTTATAAATAAAGGTGGATTGGAAAATTTTGCAGGGGATTTTTTTTGGGGGGGGGGGGATTTAGTAAGAGTACATTTTTCAATTTATCTCTATTAAAATTCAGCCAGTGGGGGAAAAATGAATATTCAAATACCAAATCTGAAAAATGAATGTAACTAACAAGTAGGCAGAATTGAATATAATAAGAACTGGAGACACTCTTGTGGCTGGGGCATCTAGAATATCAAAGGCAACTGCAATGAGAGCTGTCATGTTGGTATGAGCTTCAAATGTTTGTGCCCATAGTAAAAAACGAAACCTTTTTTAAGAACTATTTGAGAAATCTAACATTTTGTATTAATTTTATTTTTATTTCTTGTCTTTACCCTATGTAACAGAGTCAATAAAAGCATTGCTACTTGGCTTACCAAGTGGGTTGACTCTCTTGGTGACATAGGTAGAGTGCTGGACTCTGGAGGTTGTAGGTTCAAACCCCCGGTTGGACATTGCCAGTTGGGGCTTAACTGCCCATGCACTTGGCTACACCTACAAGGTTAGACCAAGGTACAGTTGGGCAGGGAATGAATTAGGGCTGTGTGAATGAGTGTAGCGAGAACAGGTCTGGACTGACACAAAAAATAAACAAAACCTGTTGGGTAATTTCTAAAAGAATTTATTTCAGCATTTCTATGACATAGCATTGAAATAAGCATCTCACAAAATAGGCCATGGATTTATATACTGTAAGGAAAATCCTTAAAAATATTATTGTTGCTATCAATATGATTATATACAATCAAGGATGGTAATTTGACTTATTGCTACCTCTTTGCCACCTATATAAAAAGTTCCCTCATATATCTTTGCTTACAGTTCTTTTTAACATACCAATGATTTTTTAATGTTGGCATTTTGTACTGCAAATCACAACATGAAATCAATCTGAACACAGCAAATATGATTTCTTCAATATTTCCTCAGCTTCCCACATTTACAATAATCTTATAGTTTCAATAAAACAAGCAACCCATCCAGACAGCACAGAAGAAGAAAAAAATCACTTAAAAATTAAAAAGAAAGGTTTTGCTGTTAGGAAAAAGTCTCTGTTAAAGATACAGTGAGGAAAAAAAACACACTACTCTTTTAATAATTTAAGTATTAAGGATAAACATGTAAAATTCAGCAAGCGTTAGTAGAGACCCTGAATACTCACATCTCTTTATACTGTATATACAATTCATAAGGTATGTATAGTTCACATTGAGGGTGCACTCTCACTGGAGGCAGTTGGTCTGGGACTCGTTAAAGGCGATTCTCCCTCCTCCTCCTACGTCCCTGGCCATTCTGCACTCACACTGTTTTTAGCGCAGCTGCACCCAAGCACCGCTACCTCTCACAGATGCATAGCGTAAAGATGCTTGTGCTTCTACATGAGAAACTGAGCCAGGGCTGAAACTGACATCTTCAGGTGGGCCAAAGCCAAGGTCTGCCACCAGTCTTAGCATGGTGCGGAGCGATGTCACTGTTCAAAAGAAGCAGACTGTGGCTTTGGCTCAAAACAAACTTTATAGTGTGAGTGGGCTCTAAATCTGGAGGAAGAAACAACAGAAAAAGGCACTACTGTGAAAGAAGTAATGCTGAAATGAGCAACAGCACAACATAAAATATCAACAGACTCTAACAAGGATTTAGGCAATCTCAGTTCAAAGATTTCACTCTTCATTCACAATGTAAAACACTACACAGTACATCAGAACAGTCAGATAGAGGCAGCTTTTCATGCTCAGTTGTTGACATTAACACAGAACTGTCAGAGCTGAGCGCTACCCGTGTAACACTCTGAACATCTGTGCTGCAGTTAAGGGCTGCAGAATGTGTACTGGCGCGTGACGGCTTTATCCACATGACTTGCAATGTGTTTGAGACCATGGCCATCAACTGTTGTGGTAAAATATTTTCTTCAATGTGGCAGTCATGCTTTACAGTTCAAGCACAGTTTGTAAAATATTTTCAAATGAGCTTAAATGCTAGGGACTTTACACAAATTATGATAAGGGGAGAACTAAACAGTTCCTTTATTTCTTCCTCTTCGTGCAGATTTTTCCCAAATTCAAATAAAAGTACTGCTATCAGTGGAGGTGCTATCTGCTGGCCTATGCTACTATCCAAAGCATGAGGTAGGATTTTATTGCTATTCTACATCTCGACTGATCAAACTACATCCATCATTAAGACCCAGCGGACGGCACCACAAACTCTGTGCATGGATTCCCATTTGGGATTGTGTCACCACTGATAATGGGCCCCGCAGAAGCCCCCAGGTGTCCAGATGAGCCAAAGTAGGGACTTATACGATAGGTGTAAATCAGCTTTTCATGCTAGTAGGGATGGGCACGGTTTCTGAACATTCAAATAGTAATTAATTTACGGAAAAAAAAATAATAAATGAATAATTTGTAAGACTAGTTCTTGTCCTAATCTAAACATATATATTTTGAAATTCCAATTACTGTATTGCAGAATCATTTGAGAGTATATGGGGCCGACCTTTGACTAATCCCAGTGATTAGTGATTCAATGAAGGGAAACTCTCCATCCTTGTCTAGGAGTGAAGAGGAGCAAAATGAAACAAAAACAGTCCAACTTCTGGTACTGTTACAATTAAGACATGATTGAAGAGATTAAAAAAACACAATTAACTCTCTTTCCTGTAGGGGTTACATTCATATTTTGATTTCCATTTCTCTTTGGTTACATTAAAATGGGATATTTTTGTAGTAAAGGTGTGGCTAGTGAGGTTATAAAGAATTTTATATTGTGTAGTTTCTCTAAAAATGAAAAAAGGTTCCACATTTCTAAAAAAACTGTACAGTTCCTTGCTACTAAGCATTACATGTAGAGAAGATGGTGGACAGACTAAATGGGGAACAGAAGTATAACCATGAATGTGTCTCCTGCACTGCTCTGCTGTTACAGTAGGTACAAAGCGGAGCCATGACATGTGTCTCATGGCTGCTGCTGATACTGGCTCTCTGTGGCTGTGTAGAAGTCCTCCAGGACACTCTGCAGGTAATCAAAGGTGGGACGGTCCTCGGGCTTGTTCTTCCAGCACTCCATCATGATATCATACAGTTCCTTTGGACAGCTGTCCAGGCGCTGCATTCTGTAGCCCTTCTCCAGGCAGCGGATCACTTCCGGATTGGTCATTCCTACAAAGAAAAACACAGTGCTTGTCATGAACTGAGCACTAGAGGTTTCCGCCATGCTCAGTCTCATGGCTTTTTTTATATATTTGTTGTATTTTGTGCTTTTTGGTTTCTGTTATTCTCGTATTGTTTTCCATTTTCCAGTTTATGTCTTAGTTTTGTTATGCTCTTATTTTGTATTAATTTGTATTTAGATCGCAGTCTGCATTTGTTGATATTTTATTCTTTATATTCTTACTGTTGTGTTCTCCCTCTGGGTTGACAGCTGTCAGTGGTGTTTCCTGGTTTGTGCTCCATGTGGGCGTCACCCCTGTCAGCTGTCAGCTCCGGTCGCTCCCCTCTCATTGCTCCCAGCTGGTCCAGTTATGAATCATTGTTTCCTTCTGCCTGCTCATGTGACCCACACCTGTCATTACTTATGTGATTTGTTTTTGATCCTATTTAAGGGCAGTTATTTTCATCTCCTGTGGCCGCAGTCTTGAGTTTCCCTTTCCTCATCTCCAGCATAACGCAGCCCTCGTTCTGGAGCACTAATCCATAAGTTCACTCGTTTGTTTGAATTTTGTGTTAGAGCATTGTTTGGACTTTATGTTTTGTTGTTTTAAAATAAATCTCACAAACTCACAGTTCAGCGCGTGTGACTTCCTCTCTGCCCTGAGGGGCGATTCATGACAGAAGACTGCGGCCAGTAAAAGACCCAGCTGCTGTGAGTTGTGGTTTTTTTTTTTTTTTTTTATTCACTGACCTGTTTGTGGAGCTCATCATGTCCTCAGCACACCAACCTCCGACAATCAAAGGGAGATCAGGAGCGGGATCCCCGAGTGTGGAGGAGGAATGGGCCGCCAAATTCATCCAGGGCTTTGTGGATGAAGCCTTCACCTCCCGCAGCCCAAAGAAAATCTGGGAGAAGGTGGATTCGGTGACCGCTACTGTCGTGGTGCACCCTGGGTTGTGGAGGTTCCCCCAGTTCACGGAGCTGGTGGCAGTCTTTCCCTGGGCTGAGGTGGGGGCTGCCTCCAGTGAACCCAAAGCCAACGCGGAAGCGCGCTCCGTGGCAGACGCCCTGCTCCACCTCCAATTCGTTCATTCCTGCTCCGGCTCCATCCGCTCCATGACGCCATCATTAAACTCCGGACCGCCGGAGGAATACTCCCACCTCTCAGGCAGCAACTCCCCCTTGCCGAGGCAGAAAACTCCCGCAGCAGTGCCCGCTCAGTGTTTTTCCTCTCCAGCTGTTTTGTCAACTTCTTCCCTCTCCGCAGCTGCTGTTTCCTGCTCCTCCTTGGTGAGTCCTCCCGCTGCTGACAGGTTGGCTGTTTCCTTCCCAGCTCTGCCCATCATCGTGTCTGCAGGGGCGGCTCCTCCATCTTCCACTGAGGGGCCCACAACTGCTGAAGCCACAGAGAGGGCAGATTCTACACCTGCTGCAGCAGAAAACATCATGCCCCGGGAACACAGGCAAGTGTCTTTTCATTCTCTATTACCAACATATAAATTATCTTGCCTGATTCCCGGTGGTGAGGCTCAGCCCCCACAGTCCTGTGAGCTCTCACCGCCTGCTGCAGCTAAAGACTTTTCACCTGCTCTCTCTGTGTCTCCTCCTTTCCCCCCTGAGTGTCTGCCGGCCTCAGAATTGAGCTGCCGGACAATGGAGGAGCTTGCGGCTCTGGAGGACCTGGTCCCAGTCCAGCAGCCACAGTCTGGATGAAGGGAAAATGCTGCGACCGAGCTGAAGGCTGTGCCAATGATGGAGCGTCCCCTGGCCTCAGCAGAGCAGGATCCAGCACCAACAGAAGATCAACCTCCTGAATCCATGCCAGACCAGCCACCTGCGTGGGTCATCTCGCTGGGGGGTCCCAGGACAGCATTGACCACCATGCCTGCTGCAGGGGTTGCCGCAGCATAGCCAGAAATGGATGTCCAGAGGGCCAGGCTGGTCAGTTTCATGGTTTTTTCTCTATATTTATATATTTGTTGTATTTTGTGCTTTTTGGTTTCTGTTATTCTTGTACTGTTTTCCATTTTACAGTTTGTTTTAGTTTTGTTATGCTCTTATTTTGTATTAATTTGTATTTAGATCTCAGTCTGCATTTGTTGATATTTTACTTTTTATATCCTTACTATTGTGTTCTCCCTCTGGGTTGACAGCTGTCAGTGGCATTTCTTGGTTTGTGCTCCGTGTGGGCATCGCCCCTGTCAGCTGTCAGCTCCGGTCGCTCCCCTCTCATTGCTCCCAGCTGGTCCAGTTATGAATCATTGTTTCCTTCTGCCTGCTCATGTGACCCACACCTGTTATTACTTATGTGATTTGTTTTTGATCCTATTTAAGGGCAGTTATTTTCATCTCCCATGGCCGCAGTCTTGAGTTTCCCTTTCCTCATCTCCACCAGAATGCAGCCCTCATTCTGGTGCACTAATCCGTAAGTTTACTCATTTGTTTGAATTTTGTGTTGGAGCATTGTTTGGACTTTATGTTTTGTTGCTTTCAATAAATCTCTCAAACTCTCAGTTCAGCATGTGGGTGTTCCTCTCTGCCCCAAGGGGCAATTCATGACAGTGCTAAGTTTAGGAGAAACTAAAAGCTTGCTACTAAAGAATTTATCGCAAATATCTGTTACAATACCGGTTACTTTTACAGAAGTCACCTGAAACCAGTCAAACCAGCTAAAATATACCACAAATTCACCATCAATGACATGTGGTTCAAACTTAAAGTGTTCCACAAATGTTGCCCATAGTTTTTAGATTGTGCTAACCTGATTACATGCTTTCTGTTCTTGCTGGAGTGATGTGTTTAGAATAGAGTTGGTTTTTTTTAATCAAAATTTCTGCCCATTCCTTTAACTTAACGCCAATGTTGTGTTCAAAATGTTCACTCGTTCCCCATATAGTATACTACATAGTGAATCAACCATTTTGTAGTACTGTTCGAAATCTTAACTGAAAATTTAATTCACTACATAGTACACACAAAATATCCCACAATGCATTTTGAAAAGTAGTGTACAAAGGATGGTCACTACATTAGCCAATATATCCCATAATGCAATGCGAGGCCAACAGAGCAGTGAGAGGAGAACTTCACATCACAACATAAACTACCTCAAGGTATTTATATTTATTAATTCAGCAAAAACTACCTGATTTAATACATATTTACTACAAATTACATGCAGGTATTCATTTTTTTACCACCATTAGTCTGTTATGTTTTACTGTCTCACCATGATGACGTCATTAACGGTGCCACAAAAACAAGTCCAGTAGTGTCCAAAAGCTGTTAATTTTATATATCGTTATATTGAGTTTACTATATAGTTCACTATATCTAAATTCACTATATAGTGAGTAGGGGGGGAGGGAGTGAGTGAACATTCCGAACACAGCACAAGAGTCTTCAGATGGACACGCAACAGTTGTTTTTGCAACTGTTAAATGTTGCACTATAAGATACTGTAAGGAGATAGTTTCCATCAACAGTAAAAAAAAAAAGTTTTCATTTTGGATGGTCTTGCAAATCAAGCTGGCAAGACAGCACTTGAGTTAGCTGATCTGTAACCCCTCAGAATTACTGTCTTGTACTTAGTCATATGAAAAAATTAGGACACCCCATTAAATATTCAGTTCTTTATTAAGAAATGTTCACATACGTCTAACCTTGTTTTTGTTTTTATTTGCATTTTTTAACATTTATTTTAGCCATTTTAAGTGGGAATGACTGTGGGGGTGTCCTAAAAACCCGGGCTTGGGATGGCCACTAGGAGTACACTGACTTGTGCTCCCACTGTGACTGGGCAACCACCTTTCTTTTCCCCATTCAATTATGCTAAACACCAAGCTAGAAGGTGGAAAGTACCATTTTTAAATGGTCTTTGGCATGACCTGGCTGGGGTGTGAACCCACAACCTCCCAGGTGTGCGGCGGATGCTCTACTACTAAGCCACCACTACGGGTCATGGAAGGAAACAAGAGTAAACCCAGGAAAGCATGTGGAGAACATGCAAGCGGTACATAGACGGGCTATACCGGTTTGAACCCAGACAATACTGTTGTGAGGCTGCAGCACAAACCACTGAACCAAACACAGGGCTTTAAAAAGGCTGGAGATTGAAGGTAATACCCCTTTTACACAGGGGTGAAGATCACTGAGAGATCACTGAGAGATCAGCCAACTTTTGATCTCTCAATGATCTTCAGTGATCTCCACAGTCGCCACGGTCTCAAAGTTTTGACTCAGTCCAAAGCACAAAAAGGTCTCCCAAATGATCCCAAAGATCAAAAATTGGCCCAGTCTCTCAGCTATCTCCATGTTGTGTCAAGGGGCCCTAACTAACGTCTATGGCTTGAATCCCATTGCACATGATAACTAACCTTCATCATGGATACAATTTGACGAGTTATTATCTGAAGCCTCACTGAGTGTTATTAGAGATTCTTAAAACAACTCGTTTCTTTTTAAAACACACGTGATCTACAAACTCTGGTGACTTCTACTATAACCCAATTATTGACTCACTAACTAAATAGCTCAGTCATCCGGGAGAGGCTCAGAGTAGAACCGTTGCTCCTCCACATTGAAAGGAGTCAGTTGAGGTGGTATGGGCATCTGATTAGGATGCCTCCTGGACGCCTCCCACTTGAGGTGTTTCAGGCACGTCCCACTGGGAGGAGACCCCGGGGCAGACCCAGGACTCGGCGGAGAGACTATGTCTCCCAGCTGGTCTGGGAACGCCTTGGTATCCCTTCTGAAGAGCTGGAGCAGGTGGCTGGGGAGAGGGAAGTCTGGGCTTCTCTGCTTGAACTGCTGCCTCCGCGACCCGGACCTCCGGAAAAGCGGTAGAAGATGGATGGATAACTAAATTTGAACAAAATGGTGTGTCACATAAAGATGACAGAGCATGAACGGTAATAACTGGGCAGGATTGCTGTAACCCAAGTGCACATTCGAGGTCCCTGTTCTTCAACAGTCTAAATGAATGGTCTTGTTACCTGGGTATGGTGTGCGTCCATAGCTGATAATCTCAGTCAGCAAGATGCCAAAAGACCAGACATCAGATTTGATTGTGAAAGAACCATAGTTGATGGCCTCAGGAGCGGTCCATTTGATCGGGAATTTGGCTCCTGGTTATTGAGGAAAAGTTGAAAAAACAGTCAAACTGTGACGTAATAGCAATGTTGATACAAACATCTTACATAGTTCAAAGGAGAATTGCTAAGAAGTTTAGACAACAACTACACATATTAAAAGGTCTAAAAGGGTCAGGATATACAGTAACTGACAATATTCAGTGTCAAACCAAATTGAATTGAAGATATTTAAAGATTTTTTTTCAAGGCTGTTTAGAATGTAGACCTGTAGAATTTTATAACAAAATAATGCACAACATATCACAGAGTAATGTGCATTACCTTCCCTGGCTGTGTATTCATTGTCTTCGATGATACGTGCGAGGCCAAAATCTGCAATTTTGCACACTAAAGCCTTATTGACGAGAATGTTGGCAGCTCTTAGGTCTCTGTGGATGTAGTTCCTTCGCTCGATATAGGCCATTCCTTCTGCAGTCTAAGAAAAAAAAGGTTAAAAAAGAGAATCTAAATAATTTCAGAAAGTAAAAATCACTGGGAAGCAAATTTACTGTCGCTGCTTATTTCAGGTGATGTGTAATCCTTATGTCTAAGGAATGGAACTCTTCTCTGTGTTTGTTTTTGAGGAAATCGGCAGAGCTATTTCATCTGGGTGCTTCCTGAATATTTAAACTGTCCAAAGAGAAAATAAGAGGAAAAAACAGCTACAGTTGTGCTTATGAGTTTACATACGTACCTCCAAGGTATGCAAATTTATGGCCACAGTCATATTTTAAATTCAACTAATCAGTGCCATTTATGTAGTTGTGCTTAAAAGTTTACATACCCTGAAGGTATGGTGTTGTAGTTGTTCATCTGTTGTTCTTGACAATGACCAAGGACATCACAGGGAAGAGGACTGGGTGCGGTGTGTCCGGCTGTGGCTGATCAGTCCGATGCGGGCGCGGAAGGCTCTGCCACAGGTCGGGCACAGGTGGTCTGAGTGGGCAGAAGATACAGGGGTGGCTCTGGACTTGCGAAGCTCACGTTTTCTCTGGGCCTTGGCAATCCTGTTCAGCTCAAAGGAGGCAGCACCTTTGCTGGTACGGCTATGCCAGTCTGGTTGGTCTAGCGCTAGGGTCTCCCAGGTGTCAGGACTGATGTCAAAACTCTTCAGGGAGGTCTCTTTGGTAGGCGTGAGTCAGGCATACGAACAAGGTAGCCAGCCCACCTAATCTGGGCTTTCTTGAGCAGGGAGTGGATGCTAGGCAGCTCAGCTCGGGAGAGGACCTCTGTGTCAGCAATTTTGTCCTGCCAGGTGATCTTCAGGAGCTTTCTGAGGCAGTTCAGGTGGAAGTGCTTTAGCTTTCTGGCATGGCACTCGTAGACTGTCCAGGTCTCACAGGCGTATAGTAGGGAAGGCAGGACAACTGCCTTGTACACCTTCAGTTTTGTGGTCAGCCTGATGCCTCTTCTTTCCCACACTGTTGCATGTAGCCGTCTGAATGCTGAGCTTGCCTTGGTAATGTGCAAATCGACCTCGTCGTCGATGTTAACAGACCTGGAGAGTGTGCTGCCGAAGTATGTGAACTTGTTGACAGCCTTGAGGGTCTCTCCATTGACAGTGATGGCTAGTTCCACGTAAGTCTCCTGGGGTGCGGGTTGGTGCAGGACCTCGGTTTTCTTGGTACTGATTGTGAGCCCAAAGTTGTTGCAAGCAGTGGAGAAGCAGTTCATGCTCTGCTGCATCTGGGCCTCTGTAGCGGCATTGACTGCGCAGTCATCTGTGAACAGAAGAGGCGCACTGAGTCCCCTTCCACCTTGGTCTTGGCTTGGAGCCTCCGCAGGTTGAAAGCCTGCCGTCCATCCTGTACCTGATCCTGATGGCACTTTCTTCATCATTGCAGAAGGCATCAGACAGCATGGCTGTGAACATCATGCTGAAAAGTGTGGGCACAAGTACACAGCCCTAGGAAAGCTTCGGAGGAGTCTCCATCGTCCAGTACTCAAGCAAGCATGCCGTCGTGGAACTGGCACACCATGCTGATGAACTTGTGCAAGCAACCGAACTTTGCCATGATCTTCCACAGCCCCTCACGACTGATGGTATCAAAAGCCTTGGTCAGATCTACAAATGTTGTGTAGAGGTCCCTGTTCTGCTCTTGACACTTCTCCTGAAGTTAGTGTGTGGCGAAGATCATGCCATCAGTTCCACGACCCTCTCTGAAGCCACACTTGCTTTCCGGCAGGTGACCGCCTTCCATGTGCTGAATGAGGCAGTTGAGAAGGACTTTTGCAAGGATCTTGACAGCGATGGCGAGGAAAGAGATCCCACAGTGGTTGTTGCAGGACAGCCTGTTTCCTTTTCTCTTGTAGAGATGGACAATGGAGGCATCCTTGAGCTCCTGGGGGATAGCTTCCTGCTGCCACATGGTCTGAAAGAGCTTGGTGAGTTTCTGTATTAGAACTGGTCCTCCTGCCTTGTAGATTTCAGCTGGGATGGAGTCAGAGCCTGGTGCTTTGACGTTTGAAAGGAGTTTGATTGCTTTTTGGACTGCTGATTCCGTTGGAGGTTCTGCCAGAGACATGTTCACCTCTACTTGGGGCATGCGAATGATGGCTTCTACATTGAAGGATGAAGGTATGTTCAGGATGCTGCTGAAATGTTCTGCCCATCTTTCTAGGATTGCGCTCTTTTCGGTGAGGATAGTGGACCCGTCAGCACTGAGCAGTGGTGATGTTCCAGAAGACTAAGGCCCGTAGATGGTCTTAAGGACATCATAGAAGCGTTTGGAGTTGTTGCTGTCAGCGTACTGCTGTATTTCATCTGCCTTTTTGCTGAGCCAGAAGTCCTGCATCTCTCTGATCTTTGCCTGTATCTTTCCTTTGATGGAATTGAAGGTTGCCTTCTTAGAGGCAGACCTGCTGTCTTGCTGGTACGCTCTGTGGGCTTCATGCTTCTCGTCAAGCAGCTTTTGGATGTCCTCATCGTTTTCATCAAACTAGTCTTGGTGTTTGTGCATGTTCTTGCCCAGATGAGTGAGTGAGGTGTTGTACACCATGTCTCTGAAAGCTGCCCAGTCTTCTTCTGCTCCGTATGCCCCTAGGTCGAGTTGACTAAGCTTTCTGTCCAGGTCCTCACTGAGGTTTTGTCGCACAGAGTGCTGTTCCAGCTTGCTGACATTGAGTCGCTTGTTTGCCTTTTTCCCTTGTGGATGCCGTTTGGGCTGGATGTGCATGTTGAGCTTTGACAGAATGAGTGTGTGATCCGCCTAGCAGTCTGCGCCACATATCGCCTTCATCACTCTAACGTCCTGCCTGTCTCTCCTTCTCACATTGATGTAATAGATCAGATGCCAATGCTTGCTGCGTGGATGCATCTAGGAGGTCTTGTTGCGATTTGGCAAGCGGTAGACAGTATTAGTGATCAGAAGGTCACGAGAGGCACACGTCATCAACAGGAGAAGACCGTTGATGTTGCACTTTCCAATTCCATTTCTCCCAAGGACTCCCTCCCATGTCTGATAGTCTGTACCAACTCTGGCGTTAAAGTCTCCAAGAACAATGAGTTTGTCCTCCTTCGGTACGCCTTCAATGAGAGTCTCTAAGTCCTTGTAAAACTTGTCTTTGTTCTCTTCTGGGTTCATCATGGTGGGGGCATATGCACTGATGAATGTGGCATGGCGTTTTCCTTGGAGAGGGAGCCACAGGGCCATGATGTGGTTGTTGGGTCGTTTGGGGAGGCTGGTAAGCTTGCGGATCAGATTGGATCTGATTGCGAAGCCCTCTCCTGCTTCACGGTGTTCTTTGCAGCCTTAGCCGCTCCAGAAAAATGTGTAGCCGGCTTTGACTTCTGTCAGCTGACCTTCGTCTGCAAACCTGGTCTCGCTCAGAGCTGCGATGTGGATGCTGTACCTGCTGAATTCTCTTGGGACAAGTGCTGTCCTTCTCTCAGGTCTGTCTGCTTTGGAGCTGTCCATGAAAACACTGTTTAAAAAGTTTACATACCCTGAAGGTACAGTCGTGTGAAAAAATTAGGACACCCCATTAAATATTCAATTCTTTATTAAGAAATGTTCACATATCTATGCTTAACCTTGGTTTTGTTTTTATTTGCACTTTTTTAACATTTATTTTAGCCATTTTAAGTGGGAATGAATGTGGGGGTGTCCTTAAAAAAATGGGGGGTATCCTAATTTGTTCCTCACTGTTTAGAATTATATTTTACAGAAAATTTGAAAAAAGTCTTTAATTCATTTTTAATTGTTCAGTTGTATTACATGAATCTCCCAGTATTTTAAACACTGATATTAAATATCTATATGTCCAAATGTAAAAAAAAACCACAGGCTTATACAGGGTTTCCTGATTTTTTCACATGACTGTATGTAAACTTTTAAGCACAACTGTATCTATCAATTCACTGAAAAATGCCTTGATAAGTGTTAGAAATATTTTCTTAAGTTGTGTTCAGTGTTCTTGACTATGTTTTGCTCCAACTACAAAACAGCATTGCCATCAGCCTCACATGTACAGATAAAAACTGTTTATTAGTTAAATAAATAAATACACAACTAAATAATAGCTCCCACAGCAAAATAATTTAAGAGATTAAAATAATCTCAGCTAACTATCTGCATGTTAGCATTGCCAGCTCAACTTTTTTTCACAATGCCACAATAATAATGACATGTATTATTTCCAAATAAGTGGCTCAACAACTGTAAAACAGACAGCGCTAACAAAATTTGGTGTCAAACTTTTTCTCCCCAAGATGGGTAATGCACTGCATTCTAATGTTTATACCTCATTTGAGGACAACAAACAAACAAACAAACAAACAAACAAACAAACAAACAAACAAACAAATACCTACAGTCTGTGCCACTTATTGTTTTCATTGCATTTTGGCAAATATCACCAAGCTAAGTGCTACAGTAAAATGTCAAACATAATAAACTGTATATCAGGTAACCTTCTGATTAGATTGCAGTCTTCTTATAATGATGCTATGATTTAGACATTTGTGGCATTTGGTGAAATAAATGTTGAGTAGAAAAGAAAGCAAATTCAATCTCAGTGTTTATAAACAGTTTTCATCTTCTACCATCCTCAAGTCAGACATATTTTTACGTTTCAGCACAACTTTCTATACTGTACAATAAAGCAGCACTGTGTAACTTTCTTGTTCTGGGTAGGAACAACAGGCCTACAACTATGGTGACTATGACTCGAGTCCCAACAGCCAGTCACAGTGGGCTTAGTTGTTGGAGGTTAAAGTTGTGCCCTGTGATTGGCTGTTGGGACTTGAGTCATAGTCGCCATAGCTGTAGTACTTTCCTTGTTCCTACCAAGAGCAGAGCTGCTGCAGGCTATGTGGGTCCACTCAAGCTATGGGAGAAGTGACATTCACCCGGCCAAAGGTTGATGTACCATGAAAATAATTTGCAAAACATTATTTTAAGGTGAAAATCTGACATAGTGTTGCTTTAAACAGAGGACTGATTTCCATTCAAACAAAAAGTGGGTCTGGTATAGGGTTGCCAACTGTCCCATTTTAGCCAGGACATCCTGTTTACTGGGCTAAATATGTTTGTCCCAAGCAGGACGTGTGTTGTCTCGTATATTCAAGACTGCCTTAATGAACAGGCTAGGCTGGGCTGAAGCCCAGGGGCCTATGTAGATCAGGGCCTATCATGAGCCAATGAAAAAGATCACATTGTTATTAAGTGGTCATATTTTATGTCCATCACTTGATATTCATATGTGGCTGCTGATTGGTCTAATTTACAAGTGCCTCATGTGGGTACCACATAACAATAGCCTATCAGAGGAATTGCTTTGACATGTGATTATGCAAGCAGCAGTGAACTGTAAGAAGTAATTAGCTTGGTCACAATGTCCGGAAAAAAGTCTGAAAGTGGCAATCATAAAATTATTCAGAGGAAAAGAGCTTAGGGAAAACCAATTGCTCAAAAAATCCCGAAGTGTAAAGGATTTTTCTAAGCTGGAGCATCAAGTGGAGGTGGAGCTGCTGCACAGGGGAGACAGGTGGGCCATTAAACAACTCACATGGAGGAGAAGGGTGAAGGGAGAAGAAAGGCTATGGTTGCTTACGTCAGACAGCTGTGCGTGGAATAATGATGGTGAAACTGAGGCCTTATGAAACAATGAACAACTCTGAGACAATTGCTTCACGATCGACACAGTGTTATGAAACATTTAATAAAGAGTGTCATCTGCTGACTGAGTGTCAGAACTGCATCTAAGTGGAAGACCTGGAAAAATCTCAATACTTTTTTGTTGAGCATTGGGCCATCCGAGGTCTATTCAAAATTGGATGGCAGGAACAAATAATACAAAGCAAACAAAAAAAAAAAAAATCCAATAGAACCTTCTCAAATTTCCTGTGAGCCCTCAAGTTATGTGATGTGACCGACATAATGAGGCCTCACTTGCTACGGTCACATGACTGTGGGCGTGCTGGAACAGTACTCGATACAGTGCTCATGACACTTCCGCTTTATATTGCTTGAATCAACGTCAAGTGGGCGGTGTCGAGCGTAACATCACTAGCGTGGGACAGTGAACTCTGAACTTGGTAGAAAGTAGACTGGATAAAGCATGCATCCATAGAGTATGATGATATTCGTGAGCTGGACTTAAAGGACATAATGAAGGATTTTTATTTAAAGAAGGCCAGAATAAATCACTTCTAAAAAGGTAAGACATGCTATTTGCAGTGCTTTCCAACCACCTGTGCAGGTTTTTCATTGCTGCTGTTGATGATGATTTTATTCAATAAATAAAATGTACATATAAATACAACACACACAATATATATCTATAAATACATTCTATAAATTAGGATAACACAATAAAGCACAAGCACTTATTTCCATGTTGTGCATTGTTTGAATCAGGAATACTTCACTGATGTAATTTTATACTGAAGGCAGTATCTGTTATACTGTAAAAAGGGAAATCTCAGTAAGATAAAATATCCTAAATCAAGGCTTTATGCTTGTTTTTCTCTCACAAGATAATTTTGACAAGAATTTCTTTTTGTTGTGCAGTTTTCTGTAAGATTTTAGTTGCTTTACAAATGTTTTTACTTGTTTTAAGCAATTTAATGTTTGTTGGCAGATATGCATGTAAAATTTTCTTACACATAAACTGCACAACGAGAATAAATATCTTGTCAGACAAAAGAACAAGCATAAACAGCCGTAATTTATTTCATTTTATTTATATTTGACTTTCTGCAGTGTAGTTGTGTTTTCTAGCTCAAAGCTGCATCAAATTTGACACTGAATACCAATACTTTTTAAGGTATTATCAAGGCAAAAAAAATCCCAGTATCATGACAACAGACACAATCCAAAAGATTGTGGCACTGAGCAATAGTTAAAATCCTCTGTCCCTTATTTGGCTGTGAGAAAGTTGGCAACCCTAGTCTGGTATAACGAGTTGTTACATGTTTGATTAAATACTAATGCTGAAGTAAGAGTAATTCTCACCTGGGCAGAGAAGTCTATGAGTTTAGGGAGCTGCACACGGTTGCCTTCATCACTCTTTAGGAAGTCTAGCAAGCTACCTGTAGACATGCACACACACATGCACATTAACATACAGGTGCATCTCAATAAATTAGAATGTCAACAAAAAGCTGATTTATTTAGGTAATTCAATTAAAAAAAATAAACTTCTATATTATATAGAGTCATTACACAGAGAGTGATATATTTCAAGTATTTATTTATTTTAATTTTGATGATTATGGCTTACAGCTCATGAAAACCCCAAATTCAGTTTCTCAAAAAATTAGAATACTACATAAAATTAATTTAAAAAATAGTTTTTTAATAGAAATGTTGGCCATCTGAAAAGTATGTCCATGTACACACTCAATACTTGGTCAGGGCTCCTTTTGGATTAATTACTCTATCAATGTTCACACCTGTAAACACTCACCTTTCTCCATGAACTCAGTGATGATATAAATAGGCTCCTCCTTGGTCACCACAGCATTTAGTCGAACCAGCTTGTCATGCTGCAGGGTCTTCATCAGGTTGGCCTCCATCATGAAGGCTTCCACCGACATGCTGCCGGGCTTCATGGTCTTTACTGCCACCTTGGTGTGCTTATTGTAAGTAGCTAAACACGATCAAAGCATAATTACAGTTAGAAAAGAAAATTATTTGCAGTCTTCATTATCTCTGACAGCAGCTGGAGTGTACAAAGACCCAACTTACCCATCCAGACTTCACCAAACTGGCCAGCACCCAGTCTCTTTTCCAGTTTCAGTGAAGATCTTGGAATCTCCCAGGCATCCTTCTCCCATGGTTTCTCAGGTTTGGGACTCAAGCATGCATTTGTCAGGGTTTGGCAGAGGCCATCTGACTGTTCTGAGTTTGAGAGAAAATAAAATTGTAATGACTTGATTTCAATATTGTTCTTATCTGCTAAGAAAATGAGGACACCTTAGATAGCAATCCTATCTGCAGATCTGGGTCATTACTATTAAAGGTGACCAGCAGAGTGTGCTGTGCATCTCTATTACCACAGCCTTCAAGGATGGAAATGAAGATTAACCTGAGATGACTGCACACTTCCTATAAACTCACTATCAATTTAATGAAGAAACATAATATTTGAAAATGACTATTAAAACACATCTATGAAAAGGTAAAATTGTCCAGATATAAATCTTTAAAGACAAATTCTGACAGATAAAGAAATCACTCACTCTTATAATGGCTGACCAGCTCCTGCAGGGTGCTGAAGGTGATGCGGGGAGAGATGTAGAAGCCGCCGTTGTCCAGCGTTCGGATCTTATAATGTTTCACTGTGTCACCCGCCTGAGCATCGCTGTCCCTGACTGACAGAGAATAACTTCCTGTGATAAAAGAGAAATGAAACAATTACACTGGGATCTGGGGGGAATTTTCAAAGCTGGTTTCAATTATGGTCTTTTGTTTTGGTAAAAGCCTATTCAAACTAACAGCTGATGGGAAACTGGGTATTGGGAGTTCCCCCAAAGTCTGAGATGTGCTAAGACTCCCCACAGATTAACATACTAACTTTAAAGGTCCCATTCACTGAAAACTGTGTTTTTGTAGGTTTTAACCTTCTCAAATGCATCTATTGGTCACATGATTACTGAAAAACATATCAAAACACACAACCTTTATACAAACTTTATCTTTGAGCAGCCGATGTAGCTCTTCCGAGTTCCTCCTGCAGGTCATGAAATGGGAATATACCTAGCTGTCTGTGATGTAGATGAGCAGGGTGCCAACAGTGTCTGCTTCAAAGCTAACAGTGCTACTAGGGAGTTCGATTACCAAGCGTGGTTTATACAGTCATGAAAAAATTAGGACATCCCATTAAATATTCAGTTCTTTATTAAGAAATGTTCACATGTCTATGTCTAACCTTGTTTTTGCTTTTATTTGTATTTTTTAACATTTATTTTCGATATTTTAAGTGGGCATGAATGTGGGGGTGCCCTAAAAAAATGGGGAGTATTGTGGTGGACAGACATATGTGACCTACTTTGTGACTCACATTTTAGATCAGAACAAAGGCAGACCTTCCTTGGAGATAACAGGAAGCTGCAAAGATGTTAGCTTTGGTATGCAAGGCTTGAGAATGTGGGAGTGTTATTAACGGATTAAAGAGGAGATGCATGGTAGACAGTGGGGGTGATATCAGAGAGAGGGGATGCATTGTTACGGGCAATCTTAATGCAATGTGATTTGTGATGCATGTGACTTGTGAACTGTGAGAGTCCTGGTATTTAAGGACGAGAGTTCCCTGTAATGTTCCCTTTTTCTTCTTTGAGATGATGGTGAATGTGAATAAACCTGACTTGAGAGAAACCTGTCTCGTCATTCTCACATTCCCACACTGGTGACCCAAGACGTATCATGCAGCAAGAGGAGACTTCCCCCAGGCCAGCCTCGTCAGGAGCCCCCAGCCAAGCGAATGCCGCTACGGTCCAGCTACTGGACTTTTGGCAAAACAATCCGCGCTCCTGGTTCAATGCGGTTGAGGCGCAGTTCAACCTCCGGGGAATATCGGTAGACGACACAAAATTCTACCATGTGGTCGCAAAACTGGACAACCACACGGCCCAGCATGTGGAGAGCCTGATCGACCAGCCGCCGGACAGTGACAAATACGGCGCGTTGAAGGCTGCACTCATCCAGCACTTCACCCCCTCGGTGGAGGAGTGAGCAGAGCGACTCCTGGCGCTGACGGAGTTGGAAAATGACATGCCCGCGAACCTTATGGAGAAATTGTTGAGGTTAAAAGGTTCTGACGACGACCACTTTATTTTCACCCACCTTTTCCTCAGGACTCTACCGTCAGCGGCGAGAGTGACCCTGGCCAGTTCGCCACTGTTGGCCCAAAGGGGACTACCGCGCGCTGGGCCGGGAGGTGCAGCGAATTGTCAATGCCTGCAAACAGCGCGTGGCCGCAGCCACTGCAGCAGAGCTCGGCGCGACAACCGGAGATGGCAGGGGGCCAGGGGCAGCAGTGCCAGATGCACCGACGACGGCGGCGGCAGGGGCCAGGGAACGCGGATCAGACGTCCTTTGTTTCTACCATCGCCGCTTCGCAGAGAGGGCACGCAAATGTGTACCACCGTGCCAGTTCAAGCGTTCGGGAAACGCCAAGACCGGGGGTCGGTAGCAGCTGCGGCCCTCGGGGAGAACAAGCTG
Source organism: Pholidichthys leucotaenia (assembly GCA_020510985.1). Classification (NCBI taxonomy): domain Eukaryota; kingdom Metazoa; phylum Chordata; class Actinopteri; order Cichliformes; family Pholidichthyidae; genus Pholidichthys; species Pholidichthys leucotaenia. The sequence continues at coordinate 244,003,771 of CM035843.1, read as the reverse complement.
CTCTACTTGTTGGACGCACGCTCGGGGAGGCAATTCCTCGTGGACACAGGCTCCCAGTTGAGTTTCATCACACCTTCCTACGCGGACAGGCTAACAGGTTCCAAAGGTCCCCGGGTGGCAGCAGTGAACGGCTCGGAGATTAAGACCTTTGGTGAGAAGACTCTGCTTCTGTCTCTACACGGCCGTACATTTGAGTGGACTTTAATCATAGCAGCGGTGAATTTCAATATGTTGGGGGCCGATTTTTTGTGCTCACACAGTTTGTTGGTTGATCTAGCTAACAGGCGCCTGGTTAATGCATTTTCTTTTGATTCTATCCCCTGTACAGCGCAAGTGGCCCCGCCAACAGCACAAGCCAACGTCACAGCTGCAAGCGGTAAGTTCCACACACTGCTCACTCAGTTCCCAGCACTCACGGTCCCCACATTTTCAGCAACTGTCGCTAAACACGGGGTGGAACATTTTATTACCACTACCGGACCGCCCGTTTTTGAAAAAGCTCGCCGCTTGGACGCAGCTAAACTAGCCATAGCGCGCGAGGAGTTCGCCAACCTGGAGAGGTTGGGCATAATCAGGCGTTCAAATAGCCCTTGGGCTTCCCCGCTACACATGGTCCCGAAGGCTGACGGCTCATGGCGACCTTGCGGGGATTTCCGCAGGTTAAACAACGCTACAGCACACGACCGCTACCCAATCCCGCACATCCAAGATTTTTCCGTTCATTTGGCAGGGGCTCGCGTTTTTTCAAAGATAGATTTGGTCCGCGGGTACCACCAAGTTCCAGTGCGCGCTGAGGACATACCCAAAACAGCGGTAATAACTCCATTTGGCCTATTGGAGTTTTTGCGCATGCCATTCGGGCTCAAAGGGGCTGCACAGACGTTCCAACGCATGATGGACGCGGTGCTTCGCGATCTCCCTTACGTGTTCGTCTACTTGGACGATATTTTGGTAGCCAGCACGTCCGAAGACGAACACGAAAACCACCTGGCTACGGTTTTCCGGAGGTTGGGAGATCACGGGTTAATAATCAACCCAGCGAAGTGTCAGTTTGGGGTGGCGCAGATCGACTTTTTAGGACACCGCGTCTCCCCCGAAGGGGCGGTTCCCCTTCCTGACAAAGTGCGCGCGGTAGCAGATTTTCCCCGGCCGCAGACGGTCAGAGCGTTACAGAAATTTTTGGGAATGGTGAATTTTTATAACCGTTTTCTCCCCCGCGCGGCGCAACTCATGCAGCCGCTGTATGCCGCGCTCAAAAAACAAAAACCCGCGAATAAGGTCGAGTGGTCCCTGGAGAGGGACCAAGCATTCTCGGAGGTTAAAGCAGCCTTGGCAAAGGCTGCGTTGTTGGCGCACCCAGACCCAACGGCCCGCACAGCGCTCACTACTGATGCGTCTGATGTGGCCATAGGGGCGGTCGTGGAGCAGCATGTAGCCGGGGTTTGGCAGCCCCTCGCCTTTTTCAGCAGGACCTTGCGCGATAACGAACGAAAATACAGCGCGTTCGACAGGGAGCTACTGGCTCTCCATTTGGCCATCCGCCACTTTCAGTTCTGGCTGGAGGGACGCCGTTTCACTGCGTTCGTTGACTACAAGCCGTTAACATTCGCGATGGCCAAGGTTTCCGAACCGTGGTCAGGCCGGCAGCAGAGACAGCTGGCTGCGATCTCAGAGTTTACCACTGATATTCAGCATGTAGCGGGTAAACTGAATGTAGTGGCAGATTGCCTCTCACGCGCTGTGGCGGCCCCAGTCAGCGTAGGAATAGATTACGCAGCCATGGCCGCAGAGCAGGTTAGTGATGCGGATGTGCGCGCGCTCCAGTCTGGACCAACAGGGTTAAGGCTGGAGAACAGGGTGCTGCAAGACGGTATGCCCCCCTAATCTGCGATGTCTCCACTGGAGGGCCGCATCCAGTAGTACCGGCCAGGTGATGCTGCCGCGTTTTTGACTCGATTCATGCTTTGGCGCACCCGGGAGTGCGCGCGTCGGTCAAAATGGTAGGAGAGAAGTTTGTGTGGCCGAGTCTTCGCAAACAAGTTAAAGAGTGGGCAGCAGCCTGCACGGTGTGTCAACGGGCCAAAGTACACAGGCACACGAGAGCTCCTTTGGAGCCGTTTCACATTCCGGCCAAGAGGTTCGATCACGTTCATGTGGACCTCGTGGGACCCCTCCCGCTGTCACAGAGGTACACACACCTCCTGACAATGGTGGACCGCACCACGCGCTGGCCTGAAGTGGTTCTGCTGGCATCAACCACGGCTGAGGAGGTAGCGCGCGCATTTTTAACAGCTTGGGTGGCGCGTTTCGGAGTTCCGTCGGACATTACGTCTGACAGAGGCCCTCAATTTGTGTCCAAACTTTGGTCGACAATGGCCCGCAGCCTGGGTGTCACAATTCACCGCACAACCGTGTACAATCCGCAGGCTAACGGGTTATGCGAACGTTTTCATAGGTCATTGAAAGCAGCTCTCAGAGCGTCACTGACGGATGCAAATTGGGTAGACAAGTTACCGTGGGTGTTATTGGGGTTGCGTTCTGCGCCTAAAGAGGACTTAGAAGCCTCCCCAGCCGAGCTCGTGTTTGTGCAGCCACTTAGGCTGCCTGGGGAGTTTCTCCCAGATAACCCTGCGCCAGACACCTCCCCGTCTCAGCTGTTGCAGAGTAACATAGAATCAAGCACGCTGCCCGGCCCCGTGCACCACAGTTTTCCGCGCGTTTTTGTGCCTAAAGCTTTGAAGAACACAGAGTTTGTTTTTGTCAGACACAATGCGCATCGAACCCCGCTGCGACCGCCTTATGACGGACCGTTCAGAGTGTTGAAAACAGGGGACAAGCAGTTTTTGCTAGATTTGGGGGGTAGGAAAGAAAAAGTTGGCATAAACAGACTCAAACCCGCTTTTGTGGTGGCAGATGAGCAAGTGCTGTTGGCAAGGGCCCCGCGGCGAGGTAGACCCCCACGGGAGGCTTCACAGAGTAATGTTTCCCCAGAACTCCCGCAGGGACCGACAAATGGTTTCCACCCCCAGACGGCAAACCCCCAGCGTGACAGCGCCGCAGAGACGTTGAATCCCAGCTACAGCAGATACGGCAGGAGACTGAAGCCTAGACAGCATGTGGACTGATGTGTATTGATTCTATCACGGCATGCATGTTGTTATTCTCTTGTTTGTTCTAAAATGTTGGGGGGGCTGGTGTGGTGGACACACATATGTGACCTACTTTGTGACTCACATTTTAGATCAGAACAAAGGCAGAACTTCCTTGGAGACAACAGGAAGCTGCAAGGATGTTAGCTTTGGTATGCAAGGCTTGAGAATGTAAGATAAGATAAGATAAGATAAGATAAGCCTTGTGATGAATGTGAAGAATGTGAACATTCAAGAACATTCAAGAATTCAAGAACATTTTCTTGAATTCAAGAATTCAAGAACATTCAAGAATTCAAGAACATTCAAGAATGTGAATGTGAACATTAACAATAGTGACGTAAAAGGGTGGGTGGAGTTAACTGCAGTTCTTTGGGCATTTAAAGGGACTTTATCAGTAAGGCTGCAAAAGATGATTCACAATGATGCTGCAATAATTAAATAATTAAAGGCCATTAATTTGCAATATGTCAAAAACATTTCATTAAGACCTATAGGACCTGTCAACATGTGGGAGAACTGCAGTGAATGGAACCTTTAAAGGCTATGGAAAAGTCCTGGCGCTAAAATAAAACTGCTGCTGTAGAAAGACTAGGCAAAATTAAATCAACAGATATTTCTTCAGGACATTATTTAGAATTTTGATTTAAAGATTAGGAAAATGAAGGTTGAAACAAAAAATTTATTCCACACAAAGAGTTAATTTACTAATATTTATGGTAATTAATATAACTGAAGAAATAGTTGTTATTGTAGAACCAAGCTTTGGATTAAAACACATAAGCCTAATAAAACAAACACTTTGCTAGTGTGAATTCTGTAGATAAGCACTGGACTAAAGAGAAAAAATTTTGTTGATTCAAGATAGATAGACAGATGTACTTTATTGATCCCAAATTAGGAAATTACAGTGTAACAGCAGCATGGCAGTTGATGACCAAAATGACAGAAACACACACAGCATAATAGACAAAGGGATTACCCATGGAAAGTAAAACTGCTAAAAACTTATATACCTCATAGATGAATACATGGTGACCTGTTTAGATACATGAATCATACCTGCTGTATAATGCGGGACTATCAGGAGCAGAGTGAAATGTGAGGCGCCAATTAGACTGTAAGGTGCAGTATGACAGCATAGTTATGACCAGTGAGCTATTTTACAGTGAAATTTCATGTGGCAGGAAAGATTTCCTGTACCTAACTGTTCGGCAGCAAAGTCGTAGCAGTCTGCTGGAGAAAGTGCTCTGCTGTCTGTCCAGTGTGTGGTGGAGGGGGTGATCAGGATTGTCCATGATGGATCGCAATTTATTTAGTGTCCTCCACTCCACCACAGTCTCAAAGGCCTCCTCCAGTCTGAGACCAATTACAGAGCCACCCCTCTTGATAATCTTGTGAAGTCTGTTGATGTTGCTGGCTCTGATACTGCTACCCCAACAGACAGCAGCAAAGAAGATAGCGCTGGCGACAACGGCCTGGTAGAAAAGCTCCAGCATCCTGTTGCACACGTTGAAAGATCTCAGCTTCCTCAGGAAGTACAGTCTGCTCATCCCCTTCTTGTATGCAGCATCGGGGTTGGATTTCCAGTCCAGTCCGTTGCTGATCATGACACCCAGGTATCTGTAGTCCTCAACTACCTCCACACACACCCCCACCCCCACAAATCTGCAATGATTGTGAAGGCGTCCTCTTCTTCCTGAAGTCAATCACCATCTCTCTGGTCTTACTGACGTTCAGTCTCAGGTGATTCTGCTTGGTCCACTCCACAGATCTACTGGTGCCCTGTGCTCCCCCTCCTCTCCCCCTCTTACACACCCAACAACAGCTGAGTCATCAATTTTTGCAGGTGGCATGACTCAGTGTTGTACTGAAAGTTGGTGGTGTATAAGGTGAAGAGAAAAGGAGCAAGTGTAGCACCTGAGTTACTGTTGTGCTAAATAAGTGAAAAACATTGCTTGAATTTATTAATGATTCTGTTTTCCTAGTGTCTATTTTGTAATGTAGTTATACATCTGCACCAATAGGTGGCAGTAGTGCTGCAGATTGTTCCTTTCCCTTGAACTGAGGTCATGGGTCAAGTGTTTTTTTTGTTGGGGTTCTCTGTGTGTTCGAGCTACTGAAGAAGACACAAATGCGTGCTCTGTATGTGTGCTGTATTAACCTTTTTGAAGTAAATAAAGAACTCGTTTTTCTACACCAAGTTGTCCTGGAGTGGTGTAACATTTTGGAGGTTCCACTGAGATCAATATTTCTGGATTATCTCACGGAGAGAGACTGAAAAAAAAGACAACGGAGACGGTAAAGAAGTGTGCCAGAGCGAGAGGCTAACGCTAAGGTATAGCGTGATTCTAGCTAGTGCGACACAAACCGCATTGTTTTTTTCAGTCAAATCCAGTGAAAAGGCTAATTTTGCAAGCATGTCTGAGCATCGCGAAGATTTTTTGTTGAAGCTGGAAAAGAAATTATGTGGCCTTTTTGTCCAAGAACTTTTAAGAGTATGTGGACTGTGTAATATTACCGGAAAAGATGATGATATTTCAAGCAAAACTCGCAGAGCTCTAGACCAGTGTTTTTCAACCTTTTTTAAGCCACGGCACATTTTTTACATTGACAAAATCCTGGGGCACACCACCAACCAAAATGACACTCTATAGCCTAACACAGTAAAAGTAATAAAATATAGTTAGCAATACAGTTTCTAAATGTATTTATACTCACTCAGTGTGAACCCTGGGCCTGTTCAGATGAACACAAAGCTGATATGAATGAATGAATGAATGAATTTATTTATTTCGGATAATACAGTACAGGTTAAAAGAAACTGTATAATATAACAACAAGGTCAAATTAGACAAAGACTCCTTCTACTAAACAATTCCACGTGAGTTATCCGAAATGGGTGATGGCTGAAGCCGCAGCTTATATTGCCCACCCATATTCCATCCAAGAATTCAAAAGAAAAAAGAGTAAACAAGACAAGAGTGATTACAATTTAGAACAAAGCTAAGACAAAGTGTGACTGAGAGAAAAAAAAAGAAAACTAAGCTAAGCTAAGTTAAGCGGTTACTATTCAAGACAAATCTAAGACAGAATGTCACAGAGAGAAAAAAAAAAAAAAAAACTAAGCTACAACACAACACAGGCTGGATATGTCAATCCTTATGTGAGTTTACATGTCGTCTTGTAAATATGTTTGGAGTATTTCTTCCTTTAGTTTTTGTTTAAATTGTCCAAGCGTTGTACATGATTTTAATTCAGGTCCATAATTGTTCCATAATCTGACTCCTTGCACTGAAATACAGTGTTGCTTGGTGGTTGTTCTCACTGTAGGCTTTTGAAATATACATGTTCCTCTTAAGTGATATCGTTTCTCCCTTGTTTGGAACAACTTTTGGATATTTGCGGGCAGTGATAAATTCTTCACTTTGAACATTATTATTGCGGTTTTAAAGTCAACCAGATCTTTCAACTTGAGAGTTTTTTGTTTAAGAAAAAGTGGGTTTGTTGGTTCCCTGTAAGCTGCTTTGTTTATTATTCTAATAGCTCTCTTTTGAAGCATAAAGAGTGGATATATGTTTGTTTTGTATGTATTTCCCCATACTTCATTACAATATGTCATGTATGGGAGTATTAATGAATGATACAAGGTGTATAGTGTGGGTTGATTCAGCAAATATTTCACTCTGTGTAATTTGCAATTGATTTGGAAACTTTACCTTTAATATAATTAATATGTGACTTCCAACACAGTTTGTTATCAATTATTACTCCAAGGAATTTAGTTTCAGATACCCTTTCAATCTCTACACAATTTACACTGACTTTGGGTACTGGGTTGTTGTGATGGTTGTTAAAGACTATAAATTTTGTCTTACTTAAATTGAGCGTTAATTTGTTTGAATCAAACCACAGTTTAAGCTTTCCTAATTCCTTCCCGAGTGTATCCAGAAGTTGTTCCAAATTGTTTCCACTGCATAGCAGATTAGTGTCATCGGCAAACAATATTAAGTCCATTTTTTCTGAAACTTTACATATATGGTTTATATACATATTGAATAATAATGGTCCCAAAACTGAACCCTGTGGGACTCCACAGGTGACCTTCAGCAACTCTGAGTTTTTGTTGCTAACACATACATACTGATATCTATTCTTTAAGTAACTACTTAACCAGGACAGTGCTACCCCTCTAATACCAGAATTTTGTAGTTTCTTTAATAATAAATTATGATCTACTGTATCAAATGCTTTTTTAAGATCTAGGAATACTCCAACTGAATACTCTTTATTTTCAATGGCTGTTGATATTTTTTCTGTAAATTCCATTAGGGCATATGCAGTTGTCCTCTTGTGTCTGAACCCATATTGCTGCTCACATAATAAATCATTCTTCAGTATGAAGTTGTCAATTCTCTCATAGAATATTTTTTCAAGTATCTTGGAAAATTACGGTAATAGTGAAATTGGTCTATAGTTTGAGAGTTCCCCTCTGTCGCCCGTCTTGTATATCGGAATTACTTTAGCTATTTTCATTGCATTGGGAAATATACCTGATTGGAGAGACAGGTTGCAGATATACGTCAGTGGTTTTACTATGCATTCGATAACAGTTTTGACTAGTAGCATGTCAATACCATCACAGTCAGTAAATGTTTTACTTTTGAACGATTTAACAATTTCAATGACCTCTCTTTCGTCTGTGTTCTTTATGAAGATGGAGTCTTTTACAGCAGTGTTATTGCATATTGTATCACCTGTTGGCACCGTAGTGGGTATTTCTCGGGCCAGTTTAGGTCCAATGTTAACAAAAAAATTATTAAATTCATCTGCAGGTGAAGCAATATTCACACTCTGAGTCGTTTTATTATTTTTTGGAATATTAGTTGGGTAGCTTGTATTTCTGCTTTTATTTCCAAGGATACTGTTGAGTATTGTCCATGTATTTTTAATATTGTCTCTGTTTTTCTCCAGTTCTTTACTGTAATAGTCTCTTTTACTACATCTTATTATATATGTTAACTTATTTTTGTATGTTTTATACAGCTGCTCTGCTTCTTTTGTTCTTTTCTTTAGGAAAGCTTTATATAATAAATTTTTCTTTTTACACGCCTTTTGTAGTCCTTTGGTTAACCATGGCTTATTAGCAAATTTGTGTTTAAGCTTTTTTATTACTAATGGGCAGTTTTTTTCATAAAGAGTGGTTACAATGTTTATAAATGTGTCATAGGCTTCATTTACATCTGATACATAGACTTCTGTCCAGTCTTGCTTCAGCAAGTCCTCTTTAAAAGAATTGATTGCATTTGGTGATTTGTATCTGAACGATTTTGAAATTTTTTCTGCGTTGGGCCCCGTGTGGCCATGGATAAGTGCAAAGGTTGGCAAGTGGTCACTTATATCATTTATCAATAATCCACTTTCTATTTTCTTATCGAAAACATTGACAAACAAGGTTGTCAATAAGTGTAGCAGAGTGAACTGTGATTCTACTGGGATGTGTTATTGTGGGATATAGACTCATGCTGTACATAGAGTTCATGAACTCTGTAACTACATTTTGTTGATGAGGATTCAGTAAGTCAATATTGAAATCTCCACAAATTGCTACCATTTTCTTACTAGTAATATTATTGTACAGCTCGACTAATTTATCTCTGAATGTCTCAATGCAAGTTCCCGGCGTTCTATATATGCAGCTTATGATTAGATTTTTTGTTTTGTCTAGGTCAATCTCAACAGTAACACATTCCAAAATCCCTGGTAGTGCAAAGGACATTTCATTTACAAGCTTACACCTGTACAGGTCATCAATATACAGTGCAACACCACCACCCTTTTTTTGAGTTCTGTTAATATAAAACATTTGATATCCCTCTATTGCCATCAGGGGAGCCTGCTCTTCGTTAAGCCAAGTTTCAGAGACTGCAATAGCTGTGAATTTTCTGTCTAGCTGTTTTAAATAGTCCTGAATCTGTGGAAAGTTTTTGTTAAGACTTCTGCTATTGAAGTGTATTATTGACAGTTTACCATCTAATTGCATTTGACTTTTGAATTGTTTTTCAGTGTAATATTCACAGTGGTTATGAATATTATTGAAAAAGTGGTTATCAGGATCAATATCATTCTCCATCTCTTGTGGTTTATGTTCAGCATAATGGTATGTTTTCAGAGTTTGAGTTTCCTCATTCTGTGTCATGGCATTTCCTCATTCTGTGTCATAGCATATCATGGCAGGGATGGAAGAAAGACACACACGGAGCTCTTCCTCAACAGTTCTCAGTCTCTCTCTGTTTTTAGTTTTTATCACAGTCAAGCTTGAAAAGCTCAGCTCACACAGATATGTCGTGGAAAATGGGAGCAATGCTGAAATAGCTTTGTTGGCCAGAATGGGGAACTCCTTGGCAGCAGTCAACCAAAAACTGTCCAAAGGAAGATCAGCAAAGTTTAGCTTTAAACCATGATCTTGTTTCAGTTCAATGAGTTCCTCTTGCTCCTGTAAAGTCATGTCGTTTCCAACAACTGATGCTGAGCTGTATGGGCCACAGTTACATGGGCAAAATTTCTTCAATCTGATTACAATTCAGATCAGAATTTTACTGTTTACATGGATCCTGAAAAAGCTGATCTGATTAGGACGTGCGTTTTCATGTGTCACAGGTTTGAACGGAATAAATCATTTTGACATGCGCAGGTCGACATTTCGACATTCAAAAAATAGTAGAAGAAGAAGCAACTTCCGGTGTTGGCGAGCCCTGCTTCGTGTCGAAATTGACCTGTATCGTGTTATTCAGACTTTACTTTTGCTTCTGCTGGTCTCCGTAATGAAGCTACAAGTACATACTTCTGCATATGACGAACAGAGGGAGACAGCAGGACGATACAGACCAGTTTTGTTTTACTCCCACTATGTTTTCCGCTAGCTGCTGCTAAGGCGGAAATACGTCACGTCGACGTGCGGCTGGTGTACAGATATGCGCAGTAAACATATTTTCTGCCCTGTGTTCAGAATAAGTGTTTTCATGCGCACCATTTGGATTAACAATCGGCATAACCCACCCCTCTCAATCGGAATGAAATTTTGATCCGAATGAGCGTGATCGGGTTAGAATATTCAGATTGCCATGTTTACATGAAGCATTTTTATTCCGATCAGGCTTTTAATCCGGTTACTTGTGTCCATGTAACCATAGCCACTCACTCGAGTAATTAAGTTAAATTGGATATTTTCCCACGGCACACCTAACGATCTCTCACGGCACACTAGTGTGCCGCGGCACATAGGTTGAAAATCCCTGCTCTAGACGATCATATTTCAAACAAAACTCGCAGAGCTCTTGTTAAGCTTATTAGTCAGTTTTGTGATCGAGATGAGCTTGTGCAAAGTGAAGATGAAGGCATGTCTGTGCTTTTGGAGTTAAACGATGTGCTAGACTCGCTCATAGAGACACGGTCATCGGCTGTCGATGCGGGAGCGGCGGCCCTGTCTTCATCCATGGACACGGTGGCGACGGCAGTGATTACGCACCCGGAGCAGCCTGCAGCAGTGGGACAGGACCAGGCGCCAGGAGAGGACCTTGTACTGTCAGCGTCAGAGGCATCGCTGGAGCATCAGGTGGCCCCGAGGACAACGCTGGACAGTGGGACTCAGCGCAGAGGGAGAGGCTCCATCAGCAACAGCTGCTGCAATGCTTCTTCAGTTAGATTCAGGAAAGATTTCAGGATAAATGGTCACGTGGGTGAGTCAGCGTCAAAAGCCACCTTGAGTTTCAGTAGCTTGGAGCATCAGATTGAAAGTGGCTTAAAAGAAGGCTACTCTGAAACTGAAATAGTGGATGCTGTAGTCCGTGCCATAAGCCCTGGACTGAAGTTAAGGAGCTGTTTAGAAGGAAAAGTAGATCTCACATTGACCAACCTGAGACAAATACTAAGAGCCCATTATGGGGAAACAGATGCAACTGTGTTGTATCAACAACTGACCAAAGCAACACAGGGGACAAATGAAACACCCCTTGAGTTTCTGATTAGAGTACTGGATTTGCGTCAGAAAACCCTCTTTGCATCAGAGCGTACTCAGTCTAGCCTGAAGTACAACAAAGAGCTAGTTCAAAGTCAATGCTTTCAGTCAATTATGACCGGACTGTTAAATGATAATGTCAGAGCAGAAATGAGGATGTATCTACAGGATGAAAACAGCAGTGATGAGCTCCTGTTACAGAAAATGCAAACCTTACAGTACAATGAAAGTGAAAGAGCTCTAAAGACAAAGGCAAATAAGTCAGCTCTCAGAGCAGGACTAAATGTAGTTGAACAGACTGAAACACTGAATGACCCCTGCATACGCCAACCTGTAGCTAAGCCAAACAAACCAGCCAAAGACAACTCGCTATTCTCTAAAATAGAGGAAAGTAATACTGCAATCAGGGAGCTTACAGGTCAGGTAGCCTCACTTGTGCAGACTGTTCAACGTGACATAAAACATGAGAGTGGCAAGCAAACCAAATCCTACAAAAGGTCAACTCAGAGACAGAAAAGACAATGTGCTGCGTGTCAACAAGAGAACAAGGACTGTAGCCATTGCTTCAAATGTGGCAGTGACTCTCATTGAGCAAAGGGATGTAGAGTAGGGGGGAGTCAGAAGCAGGGAAACTGGCGGGGGATGTGACTGAGGGACAAGCCACAGCTCCAAAAACCAAAGTCCCTAAGTGGGAAAATCCCCAAAGCTCAAAACTCACCCCATGTTCAACCAATAGAGTTAAGCCCGAACAAGCAAAATGTGTTACAAAGTATGGCGACAATAAATACCAAAGCTAGAGAACAAACCAGTCAGTCAGAGCATTCTGAGGATACTCAGGAACAGATAATGGACACTCACAAGCTCAGGGTGGATGCTGAGGAGTTTCAAATGGACATTCCGGAACCAACAGAGACAGTTTCCTTTCCTGCCCAGCCCAGTGGTGTGGACACAGAGCTGTCAGACACTGTGCTGAGGAGGTCTCAGAGAGGGAGACGCCCAAGAGAAACATTAACTTATGATACACTTGGTCAACCAGTTTGGAGAGTAATTGGTCTTAATTCCAATCCACTGTATGCCAGTGCAGTAATCCCATTCTGTGGACAATATGGAGTACCTTGGATAACCCCACAAATGCCTTACTACCCAGCTTATGTGCCTGTGGGTTATTATTGAACTGTGACACAGATCACCAGTTTAATATTGCTGGAGATGTGAAATGTATTGGTACTTACAAGGTTAAAACTATTATTGTGACTTAAGTATTTGATACTACAAACTATTGAGATGGTATATAACAAAATTGGTTTGAGTGACATTTGGTCAATTTGATATGTCCAAGTAAGGTTATTATCAAAGTGTACAGACTCCGGAGTACATGAAGTGATAGTAACATGGGTTAGAGTAAATTGTTAATACCTGTACTATTGGGAAAACTACTCCACGTGGTTATGAGCTTCATGCTTATTTGAGTAATGAGTTACACGTGATTGTATCACCTGAGGTTCAATAGTATGGTATGCCAAAGCGATCTTAATGCACAGTGAAACATTTACTGTATTCCATTTGTATTCCATCTTGATAACGTCACATGTAACAGGCGTTACTGGTTCATATTTGGCCAATGTTGAGGACAACGTTTATTTAGCGGGGAGGATTGTAGCACTTGAGTTAGTGTGCTAAATAAGTGAAAAACATTGCCTGAATTTATTAATGATTCTGTTTTCCTAGTGTCTATTTTGTAATGTAGTTATACATGTGCACCAATAGGTGGTGGTAGTGCTGCAGATTGTTCCTTTGCCTTGAACTGAGGTTATGGGTCAAGTGTTTTTTTTGTTAGGGTTCTCTGTGTGTTCGAGCTACTGAAGAAGACACAAACGTGCGCTCTGTATGTGTGCTGTATTAACCTTTTTGAGGTAAATAAAGAACTCGTTTTTCTACACCAAGTTGTCCTGGAGTGGTGTAACACAAGCACAGTCCCCTGTGGTGCTCCCATATCACTAACCACCACATCAGACAAGACACTGCCCAGCCGGACAAACTGTGGTCTGCCTGTCAGGTAGTCAGTAATCCAGGAGATCACAGAGCTGTCAACCCCCATCACCCACAGCTTCTCACCCAGCAGCAGTGGCTGAATGGTATTAAAGACACTGGAGAAATCAAAGAATGTGATTCTCACAGTGTCTCCTCTGCCATCCAGGTGCAGATGGGCTTGTTGCAGCAGATAGATGACAGCATCTTCAACTCCTAAATGGGGCTGATATGCAAACTGCAGAGGGTCTAGCTACATCTTCACCTGTGGCCTCAGGTGGGCTAAGACCAGTCTCTCCAGGACCTTCATCACATGAGATGTGAGGGCAACTGGTTGATAGTCATTCAGGTCAGATGCAGACAATTTCTTGGGGACAGGAACAAGGCAGAACGTCTTCCACAGCACCAGTACTCTCTCCAAACTCAGGCTCAGGTTGTACAGGTATTTCAGTACAGGAGATAGCTGGTTGGCACAGGTCCTCAGGGTCCTGGTGGAGATGCCATCAGGGCCCACAGCCTTCTGCTGACGGAGTCTCTCCAGCTGTTTCTTAACCTGGTCTGTAGTCACTGTGATGTGGAGGGGAGGGGGGAGATGGAGAGAGGTGCTGCACAGGAGAGTGGGGGGAGGGGTGTGTGGGGGTCTGGCTGTGTTGTGGGGGTGACAGACGGTGAGCTGAACCTATTAAAAAAAACAGATTCAGCTCATCAGCTCTCTCAAGGCTCCCTGATGTCTGTCTGTCTTTTCCCTTACGCTCAGTGATTTGTTTCATTCCCGTCCAGACATCTTTAGTATTATTTATCCTCCAACTTCCTCCTGTAATTGTCTTTACACCTCCTCAGCATCTCTCTCAGTTCGTGCTGCACTCTCCTCAGTTCCTCCCTGTCTCCAGCCCTAAAAGCTCTCTTCTTCTTGTTCAGAAGTGCTTTCAGGTCACTGGTGATCCATGGTTTGTTGTTGGGGAAACAGTGTACCGTCTGAGCTGGCATGGCTGTGTTTTCACAGAATCTGATGTATTCTGTGATGCAGTCAGTCATATTGTCTATGTCCACCATGTGGTTCACAGAGTACGCTCCAGTCTGTCATCTCGAAGCAGTCCTGCAGTGCATCAGCAGCCTCCTGTGTCCTCCTCTTCACAGTCTGTGTATAAGCAGGCTGCCAAGGGGAACGTAGTTGGGTGATAACATGACCATGTAGTGATCCGATTTGAAAATGGGTGGTAGAGCTGTGGCACGATATGCATCTCTTGCATTGGTATACAGTAGATCCAGTGTTTTATTTTCTCTGGTGGGACAGTCAACAAACTGGTGGAAGTTTGGTAGTGTTTTGCCCAGTGAGACATGGTTAAAATCACCCATGATGGCCAGAATGAATTGGCCAGAATGAACTGGAAAAAAAATAATTTAGAAGTGAAAATAAGAAGCAGATTCTGGCTAATGTGCAAGCAGAACATTTTCTGGTTCTGTGTCTGCTGAGCAGCAATAATCTAATTTTTTGGTCATTTCTCTGGGAAACATGCCAGGCTAAACCTGCTATCTGCTATGCTTTTAATAATTTTTTGTTAAAGTGACACACTGGTGGAAATCAAGTTTTTTTCTTGTTAATATGTCTATAACATATTTTTTTGACTTATAAGTCATAGCAAGAGTGAACTCAGTCTTATGTGTCAAGTTTTGCTGTGAAAGTTCAGTTAAGCTCCTCCCCTTGGAAAAAAGGCAAATTTAGACCGAGCATTTTTGTGATATCACTATAAAAGGTGAACAAATCAGGACTAAGCACCGACTGTTCAAATTTGCCAACTTGCAGACTTCTGTGTGCTGGTGGGTGGGCCTAATTAGATCCTGGCATTTGAAGCAGGATTTTTACAAGCAACCGTCAGACAATGAAAGGCTTTTTGTGGAAAAAAGGGCATAAGATACCATTTTAGACAATGTAGATTTGGGGATTTATATACATCAGAGTACATCTTTAATAACTTTTAAACACAATTTATTTCTTCCTAAGCAACATGCTAGCTGAAGTTAGGCGAGTATAGTTAAATAAGATTTTTGTTTCTTTGGCTGCAGTGCTGCACAAAACTGAATGAAACAGTAAAGGTAAAACCAAAGCAGAGAGCTAACAGATGGTAACTTACTCGTAGAGCTAAAAGAAATAAAAGAGCAGACACAGTTCTTTCTCAGCTTATCACTCTGACTGATCACTATCACATTACACACAGGCATCTTTCTTGTTTTGAAAAAATCGATGAGCAGCTCCAAAAGCAAGCATTAACCGACCTGCGCTTCCAGAGCTCCGCCGTCATGGCTCTGCAGGAGGCCAGCGAGGCCTACCTGTTTGGGTCTCCTCGTGGACACCAACCTGTGCGCCATCCATGCCAAGAGGGTCACCATCATGCCCAAAGACATCCAACTGGCCCGCCCCATCCGCGGAGAGAGAGCTTAGACTTTCTGCTGCACATCCACCAACCACAATGCTCCGCACTGTGTGTCTATATATATATATTTATATTAATATGTACATATGTATACTAGCTGCTCTTGTTTTTTCTTGTCTTCTGATTGTTGCTCTGAGTGTTGCTATCCCTGTGCTGTTGCAATCCTGGAATTTCCCCATTGTGGGACTAATAAAGGCTCATCTTATCTTAACAGTAAAGTCCTTAATATGCAATACTTCAAAAAAATTTCATCTGATTTCCCTCTGTGATCTCCACCAGCCGCTTTCTGAACGTGCTTTGCTCACCCTTGGTGGTCTCACTGTCTCGGATCATGAAGGATCCAATTTTGTTCCCAGGGGCCAGCAGCTGCCTCTCAGCATCTTTCCTGCTCACACCCTTAAAGAACCACCTTAACAACAGGAAACAGATTAGTTAGCACACTTTTTAACGGTTCCTCTTTTTTTTTTGTAACAATTTTCCATTCACACTGTGTTTCTGCTATCAGTGAAAGAAAAAACATTACATATTAACAATTCAAATTACATTGTGACTGCTGCAATTAGAAATCATCCTTATCAATGTTTTTTCAGTGTTAATATACTTACTCCTCAGCCTCCAGAGTATCTTTGGCTACATAATTACTGGGGATGTAACCTTCCTGCCCTGTACTGATTAACATAGCCCTCCACCACTCGCCTGATCTGCAGTGAGAGAAAGACTGTTAAAGACAGGCGAAAAGTGTACCAGCAGGTGTATCGGATACTCATCAACAAAAACACAATGGAGCTCTCTCAGCTCTACACCAAACACACGACAGACTTATTATTCTGACAACAGAAGCACCAAAGAATAAGTGGTGCGAGTCACAGGTCATTCTCCACTCACTCCTCCAAAATTTTGAGCTTATCTCCCTTCTTGAAGCCAAGGTCTCCATCGTGAATGGCCTCATAGTCGTACAGTGCCATGGCAATGCTCTCTCCCACTGCAGAGGAGAAAAGAGGGGAAAAAATACTCCCATTCATACACTGTGGTTGTAATGTATCATAAAGTACACCCCGGATACACTGGCATCTCAAATCAAAAACTAAACTAAAATTTTTGTTTCACTGAGTACTGCAGATGAAGTGATAGGTGAAAGTGACTCCCTTTAACTGAACTTATCTTTGTGACTAACACTGGATTCCCCATATTTTGACTGGCTGACTTCCTCATATGCTTGATATTAATAGCAGCAGCATTGTGTATGGGATGGCGGTGAGCGAGGTTATCACTCTGTACATGCACAGTAACTCTCCTTCCTCTCCAGTTTGAAGTTCTTCTGCATCTCACCCACACTGACTTAAACTACACATACATGCTTTTGTAAGCTGTGGTGTGGCTTTAAAATAAGATGCAGAATCAAGAGTAATACAGTACTGTTGACTCACCATCGCAAGAATTTGCATTAGAAGACATTTTGGCCTGTAGAAAGAAGAACAGAGAATCGTGTGACGTGCTTAGTTTGCTAAAATAGTCATTCCAAACTAGTATTTCTTTCAAATTGCTGCAGGGCTACAGTACCAGTTCAACAATCAATAGATCAGGAGTGTCAAACTCATTTTAGTCCAGGGGTCACATACAGCCTGATTTAGTCTCAAATGCAGACCAGTAAAATAATAGCATAATAACCTAAAAAATGACAACTCCAAAATAGTTTCTTTGTTTTAGTGTGAAAAAGTACAAATAGATTATGAAATTTTAACAAACCATTCTTTTACAAAACAGGTTATGAATATCCTGAATTTTTAAAAGAAAAACAAGTGCAATTTCAACAATACTATGCCTCAGTTAATCATTTACATATGTGCAATACAACTTACACATAACAGTGGATCTACAAAGGGACAAAACATTAAGTCACAGGTATCTGGAACTTAAAAATAGAGTATTTCCCTTTGATTAAAAAACAACCAAACTTACTTTTAAATGTGCATGCATTTCCACATCTATCATCAATCCTAATCAGTCCTGACCACCTGATCTGACTCACCACACCAAACAAACTAAAGTTGGAGGTATTAAGGAAGAAAGTTATCCCTCTGACTTGTAAATGTATAAAATGTATACATTAAAGTACATAAAAGTTGTGTTCCATAGGGCATGCACATTGCTGCTATCTGCTGTTTAGTTCTGGGTCTCAGTGTTGTGTTGTCTGCTACTCTTAATAAAGCAGTGTGACCCCCAGAGTACAAATTGGGAATATCAGATACTTTATTGAAAAAAGCCCATGTCTTTTCAGACATTGCAAATTCATCCTGCGGGCCAGTTTGGACCCTCTGGCGGATTGATTTTGGCTCAAGGACCATATGTTTCGCATCCGTGCAATAGCCAGAAGCAATGTGTGCAGTTGTGTAGGTATCTTGCCATGTCTAGTCAGCAATTACAAGACAACTGATCGCTCAGGGAGATCACTCAGGACTTGAAGACCGACCTGCGCTTCCAGAGCTCTGCCATCATGGCTCTGCAGGAGGCCAGCGAGGCCTACCTGGTGGGTCTCTTCGAGGACACCAACCTGTGCGCCATCCACGCCAAGAGGGTCACCATCATGGCCAAAGACATCCAGCTGGCCTGCCGCATCCGCGGAGAGAGAGCTTAGACTTTCTGCTGCACATCCACCAACCACAATGTTCCGCACTGTGTGTGTGTGTCTCTCTCTCTCTCTCTCTCTCTATATATATATATACTGTATATATATATATATATATATATTAATATGTACATATGTATACTAGCTGCTCTTGTTTTTTCTTGCCTTCTGATTGTTGCTCTGAGTGTTGCTATCCCTGTGCTGTTGCAATCCTGGAATTTCCCCATTGTGGGACTAATAAAGGCTTGTGGGACATATATGCACATATGTATATCACTTTATGCTTCATATGTATGCCACTGTAGGCTTCACATCTCAGATCGAACAAAGGACTGAGTCTCCTTGGAGATAACAGGAGGATGTGAAAGTTTAGACTTTGGTATGCAAAGAGACGGCCTTGGGGGATTTCCTGGCTGCCAGAGACTTTGGGGGGAGGTGATAAGATCTAAGAGAAGATGCATTGTGACTGGGGATTAAATACAATGTGACGGTGAGCTTTGAAGGTCTTGGGGTATTTAAAGGACGAATGTCTGGGTTTCTTCCTCCTTCTGTTTTTGCTGATATTGGAAGATGTGAATAAACCTGAACTCGTGAGATAAACTCTGCCTCGTCATTTTCACATTTCCACACTGGTGACCCTAAGACTTATCATGAGTGAAAGAAATTCCCCCGAGCCAGCCGGGTCAGGAGCTCCCAGCCAAGCGTATGCCGCTACCGTCCAGCTACCGGACTTTTGGCGAGACAACCCGCGCTCCTGGTTCCACTTGGTCGAAGCACAGTTCGCCCTCCGGGGGATAACGGTAGATGACACGAAGTTCTACCATGTGATTGCCAAGCTCGACAACCGCACGGCTCGACATGTGCAGAGCCTTTTGGAGCAGCCACCGGCCGACGACAAATACGACGGGTTGAAGGCTGCGCTCATCCAGCGCTTCACTCTCTCAGTCCAGGAGAGAGCGGAGAGGCTCCTGGCTCTGAACGACTTGGGAGATGGCACGCCCATTGACCTGATGGAGGACATGCTGAGGTTGAGGGGCTCAGACAACGACGACTTCATCTTCACCCACATTTTCCTCAGAACCCTACCGTCGGCCACGAGAGCGACCCTGGCCAGTTCGCCGTTGTTGGCCCAGCGGGACTTCCGCGTGCTGGCCCAGGAGGCGCACCGGATTCTCAATGCCAGCAAACAGCGCGCGGCCATTGCGGCAGCGACGGAGTTCGGCGCGACGGCCGGAGATGGCGGGGGGCCAGAGACGGCGGTAGCAGACCCACCGACGACGGCGGCGGCGGGGGCCAAGGATCGCAGAGGAGACACCCTCTGTTTCTACCATCGCCACTTTGCAGAGAAGGCACGCAAATGTATACCACCGTGCCAGTTCAAGCACTTGGGAAACGCCAAGACCGGGGATCGGTAGCAGCTGCGGCCCTCGGTGAAGAGAACAAGCTGCTCTACTTGACAGATGCGCGCTCGGGGAGGCAATTCCTTGTGGACACAGGCTCCCAAGTGAGTTTCATCACGCCTTCCTCCGCTGACCGGCTGGCGGGTCCCGGAGGTCACGGGGCGTCAGCAGCGAACGGCTCGGAGATTAAGACCTTTGGTGAGAGGGCTCTGCTTCTGTCCCTACACGGCCGTACATTTGAGTGGACTTTTGTCATAGCTGCAGTGAATTTCAATATGTTGGGGGCTGATTTTCTGTGCTCACATGGTTTGTTGGTTGATCTTGCTAACAGGCGCCTGGTTAATGCACTTTCTTTTTATTCTATTCCCTGTGCAGCCCGAGTGACCCCGCCCACAGCACAAGCCAACGTCACAACGGCAAGCGGTAAGTTCCACACACTGCTCACTCAGTTCCCAGCACTCACGGTTCCCACATTTTCAGCAGCCGTCGCTAAACACGGAGTGGAACATTTTATTACTACCACCGGACCGCCCGTTTTTGCAAAAGCTTGGCGTTTGGATTCAGCTAAACTAACCATAGCGCGCGAGGAGTTCGCCAACCTGGAAAAGTTGGGCATCATCAGGCGTTCGAACAGCCCATGGGCTTCCCCGCTTCACATGGTCCCGAAAGCTGAGGGCTCGTGGCGACCTTGCGGAGATTTCCGCAGGTTGAACAACGCCACAGCGCACGACTGCTACCCAATCCCGCATATCCAAGATTTTTCCGTTCATTTGGCGGGGGCGCGCGTTTTTTCTAAGATAGACTTGGTCCGTGGTTACCACCAAGTCCCAGTGCGCGCTGAGGACATACCCAAAACAGCAGTAATAACTCCGTTTGGCCTATTCGAGTTTTTGCGCATGCCGTTTGGGCTTAAAGGCGCTGCGCAGACGTTCCAACGCATGATGGACGCGGTGTTGCGCGATCTCCCCTTCGTATTCGTCTACCTGGACGACATCTTGGTAGCCAGCGCGTCCGAAGACGAACACGAAAACCACCTCACGGCAGTTTTCCGGAGGTTGGGAGAGCACGGGTTAATAATCAACCCAGCGAAGTGTCAGTTCGGGGTGACGCAGATTGATTTTTTGGGGCATTGCGTCTCTCCAGAAGGAGCGGTTCCTCTGCCTGACAAAGTGCGCGCGGTAACAAATTTTCCCCAGCCACAAACGGTCAAGGCGTTACAGGAGTTTTTGGGAATGGTGAATTTTTATAACCGTTTCCTCCCCCGCGCAGCGCAGCTCATGCAACCATTGTATGCCGCACTAAAAAAACAAAAACCCACAAATAAAATCGAAAGGTCTCCGGAGCGAGAGCGAGCATTCTCGGAGGTCAAAACAGCCCTGGCAAACGCTGCGTTGTTAGCACATCCAGACCCAACGGCCCGCATAGCGCTCACTACTGACGCGTCAGATGTGGCCATAGGGGCGGTCGTGGAGCAGCATGTAGCCGGGGCTTGGCAACTGCTCGCCTTTTTCAGCAGGACTTTGCATGATAGTGAACGAAAATACAGCGCATTCGACAGGGAGTTGTTAGCTCTCAACTTGGCCATTCGCCACTTCCAGTTCTGGCTGGAGGGACGCCGTTTCACCGCGTTTGTTGACCACAAGCCGCTGACATTCGCGATGGCCAAGGTTTCAGAACCGTGGTCAGGCTGGCAGCAGAGGCAGCTGGCTGGCATCTCAGAGTTTACTATGGATATTCAGCATGTGGCGAGTAAACTGAATGTAGTGGCGGACTGTCTCTCGCGCGTCGTGGCGGCCCCGGTCCGCGTAGGGATAGATTATGCAGCCATGGCCGCGGATCAGGTTAGCGACGCGGACGTGCGCGTGCTCCAGTCTGGACCAACAGGGTTAAGGCTGGAGAACAGGGTGCTGCAAGATGGTACACCCCCCCTAATCTGCAATGTCTCCACTGGGCGACCGCGTCCTGTGGTACCAGCCTTGTGGCGCCGCCGCGTTTTTGACTCGATTCATTCTCTGGCGCACCCGGGAGTGCGCGCGTCGGTCAAAATGGTGGGAGAGAAATTTGTATGGCCGAGCCTGCGCAAACAAGTTAGGGAGTGGGCGGCAGCCTGCATGGCTTGCAAACGAGCCAAGGTACACAGACACACGAGAGCTCCCTTGGAGCCGTTTCACATCCCGGCTAAGAGGTTCGATCATGTTCACGTGGACCTCGTAGGCCCCCTCCCGCCGTCACAGGGGTGCACACACCTTCTGACAATGGTAGACCGCACCACGCGCTGGCCGGAAGTGGTCCCACTGGCGTCAACCACAGCCGAGGAAGTGGCGCGCGCGTTTTTAACAGCATGGGTAGCGCGCTTTGGAGTCCCGTCGGACATCACGTCCGACAGAAGCCCTCGATTTGTTTCCGAACTTTGGTCAGCAATGGCCTGCAGCCTAGGGGTAACGATCCACCGCACAACCGCGTACAATCCGCAGGCTAATGGGTTATGCGAACGTTTTCATAGGTCATTGAAAGCGGCTCTCAGAGCGTCGCTTACGGATGCAAATTGGGTGGACAGGCTACCGTGGGTTTTATTGGGGTTGCGTTCTGCACCTAAAGAGGATTTAGAAGCCTCCCCGGCCGAGCTAGTTTTTGCGCAGCCACTTCAGCTGCCCGGGAAGTTTCTCCCAGATAACCCTGCGCCAGAATATTCCCCGGCTCAGCGGTTGCAGAGCGGCACGGAATCGGGCACGCTGCCTGGCCCCGTTCACCACAGTTTTCCGCGCGTTTTTGTACCTAAGGCTTTAAAAAACGCGGAGTTTGTTTTTGTCAGACACGATGCCCATCGCCCTCCGTTATGACCACCTTATGATGGACCATTTAGAGTGCTGGAAACAGGGGATAAGCATTTTTTGCTAGATTTGGGGGGCAGGAAGGAAAAGATTGGCATAAACAGGCTCAAACCCGCCTTTGTGGTGGCGGACGAAGGCGTGCTGTTGGCCAGGGCTCCTCGGCGCGGCAGACCCCCTAGGGGACATTTCTCAGAACACCCACAGGGATTGACTAACAGTTCTCACCCCCAGACAGCAGCCCCCCAGCAGGATGGCGCCGCGGAAGTGGTGAAGCCTGCTTACAGCAGATACGGGAGGAGACTGAGGCCCAAGCAGCACGTGGGCTGATGTGTAATGATTTTATCATGACATGCAGACTCTTACTCCGTTGTTCCATCTTAGACGTTTGGGGGGGGGGGGGTCATGTGGGACATATATGCACATATGTATATCACTTTATGCTTCATCTGTATGCCACTGTAGGCTTCACATCTCAGATTGAACAAAGGACTGAGTCTCCTTGGAGATAACAGGAGGATGTGAAAGTTTAGGCTTTGGTATGCAAAGAGACGGCCTTGGGGGATTTCCTGGTTGCCAGAGACTTGGGGGGAGGTGATAAGATCTAAGAGAAGATGCATTGTGACTGGGGATTAAATACAATGTGACGGTGAGCTTTGAAGGTCCTGGGGTATTTAAAGGATGAATGTCTGGGTTTCTTCCTCTTTCTGTTTTTGCTGATGTTGGAAGATGTGAATAAACATGAACTCGTGAGATAAACTCTGCCTCGTCATTTTCACATTTCCACAGGCTTATCTTATCTTAACTGGAATGTGTAATTGTGTCTTGAACATTACAATGTAAATGCCTTAAATATGCCTTTCACTCTCATAGAACAGGCTTTTTTAAGCAAAGCATGGTTATTTATTATTGAAAACCAGGGAGAACTGTAGTGAATGAACATATTTAGAATTAGTCAAGTTAAAAAAAGAACAAAAATTTAACTTTTATGATGTTAGACACTGTAGACTAATGTTAGCAACATTAGCATGCCAGCTAAAAGAGCATGTATCCACCTTATTCCTGGGGGTGCTGCTGTAGGAACGATTATGGGTGGAACTTCCGGTTTCGGCTGCAGTAGTGTTAAATCAGTCAATTAGAATGGAGTAGCTGTCATGTTCGGCTGCGTAACTCTGCTGCGAACATATTAAATGGCAGCGAGCCCGAAATGCAGAGCAAGTAACGTGTTTATTTACAATGGGTGAATATGTGTATACAGTCCAAAAACACGATCACAGCAAGGGAAAGACACCTGGCTACAAGCTTAATTGGTTCAGGAAGTGCAGAACGCGCTCCAATTAAACAGGAGCGGAGAAAAAGCACAATGGAAGACTTACAATATGTCGGAGCAGAAAGGCTCTGAGGAAACAACGTGACAAAGTCCAGGGGAAACCAACAGAAGCGAGACTGGATGTCCAAAGTTGACAATGCAAAGCTGCCACATTGGCTGGACTCGCTGCCGTGCTATTTATGTATGCACAGCCCTAATGACAGCAGGCAGACCAACCGTGTGGCAACAGGTGCGTGACTGATTGAACTAGTGTATGGATGCATGTGTGTGAGTATAAGAATGAAACTAAATGTGTGTGAATGTGTGTGTGCATGTATGCGTGTGTGAGTGAGAATATGGTGAACCTACTGCTGGTGGATGCCTGGTGAGAGGGATGCATGGCTGGGGACTGGAGGATAGCCAGCTCAATCCGCCAGCTGGAAATTAACAAGTAATAATTAACCCACAGCCGACAATCATGCTCAGGGTCACAACCCTGAACATGACAGTGACCCCCCCTCAAGAGGTGGATACAAGACACCCATCGTACCATCCAAGAAAAACACAACCTACCCCTCCCGCACTCAAAAAAACCCCACACACAACAACCCAGGGTGGGAGGTGGGGGAAAAACAGGTTAGGAGGGACAGAACATAATGGGCAAATCACCACCACAACAACACAACACTCCCCAACCCCAAAACTAAACTAACCCACCCCATCCCCAAGAGTCCCACAGTTCAGGGGGCTGACCAGAGTCCAAGGCCCAGCAGGTTACCGAAGGTTCAGGGGGCCGACCAAGATCCCAGGGCCAGCGAGCAGCCTGCAGAGCAATATCTGGCGGCCTGCCCGCACGATTAGGCCACCAGGACCGGAAGGGCAGCCGAGGCAGTGGCCTACCCAGAGGAAGGCTGAGAAGTGGGTGGCCAAACAGGGAAAGAGAGACTCCTGCGGTCACTGGCGGCGAAGGGAGAAGGACCCCGACGGTGCCTGGCAGAAGGAGGAGGAACACCCACAGGGCCTCCAAACAGGAAAGGGTGGCCCCGGTGTTCCCAAACTGTCCCATGGCACCCCCGGTGGTCCAGATGAAGGAAAGAACCTTAGTAGCACCGGCGGTGGACCCGGGCTGGGCCGTGGCTGCATCTGCAGTGGTCCCGGCCTGGGACAACGTTGCACCCACGATGGACCCCAACCGAGCCATTGCTGCACCCACGATGGAGTCCAGCTGGACCCCTGCTGCACCCGCGGTGGGACCCGGCTGGGCCACTGCTGACCCAAACGCCATCTTGGCCATGGGCCAGCTAACCCATATGAGCACCCGAGCGAGGAGATGGTCGATCACTGGCACCTTGGACTGGGGCCGAGTGCCCCAAACAACCACCTCATCCGGAACCCTGGTGACCTCTGGTGGCGAACTTGAATCTGCAGCCTCGTCTGGCGACAGGAGACCCTCTCTGATGACTCTGGGGATGGACTCAGAAAGAGAGAGGGAAGGGTCAGAGTCGCCGGCAGCGGCAGAGTCCGGTGAAGCGAGCTCAGGTGCAGCGTTTGGCTGCAGCTGACTCTCCTCACCTAAAGCTAGGCAAAAATGCTCAATAATGGAAAGAAGAAAGACAAAAGAGAGCACTTGCCTTAGCTCAAGCTCTACCGCTGTCCAGGACTTTGACGAGCTGGGCGATGTCGGCTCAGGTTCAGGCTCCACGAGGTTCCGCTCGGGTGCTGACTCTGCTGTGGCGGCCTCCACAGCAGGCGAGATGGTCTCAGCAGTCTTCTTTTCCCCAGCTGCCATGATCCACGCTGGTGACTCTTCTGGCGTGGAAACTGGGACCTGGTCCACCGTAATTGCGAGAAGATCCCCCTCCCGGACCTCTGGCTCCTCCTGATCCAAGCGGCTCGGCTCCGGTTCCGGCAGGCCCACCAAGGAAAGAGGAGAGAGGGCTGGTGAACAGTACTTAACAGCAGCAGGCGGGGAGAGCTCTGGGAACTGCTTTCCCTGAGCCTCCGTACCGGGAATCAGGCAAGACATTTCATTATTTACGTGAGTCAAATGAAAAACCTGCCTGTTTCCTCAATGGATGGTGAGATTTGCTGTTGCTACTGTTTGGGCGTCTCCACCCATCCGTCCGGGAAAGGCGGTGTCTGGCTCCTCAGTAGACTATTTCGGAGCCGCCCCTCTTGCCTCAGGGACGGAAGACCCTGGTGACGAAGGCAAACGCCTTCGGTGATGAAGGCGTTTGCCTTCCGAGTTCCGGTTCACCAAAGGCGAACCAACAGAAGTGAGACTGGATGTCCAACGTTGACAATGCAAAGCTGCCACATCAGCTGGACTCACTGCCCTGCTATTTATGCACAGCCCTAATGACAGCAGGCAGACCAGCCGTGTGGCAACAGGTGCGTGACTGATTGAACTAGTATATGGATGCGTGTGTGTGAGTATAAGAGTGAAACTGAATGTGTGTGAATGTGTGTGTGCATGTGGCAGCTAATTTCAGCTCTTCTAGTTTTTGTATTTTTTGAATGTTTTGGCGTAGTTCTGGTACTTGCTGCTGGTGTTCGTGGTTGTGCCAGATTGGATAAATGGAGGCTTCTCACCACACGGTGACAGACGACATTCAAGCACGGTGTTGTGGCGTACGTCTGCTCTAAGGTAAATTTGATTATATCCAACATATTTTAACAAAATGCAGCTGACTTTATTGCAGTGGAGACGTGCTGGTTGGAATGTGCACCACGTCATTATGAGTACAGGCAACAAGAAGTCATAAATCATGACTCTTACTTTGTGTGGTAGCGGCAAAGTCCCAGGAAACCCCCCATGAGTGTCTGATATCACTGGAAAGCTTAGAAATTGTCCTTTCTAAAAATACCTATGTTTTTGCGGAAGACGTAACTCCTGGCCGATCGAACGCAAGTTTTCAACCTAGCTAAAATATAAACCAATTGTGGGGGACCCACTCAGTAGTTTTCCCTCAGACTGAAGGGCATGGCAGATCAAAGGTGCTGGGGGACAAGGGGAATTGTCATGGGGGATTGATATGTTAATACAGCACCTCAGGTAGCAGAGGAGTGTTGTGATATAAAAGAGAGTGCCTGCAACCTGAGGTTTTAAGGCTTTTGATTCTGGTGGATGTAAGAGGGAGAAGGAAAAAGTTTCCTCTGCTCTGAACGCTCGGCCTGGTTATTCATCTCTCCCCACTGGTGACCCTTGACGCACAATGGAACGCGAGGTGAACACCCCGGAGACGACCCGGACGGGAAGCGCCAGCAACGCGTGCGCTATTTCGGTTCAACTCCCAGACTTTTGGCTACACAACCTGAAGTCTTGGTTCCTCCACACCGAGGCCCAGTTCGCGCTCCAGGGAATAACGGCAGATGACACCAGATACTACTACATGGTTGCAACACTGGACACACGCACAACCCAGCAGGTGGCGAGCCTGCTCCAACAGCCCCCAACCCGCGACAAATACAGTGCTCTCAAAACCACGCTGACCCGGCGCTACACGCTCTAGGACTGTGAGAGAGCGGAGAGGCTCTTGATGCGTTCCAACTTGGGAGACGGGTCGGCGGTTGAATTGATGGAGAAGATGTTAGTGTTGATGGGCACAGATGACGGGCATTTCCTCTTTGTCCACCTTTTCCTCTGGAACCTCCCGACAGCGGCCAGGGTGGTCCTTGCCAATTCGCCGCTGCTGGCCGCATGCAACTACCGGGCTCTAGCTCAAGAGGCAGATCGGATCATCCTCACCATCAGAGCTCTCACAGTGAATGCAGTGGCGTCGGAACCCAGCGAGATGGCCAGCGGAGGTGAGGAGGCAGCGACGGTGGCTGCAGCAGAGGCCAAGAAGCACCGGAGAGACACGCTCTGTTTCTACTACCGCCGTTTTGGAGAGGACACACGCTGATGCGTGCCACCATGCCAATTCAAGCGCTCGGGAAACGCCAGGACCGGCAGTCGGTAGCAGCTGTGACCGCAGGTGAAGCAGGTTAGCTGCTCTATGTGACAGACTCACGCTTGGGGAGACGGTTCCTCGTGGACTCCGGCTCCCAAAAGAGCCTCATCCTGCCGTCCTACGTCGACCGGCTGGCGGGAACTAGCGGCCCTGAATTGATAGTCGATGTTACTAACAGCCTGATTAACGCGATGTCTTTTGATTCTCTCCCCTGTACAGCTCAAGGAGCCGGGCCCACAACACTAGCCAACGTCACAGCGCCAGGGGGTAAGTTCCACACACGACTCACCCAGGTCCCAGCACTCACGGTCCTGACCTTTTCGGTGACCGTCACTAAACACGGGGTGGAGCACTTCATTACCACTACGGGGCCGCCCGTTTTCGCACGACCTCGCCGTCTGGACACAACTAAACTGGCCATAGCGCATGAGGAGGTTGCCAACTTGGAAAAGTTGGGCATCATCAGACGCTCAAACAGCCCATGGGCATCCCCGCTACATATGGTTCCTAAGGCCGAAGGATTGTGGCAACCTTGCGGAGATTTCCGCAGATTAAAGAACGCCACAGCGCACGACTGCTACCCCATCCCGCATATTCAGGATTTTTCCTTTCACCTCACCGGGGCACGCATTTTTTCCAAGATAGACCTGGTCCGTGGTTACCACCAGGTCCTGGTGCACACTGAGGACATACCTAAAATGGCAGTAATAACCCCGTTTGGTCTTTTTGAGTTTTTATGCATTCCTTTCAGGTTAAAAAGCGCGGTGCAGGCATTCCAATGCATGATGGATGCGGTGTTGCGCGATCTGCCGTTTGCGTTCGTCTACATGGACGACATCCTGGTGGCCAGCGTGTCCGAGGACGAACATGTAGCCCACCTCAGGACAGTTTTCCAGAGGTTGGAGGAGCACAGATTAATAATCAGCCTGGCGAAGTGCCAGTTTGGGGTGATGGGAATCGATTTTTTTGGGCCACCGCGTCTCACCGGAGGGCGCGATACTCTTACCGGACAAAGTGCGCGCGGTGGCAGATTTTCCCCGGCCTCAGACGGTCAGGGCACTGCAGGAGTTTTTGGGGATGGTTAACTTTTATAACCGTTTCCTCCCCCGCGCAGCTCAGCTCATGCAGCCGTTGTACGTCGCACTTAAGAAACAGAAACCAGCAGACAGAGTCGACTGGACTCCTGAGCGAGAGCAGGCGTTTTCCGAGGTTAAAACAGCCCTGGCACACTGCTGGCACACCCGGACCCGGTGGCTCGGATAGCTCTCACTACCGACGCCTCGGACGTGGCCATAGGGGCCGTCGTGGAGCAGCACGTCGCCGGTTCTTGGCAGCCGCTCGCCTTTTTTAGCAGGTCTTTGCTCGATAGTGAGCATAAATACAGCACGTTCGACAGAGAGTTACTGGCTCTCCACCTGGCCATATGCCACTTCCAGTTCTGGCTGGAAGGGCGCACCATCACTGCGTTCGTGGACCACAAGCTGCTAACGTACGTGATGGCCAAGGTTTTGGAACCATGGTCGGGCTGGCAGCAGAGACAGCTGGCCGCGATCTTGGAGTTTATGACCGACTTTCAGCATGTGGCCGGTAAACTCAATGTGGTGGTGGACTGCCTCTTGCGAGCATTAGTGGTCCCAGTCTACGTGGGGATAGATTACATGGCCATGGCTGCTGAGCAGATCGGCGATGCGGACGTTTGTGCGCTCCAGTCTGGACCAACAGGGTTAAGGCTGGAGAGCAGAGTACTGCAGGACAGAGCACCCCCCCCGATCTGTGATGTCTCCACGGGCCGCCCGCGCCCGGTGGTCCCACGCACTTGGCGCTGCTGCGTTTTTGAGTCGGTTCACTCCCTGGTGCACCCAGGAGTGCGCGCGTCAGTCAAAATGGTGGGAGCGAAGTTCGTCTGGCCGAGCCTGCGTAAACAGGTGAAACAGTGGGCGGCAGCCTGCGTAGCGTGCCAACAAGCCAAAGTGCACAGGCACACAAAGGCCCCCTTGGAGCCATTCCATATCCCGGCTAAGTGGTTCGACCACATTCATGTGGAACTCGTGGGTCCCCTCCCGCCATCGCAGGGGTTCACACACTTCCTGACAGTGGTGGACTGCACCATGAGCTGGCCTGAAGCAGTCCCATTAGCTTCCACCGCATCCACGGATGTAGCATGCACTTTTTTGACAACATGGGTGGCACGTTTTGGCGCCCCTTCGGACATCACGTCCGATCGGGGCCCGCAGTTTATTTCCGACATCTGGTCCACGATGGCCTGGAGCATGGGCGTCACAATTCATCGCACGACCACGAACAACCCACAGGCCAATGGGTTATGCGAGCGTTTCCATAGGTCACTGAAAGCAGCGCTCAGGGCTTCGCTTACGGATGCAAATTGGGTGGACCGGGTGCCGTGGGTTCTATTAGGGTTGCGTTCCGCACCGAAGGAGGATTTGGCGGCCTCCCCAGCAGAGCTGTTTTTTCCCCAGCCACTGCGGCTCTCCGGGGAATTTTTGCCAGATAACCCCACGCCGAACACCGATCCGTCCCCGCGTTCACGGCATAGCGCAGAGGCAGGGACGCTACCCGGCCCGGCCCACCACTGTTTTCCCCGCGCTTTTGTGCCAAAGA
Source organism: Pholidichthys leucotaenia (assembly GCA_020510985.1). Taxonomy (NCBI): domain Eukaryota; kingdom Metazoa; phylum Chordata; class Actinopteri; order Cichliformes; family Pholidichthyidae; genus Pholidichthys; species Pholidichthys leucotaenia. The sequence continues at coordinate 243,973,410 of CM035843.1, read as the reverse complement.
CCTTGAAGGATGCGTCGTTCGTATTTGTCAGGCACGATGCCCACTGGACCCCATTGCGCCCGCCCTACGATGGCCCGTTCAGAGTGCTGGAACCCGGGGACAAACATTTTGTGTTAGACTTGGAGGGTCACCGGGAGACAATCTGTATAGACAGGCTTAATCCCGCCTTTGTTTTAGCAGATGAACAGGTGGTGTTGGCCCGAGCTCCTCCGCGCGGAAGAACCCCACTGAGGACTCCCCAGGTAAATGACTCGTCAGATCAGTCACATGAGCATGCTGAAGGTGTCCCCCCCATTGTTCCCACAGACGGACACACCCCCAGGAATCCCCCACCGACACAGCAGCGCCTCGGAGCCGAAGACCCCCCGTTACAGCAGCTATGGACGGAGGCTGAAGCCCAAAGGACATGAGGATTAAGGCTCAGTCTGAGAGTCTGGGGGTGCGGTGTGGGGGACCCACTCAGTAGTTTTCCCTCAGACTGAAGAGCATGGCAGATCAAAGGTGTTGGGGGGCAAGGAGAATTGTCATGGGGGTTGATAAGTTAGGCAGCGTGGTGGCGGAGTGGCTAGCACTGCGGCAGCATAGCAACTCACCCTTGGCCGGGGGATCCTGGGTTCGATCCCAGCCCCCGACCAACAGTGATCTGTGTGGAGTTTGCATGTTCTCCCCCGTGTCTGCGTGGGTTTACTCCGGGATTTCTCCGGTTTCCTCCCACATGCCAAAAACGTGCAAGTTAGGTTAATTGGCATCAACTGGGGATTCTAAATTGTCCTTAGGTATGACTATGAGAGTGAATGGTTGTCTGTCTCTCTGTGTTGGCCCTGTGATGGACTGGCGATCTGTCCAGGGTGTACCCTGCCTCTCGCCCAAAGATGATGGGATAGGCTCCAGCCCCCCCGCGACCCGAAAAGGATTAAGTGGAAGAAGATGAATGAATGATTGATATGTTAATACAGCACCTCAGGTAGCGGAGGAGTGTTGTGATATAAAAGAGAGTGCCTGCAACCTGAGGTTTTAAGGCTTTTGTTTCTGGTGGATGTGAGAGGGAGAAGAATAACGTTTCCTCTGCTCTGAATGCTTGGCCTGGTTATTCCTCTCTCCACAAAATCATCTTTTTCTGAGTCAGTTTTTGCACACTACCTACAAAATAAATATCATTTTGAGAGTCTTTCAATACGGAATATGGAAATAACATTACATCAGTTTTGAAAATGTCCTCAAAGTGACTCATTTTACCAGCAAAGTTCATTTGTTTACATCATTAGCATCTTAGCAGCGGCGCTAACTAACGGAGCTACTGTCTACGAGGCCACTTTTAAAGGTCATCTATCCATCCCTCGATAGTCGTGGGAAGTGGTATGATTATGTTACTGTTTTGAGGTGCAAGAGGCCATGTTCCCACATTTCTGATGCCAAAGTCATTGTTTTTTAACAAGAAAAAGTGTCCCGTTTCAGTGATAACCGTATGTTCTAAACTAGTGCCAGAGGTTGCTACCATAATTCACGCAAGGCATCGTGGGGCCTAGGAATAAGGTGGATACAATTTGTACCGCTCTTAGTTGTAGCATCACTCAGTATTTTTGCAGATTTCATTAATGAATAGGGCAATGTTGTACTAACGCAAATGTAGCTAAATGTTAAATATCATGGGGAGAATGTAGTTAGCGATGCTTTATTCACTCAACTAACAGCAAATGCTCATTTACATACATAATAGCAAATTTTGACCATGATTGTGATTTTTCAATACTGACTTGGTTTCAAGGATTAATATTTATTCTTAATTTTCTTCTGCTGTCCTGATGTATAAATTTAGCCCATATAATACCCAAAATATTTCCTAAATAACTGACCTTTATTAGCAACTAATGGCCCACTTATGGTTGAAGAAAAGGGTTTGAGTCCCTAGCTGGTGCCTGGAGGGGGAGGTCATCCTTGCAACCAATACGCTGCTGTGGATGCCAATGGTCTCCCATGCTTTACGGTCCATGGTACTGGCTTTAGCTTGATTGAGGTGAAGGCGCCAATGTTTTAGGTTGTCTTGAATTTGCTTGGGTCATGTCTTTTTTGGTGTGTTGCATTGGATTCTCAAATGTGTGGGTCATTGCTGCCACAGGAGTTGTTGCAGTGCCGGTCAGTGCTCATCCTGAAATGATCCAAGATGGCGCCCACAGTGGTCGCCATGGTGCTTCGCTGCGCTTTTTTTTGTTTGTTTTTGTTCGTCAATTGTGTGTCTGCCTGCTCTTACACCTGTGAAGAGCTACTAAATATCAGGACTTTCACTCCCACGGACCTACTCCCAGTTTTTTTGGCTCCTGCCGCCGATCTGGTTCACTTTTTAGCCCAAAAAGTGAGACGGCGAAAGAGAGGAAGACGAGCGGGCGCCCTCGTGCGGCTTCGCAGGAGAGACACGCGCACGGCTTTGCCTGGAATCTTTCTGTCCAACGTCAACTCTCTTTATAACAAGGTAGATGAACTGAGACTGCTGATGCGATTTAAGGACCACTCCACCTCATGTGCCCTCTGCTTCACTGAGACCTGGCTCAAGGAAAAGACACCGGACAGCGCGCTCCTCCTCGAGGGATTTCAGCTGTTTCGTGCAGACCGCGACATGGGGCTCTCCGGCAAGACCAAAGGCGGAGGAGTCTGCTTCTACATCAACAGCAGCTGGTGCTCCGATGTAACTGTGATCTCCCAACACTGTTCTCCCGCTCTGGAATATTTATTCATCAACTGCAAGCAATTTTATTCCCCACGTGAGTTTGCTTCATTCATCCTGGCCGCTGTTTACGTCCCGCCCGACGCGGACGTGCGCGAGGCTCAGCGCGCGCTCGCGGATCACATTCAGCAAGCGGAGCAGACTTTCCCGGACTCTCTGGTTATTGTGGTTGGCGACTTTAACCAGAGCAACCTGAGCCATGAACTCCCCCAGTACAAACAGTTTATTAAATGCCCCACCAGAGGAGAGAACACGCTGGATCACTGTTACACTACAGTTAAGGACGCGTATCGCGCTGTTCCCCGCGCTGCGCTCGGACTATCTGATCACGTGATGGTCCACCTGATTCCCACATACAGACAGAGACTGAAGCTCACAAAACCTGTTGTGAGCACTATGAGGAAATGGACCAGGGAAGCTGTGGAGGAGCTGAGCACGTGCTTGGAAATAACTGACTGGGACATGTTTAAAGGAGCCACGCATGATCTGGATGAGTACACGGACACTGTGACCTCATATATCCACTTTTGTGAGGAGAGCATTCTTCCATCGCGCACCAGGGTGAGTTATTCCAACGACAAGCCCTGGTTCACAGCTAAGCTCAGACAGATCAGGAAGAAGAAGGAAGCAGCGTTGAAAAGTGGAGACTGGGACTGCTACAGGGAGGTCAAATACCGGTTTAGCAGAGAGCTGAGGAGAGCTAAATCTGTGTATTCTGAGAGACTCCAGCAACAGTTCACTGCTAACGACTCTGCTTCTGTGTGGAGAGGACTGAGGCAAATCACCAACTATCGGCCTCAGGCTTCTAAGGGACAGGATGACAAAGCCCTTTGTCAAAGACTGTCCCAACACTATGCCCGTTTTGCCACCTCGTCAGCTGTGTCCAACTCCCCCCCTCCCCCCAGCGCCACTGCCTCCATGGTCCCCACTTCATCAAAGGCGGCCCCCCCTCCCCCCCCCCCTGCCCTTGCCATTAGTGAGCAGGACGTGCACAGACAGTTCTCCAGACTGAACCCGCGCAAGGCCCCCGGTCCGGACGGCGTGTCTCCCTCCACCCTGAGACACTGTGCGGAGGAGCTGACTCCTGTCTTCACAGACATTTTTAACACCTCCCTGAAGTCGTGCCACGTGCCGGCCTGCCTCAAAACCTCTACCATCATCCCTGTCCCCAAGAAGCCACGGATTACTGGACTTAACGACTACAGACCTGTAGCGCTCACCTCTGTAGTCATGAAGTCCTTTGAGCGCCTGGTCCTGCCCCACCTCAAGACCATCACCACTCCCCTCCTGGACCCGCTGCAGTTTACCTACAGAGCCAACAGGTCTGTGGACGACGCAGTCAACCTGGCCCTCCACTCCATCCTGCAGCACCTGGACTCCCTGGGAACCTACGTCAGGATCCTGTTTGTGGACTTCAGCTCTGCATTCAATACCATCCGCCCCGCTCTGCTCCAGGACAAGCTGTCCCTGCTCAACGTGCCTGACTCCCTCTGCAGGTGGATCACCGACTTCCTGACGGACCGGAGGCAGCATGTGCGGCTGGGAAAGACTGTCTCAGACTCTGTCAGCATCAGCACTGGATCACCCCAGGGCTGTGTACTTTCCCCCCTGCTCTTCTTCCTGTACACCAACTCCTGCACCTCCAGCCACCAGTCTGTCAAGCTGATCAAGTTTGCGGATGACACCACCCTCATCGGGCTCATCTCCAACGGCGACGAGTCCGTCTACAGGAGAGAGGTGGCCCAGCTGGCGTCCTGGTGCAGCCACAACAACCTGCAACTGAATGCTTTGAAGACAGTGGAGATGATCGTGGACTTCAGAAAAGTCACAGCCCCTCTGCCCCCCCCTTACCCTCACAGACTCTCCCATCACCACTGCGGATTCCTTCCGCTTCCTGGGCACCACCATCACCCGGGACCTCAAGTGGGAGCCGACCATCAGCTCCCTCATCAAAAAGGCCCAGCAGAGGATGTTCTTCCTGCGGCAGCTGAGGAAGCTCAAGCTACCCACCAAGATGTTGGTGCAGTTCTACACGGCCATCATCGAGTCCATCCTCACCACCTCCATCACCGTGTGGTACGCAGGAGCCACCGCCAGGGACAGACTAAGACTGCAGCACGTTGTGCGCGCTGCTGAGAAGGTGATCGGCTGCAAGCTCCCATCCCTTCAGGACCTGTACATCTCCAGGACCCGGAGGCGTGCAGGTCGGATCATAGCCGACCCTTCACACCCTGGACACGCACTGTTTGCCCCTCTCCCCTCAGACAGAAGACTTCGGTCCATTCAGACTAAAACCTCCCGCTACATGAACAGCTTCTTCCCCTCTGCCATCAGACTGCTGAACACTAAGTGACTTATTAGACTCTCGTGCACTACGTACAGCAGCTCAACCGGACTCATGACAATTATCACTGTTTTCTTTTTGCACTACCGACTGCACTATGTGGAACTCCACAATATCTGCTGCTTGTTAATATATTTAAAAATTGCATAGATTAGTATTACTTATTCATATTCTACCTTTTATTGCATGCATAGTTTTTTTATTTTTATCTTTAGTGCTACTCCATGTTTAATGTTGCAGCATTGCACCGAGACAAATTCCTAGTTTGTGTACTACATGAACAATGGCAATAAATCTCATTCTGATTCTGATTCTGAAGACATGGCCGAACCACCGCAACCTGCATTTCTGGACATGTTCTTCAATAGTGAGCTGCTGCTGGCATTGTTCATGGACAGTGTTGCTCGTAATATGATCATGGAGGGAAACTCAAAGGATCTGATGGAAACACAGCATTTGAAAAATCTTAAGCTTGTTCGGGTTCCCTTTCAAGATGATCCCAGTCTCAGAGCCACAAAATAGAAAAGGCAGAATCAGTGTATAGAAGAGATGGATCTTGGTCCTTAGGGAGATATTGGGCTTCTTCCCAATGCACCATCGGAGGGTCACAAACACCAAACCCACAGACCCAATTCTGCAGTGGATTTCTGCTGTCGATGCCACCTTCTTTTCAGTCACTAACAAACTGAGATATTTGAACTCTCAAACCTGTTCAATTTGAATGCCTCTGAGGTAGACCATGGCCATCAATTGTAAGAACTTTGGTCTTGTCCCCACTGATCTTGAGGCCATAAGGCTGAGCGGAGTGGGTTATGTCATTCAGAATATTTGCAGCCTCAGCATCATCATCAGTGTAAATAGTGCTGTCATCAGCAAACATGAGATCTGTCATGAATTGGTTAGTGTCAAGTTACATGTCTCTTAGGCTTTTGAATGCTTATGTTGCATGACAGCAACAATTATGAAGAACTACCGTGGCATCAGCCTCCATTGTTGGCAAGGTCTTCATGAGGTTATCCAATCATGGCTCCAAAAACATCACGAGCAAACCAGTAATGTGTTTAATATGTTCAGTAACACACAGAGCTTTTAATGAGTTTTTACGTGATAACCAGTGACCTCATCTCTGCACCCCAGCATGGACTGCTCTGGGCCTACAACAACGCTTCTTTTTGTGGGTACAGACCGGTTTGTCTGGGGTGGATGTCGGTTGTGTGTGTGTGTGTGCGGGGGGGAGGCGCCTGCCCACAGCGAACCTGATCGTGCAACCCGCTGCTTACTCTCTGGAGCGGTTGGAGCCACAGAGTCTCTGCAGATAATGGCATTCATGGGACAGAAGAGGGGAGTCTGCAGCAGGAGCGCGCCCAATCTGTCGGTCGGTCACGACGTAGCAGTTCAGTTCAGCTTTTTTCGCTTTTTCCCCCACCAAAATAAAACGGTCTCCCATTCATCCATCCATCCATCTATCAAAAGGCTTCGAGGTCCGGACGGAGGACTCTCAGGATCCGGACCGGAGTCCACCAGTTGGTGACCCCAGGGCTAGCTGATACAGGGGGAAGGGGGGACAAATTGAAGCGAGACAAAATACAAGGGGGGAGGGGGCTGAAAAAGTTCATAGGCTGAAAAGTTCACAGTGGTCAAATTTGACCAAACGTAGTTTATTTTTCAACACAGTCTCCCCTTCGGTCCATACACTTCTTCCATCGGTGTTGCAGCGCCTGGATCCCTGGGGTTGAAACTAAATGACATTTGGTCAAATTTGACCATTATGAACTTTTCAGCCCCCTCCCCCCTTGTATTTTGTCTTGCTTCAATCTGCCATTCTAAATAATTAAGGTGCATCTGGAAAGTATTCACGGTGCTTCACTTTCTCCACATTTTGTTATGTTACAGCTTTATTCCAAAATGGATTAAATTCATTTTTTTCCTCAAAATTCTACACACAATGTCCCGTAAAGATGTGAAAAAAGATTTTTTTTGAGTTTTTTTGCAAATTTATTAAAAATAAAAAACTAAGAAATCACATGTACATAAGTATTCACAGCCTTTGCCATAAAGCTCAAAATTGAGCTCAGGTGCATCCTGTTTCCACTGATCATCCTTGAGATGGTTCTACAGCTTAACTGGAGTCCACCTGTGGTAAATTCAGTTGATTGGACATGATATGGAAAGGCACACTCTTGTCTATATAAGGTCCCACAGTTGACAGTGCATGTCAGAGCACAAACCAAGCATGAAGTCTGTCTGTAGACCTCCGAGACAGGATTGTCTCGAGGCACAAATCTGGGGAAGGGTACAGAAAAAATTCTGCTGCTTTGAAGGTCCCAATGAGCACAATGGCCTCCATCATCCGTAAATGGAAGAAGTTTGGAACTACCAGGACTCTTCCTAGAGCTGGCCGGCCGTCTAAACTGAGCGAATGAGCGAGAAGAGCCTTAGTCAGGGAGGTGACCAAGAACCCAATGGTCACTCTGTCAGAGCTCCAGTGTCCCTCTGTGGAGAGAGGAGAACCTTCCAGAAAGACAACCATCTCTGCAGTAATCCACCAATCGGGTCTGTATGGTAGAGTGGCCACATGGAAGCCACTCCTTAGTAAAAGACACATGGCAGCCCACCTGGAGTTTCCCAAAAGGCACCTGAAGGACTCTCAGACCATGAGAAACTAAATTTTCTGGTCTGATGAGACAAAGACTTCAATATTGTGTGAATGCCAGGTGTCATGTTTGGAGGAAACCAGGCACCGTTCATCACAAAGCCAATACCATCCCTACAGTGAAGCATGGTGGTGGCAGCATCATGCTGTGGGGATGTTTTTCAGCAGCAGGAACTGGGAGACTAGTCAGGAGAGAGGGAAAGATGAATGCAGCAATGTATAGAGACATCCTGGATGAAAACGTGTTCCAGAGTGCTCTTGACCTCAGACTGGTGTGATGGTTCATTTTTCAGCAGAACAACGACCCTAAGCACACAGCCAAGATATCAAAGGAGTGGCTTCAGGACAACTCTGTGAATGTCTTTGAGTGGCCCAGACAGAGTCCAGACTTGAATTCAATTGAACATCTCTGGAGAGATCTGAAAATGGCTGTGCACCGACGCTTCCCATCCAACCTGATGGAGTTTGAGAGGTGCTGCAAAGAGGAATGGGCAAAACTGCCCAAAGGACTTGAGGCTGTAATTGCCAGTGTTGGGAATAATGTGTTACAAAAGTAACGCAGTAACGTGCTGTGCAACGAAATTACTGTTTAAAAATTCAGTAATGCATTACAGTTACTGAAATTTGACCAGATGCGTTACTTGTGTTACTCATTTTATTAATATGGATAGATATTTTTAGTAAATAAATACAAACTGACCCTACGTAGCTGACACAGCCGTCAGTCAACGTGACCTGTTGCAGAGAGCCTCTTCACTACTGAGAGGAGGAAAAGATGAAGCTACTTTGTTTTTGTGGAAACGGACAGATTATTTTTCCTTTGTCATGGTTAAGGACAAAAGCATATTGGTGGGTTGCAAGGGAAAGTGTGGTTCAGACCGACTGCTGTCTTCAGAAGCGCCTAAGAACGGCAACAAGGTCTGAGAAAGCTAGTGCTATGCTATGCTAACAACACAGTGTTGTGGATTTACGCTATCTAAACGCCCACGCCTAGATTAGGATTTCAAGCACTGGTGTGCATCTGGACAGTTTGTGACCCAGCAAGAATTAAACCGACTGATTGCTAGAGACGTTGTTAGGCTGCGTGAATACTTACAGTATGTACATGTGATTTCTTAGTTTTTTATTTTTAATAAATTTGCAAAAATCTCAAAAAACTTTTTTTACGTTGTCATTATGGAGTATTGTGTGTAGAATTTTGAGGAAAAAAAATTAATTTAATCAATTTTGGAATAAGGCTGTAACATAACAAAATGTGGAAAAAGTGAAGTGCCACAAATACTTTCCAGATGCACTGTACTTTAAGCTGATTTCAGTTTTATAGCCTAAGTGCAACCTTTTTCCTATGGAACAAAAAGTTTGAGGCAAAAAAATGACAAAAATTGAGGATTAGCTTGCTCATTTTCCATAGTACAATACTTTCAATTCAGATTAAATCAATGTAACTTTTTTAATATATCACCAATTCACAAAAAAAATCATAAAAACTGTCATATCCCTTTAAATTATAAGGTAAAGATCTTGCAATCTTATTTAAAAAATAAACCCTCCTAAAATCAGGCATTTTGTGTTGAGAAGGTCGTAGAAAGATGGTAAAAAACTCAATATAGTTACAATCCTTTCATGTTCTGATATTTTACTTGTGATAAATGCGTATACCCTTCAAAGTGAAATTTTATTTTCCTTTGTTTCACTTCAGTAAACTGTGTTGTGTTGTCTTTTATGGTAAAAACAATAAATAATTTGGATAGTTCAATTTTAAAGTGCAAGCTTAAATTTAGAGCCACAATCTAACTGTGGTGGAAAAAAAAATGCATTTAAAAGTACATCAGGAAGGACTTTGTTGCATCAGCTGTGAAAAAGGATGTTTTCTGCCATTATCTTTAGTTGAGGTTTCTGGGTGTATTAGAGGCCTCTCGCCGTCAGAAATAGTTATGACACGGCTCCAATGTGGCCTTTGTTACAGTTACAAATTAAGCAGAGCAAAACTAGAAACTAGACATTCAGACACAGCAACTATGAATGCAGACATCGGCATGATAACACATAGCACAAAGTGTGAGTCAAAGGGCATGCGAAGTGTTGCTTTAGCCTATGAGATTATTTATCTCTGGCCTGAGCGCTGACTTCCTTTTTCTTCACTGAGGGTTAATGTGATATTTCAGTCAGCACACAGGAAGCAGTAGCCAGAGGAACCACAGCAGCACATCTGTTCTACCGCTGCCACTGATCAAAGTCTGCCCAATATGCAAACTCTAAACAAGCAGCAGGCACGTGTGATATGTAATGTAATGTACTTTATTTATTATTTATTTACCCGTAGGTGACCAAAGTGCTTTTCAGAAAAATTAAACAGCACTAGAAACACACACAGCATGAAAACAAATTACATAAACAAAGAGATAAGCATAAATACCTAAAAATAAAAACAAGAGTCTGTTGGCACATAGTTTATGCTTCCAACACCTGCGGCTTAAACTAGAAAAAAAAAAAACCCTCCCTGTTGCCAATCTTTTATCTAACTTGATGCGTTTACGTTTCTAGTTAGTTATTTCATTGACACAATGCATAAAGCATTTGAGTCCAAACAATATACAAAATGTTAATCTACATGCAAACAGCCAAAAAGAAACTCCAAGCTACTCTCATTTTACAAAAGTAAAAAAGCCTTTATTGTAATGGGTATAGTCGTATAAACCTATTAAAAACAATTCAGACTTTCAGCCATTCAGCCTTCATCAGGGAGTCAAACAGCTGTTCCTGCTTGACTCCCTGATGATTAAGTATCCCATCCAAAGAGAACCTCATAGCACCTAAAGTTTTTCTTGAGTCCAGGAAGCACCCCTCTACATACTTTTAAGTTAATCTACATGGTAGACACCGTTAATAAAAAGTAATCATAGAACATTTTTTGGTTCTCCAATAAAGCAAAGCAAGCATGTGACATAACTAAAATACTCTTATTAGTTTCCATATTTTCCACAGATATCCACACTAGTACATGTTCTTTGACATGAACTCCCTGTGCGCTTTTCCACAGCGCACGGAGGAGGGGTGAAAGGACGAGGATTTACGTGTTGGGTTACACCACACATACATTTATTGAACACCAACACTAACCAACAGTTCCAGTGCATACAATTCACAATGGCTCAAGGAGTCCTCCAGGACGCTCAACAGTCTGGGTGAGAATACCGGGGAAAGAACACACACAGATTATACTCATGAGACTGGAGCTGTCCGAGTAAGTCCAAATAAGCACCAAGTGGACACAGTCCTCTGACGTGACTTCATACGATGAGCGATGACCGTATATGAAGTGCAACGACCCAGCAATGCATGACTGGAAAAAGGCTCCTTAAGTACACTCATTGCTGGGGATGGTAGATTGGAGACACTTGGGCGAGGACCGGGAAAGATGATCAACGGGGCTGGGAACAGCTGATGGTGATCAGTGAGGGGGGCGTGGTCGGGCCGGCAGATTGTCAGCAGTACACACAGCTGTCGGCCCCAGAGCAGTGGCTATGGATATGGTAACACACAGGAAATACCTACAATATATGCATACCCACTGGCTCCGAGACCCACAGAGAGATCAGGACTGAGCCGGGGGAAACCAAGCCGGCTCGGCTCCTAACAGTTCTTTATTTTGTATGTCAGTCTTACAATTACACACACGTTATTTGTATATACCATATGCAATAATAAAGGTGAAAAAAAGCTAAAAAGAAGCATGACAAAATACGGTGGTGTGAAAAAGTGTTTGCCCCCTTCCTGGTTTCTCATTTTTTTTGTATGTTTGTCACACTTAAATGTTTCAGCTCATCAAACAAATTTAAATATTAGACAAAGATAACACAAGTAAACACAAAACACAGTTTTTAAATGAAGGTGTTTATTATTAAGGGTTTAAACAAATCCAAACCTACATGGTCCTGTGTGAAAAAGTGATTGCCCCCTAAACCTAATAACTGGTTGGGCCACCCTGAGCAGCAACAACTGCAATCAAGCGTTTGTGATAACTGGCAATGAGTCCTGTACAGTGCTGTGGAGAAATTTTGGCCCACTCATCTTTGCAGAATTGTTGTAATTCAGCCACATTCGAGGGTTTTCGAGGATGAACTGCCTTTTTATAGTCATGCCACAGCATCTCAATCGGATTCAGATCAGGACTTGACTAGGCCACTCCAAAGTCTTCATTTTGTTTTTCTTAAGCCATTCAGAGGTGGACTTGCTGGTGTGTTTTGGATCATTGTCCTGCTGCAGAACTCAAGTGCGCTTCAGCTTGAGGTCATGAACAGACGGCCGGATATTCTCGTTCAGGATTTTTTGGTCGACAGCAGAATTCATGGCTCGATTTACCACAGTAAGTCTTCCAGGTCCTGAAGCAGCAAAACAGACCCAGACCATCACACTACCACGACCATATTTTACTGTTGGTATGATGTTCCTTTTCTGAAATGCTGTGTTACTTTTATGCCAAATGTAATGGAACACACACCTTCCACAAAGTTCAACTTTTGTCTTGTCAGTCCACAGAGTATTTTCCCCAAAAGTCTTGGGGATCATCAAGATGCTTTCTGGCAAAACTGAGATGAGTCTTTATGTTCTTTTTGCTCAGCAGTGGTTTTTGTCTTGGAACTCTGCCATGCAGGCCATTTTTGCCTAGTCGCTTTCTTATGGTGGAGTCATGAACACTGACCTTAACTGAGGCATGTGAGGTCTGCGGTTCTTTAGATGTTATTGTGGGGTCTTTTGCGACCTCTTGGATGAGTCGTCGCTGGGCTCTTGGAGTAATTTTGGTCGGCCAGACACTTTTGGGAAGGATCACCAGTGCTCTATGTTTTCGCCATTTGTGGATAATGGCTCTCACTGTGGTTCACTGGAGTCCCAAAGCTTTAGAAATGGCTTTATAACCTTTTCCAGACTAATAGATCTCAATTACTTTGTTTCTCATTTGTTCCTGAATTTCTTTGGATCGTAGCATGGTGTCTAGCTTTTGAGGATCTTTTGGTCTATTTCACTTTGTCAGGCAGGTCCTATTTAAGTGATTTTTTGATTGAGAACAGGTGTGGAAGTAATCAGACCTGGGTGTGGCTAGAGAAATTGAACTCAGCTTTCCAAAGATGTGATAAACCACAGTTAATTTATGTTTTAACGGGGGGGGGGGCAATCAGTTTTTCACACATGGCCATGTAGGTTTGGATTTTTTTACTCTTAATAATAAACACCTTCATTTAAAAACTGCATTTTGTGTTTACTTGTGTTATCTTTGTCTAATATTTAAATTTGTTTGATGATCTGAAACATTTAAGTGTGACAAACATACAAAAAAATGAGAAATCAGGAAGTGGGCAAACACTTTTTTACACCACTGTATATACTAAATAGCATTAGATCACACAGCAGTTACTGTAACTTCCCCGCAACAAACACCCGTTTATATGATTATGTTAACAATAAAATGACTTCACTTCCTATATTGCTATTGCAGACAGCCTGGTATGTACAGTCTCTCAAAAAAGTGAGTACACCAGTCACATTTTTGTAAATATTTTATTATATGTTTTCATGGGACAACACTGAAGATATGACACATTGATACAATGTAAAGTAGTCAGCGTACAGCTTGTATAACAGTGTAAATTTGCTGTCCCCTCAAAATAACTCAACACACAGTCATTAATGTCTAAACCGCTGGTAACAAAAGTGAGCACACCCCTAAGTGAAAGCGTCCAAATTGTGCCCAATTAGCAATTTTCCCTCCCTGGTGTCATGTGACTTGTTAGTCTTACAAGGTCTCAGGTGTGAATGGGGGCAGGTGTGTTAAATTTGGCGATATCGCTCTCATACTCTCTCATACTGGTCACTGGAAGTTCAACATGGCACCTCATGGCAAAGAACTCTGAGGATCTGAAAAAAGAATTGCTGCTCTACATAAATATGGCCTAGGCAAGAAGAAGATTGCCAACACCCTGAAACTGAGCTGCAGCACGGTGGCCAAGATCATACAGCGGTTTAACAGGACAGATTCCACTCAGAACAGGCCTCGCCATGGTCGACCAAAGAAGTTGAGTGCACGTGCTCAGCGTCATATCCAGAGGTTGTCTTTTGAAAATAGACATATGAGTCCTGCAGCACTCATATGGCACTCATGGCCATATGAGTGCTGAAAGGGTGGGGATGGGGGGGGGGGGGTCAGCCTGTCAGTGTTCAGACCATATGCCGCACACTGCATCAAATTGGTCTGCATGGCTGTTATCCCAGAAGGAAGCCCCGTTTAAAGATGATGCACAAGAAAGCCCCCAGACAGTTTGCTGAAGACAAGCAAACTAAGGACATGGATTACTGGAACCATGTCCTGTGGTCTGATGAGACAAAGATTAACTTATTTGATTCAGATGGTGTCAAGCGTGTGTGGTGGCAACCAGGTGAGGAGTACAAAGACAAGTGTGTCTTGCCTACAGTCAAGCATGGTGGTGGGAGTGTCATGGTTTGGGGCTGCATGAGTGCTGCTGGCACTGGGAACTACAGATCACTGAGGGAACCATGAATGCCAACATGTACTGTGACATACTGAAGCAGCGCATGATCCCCTCCCTTTGGAAACTGGGCCGCAGGGCAGTATTCCAACATGATAACGACCCCAAACACTCCTCCAAGATGACCACTGCCTTGCTAAAGAAACTGAGGGTAAAGGTGATGGACTGGCCAAGCATGTCTCCAGACCTAAATCCTATTGAGCATCTGTGGGGCATCCTCAAACGGAAGATGGAGGAGCGCAAGGTCTCTAACACCATGATGTCATCATGGAGGAGTGGAAGAGGATTCCAGTGGCAACCTGTGAAGCTCTAGTGAACTCTATGCCCAAGAGAGTTAAGGCCGTGCTTGAAAATAATGGTGGCCACACAAAATATTGACACTTTGTGCACAATTTGGACATTTTCACTCGGGGTGTACTCACTTTTGTTGCCATCGGTTTAGACATTAATGTGTGTTGAGTTATTTTGAGAAGGCAACAAATTTACACTGTTATACAAGCTGTTTACTGAGTACTTTACATTGTGTCAAAGTATTATATCTTCAGTGTTGTCCCATGAAAAGATATAATAAAATATTTACAAAAATGTGAGGGGTGTACTCACTTTTTGAGATACTGTATGTTTAAAAGTCAGCAGACCATTTTGTTTGCCTAAAATGTCTGGTCGGGCCTCTAGTGAGCCTGTGTAATGGATATCTGGTTGTTTGAGTTTATTTTTGCATATTGGTTAGAGAGGGGGGCTTCTATTATTTCCATTTTAATTACCCACATTTTCTTTGGTTTTTTTTCTGTATTTTGGAAAACATTATTTTGCTCCTTCTATAATGCATTTATCTTCTCTGTCTTGTTAATGAAAAGTTAAAATAAACATACATACACTACTGTTCAAAAGTTTGGGGTCACCCAGACAATTTTGTGTTTTCCATGAAAAGTCACACTTTTATTTACCACCATGAGTTGTAAAATGAATAGAAAATATCGTCAAGACATTGACAAGGTTAGAAATAATGATTTGTATTTGAAATAATAATTTTTTCCTTCAAACTTTGCTTTCGTCAAAGAATCCTCCATTTGCAGCAATTACAGCATTGCAGACCTTTGGCATTCTAGCTGTTAATTTGTTGAGGTAATCTGGAGAATTCTGACGCAATGAGCGAACACATTGTACCATTAGAACACTGAAGTGATAGTTGCTGGAAATGGGCCTCTATACACCTATGTAGATACTGCACCAAAAACCAGACATTTGCAGCTAGAATAGTCTTTTACCACATTAGCAATGTATAGAGTGTATTTCTGATTAGTTTAAAGTTATCTTCATTGAAAAAAACAGTGCTTTTCTTTCAAAAATAAGGAAATTTCTAAGTGACCCCAAACTTTTGAACGGTAGTGTATGATAAAACTAAGTATCATCATTTGAGATATTTGAATTATATTGTAAAAATTACCCTAAATATATTTTTATGTTAATGTCATTGACGGTCTGATCTGAATGGTTATTCCCTTGATTTGCATGCAATAATAGGTGTTGAAGTGCTGCTAAAGTCAGATTTTAGGAATAATGCCACTGATTTCTTTTCTGTTAGCCCCCATTCACCAAAGCTTTTATACATTTTAAACTGTCATAAACTCCAATTAAGCAATATTACATGAGAGGGAGTGCGGTATCAGTGAATTTTTTAACTGCTGTGATTCACATCAGGTTGAAGACATCACCACTGTTAAAATATTCATGATACCATATGATCTCGAGTGTAATACTGCTTTCATACAACAGTTCCACAAGCACAGTCTATTAAATGACAGTAATACAGAACAAATTATGATTCTTGTTTGTTGAACCAGCTATTTTGATCCGCAGAGAAAAACAGTCCCTTTGAAATGCACCTATTTAACTGTTGCTAAGCACCTCAATGAGCATAATATAGAAAAGAATAAACCTATTGTCATTTCACACAGATGTAAACAAATTAAATATTGTCCAGTGCAGAAGTCAGTGTACATATCGATTACCTGTTGAGTATGTGTTGTATGACGTGACATTTTTTTTTTTTTTTTTTTGTTACTTATTTGTACCCGTAGGTAGACTTGGTTTGCAGTGTGGTGACAAGCCACCGGCTGCTGGTCGTTGCGTGCGCGAGCGCCCTAAACCTACATGTTTTTGGTGTGCGGGAGGAAACTGTCATATCCGGCTCTAGGGAGCCGGGCAATCAGAGCCAGGGACAAGCCAGTGAGTCGAGATGTTTTATTCTGGGTAAGGGATAAGGGATGAGGAGAGCACAGACACTCATACAGACGTACATTCTCAGGCTGCACAGCGCAGGGGTAGGTAGCTCGTACCGGACATGGGGGTAACAAGACGTGCATACTCACAGCGGGATACAAACACCGGAATGCTGCAAGGGGAGTTGAGGCTGACACCAGACGAAGGGGCTTCAGCCTAGCAGTGCTTATGTCGCAGCCCCGAATGATCGAAGCTGCTCCTCTTTATACTCATTAACAGCGCCCCAGCTGATGAGGATTAATTGGCCCCAGCCGTCCCGTGACACTGACAGCTGGGAACCAGCTGAGGCACTGCCCAATGAGAGGCAGGGATAAAAGGAGCATGGGCTGAGCGCCGAGCCGGCGTCTCACCCCATGGTGACAGAGCCTCCCCCTCACGGTCGGGCTCCCGAACGACCAGGAACATCCCAGCCCCCCCCCCTCCCCACCTAGGGTGGGCGGAAGGGAGGCAGGACCGGAGGGGAAGATGCAAAGGGAAGGACAAAAAAAAACAGACCAATGTAGGGCAGCAGGGCAGAGAAAAAAAAACCCAAATACAATACCCTACAACACAGGGAAAAGGATTAACCCAGAGCACAGTTAGGGAGAAAACTGAGTTAGGACACAGGTAGGGAAAATACCAAATACGACTACAGACAGCATACAAATAACGTATAGATCGGGGCAAAAAAAAGAAAACCAAAAACCCACCAAAAAGGTGGCAGGAATGAATAAAGCAATCACAGAGTATAGTTAAGGGGAACAAAACACACTACTCCATAATGCACCAACAAGACAAAGGTCAGGACAAAAAATGATGAAAAACGCTGTGCATGGATACTAAAGAAAACAAAACACACAGCACTGAATATATAAAAGATCACCTAAAGAAACAGAGGTGACAAGGACAAATGGGTAATAATGAAGTACGGTTAAGTGGGGATGAAACACATTACTTCAAACAATAACAAACACAGTCAATGTTAAAGCCGGGGCTAGGGAAGGCCCCCCACGAGGATAATAAGACAGAATGGGGTGATCACAGAGTATGGTTGAACAGGAAACCACACGCATACTCCATGATGCACCGACAAGGCCAAGGCTAAGGTAAGGATGAATGAAAACGCTGAGTAAAGATAAGAAAATGCAATACACAGCGCGATACATAAGGTGAGTCACCAAGAGGAAAAAAAGGTGACAGGGTAACAGGATAACAATACGATAAAAATGCTGAGTATGGTTAAAAAAAACAACACACAGCACAAAAACATATATTCCCCTAATGGACAAAGAAACTACACCCGAGTGACCTCAATAATAATAAAAGAAGTAAAGGACACCCGAGGAGACGGCAGGCAGAGTCCAAAACGGCCGGAATTGTTCTGGTAATCTCCCCGCCCATTGTCCAGTTGGCAACCCGGGGAAGAGAAATGTTCGGACGGCGAACTCTGGGCCCAGATCCCAGGAATCCAGTCCAACGGCTGCCGAACCAGGCCGCCCAAAGGCAAACACAGACCAGTGGGGGGAAACCAGATCGCCGAACCGAAAGTTTTGCGGGTCGGGTCGTCGACCCGCATCACTCAACCACCAGGACCGTTGAGACGGACGAAGGGTCAGAGCGGATCCCGGTGGAAGAGGCTCAGGGGAGAGCCGATGACGAGGGCGGCGGGCCTCAGGGAAACGGCCACCTCCTCACCGGACCTGGACAACACTGGGGCAGCACCCACGTCGGACCCCGATCGGGCCTCAGGCGAACCCACGTTGGACCCCGATTGGGTCTCGGGCGAACCCACGTTGGACACTGCACCAGAACCGACCTCCAACGTTGAACCCGGACCCTCCAGCACCACGAGGAACAGCAACTCCTCGCCGGTGACCCTGGAAGAAGGCTCAGAAGAGAAAACAGAACCGGGATCAGGATCACCGGCAGCGCCAGAACCCGGCGAGACGAGCTCAGACGCAGCGGGCGGCTGCACCCTGCTCGTCTCCCCTGGAGATAGGCTGAAGTGCTCAAAGATAAAAAGAAAGAAAAGAAAGGAGAGCACTCGCCTGATCTCGGGTTCTGACGCCGTCCAGGACTGCGAAGATCCAGGATCCGTCGTCAGGAGGTCGTTGTCAGGCTCCCATCTAGCCGCGTCGGGCCCCGCAGCCAGCACGATGGTCAGCGCAGCTTGAGATCCCTCCAGCTCAGGTAACCCCGCCGACGACCCACTCGGCGTGAAGCCAGAAGAATCTCGTCCCGCTGGACCGAACCGCTCCTCCGTGGAGACCCAGGGACGCTCAGTCGTCGGCGTAGACTCCACGCAGCAGTCAGTCCCCCTCCTCCATCCGCAATGTAGCTGCGGAACCACAGGCCCTCTCCATATCCCACCACGTTGACCCGGAGCCGGGGACCGCTCGGCGGAGAGAGACACAGAGGATGCGGGATTAGGCATACAGGTTACAGCAGGTGGGGAGAGTTCAGGGAGCTGCGAACCCTGAACTTCTCCTCCAGGGATGTGACAGAGCAAATCATTAAGCAGGTGTGAAAAAACAATGACTTGCCTGCCCCCTGGAGGTTGAGTATCGCCTGCTGTAGTGGAATCTGCTTCTTCCTCTCCCCGCCCGGCGATAACAGAGGACCCCCCGGGAATTCGTCTGAGGGTCGCTCGCGTTGTCTCCAGCAGAGAGCTCACCAGGCCGGGATTCCAGGCACACACAGCGGTCAGGAAGCGCGTCGAGGAGGAGGGGGAAACAGCCGGGGTGAGCCAGCCCGAATGTCCAGGAATGACAGCGGGGAAACGAGGCTCAGGGGACGAGGCTGTAGAATCTCCACACTGACGAGGCGAAGGGATGACAGCTGCGTGGGAGGAACGGTCCTGACGATGACCCAGAACTGGATCCGGACGAGGTTCGTGCAGAGGTGACTCGGCGATGTGATGACGACTACTCCCAGGGGACGAAGCGAGGGGGAAACCCAGGATTCGCCGCTCCAGATCGGAGATCGAGACGAGGAAGGCGTCGAGCACGGGAAGGCTTCGTAGCCCTGAAGTCCTCACCATCAATCTCACTGCCGCCGCCACATGCCTGAAGGTGGTGACAGGGAACACAGTAGAGCTCGCGACAGCCACTCGACCCCGGACATAACTGCTGTCAGCTGCGGCTCCTCGAAGGGAATCCCGAGTGACGTGGCGCAGGTCGGGGGAAGTCCTCTGGTTGGCGCGAACTCCCGGACTGGAATGGCGGCAGGAACGGGACTCCGAAGCGGGGAAAGACGTCGCCCACTTTGACTCCCTGCCGGGATTTCCATCCACCCCGTGGAGCTTCTCTCGCTGTGTACCTGCAGCGTCTATCCTGGCACTGTCCTCCAGATGGTACAGAGAGTGAGGGTGACAGTCCAGGAGTTCCTCAGCACGGCCCGGATGCCAGCGTCTCGCGTTGGAGGCGTCGTGCAGGGTGAAGAACGTCCCGTCGACTGCCTCCGAGATGGACCTCAGCCCGTCGCCCTGGCGCCGGAAGTGACTCCTGGGAAATGGCATGCTAGCAGCGCTGACACCCGGACAGAAAGGTACATTTCCACGGCGACTCACGGCCGCCGGCAACTCTTCTGGCTGCGACATACTGTCATATCCGGCTCTAGGGAGCCGGGCAATCAGAGCCAGGGACAAGCCAGTGAGTCGAGATGTTTTATTCTGGGTAAGGGATAAGGGATGAGGAGAGCACAGACACTCATACAGACGTACATTCTCAGGCTGCACAGCGCAGGGGTAGGTAGCTCGTACCGGACATGGGGGTAACAAGACGTGCATACTCACAGCGGGATACAAACACCGGAATGCTGCAAGGGGAGTTGAGGCTGACACCAGACGAAGGGGCTTCAGCCTAGCAGTGCTTATGTCGCAGCCCCGAATGATCGAAGCTGCTCCTCTTTATACTCATTAACAGCGCCCCAGCTGATGAGGATTAATTGGCCCCAGCCGTCCCGTGACACTGACAGCTGGGAACCAGCTGAGGCACTGCCCAATGAGAGGCAGGGATAAAAGGAGCATGGGCTGAGCGCCGAGCCGGCGTCTCACCCCATGGTGACAGAAACCAGAGAAATCCCGGAGTAAACCCGCGCAACACGGGGAGAACATGCAAACTCCACACAGCTCACTGTTGGTCGGGGGCTGGGATCGAACCCACGATCTCATGATCCCCGCGATCCCCCGGCCGAGGGTAAAACTGTGCTGCCACAGTGCTAAACCACTGCGCCACCGTGCAGCCCACGACATTGTAACAGTAGCCAGTTAGCATGCTAGTGATTTGCCTTCAGCACACTTGGCTCACTTATTATTGGCATTTTCAGATGAAATACAGAGTCCATCACCACAAAGGTGTGGTGATCTGAGCGCTGATCCCATCCTTGCTTGGGTTACTCAGTATTTCCCCTTTTCCACCACTGTATTCCGGGGTTTGTTATTAGGACCGCAAGGGCTCTTATTGTGACAGTGTCATGGCTGCACTTCCGGCTGTCAAAGCCGAACTGGCATTGTGACAGCTGTTTGTCATTTTCACTAATTACTTTACCCGTTTCTGGTTGGCCTTTGTCTGTATTTAAGGGAGCAGCTGAGGCTTATGCCTCGCTGTGATCTACACGCTCAAACACCTCTGTGTTGTTGGACTGGAGATCCTATTCTGACTCCAGTCTTCCTTCTGTAACTTGGATTCATCGTGCTCGTCTTTGGAAGTGTTTTTGTACAGCGCAGGCTCCATCCTCGCTGCCCCTCCTCGTTTGCCTTCAGAGTCTATTATTTTGTGCTTTAGTATATGTTCTTCTTTAGTATATGTTAACATAAGATGGCGGCGCACCCGGACGCAGCGGCTCCTCTAGGCATCAGCGAGTGTGAGAGTGTGAGACCTTATTAAACATCAAGGTAGCACAACTGGCACTCGGTTGTGACTTGGACATTCTACGCCAGCATGGAATACTGTCGGAGATTCCGCTGGAAGCTACCTGGGAAAGGAGGAGGTGTAAGCGGAGCAAACACAAGCAAAAGCGAGGAAAAAGGGCCGGGATTCATGCTAGGCTAAAGGCTAACCCCTCCAGACCAGCAGTACCGTTGCTCCTTCTCTCCAATGTCCGCTCCCTCGACAACAAGCTGGATGAGCTACGTCTGCTGAGAGAAACCCGGAGAGAGTGGCGGGACTGCTGTGTGCTTGCGTTCATGGAGACATGGCTCCACGACAACATCCCTGACGCAGCCATTCAGCTGGAAGGTATGACATCGTTCCGGGCAGACAGAGAAGCTGCTAGCTCCGGTAAGAGCCGGGGGGGGGGGGCTATGCATCTATATTAACAAGAACTGGTGCATTAATGCCACGTTAGTATCTAAACACTGTTCTCCGTTGGCGGAGTTCCTTAATGTAAATTGTCGGCCATTTTATCTGCCGAGGGAATTCACCAATGTGTTTGTAGCTGATGTTTACATAGCTCCTAGCGCTAATGCTAAAGCTAATGTTAACGAGGCACTCGGAGAGTTGCACGATGCTATTAGTGAAATTCAAACTTCACACCCGGACAGTTTTGTGGTGGTTGCGGGGGATTTTAACCACACCAGTTTAAAGACTGTGCTCCCCTAGTTTAAACAATGTGTAGACTTTAAGACCAGAGGAGAGAATATGTTGGACTTGGTGTACACAAACACAGATGCTTATAAGGCAACACCTCGCCCCCACCTCGGCCATTCTGACCACCTATCCGTGATGCTGGTGCCTGCCCACAAACCTTTACTGAAGCGCAGCAGGCCAGTAGTAAAACAAATCAGGATTTGGCAGGAGAGTGCAACCTCAGCACTGAAAGACTGTTTTCTGCACACAGACTGGGAGGTCTTCAAAATAGCAGCCTCCCAGGAAGACAGGACAGATATGGAGGAGTATGCTGAAACGGTCACCAGCTACATCGCGGAGTGCACAGACGATGTCACTATAGTGAAGACCTTCACTGCACGGGGCAACTATAAGCCCTGGATGACTGCAGAGGTGTGCTCGCTGCTCACAGCAAGAGATGCAGCCTTCAGAGCGAAGGACAGGATCGCCCTCCGCTCAGCCAGGTCTGCGCTCTCAAAGGGAATTAAGACGGCGAAGTGTGTCTATGTGGAGAAAATCCAGGGACACCTCTGTGACACAAGGAACACCAAACGGATGTGGCAGGGAGTTTGGGTGCTGACGGACTATAAGTCTA
Source organism: Pholidichthys leucotaenia (assembly GCA_020510985.1). Taxonomy (NCBI): domain Eukaryota; kingdom Metazoa; phylum Chordata; class Actinopteri; order Cichliformes; family Pholidichthyidae; genus Pholidichthys; species Pholidichthys leucotaenia. The sequence goes on along the minus strand of CM035843.1, from coordinate 243,950,689 downwards.
GGCAGGGGGTCGATGATGACGACGCTTCGCTTCCAGACAGGCTCAACAACTTCTTTGCACGTTTGAAGCATCAAACCCAATAATCAGAGGGAGGGCTGGCCCATCTCCACCATCGGTTGGGCCAGCTATCACCATCAACGCAGCGGACACACGGAGGACTCTAACCAGGGTCAACCCACGTAAAGCTGCAGGTCTGGACAACATCCTGGGACGTGTGCTCCGAGACTGCGCGAGCGAGTTGGCGGATGTCCTGACTGACATTTATAACATCTCCCTGAGTCAGGCCATCGTTCCCAGATGCTTTAAGACCTCTACCATAGTACCGGTGGCAAAGAAACCAGTTGTGTCCTGTCTGAATGACTATCGTCCTGTTGCACTGACACCAATTGTGATGAAGTGTTTTGAACGGCTTGTCAAACCACACATCACAGCCTGCCTCCCTGAATCACATGACCTGCTCCAGTTTGCATATCGTTCAAATCGCTCCACGGAGGATGCTATAGTCACCACCCTGCACTCTGTCATCACCCACCTGGATCAGAAAGACACCTACGCCAGACTCCTGTACATTGATTTCAGTTCAGCATTCAACACCATTATTCCTCAGAGACTGATGGAGAAATTACTCCTTCTCGGTCTGAACACCGCCACATGTCTCTGGATCCTGGATTTCCTGACTGAGAGACCTCAGTCTGTCCGTGTTGGAAATAACATCTCCAACTCTATCACGCTGAGCACCGGATCCCCTCAAGGCTGCGTACTCAGTCCACTGTTGTTTACACTTCTAACACATGACTGTGTATCCAGACACGAGGGGAACCAGATTATTAAGTTTGCAGACGACACCACAGTAGTGGGACTTATTCAGAGGGATGAGGAATCAATGTACAGGGAAGAAGTGAGAGACCTGGAGGGCTGGTGCAGGGAGAACAATCTGGTGCTCAACGTGGACAAAACGAAGGAGATGATTTCCGGAGGTCACAGCCTGAACACATCCCTCTCAGCATTGGCAGCCATTTAGTGGAGAGAGTGGAGAACATCAAGTTCCTCGGAGTGCAGATCTCGCACGACCTGACCTGGAGCAAGAATTCCTTGGGGATCAGGAAGCGGGCCCAGCAGAGACTGCACTTCTTGAGGAAACTCAAACAGGCCTCTCTCCCCATCTGCATCCTCAGGACCTTCTACAGAGGTGTGGTGGAGAGTGTACTTACTGTACGTACTGCATTGCAACATAGTACTCCAGCTGCAGTATGTTAGACAAAAAAGCCCTGCAGAGGATAGTTAAGGGAGCTGAGAGGGTAATTGGAGTTTCCCTCCCCTCTGTCCAAGAACTTTTTCAGAACCGTTGTAGGAGCAGGGCACTGAACATTGTCAAGGACCACTCTCACCCTCTGCATAAACACTTATAAACACACTGCATAAACACATAAACTTCTGCCATCTGGCAAACGATTCAAGAGCATCAGAGGCAGAACCACCAGACTGATTAACAGCTTCCTTCCACAAGCTGTTAGGATGCTGAAGAGTTGATCCGGAATCTCTCATACACACTACTGCACCTATGGACATTATGTATATTATTTGTATATTATAGTTCTGGTTAGTTTTCAAGTATGTCTCAGGGATGTGTGAATGGCTGTGTTGAGGTGGGGGGTGAGGGTGTGTGTGAGTGTGTCTTAAATTATGTTCTTTTTACTTATATGGATGCCGAGAGAAACGCACTCTGCCTGCACTACAGCTGTATGTATAGCAATATGACAATAAAGGTTGATTTGATTTAATTTGATGTTCGTGTTTTGCCCCACGTGGCTGTTTATTTTGTCATTTTGTCTTTTTGTAAATAAACAAGCAAACTTAATGTTTGGCATCTGGCGTCTCACTAATGCCCTGCAAGGGGCATTCATAACTGTAGGTCGCAGCCAGACGAGACGCCAGCCTCAGTAAGTTTGTTTTGGGCTTAAGTTTTTCCCCTTTTTGTGCCAGTGTACTTCGGGAGATGGCGTCATCTAGGACGGGTTATTCCTTGGACTTGGGCTACGAACTGATCATGGCTGTCATGGAGGTTGATGGCCTCCTCTCCAATACTCGTAGGCTCACCACTCCCAAAAACACACGCTGGTACCTGGACCTCACAGAAGCGGCCATTAAGCGCAATCCTCGCCTTGCAGATCACGTTGAGGGCAGGGAGAGGATGGCCGAAATTATAGCACTTCGGCGGTGGATCTGCAGGCCAGTGAAAAGTCCCAGCAGGAAGCCGAAGTCAGAGCCGACGGTGAGGCATCTCCACTCCTCACCTCGGGACCAGGTTCCTGCCACCCATCCAGCCTAAGGTTCTGCATCACCGAAGAACTGTCTCCATATGCCGCAGAGGAAGAGGTCAGCCGGGATCCCCTGTGAAGAGACACAGTGGGCAGCTGAGCTCATCAGGGGTCGCGTGGCTGAAGCACGCTTATCCTCTCATCCCAGCAGAATCCTGAGCAACGTGGTGGTGGTTTTTCGTGTTTTGCCCCACGTGGCTGTTTATTTTGTCATTTTGTCTTTTTGTAAATAAACAAGCAAACTTACTGTTTGGCATCTGGCGTCTCACTAATGCCCTGCAAGGGGCATTCATAACAAAAGGTATTTTGGTTTACTAATTGAGGCAATAAATCAAACTCTAGCTTGTCTGTTTTTTAAAACAGACATGAAATATCTTGCAGTTGTTTACAAGGGCAGGAGGTATGATTTCTTTTCAAACAGTACCTCACTGTGGAAATTAAGGTATCCAACGCAGCATTACAATTCGCACATATCTATAAGAAGCCACTGATAGAGTTGACAGTCAATAACGGTTTGTAATTAATCGTTACTACAACACAACTAAAGCGGAGTGATCCATATTTGGTGAAACAGAGTGTGATTATCCCCTCATGGACCGTCACCTTATCGTGGTGGGGGGTTTGCGTGCCCCAGTGATCCCAGGAGCTATGTTGTCTGGGGCAATTTGCCTCTGATAGGGTCACCCAAGACAAACTGGTCCTGGGTGAAGGGCCAGACTAAGAACGATCCAACAGACTCTCATGATAAATACTAGAACAAGGATTCAGTGTACCCCGCCCAGTATGGGGTTACCGGGCCCCACCCTGGAGCCAGGCCTGGGGGAGGGGCTTGATGGCTAGCGTCTGATGGCTGGGTTTCCACCCATGGGACCCAGCCTGGCTCAGCCCGAAGGAGTTACATGGGTCCGCCCTCTAGTGTGCTCACCACCTGCAGGAGGGATCATAGGGGTCTGGTGCTATGTGGATCAGGTGGCGGTCAAAGGCGGAGACCTTGGCGGACTGATCCCAAGCTTTCTAAACTGGCTTTTGGTACGTGGAATGTCACCTCTCTGGTGGGGAAGGAGCCTGAGCTGGTGCACGAGTTTGAGAGATACCGGCTAGATACAGTCGGCCTCACCTCAACACACAGTTCTGGTTCCGGAACCAGTCTCCTGAGAGGGGCTGGAGCTTGGCCTTCTCTGGAGTTGCCCCGGGCGAGAGGCGACGAGCGGGGGTGGGTATTCTTGTATCCCTCCACCTTGCTGCCTCTATATTGGAATTTTCCCCGGTGAACGAAAGGGTTGCTTCCCTGCGCCTTCAGGTTGGGAAACGGGTCCTGACCATCATTTGTGCCTATGCACCAAATGATGTTTCAGAGTACCCACCCTTTTTGGAGTCTTTGATTGGGGTGCTGGAGGGTGTTCCTCTTGGAGACTCCATTGTCCTACTGGGGGGCTTCAATGCGCACGTGGGCAACAACAGTGAAACCTGGAAGGGGGTCATTGGGAGGAACGGTCTGCCCGATCTGAACCCGAGTGGTGTTCAGTTATTGGACTTCTGTGCTAACCATAGTTTGCCCATAACGAACACCATGTTCAAGAATAAGGGTGTCCATATGTGCACCTGGCACCAGGACACCCTAGGTTACAGGTCGATGATTGATTTTGTTATCGTGTCACCAGACCTGCGACCGTATGTCTTGGACACTCGGGTAAAGAGAGGTGCAGAGCTGTCAACTGATCACCACCTGGTGGTGAGCTGGATCCGATGGCAGGGGAGGCTGCCATTCAGACCTGGTAGACCCAAACGTATAGTGAAGGTGTGCTGGGAATGTCTGGCTGAGGCCCCTGTCCAGGAAGTCTTCAACTCCCACCTCTGGAAGAACTTCAACCACATTCCAAGGGAGTCTGGAGACATGGAGTCTGAATGGGCCATGTTCTCCACCTCTATTGTTGAAGCAGCAGCCCAGAGCTGCGGACGCAAGGTCGTCGGGGCATCTCGTGGTGGCAACTCCCGAACCAAGTGGTGGACACCAGTTGTGAGGGGGGCCATTAAGCTGAAGAAGGAGTCCTATCAGGCCTGGTTGGCTTGTGGGACTCCCGAAGCAGCTGAGGTGTACTGGCAGGCCAAGCAGAGTGCAGGTCGGGTGGTTGCTGAAGCAAAAACTGGACTTATTCTATGCAAAAACTAAGGAGGCATACACCTCATGCGCACGGTGAAGTTATGGTCTGAGGAGGCAATGGACGCTCTAAAGGACTGTTTTGAAACCACTGCCTGGGAGCAGCTCTGCGATCCACATGGTGAGGACATCAATGGCCTCACTCACACCATCACGGACTACATCAACTTCTGTGTGGACAACACTGTACCCACCAAGACCATACAGTGTTGCTCGAACAACAAACCCTGGATCAACCCTGCGATTAAAACACTTCCGAGAGAGAAGAAGAGGATCTTCAGGTCGGGGAACAGGGAGATGGTGAAGTCCGTACAGAGGGAGCTGAGGAGGAAGATCAGAGAAGGCAAGGACAGCTTCAGGAAGAAGATGGAGGACAAACTGCAACAGAGCGACATTGGCGGGGTCTGGAGAAACCTTAAAACCATCTCTGGGCTCCAGAATACCTCCTCCCAGGCCACGGGGGGCAGGGAGTGGGCGAACAATCTGAACCTGTTTTTTAATAGGTTTGACCAACCGCCCTCCCCCCCGACTGCACAACAACCACTGCTGCCTCTAAAGTCATCGAGACCTGCTGTCCACACCCCACTCCACCAACACCCCCTCACTCCCAGCACACAGCCCCCCAACCTGACCCTCACTAAGACCCAGGTGAGGAAGAAGCTGAGGAAGATCAAGGTGAGGAAGGCCTCGGGACCGGACGGCATCAGCGCGAAGCTCCTCAAGTCCTGCACAGACCAGCTGTGTGGGATTGTGGAGCACATCTTCAACCTGAGCCTGAAGCTGGGGAGGGTACCACAGTTGTGGAAAACATCTTGTGTGGTACCTGTACCAAAGACTTCCCACCCCAAAGACCTGAACAGCTCCAGACCCTGACGTCTGGCCCTGACATCTCACATGAAGACCCTGGAGAGACTGCTCCTTGCTCACCTCCGCCCCCTGGTGGGACCAGCGATGGATCCACTCCAGTTCGCCTACCAGCATGGCATTGGGGAGGAGGATGCAGTGTCCTCCTTCACCGTTTCCTGTCCCACCTGGCGAAGCCCGGGAATGCGGTGAGGATCATGTTCTTTGACTTCTCCAGTGCTTTCAACACCATCCAACCGATGATCCTGAAGGACAAGCTGCTGTGTGCAGGGGTGGACCAGCACCTGTCGTCATGGATCCTGGACTACCTCACTAACTGGCCACAGTTTGTGAGAATCCGGGATTGTGTATCTGACACGATCATCGGTAGCACGGGGACCCCCCAGGGAACGGTTTTGGCTCCCTTCCTGTTCACCCTTTATACTGCAGAATTCTCACACAACACAACACACTGCCATCTACAGAAGTTCTCTGACGACTCTGCGATCGTCGGCCTCATCTCCAACGGAGATGAAGCTGAGTACAGAGGACTTATCCAGGACTTCGTGGACTGGTGCCATCGGAACTGCCTCCAGATCAACGTGAGGAAAACTAAGGAGCTGGTGGTGGATTGCCGCAGGCAAGGACAACCCCTCACAGCACCAGTAAACATCCAGGGAACAGACATTGAGATGGTGACATCCTACAAGTACCTGGGTGTTCATCTGAACAATAAACTAGACTGGTCACACAATACCGACGCACTCTACAAGAAGGGACAGCACAGGCTGTTCCTACTGAGGAGGCTAAGGTCTTTTGGTGTACAAGGGGTGCTCTTGAAGACATTCTACGACACGGTGGTGGCATCAGCCATCACTTTTGGAGTGGTCTGCTGGGGCAACGGCATTACAGCAGCCGATAGGAAGAGACTGAACAAACTAATCAAGAAAGGTAGCTCTGTCCTGGGGCAACGCCTTGACCCAGTGGAGGAGCTAGGGGAGAGAAGGATGGTGGCTAAACTGTCATCTCCGCTGGAGTCCGAGTCCCACCCCATGCAGGACATACTGAACGCACTGAGGAGCTCATTTAGCAGTAGACTACATCATCCTAGGTGCACGACCGAGAGGTTTCGCAGGTCCTTCCTACCTACGACTGTCAGACCGTATAACCTAAGCAGGGCTGCTCGCAGAGATAGCAAAAAAACATGACGACCTAATAGTATTGAATGCAAAAGACACAACAGACTTACACAAATGGTGCCCTCCAGTATACAACTAGGACAATATCAGTCGCTATGGAAGGTGACAATATGTATGGGTACATATTCATACCATGTAGGGTAACTAAATAGACAGTTATGCTGCTTATTCCATCTAGCTACAATGCTCCGCACTGTGTGTATATATATTTATATATTTATGTGTACATATGTATATACTCACTGCTCTTATTTTCTTATCTTCTAAATTACTGCTCTGAGTGTTGCTATCCCTGTGCTGTTGCAATCCTGGAATTTCCCCCTTGTGGGACTAATAAAGGCTTATCTTATCTTATCTTAAAAACTCGGGTATGGTCGGAATTCGGTGAGGCCATGGAACAAGACTTTCGGTCGGCCTCGAAGAGATTCTGGCAAACTGTCCGGCGGCTCAGGAGGGGGAAGCAGCTCCCTGTCCACATTGTGTATGGTGCAGATGGGGGGCTGTTGACTTCGACTGGGAATATCATCGGGCGGTGGAAGGAATACTTTGAGGATCTCCTCAATCCCACTGATACGCCTTCCACAGAGGAAGCAGGGCTTGTGGACGAGGGGGATAACTCGCCTATCACAGGGGCTGTGGTCGCCAAGGTGATTAAAAATCTCTTTGGTGGCCGGGCCTCGGGGGTTCGACGAGATTCACCCTGAGTACCTCAAGGCCCTGGATGCTGTAAGGCTGTCATGGCTGACACGCCTCTGCAACATTGCGTTGAGGTCGGGGGCAGTGCCTTTGACATGGCAAACCGGGGTGGTGGTTCCTCTCTTCAAAAAAGGGGACCGGAGGGTGTGCACCAACTTTAGAGGGATCACACTCCTCAGCCTCCCTGAGAAGGTCTATGCCAAGGTACTGGAGAGGAGAGTCCGGCCATTGGTCGAACCTCGGATTCAGGAGGAGCAATGTGGTTTTTGTCCTGGCCGTGGCACATTGGACCAGCTCTTTACCCTCTTGAGAATTCTTGAGGGTTCTTGGGAGTTTGCCCAACCAGTTTACATGTGTTTTGTGGACTTGGAGAAGGCATTTGACTGCGTCCCTCATGGTTTTTTGTGGGGGGTGCTTCGGTAGTATGGGGTATCGGGCTTGTTGTTATGAGCTATTCGGTCTCTGTACGACCGTTGTGAGAGTCTGGTTCGTATTGCCAACACTCGATCGGACTCATTCCCAGTGAGAGTTGGACTCCGCCAGGGCTGCCCTTTGTCACCGATCCTGTTCATAATTTTTATGGGCAGGATTTCTAGGCGCAACCAGGGAACGGAGGGTGTCATGCTTGGTGACCACAGCATCTCATCTCTGTTGTTTGCAGATGATGTTGTCCTGTTGGCTTCATCCAGCAATGACCTACAGTTCTTGCTGGGACGGTTTGCTGCTGAGTGTGAAGCGGCTGGGATGAGAATCAGCACCTCAAAGTCCGAGTCCATGGTCCTTAGCCGGAAAAAGGTGGATTGTCCTCTCCGGGTTGGGGACAGGCTCCTGCCCCAAGTGGAGGAGTTTAAGTATTTTGGGGTCTTATTCACGAGTGAGGGGAGAATGGAGCGAGAGATTGACGGATGGATTGGAGTAGCATCTGCAGTGATGCAGACGTTGTACCAGTCTGCTGTGGTGAAGAGGGAGCTTAGTTCTAAGGCAAAGCTGTCGATTTACCAGTCAATCTACATTCCTAGTCTCACCTATGGTCACGAGCTTTGGGTAATGACCGAAAGAACAAGACTGCGGATACAAGCGGCTGAAATGAGCTTACTCTGTAGGATTGCTGGACTCACCCTCAGAGATAGGGTGAGGAGCTCAGTCATCCGGGAGAGGCTCGGAGTACAACCGCTGCTCCTCCACATTGAAAGGAGCCAGTTGAGGTGGTATGGGCATCTGATCAGGATGCCTCCTGGACACCTCCCACTTGAGGTGTTTTGGGCACGTCCCACTGGGAGGAGACCCCGGGGCAGACCCAGGACTCGCTGGAGTGACTATGTCTCCCAGCTGGTCTGGGAACGCCTTGGTATCCTCTCTGGAGAGCTGGAGCAGGTGGCTGTGGAGAGAGAAGTCTGGGCTTCTGTGCTTGAACTGCTGCCTACTGCGACCCGGACCTCCGGAAAAGCAGTAGAAGATGGATGGATGGATGGATGGATGGATGGAGTGTGATTATTGGGGAATACACAGTTACTCCTGGAATTCCTGTTGTCCAATCAAATTACTTGATAAAAATTTGATTTTTACACTGCATATAATATGCATACTCACAGCTTTGTTCCCTGAGTTTCCTGTGGTGGGGTCTTTGACATAATGGGCTGTCTGTGCACGGTTCTGTGCCTCGTCATTGCTCGTCCCTTTGCTGGGAGGATCTTCGTCCTTCTTTGACTGTACACAGCCCATGGTGCCTTCAACAGAAAAGAAACAATAAGATGATAAGATTATATACAACAGCAGGTAAACAACTTTTTATATCTTCTTGGCAGATGTCTCCTTGTTGCTAGCAGGAATACACAAAGACACAGAACTTATGATGCTCTGTCAACAGATATATTTGAATCACATTTTAATTAATGGACAAACAGCCTTAGTAGAGGTATGCACTCTTTGATCACCCTCAAAATTTTTTAATGCAACAGTAAAGCAAACAATCTGAGCCCAGATAGGTCAAAATGAATTTAATTAATTAATTAATTCATTTATCCATCCATCCATCCTCTCTTGCTCTGGGTGGGAGTGTGACGGCTCTGCATATGGGCCTCCAACTGGTCCTGTCCTGAACAAACTCCCAGGCTGTTGTGAGTTGGAGTCCTAAGGCCCCTTCAGCCTCCCAAATTATTTACTGATCATAAAACAGACTAAACATTAACAGAAAAGACAGTTTAATGTACAAATACAGTCCAAATAACCTTTAGTTTTTTTTTTTCAGTTTTTGCCACTCATCATCATCATCATCATCATCACTTCACTCTATAAAAGCAAGAAATCTGTGTGTGTGTCACGCTTCATAGGACATCATAGGACGGCCTATGATCTCTGCCTGAACATCATAGGACGTCCTATGAACTCAGGTATCATAGGATGACAAATGCGTCTTTATGATGTTACATAGACCACAGAGATCATAGGACGATTTGTCTTTATGATGTCACACATAGATTTTATCTCCCCCTCTCCTTCTCTCTGGTTTCCTCTCTCTCTATCTCTCTTTCTCCCTCTTTCCCTCTCTCTCTCCCTGGTTTCTCTCTCTCACTCTCTCTCTCTCCTCTCTCCCTCTCTCTCCCTCTTCATTCAGCAAGCAGCACCCAAAGATTTTGACAACATGACAGGCTCCAGGCCCTCCGCCGGGCCCCCAATGGTGTGTGTGTCTGTCACGCTTCATAGGACATCATAAGAATGTGTCTTTATGATGTCATATGATCTCTGCCTAAACATCATAGGATGTCCTATAGGATACATAGACACATTTGTGTCTATGACAAATGTGTCTTTATGTGTCCTATGATGCCTGAGTTCAAAGACACATGGTCTATGACATCATAGACAAATGTGTCTTTATGATGTCATATAGACCATGTGTCTTTATGATTTTCATGATCCTGTCCATGAACTGGAATTACGATGTAGCTAAAAACATGCAGGTTAGGGAGTTAAGGGGCGCTTGCGCACGCAGCGACCGGCAGCTGGTGGCTTGTCACCGGACTGCAGAACAAATCTACCTACGGGTACAAGATAAGTCCAAAAAAAAAAAAAAAAAAGGTAGCTATCTCTCAACCAGTGGTCTCAACGAAGAAGAAGACCCACCAGATGGAGAGCAATAGAATGACGACAACTGCTGCACGACAAGATGCTATGAAGATGAAACACCTGAGATTCCAGCAGTACATCGCACCAGTCTGAGACAGGAGGACACCCTTCATCAGCATAGGGTACGACAGACTTTAAAGCACGTTTCTAGGACATCATAGGATGGTCTATGATCTCTGCCTCATCATTACAGTGTGTCCTATGAACTCAGGCATCATAGGGCGACTCGCCATCCCTACATGACGGCAAATGTGTAACCTTGACGAATGCCAGTCTACACTACAAATGTGTAAAATGCCAAGCAAAGCACTGATTTTCTCCGGGTGCTCTGGTTTCTTGGTTTCTACAGGCATGCACGGGCGTTCCTGAACAGAGTTGAAAGCCACTTTTTCAGGATCGTGCCCATGAACTGGAATTACGATGCACCTATCCCTCAACCAGTGGTTTGAACGAAGAAGAAGACGACCCACCAGATGGAGAGCAACAGAATGAGGAGAACTGCTGCACGTCAGAAAGGATGCCGTGAACAGGAAACACCTCAGGTTCCACCAGTACGCCGCAGGCATGACTGTGAACAACACAGCTGTCTGAGACAGGAGGAGACCCTTCAGTGGTCTGAACGAAGAAGAAGGAGACCCATCAGATGATGTCTATATGGTGGCACATAGACAGAGCACATGACTCCCTACAAGACATACATGTATATATAGACACAGGTAAGCAACATAACACAGAACAGTCACAGGTAGGAGAGGAAGTAACAAGCAGGGGTAAACAGCCCCAGATGGCAGGGCATATTTTGTGTGATTTTTATGTTTTGCAGCATTCAAAAGCCATCACATGTGATTGCCACTCAGTGCTGTGTTGCTATACCAACTGTCCTGTAACTGGCAAGAATTCTGTTCCAATGCATCCCTTCTACAGGCATGCACAGGTTTCTATGGGCCTGCACGGGTATGCACTAGTTGTTGAAATGAACAATATTCATGCATAAAGCTGTAAACTTGTTTCTGTAACCCTGGTTTATGACCCAAACCACGGGTTAAGAAATTAAAGTATGAACCAAACTGTGGTGGTCTGAGCGATGATCCCATCCGCGCTTGGGTTACCCAGTATTTTCCCTTTTCTCCCACATTATTTCGGGTTTTGTTATGTGGGCCTTTCCAGGGCTTTTATTGTGATAGCATCACGGCCGCACTTCTGGCTGTCAAAGTCGAGTCTGCGCTGTGACAGCTGCTTGCTATTTCATTAATTACGTTCCGCTTTCCTGTTTGGTTGCCTTACATTGTGTTTAGTATTTAAGGGAGCAACTGAGGTTCACTCCTCGCTGCGACCTACACATTCGTGTCCCCGGACTGGAGTTCCTACCCCTGACTACAGTCTTCTCTCTGTGTTTTGGATTCATCTTTGCTTGTCTCTTGTAAGTGTATGTTTTACAGCGTAGGTTCCGTCCTCGCTGCACCTTCACATTGATGTCAGTGTTTATTATTTTGTGTTCTAGTTTATGTACATGTTTTTGCCCCACGTGGCTCTTAACTTTATCCTTTTGTTAATAAACAAGCAAACTTACTATTGGCTCCTGGTGCCTCATTAATGCCCTGAAAGGGGCATTCATGATACAAACCAAATATTAGTGGAACAGTTTTACTCTTATTTGCTGATGACCAGAAGAAGACGGAGAAGATGATGATGATATAGAGTGAAGTACGTGGCGGTAATGCACCTGTAAACTGGTTGCCAACTGCCAATCAAATCTAAAAGAAGAAGAATAGTCAGTGTATTGTGCTATCATGAGTAACATTTGCTGTAATGCTAACACTGCAGCTCTTGTTTATTTGTAAAACCTTTACTTAGTTTGCATTTTCATTCTAATCATTTCATTTTATAAAATTCAATTAAATTTAACCTTATGCATACAGCACCTAATCACAACAAAATGTCATCTCAAGGCACTAGATATATGGTAATCATAAGCAATTCAGAGAAAACCCCAACAAACAAATAATCCATTATGAGCAAGCACTAGGCAACAGTGGGAAGGAAAAACTCCCTTATAGGAAGAAACCTCTGATAGAATATGCACTCACCTGCCACAACTGGTTGGGGGGTGAGGAGAGAGAAGAAGAAAGAAGAGACATGCTATTCATACCGATAACGACAACCACATACAGATAGAACAACATTTGTACAGGTACAACATGTGCAATGTTGGCCCAAAGGCTCAACAATTTTTTTTCAGGCTTTTCAAGGTAGCTAGCAAGTCTCACAGCTAGCACTACAAGCAGACACATGCATAGCTGGGTTCCAGTGATATATTGCCTGAACACTAAGCACACGAACCAGCAGTGCAGCAGTCAACACAGTAATAGTAAGATTCATAAGTATGACAAATGAAAATGTGAAATATGAAAATGTGAGTCACCAAACACATCCAGATCTTTCCAAACCAGAAACCCTGGATGACCAGTGAGGTCCAGGCTCTGATCAGAGCCCACAACTCAGCCTTCAGGCAGCTCTCTGTACAGCACTACCAGAGCCAACCTGAGAAAAGGCATAAAACATGCCAAGAACGCCTACAGGAAGAAAGTGAAGGGCTTCCTCACAGACATCAACCCCCAACAGATGTGGAGAGGCATCCAGGCCATCACCAACTACAGGGGCCAGTGTTCCCCAACATCGGACAGCAGCCTCTGGCAAAGGAGCTTTACAGCTTCTTAACGTCCCAGGAGCGGTGGTCAAAGCATGTGCTGACCAGCTGGCAGAGATCCTCACCAAGATATTCAACCTCTCCTTGATGCATGACACCATCCCTCCTGCCTCAAGGCCTCCACCATCATCCCCATCCCCAAAAAGTGCGCAATTGACAGCCTAAATGACTACAGACCCATAGCACTCACGTCTATAGTCATGAAGTGTTTTGAGCGACTGGTGTCCTAGCACATCAGGGACTGTCTTCCCCCCTCTGTCGACCTCCACCAGTTCGCCTACAGGGAGAACCAATCTAAAGAAGACGCCATCGCCACCACACTCCACAGAGCGCTGAGCCACCTGGAGAACCCAAGGAGCTACGTGAGGATGCTCTTTGTGGACTACAGCTCAGCTTTAAACACCATCATCCCCGACATCCTGATCAACAAACTGTACCTCCTCCAGGTCCCCCCAACACACACACCTGTTCCTGGATAAAAAAAACTTTCTCACCAACTGCCCACAAACAGTCAGACCTGGCCCCCACCATGCCTCCACACTGTCTCTCAGCACTGGCTCCACCTAGGGCTGTGTGCTAAGCCCTCTACTGTACTCCTTGTACACATTTGACTGTATTCCAACCCACCCAACCACCGTCACTGTGAAGTACGCGGACAATACCACCTTGGTTGGGCTCATCACTGATAACGATGAGAAGGCATACAGGGCAGAGGTAGAGAATCTGCTGATGTAGTGCCAAGCAAACAACCTGAAATTGAATGTCCAAAAAACCAAAGAACTGGACTTCAGAAAGAACAGACAGGACCCTCCCCCCATAAATGATGACCACGTGGACAACCGTCCCCACATCTGGGCACCCACATCTCCTCTGACATCTGTCCTGAGGAAGAACAACCTGGACCAGAACTTGTTGCTGGCCTTCTACTGCTGCTCAGTGGAGAGCGCACTCACCTACTGCCTGGGTGTATGGTACGCAGGCTTCACAGCCAAGAACAGGAAGGCTGTGTAGAGGGTCATCAACACCGCCCCAAAAAATTATTGGTGGCTCTCTGCCCTCCCTGGTGGACATCTCCAGATTCTCCTGTCTCAGAAAGACCAAGGCCATCACAGGAGACCCCTCACATCCCGCCGACCACCCATTTGATTCGCTTCCCTCTGGACGACGGTTCAGATCGATCAGGTCCCACACCTCCATACTGACGAACAGTTTCTTCCCCTGGGCCATCCGGACTGCAAACAGTCAGAGGCCCTACCCCCCTCCCTCTGAATGCTCACATGCAGAGAACTGAGGACCTTTCTAATTATCACAATAACTCACCTGTCTTTGCACTTTCATGTATATTGACTCATCCATGAAACCACTACCATACTTATGTATATTTTCCATAATCCTTGGGCCATTTTATTCAATTGCGTGTTCAATTGTCTGTTCTGCACTCCACACTTTTATGTACATTGTTTCATCCGTGAAGACACTACCACACCTGTGTATATTTCCATAATCATGGGCTATTTTTATTTCAGTCATGTGTTTAATTGTGTGTTCTGTAACTGTGTTTTATCTAATTCTTCTCTTTTACTTTATTGCACAGTAGCCCGGCGGAGCACCCACAATTTCGATGTGCTGTACAACTGTACAATGACAATAGAACCTATTCTGTTCTATCCTATTCTATTCTATAACATGGAAAATCCAATCAAAACGTGTGAGTAGCATTCAATTAAAACATGCTATCACCTTCTAGCTAGCCAGCTTGTCACATACCTCATACACCGTAATCAAGCACATGATGTGTACTTAACACAAGCAGAAAAATACAGATATTATTAATAAAATATAATTACATTCATGAAAAATACAGTGGGGCAAAAAAGTATTTAGTCAGCCACCAATTGTGCAAGTTCTCCCACTTAAAAGATGAGAGAGGTCTCCAATTTTCATCATAGGTATACCTCAACTATGAGAGACAAAATGAGAAAAAAAAATCCAGAAAATCACATTGAAGGATTTTTAATGAATTAATTGGTAAATTCCTCGGTAAAATAAGTATTTGGTCAATAACAAAAGTTCATCTCAATACTTTGTTATATACCCTTTGTTGGCAATGACAGAGGTCAAACGTTTTCTGTAAGTCTTCCCAAGGTTTTCACACACTGTTGCTGGTATTTTGGCACATTCCTCCATGCAGATCTCCTCTAGAGCAGTGATGTTTTGGGGCTGTCACTGGGCAACACAGACTTTCAACTCCCTCCAAAGATTTTCTATGGGGTTGAGATCTGGAGACTGGCTAGGCCACTCCAGGACCTTGAAATGCTTCTTACGAAGCCACTCCTTCGTTGCCCGGGTGGTGTGTTTGGGATCATTGTCATGCTGAAAGACCCAGCCACGTTTCATCTTCAATGCCCTTGCTGATGGAAGGAGGTTTTCACTCAAAATCTCACGATACATGGCCCCATTCATTCTTTCCTTTATACGGATCAGTCGTCCTGGTCCCTTTGCAGAAAAACAGCCCCAAAGTAAGATGTTTCCACCCCCATGCTTCACAGTAGGTATGGTGTTCTTTCTCCTCCAAACATGACAAGTTGAGTTTTTACAATAAAGTTCTATTTTGGTTTCATCTGACCATATGACATTCTCCCAATCCTCTTCTGGATCATCCAAATGCTCTCTAGCAAACTTCAGATGGGCCTGGACATGTACTGGCTTAAGCAGGGGGACACGTCTGGCACTGCAGGATTTGAGTCCCTGGCGGCGTAGTGTGTTACTGATGTAGCCTTTTTTACTTTGGTCCCAACTCTCTGCAGGTCATTCACTAGGTCCCCCCGTGTGGTTCTGGGATTTCTGCTCACCGTTCTCGTGATCATTTTGACCTCACGGGGTGAGATCTTGCATGGAGCCCCAGATTGAGGGAGATTATCAGTGGTCTTGTATGTCTTCCATTTTCTAATAATTGCTCCCACAGTTGATTTCTTCACACCAAGCTGCTTACCTATTGCAGATTCAGTCTTCCCAGCCTGGTGCAGGTCTACAATTTTGTTTCTGGTGTCCTTTGACAGCTCTTTGGTCTTGGCCATAGTGGAGTTTGGAGTCTGACTGTTTGAGGTTGTGGACAGGTGTCTTTTATACTGATAATGAGTTCAAACAGGTGCCATTAATACAGGTAACGAGTGGAGGACAGAGGAGCCTCTTAAAGAAGAAGTTACAGGTCTGTGAGAGCCAGAAATCTTGCTTGTTTGTAGGTGACCAAATACTTATTTTACTGAGGAATTTACCAATTAATTCATTAAAAATCCTTCAATGTGATTTTCTGGATTTTTTTTTTCTCATTTTGTCTCTCATAGTTGAGGTATACCTATGATGAAAATTGGAGACCTCTCTCATCTTTTAAGTGGAAGAACTTGCACAATTGGTGGCTGACTAAATACTTTTTTGCCCCACTGTACCAGTGTGACGCCTCCTGGAAGCAGGATTATCCAGAAAATCCTCGGTGGACTGGTATGTCAGGTTCTTTAACATCAGCTATGAAAACAGGTTAACTGGTCTCTTAGTGGTGTTTCTGAAACCCGACCTGAATTGCTTTCTATAGGTACAGTATGTGCTGGTTTTCTTTTAATAGCTTCCTGCCTGCTTCAGGGACTACAGATGGAAATTAGTGAGAACGCTATAATCTGGTACAGAGCATCGTTACCCTGTGTTTAATGTTTTTTTTTTCTGTACATGGTCCCTGACAAATAAACCAATAAACTAAACTAAACTAGTAGAGAATGATGCCAGCTGAGAAGTTATACACCATATAATCATTTTATACTGTTCACAGCTGTGACCCTGTGTAAATTCCGTGGGTGGTTAAAGTGTTAAAATAGCACCAAGTGATGATGTTACCGATACTGTATTGTACTCTACTGTGCACAGTCAGTCATCTTATGAGATAGCCATGAGTATATGATCTTAGCACGCTGTCGGCAATCTGTACTGCTTGGAATCAGTGCTGAATAATTGATAGTTTCCACAGATGTCTGCAAGCTGGCTGCTTCAATCTCACATATCAGTTCTGTGAAGATCTCCCCTAAAACACTTTAAGGTCTTTCGCTGTCCTGGAGCAGAAAATTAATTTGGACAAACTCCAATTCATCCCTACGGAACCTTGGTGAAAAAAAAAAATATATTGAAGTGTATTATTACTATATTCTTTTTTTCAAAAATACAAGTTAAATATATTAGAATATACTTGTACTTTCTAGGAATCGCTTTCAAGTATAACGTAAATATATTTATGTAACTGTACTTAAAACATACTTTGTAATAAGTATTTTTTTAATACACTATACTGAAATATATTTTTCCAAAAATATATTTCAAATAAAATATACTGTATATATCTAATTGGAAATATACTTCTACTCTACTTCTACTCTACTTCTATATCTACTATATAATATTTCATTATACATTTAAAGTATATTTTATGCATACTTTGAGTATATATTTTTATATAATACAATAAATATATTAAAGTAATATTTAGCTAAAATTGTATTTTGTTGCATACTTTCAATACATTTAATACATTACACTATTCTTTGACTTATTTCAAAGTACATAAGTGAGTATTTACAGTTTTAATTGCATGTATGAACATAAATGAAAATGTATTAATCAGTACATATTTTTGGTACGCTTAAAACACTAAGCATTTTTCAAAAATATACAAATAATTACAATGTATAATTGAAACAGATTAATATTTTATTTTTAAGATACTTCAATCTTGTTCAATATTGTTTGGAAGGGGGACAACAAAGAACTTGTTAAGACAACTTAACATTGTAGAGTGAATAAAACTAATTCTTTCCTTGTCTTAGGTGATTTGTCATGTGAAACGATCTCCTTATACATTTTAGTACATAGCAGTACAAAAATGTGGTTTATAGATATACTTAAAATCTGTATTAAGTAAGTTTTCTTTTGCAGACGCGGTGATTGAGGAGTTTCCCGGAACCACAGTGTCTGAGGTGCGAGCTGCACTACGCAGGAAGTGCAACTGTTCTGCCCTCAGTAGTGTGTGTTTTATAAAGTTAAAATAGTTCACAAGTTCATATTAAAATATCATAGTTCATTTGTAGTAATTCATGTCATCTAAATAGTAATTGTGTTAAAAGTAATTTCTGTATAGTTATTAGTAATTTGCTTGTATTTTAAGATAAGATAAGATAAGCCTTTATTAGTCCCACAACGGGGAAATTCCAGGATTTTATATTGAAAGCGCAGCCAGTTGCCACTAGGATTTGTGGGTAGAAGAAACGGACTTCAGTAGAGAGAAAAAAAAGGCAGAGAGAATATAACCTGCCCGCGAATGTCTGAAACGTTCCTCCTGTGTGTTAAACCCCTTTTTTACACCTCCGAAAGCAATGGCTGTAAGTTAATGCATGTTATGTTGGTTTTATAAGTTGTTAAATGTGAACTTGGTATCGTTTTTTTTAGAGTATATTGTTTCAGGAATTAGTCTTATCCCAGGGCCCCGCTAGCTTGTTTAATGTATTACATCTATTTGTTTCCAGGAATTAGTCCTACCCCAGGGGCCCGCTAGCTTAATTATATGTATTTATTTTCTGTTTTTATTTCTTTTCAGTTTCACTCGGGCTTTTCATCGAGCTTCGAGCCACAGTTGTAAAATACTGTAAGCTGTCTAAGAAGACTGAAAATAAAGGAGCAGGACGCTCGGTTTCCTGGCTTGTGAAAAACGAGTTTGGCTTGCTGTTAATCTACGTTAACATACTTAGTGTATACTATAACACGTAGTGATAACAGTACAGCAACAATGAACATTTTTCACATAAGAGGCCATAAATGTTTCGTGTAAGGTCTGATTGTTTCTTTTTCTACCCATTGTTAAGGGCTGTTTGCCAAAAAGGGTAAAAAAAAGTTTTGTTATTTGTACATTTGTTTTCATGCTACCAGGTACCAAGCAGCACCACATAAGTTTTGACAAAAAGTGGTGATGGATGTGTTCAGTTTATCTCTTGTCTAGCAGTTCTTAATGTGCTTCTAAGCTCCGAGAGGGCTGCTCTTTTCAGATGCCGCTCACTCTGAGGATATGCTTGATGTTATTGTCTACAAGTTTGGAAAATTAGGTGTGTGGTAGAGAAATATTGAATTTTTGCCTATGGATTTGAGGCTGAAATCAGCAAAGGGAAGAACTTTGAAAAAAATAAATGAAATTAATTTCTTTACATCAAAATGTCGGTCCAAGGGGTCAGTAATATGCATTCTATTAAATTTATTTCAACTTGCAGACAATGACGTTAAGGGGACACCTCAGACCAGAGTCATGTGAAGTGACAGCACTAACTCATTTGAGATTATTCTACTTTTTGCATAATTCACTTCTCGAGGTTCGAAACCTTTAGTTACAATTTTTGCACTACATTGTAATTGAATGTATTTTTGGTTTGTTTTGAAATACAAATAAAATATATTTGTTAAGTGTATACTTGGAAGTATTTTCATTATACGAAAAATGTATTTACAATAGAAACATTGTATATTTAAAGAGTATTTTAAATGACATTTCTATGTATTGCAGAGTCATTTTAAATAGGTTTTAAATAAACTATAAATCAATTATAAGACTATTGCTAATACACAATAAATGCACTTAAAATATGAAAGTAGTGTAATCATAGTGTATTAGTGAATGAGTAAATCGTCACAGATCATAATATATTAAAAATGCATTAAGTGTACTTAAAATTGTTCCACTTTAGTACATAAAAATACATTAAGCATACTTAAAGTTGAACTTTATTTCAATTTAAATTTAACTAAAATGTAATGAATACAAAAAAAGTTGTTCCAAAATAGCACACTTAAAATTTACTTTACCAAAATATATTAAAATACACAAAAGGGCCTTTTCCACTAGCACGCTTTAGCGCAACACGGGACGGCTCAGCACGCTTTGTACGCTTTTCCACAAGCCCCAGCACGGTTTAACAGCCGCGATTCTCAGCCCCGCTCCAGGGCAGGATACAGCAGTGCTGAGCTGTGCCGTGTTGTGACGTTAACAGACTGGTCGCCGCTGACTGGTCAGGTCGTAACCGGCGCTGATTGGTCAGGTTGTAAACGCCCCTCTCCTCCTCCTCATCTACCAAATCTTCACGACCTTCTCAATAAAGTTTTTGAAAAAAAAAAAAAAAAGAATCTTCACGACCGCCTTTACTCAGCACGCAACCACTGTTGGCGGTTCCTTTTCAGTGTATTGCTGTGCTATTTTCATTTATTCTCTATCAAAAATGGCTTCGCGTAATAAGGGTGTTCCATGGACCAATAAGGAGGTGCAGTGTCTGCTCACTGCATTGTCAGACGAACGTATGCAGCGCGAGTTAGACGGAGCCGCCCGGAATGAAAAAATATACCGGGAGGTCTGGACATCGGAGTCCTTTAAGGGTGAGTTTTAATTTTTTTTTATTGTGCGTTTTTTCGCAAATATATTCGGTAAGACGTTCAGTTTATTTATGCAATAAAAAAGCTGTTCATTTGTGGATGGATCGCTGCTTTATTGCAGCACACTGCGGACTAAAGCTTTTATTTTAATTATTCATGTGAACAATACGCTGAAATAAGCTTATGGCTTATGTATTCTTGTTAAAAATTATTGTCTTTTCTGTATATATTGCACTTTCGTGCTGTATTTTATTGTGTGCATTTTCCTTGTAGAATCATCCCACGCGTCCGCCGCGACAGCCCGCACGGATTATGCAACCGAGCCTTCCTGACCCACAGCTGGCAGAGACGCCTTCATTCTACCGAGTCGTGACCCAGTTTGGGAAGCTGGTGTAGACACTCAGTGGTCGGCGTGTATAAAATGTCGATTAACCTTCATGTTGTGTTGCAAAGTTTTTTTTTTTCTTTTAATATTTTGTATATAATAAAATGGAATTGTTTTGGAAAGTGTGGTTTGTCTGTTATAACACTGAATTATAAAACAGTATAATTACATAGAAATTCCATTGCCTAGTCTGATCAAAATGATACTGATCTTCCTGTCAGGGTCAACCATTGTAAAGGTAATGTAATTTTTAACTAGACCAAAAAACAAATGTTTTTGTAAGCTTTCTGTTCTTTTTATTGAAATATCATAAAAAATCAGCCCCACATGATCCAGTTCTAAACTTTGGGTACATTTTTTATGTTAACTTATAAGAAGTTGCACAGTTGGACTTTAAAATGCAGCAGGAGAGACTGATCAAGCTTACAAGTCAAAGTAGGTAAAAAAGTAAGTATATGTAAATTGAATGTTCTATCGGCATTCCAAATTCAGAGATTTACAATACTTTAGAAGGAGTGTAGCATCATCTAAACGGAAAATAATAATACTGTTGTTCCAAACGTTGACCTGAAGGTGAAAAACATGATTTTTTAAAATTCAGTACATCCAAAATGCCCTAGGATGTAAAAAATAATAATTTGGTGTTGGCCAGTGTGCCACCGTCTCATTATTTAATACGAATAAAAACAAGTTTCAGCTCATTATTTCTAGGTCATTTGGCAGTTAATTCAAAACAAAAGTGACTTGTGTTGTTGCAGCTTAATTATGAGATAAAATTAATTGTGAGATAAATCCACAGAGCGAGCAAGGCAATAATCCTTGGATCCTTTTTTGTCTCATGTAAATAAGGACTCAGTCGGGTGCGTAACGTCACGGGAGTGTGGCCCCGCCTCGCTGAGAATCTGCTGCTGCCCCGCTTCTAAAACCTCCTCACACAAACCATCACAGCACAAGCACAACACCGTGCTAATGGAGACAGAAGCATTCCGAGCCGTACTGAAGTGAATCGAGCCGTACCGAGGTGTGCTGGGCTAGTGGAAAACAGGCTTAAAATATACCTAAATTAAATATATTTAGCATATTTATTTTTTTACCAGGGAATACTTTTCTTTTATCTTATTGCATCTGCATATGTGAATCTGTATATATAAATGCATAAGTAAAGTGGAACATGGAGAGGAGGGTGTGATACAGAGGTGGAGAGGAGACTAGAGAGCATGTCCAATCCAGAGACAATGACACAACAGATAACACTTTGGTTTTGAGGGTGCACTTACAAATAAAGGTGACCTTCACTTACGTAGCTCAACATAGACTGTCTTTATAACAGGCTCTACTGTGTCACTCTGGTGTTACTGATGTACAACGCTAACTAATGGAAAATGTTTAGACACAGGAAGTGGTGTTTTTGAGGTCAAAATTAGTGGTGTTAACATGTCTGCTTCCTTTTTTGTCCATGTTCTAAACCTTGTTCCTCTTCAGAATTACAATCAGTCTGGTCAGGGTTCTTTGGACAGTTGTGGCTTCTATTTAAAACTTGCCCATGTGATTCTGGTGAGCAGAGAGCAGGGTGTCTCCACAAACGTACTAGAGCTCAGCAAAACTAAAACGGTTTGGTATAGTAACAATGTTGCAGTAAATAATTAGTCTCAGTCTGTGGGTGAATCAGGCACAATGCATGCCAAAAGAAAATCAACACTGTTGTAGCAGTTATAGGAATCAAACTACTTCGACATTTAAATGTTCAGTTGTTTACTGTAAGTGACAAAAACTGAAAGTAATAGAAGGCACATACCACCATCAGTGTGTGAATGTGTGTGTGAATGGGTGGATAGGATCTGTAAAGCGCTTTGGTCATCAAGAGATGAGAATAAAAGCGCTATGTAAGTGAATACCATTTACCATTTACATTACCTTACGATGTGTACAAAAAACCCCAGAGATCAAGTTTAAAGTATAATTTGCAAATGGGAAAACAATGGTTTGACCATCATCGTCATTCTTTTAATGTCCACTTTGCACTACAAGTGGGTTAGACAATGCATGACTGCTCTACAGTTTCCTCTATCCAAGATGTCTTTATCTGTGTGGCCACAGATGTTCTCATGACAGTATCTAGTATTTTACCAATCATACTGGCACAGGTTCATGGTTTGGGGGCAGCAATCAGTCTGACTAGAGCTAATCAGAATCAGACACCAAAGAAACATAAACATGTACTAAGTGAGTAATCAAAGCAAAGCCACCTGTTCTCTCACAGGTTTTTAAATCTCACTGTTTTGGCTCTCTTCCAACTGTGAAGCATGGGTCTAAAACCCAAACAACAACCAGGAAATACGGGTTTAAACAGACAGATTTGTCTTCAAGCACAGAAATATAATAGCTCTTTCAGTTGCCATTATAATATGGGAAGCTTGTGAGAAAACCAAGGTTTTTATTACGTTAGAAAACAGATGTCACCTTGGTAATCAAAAAAATGCTACTATGGCATTTTCCTTTCCAGCGTTTCCCCTTATGAACATAAATAAATGGTAAATTATGAGAATGTGTCTATGATTTCACAGAGCTAACAGTTTCAGTTCTGTCCTGGAGTTTCTTCTCTAACATTTGTTTTTCAGCCCACATCCTACTAAAAATAGACCTTTTATAAATGCTGACCACATAAATTGTCGCTTATGTGGGGAGCGTGAAATGAAGAAGCGGCGTGATTTTATAATTCAGATTTAATGTCGGCTTCACATCCCCAACATGTCTCTCCAAAGGCAGAAAGCAGAAAGAGGCTGATCGCAGTCAGACCCCCATACTTATACATCACACAACAAAAGCCAACATCACACATCCTTGTCATATCCTTCTAATCATCCAATGTCTCCTTCCAATGTCCTCCCGTTCCTTCGCCTGACCCTAGGGGGTCAGGAAGTCTTTTCAGGTCTTCACCGCAGCGCCTCCATCTCCTCGTTCTCCGCAGGCGGTCCAGACCTATTGTCCTCTTCTGAGACGTGAGGTCATTCCACACATGCAATCACAAAACATCCCCCTGTGTCTATACATATGCAGATATGGATATATGAACTACAGCTTAACTTTTTCTTACCCAGTTTCACAAAAATGCATGCAAATTGCACATTTTCAACACTGTGCAATATATACTGTTAAAATGCCAAAACTTTTTAGTGTGCACTGTGTATGTACTTCCCTCCCATTAATCGTTTTGTCTATAATGACTTCACCATGTTTTACCATATGTTGTCTCTTCTCATCATTTCAAAAGGTAGATGTGAAGTGGCTGGGAAGAATCTTGATTTACCAGAGACACATGTTCACTTCTGATACCGTTTGTGTTCAGTTTTATTTCCTTTTTCACATTTCCCTTCTGCCCCTTGCATTTAACTTACTTTACGTATTAAATACACATTTTTAGGAGGTTTGGGTGTTTGGATTAGGTTGGGGTGAGGGTCTACTTTAAACACATCACTGCTCTAACCCTCTACACTTTATACAGTTATCTGGACAATCACTAGAGGTCACATCTTTGCAAAACATTATTATATCTCAAGTGCAACCTCATCAAAATGACATACTGTAAATGAAAAATGGCTTTGGCATACAAATTGTACATTGCACGTGTGGAAAATATACATATACATTTGCATAGATTGTATTACTTATGTTGATGCAATGGGGAAAAAACACAGTTTAAGTTTTTTAAAAACATTGTGATAAAAGAAACAGTCACTTTAACATGGGAAAAGTACTCCCATGATTACTTTACTGCTGAAATTTTAGATGATGTAGATACTGGAAGAATATTTTTTGGGGTAGTAATCCCTTCATCTGACTGTTCATTTATCTTAAGGTTCATTTAGTTAAGGTGCATTCAGACCAAATGCAGAAGTGCAAATTTTTCAGTGCAATTGCACATAAATACAATAAAAAGATGCAAACATGATGCAAATTCATGTCTGAATGAGATACAGAGGGGCGATGTGGCCTTCATAACTTCTGCAGCTGCTTTCCACCTGCTGTAGAAATCCCCAAAACTTGATCATGTTGAGGTTTACAATGTCATCCAGCGGGGCACACAGATGGAAAAATTTCACTGCCTCATCCAGAAACTGCACCTGCTTGATGGTTGTTCACAGTGTTAGCATGTTAGCCCTCGTTAGCACATCCGTAGCAGGAGTATGTGGGTGGATAAACTCCCGGCACTCCATTTCAGCTGCAGCACTCCTAGTCTATTTGACTGCAGGTGAGTCAAATTCTTTTTCAAACTCTTTTTCAAACTAGTTTATTCTCCAGTGTTGATACTTTTACTCCGGTGACAGCAGAATCTCATAGCCGATTAGCTATCCCTACCAGCTCCCTGGAACATGAATGTGCAAATTCCCTTGTATTTGAGTATTTACACTGAGTTAACATGTAACTGATTTGCATGAAAAATTTGCTTTGTGCTTGGTCTGAACACACCATTAGAGGTGTACAGGACTGTATTTTCATGAAACCAAATAAAATGTCTTTGGCCTGCATGTCTTTGACCTGTGGGAAGAAATTGAAGTACCCAGAGAAAACCCACGCAGACACGGGGAGAACATACAAACTCCACACAGAAGGGCCACCGATGGTCTGGGGGTGGGATCGAACCCACGATGGTCAAGGGTGGAATCGATCCTGTGACCTTCTTGCTGTGCTGCCACAGTGTTATCTATCTATCTATATAAACAACCAAAAATAGCCGTTATATCCTTCTTGCTTTGTCAAAATAAAATCAAAATTGAGTAAAAACGACATAATGGATCTGATACCATTTGGTGTTGTTTTCCTTTTATTCTGTTGGTCACAGCTGGAAGTGGTGGTAGCAGCAACAGAACACCACCATTTTCAAACAAGCCTGGTTGCAACAGAGATACAGAGAGACTAGAAAAGTTACAGAAAGGCATAGAAGTGGAGATCCTTTGGCAACATCCCATGCTGATGACCGCTTCATTGTGAACAGTACCCTGTTGAACTGGATGATCAGAATCAGAATCAGAATCAGCTTTATTGGCCAAGTATGCACAACACATACAAGGAATTTGACTTTGGCTAAAAACTTGCTCTCGTTGTTCAGGTGAAGGATTTAAATAAGGATTCAATGACAACCAGAGTATGTACAGTAAATTACAGTCTGTCCACGTTTCTATAAAAGGATGCAAATATATACAGGAATATATGCAGTTATTTACTCGGACTAACCACACTTTGCAGAAATATATGAAAAAATATACAATCACACAGTATTTCAATGTGGACTCAGATTCAGTGATATAATGTGAATGAAGTAAAAAGCAGTGTGAGAGTTATGTGCAATGTAATAATGGATGAAAAGTCATGAGTACAGCAACAGGTAGGACTAGGTGAATGTTAGGAGTTCATCAGAGTGATGGCTTGAGGAAAGAAAATGTTCCTGTGACGGGTGGTTTTGACCTTCAGTGATCTGTAACGACGACCAGAAGATAGAAGTTCAAACAGTTTGTGGCCGGGGTGTGATGGGTCAGCACAGATGTTTCCCGCCCGTTTCCTGGTTATGGACCGATATAAGTTCTCAATGGAGGGTAGGTCGGTACCAATGATCCTCTCCGCAGACTTAATGATCCGCTGCAGTCTGGTCTTGTCCTGTTTAGTGGCAGATCCAAACCAGACAGTGATGGAAAAGCAGAGGACAGATTGGATGATGGCGGTGTAGAAGACAACCAGCAGCTCCTGAGGCAAATCAAACTTCTTGAGCTGACGCAGAAAAAACAACCTCTGCTGGGCCTTTTTCCGGACAGTGTCAATATGGGAGGACCACTTCAGGTTCCGGGAGATTGTGGTACCCAGAAACTTGAAGGAGTCCACAGTGGACACTGTGCTGTTGAGGATGGTGAGTGGGGGGAATGAAGGGGGGTGTCGCCTGAAATCCACAGTCATCTCCACCGTTTTGGCTGGGTTAAGTTCAAGATGGTTCTGGCTGCACCAGAGGATCAGCTGCTCCACCTCCCGCCTGTATGCAGACTCATCATCATCCCAGATCAAACCGATGACTGTGGTGTCGTCCGCAAACTTCAGGAGCTTCACCGAAGGGTCCTCTGAGGTGCAGTCGTTGGAGTAGAGGGAGAAGAGCAGTGGGGAAAGGACACATCCTTGGGGGGCGCCAGTACTAATTTTTCGGGAGCTGGATGTAAATCTCCCTAGCTTCACCTGTTGCCACCTGTCAGTCAGAAAGCTGGAGATCCACTGGCAGGTGGAGGGGGGCACCTTGAGCAGGAGGAGTTTCTGATGAAGAATGCCTGGGATGATGGTGTTGAACGCTGAGCTGAAGTCGACAAACAGGATCCTGGCGTACGTCCCTGGGGAGTCGAGGTGTTGCAGGATGTAATGTAGTCCCATATTCACTGCATCATCCACTGACCTGTTTGACCGGTAGGCAAACTGCAGTGGGTCCATCAGGGGGCCTGTGATGACCTTCAGGTGGTTCAGCACCAATCTCTCCAAGGATTTCATGACCACAGAGGTCAGGGCAACAGGTCTGTAGTCGTTTAATCCTGTAATAGAGGGTTTCTTGGGAACTGGAATGATGATGGAGCGTTTGAAGCAGGAAGGCACTTCACGCAGCTCCAGTGATCTGTTAAAGATCCGGGTGAAGATGGGGGCCAACTCGTTGGAGCAGACTCTCAGGCAGGACGGAGACACACCATCAGGTCCTGCAGCCTTCTTGATCTTTTGTCTCTGAAAGACCCGGCGCACCTCCTCTTCACAGATCGTTAGTGCTGGTGGGAGGTCAGAGTGGAGGAGCACTAACGATGAATGCCACTTAACTCTAGTCACATTTAAGGGAGGTGAGAAGCACACAAGTGTGATGTCAGACAATTCAAAACCATTTACATCAGTGTGGTTTGCGTGCTAGATAACCTGCAAGGGTACCTGACCACACCACCAGGCACAGCCGTCATCGTCTTGCATGGGCCAGGGAGCACTTACGCTGGACAAGGGACCAGTGGGCCTCAGTGCTGTTTTCTGATGAGTCAATTGACACTGAGCAGAAATGATGGCTGCCAATGATGTTGAAGATGTCAAAGAGAGCGCTTTGCATCAGCCACTGCTGTCCCCATATGAGCCTTTGGTGGTGGTGGTTTACAGTCTGGGCAGGTATGTCTAGTCAATCCAGAACTGCCCTACACCTTGTAAAAGGTACAGTGACAAGCAGATACTACCTGAATAACATCATTAATCCAGTCATTATGTCCCTGCATGAACAACACAGGCCTAATTTCATCTTCATAGATGACAATGCTCCAGTTCATTGAGGTCGCATCATTAGGGAATGGCTGCTGGAGGCTGGGGTGCCTCAAATGTAGTGGCCTGCACTTTCTCCATATATATAGTATATATATATTAGTGGTGTTGGCATTATCGCATTAATCGCTCGATAATGCTTCGCCCTTGTTAATGGCAACAAATTTTGTGATCGCAGTTTACCGCAGCAAATGGCAGAAAGCGTGCACAGTGCTTTTTTGGCCTGAACTGCCCTCTGTATGAGCTACGGAAGCTGCTCTGGGTAGTGACAGACACTGTGCGCACCATGCAGACATTGCGAAGTCAAACAAGCTGGATCACTCAAATCCCCAAAACGCTGTCATGTTTAAGTTTACATTGTTATCTGTCAGAGCTCTCACCTGGATAATTGCCACAGCCTCCTCCAAAACTTTGCCTGGATGTTGGTTGTTCTTCGGAAGCCAGCTAGCTGGCTAGCAGTAAATAGCTACGTGCTACGGATGTAGCAGCTGCCAGCAGCTGAGGACAGGTGCTGTTTTATCTTCATTGCTTTAAGTCCAACTGTCGGTAGGTGACTAGCAGTGTAAAATTCTCAAGCTGTGCTTGTAATGTCCACTCACTCCCATGCCCTGGTTTTGCTACGTGGTTGGTGACATCATGGGCAAGATAGTTGTTTGTTTATGTTTACAGTTTTTCTTGTGGCTTTCCACTTTATTAAATATAACTTATTTTGTGAACACAGTTGCCTTGATTTCTTTGTATGTATGGATTACTTGGGTTGTTACTGATATCTGGTGAAAATCTCAGGTTAATGGCTCCATCAGAAATATGTTTAATGAGAAAAATGTTGACATGTTCAATATTTATCCCCCCCCCCCATATATATATATATATATATATACACAGGGCTTGGCATCAACTTTTTTGCTCACTGCCCACTGTGGCTAGTGATTTTCAAAAGTTACTAGCCACTCAGCCTTTTCACTAGCCACAGTTTTGTGGTTGGAAAATTAGGTTTAATATGATTTCACACGCTAAATTTTACTTGAACTAATTTTACAACTTCTTTAACTGTAAATTACCCTTATACATACATAAAAATATCAAAAGAAACACTTTAATTATTAACAACAGTAAATACTATAAAACAGTTGAGAAAAATATTTGCAATATGACATTGAAGTACAGGTAGATTTGGGATCCATCCCAGTTCTCATTTGTACCTCTTGCCCTTTGCCTACCCCCACTCCTTGGCCCTTGAAATAAAAAGCCAAGGGGTAGGAGTTGAAAATTAACCCCTATGAATTGGGACACTCCTTCAGGGCTGCACAACATCATTAGTAGTTGCTGATGGATTTAATCTAAATCTACACTACCTGTTTTCACCAGAAAAAAAGAAGAAAAAGAAAACTGATGAGAAAAAAGTCTCATCCTAAAGAGAAAAATGTCTCAAATTTACACGACCAATTCCAATCACTAGAAAAAGTCAAAAATTTACTAGAAAAAAGATGTAAATTCACAGAGGGAAAGTTGGACCCCTGCGGGCCGTATGTTTGATACCCCTGGATCAGCACATTAAAAATACATAATTAGAAGTTTTACTTCCATGAAATACTAGCTGCAAATCATAGATATCATAGATAATCACAAATAAAAGTTCACCTCAAAAGAGCTTCATTTGCTCTTTACAGGAACATAAAGTTTAGTTACTTTTTTCTCTCCATCATCCATCCATATTCTACTACTTTTCCGGAGGTCCGGGTCGCAGAGGCAGCAGCTCAAGCAGAGAAGCCCAGACTTCCCTTTCCCCAGCCACCGGCTTCAGCTCTTCAGAGAGGATACCAAGGCGTTCCCAGACCAGCTGGGAGACATAGTCTCTCCAGTGAGTCCTGGGTCTGCCCCGGGGTCTCCTCCCAGTGGGATGTGCCCAAAACACCTCAAGTGGAACGCGTCCAGGAGGCATCCTGATCAGATGCCCAAACCACCTCAATTGGCGCCTTTCAATGTGGAGGAGCAGCGGTTCTACTCCGAGCCTCTCCCGGATGACTGAGCTCCTCACCCTATCTCTAAGGGTGAGTCCAGCAATCCTACAGAGAAAGTTCATTTCAGCCGTTTGTATCCGTGATCTCATTCTTTCAGTCATTACCCTAAACTCATGACCGTAGGTGAAGGTAGCAACGTAGACTGACCAGTAAATCGTCATATGGAAACTTAAATTTGTACAACTAACAGGAGCTTCTTGCTCTAAAAATAACCATATTTAACCACAGAGGAAGGAGCCAATGTTGGGGGAGAGAGAGAGCACAGGTTATTCTCACTGCTGGGACAATGGGGGATCAGGGGCAGTTGTCCCCGTGATCTGATCACTGAGAGCTGCTGCTGTCTGTTCATTGCTGTTTCTCCAGACTGTCTATAAAATGAACTGAACCGCGGAGCAGACTGTCCACGCCTTTACCTGTAACCAACACGGGCCCCTTCTGCATCTTTTCCTGCTGCTGGCGAGCAACAATGGGCCAATGAGAATATACTGTGTGTGTGCAGATAGTGCTTATAAAACTTGTAGTTTCATAGTCTCACACTATGATAAGCTTATTATTTAGATGTCGCCTGAGAAAACTACACCTGCCAAAGTGGCTAGTGGGAGTGTCTGTTTTACCCGCCACCAATGAAATCCACTTGCCAGTGGAGGGTTGGCGAGTGTTAGTGCCAAGCCCTGTATATACTGTATATATACAGCGGGGAAAATAGGTATTGAACACATTAACATTTTTCTCATTAAACATTTTTCTGACGAAGCCATTGACCTGAGATTTTCACCAGATATCAGTAATACCCCAAGTAATCCAGTCATACAAAAAATAAAGGTAACTGTGTTCACAAAACAAGTTATATTTAATAAAGTGGAATGACACAAGGAATAAGTATTGAACACATGGAGAAAAAGATGTGTTAAAAGGCACAAGAAACCAACTGAAATCCATCAGAATTTAGGAAGCCATCCCATCCCCCATCAGTGCAAATTATTTTCAGCTGGTTAAGTTCTGAGTGAGAGCCTTTAAAAGGTCTGTGAATATCAGATTGTCACACTACAATGGTGTCCAACCTTTTTTGAACCAAGATCTACAGTGGGGCAAAAAAGTATTTAGTCAGCCACCAGTTGTGCAAGTTCTCCCACTTAAAAGATGAGAGAGGTCTCCAATTTTCATCATAGGTATACCTCAACTATGAGAGACAAAATGAGAAAAAAAAATCCAGAAAATCACATTGAAGGATTTTTAATGAATTAATTGGTAAATTCCTCAGTAAAATAAGTATTTGGTCATCTACAAACAAGCAAGATTTCTGGCTCTCACAGACCTGTAACTTCTTCTTTAAGAGGCTCCTCTGTCCTCCACTCGTTACCTGTATTAATGGCACCTGTTTGAACTTGTTATCAGTATAAAAGACACCTGTCCACAACCTCAAACAGTCAGACTCCAAACTCCACTATGGCCCAAGACCAAAGAGCTGTCAAAGGACACCAGAAACAAAATTGTAGACCTGCAACAGGCTGGGAAGACTGAATCTGCAATAGGTAAGCAGCTTGGTGTGAAGAAATCAACTGTGGGAGCAATTATTAGAAAATGGAAGACATACAAGACCACTGATAATCTCCCTCGATCTGGGGCTCCATGCAAGATCTCACCCCGTGGGGTCAAATTTATCACGAGAACGGTGAGCAAAAATCCCAGAACCACATGGGGGGACCTAGTTAATGACCTGCAGTGAGCTGGGACCAAAGTAACAAAGGCTACATCAGAAACACGCTACGCCACCAGGGACTCAAATCCTGCAGTGCCAGACGTGTCCCCCTGCTTAAGCCAGTAAATGTCCAGGCCCATCTGAAGTTTGCTAGAGAGCATTTGGATGATCCAGAAGAGGATTGGGAGAATGTCATATGGTCAGATGAAACCAAAATAGAACTTTTTGGTAAAAACTCAACTTGTCGTATTTGGAGGAGAAAGAACACCATACCTACTGTGAAGCATGGGGGTGGAAACATCATACTCTGGGGCTGTTTTTCTGCAAAGGGACCAGGATGACTGATGCTTGTAAAGGAAAGAATGAATGCGGCCATGTATCGTGAGATTTTGAGTGAAAACCTCCTTCCATCAGCAAGGGCATTGAAGATGAAACATGGCTGGGTCTTTCAGCATGACAATGATCCCAAACACACCACCCGGGCAACGAAGGAGTGGCTTCGTAAGAAGCATTTCAAGGTCCTGGAGTGGCCTAGCCAGTCTCCAGATCTCAACCCCATAGAAAATCTTTGGAGGGAGTTGAAAGTCTGTGTTGCCCAGCGACAGCCCCAAAACATCACTGCTCTAGAGGAGATCTGCATGGAGGAATGGGCCAAAATACCAGCAACAGTGTGTGAAAACCTTGTGAAAACTTACAGAAAACGTTTGACCTCTGTCATTGCCAACAAAGGGTATATAACAAAGTATTGAGATGAACTTTTGTTATTGACCAAATACTTATTTTACTGAGGAATTTACCAATTAATTCATTAAAAATCCTTCAATGTGATTTTCTGGATTTTTTTTTCTTATTTTGTCTCTCTTAGTTGAGGTATACCTATGATGAAAATTGGAGACCTCTCTCATCTTTTAAGTGGGAGAACTCGCAAAATTGGTGGCTGACTAAATACTTTTTTACCCCACTGTAAAGGCCTTGTCCGGACGAAAATTCAATATCGCTAAATCATATCTTAAATTTTTGTGTGAGACGAGCTAATTTGAACCGCACATGTTTTGGTGTCAACAAATGCCGCATAAGGTGACAATGCGCTCTTGAAGTACACTGTCCTTGAGAGCTATCTGGCTCAGCCAAGCGATCAGCGGCTAAGATGGCCACTGACTGTGTGACATCATCACAGGGAGAGACATGCACACGTTCGGCGGACATTGTTTGTTGTTTACGTTTTAAAATCGGCGATCACGGATATTTCTCGGAGTACTTGTGGATTACAAATAGATTATTTATTAAGATTAGGATTTCAGGAATTGAATTAATTATGGTTTGGCGTTGTGTTGTCTACGGGTGCGACGTTATACCAGTGGAGCATGCGGTGAGTGTTTTTGAATTTCCCGTCCTTGGGAAAATCAGA
Source organism: Pholidichthys leucotaenia (assembly GCA_020510985.1). Lineage (NCBI taxonomy): Eukaryota > Metazoa > Chordata > Actinopteri > Cichliformes > Pholidichthyidae > Pholidichthys > Pholidichthys leucotaenia. The sequence continues at coordinate 243,917,372 of CM035843.1, read as the reverse complement.
ACGGCATGGGTGAAATTCGTTCAGAAAACGCGAAAAAATTGGAATGATGTCGGTAACTCACCCAACATGTGCAGTAGACATTTCGTTAACAGCGATTTCGAGAATAAGATGCAATTTGTGTCACGACTCGCCGCTCATCAGCGGCTTCAGCTGCGCGCACACCTGCGTAGTACAAATACAAAGATGCGAGCACTACATACGATCCCGCAGCTCCTGAGAGACTGCAACCTAACACAAAAAACAGTTTCACACAATGAAACAACAGTGCATGTATTATATATATATAAAAATTATTATCCCATTGATTTTCATCATTTTTGGTCACATATCTCACACCTACAATTTATTTATTTCAGGGACAAAGGGCTGTGAAAAAGTTGTTGACATGATCAACAAAACACGGGTCCTCAGGGATGTGCGAAAGCTGAGTCCAGGGCAGCAAACTTCAAATGTGGAGGCTTTCCACAGTCTGATTATTCATTTTGCACCAAAGAGTGTACACTTCTCATTCCTTGGAATGTTGACAAGGTGAGGAGATGCAATATGTGACCAAAAATATGAAATGCAATTATAATAACAGTGCCAATTACATAGAGTTTCTGCTGATAGACAGTAGTAGTAGTAGATTAGTTTATTTGACAGGGACAGTGCAATAAACATAGACAATTAATCAAAGACAATCAATCTGATGTGTTGCACATAGAGTGTATAGCTATTAACAGGTCACTTATATGTCCAAAAATAAATCATTGTGATAAAATACCCAAAATTACCCCAAATTACCCAAAAAAGGCGGATATACACTGCAAGCAAAGAAAGTTAATCCAACTTTCGGGGAGTATAAGAAATATTAGTATCATTTTCTAGGCTTGTATATGATATTTACAGTGGGTAGAGGGTTGGTCTTCATTCAACTTTCACATTTCATAGCTTTTATCAAATTATGTTAATTTGGGTCAAATTTGTATTTCATACTGTAGTCAAATGGATGTCTAATTTTTATTGAATATATTTTTTTTCAGAATATGTGGATGATCTGATGAATACTCTGTTCAACAAAACCTTGGTTGATCCAACCCACTTATGGGAGCAGTGGCACTCTGTACAAGCCAGAGTTCCCACCACATTGAGTGCCAAATTTCAGCGCCCCATCAAAGCTGATGCTGTTGAGCAACATGTATCTAGATTTTCAAAATCAAACATGTAAAAGTAGAAGAAATTTCCAATTAGCAATGAAAGTTCAGCTTTCAATTGTTAGGGAAGCAACATATTTTGCTAAGACAAACAAATATAAGCCTAAGATTTTAAGAGAAATGTGCTTTTAAAAATGGAACCCGAATTTTATACCATAAAATGGTAGAAAAATGATTCAAATGTATATGACATGCAACTTTGATGAATGCTGAAATATTAGAATTATAAAATTGACATGAACATTAATAAACTCAATATATGATTTTACAAAACTTTATTTAAATATCATTTTTCACAAATCTAATCTTGGTAGGCAAAATGCCTTGTGGTGATCTGATGGGAATGTTTCTCTGATGAGGCTCACAGCACAGGCAGGCAATATCACCCTCACTTCTTCCTGTGCTGACGTCACTGCTGCCCGCCCCTATCGACAGATGGCGGTACTGCAGCATCACTAAGTGAAAGATGGGCTATTACCAAATAAAGTCATTTATGGAGGCTGGTGACACATATTAAATCACGGGAATGGCCAGAATGGAATATTTTCATACAATCAGTTTATTAGTTCAATAAAAAAATGTCACCGTACAAGGACTTTAAAGTTGTGAGCCTGTTGAGATCTACTAGTTCACATAGGCCGTATCCACTGTCCATCTACACATTTAATTTGCATGCAACAAACAGAAAACCTATTAAGATATAATAAAATGTAGTTTGTGAGTTGCAAAGCAGTTGCAATAAATGTATTTCTTTACCTCAGTGAGACTTTTGGCATTGGGAGGAGGCAGCTAGTTTCTCATAGTCAGGGCAGTACGAGCTGGTTGCAAGCCTTAGGCAGGCCACAAGGTGAATGTCTGTCATTGTGGATCTGTACTTCAACTTGATGATTTTCACGTGAGAGAAAGCAGTCTCACACAAGTACCTTGATCCGAAAAGTGCAGTCAAGTTCAAGGCACATCTTCTGAGGTTGGGATATTTTTGTTCCAGCAGTAGGTTCCAGAAGTCTCCTTTCACGCCAGGTGTTGCCCTGGATTTGATTTGATTTTGATTTTGTGTACTTTATTGATCCCCAGAGGGGAAATTCAGGGCATCCACCTTTATGGATGAAGCAGCCACAGTACGGCACTATCCCTTCACCATTCACACATACATTCTCACCTAGGGCCACTTTTAGAATCTCCAGTTAACCTAACCTGCATGTTTTTGGCCTGTGGGAGGAAACCGGAAAAATCCCGGAGTAAACCCACGCAGACATGGGGAGAAAATGCAAACGCCACACAGATCACTGTTGGTCAGGGGCTGGGATTGAATCCGGGATCCCATGGCCAAGGGTGAGTTGCTGTGCTGCCACAGTGCTAACCACTGTTCCACCACACCGCCAGGATTTGATCTCAATGTCATTTTGCGGTGTGAGAATCTCACTCTCAACAGCTTTGAACTTGCTCCTCATATCACACTCTATTTTCATATTTTGATGGTTTTGCCCGGGAAAAGTCTTTTAAATTTGGTCATGCTCAGTATGGATTTACCAGCCCCTGAGTCCACCATAAGTGGCAAATCGACCCCGTCTAGCTGCAAGACATACCACTTTAATGGCCCCTTCCTGGTGCCCGCCCCACACACCTGCGTCATGCTTTCAGGCTCCGCAGCTGATTGTTTAATAGTGGTGGTGCAGACCCTGGCCCAGTGATTAGAACGGTGGCAGTTATGGCACTTTTTCCCTCTGGCAGGACAAGTGGACATGCCCGCCTGGTGACGGGGATAGCCACAGCCGCCACACTCGTGCTCCTGCCCGTGCCACAGTCCGCCGCCTTTTGGGGGATCCGACCTAAAGGATTAGCTGTGCTGCTAGCGGCCTGACGTGGAGGGGAAACTTGAGTGGCTAGGTTCTCCTTAGCTAGCACTTGTAGATGTCACCATGGGTTGAGATGCCGTCTCGGCACTCAGCCCATGTTTTCCCTCATCCCTGCTTCCCATTGAGCAGCGTCTCAGCAGGCTCCCAGCTGGCAGCATTATGGACGGCTGGGGCCAATTAGTCTTCATCAGCTGGGGCGCTGCCAATGAGGATAAATAGGAGCAGCCTCGATGACTCGGGGCTGCGACATACGCACTGCTAAGCTGAAGCCCCTTCGTCTGGTGTCAGCTTCTACTCCTCTTGCAGCATTCCTGTGTTTGTATCCCGCTGTGAGTATGCACGTCTTGTTACCCCCATGTCCGGTACGAGCTTCTTACCTCTGCGCTGTGCAACCTGTGAGTGTACGTCTGCATGAGTATCTGTGCTCTCCTCATCCCTTATCCTTTACCCTTAATAAAACATCTCGACTCACTGGCTTGTCCCTGGCTCTGATTGCCCGGCTCCCTAGAGCCGGGTGTGACAGTAGACCTAGCTGGGCAGCGGACTCAATCTGGCTGGTCAATTCAACCACTTTCTTCAGCGTGAAGTCGTCCATAGTTAGCATTAGCTTTTCTTTGAGCCACTCATTACTCGTACCGTGTGCTAGCTTGTCCCGGACTAGCTCCTCCTCAATCAGCCCGAAGGCGCACTTGCTCGCAAGACTACGGAGTTCCATTATGAAACGTTGGGTGGACTCACCAGCTTGTTGTTGGCAGTCGAAGAATTTATATCTTCATACTGTGATGTTGGACTGGTCCATAAAGAAATTGTCCATTATATCCAGCCATGTTAAACCGAGCAATGAACTGAACTTTATTGAGATTCACTCTCAGTATACATACTGGCCGTAGCCCGCCTGACATCACCATGCCGACTGCCTGGCGTCGGCTACGGCAAGCCCCAAAGTTCAAATCCCTATACAACAGTGTGTATGTGTGTGTACTAAGGAGCAATGGCAGAGAAATCTTTGCATACGCAGCCGCGATCGACTGAGAATCAGTCCATGATCAACTGGTCGATCGCGATCAACTGGGCACCCCAGTCACACTAAAAAGAACTTATGATAGGTAGAAGCAAAGAGCTCTCTTGACCTCTGCAACCATATTGTTGCAAAACATAATGATAGTAATGGTTACAGGCACATTTCTAAACTGCTGAATGTTCCAGTGAGCACGGAGCCATCATTCAGAAGTGGAAAAAACATCATTTTACCATAAACCAGCCAAGACCAGGAGCTCCTCGCAAGATTTCTGACAGAGGAGTCAAAAGAATTATCAAAAGAATTATCCAAGAGCCAAAGACCATTCGTGGAGAGCTGAAGACCTGGAGTTAGCAGGTACTGCTGTTTTAAAGAAAACAATAAGTAATGCACTCAACCAACATGAGCTCTATGCCCGCACACCTCACAAGACTCTATTGCTGAAGAAAAAGCATGTTGAAGATCGTTTAAAGTTTGCTGCACAACATTTGGGCAAGCCAGTAAAACATTGGTCAGATGAGACCAAAATTGAACTTTTTGGATGCCACAACACACAGCATGTTTGGAGGAGAAAAGGCACTGCACATCAGCTCCAAAGCGCCATATCAACAGTGAAGTGTGAGGTGGGAGCATCAAGGTGTGGGGGTGTTTTTCAGCACATGGTACAGGAAGACTTCATATAATTGAAGGAAAGATGAATGGACATCTGGCCAGGATGCTGAAGTTGAAACGAGGGTGGACATTTCAGTAAGACAATGATCCTAAACACACAGCCAAGGGAACTCTCAACTGGCTCCAGAGAAAGAAAATAAAGCTGCTAGAATGGTCACCTGACCTGAATCCATTAGAAAATCTATGGAATGAACTCAAGATCAGGGTTCATAGAAGACACTCACGGAACCTTCAGGACTTAAAGACAGTTTGTGTGGAAGAATGGGCTAAAATCCCTCCTGAGCAATGCCTGCTCCTAGTTTCTCCATACAGGAGGCATCTGGAAGCTGTTATTACCGACAAAGGCATTTTGACTAAATATTAAATTAATTTCACCAAGCGTGTTCAATACTTATACCCTGTGTCATTCCACTTCATTAAATATAACTTATTTTGTGAACACAGTTCCTTTGATTTCTTTGTATGGATGGATTACTTGGGTTATTACTGATATCTGGTGAAAATCTCAGGTCAATGACTCCATCAGAAATATGTTTCATGAGAAAATTTTGATGTGTTCAATACTTACTGTGTATATACTGTATATATATATATATATATATATATGCAGTATATTGCAGCAAAGCAGTCTGTGTGAGTCAAAATGACTACGGCTGGAGGCAGATATTTGCTCTGGAACTTTATTAGGCCAGAAAAGTGCCACTGTTGGCCATGGCACATGCCTTACAGCTGTGAGAAGAGAGCGATGCAAAATTTGCAGCACTATTCTAATCTCCCCCCCACTTCCTCACGCTCCTCCTTCTCTCTCCCCTGCAGTGCTTTTAAGGTCCCTCAGAAAACACATAAATACTGAAAAGTGACATACGTATACCTGAACATGGTGAAAACATAATATCAGACAGAACCCAACACGTCACACTGCCCCCACCTAAGAGGTTAGTTGTCCCCAGCGACCATAACAAAGTCTCTAAAGTGTCCTGTAGTTGCCGGCGGTGGTGTTCTGGCCTAGCTGGTTCACCCACACCCTGGGGGAAGGACTGGTCTGTTTGAGACTGGTTTAAAGCTTCTGGCTTCTTACCCCTAGGATTCTTGGGTCGGTAGGGTGCAAGGCGATCCCTGTGAAGCACCACCACCCATCTCTGCTTGACCAGGCGTACTTGGTACCCCATGTCTGATGTTTCTGAAGCACCATGCAAGAACCCATCCACTGGCTCACCAGTTTAGGGGACAGCCCTTGCTTACGCTCAGAGTTGTACACCCAAATCTGATCCCCTGGAGAAAAGTCTGTTCCTATGCAGCGTGTCATGAACCTGGGTTTGGTGGTTCCAAACCCAGTTCTGACCTATGGTTGTTTTGCCCTATTTTCCATCAGGCGCTTCAGGGAGCTATTTGGGTCCTTTGCTTCCTGACAGCTTGGGCACACCTCCTCCTCCTGTCAGTGCCATCAGCTGTGTTTCATTATTGGGTGTTTCAAACATGTACACGCACGCACCTCATTCACTCCCATTCATACGCTCAGACACTCACACATACACACATGGTATTAATTACTGTTCAGCTACACATTCTCACACCGGCGGCCTCTTCCCTTGTTAGTATACTACAGAAGTTCCCTGACGACTCTGCGATCGTCGGCCTCATCTCTAACGGAGATGAAGCTGAGTACAGAGGACTTATCCAGGACTTCGTGGACTGGTGCCATAGGAACTGCCTCCAGATCAACGCGAGGAAAACTAAGGAGCTGGTGGTGGACTGCCGCAGGCAAGGACAACCCCTCACAGCACCAGTAAACATACAGGGAACAGACATCGAGATGGTGACATCCTACAAGTACCTGGGTGTTCATCTGAACAATAAACTAGACTGGTCACACAATACCGACGCATTCTACAAGAAGGGACAGCGCAGGCTGTTCCTACTGAGGAGACTTAGGTCTTTTGGTGTACAAGGGGCACTGCTGAAGACATTCTACGACACGGTGGTGGCATCAGCCATCACTTTTGGAGTGGTCTGCTGGGGCAGTGGCATTACAGCAGCCGACAGGAAGAGACTGAACAAACTGATCAAGAAAGCTAGCTCTGTCCTGGGGCAGCGCCCTGACCCAGTGGAGGAGACAGGAGAGAGAAGGATGGTGGCTAAACTGTCATCTCTGGTGGAGTCCGAGTCCCACCCTATGCAGGACATAGTGAATGCACTGAGGAGCTCATTTAGCAGAAGACTACATCATCCTAGGTGCGCAACCGAGAGGTTTCGCAGGTCTTTCCTACCTACAGCTGTCAGACTGTATAACCTAAGCAGGGCTGCTCGCAGAGATAGCAAAAAAATGTGACGACCTAATAGTATTGAATGCAAAAGACGCAATAGACTTACACAATGGTCCCCTCCAGTATATACAGTGGGGTAAAAAAGTATTTAGTCAGCCACCAATTGTGCAAGTTCTCCCACTTAAAAGATGAGAGAAGTCTCCAATTTTCATCATAGGTATACCTCAACTATGAGAGACAAAATAAGAAAAAAAAATCCAGAAAATAACATTGAAGGATTTTTAATGAATTAATTGGTAAATTCCTCGGTAAAATAAGTATTTGGTCAATAACAAAAGTTCATCTCAATACTTTGTTATATACCCTTTGTTGGCAATGACAGAGGTCAAACGTTTTCTGTAAGTTTTCACAAGGTTTTCACACACTGTTGCTGGTATTTTGGCCCATTCCTCCATGCAGATCTCCTCTAGAGCAGTGATGTTTTGGGGCTGTCTCTGGGCAACACAGACTTTCAACTCCCTCCAAAGATTTTCTATGGGGTTGAGATCTGGAGACTGGCTAGGCCACTCCAGGACCTTGAAATGCTTCTTACGAAGCCACTCCTTCATTGCCCGGGCGGTGTGTTTGGGATCATTGTCATGCTGAAAGACCCAGCCACGTTTCATCTTCAATGCCCTTGCTGGTGGAAGGAGGTTTTCACTCAAAATCTCACGATACATGGGCCCCATTCATTCTTTCCTTTACACGGATCAGTCGTCCTGGTCCCTTTGCAGAAAAACAGCCCCAAAGTATGATGTTTCCACCCCCATGCTTCACAGTAGGTATGGTGTTCTTTCTCCTCCAAACACAAGTTGAGTTTTTACCAGAAAGTTCTATTTTGGTTTCATCTGACCATATGACATTCTCCCAATCCTCTTCTGGATCATCCAAATGCTCGTGATAATTTTGACCCCACGGGGTGAGATCTTGCGTGGAGCCCCAGATCGAGGGAGATTATCAGTGGTCTTGTATGTCTTCCATTTTCTAATAATTGCTCCCACAGTTGATTTCTTCACACCAAACTGCTTACCTATTGCAGATTCAGTCTTCCCAGCCTGGTGCAGGTCTACAATTTTGTTTCTGGTGTCCTTTGACAGCTCTTTGGTCTTGGCCATAGTGGAGTTTGGAGTCTGACTGTTTGAGGTTGTGGACAGGTGTCTTTTATACTGATAACGAGTTCAAACAGGTGCCATTAATACAGGTAACGAGTGGAGGACAGAGGAGCCTCTTAAAGAAGAAGTTACAGGTCTGTGAGAGCCAGAAATCTTGCTTGTTTGTAGGTGACCAAATACTTATTTTACTGAGGAATTTACCAATTAATTCATTAAAAATCCTTCAATGTGATTTTCTGGATTTTTTTTCCTCATTTTGTCTCTCATAGTTGAGGTATACCTATGATGGAAATTGGAGACCTCTCTCATCTTTTAAGTGGGAGAACTTGCACAATTGGTGGCTGACTAAATACTTTTTTGCCCCACTGTACAACTAGGACAGTATCGGTCGCTACGGAGGGTGACAATATGTATGGGTATATATTCATACTATGTAGGATAACTAAGTAGACGGTTATGCTGTTTATTCCATCTTGCTACAATGCTCCACACTTTGTATATATATTTATATATTTATGGGTATGTATGTATATCCACTGCTCTTATTTATATCTGCCCTATCTTCTTAATTATTGCTCTGAGTGTTGCTATCCCTGTGCTGTTGCAATCCTGGAATTTCCCCATTGTGGGACTAATAAAGGCTTATCTTATCTCATCTTATCTTATCTTATCTTAGTATCATTAGTACTTTAACGCTGGGGTAATAGGAAGAGACCGTTGGAGCATTCAGCTTCGTACACGGCAGCGTGTTCCTCCGTGTATGTTTGTTCCTACTACCTACGTTTACATTCAGCCTGACGTCGCCATCTTCTCTAACATTTCAAGACTGTGTATTTCCTTGGTGTTAGCGGCTGACCCTGCCTCTCCCCCATCCTACAGACAGCATGGACCGCCTTGGATCATCGCAGCCCGTAAGTAATGTCTGCCTTTCTCTCTGTGCTGACAGATACGCTGCGGCACTAGGCATTCCCTTTCCTTGGGCTGCTGTGCGTCCGAGCGGCATCCCTGTATGTCTGGTGGCCTCATTATCTTCATCATTGCAACACTCTGTTAGTTATCGTGACTGGAGATTGGACTGGTTTTTGGGTTTATGTCAATAAAGTGCACGTTCTACTCCTGCAATTGAGTTTTTCATTTCTTCCTCCGTGCGCGGCGTAATAGTGCATGGGGAATCATAACAGCAGCGGGTGTCATAGGCCCTCTTCTGCTTGGCTCCTGCTTCAATAAGAGCCTGCCGGGCAAATTCGTGCACCCCCTGTAACCTTTCCTGGAGAGAGTAGAAGTAGTCCAGTCCTGGCTCACCCGCTAACTCCGGTTCTGGAGATCTACCAAACACCAGGTCCACAGGTGTATAGAGCTCCCGCCCAAACATGAGGCTTGCAGGAGTGCATTTTGTTGATTCTTGGACAGCAGTGCAGTAGGTTCAGAGGACCAAAGGTAGATGCAGATCCCTATCTCTCTGCTGGCGGCTAGTAAGGATTGCCAGCTGGGTGGCCAGGGTGTGGATAAACCACTCGACAAGCCCAACACTCTGAGGATGCAGCAGTGTTGTCCTGGTCTTTTTGATGCCCAACCGCTGGCAGACCTGGCTAAAGACCTTGGCCTTAAAATTCCACTCCTGGTCGCTGTGCAGTTCCTCTGGCACCCCGAAGCGGCAGAACATCTCATTGACAAGGTGTTCGGCGGTGGTGCCTGTGCTCTGATCTGGGACTGCATATGCCTCTGGCCACTTAGTGTAATAGTCCATGGCCACAAGGATGACGTGATTTCCCTGATCTGTGATGGGGAAGGGCCCTATAATGTCGACACCCACTGGCTCCATTGAGGCCCCCACTTGATACTGTTCCAGTGGAGCCTGAGAGCGCTGATTTGGGCCTTTTCTGGCTGTGCACAAGTCCACACTGAGGGACAAACAGCTCCACGTCCTGATGGTAACCTGGTCAGTAGAACCTGGACTGGAGTGACGCAGGGTCTTGGCTACCCCAAAATGGCCCAACCCTACGGAGCCATGGACCATCTACAGAACTTTGTGATGTAGCCGGTGTGGCACCAGGAGCTGAAAGACATCACGGTGACCCCCCGGAGCCTGCCAGCATCGATAGAGAAGGCCATCTCGGCTGGTGAGGCTTGACCACTGAGAGTAGAGCACCTTCATCTCGAGATCTAGTACTGCCACTTCCGTCTACACTAGCTACTGTTCTGACCCCACCCAGGCCTGAATCTGGGCAAGTACAGAATCCTGACTCTGCTCCTGCTTGAATTGTTGGGGTCTGGCAAAGTCCCAGTTGTCAGTAGCTGCAGCTGGTGATGCTGAACCTCCATCAACATTACTGTTGTCAGGAGGGTGATCATCTTCATCCAATGAAGCAGTCCACAGGGCCGCCACCACCCTGGTTGCAGTATGCCACTCCTCAACTCACCAGCAATAGCTGTACTCCTCTTCCAGGCAGGGGCGGTAAGACAGCACATTTGCGTTGGCATGAAGACGGCCAGCCCAGTGAGGAATCTCAAAGTTGTAGTCCTGTAGCACCTCCAAGCACTGGGCCAGCTGCCCTCTGGTTCTTTAAAGTGGAGCAACCATGTGAGAGATGCATTGTCGGTGTGCAAGATGAACTTCTTGCCATAGATGTAGGGTGGGAAATGACGGAGTCCTTGGGTCATAGCTAACAGCTCCCGATGAGTCACACAGTAATTCTTCTCTGCCCAGGAGAGAGCACAGCTGTAGTAGGCAACAACCTGCTCTCCTAGCTCCCCCTCCTTTGACAGGACTGCGTCAAGGCCCACATTACTGGCATCAGTGTCCACGATGAATGGCCACTGGGGGTCTGGGATGGAGAGCACTGGTGTCTCCACGAGCACTGATCGAAGCTGGCTGAAGGAATTGGCGCAGTCCTCACCCTACTAGAAGGCTTGGCCCTTCTGCATTAGTCAATGCAGTGACCTGGCGATGGTGGCGAAGTCCTTGACAAACCGCCAGTAGTAGGAAGCCAATCCCAGGAAGCTCCACAGCTCCCTGATGTCCCGGGAAATAGGCCAGTCCCTCACCACGGCAACCTTGGCAGGATCGGTAGCCACCCCTGCTGCGCTGATGATGTGGCCGAGGAATGATGTCTCATGCTGGAGCAGGTGGCATGTCTTTGGTTAAAGGCACCATCTTTCTTCTTCACAGGTACTGCTGGAGCTGCCCACGGGCTACTGGAGGGTTCTATGACCCCTGCCATTGCCATCTCTTTAATCTTAAACTCCGCTGCCTCCCGCTTGGAGAGGGGCAGGTGACGAGGGCGGAGGCGGATTGGGTGAGCATCGCCAGTATTAATGCCATGCTGTACTAGGCTGGTGCGCATGCAGTTCATCTCAGGCAGCAAAGATGTCGGTGAAACAGTCCAGCAGCTCCTGCAGCTTATGTCATTGTTTGGTGCCCAGACCCTCACAGCTCCGGTGATACAACTCCTCGATCGCCTGCATGGTCTCTGGAGATGGCAATTGGGGCACTGATGACTGCTGATGCTGCAGACCCCATTTCCCTCTGTGGCCATGCAAGAGGCTCCTCAACTGGCTTGGGTGATGCAGAGACATGCAGTAGTCCTTCCTTTAAAGTGGGGTGGAGTATCACGGGCTTCCAAACCCAGATAGAGTGTCGCCCTGGGTACATCCAACATGGCCCCCAATTTTGTCAGCAGGTCCAGCCTGATGATACAAGGGCCTTGTATTATGGTGAACCAGAGCTGGTGATCAACACTGCAGTCAGCAACAGTCACCTTTAGTAGTCTCTTTCCCCTCATTGTTGTCCATGCCCCACTGACTATAGTTATCGTCAAACCTGTGGCTTCCCAGCCCGCAGGCCTCTGCCCCTCAGTCTCCGGCAGAACCCCAGGGTGGACCAGAGAGAGTGTGGACTCTGTGTCCACCAGGGCTCTGCATAAGATCGCATTCAGATTACAGTCCACATACAGTCATTTAACACATCTCAAATGTCCTAGTCGCTGGTGTGACATAATGAGGGAGAAAAGTTCATTAGTGGGGAGCAGTTCCCTCGCTGCACCCCCTCCTTTAGTTTAAAGGGGGCTGGGGGACTCGCTTCTGTGGAGCAGGAGCTGGGCAGTGTCGGGTGACGTGACCCGGTTCTCCGCACTGGTAGCAGCCTTCCATAATAATAATGCATCAGATTTATATAGGGCTTTATTATAGACATTCAAAGACGCTTGTACAAATGGATATATAATTCATTCACTCCACAGACAAATAATGGTAGTGGCAAGCTACTACGGTAGTCACAGCTGCCCTGGGGCAGGCTGACAGAAAATTGACTGCCATTCCGCGCCAACGGCCTCTCCAACCACTTATACACATTCATACCCAGTGTTATGGACACTGGAGGCAAGGTGGGTAAAGTGTCTTGCCCAGGGACACAACGGCAGGATATCTGGGGAGAGCGGGATTCGAACCACCAACCATCCGGTTATTGGACGACCTGCTCTACCTCCTGAGCCACTGCCGCCCATGTCCTGCTTAGATGTCCTCCTGCTGCCCCAGCGTCGCTGTCGTGGAGATGAGGTATCAAGTGCACATATTTTCTCCTCCTCTCCACTGCTTTCGTTATCTACCTGGCGCACTCTGTGGTTTGCAGTCAGTAGACGATCATCCCCACACAGCATGTATTCAGTCCGGTCAGCTTCAGCGATGGCTGATGTCAAGGAGGTTGATGCAAACAGGCAAATGTGCCCCCTTAGGTGCTCTGGACGCAGGCCCTGAATAACGGCTTGGAGGGCCAGCTCCTCTTGGTCTTTATCATTGAAAGTAGGGTAACCCTGCTGTGTATACATGCGAAGGTCAGCTGCATAAGCACCCAAGTGTTCATATAGCCCTCTCTGGTGCCTGTGGAATTGGTCTCTCACATCATCAGAATAACATGGCAGCCAAATCAGCATTGTATGGCTCCCTCTACTGCTGGCCAGCTGGAGCGCTCCACTGGTTGGAGGTCAGTGAGAAATTGTAAGGCCTTCCCCTCTAACGCTAGTGCCACCAGGAATACCGTCTCTTCTGTTGACCATACATTAAGCTGGGAAGCTAGCTGCACTTTAGTGAGGTATGCCTCTAGTAGAGTTTCCCCATTATAATGTGGCAGCTTTACCTTAGCTTGGTTGGGTGGCGAGGTCGTTGCCATGCTATGACCTTTAGCTGCATAGTGTGGCTAAAAGAGGTGAACACATAACATCAAACAAAACCCAACATGTCACTATATAGATGGATAGATAGGTTGCTGTGACCAGCCACCCTCTTCGTATGTTTCATGACAAACCACACACATGCACACACTTATTTTGCGTGCGCTCTCATACACACGCACATGTATGCACACACATACATATGTCTTTCCTTTAACAGGTGCAGATACCAGACTCATGTTGAGACCTTTTCAGTAGAAGAAACAGTCTGTCTTCTGTTTGTTTCAGTTGTGTTAGTCTGTTTGTCTTCTTTGTCTATTCAACTCCCTTTTCTTTCACCCTCCCCACTCCTCCTTTCCCCATTTCCCCACTGTCGGGTCCTTCATGGGTAAAACAATTTAAATAAAGTATTAAAAGTTTTTACAAGAGAAGTTTATAAACAATTTATAGTGCATATACAGTATATGTACTGTATAAAGCTCCTTTTGGCAAAGTAAATCTGTTTGGCACAATAAGGGAAGCAGATTTCTGTTCTGCTCACCTAGCTGCTTGACAGGACAAGGGGGAAAAAAAGACGTGTCCACTCAATTATGTGCATGGTCACGCCATAGGGCCACATGCCTCGGCAACCCAGAAGCCAAACACTGCAGAAAAAGTATTTGGGGCCATGTCCACCGAACTCATTTTTCCTGCTGTGGGCGACTATTTTCTATTCATTCTCTAGGTAGTCCAGCATTTACAATGCTGAGCACCCTCGATGCTGAAATGCTTTGAGTGGTGGCTGCTTTTTGTCGCGGTGCTCAGGGCTGGAAAAAGTTCAGCTTGTAGGAGTACTGTACAGCTACGCTCATCAATGTCAGACTTTTCTAAGAAGCCAATCAGAATTAAGGAAGGTCGGAATATAGGACACCGATACAGGAAGACGAGAACAGGAGGTGATGTGGATGAGGTGAAGGCTGAACTTTGCTGTATCAAACAATGTGAATTTGTAGTTCGTAACTGCAAAAAAAGTGGTATGATACCGCACTGTTGTGTAATATTGCTTAATAATTATGAACCTTGTCAGTAAACTGTGATGGAGAACAGAGGAGGAAAAAAACCCCGAAAACCTTCCTGAAAGATTCAATAAACCATGATGATTTAAGGTGGAATTGCCCAGCCCCAGAGTATGGTCAATACAATTATGACAGTCTTGTTATTATTAATATTGTTATAATGTCATCATATAAAGTAATCATATTGTTTTTGCTGTCATTTCTCTGTCTGTTAATAATAATAATAATAATAATAATAATAATAATAATAATAATAATAATAATAATGATGGATTGCATTTATATAGCGCCTTTCATTCAAATTTTCAGAAAAGGTGTGTAATGGCACACTGAACACATGATTAGATTTTGGTGATGATCTCAAAATGCATACCTCCACCAAGGCTCTTATCTTCTCACAGCGTGTGAGCAACAATACTCCAAACCTACTGGATGGATTTTAATTAAATTTTCACCAGAGGTAGCCCTTGGCCCAAAGATGAACTCAATGGATGTTGGACGTAATCCGTGAGTGTATATCTCCGCCAAGGCCCTATCTCACAATGTACAGATGGATGGCGATATGGACGGACAAAGGGATGGAAGGGAGGACAAAGGGAGGGAGGGATGGAGCCTTGGTGGAGGTATGCACTCTCTGAGCGCCCTCTAGTTTTCATGGTAGGTTTATTTTAACAGAGAGACAGAATAGCAACAACAAAAAAAGAAAATCCAGAAAAATTAAATAAGGGTTAGAAATCAATTTGCATTTGATCAAGGGAAATAAGTATTTGATCCCTAAGCAAAATGTGACAGTACTTGGTGTAGAAACCCTTATTGGCAATCACAGAGGTCATACTTTTTTGTAGTTGGTCACCAGGTTTGTGCACATCTCAGGAGGGATTTTGGTCCACTCCTCTTTACAGATACTCTCCAAATCCTGAACATTTCAAGGCTGTCACTTGGCAACTTGAAGTTTCAGGTCCCTTCACAGATTTTCTATGGGATTAAGGTCTGGAGACTTGGCTAGGCCACTCCAGGACCTTAATGTGGTTCTTCTTGAGCCACTCCTTTGTTCCCTTGGCTGTATGTTTTGGGTCACTGTCATATGGGAAGACCCATTCATGACCCATCATCAGTGTTCTGGCCAAGGCCAGGAGGTTCTCATCCAAGATTCTATGGTACATGGCCTCATTCATCGGCCCCTCAATGTGGTGAAGTCTTTCTGTACCCTTAGCAGAGAAACAGCTCCAAAGCAGGATGTTTCCACCTCCCTGTTTGACAGTGGGGATGGTGTTCTTGGATGCTCTTCAGCATTGGGTCCAAAACCGTCATGATATTTACATCTGAGCAGTTGAATGATGAGAACTATGGTGGCCAGTAAGGATATCACAGCTAATAGTATAACTAGGTAAATTCCATCACCTCATATTAAGTTCATACCACGAAACAGTCCTCGCTTGACATGCTGCATCTAGCTGGGAATCACCAAAGAACTGAGACTGTAGAATAGTCTGAGCGGCGTGTTAATGTTTGTCTCTATCAATCAGTTAGTGCAAGAGAAAGTGTGACACCTACTGGCTAGGAGGTCAGAATGTTATCTCAATCATCTTTAAATATTTGAGAAACATATAAAGCTATGATTTATCCTCAATCAGATAAACATGTTTATTCCCATTTGTTAGCTTGATTGGCATTGGCCAGCTTTTAAAACTGTATCAGTAGACAGTAGTACAGCAGCTCATATTTAAACTAGAAAAATTCAGTAATGTTCTTGTAGTGCATTTCTATAGGGAGGATTTGCCAAACCAAAAGCCACTTTTAGCAGGCTGAAACACATAAGTAATCCTAAAAACATCAGCAGAAAAACAAAGATAAGACTGTACAAGGCACTACACCCATCCTCTTATTTAGATGTGAAACTTGGAAAATGAAAAATAATGATTAAAACGTGAATGACATCTTTCAAAACAATACTATAAAAAGAATCCTAAAAACCTGATGGCAAACAGAGCTTCTACAGCAAATTTCTATGGAGCCACTTAGCACTGAGATAAGGTGCAGAAGGTGGAAGTTCATTGGACACATGTTGAGGCAAGACCCTAATAATCATTGCAATGTGGCCATGACATGGTCGCCAGAAGGGAAAAGAAGGAGATTAGAACAACATAGAGAAAAATGGTAGAAGCATAGGGGAATGAAGCAGGATGGAGTACCTGGGGTGAGGTGACAGCAGCAGATGCTGGCAGAGCTGGATGGAAACATTATGTTGAGGTCTTATGGGCCAAAAGGCAATAAGTGGATAGATGAATAGGTGAAGTGTATTTCTGTGACTTGAATATTCATGCAACTATTATTTTGAGATGGTACTAAGGTTTTTTTGAAGGCTAATAATGACCAGCCAGTGCTCTGTAATTGTCTAGTTCCTTATCCATCTGTTAATTTAAGAAATCTCTGTCTGTGTATCTGTTTGTGAGTTCTGCACGTATCTCCCGAACGGTTTGTCGGACTGGGTTCAGATTTTATAAGTGCTGAGGTTACGAGTGTGTGCATCTCCGAATTTCAGCCTCCCTGGATATGCGGAAGCTTAGAAGGGTACATCTTTAATGAATGCCCATAGCTCTCCTATGGACATTCATTAAATATTTCCCCTAGCTATGACATGGCTATGACATCATAGGATTCGCTATGACATCATCAAAGATCAAAGGCAGGCATCACTGAAAGAGTGGTGACGTCAAAGATCAAAGGCAGGTTTCACCATGGTTACTGTTGCAATGATAACCATGTCAAAGATGAGAGGCATGAATCACCATGGTTACTGTTGCCGTGGTAACAGTAACTTTCTACGGGCATGCAGAAATGCTTGCTTACACTTGCTTTCTACGGGCATGCAGAAACATTTGTTTACACTTGGTTTCTACGGGCATGCATGGGGATGCACTAGTTTCTACAAAATTAAATCCTTAGGACTAACATCACATCCACATTCAGTGTCAGTCTAAAAAAATGAGACTTGATGACAAAACCACACAGATATATTATGTCCATGTGATGAAAAACAGTCATACAGGTAAGATGGCAGAATCTTAAGAAAAATAAATCAAAAGTAAAAAATATGCAAGAATTTTTTTTATGATGCTAAGATTTAAAACTGTAGAATTTATTGTTCTTTTTCAGTTATTTGAGTTTGTAAATCTATAACCAAGAAATTACCCAGACAGTGCATACCTCTGCCAAGGGTCCTTCCCTCCCTCCCTTTGTCCATCCATCTGTCTTTACCTCCCTGCCTTCATCCATCCGTGTACCGCAAGATAGGGTATTGGTGGAGTTTGTGCTCCTGGATCACCTCCAAAATATAATGGATTTGTGTGTAGCCCAAGAGCCACCTCTGGTGAAAATTACATTAAATTCTGTCCAGTAGTCTTGGAGGATTCTTGCTAAAACTCTATGAGAAGTTAAGAGCCTTGGTGGAGGTATGCATTCTCGGATCATCACTAAAATGTAGTGGGTTCCTCTCTCGCCCAAGAACCATCTCTGGTGAAAATTTTATCCAAATCCATCCAGTAGTTTTTATGTAATCCTGCTGCATAAATATAAACTAGGGCCTTGGAGAAAGTATGCACTCTCAGATCATCACCAAAATCTAATGGGTTCATCCTTAGGCCAAGGGCCACCGATGGTGAAAAATCAGTCTGATAGTTTTTATGTAATTCTACTAAGAGTCAAACAAACAAACCAACATGGATGAAAACATTACCTCCTTCACGGAGGTAACCAGTGGAAAAATGGTGGTCAAGTTATGAAACATAATCGGCAATATTAAAATTCTACACCGGCTTGAGCAAGGGTGTGATTTTTTTTTCATTCTGCTTATGAATTTCATTTTTATTTGAAAGAGGAAATGGATGCTTCTTCTTTCACAAGTTTTGTGGTTTGGCTTTAAAATAGCCAAACCGCTATTCCAGAGTAAAGGTTTTGGCAGCCATTGCTGCTGCTCTCCATCCAGCGCTCACTCACCTGGACTCAAAGAACTCCTATGCACGAATGCTGTTCTTGGACTTCAGTTCAGCATTCAGCACAATCATCCCTAGCACCTAATACAAAAACTCAGACACTTGGGACTCAAAACCTCTCTCTGTAACTAGGTGCTGAACTTTCTTACAGGAAGGCCACAGAACGAGCGGGTCAGCAGCAACACCTCCAAGACTATCACACTGAGCACAGGGGCCCCACAAGGGTACGTGCTCAGCTCGCTGCTCTTCACCCTGCTGACACATGACTGTGTACCACCCTACAGCACCAACCACATCATCAAGTTTGTGAACGACACAATGGTGGTGGGCCTCATCACCAACAACGAAGACGCCAACTACAGAAAAGAGGTGAGCTAACTGGTCTAGTGGTGTAAAGACAATAGTCTCTTCCTGAACATGGGAAAAACCAAGGAGATTGAGACTTCAGGAGAAGACACACACAGCATCCCCCTCTGATCATCGATGGAGCAGCTGTGGAGAGGGTGAGCAGCACCAAGTTCCTAGGGGTGCACATCTCTGAGGACCTCTCCTGGTCCAACAACACCACATCACTGGTCAAGAAGGCTCAAACTCGCCTCTATTTCTTCCGCAAACTGAGAAAGAAACACCCCCATCATGTGCTCATTCTACCGGGGCACCATTGAGCGCATCCTCACCAGCTGCATCACCGTGTGGTACGGAAGCTACACCGCCTCCTACCGAAAGACTCTACAATGCACAGTGAAAGCAGCCAGTAAGATCATCGGTGCCCCTCTGCCCCTCCCCCCCGGACATCTACCACACCCGCCTCACTTGCAGAGCCATCAATATTGCAGACGACACCTTCCAACCCTCAAACTCCCTCTTCAGCCCCCTGCTCTCAGGGAGAAGGTACCGGAGCATCCGAGCCAGCTCCACAAGACTGCTAAACAGTTTTGTTCACCAGGCCATCAGGACCCTAAACTCTGCCCCCCCCCCACCCCTGGACTGTAACACACTCATCCACACAATAACTACCTCAGCTGTTTGCACAGAAAGACTTGCCACACCAACAGTACCACATCTTCTGTGGCTGTACTGTATATCTCTGCACCTTACTGCAACCATTTGCACAAATGCCATACCTGCTGCTGTCTGTCATTACAATACTGATCATGTGGAGTCCAATCTGTCACTGTCTGCACCTACACCACTGCATTGAACTTGCAGTTATAGGTATTATGGCTCTACTCTTTTTTCTGTACATAGGATTGCTGGATTTTATCTTTTATTTTTATTTGCACTACGGGTAGCATTACTGTACAGAGACTGCTGTTGTTGCTTTTCATCCTTATTCCTTCTTTTCTTATATATTGTGCACACCACTAGGAAAGAGAGAAATGGTATTTCAATTCTGCTGTATGTCCTGTACGTATAAAAGTATTGACAAATCAAAATCTTTAAATCTTAAAGGCTAAAACTGGACAGCAGCTCCCACCGGTCGCATTTACAAAACACATTTTAGAAGAGCTGTGGCATGTGTCCACCTACTTCAGCATCTGATCAAAGTGAGAGAGAAAGCAAATACGTAGTTAGCCTATTGAGTACTATAGTCTGACCATCACTTTATTTTCCAAAAGTGCAGAAGAAAGTATTTTAAAGAATAGAACTATATGAAAAGACGAGTACCAAAACTCAAAACTATTTATCAGACTGTACCCTTACTGTTCCTAACATACTGGCTGTCATATAAAGGTCCACTTTACAATGATCAAATTATATGCAATGCAAATAAGAATCATGCCTAATAAGGCAGTAAAATCATAAATAGACAAGATCATTACAAATGACCTGCACATATGACACAAACATCCAGGGTTTGTGGATAATGATTATCTTTATGATTTCACAGATATGGCCCCTGTAATGCCACTTTTATGAGATCCAATTAATGAGACCTTCTTGAAAACTTTGTCTCATCGACACAAGCGGAGACTCTCAAGAGACAGAGTGGAATAATCAATGCATGTTCTGTTCTGAGAACCACTCTTTTTTTTTAGCTTTGATGAAAATGTTGGAGAAGAAGCTGTTTGGAATTGCCTCAGGCCACAACAAGATAACATCACCTGCCAGATTGGTAAGGGACCAACAGAGCAAGAGAGAGAAAGACTAACTTCATAAAAAAGTCCCTTTATAGTTACATAATCTGCGTATGACAGCCTATCTGATGATGGAACTCTTTAGGCAGTCAGCCTTGGTATAAAAAGTACAAAGTTAACTCTGCTACTTTATTGTCATGAACCGAGCCTTTGTCCTTCGGGCTCGGTTCTGACCTTTCGTGTCTCAGGTTTATCTGTGTCATTGTGTATTGTGTTATCTTTTGAGTTTCTTATAGTTTCTATGTTCCCTAGTTTATTTTTCCGGACCTGTAGCCACTGGTTTCTGGCCGGCAGCTGTAGGCCAGCCTCCTTTGGCCTATACTCGTGTGGGCGCTGTCTGCCAGCTTGCCGGTCTGACCACGCCCCCTCTTTCATGACAGTCAGCTGGTTCCACTCCCGGTGATTACCTTTCCCGCTCCTTGCCCAGGTGCACCCAATCTCCCTTTGCCAGTATGGTTGTACTTTAGCAGCTCATTGCCAGTCTTCCATTGCTGGATTATTGTATTGTCATGTGCATCTGTTCGTGCCACTGTACACTGTAGTCTGCCCGCTACACGTCCCGCCGTGTAAGCCTGTAAAGGCCCTTTTCCACTAGTACCCACTCAGCCCTACTCTACCCGGTTTGTAGGGTTTTCCATTAGTACCTAATACCTGGTACCAGGTACTTTTTTCGTACCTATTCCGGGGGTGGGGGTGGGGGGCTACTATCAGGGCTGAGGCGAGCTGGAAATGTGACGTCAACAGACTGCAGGCAACTGATTGGTCAGGGCATAACGTCACGAGAGCAATGTTTGAAGGCTGAATTCAGAATCTTGAAACGCCATTTGCAAAGATTTGTCTGTGAGCCGGCAAGTAATCGTCAGTATAAACAACAATAGAATGGCTTCACAGAAATCAGACCCACATAAATCAACACTGCGGTCCAGTAGAGTTTTCTGTTCCTTTCGGCTGATGAGAGAATCCAGAGGCAACTAGACGCAGCCACCCGAGATGAATTTGCGATCGCGGGATCACCCGTCTTCAGCAGTTGAAAGCCGCGATATTTGGATATAGAGGATCGTGAGTGATGTGATATTATGCATCTTTTACGTTATTTATCCCAGCAGTGGAAAGTTCACTTCGAACAGACCACAACAACGTCGCTTGTGGGCAGACCATGAGCTAGCTAGTTAGCCGTCAATGCTAACTCTGTGCTCTCCTTGTATTTACAGTATCTGATGAAATAAGCTGGTTGTAATCCTGGTGAAAAAGGTGTTTTTTTACATGTTGCACATCGTGCTGTGCATGTACTTAAGTTGTGTGTATTGCGTTCTAGAGTTCCACCAGCATCTGCTTTGCCATCGACAACGCAGCATGACATAGCAATGTGTTCTGACTGGTAAGCACACCCAGTTGTTTTTAGTAGTGGTAGACAAAGTACTCAAATCCTTTTGCTTTATAAAGTATAGATACAGACGTGGACAAAATTGTTGGTACCCCTCTGTTAATGAAAGAAAAACCCACAATGGTCACAGAAATAGCTTGAAGCTGACAAAAGTGGTAATAAATAAAAATTCTATGAAAATTAACCAGTGAAAATCAGACAATGCTTTTGAATTGTGGTTCAACAGAATTATTTTAAAAAACAAACTCATGAAACAGGCCTGGACAAAAATGATGGTAACCTTAACTTAATATTTTGTTGCACAACCTTTTGAGGCAATCACTGCAATCAAACGATTTCTGTAACTGTCAATGAGACTTCTGCACCTCTCAGCAGGTATTTTGACCCACTCCTCATTAGCAAACTGCTCCAGTTGTCTCAGGTTTGACGGGTGCCTTCTCCACACGGTATGTTTCAGCTCCTTCCACAGATCTTCAATAGGATTTAGATCAGGGCTCATAGAAGGCCACTTTAGAATAGTCCAGTGTTTCGCTCTTAGTCATTCTTGGGTGTTTTTAGCTGTGTGTTTTGGATCATTATCCTGTTGCAAGACCCATGACCTGCGACTGAGACCAAGCTGTCTGACACTGGGCAGCACATTTCTCTCTAGAATACCTTGATAGTCTTGAGATTTCATTGTACCCTGCACAGTTTCAAGACACCCTGTGTCAGATGCAGCAAAGCAGCCCCAGAAAATAACAGAACCTCCTCCATGTTTCACAGTAGGGACAGTGTTCTTTTCTTGGTATGCTTCATTTTTGTGTCTGTGAACATAGAGCTGATGTGACTTGCCAAAAAGTTCCAGTTTTGCCTTGTCTGTCCATAGGACATTCTTCCAGAAGCTTTGTGGCTTGTCAATATGCAGTTTGGCAAATTCCAGTCTGGCTTTTTTATCATTTGTTTTCAACAGCGGTGTCCTCCTTGGTTGTCTCCCATGAAGTCCACTTTGGCTCAAACAATGACGGATGGTGCGACCTGACACTAATGTACCTTGACCTTGGAGTTCACCATGAATGTGCTTAGAGGTTGTTCTGGGCTCTTTTGTTACCATTCGTATTACCCGTCTCCTCCTGCGGCCACGTCCAGGTAGGTTGGCTACAGTCCCGTGGATCTTAAATTTCTGAATATGTGCAACTGTAGTCACAGGAACATCAAGCTGCTTGGAGATGGTCTTATAGCCTTTACCTTTAACATGCTTGTCTATGATTTTCTTTCTAATCTCCTGAGACAACTCTCTCCTTTGCTTCCTCTGGTCCATGTTTAGTGTAGTACACACCATGTCACCAAACAGCACAGTGACTACTTGTCACCCTTTAAATAGACCGACTGACTGATTACAAGTTTGTAGACACCTGTGATGTTAATTAGAGGACACATCTTGGTTGAACATGTCCCTATGGTCACATTATTTTCAATCTTTTCTAGGGGTACCATCATTTTTGTCCAGGCCTGTTTCATGAGTTTGTTTTTTAAAGTAATTCTGTTGAACCACAATTCAAAAGCATTGTCTGATTTTCATTGGTTAATTTTCATAGAATTTTTATTTTTATTTATTACCACTTTTGTCAGATTCAAGTTATTTCTGTGACCATTGTGGGTTTTTCTTTCATTAACAGAGGGGTACCAACAATTTTGACCATGGCTGTAAAGTGCTAGTACCAAAATTAAAGTAGCACAATTTCCATTTAATATGAAAGGGACTGAACTGAGATTTATTTGATTGTCTGAATATTAATTACAGAATAATTTATTTATTTTTTGTCAGATCACTTGTGTGATCCTTTGTGAGTTATATTCATAATAGTGTATCTTGCACTTTGGGGAATGGGAGTTGTTCAGTCACCATTATAATTTATTTTATATGTGTAGTTTATAGTCTATCATCAATAAACGCATGCAGTATTATAATAACAGGACACATTACAAATATTTGAGACCCATTGTAGTGCTTCCTTTTATATTTTAGCAATATAAGTACAAAACACCGCCCACACTTGAAGCCAGGGCGACACAGCAGTGGCTAAACTTTTATTGATAAAAATTACATCTTTTGACTGAGCGACTCCATACTCAGGGATGCACACCCTCAGTTAAAGTACTAGATTCCATTCAACTGAAGGTATCAACGCATTCTGATTGCAGAGGCCACAGTAAAAACAAATGATTTTAAACATAACCCAGCCCTTGTAAAATCTACTTTACTGAAGCGCAGCTACATGAAAATTGTGGCTAAATACAACAACAAAGTACTTTTTTGTCATATTCCACCAATGGCTTTTAGCAACAAGTGTAATTCTTTTTTTTTGGAAAAATTGATGTAGCACATGAACGCACTTTGGAATGTACTTGCAGTCAGCGTGCTGCATTGAAATGATTCACGTCAGCTGACTGTATTAACTCATTCTGATTTCTGAGGCCACAATAAAAACAAATTCTTTTAAACATAACCTGGCACTTGCAAAATCTGCTCTACTGAGGCGCAGCAACATGACAGTTGTGCTTAAATACAATAACGAGGCATTTTTGTCACATCCCACCACTGGTTTTCACAAGTGTATTTCCCAAATATAGTATGTTTTGAACTGGCTTTAATAAACCAATATCCATTTCTGTCTTTCATCTAGCCAAGAGGAAAAGGAGCCACCCCACAACTGACCTTGCAACTGTCTTTGCCCATATGCATGGTGACGAGGTGCAGCTCCATGAACGGCAGCTCAAACAGCACCTGCAGCACATACAGACTGTCAACCGGCGAGGTGATGGAGCGAGAAGCTGCCTTCCAAAGGGAGGAGACTGCACAAACCGTTGCCTTCAACCAAGCTTTCCTGGCTGAATTTGGCAGGCTTGTGGACGTGCTGAGAGGCCGGCATGTGTAACCCTGTCTCCCCATCTGCAGTGTTTTTTTTTTTTTTTTAATTTGTGTATGTACTTGCGCTGCTTTAATAAACCAGTAGTGTTTGCATCATAACTGTGGTTTGTCTGTTATGAAAAGAGTCAATAATTACATACACATCCTCTCTTCTGACCAAATGCTGCTGTACATCAGGTTAGGTGTCTGTAGCACATAACCAATTTATTCAATAGTTTTAGAAAAAAAAGGGTTGGTAGACAATTGTATTGGAGTATATTATGGAGTCCAATTACTTAAACATCCTATAAAAGTCACTGGAGCAGTTTTGTACCAACAAGTAGTTGTACTACATTTATTAGTATTTCATAATAATGGGATAGGGTTAAAGGAATATAACATGCTTGAACACATGATTCATAAGTCTGTCAACAGACTTACATCAAACCAAAAGTGAACTGTGAAGCAGCTGGATTTATTGCAGATGGCTTCTCCGGTGTTTTAGCATTTAATTACTCTTACCTGCACAGATAACCCTTATGAATAACAGTAGACGTATCTGAAAAGGGCACAAAATTGTAATTTTTGAAGAGGGGTTGCTAGACCATTTTATTGGGAGTACATTATGGAGTCAAGTGATGTAAACATCCCATAAAATTTGTGAGAGCTATTTTGTCCCAACAAACTGTAGTGCTACGATTATTATTTTTTCATAATAATGGGATAGGGTTATTTGGGATATAACATGTTTCAACACATGATTCAGAGGTCTGTTAACAGACTTGCATCAAACAAAAAGTGAACTGTCTAGCTGCTGGATTCTTTGCAGGTGGCTTCTCCTGTGTTTTAGCATTTAATTACTCTTACCTTCACAGATAACCCTTATAAACAACAGAGGAGACGTATCTGAAAAGTGTACAAAATTTTATTTTCAAAATACAGAAGTTGGACATGTGTAGGCACATGAATGGGAAGGCAATGACATTGTCTTGTCATTATTGCCACACAAGTACTGTATCAGAGCATCTCGTACATCTCTGCCCTGCTCCTCTGCACCCTGTGCCACTGCCGCCACCGGTTCACGTGCTGCAGCTGCTGGATCATCCCATGTAGTCTCAAAAGTCTCTCCATGACTTTCACATAGATTATGCAGAGCACAACAAGTCAGCACCATAGCTTTCGCCAGTTGGATGTCACAGTCATTCCTTTTCAGCAGGCAGCGCCACCTTCCCTTCAGCCTGCCGAAAGCATTCAACCACCCGTACTCGATTGATGTTTTGGTTGTACGTGTGCTGTTCTTCTGTCAGTCGTCCAGTGTCACGGAATGGTTTCAACAGCCAGTTTTGCAATGGATAAGCTAAGTCTCTGAGGATGTAATAGCCCACACTTATGTCCTCCCACCATTGTGAAGCACAGTTTAATGTTCAGACCGATGCTTTGCAGCGATTATTTCACAACAAAGCAGCCATCTGAAACACACACACACAGCATACATATTTTAATACCTTTAATAGCAATAACCTGGCGCCATCACAACATAGTACGCAGGATTATAATGACTGTAGCAAGCATTAACATTCGTTAGCTTACCCTCATTCTCGTCCACATCCGTGTAGTTGTAGTTTCCATCCTCACGGTTGCGGGTTCATATTCCGCTATGGCATCCAAAAGTCTCCTGTACCTTTCCACCGTGTTTTGTCTCAACGCACGTTGTCTTCTCTGCCTCTCCTCTTTGGCCTTACTGTGACAAAAAGCCACAGAGCGAGCAGCGTGTAAATCTTCCCCTTGTAATCCTCCATTTTGTGTGTTGTTTGGGTGTCGCGTGCTTTACGTCACGGGAGTGTTGCGCTGCCTTGTTGTAAAAAAAAATCCCACCCACCCCAAGCAGTACTCTGCTAATGGAAACAGAAGCGAGCTGAGTTGAGTAAAGCCAAGTCGAAGTGAGTAAGGCCAAACAGGTACTAGTGGAAAAGGGGCTTAAGCGTACAAAGACTCATTGTTAGCACCCATCACACCTGTGGACCATTGTATTCCTGAAAGTAAACCAATCCCGTCATGCTCAAAGGCTAACTGATTACGACAGCCCAGACAGAAAAAGTTACTTTAGGGCTGTTTGCATTGTTGAAAAAAAAAAAGTTCACATAACAGGGTGCATTACTCTTCTCACCAGTCACCAGACAGCTTGGCTCTAAAGAGCACTGAACAAAGCTGACAGCTGAGGATCTTTAAAAGCACTCGGAGAGCACAGACCTCCGCCAAGCACCACAGTTCCCCCCATACAGTGTTTATTTTGTTCCTGGATCCAGACGGTGATCCGGATCACCACCAAAATCTAATCATCTGTAGGATACCCCATTCCTGACAATCTCTGAAAATTTCATGAAAATCCGTCCATAACTTTTTGAGTTATCTTGCTAACAAACAAACAGACAAACAGACAGACAAACCAACGCTGATGAAAACATAACCTCCTTGGCGGAGGTAATAAGAAACTGTGATGGAATCAGCAGTTCACTCAGTTGCCTCTCAGTTCTTGATCTGGTTATAATCTGTCTAGCAGCAGTTTTTATTGTTCAATAATAAAAGTACTACATGCATTAAAGGAGTTAAAATTGAAACTGCACTCACAGAGGCTAAATAGACAGCTGAACAGCAAATCGTTTTTAGTTATGTTAACATACTCATATAAAAAGCTCTATGATTTCACTAATCGTTAATGTTAATTTCTGATCAATGTAATGTTATTTAAGATGACTGTGGCTTATTAGTGGATCATTCATTAGCTGGAAAGATGGTGGTTCTCTGTTCAGCACGCCAGCAGATCTTTGACCAGGACTCTACAATCCAAATTGCTAACATGTGCATGTGTCAAAAGTAAAGTGCTTAAGTTCTCAAAAAAAAAGTGCTAGAAGCATAACAGTATTTTGCATAATCAGTTGTTAAATTTCTGTATATTGTATAAACTACTCAAGTTACCATTTGTTCTGGAGGATATCAATGTAAAATATTAAGTCATAGCCATTTCCTCCATAGGGCTCAAAGTGAGATACTGGGACCGGGAGGGGTGTGGGGGGATGGGATCTAAGGCTGCCACAGTCCTTATGCTCATGATACAGCAAAGCTACAATGGCGTATAAAAGTTAAAACGCCAAAATATCACAGCATGCAAAACCAGGAAACGGCCCTGCATTAAGATGACTTAAAACACCACAGATAACTTTCCTGAACCAAGACATCGTAGTGTTTTTAGTGGTATTGCAGTCTTTTAAAAACAAAAACAAAACATAAAAAACAAAAACAACATAAAACTGTGAATTTAGTATTGCAGCTAATGCCGGTTTCACACAGTCTGAGTCACTGCACAATACAACACTGAATTTATTTTATGCCAACACCAAAGAAGCATACAACTCATCCCCCCACATCCCAACCCCCCTCGGAAGATCTGACCATAATCTGGTTCACCTCTCGCCTGTGTACAAACCCCTGGTATACAGACAACGTCCAGATACCCGCACAGTGAAGAGATGGTCTGAGGAGGCTAAGGACACTCTGAATGACTGTTTTGAATCCACTGTGTGGGAGCAGCTCTGTGATCCACATGGTGAGGACATCGACAGCCTCACACACACCATCACAGACTACATTAACTTCTGTGTGGAGAACATCGTACCCACCAAGACCATATAGTGTTTCTCCAACAACAAGACCTGGATCAACCCTGAAATAAAGACCCTGCTGAAAGCGAAGAAAAGCGTCTTCAGGTCAGGAAACAAGGAGGAACTTAAGTCCGTACAGAGGGAGCTGAGGAGGAAGATCAGAGAAGAAGGGTTTCTTCTGGTAACATTTCCGAGTGGTGGCCCACCAGGCTTGAATTTATTTTGCCACTCTATGAGGAAATATAAATTTAAGAAAAAATTATGAAGGAATGATGGTCCGCAAACACGCACATCAACAATGTGTGTGACCGTCATCTGCGTAGAGTTCAGAAGCGCCCTGCCCGCGTGAGCACTCCAGTCGCCAGGCAGTGTCTCACTAGCGTCACTGTCTGAGAGAAACATGAGCTTATTAAAGTACTTTAAATGCGGAAAAAAGCAGGAGAGGTCTGTAAGCTGTGAAGGCATTTATCATGGTTTTAACCCGCTGGTAATGGGAGCAAAATTGGAAGAGTCGCTTAGCTAACAGATGTGGTGAGGAGCTTGAGTAGGTTCATTTTGTCTTCTTTTTAATTATTAGTTTTTTGTTTTTCTTATTTCAGACAAGAATAAAAAGATGTTTTTACCTTTACCTTAGTTAATATTAATTAATTTATGTTCATCATTATGTACCTGGCAAGTTAAGATGATCGAAATTCACGAAGTCAGTGACTTTAATCCGTCAGCAGCCTTCAGACAAACTAAATGTGCCAACATTTGGATTTCAAAATAAGGGAGGTGTCATGACCCTCCTCGTGCGCGTTTAC
The DNA here is from genome assembly GCA_020510985.1 of Pholidichthys leucotaenia. Taxonomy (NCBI): domain Eukaryota; kingdom Metazoa; phylum Chordata; class Actinopteri; order Cichliformes; family Pholidichthyidae; genus Pholidichthys; species Pholidichthys leucotaenia. The sequence goes on along the minus strand of CM035843.1, from coordinate 243,888,135 downwards.
GTAGCGCACCGAGGAGTGAGGGAAGGACGGATTTAAGCGCAGGTTACACCACAAGCACATTTATTAACAAAAGGCACACAGCTCCAAAAGAACAGACGTACAAAAAGGCTACAGGGTACACTAAACAGCTCACATGACGGGTGTGCAGCGGGCAGACCACAGTGTACAGTGGTCGACAAAAACAGCTAAAAACAAGGCTGACATACAAAAAGGAGACAAGGTTCACTTACAGCTCACACGGCGGGACGTGCAGCAGGCAGACCACGGTGAACGGTGGCATGAAACAAACATTAGACAATACAATAGTCCAGCAATGCTTGACTGGCAAAGGCTGCTTAAGTACAAGCATTGCTGGCAACACAGATTGGGAACACCTGGGCGAAGTGTGGGAAAGACAATTACCGGAGGAGACCCAGCTGGCTGTCAAGGGAGAGGGGGCGTGGTCGGACCGACAAGTGTCAGACAGCGCCCACAAGAATGTAGGCCAAAGGAGGCTGCCTCACAGCTTCTGGCCAGAACAGTGGCTACAGGTACGGAAAAAATAATCTACTGACATAGAAACTGCAAGAACTCAAAAGATAACACAATACAGAAATACACAGATAACCCTGAGCCACAGCAGGTCAGAACCGAGCCCAAAAGACAACCGGCTTGGCTCATGACAGGAGGTTTTTCCTGCTGTCTGGGTGGTGAGGGATTTCTAAAAAACTATAAATCTATAGAAATATTATAACAGAAATAACTGCATCTTTGGCCATTTAAGTTAATTTATTTCATTAAATACAATTTTATTATTTTTTTTCTTTGAAATCAGAGTTAAATTATTGTTCTATTCTGGCTCTGCAAAATTATGGTAAAAAATTGTTATAAGGAAAAAGTAAAAAAAAAAAAATTACCAGTCTCTTTCAAATGTATTAAAAAAACAGTAATTTTATTTTTAGCCATAAAATAATACACAAAGTTATAATAAAATCTCAAATGTACAAGAAAAGTCAATTTTACAGGAGGAAATTACAAATTTGAGGAAAATGGTTTCAAATTTAGATAAATTTACAGAGAAAAGTAGAAAACTACAAGAAAATTGTTATAAATTTTGGAGAAAACCTTAAAGACTGAAGTCATTACTCAAGTTTTTAAGTGGGTGTTCTTCGTACCCTTAACCCTTGACCCTTGACCCTTAGAGGTAAAGAGTTGGTCTGATGTGCCACAGCCAGGACGAAAACCACATTGCTCCTCCGGAATCCGAGATTCGACCCACAACCGGACTCTCCTCTCCAGTACCTTGGCATAGACCCTCTCAGGGAGGCTGAGGAGTGTGATCCCTCTAAAGTTGAAGCACACCCTCCGGTCCCCCATTTTAAAGAGAGGAACCACCACCCCGGTTTCCCATACCAAAGGCACTGTCCCCAACCTCCACGCAATGTTCCAGAGGCGTGTCAACCATGACAGCCCTACAACATCCAGGGCCTTGAAGTACTCAGGGCGAATCTCGTCCACCCCCGAGGCCTGGCCACCAAAGAGATTTTTAGCCACCTTGGCAACCTCAGCCCCTGTGATAGGCGAGTTGTCCCCCTCGTCCACAAGCCCTGCTTCCTCTGTGGAAGGCGTGTCAGTGGAATTGAGGAGATCCTTGAAGTATTCCTTCCACCACCCGACGATATCCCCAGTCAAAGTCAGCAGCGCACCATCTGCACCATACACAGTGTGGATGGGGAGCTGCTTCCCCCTTCTGAGCTGCCAGACAGTTTGCCAGAATCTCTTCGAGGCTGACTGAAAGTCTTGTTCCATGGCCTCACTGAACTCCTCCCACACCTGAGTTTTTGCTTCAGCAACCACCCAAGTCGCACTCCGCTTGGCCTGCCAATACACCTCAGCTGCTTCAGGAGTCCCACAAGCCAACCAAGCCTGATAGGACTCCTTCAGCTTAATGGCCCCCCTCACCACTGGTGTCCACCACTTGGTTCGGGGGTTGCCACCACGAGATGTACCGATGACCTTGCGGCTGCAGCTCTGGGCAGCCGCTTCAACGATGGAGGTGGAGAACACGGCCCATTCGGACTCCATGTCTCCACACTCCCTTGGAATGTGGTCAAAGTTCGTCCAGAGGTGGGAGTTGAAAACCTCCCAAGCTGGGGCCTCAGCCAGACGTTTCCAGCACATCCTCACTATACGTTTGAGTCTACCAGGTCTGAATGGCGTCCTCCCCTGCCATTGGATCCAACTCACCGCCAGGTGGTGATCAGTTGACAGCTCTGCACCTCTCTTTACTCGAGTGTCCAAGACATACGGTCGCAGATCTGATGACACAATAACAAAATTGATCATTGACCTGCAACCTAGGGTGTCCTGGTGCCAGGTGCACATATGGACACCCTTATGCTTGAACATGGTGTTCGTTATGGACAAACTTTGGTTAGCACAGAAGTCCAATAACTGAACACCACTTGGGTTCAGATTGGGCAGGCCGTTCCTCCCAATCACCCCCCTCCAGGTTTCACTGTTGTTGCCCACATGAGCATTGAAGTCCCCACCTTTAGAGTCTTGCTACTTTAAAAATATAATGCAATAATTTCTCACCTTCCTTTTTTACAACATTCTGGGGGAAATAAGGCTGCAGTGCTAATGCAATCTGAGATATTTTAATGGTGAAAATTAGCATTTGTCACTGGGTGATGAAATAAGGGCATTTCTGAAGAATACACAGTGGAAAATTTACAAGTGACATAAAACAGATCAAAACAGACACAGAGCCTTTTCACCTCTCTGCTTTGCTCCTGTGGAGGGCCAGATCTAGTCTTAGGTCAGTTCAGCATGAAAGACAGAAGTTGCTTTTAAAAACCCAGTGTAGAAGTGAAACCCGTCGCATTCTGGTTCAGTCTGGACGGACAGTTTTAAAAATAGGCAACAGGAACACTCACATGCTGAGGGTTGAGCGCAAGGAAACAGAACTCTCTTCACTTTTCTCATTTAAATTATACACAACACTGAGATAAAAACCGTGCGATTCCGTTTCTGTACACGACTTTCACACTTGGCTTTGCCCATTTGACTACAATGACTTCTGCAGGCGGTGGCCCCTGACACCTTCAAGTTCCTCTTTATGGAAGCTGAGCATCCTCTTTGTAAAACTTTTGTAAAACTGTACACATTTCTCAATCATTAAAGCTGTATTTTCTCCTCCGTGAAAAATTCAAATCATAAAGGCTGTTGGAACATATAAAACTGATATATATATTTTAACAGTTTTGACATCTGACTTCCCGTAATAAAAAAAAAAAGAAGTTCCTTACCTCGTTTGAGTCAGTCACTTCGACTTGTATCTCTGTGGTCGTGTAGTTTCTGTTGATTTTAGATGTGGTGAATAATAAAAATCCTCATTTCTTTTTATGTAGCTGCCATCCCTTCTGCGTTAGCGGCTGACAGATGTGGACAGTGCGGCGGAGCGCAGCACTACTGGAGCAGCAGGAGGAAGTTGGCGCTGTTTGCGTCTGACGAGGCAGTGAGGTGGAGGGAAAGCGGAAGAAGGACACGCCAGTCACACTTGATTTCACTGACTGCGCTCGCTGCTTCTTGGTCAGCAGTTTGTTTTTAGCGCCTGAGATGGAGAGGAGGGCGCTGCTTCTGCGACAAAACGCGGAGAAACACAGTGACTGTTCGAATTCACCCACTTTCTGTCATCGCTTCTGTTTCAGCTTTGGGTGTGACATATTTGGATTAGGAGCAAATAATCCATGTCAGGCGGATAAAGCGGGGTGGACAGATGTGAGGGACACATTTGCATGGTGTGCAGGACAGCTCGAGCAGGTATTCAAATATCACTTTTACTATCACACGCGTGGAGAAGCTCCGTGTGCGTCCGGGGTGGCAGAACGGCATAGAGACATGGGCGTCTGCGGTTCAACCAGCAGCCACAGCGGCCCAGCAGCAGCAGTTTTAACGTATGAGAGAAAGCCCACGGCTATAATCCGTAATCAAGAGCCAGGATTAGAAATAAAGTTCCCTCTGATGGGGAAATAGGAGGAGAGAGGGGAGTGTTGGAGGAAGGGATGAGAACAAGGGTGGGAGGGATAAAATAAAGACTAAAAAAGGAAGGTGGAACTGAAAGGTTTTAGAGGCATGATAAATGAAATCCCTGCATCCCAGGGATAAAGAGGCAAGGTTTGTGTTAAGCAGCTGGGGATGACCTGATGTCATGTGGGCGCAAACACAGTGAGTCCTTTGCTCTGACATAACAGGCCTCACTCTGCAGCTTTCCTAAATCTCTGAGAGAAATCACGCTTGCATGGTTTAATTATTACACAACACACTCCAGTGCAGAGGCAGACTTACCATTAGGCAAAGGTAGGTGACTGCCTTAGGCCCCAAACTACTAGGAGCCCCATATATTTTTTTTTAAAATGTTTTGCATATTTAACATGAGGTCCAACAAAATAAACACCACCATTTACATAAACGGCAAATCAAATCATAAACGTAACGTCCCCCCCCCCCTTCTCCTCACTGTTGGACTCTTCCATGTTGTCTCTGAGACATGCACATGCGTGTATCGTTGGTTACACTGTAAACAAACTGTACAGCATGTAGAATAGCGGCAAAATGAAATGAAGTTATCCAAGCGGTGCAGAGAAATTGAGAAAAAGGGAAGAACACAGAGAATTTTTATCAAAACAACCTTTTTCACTTTGACCAGGGAGGAGACTTACCTGCCCAAGCAGCAGGTAGAGAGCAACGCTGCTTGTAAGACCACACATGATGCGAATGACAAGCATCTGTTGTTTTGGGGTTTTTTTTTCTCCCCATTCTTTTTTTTCTCCCTTGTCCTGTCAGGCAGCTAGGCAAGCAGGACAGAGATCACCTTTATTGTGCCAAAACAGATTTACTTCGCCAAAAGGAACTTTATACAGTACCTAACTATGTATTGTATATTGTTATAAACTCCTCCTGTAATAACTTTTAATACTTTATTTAAATTATTTTACCCATGGAGGACCCGACAGGATGGGGAATAAAAAAAGGAAGTGTGTGGAGTGGGAAAGAAAAGGGAGGGGAACAGACAAAAAGACAAACAAACCAACAACTAAAACAAACAGAAGACAAACTGCTTCTTCCACCGAAGATGTCTCAACACGAGTCTGGTTTCCGCACCTGTTAAAGGAGATACATTTGTGTGTGTGCGTCTGTGTGCGTATATATGAGAGCGCGCACAAAGTAAGTGTGTGCATGTGAGTGGTTTGTCAGGAAAGATACGAAAAAGGGGGCTGGTAGCAGCAGCTCTCTCCCTGGGAACCCTGAGCAGGCAAGGCAGCGCCATCAGCCTCCACAGGGCACAAATGCCCGAGGTCAGCAAGCCCCAGGAAAGCCAGGCATCTGCCCCCAGAGGACGATAAAGGGAGGCCAGGCCACCAGGCGGTCCGCCCGGCGGGCCCACACCCCCAGGCTCGCCAACCCCCCCAGCGGTGCCAACCCCCGGCGCCAGGAGGCCAGCGACCCCACTCTCCGGGCTGGAGACCCCAGGCACCCCCACAGCGGGTCCCCCCCCCCCCCCACTAGCGCCGCCGCCGCACACCCCGGGGACCCCCATGCCCAGAGAAGTCCCCCCCACCCAGGGGAGCCCACATAGTTGAGAGGCACTACCCCCCTCAATGACAAGCATCTGTTGTTAATGAGGAGGCAGCGGTGACACCGATTGCTGACCGTACAGGTAAACAACTTTTTTTTTTTTTTTACTATTTTTCCTAATTGAAGAGTTTGTTTGCAAAAACAGATGAGTCCAATTTGTTTAATAATGAGAAAAACAACTTTTTTGTCTGTTGGTTTATATGTGTTAGTATTTCCAATTCAGCTTCTAAGACATGGTCACTTGAAATATGAGTATCTCAGACATAATAAAGTAAAAAACTGAACATCAACTCTGTTATTTTTTGACAATTAATGAGTGCAAAAACAGATAAGTCCACAACACGTACTTTTGCAAAAACAGACATGTCCTGAAAACCATGCTAATTTGTCTGGTGAACGCATCACTGGTTCATCTGCTTCATCAAAATTATCCATATTTGACATAAAATGCAACAAAATTGTAAAAAAAAAAAAAAAAAAAAAAAAAAACTGGCAGGGAAATCATGCAAAGCGAGCAGACCCAAGTAGGGGTCTCTGCAGAATGCTGCCGCAGCAGATAGACACGGTTGGCTGGTCTCAGCATCTACACACGTGATTGGCAGATCCTAGCTGCACCATTGAGTCATGTCACCCAAATATCAAGTGCTGATTTGCCGTGTGTGGAGTTATCTGGTTTGGTAAAAGCAGGGTCTTGGTGTTTATCGGCTTTTGAAAAAAACAAAACAGGAACTTCATAGTGTATATAACAGGGAATATAGTGGATTTTTAGAAAAAACAATTTGAACTTCATAGGTAATGTGAACAGTTGTTTGTTGTACAGAGGGAAAATTTCTTGGAAGTGGCATTTATTTGTTTTTTCAAACAAACTCTTCATTTGCAAGATTTGCAGAGGCCAAGGCTCACAAGGTTAAATTTAAATATGAACAACTGTACTCCCCAGGCATGCCCAAGATATCTGCAGCCTCACAGCAGAAGACATTACATGAGATCAAATATAGTTTGTTTGTTTGTTTGTTTTATTAAGATCCCCATCAGCACTTGTATAAAACATTGGCTATTCTTCCTGGGGTCTAACATATATAGTCTCCCTTGTGTCTATGTAGTATAGAAGATGGAGCACAATAGATGCCTCTGAAAAATGAACCAGTCAACAGACCATGAACAGGACCCTGCAGGCAAATGTGGGTCAGTCAGTCCCTTCAAAATTTCACAGGATGTTTTTATGATTGTTGCGGCCCAAAAAGCCTGAATTTGCGGGAGCTTTTATAAAAAGTTGTGATAAAAGTTGTGATGCTTTGAGAGTTTTTTTGCACTAAAAGTTGTGGGAAGAATGACAAATTTTAAAGCAGATGATTTTTTCTATAGTTTACAGCAATGATATTCTATATAACATCACAAGAAAAGCACAGGATTGTCAAAAAAAAATCCTATTAAAGAGTGATTTGTAAATTAAGCAGAAACTTCTATACAGGAAAACCCTTGTGCAACAGCAAATACAGACTTTAACACAATTACAGTAAGTGAGAATGAAGTTGCTACTCATAAATTTGTCATAAAAATGACCAACACTGTAGGCTACTCTTGCTGAGAACATGAATAAAAAGGATGAAAAAATAATTATCCATTACAACAGCTAAATTGCATTGAATGCTTGTTAAAGAGTATAGATTTGGAAATTATGGCAGCACCTTCATTTGAAAACTCCCTAACCGCAACAGTCCCCAACCACTTGATACTGAGCGCAAAGAAATAATTTATTCTGTTGCTCTGTATTGTCTATCGAAGTCTGTGTTTTTCTGAAAAAATTGAATATTCTCTCTCTTTATATGCCTGACTCTTACCTGTCTGTCTATCTGCTGCACGTCTTGACACACACCTGTCTTATCAGAAACTCATCTTTCCTTGGCTGGGAGGAGGGGGTCTCCTTGGGGGTTTGCTGGGGGTGCGCATTGGTCCGTGTCCAGACCTGAGATTCACATCTTTAAAGCTCACTGACAAGATGTAGTAATGATTTTACCTCTAAAGATTTATGAAATGTGACAACACAGGCTGTAGTGTTAGATTTGCTCAATTGTTTGTGGTTTTATGGCATCTCTCCTCACACGCTCTTCCACAACGGGGTGATTTTCAGGCAGGCAGACGCTTCTCAACACAAACCTGCCACTTCGTACACGTGGTCGACACAGAGATGTGGAGAGACTGTCATATAGTGTTTTGGCACATTATTGTGAAGTGCGGTGTAGTGCATCATCACTGCACCGCCCTATATAAGGCGGAGGGTGTCCATATTGCAGCCTCTTTGACGGTGCCCTCTGCCAGGTGCCTGCCATGTTACCGCTGTTCCACAATATCAATAAAGCTGTGTTCATCCAGTCATCTTGCCTCATCCTTCACCCAAGGTATTTTACCATACATAACATTTAGCGATCGAGAATTAACCCATGGAGGCATGTATCACACCACTTCGCCCCTTTCTCAAACTCCTGGGCGAGCCGCCGGTGCCTTGGCCCATGAGTTTGAGGCTTTCCAGACGTACATTACCACACTGGACCTGGGTAAGCTCGACAAGCTAAGAGCACGTGCGCTACTTGTTCACAACCTGAGTATTGAAGGCCATCGAGTCCTGCACACACTTGGAGCTTTGGGCTCTTTTGAAGATGTTGTGGAGCTGCTAGCCAACCATTTTCACACCCCAGATAGCGTGACTGTCTGAAGGATTCGTTTTTTTAGCAGCGACATCAGTGGGTAGGTGAGCCTAGTCATCAGTTTGTCGCCGACTTGAGGCAGCTAGCTAGCGAGTGCCGCTTTGGGCCGTTGGAAAATTAAATGGTACGTGACCAGCTTGCAGAGCACACATGTAGCACCGCATTGTGGGCTAGGCTACTCACGGTGCCCAATGACTTAATATTAGCCAGAGCTGTTGCCCTAGCTCTCCAGCTGTAGGCTGCAGACAAGCTAGCTTCGGAGCTAAACTGGCGGCAGTAACAGCAGCTGCTGGAGCCTCTTGCCGCGTCAAATGTTGCAGACTTGGATAGCGAGGATAGCTTGGACGATGATACTATGGAAGCCAACACTGCCAGCTGGAGGCCTGCCCCGGGAAAACCCCTGTGCAAGGGTTGTGGGTCCGCGACACACCGCAATAAGGCTAAGGACTGCCTGGCTAGGGGAAAGCATTGTAGCAGATGTGGACGCTTGAACCATTGTGCTAGAGTGTGCCGTGTATCTGAACTGGAGAGCCCATGGAAGAAATCACTCCACCTGCCCCTGACGACCATCCATACAGTGTTCCCCAGTACCAACGGGTACACGTTTTGCACAGTGGAGTTGGATGGCGTGGAGGTGCTGCTGTTGCTTGACACGGGAGCGGCGGGGTCGTTGCTGAATCGTGCCACGGTGAGGAAGTTTTTCCCCCAGTACAGGATAAGAGGTAACCTGGCACCTTTGTATGGTTATGGAGATGGCAGGTTTTGTACGGTTGGGACTTTGGAGTTAACAGTGCGGTACAAGTCCGCAACGATGGTTGACTTCACGTTCCATGTGACAGCGCAAGGCAATAACATCATGGGCTATGATTTGTTTTACGGACTGGGTTTTGCCATAAAAGACGATGCTAGGAACGAATGGTTGGGTTGTGGCCACTGGAACCCTCCGGTTCCGGTGGTCGATAAGGACGTTGTGTGGGATGAAGAGCTAAAGGACGCCACGGTGGTCAAGCAGGACCAGCTTCACTCAGGTTCGGTGCAGAAGGGTCTCAGTGCCGGCGCTCGGGTTACAGTAGAGGAGGGTACTGAGCATGGCGGCGAGGCACCTGCGCTGGTGAGTGACACCGATGTGCTAGCCCCAGATGCTTCCGGAGCTTGGCCGCAGGGGGATGGAGGGTCTGCAGCTACAATGGTGACCGCTATGATAGCTTTAGAAGAGGTTGGGGCCAGACCAACAAGCATGGAGGAACTGCATGCTCAGCAGCACCATTTCAGGCTGAGTCGGTTTTGAACTTGGTTCGGGTTCGGGGTGAAGAATGTTCAAGGCAAAGATGGGCCAGACGACAGCCAGCTGAACATCAAGGATGCCTGTGCATTGTGGCTAAGCTGGGTGCAGCGTGCTTAAGGTTGTCCGATGGCTCGGTGAGGCATGCCAATCAGCTTCAGCGTGTCTGGGAAGAGGCTCCAGGTGACAAGGCTGGACAAGGGAAAGAGTCAGTGGTGAAGAAGCAAGGCTCCATCATCCAGAAGATCAGCCATCATCCCGGGGTCTACTGCTTCCAGGGGCGTGCTTGCTGACGGCTGCCCTGGGCCCCCCAATGCTGGTTCTACTCCTCCTGCCCAAGGAACAGTGCTGTAAATAATTGTGTGTTTATAGTTCTTGTGCTATGGTGTATGCATGTTGTAAAATGGGATTATTTTGTGTATTTTGTTTAGTTTAGTTGCAAGGCGTGTAATTTTAGTTTATGTATGGACTCTCTTTTAGTTTATTGGGTGGCAGAATAATCCACCCCGCCCTGCAGGCTGCACGATAGTCCACCCGTCAGTCCTATTTTAGGTTATTTTGTGTGAATGTGTTCGGCCATTTTAGTACATTGTTTTTCATTATGTTAGTACGTGATTTGGGTCCCAAATTTGAGGGGAGGGGGGTTCAATTGTGTGTGTGGTTTTGGACTTTTCTAAGGGGGGAGTGTCATATAGTGTTTTGGCACATTATTATGAAGTGCGGTTTAGTGACGTGCACTTCCCCTCACGTCACTGCACCGCCCTATATAAGGCGGAGGGCATCCATATTGCGGCCTCTTTGACCGATGCCCTCTGCCAGGTGCCTACCGTGTTATTGCTGCTCTATTACATCAATGAAGCTGTGTTTGTCCAGTCATCTTGCCTCATCCTTCACCCAAGGTATTTTACCATACATGACAGAGAGGTCCACCGGCGGGCCAGGGGAGACGGAGGAAGGGACGATGTGGGAAAACTCGCAGGTGTGTGCTTTTTTTTTTTTTAAATCGCACACTTTATTTTTTGCTGATGTGTTCCGTTAATAATCACTGTAAACATGGAAGTGAGCACAGTGCAGCAATGGTTGATTGGTTAGACTTAGTGTTTGAGTGCTATTCAGAGACAAATTTGATTGGCGAAACTGGTGGAAGTTGATGAGAAATCAACCAAAATTGTGGGAAAGTTGCAGTAATTGGACAAAGTTGCAAGGTTGCTCAAAAGATGCGACAAATCACAGATTTCACATGAATTAGTGCGATTGCAATATTGCAAAATCCTAGAGGGACCGGTAAGTGTGAACAAACAACAGAACTTCCACGTGAATTGTTGCTGTTTTTTTTTAATAATAGACAAGAGTTTACATTCAATTTGTTAAACTTCTTTGTTTTTCTACAGATGTAATTCCTGATGCCTTAATGATATCATTATTTGAAGATGGTAAAGGTGAGTTTAATTTGTGTTTATTTGGAAAACAAAGCCGTATCTGGAAATTTTGCCAAATAAAAATTTGATAAAATATGACGATACAGTCTGATACAGTTTGACCGAGCGAGCTGAAAATCTGGTAACAGACACACAGACAGATACAGACACAGACGCATGTAATGATTATCATATGCTTATATGGGTGATTCCATTTATTTGGGGTCCAGTGCACTATATCAAGGGTATCCGACTTTCAAGCGCTCTCTCTTTTTCTGTAATTTGCAGATGTCGGTTTCGTTTTTATAACATGCAAGGGAACATAAAAGAGTTTCAGACTTGCATTGCAATTTTAAAAAAAAATCATTGATTTTGCCGTTACCATCGAAACTATTGGTCGTGTCCCCTCATTTTTCCCAGTTTTTGTGTGACATGACAATCGCATCAATTTCAAAGTACCTGAAAGGGATCTCTGAGTAACTCTTTCTACTCATTTATGCAAGAGATAACAGAGTTGTAATGCAAATTCAAAATAAAACATTCCCCAATGTGATCATATCTATGGTTTTTGTACGGCGACCCCTGCAAATTTACTCGTACGACGTAAATTTTCGTGTCCCAGAATTTACGCATCAACATGCAAGTTATTCTGTAAAGTAACGAGAAAAAAAGAAGTGCTGATGCTTTTCACTTTGCACCTTTCAAATCCCAAACCATACACGTAAAAAGGAGATCAGTCTTTGTGAAGCTCAGATGTAGAATATTTCAATAAAATCTCAAACATTTATGACACATCGAATATGGTGTCCTTTAAAAAATTTACGTCTTCAGTCTTGGTCGGCCGCACGCAGCCCCGTCTGGCGAGGTGAGCGCCCTGGGAAAGCACTTTTATTTTCTCTACCCCGGATGTGCTCAACCCATGTGGAGAGGATTAACTGTGGCCATTTTGGATAGAAGTTATCGAAGGTCCAAACTTCCGTGTCCCACATTTACGCATTTTGTGATTTTACGTCTTATCCAACAAACAGGGAGAATTTGAAGGTATGTATACACGTTATCACATCTTAATATGTCATGAAAATGTAGCTGTTGATGAGTTTTGATGCGTTAAAAATACCGGAAGTGTTGAAGTTGTTTCGTGTAAAACGTGTGCCATTGCAAATTCAACTCCATACTTGGAAACAAAAGCCCGAGTGTCCCATTTACGCCTTAACTTACAAGTAGTTAAAGTGAGCTCTCATCCTCAAGAGTTTTGGACATTTGAATTATATACTTGTTTCTGGTGCTTCTTTATCCTCATAAAATACCTATTGGAGTTGTCGCTTATAAAGTATAATCTAAAAACGAGGGAAATGCCATAGACGTAAAGCAAATTAAAGTGAAACCAAAACAATAGCGTCTCCATTTACGTCGCCTGCACCAGGTCGTTTTCTGGAAATCAAGTCAATGTCATGGTTTATTTCGCATTATATTTGTTACTGTAGATCATTTTGCAAGTACCTGTATAAGTTTTAAGGTAAAAAATTAGAAATATGTATCAAAATGAGTGGCTGTACCTTGAGTGAGATCAAGACGTAAACAGGGACTCAAACAAGTCTATAAAGAGACTCAAAATTTCATTTTCATGAAAAGAGGCTTTAAATAGGTCATGCTATTTGGGAAAGTAGTCAGACTAGAGTACCTAACACATGCCAACTTTCAAAGAATGAAAGTGTTCTTGGCTTTTATGTACAAAACCATTTTTAGGTTTGGTGTCCCCTTTACACCAGAAAAATGGACACAGTGTGCACACTTGCATGCTATCTGTTCCTGAACGCGAATGCCATTACGAAAATAGTTAATAGTTTCATAAACCTGACACAATTGGATAGTGATTAGTCAATTTCATGTGCAGATTTGATCAATTTTAAATTTTGCCACCAATGTCACACATTGGACCCCTAATAAATGGAAGCACCCATATTGCTTTGCACCGAAGCATAATTAATGCAACCATGCAGCCCCCAGTATGGAAGAAAAATTGGACATTGGAAGAAAAATAATGTGACGTAACATAAGCTTTGAGAACCAAATGTTGCAGTTGTAGGAGTTATTATTGTTTTAATATTGAAATTGCTATGTTATTTAAGCACACAACTTATTTTGAGGATGTGATAAATAGATGGTGTAGTTGCTGAATACGTGTTTGGTTTTCAGTAACAACCGCTATTTTAAAAGTTCAGCAAGTGATTGACTGTGATAAGAAGTTGTCCATCGGCTGCAAAAAAGACACACTGCCACCTCTAGTGGCCTGGCATAGTTATTACAATACCTTTTTTTTTTGCGGCTCCATTGTTTGATGGCAATGATGAGTTAAACTTGTGTTTATTTTGAAAAGAAAGCCTTATCTCAAAATTCTGGCAAACTAAAAGTCAAGAAAATATGGTGCTACAATGATACAAGCTTTTAGTTGTACTTAATTTTGACCAGGCGAGTTGAAAAGCTGGTAGCAGACAGACAGATACACACAACCACACAGCCACACACACACACAGATACACTGAGTGATTACCGTCGGCCTCTGTTGTACTGAGGTATAGAAATAGGGTGGAGCTTGTACATCTCTCCATATGCAGTACAGTATCAGAAAGACAAAAATGCAAATATATTCAGAGAGTGACATGAATGCGATTACAGTGCTGTGAAAAGGTACTTTTTTCACGGTACACCAGCAGCTCCACCTTTGAATTACTTAAAAAGGCCAAATCAAGGTTTTGGAGTGGCCTAGTCAAAGTCCAGACTTAAATCTGACTGAGATGCTGTGGCATTATCTTAGTAAACAGCTAGGCCATTCATGCTCGAAAACTCTCAGATGTGGCTGAATTAAAACAATTCTGCAAAGAAGAGTGGGCCAAAATTCCTTAACAGTGATATAAAAGACTCATTGACAGTTATTGCAAATGGTTGATTGCAGTTGTTGCCAAAGGTGGCACAACCAGTTATTAGGTTTAGGGACAATTACTTTTTCACATAGGACCAGGTAGGTTTGGATAGCTTTTACCCATAGTAAATGAAATCATTAAAAAAAAATGCATTTTGTATTTACTCTGGTTATCTTTGTCTGATATTAAAATTTATTTGATGATCTGAAACATTTAAGTGACAACTTTTTCACAGCACTGTATGTCACAAACATAAGTAGAGTGGCAAAAAAGTATGTTTTCACTTTGGAATTACCTTTGGAATTTGTAAACAATTTGTCTAACTGTGTACCGGTGAATACCAAACATCTTGGAGATTACGTTGCAATCCTTTCCTGTTTTATGCAGATCAACAATTCTTGATTGTCGTGCTTCAGAAATCTTTTTTGCGAGGCATGATTCACATCAGCAGATGCTTCTTGTGAATAGCAAACTCAAAAAGTTTGTGTTTTTTATAAGTCAAAGTACCTATACACCTTGCTCACATCTTGTTTCATTGCTTGGACTCCAGATTAGATTTCCTAACTCCTGGTTTTTGTTGAAGTCTTAAGCATAAGGGTTCACTTACTTTTTCCACCAGCATTGTGAATGTTTAATGGATGTGTCCAATAAAGTTATGGAATATAATTGTGTGGTATTAGTTTAATCACATTATCTTTGTTTATACTTGGGACTTAGATGTAGATCAGACCACATTTTATGACTAATTAATGCAGAAAACCAGGTAATTCCAAAGGGTTCACATATTTTTTCTCAGCACTGTATACATAAGAAAGCAATGCAACCAGTTTGTTTTTTAAAAATATTTTCCTTTTTTGTCCAGTGCTGGGTCACCTTTGCACACAAAATCGCCTTTATTAATGATGAGCACTGTGTTGCAATAGTGAGATTGGTCAGTCAGTCCAAACTCGCCAATCTTCAGCAAATTTGAAGGATTCCATTTAACCCTGACATATTGCGTAGAACAGACCCAAATACAGACACTGAGAGGAGAGCCCTTTTTAAATGTTTAACAGAGTTTTATTAAATGTGCACTAGATGAGAATGACAAGAATCTGGAAACCCTGCAGAGGAGGAGAGAGATGTGGAGAAATAACTATTATTGGAATAAATCTTACAGGGTGGGATATGCAGAGATGTGGTGAGTGTATTGCACAGTGGTTGCGGATCTTCATCCCCTGAGTGTTGTTCCTGTTCTGGACTTCAGTAAGCATTTCTTCCAGTTATTTCTTCAGTGAGTATGGGGTCACCAAAGATGATGACAAGATGCCTTGGGGCCAAAGACTTTTTGAAGTTCGGATATTGCAGTTTGACTGTTCTTGACTTTCTACGTGATGATGGTGGATTTCCAGGTTGTAGTTCCAACAGGTAGGAAGACCAGTCTGCCGGGAAAAACAGTAATGAAGAATTCTAGAAGACATGTAGTTAGAGGATTGGTGGGAGTTTAGGATTTAGGTTCTTACAGTTTCCAGCATCAGGAGATAGGTGAGGAGGAAGACAGGAGAGCTCTTCTATAGAGAATGGGCATTGACATCATGCCATGCTGCATCTGGGCCGTTGTTGCCATCATCATGGTCTGGCTTCTTTGTTTACCTGTATTCTAGGCAACTGCTAATGTGAACAGACATACGTGCAATGGAATGGAGCAAAGAGAAAATTCAAATTCCTTATTCAGAGAAGCTGAATAAGGAATCAAAGGAGCGCTACCTCTAAAAAAATTTAAGAAATAAATGGGATCGATTGATATGAGCACAAGAAATGGTCCAGGGATCTCGACCAATTGCCTCGAGTCACGCTGTCAGATGTGTTTGCCTACCTGGTTTGTGGGGTGAGCGCATAAACCCATGGGCAATTTAAAAATTATAAATTATTAGAGGCTCATGTTCAATTTACCAATGGATGGGTCCAGCCGCCTCAAATCTTCTGGGTGAACGACCAGAAAACAGTTGTTTGACACAAAGGTAAGCAGTCATTGTTTCTACAAAGTTGAAATACATCGAGATTAATGTCTAGTGTACCCAAAAATTATTTCAAACATATGAGTAATGCTGTTTGAATCCATATGTAACTTACTGAACAGGTTTTTAATTTACAGCTGCCTTATAATGGCATATTTGCAGCGTTGGTTCACAGGATAAACCTGTACAGAGCTCTGCTGCTGCCTGCAGCTTACACACACACACACACACACACACACACACACACACACACACACACACACACACAGAGAGCTAAACTTGTTTGTATAATGGGACCTGTCAGGGATGTGTCTGAGCACTTTCAAGCTGCAGGATAAAGATTTTTATCTTTGACTACAGTCTGTAACATCAGCTGTCCAGTGTTGTTCTGATAAATATGCCAAAATGTCAGAACACCGGAGGAGGTGGATTTAATCAGCTGATCACGCTGGCGCACCCCAAAAAAATTACCGGTATAATTAGCTGCTATAATAACATCCTAAATCAGGACAGTGACGACTTTATAGTCACCTGAAAGAGAAGAATCTGCTTAATTTAACGATACCAGTCTATAGACTTCAGTCCCCATTCATTCATTCATTCATTCATCTTCTTCCGCTTAATCCTTTTCGGGTCGCGGTGGGGCTGGAGCCTATCCCAGCATCTTTGGGCGGGAGGCAGGGTACACCCTGGACAGATCGCCAGTCCATTGCAGGGCCAACACAGAGAGACAGACAACCATTCACTCCCACATTCATACCTAAGGACAATTTAGTATCCCCAGTTTTGATGCCAATTAACCTAACTTGCATGTTTTTGGCATGTGGGAGGAAACCGGAGAAATCCCGGAGTAAACCCATGCAGACACGGGGAGAACATGCAAACTCCACACAGATCACTGTTGGTCGGCGGCTGGGATCGAACCCAGGATCCCCCGGCAAAGGGTGAGTTGCTGTGTTGCCGCAGTGCTAACCACTCTGCCACCGCGCTGCCCCACTTCAGTCCCCAGCTGATATTAAATCCATGTGTAATGAAGGCAACAAGTAATCACAACTTCAAGAAAAAAATCAAAGAAAATCAGCAACATGAAAAGCTCCCATTAAAAAAAAGTGCTCCAGATTAGCAAAAGAAATTGGGAATAGCAGCGATGATGTGGGAAAATTATTTGATTTTGCCCTGTGCATTTTTACATATTATTGAGAGATGATAGAGACCCGTGGCTGAGGTGCAGTCAAAGGCACGACGCGCAAGACAGCTGCTCTGGAGATGGGATGTCTTTCTGCACGTCTAAATATTTTTTAAATCACAACTTACCTTCATGAAAATGAACACATGACCATGTGTGCATGAATATTGTTCGAGCTGATGTCTTTCCTTCTGACCACTGCAATCCATTCCATCCCACGCCTCTTTTTTAGTTCAGAGACCCGATTTGCTCCACTTTTCTTCCAAGTCTGGAAGTTAAAAAAAGCGTACGCCATTATCAATCTTTTTCCACGCCAATCGTGAGAGCAGTTGTTGTATTTGATAATGCAGCAAAAACTTCCCCATTCAAACATTGTGTGGTATTTGGAGGAACAATAATGTGATTGAAAGGACCAAATTGGAAATAAGTGTTTTCGCTTTCTTGTGTCATCCTGGATTTTGTATGATGTTTTATATGTATATTTACATTTCCTGTGTTTGAATAACTTAAAGGACAAGGCAAAGTGGGGATTGCTTGTTGTGGCCTTATGTCCCACCTGGGATGAAGAGGATAAGTAAGTAAGTAAGTAAGTTTGAATCAAATATTCAGTGACATTTTAATAAGGCTGTGTGTCTACAGGGAAAGTAAAAATGCTCTCAACCTGTTTTCCTGAATGCTTTTCATGCGCTTATTAAAAAAAGCACTCTGCCCGGTATTCTGGCAACTGCTTGACCTGTCACTCAAAGCATGCCTGGAATTTCACAGATTTTGCTCTGAAACGCTCCACTCACTGGAATAAATCACATCAAACTGGTAAGAAAATACATGTCCCTCCAAGCTTTGGCTATTAAATATTGATCATGGTGTACTTTTAGGCTGATTGTGATCGGCTGGTGAGAGAGGTGTGCAGCTGATGAGCGCTGCAGCACTCCAAAAGTTGACCCTTTTTCAGCTTTCAGCACCATGACTGCTGAGGGCGTTTTGCGCTGAGCGCACTGAGCGCATTAAATGCCGGACTACTTAGGAAATGAACAGAAAAGAGTCACCCACAGCACAAAAAATGCATTTGGTGAACATACAGTCTAACCACATTCATTGCTCACTACTAAGCACAGACAAGCAGAACACTTTTCCCGCAATTCCTTGCGGTTTTTCCGTCGGGTGACATCACACGCCCATTCTTAATAGGTGCACAGGAGATGAGAACACACCAAGCTGCTGGCATGTGAGTCAAACATTCCCATGCTGAGACAGGGGAACCGCCCCCTAATAAAGGCTGCAGCTGATGGGAGACAGGTGATGAGTAACAGCAGCTGGACAGAATCAGATAATAAGCAGGACAAAAAGTGTGTACAAATCTGAGACACTACAAAACCCAAAACACTGCTTATAGAAAAACAGCAAGAGAAAATAAAATTGAAAAGCACAAGAAAACATAACAAATCACTAAATTATAAAAAGAAAAAAGTATCAAACATCCAAACATGACAAGGACTGCAGTCTCCCAGCTGATCAGCCTAGGCTTGTGTGACTCCCTTCAGCCTTGTTGTGCATTTTGTGAATGGAATGAGATTCTTGGTGGGAAACTTTGAAATGGCCAGTGAGACAAGAACTTGATCAGTACAAGAACTTACAACAGGACACATGCCACATCTTCTAAAACATCAATATTTGCACACCCCAGGACGAGAGTGAGCTAGTGTGTGGAAGGATCAGTCAGAGAAAGAATCAGTTTTGAATTCCTGTCATGTAGAGTATAAATTACGTCTAGTTTATCTATAGCTATAATTTGAAAGATCAAACACTGATGTTTCTCAACAAAGAACTAAATATTTAATGGAGTATACTGAGAGTGAGGAAAGCCTCTCATTTGTCATGTCTCATTGTAGGGAACTGTTCCATCTATGCCAGTTTCTATTGTTTAATTTTCAAGTTGGTTTCAGTGTTCTATGCGATCAGTTTGGATTTCCCCTAGGCATTTTTACGTTTACTTCCTTGTATTTCCAATTAACAACCTTGTAGTGTAACTTAGACTAGTTCATCACTTTTGGCTCTCAAGTGTGACTTTTGCCTGTCAATTCAAGAATGGACTTTGAATTTCACTCCTGCTCCTTGTGAGCTGTGCTTGGGACAGTGAATCAATGAAGCTACAGTCATGTGAAAAAATTAGGCTTCTCCATCAAATATTCAGTTCTTTATTAAGAAATGTTCACATACCTACGTCTAACCTTGTTTTTGTTTTTATTTGCATTTTTTTAACATTCATTTTAGCCATTTTAAGTGGGAATGAATGTGGGGGTGTCCTAAAAAAGATGGGCAGTGTCCTAACTTATTCCTCACTATTTGTTTAGAATTATATTTTACAGAAAATTTGAAAAAAGTCTTTAATTCATTTTTAATTGTATTACATGAATCTCCCAGTATTTTAAACACTGTTATTAAATATCCTTATGTCCAAATATGTAAAAAAAAACCCACACAGGTTGATACAGGGTATCCTGATTTTTTCACGTGCCCGTATATAATAATTCCAGTTTGTTTATGTTTTTGTTGGGAGGAGAGAAATTTTTGTTTTAATTTTAAAGGCTTTAAAATCTTCGTCATTACAAAAACGGGCCCCCAAACCAGGGTTGCATTAACTAAAAATTGTCCTTCATTTACATGTAAATCAGGTGGTGGTCAAAGGTGAAGATTTTGGCGGTTTGATCCCAAGCTTCCTAAACTGGCTTTTAGGACGTGGAATGTCACCTCTCTCATGGGGAAGGAGCCTGACTTGGTGCATGAGGTTGAGAGATACCGGCTAGATATAGTCGGCCACACCTCAACACACAGCTCCGGTTCTGGAACCAGTCTCCTGGAGAGGGGCTGGAGCTTAGCCTACTCTGGAGTTGCCCCGGGCGAGAGGCGACGAGCAGGGGCGGGTATTCTTGTATCTCCCCACCTTGCTGCCTCTATATTGGAGTTTTCCCCAGTGGACGAAAGGATTGTTTCCCTGCACCTTTGGGTTGGGATCCTGACCATCATTTGTGCCGATGCACCAAATGATGGTTCAGAGTACCCACCCTTTTTGGAGTCTCTGATTGGGGTGCTGGAGAATGCTCCTCTTGGAGACTCCATTGTCCTACTGGGGGACACGCACGTGGGCAATGACAGTGAAACCTGGAGAGGGGTGATTGGGAGGAACGGTCTGCAAGATCTGAACCTGGGTAGTGTTCAGTTATTTGACTTCTGTGCTAACCACAGTTTGTCCATAGCAAACACCATGTTCAAGCATAAGGGAGTCCATATGTGCACCTGGCACTAGGACACCCTAGTTTTTTTTTTTGTTTGTTTTTTTTTTTGTTACTTATTTGTACCCGTAGGTAGACTTGGTTTGCAGTCTGGTGACAAGCCACCGGCTGCTGGTCGCTGCGTGCGCGAGCGCCCTAAACCTACATGTTTTTGGTGTGCGGGAGGAAACCGGAGAAATCCCGGAGTAAACCCGCGCAACACGGGGAGAACATGCAAACTCCACACAGCTCACTGTTGGTCGGGGGCTGGGATCGAACCCACGATCTCATGATCCCCGCGATCCCCCGGCCGAGGGTAAAACTGTGCTGCCACAGTGCTAAACCACTGCGCCACCGTGCAGCCCGTTGCAGGTTGATGATCAATTTTGTTACTGTGTCATCAGACTTGCAACCGTATATCTTGGACATTCAGGTAAAGAGAAGTGCAGAGCTGTCAACTGATCACCACCTGGCGGTGAGTTGGATCCGATGGCAGGGAAGGATGCCATTCAGACCTGATAGACCCAAACGTATAGTGAGTGTGTGCTGGGAACATCTGGCTGAGGCCCCTTCCGGGAGGTCTTCAACTCCTACCTCCAAAAGAACTTCGACCACATTCCAAAGGAGTCTGGAGACATAGAGTCTGAATAGGCGATGTTCTCCACCTCCATTGTTGAAGCGGCTGACCAGAGCTGCGGCCGCAAGGTCATTGGGGCATCTTGTGGTGGCAACCCCCGAACCAAGTGGTGGACACCAGTGGTGAGGGGGGGCCATTAAGCTGAAGAAGGAGTCCTATCAGGCTTGGTTGGCTTGTGAGACTCCAGAAGCAGCTGAGGTGTACCTGCAGGCCAAGTGGAGTGCAGCTCGGGTGGTTGCTGAAGCAAAAACTCGGGTATGGGAGGAGTTCGGTGAGGCCATGGAACAAGACTTTCGGTCAACCTCAAAGTGATTCTGGCAAACTGTCCGGTGGCTCAGGAGGAGGAAGCAGCTCCCCATCCACACTGTGTATGGTGCAGATGCTGACTTCGACTGGGGATATTGTCGGACGGTGGAAGGAATACTTTGAGGATCTCCTCAATCCCACTGACATGCCTTCCACAGAGGAAGCAAGGCTTGTGGACGAGGGGGACGACTCACCTATCACAGGGGCTGAGGTCGCCAAGGTGGTTAAAAATCTCTTTGGTGGCCAGGCCTCAGGGGTGGACGAGATTCTCCCTGAATACTTCAAAGCCCTGGATGTTGTAGGGCTGTCATGGTTGACACACCTCTGCAACATTGTGTGGAGGTCAGGGGCAGTGCCTTTGGCATGGCAAACCGGGGTGGTGGTTCCTCTCTTCAAAAAGGGGGACCAGAGGGTGTGCTCCAACTTCAGAGGGATCACACTCCTCAGCCTCCCTAGGAAGGTCTATGCCAAGATACTGGAGAGGAGAGTCCAGCCGTTGGTCGAACCTCAGATTCAGGAGGAGCAATGTGGTTTTTGTCCTGGCTGTGGCACATTGGACCAGCTCTTAACCCTCTCGGGAATCCTCGAGGGTTCGTGGAAGTTTTCCCAACCAGTTTATATGTGTTTTGTGGACTTGGAGAAGGCATTTGACCGTGTCCCTCAAGGTTTTTTGTGGGTTTTTTTTTGTTGTTGTTACAAGCTATTCTGTCTGTGTACGACTGTTGTGAGAGTTTGGTTTGTGTTGCCAACACTCGGTAGGACTCATTCCCAGTGAGAGTTGGACTCTGCCAGGGCTGCCCTTTGTCACCAATCCTGTTCATAATTTTTATGGACAGGATTTCTAGGCGCAGCCAGGGAACGGAGGGTGTCATGCTTGGTGACCACAGGATCTCATCTCTGTTGTTTGCAGATGATGTTGTCCTGCTGGCTTCATCGAGCAATGACCTACAGGTCTTACTGGGACGGTTTGCGGCTGAGTGTGAAGCGGCTGGAATGAGAATCAGTACCTCCAAGTCTGAGTCCATGGTCCTTAGCCAGAAAAAGGTGGGTTGTCCTCTCCAGGTTGGGGACAAGCTCCTGCCCCAAGTGGAGGAGTTTAAGTATTTTGTGGTCTTATTCAGAATGGAGAATGGAGCGAGAGATTGACAGACAGATCAGAGCAGTATCTGCAGTGATGCGGACGTTGTACCGGTCTGTTGTGGTGAAAAGGGAGCTAAGCGCTATGGCAAAGCTGTCAATTTACCAGTCAATCTACGTTCCTACCCTCACCTACTGTCATGATATTTGGGTAATGGCTGAAAGAACGAGATCGCGGATAGAAGCGGCTGAAATGAGCTTTCTTTGTAGGATTGCTGGACTCACCCTCAGAGAAAGGGTGAGGAGCTCAGTCATCCGGGAGAGGATCAGAGTAAAACCGCTACTCCCCCACATTGAAAGGAGCCAGCTGAGGTGGTATGGGCATCTGATCAGGATGCCTCCTGGATGTCTCTCACTTGAGGTGTTTCAGGCACGTCCCTCTGGAAGGAGACCCCAGGGCAGACCCAGGACTCGCTGGAGAGACTATGTCTCCCAGCTGGTCTGGAACGCCTTGGTATCCTCTCTGAAGAGCTGGAGCAGGTGGCTGGGGAGAAGGAAGTCTGGGCTTCTCTGCTTGAACTGCTGCCTCCACAACCTGGATCTCCGGAAAAGTGGTAGAAGATGAATGGCTGGATGACAGATTTTTTTTTTTTTTCAGTGACAGAACAATCTGGAAGCTCTGTGTCATTTTGACAGATTACACTGAGGGTGATATATTTAAAATAAATTAAAATGACAGGTAATAATGGATTATAATAGATTAAGATAAAAAAAATCTAGCACACCTTCTTCCCCAAACAAAATTTTGCACAGACACCCCCCCCCCCCCCAATAAAAAAAACCTATACAATCTTGTGGCAGTTACATTTATGTAATCTCTATACTGACAGACTTTTGACATCAGTTTCAGCTTTTGTAATCTAATGGAACTGCAAGATATGCTTGTATATAAAAAAAAACATCCATCCATCTTCTTCTGCTTAATCCTTTTCGGGTCGCAGGGGGGCTGGAGCCTATCCCAGCATCTTTGGGTGAGAGGCAGGGTACACCCTGGACAGATCGCCAGTCCATCGCAGGGCCAACACAGAGAGACAGACAACCATTCACTCTCACAGTAGCAAAGTTTAATTTTTTTTTTCATGGTGGAGAATGAAATAGGATGACTTAGTCCCCACAGGAAGACAGTCTTGGTTCACATAAAATGGTTATTGTAAAGAGTCTTTAAAAAAAAAGTAAGTTTAAAGCATTCTAAAAATTGAATTACCTAAAATTTCCATTTGTCACTTCCTGCTAGGGGAAATGCTACAATGAAGCTAATTTCACCAGAGTGATAAGGACAAAGCTATGATTTCTTGAGCAGAGTTGATGCAATGCCCTGCTGCCTATTTCACCACAGCAATTTTTAAGTAAGACTTGGGCATTACTAATCAAAGGTTGGCAGATAGCCAGAAATTACACTTATTTAAAGCTAGTGTTACTTTATAACTCAAATATAAGGAAGAAAATTAACCCTAAAATTTACTTGAGCAAGAGTAAGAACTGCATCTTGGCTAAAACTTTATAGCACGGCATGTAAAGTATGAGATTACTGTGCATTTTCATTGTTAAACAATCTAAGTAGTAATGTAAGTTTAGGATAACAACATACAGCAATTTCTGTTTTTACAATACAAGTACCTTGCTTTTCCATTTAAGGACCATATATTTATCTTGTAAGTACCCTGTTCTTATAGGTACCCTGTAGCGTCATGCCTCAGATAAGTTTCATAGTTCAACTAATCCTATGTGTAAACACCCCTACTTGGTACTTACTGGGTTCAGGGCTGTATTTTTAGGTACACTGCTTGGTCGTAGTTACTCCAAAAGTTCCTGGTACCCAATACCTTGTACACCATTCTACTTTCATAATTAACCCAAAATTAATTTGTGATTTGGGGGAAATTACAAATGAACGAAATAGCTGAAGAATACAGCCTGTTACCCAGTAAATACGAGGTAATTTTGGGATACTTACACATAGGATTAGTTGAACTATTAAACTTGTCTGAAGCATGGAAACTACAGGGTTCTTATATGGTAGCTACACTGTATATGATAGGTACATAGTATTTGCATGATAAACAATGACAATAGTAACAAGAACACTCTGAGACGAGTGCAATATCCCCCACCTCTATCTTCTTTGAAGATCCCAATATACCATTGAAGGAGTGCAGTTTTCAGCTTTTGAATATAATTATTGGAGCAGAACCAAATTATGATAAGCCTATCATTCTTGAGTACACAACAAAAATAATTGTAAATTATTTATTTTCTGTATTTTTACTTTATGTATTATTTATACACTGCTCAAAAAATAAAGGGAACACTAAAATAACACATCCTAGATATGAATGAATGAAATATTCTTATTAAATACTTTGTTCTTTACATAGTTGAATGTGCTGACAACAAAATCACACAAAAATTATCAATGGAAATCAAATTTATTAACCCGTGGAGGTCTGGATTTGGAGTCACACTCAAAATTAAAGTGGAAAAACACACTACAGGCTGATCCAACTTTGATGTAATGTCCTTAAAATAAGTCAAAATGAGGCTCAGTAGTGTGTGTGGCCTCCACGTGCCTGTATGACCTCCCTACAATGCCTGGGCATGCTCCTGATGAGGTGGCGGATGGTCAGGTAGTGCAGCTCATCCAGGATGGCACATCAATGCGAGCTGTGGCAAGAAGGTTTGCTGTGTCTGTCAACATAGTGTCCAGAGCATGGAGGCGCTACCAGGAGACAGGCCAGTACATCAGGAGACGTGGAGGAGGCCGTAGGAGGGCAACAACCCAGCAGCAGGACCGCTACCTCCGCCTTTGTGCAAGGACGAACAGGAGGAGCACTGCCAGAGCCCTGCAAAATGACCTCCAGCAGGCCACAAATGTGCATGTGTCCGCTCAAACGGTCAGAAACAGACTCCATGAGGGTGGTATGAGGGCCCGATGTCCACAGGTGGGAATTGTGCTTACAGCCCAACACCGTGCAGGACGTTTGGCATTTGCCAGAGAACACCAAGATTGGCAAATTCGCCACTGGCGCCCTGTGCTCTTCACAGATGAAAGCAGGTTCACACTGAGCACATGTGACAGACATGACAGAGTCTGGAGACGCCGTGGAGAACGTTCTGCTGCCTGCAACATCCTCCAGCATGACCGGTTTGGCAGTGGGTCAGTAATGGCGTGGGGTGGCATTTCTTTGGGGGGCCGCACAGCCCTCCATGTGCTCGCCAGGGGTAGCCTGACTGCCATTAGGTACCGAAATGAGATCCTCAGACCCCTTGTGAGACCATATGCTGGTGCGGTTGGCCTTGGGTTCCTCCTAATGCAAGACAATGCTAGACCTCATGTGGCTGGAGTGTGTCAGCAGTTCCTGCAAGACGAAGGCATTGATGCTATGGACTGGCCCACCTGTTCCCCAGACCTGAATCCAATTGAGCACATCTGGGACATCATGTCTCGCTCCATCCACCAACGCCATGTTGCACCACAGACTGTCCAGGAGTTGGCGGATGCTTTAGTCCAGGTCTGGGAGGAGATCCCTCAGGAGACCATCCGCCACCTCATCAGGAGCATGCCCAGGCGTTGTAGGGAGGTCATACAGGCACGTGGAGGCCACACACACTACTGAGCCTCATTTTGACTTGTTTTAAGGACATTACATCAAAGTTGGATCAGCCTGTAGTGTGTTTTTCCACTTTAATTTTGAGTGTGACTCCAAATCCAGACCTCCACGGGTTAATAAATTTGATTTCCATTGATAATTTTTGTGTGATTTTGTTGTCAGCACATTCAACTATGTAAAGAACAAAGTATTTAATAAGAATATTTCATTCATTCATATCTAGGATGTGTTATTTTAGTGTTCCCTTTATTTTTTTGAGCAGTATATTTTGAGTATTAGGATTTGAAGAAAGGGAACAGAGGAATTAAGTGGGCTTTTTCTCCTTTGTTTTTTTCCCCACTCTTTAATGTTTATTAACTTGTGTCTATGTCCTAGTATTTGTAATACTGTTTGATAAGGCTTTTTTTTTTTTACATGCTAGAAATAAACTACTACTACTACTAAACAACCCATAGATGTAGGGCAGGAACCTGTGTAGCAAGTTTGGTGACCCTATCTATACTCAGTCCATAATAACAGGGCATAGGGAATGCCAATCTCGACCTTTGACCTTTTAACCCCAAACCTATAGTCAGAGGTCATGGTCTCAGGGTGAACCTGTGTACCAAGGTTTGTGACCCTATAGTGCTACTTGTTCTTTAGTAAAAGGGCACAGGGAATTCCATCCTTGACATTTACCTTTTGCCTAAACCCCCCCACAAAAATCATCCAATTGCAGCAAATTGAAATATACGCATCATCAGTGTCAAACTCTGCTACCAACTTTCAAAACAATTGGAACAAAATTGCAGGAGTAGTTGATTTCACAAAATTTGGACAGATGGAGGAACGGATGGACTGCCCCATGACATGAGCCCTGGCCGTTAGAGACCCCTTTGGGTGATAGATAAAAACAAGGTAATTTTATGGTAAGGGCAGGATTTGTTACCCTGAACCTACACTGTTTTGTGATTTATTACTTCATGGACTGCATTAATGTATGATAGAATTAAATATGGCAGGGCATTAGATTGTGAGCCTCCAGGTCTACCATTTAAATCAGGGATCACCTGATTGTTGGGGTCTCGTTCGGTGTAGCATCTTCTTAATCCTAAGGTGCTCTGTGGCAACTGTTGTTAATTGGCTTTATATAAATACACTTGAAGTGAAACTGAATAGAATTCTATGTCAAGAATGATTGCTCTAAAAATAGCCTATTGCAGGCATTTTTCAAAGCTGACAATACTTTCAAAAAAAGGGATAAAAAATCAAATTCTCTTTTTCCTAGAACACTTACCACTATTCACAAACTGTTCTCTAATCAAAAAATCATTGGTAACTTTGTTATGGTACAACAACAGAAGAACTGACTCACAAAACAGCTCCATTCAAGGACATACTATACATTTAGTAGAGAACAAGAAAAAGTAACACTTTCTCCAAGGGAATGTTTTATTTTTCTTACAAAAACATGTCAAGGCCACACTGTAGCAAAACATTTAACTTGACATGTTAGCACACTGGGAAAATAAAAGTAGTACACTTACAGAACCACAGTCAATCACATTCTGATTAGTAGAGTGATGCAAATGGTACAGACTTTTTTGTCCACTGACCATTGACAGTGTATTATAGTTAATAGACAATAATGGCATCACGAAGACATAACAGTAAAACATAGAAATCAATATCAAAGCATTAGGGCAGCACATGGGGGGTTCCACACACACAGAGGTAAAAAAAAAAGTGCACACTTGGTAAATGAAATGAAGGAAAAATGATTAACATCATAAGCTAATCGTAGCTGATTTTTTGGCACAATGATATACTGACAAAAACAGAAACATTCACTTAACAGCATGCTGTTTCATAAACTAAGGGTTGCTTTTTTATCTCTCCCCATCAACTGGCTTCACACAAGCTGTTACAGCTGTGAGTGGAAACTTAATACTTTCATGTGCAGTCTGAAAATGTAAAAAAGAGGAAGAAGAACAAGTTTTTTTCTCTTTTGGGTCTCTCATTGTTAGCCTCATAAGTTTAGGTTAGAGGGGTGTCTCCGCGTCAGAAAATAGCCAGGCTGTGACAGTAGTGCCAGGAATGCAAGACTGAATTTTTAGTAGATGACACCTCCATTTGAAACAAGCTGTTTTTGCTTCTCTCACTTAAAGATTTTCTTTTTACCAATACGACATGTGAACAGCAGGTGCATGGGAGTTGTGTGCCTCAGATAGCCACAATGAAATTCCATCTCTGTGACATAATAGATTTAAGAGCAGAAAATAACTCAGGTTATGTCTTATATGGTGCAGATCAATGTGTGGTATTAGAAGGTTTTAAGCAGTGCCTTTATGTCAAGCATTTCATCACAGTCTCATTGCACAGTTACTGCCTCCCCATCAACTGCTGAATGGGCCGTGTGAGGTATTATAAGCTGTTTCTCCCAACTTTGAGAAATACTCTAGAGGTCTCCACATTGACATACAGTAAATCTGCCCTCTCTCAAATAGGATACACAATTCATGCCATGTGATCTTTTTTCTTATGAATGTGCTGCTGATTTTGTACTCAGTTGTTAGGCAGGTGTTACCCTTCATTTTATTAGCGTGGCTATTTGAATTGCATCTTGTAAAAATAGGCTTGTACGTGCTGCAAAATGTGACTTTTTTTTTAAAGTACTTTTATCTCTTTACTTCTCCACCCACCAGCAGACAGCTGCTCTGTCAACATTCACATTAGCATTTACATCAGGCATTAGGAAGCATTAATGTTAGAGCTGTGTAATGGATTGTAGGAAAGTAATGTCAAGCTATTTACAGGTTTGTTCTTTACAAGCACAATAATTGATGGAATATTTAATCAAATTAAATCACCAACATGAAAGCTGCTAAAAAATGGGTCATACAGAATAGAAAAGCTGAACAACATTAATAGCGTAGCGGTGTCTTTAAAAATAACTGCCACTGGTGCTCACAAAGTTCACAGCTAAGTTCTTTCTGACATGATTTGAGGCTTAAACCCAGGAGCAGACAACAGACTCGGTTAGAAATACAATGATCTTTACTGAACGTGAGTGTGTGTGTGTGTGTGAGTGAGTGCAGAGTGGGAGAAGTCTGGAAACCCTGCAAGGAGAAGAGAGAAGGAGATATGAGTAATCTTGTAACACACGGATGAATTAGTGGTGTAAATGATAATCTTACGGAATAAGGGATGGTAGGAGTGAAACTACTTGCAGCCTTGTTCTTCTCCAGGTTACCGTAGTCCCGCAATGGTGAGGAAGTGCCAGTACAGATATGTACAGTGTTCAGTGCAGAGGATTCCTCAGCTGAAGAAGGAAGGGGAAAGTTCAGTCTTAGTGCTGAGACACTTACAAGATGCTGATGAGGAAGAGGAGCCTCCAGCTCTTGGAGTGAGTCCTGGTCTACCGCCCAGAGTAGGGTTGGTCCGCCAGGAGGACGGTTCAACTGTGCACAGGAATGAAGGACAATGAGAGGATGATGCAGGTTGATGAGACAGGTTAACAGGCTGCTTATGGTTTGTAGAGTGGGAGTCGAGACTCCCAGCTGACAAGGAGCAGAGTAGATGTAGCAGAAAGGGAGGGGAAGCATAGTGTTGACGTCTCCGTGCAGGAGTGGAGGGCCACACTCTTTATAAAGGCTGCCTGATTAAGGAGCGCAGGTGTAAGTGGAACCGCAGCTGTGAAACATAATTAGTAAGAGAGGAGAACAACAACATACAGCTCGGATCACTACACTGCCCCCCCTCAAGGAACACCTCTCGGCGGACGACTTAACCTTCCAGGGTGAGCCCGATGGAAAGCTCTGATCAGCTGTCTATCTGTGATAAACTAAGCTCAGACCCATGACCTTTCCTCAGGTCCATATCCAGCCCAGTCCACCAGGTACTGAAGACCTCGCCCCCTGCGTTGTACGTCCATAATGCGGTTGACCTTGAATGCCGGACCATCGATCATCACTGCGGCTTAGATGGAGGACACAGAGGGCTGGTGGAAAACGGCTTTACCTGAGAAATATGGAAAGTTGGACGAATGCGGAGAGCAGGGGGAGGAGACAGGCGGACAGCAACCGTATTGATTATGTGCGAGATGGAGTAAGGACTAATGAAGCGAGGAGAGAGCTTCTTGGATTCAGTTTTAAGGTTGATGTTTTTCGTGGATAACCATACCTTCTCTCCAACCCGGTAAGGAGGGGCCAGGGTCCTCTGGTGGTTGGCGACCTCAGAGTTGCGGCTTGCAGTTTGACGGAGAGCAGCTCTGATAGTCCTCCAAATCCAGTGACAGCGCTTGATGTGAGACTGCATTGATGGGACAGTGATCTCCACCTCCACCTCCGGGAACGGGGGTGGGGGGTGGGGGTTGTACCCCAAGGACACCTTGAAGGGGGAGAGACCTGTAGCCGCAGAAGTGGCAGAGTTGTGTGCACACTCCATCCAAGGTAGATACGTGCTCCAGGATGCAGGATTGGAGGCAGTGACACACCTCAGGGCAGCCTCCAGTTCTTGATTGGTGCGTTCGCACTGGCCGTTACTCTGAGGGTGGTATCCCGAGGACAAGCTGACTGTTTCCCCAGTGCCCTTACAAAAGGATCGCCACACCTGAGAGACAAGCTGAGCACCCCGGTCTGAGACTACGTCCACCGGGATCCCATGAAGGCGGACAACATGCAGCTGTCTCCTTGGCAGATGGGAGCTTATTAAGGGGGATGAGATGAGCTGCCTTAGAAAACTTGTCCACGATGGTGAGAATGACTGTATGTCCGGTGGAGGAGGAAGCCTGGTCACAAAATTCAAAGCCACATGGGACCATGGTCTGCTGGGGATGGGTAGGGGGTGCAGGAGTCCCAAGGGGGGAGAGGAGGACGATTTCCGGGTGGCACACTGGGGACAAGACCGGATGAATTCATTGACATCCCTCTTCATCGATGGCCACCAGAAGGTCCTTTGCAGATGAGACAAGGTGCGAGACACATGACCTTAGAGGAGTGCAATCAATCTATAACCTCACCACGGACTGAGGAAGGAACATAAACCCGTCCCGCTGGACCCCCACCCGGGTCAGGCTCCGTGTCCTGCACTCTCTTGACCCTCTCCTTGATCTCCCAGGAAAGCACGCTGACCACACACGAGGGAGACACAATAAGATGTGGCTCAGGCAACGCCGTATCAGGGGAGAACTGTCTCAAGAGAGCATCAGGCTTGGTGTTTTTGGACCCCGGACAGTAGGTGATGGTAAAGTTAAACCTGCCAAAGAACAGGGACCAGCAGGCTTGTCTTGAGTTCAGCCGTTAAGCCATTCTGAGGTACTCCAAGTTCTTGTGGTCAGTCCAAACCACGAATGGTAGCGAGGCTCCCTCCAACCAGTGGTGCCACTCCTCCAAGGCCAACTTGACTGCCAGCAACTCCCAATCCCCCACATCATAGTTCCTCTAGGCAGGCGACAGACGTCGGGGGAAGAAGGTGCAGGGACAGACCTTATTGTCGGCGATCGAGCGCTGAGACAGGACTGCCTCCACTCTGGAGTCCGAAGCAACCACCTCCATCAGGAACTGTAAGCGTGGATCCACCTGGGCAAGGATAGGGGGAGAGGAGAAGCGAGACTTTAGCTTAGAGAACGCCACATCCGCCTCTTTGGACCACCGAAAAGGAACTTTGGTGGAGGTGAGGTGGGTGAGGGGCAGAGCAAGAAAACTGTAGTCACGGATAAAGCACCGGTAGAAATTGGTGAATCCCAGGAACTGCTGCAGCTGCCTACAGGAAGAAGGAACAGGCCACTCCACCACTGCCTTCACCTTACCTGGGTCAGCCCGGATCTCTTTATGGGCAATGACAAACCCTAGGAAGGTGGTAGAGGATGTGTGGAACTCACACTTCCCTGCCTTGACATAGAGTTGATTTTCCAGCAGTCGCTGGAGGACCCTCCTCACGTGCACCCGATGCTCCTCTATAGAACGAGAAAAGATGAGAATGTCATCCAAGCACACAAACACAAAGGAATCCAGGAAGTCCCTCAGCACGTCGTTGATGAGCTGTTGGAACACTGCTGGCACATTCATCAAGCCAAACAGCATCACTAGGTATTCAAAGTCGCCACTAGGAGTGCGGAACCCTGTCTCATCGCCCTCCTTAATCCGGACCAGGTGCACAGGTCCAGCCTGGTGAAGACAGAGGCCCCCTGAAGCGAGTCAAAGGCAGAGTTAATGAGTGGCAGAGTGTGCTTGTCTTTCACAGTGATGTTATTAAGCTACCTAAAATCAATGCAGGATCGAAGGGAGCCGTCCTTTTTTCCCACAAAAAAAGAAAACCCGCCCCCACCGCCGAAGACGAAGACCTGATAATGCCTGAGCTTAATGACTCCTTGATGTATTTATCCATCGCCTCCCGCTCCGGTGCAGAGAGACTATAAAGCCTACTGGAAGGCAATGGAGCTCCCGGAAGGAGGTTAATGGTGCAGTCATAAGGGTGGTGGGGGGTAGAGAAAGTGCCTTAGCTTTACTGAAGACTGGAGCAAGGTCATGGTAT
Organism: Pholidichthys leucotaenia; assembly: GCA_020510985.1. Classification (NCBI taxonomy): domain Eukaryota; kingdom Metazoa; phylum Chordata; class Actinopteri; order Cichliformes; family Pholidichthyidae; genus Pholidichthys; species Pholidichthys leucotaenia. Next base: position 243,855,537 of record CM035843.1, on the reverse strand, counting down.
TCAGGGGGAACCAAAGTGAGATCGGGCATGTGGGTGGATGGGGAACTAATAGAAACAGAGGGAAAACGGGCTGCAGACTGTAAACAAGCGGCTAAACAAAAGCTGCTCCATGAAATGACCCTCCCTGCCTGCCAATCAACAACTGGGTTGTGGAGTCTTAGCCAAGGATACCCTAAAATGACAGGGGAGGCAGAGATGGGCAAAACAAAAAAAACTCTGGTGCTCCCGATGGTTACCTGAAACCAAAACTGAAATTGGGGCAATCTTCTTAGTAACTCTGGTGAGTGGCTCTCTGGAAAGAGCAACCAAATTCAATGGCGTTTCCAGATTATGACAAGGGAGCTTCAGCCGGGTTGCCAGACTCTCTGAAATGAAGCTCTGTTCTGTGCCTGAATCAGTGAGCGCATTAGTGGAAAAATCAGTGTGACAGTGTTGAAATCAAATGGGCAAAACCAGTCATGTAAGGGTTTTAGGCCTCCCTACATCCGTTAGCCCCCCTACTGTGATGAATGGACCCCCCCCCCCCTTTTGGCTGATTGGGGCAAGAAGCGACCTCGTGATCGGCTTTAGCACATTACATGCACAATCCGAGATCGCAGTGGCATTGTTGTTCCGCAGGAGGCAACCTAGTTTGGCCCACCAGCATAGGTTCCCGGTGTCAGAGGATTGGGGGGGGGGGGTGCTGGGAGGAGGGACTGAGAGGGGAGATGCAGCTGGGAGCCTGAGCAATTAGTAAAACGGCGGTCATTAGCCCGCTCCCTTAAACGGTTATCAGTACTGATGGCTAGAGAGATTAACTTGTGTAATGAGGACGTTTTTCTAAAATGGGTCAACTCATCCCGAAGGCTAGAACTAAGGCTGCGTGTGAAAATACTTCAGAGTGAAGCATCCTCCCATCCCACTTCAGCCACAACAACCTGGAAATCAACAGAGTAGTTGGCTACGGACCTGGCCCCCTGCCAAAGATTGAGAAGGTGGGTGGTGAGGGCATTAACTCAGTCTGAATGATCAAAAACTTGGATGAATTCAGAAGCAAATCGGTCATATGTGTAATTGGGATAATTGGGGCAATCCATTACAGCATAAGCCCAGGCTAAAGCCCGCCCCTCCAGCAGGTTCACCACGTAGCTAATTTGACTATGGTTTGTGGGGAAATCCACCGGTACCCGCTGAAAAACAAGGCTACACTGAAGGAACCCCCGAGCCTCCCCCAGTTTGCTGCTAAAACGGGTTGGTGTGGGAACTGGTGTTAACCAAGGATGCCGCACTGAAGGGGAGGATGAAGACGGCGGTACGGCTGAACCCCCAGAAGCAGTCTGAGAGGGCAGTGCTAAGGTAAGCTGATCGAGCCAAGAATTTATCTGGGTTAATTGATGCAAGATCACCTGCTGTTGGTATGTGAGCTGGTCTAACCGAGACTCCGTGATGTTTAGTCTTTGTGCGGTAGCACTGTCTGTTGGGTCTGGCTGACGGAGACATACTGACATGATTTGAGGCTTAAACCCAGGAGCAGATAACAGACTCAGATAGAAATACAATGATCTTTATTGAACATGAGTGTGTGTGTGTGAGTGAGTGCAGAGCAGGAGAAGTCTGGCAACCCTGCAAGGGTACAGTGTTAAGTGCAGAGGATTTCTCAGCTGAGGAAGGAAGGGGAAAGTTCAGTCTTAGTGTTGAAGCACTTACGAGGTGCTGATGAGGAAGAGGAGCCTCCAGCTCCTGAAGTGAGTCCTGGTCCGCCGCCCGGAGTAGGGTTGGTTTGCCAGGAGGACGGTCCACCTGTGCACAGGTAGGAAGGACAAGGAGAGGGTGATGCAGGTTGATGAGACAGGCTAATAGGCTGCTTATGGTTTGTAGAGTGGGAATCGAGACTCCCAGCTGACGAGGAGCAGAGTAGACGTAGCAGAAAGGGAGGCGAAGCTCCCAGCTGGCGAGGAGAAGAGTAGATCAGCATCGTGAAGCTCATTCACAGAGTTGGAGCGCTGATATCTCCATGCAGGAGTGGAGGGCCCCACTCCTTATAAAGGCTGCCTGATTAAGGAGCGCAGGTGTGAGTGGAACCGCAGCTGTGAAACATAATTAGTAAGAGAGGAGAACAACAACACACAGCTCGGATCACTACACTTTCATAGTTTTTATTTTGCCTTGTGTGTTTTTTTTAAACAAACTGAACTGGTGTTACGCAGATGATACACAGTTATATTTATCAGTGAAACCTAATGACATAAACTGGCTAAACTACAGGCAAGTCTTAAACTCATCAGAGCCTGGATAAATAGTAATTTCTAACTGCTAAGTTCCGATAAAACTGAAATTATTGTATGAAATCCTATGAAATATGGTATTTAATCAGATACTTAGTTTAGATGGTATTACTTTAACCCCTAATAAGTTCTGTGAGGGAAATTGGAGTCATCTTTGATCAGGATTTGTTCTTCAGTTTGCATATCAAACAAATTTCAGACTGCCTTTTTCATTTGTGTAATACGTTTAAACATAGGAACATCTTGTCTCAGAGTGGTGCTGAGAAACTAGTCCATGCATTTGTTACTTCTAGATTAGATTATTGTAATTCCTTATTATCAGGCTGTCCTGAAACCCCTTAAAAGAGTATTGAATTGATCCTAAATGCCACATGAGTCTGAACAGGTACCAAAAAGCAAGATCACATGTCATCTCCATTTAGTGGCTTTCTAGAAATAAAATTTAAATCCTTCTTCTTAAGCTGGGTTCACACAATGATGTTTGGACCGAGTTTTACTGACGTTTTGAAAAATCAGAGAAATCGATCCAAACGTTGGTGAATTAACTAACCAACTTTTATGAACTTTTACAAACTTTTATGAACTTTTGCTAGCATTTCCCAGCATTGGATTCAGTGTTGGCAAACTTTTGCCAACTTAGGCTAGTGTATGTGCAGCAGTTGCCAACTTAAGCTAAGTTAACTTAAGCTAAGAATACTCAGCGCAGTTTAGCTGACATCAGCACAGTTCAGCTGACATCAGTGTCAGGTGACACTCATGTGAAGATCAGCATTTGTGGAGGCTTCCTGCTATCCTGGACCTACTTTTTTGGGTAGATTCACACTACAATATTTGGACCAACTTTTACTGACGTTTTGGCAAACGTCTGGCTCTGCTGGCAAAAGTGGACACAGGTTAATGATAGTTGCTGTTTGTTGGCAAACGCTGGTGAAAGCTGTATTCGTTGAGAATTTTCAGCATGCTGAAAATTTGGCAATGTTTGGAAATAAACATTGGTGAAAGTTGTGCTCAGTTTGTAAAAGTTCCTGAGCGCCGGGCTAAGTTATGCAGAATTCGCCTGCCAGCCTAAGTTAAACTCCATTGGCAAACGTTGACTGAAATGCTGGTGAAAACATGTTTTTAGATCAAAACTCATTTCAGACATACGTGACTGGTGGGTGGTTTTGTGTCTTTGCAGTGTTATTTTTCTACCACTACACACATCACACATCAGTGTGTGAATGTATGTGTGAATGGGTGGATAGTAGGATCTGTAAAATGCTTTGGTCATCAAGAGATGAGAATAAAAGCGCTATATAAGTGAATGCCATTTACCATTTACCACTAGGCTGTGCTGCTGCGCAAACGTGTCTTTTGCCAGTAGGATTACTGGTTGCCTTGGAAACAACGGCCGTTGGAGCCCAATCTTTTTTTTTTGGCTGTCTGAAAAAACATTTTCTTGGCCTGTGGAATCAAGTTTTTTTCGTGAAATTTTCAGTCAGAGTTTGTCTACTCTCTGCCTGCTACATATATATACAGTGATCCCTCACTTATCGCGTTTAATGGGGTCCAGAACCGACCGCGAAAAGTGAAAAACCGCGAAGTAGCGTCACCCCCCCCCCATTTTTTACATACATTTTTTTTGTGTATATATAATATCAGTAAGTGTATATTAACCGTATAAATGCATATGTTTTCATTAGAACATTAAAGAATAGTTTGAAACATGGAAATAAAATATTAATAATATAAATAATATACATAAAATAATGTATAAATAATATAAATAATACGTACGTTCATTCTCTCACTCTCTCGACAGGAAGGCGTAGAGGCAGCAGGAGGAGGCGTAAAGGCAGCAGCGACGTCTCGGCCAATCAGCTTGCGAGATTCCCGAGCCGAGCCAACACGAGAACAAAATCTCTTAGGGAGGGGGATGCTGGCCAGCGAATCAGAGAGGTGGATTTTGAGTTGTGCCGGCTCTCCGTGTAGTCTCCCTGCCTTCTGCTAGCGCCCGGGCAACTTTTTTCTCAATTTTGAAGTAGCGAGGGATCACTGTATATATATATATATATATATATATATATATATATATATATATATATATCAAAAGGTAGCGGTACTCAAATACTTTGTAAGCAGTTTCATGAAATGGTCAGTCAGAAAGCAACTCTTACCAGCTCGGACGTCGCCCGGGTTAACAAGGTCAGGAGTTCCTGGCAGTGGAGGGCGAAGGACAGAGCTGCGTGGAGGAATCTGATCAGACCTAAATGAAACAGTTGTTGTCCCCAACAGACTGCTATGATGATGATGATGATGATGATATATATATATATATATATATATATATATATATATATATATATATATATATATACATGTATATAATCTCCCAAAAATGTGACAAAAGAAAAAAAAATCTTGTCATTGAGAAATTTACTGTTCTTAATTTTCTGCTCCATGTGTAATCATTCTCCAGTATTTATTGGTTCACTTCCATTGTGGGGAATCAAACAGCGCTGATGTGGTGTCAAAAAGTAAATGACATTTAATGGGATTTTATGTTATTTTAATGGAGAGAGTTGTAACAGTCAAAATATAATCACCCGCCATTTTATTTATATGATGATACACTAAACAGTCTTTTTATTCCATCCACATTCACATTTTAATTGTGGACTTAGTGTTGGAGTCTATAGCATTATTTTATTATTTTTTTTAGAAGAATGAATGAATGAATGAACAGGGGAAAAGGGTCCGCAGAAGTAACTACATAGGAATATAAAATCAAAATAAATACTGAACCGTATGCCCAAGGGAGATGTGTTCACTCCAGAAGCAGGTCCAGAATGGCAGGAAGACTGACCTGCATTGAATATTTCTCTGATTTTTCAAAACATCTGTACAAGTTGGTCTAAATGCTATAGTGTGAACCCAGCTTTAACTTAGGCTGACTTAAGTAAGCTCTGCATAACTTTGCCCAGCGCTCAAGAACTTTTACAAACTGAGCACAACTTTCACCAACGTCCATTTCCAAACGTTGGTAAATTTTCAGCAGGCTGAAAATTTTCTAAGAACACAGCTTTCACCAGTGTTTGCCAACAAACACCAGCAATCATTAACTTTTGCCAGCAGAGCCAGATGTTTGCCAAAATGTCAGTAAAAGTCGATCCAAACATTGTAGTGTGAATCCACCTTTACTTACAAAGTTCTAAATAATCAGGCCCCTTGCAATCTTAGGTATATTATAGTACCTTAAAATACTAACAGAGTAATGCACTCCAAAATGCAGGATTACTTATAATACTTAGTCTTTAAAAGTACAATGGGAAGTAGAGCTTTCAGTTATCAGGCTCCTCTCCTATATAACCAGCTGCCAGTTTGAGTTCAGGAGACAGACTTGATCTTTGCTGGTAAAAATTGGCTTAAAACTTTCTTTTGTGATGAAGCTAGTTTGGATGCCCCTGAACAATCTTTTAGTTTTGCTACTGTAGTTATAGACAGCTGGGGGAACTCCTGATGCACTGGGCTTTCACTTCCTTTTCACCCACAACATATTTTTGTCAGGTTTTTCCAGTTCATTAACATTTGTTTGCTTCCTCCCATAAATTGTGAATCCCTGGCATGTTCTTTGTTCTCTACATGTCTGTTCTTTTCTTCTCCTCTCTCCCCTGACCACAAACAAGCCACAGCAGATGACTGCCCCTCCCTGAGCCTGGTTCTGATTGAGGCTTCTTCCTGTTAAAAGGGAGTTTTTCCTTTCCACCATCACCAACTACTTCCGAACAGGGGATCACCTGACTGCTGGGGTCTCTTTCTGAGACTGTAGGATCTTAACTGTGCAATGTAAAGTTGCTATGAGACCTCTGTTGTTGTGGATTAGTGCTAGGTAAATATAGAATTGAATATGAAATCAGGTAAAACCGAATCATGTCTAAGATTATTGTTTTAGCTTTGCAGGCCAAACTTTAACATTCACAAATGAATGCTGCCCTGTGTGTGTTTGATGTGTATGGGAAACTGTTCACTAATGCGTTGGCTGCATTTGCAGCTTGTTTCTGCTTCCCCCAGTGATAAAAACTCAATACATGCCCTGGGGTTGCATCCTTTTGATTTTTTTTCCAAGGTTACACAAGCTTGTATAAACAGCTATGGAGCCACATGAAGTTTGTCTGATGAAGACGATCTCTAACCTGCCAGCTGTCTCGTACAACATCCAAGTGATGAACAACTGTGCCTTTGTCCAAACAGCACACAGTCAAGATATACTCACTACTAGCAAGTGGGCATCGTTTGCATGATGTCATGCACTCTTCTCCCTTGGCTAAACTAGGCTGTATTTTTTCAGTAGAGTACATACACTTTACTTTTTCCTGTAAACATCAAACTGCTACTACTTATCAGAAGTTCTGATCAGCTTGAGAGGAGTGTTTGACAGCTAAAGTGAACAGATATTTGCATCAGGAAGAGGTAAAGAGTAAAATGTAGTTAAGGACTTTGGTTCTCAAAGCTGACAGAAACACAACTTATTATGCTGTGATTGACCCTTGTGTAAATACTAGTTGAAAGATGCTTACTGCCTGTATCTGAGTCTCCTATTACAAGGTGATATCATGTCAATGTTGCCACCGTATGTGCACAAAAATCGTAGCTCTAAAAACTCAACCGATAAAAGTCATATCATTCTCTGTAACTAGAGGCTCTTCTCCTCAGTTCTTAATCTGATCTTGATCTTCCTCTCTTGAGGGATGTCTGTGAGAAAGGGAAAAAAAAACATCATATTGTAAACTGATGTTTTTGGTCAGGGAAATATAGTGCTATTAGGGATGCACAGATATACACCATTATCGGCCAATATTAACCTGGTTGACTTACTATCTGCTATTGGTAAATAAAATATTGGCAGTGGACAATATTTTTCCGTTGTGTCTCAATTGTGTGGTATTGATTTTGCCTGAAAAGGACAACATTAGCCCACAGCTGCAAATTTAGAAAACATCTAGGACTGAACCATTTTAAAGTATTTCATTGCTTTATAATGCATATTTCTTTGTCTCCCTCACAATGAAATATGCAGCTATAGCCAACTTAAACACTGGTATCACTCCAAAATTTTACAATCAGTGCATCCCCAGTGCTCAGAAAATGTGGCATGTAATTTGAATACATAAATTTGGAATGAAAGAAAAAAGGCATACACCTGGATTTCCCATATTACCGAATGACAAGATAAATATGCTAAACAAACAAACAAAAACAAACAAACTGTTAACTAGTTTCAATGTGAATGCTGAAATGTAAAGGCCAACAAATCAAATTTTAATTAGTTCAGCTATCTTACTGGCAGAAACAAAGGCCAGAGGTTCTTAAAGTTCGGTCAATAGGCATCATGGAATTAATTTTCTGAAAACAAGACAAGGAAAAGTACACACATTCATATTTCTGTCACCCAAAGTTTCTGTTGCGTTGTGTTATAGCTGAATTAGGCCAACTGAGAATTTCACCAATGTCGTTAAAAAATACAACGGTCCACAGACGCTGCAGGGTCATTTCTGACTTCCTTAAAGCCAGACTGCTTTTGAACTCATAGGAGTTTCCACCTGTTGGCCATTTGGTAGAATGTGGCTCAATCAATCAATCAATCAATCAATCAAATCCAGGGAAAGATGCTTACTGCCTGTGTCTGAGTCTCTGTCAGTAGCCGTCTCAACTGAAGCCCTCTTCCTTTTACAGCCTCGGCTGTTCTCCTGTCCTGACTCACTCTCCTGCTCTTCCCGCTCCTCCGAGCTACTTTCTGGTCCATCCGTTGGTGAAGATGACTTTGAGGGAGAAGGACACCAATAGCAAGAAACTATTACTTACAGTTACTTAAAGTAAGTAATAAGCTAGAAATAGTGTAGCTGATGTTTTAATATGACAATAGTGACTCTGTGTAATTTAGTTTCCCAATATCCTCCTCTTCATTTGCTTGTTTTTATGAATGTACCTTGCTATTTGATGATAAGGAGTCTTGTCTTTGTAGAGCAGGATTCAGAGACTCCAGTACTACCACTGCTAGACAACATAACAAAATCAGCATTATTCACCATTGAATACATTTTCTGATGCTCACAAGTCACGTTTTTATTAAAATGAAGCACATGAATGCTTAACGACTGGAGTGCCCCTCCATGGGTCACCACCTTATCATGGTGTAGGGGTTTGTGTGCAATAATGATCCCAGGGGCTATGCTGTCAGGGGCAGCTTGCCCCTAGTAAGGTCTTCCAAGACAAATTGGTCCTTGGTAAAGAGCCAAACCAAATGCAGTCCAGTAGATTCCTATGAAAAAAAAGTTGCATCAAGGACTCAGTGTACCATAAGGAGCCACATGGGTCCGCCCTCCAATGGGCTCACCACCTGTAGGAGGGATCATGTGGATGATGGTGGTATGTGAACTGGGTGGCAGTCTGGGCTACTTTGTTTGGACTGCTGCCCCTGTGGCCTGGACCCCTGGATAAGTGGTAGAAGATAGGCTGATAAACTGCTAATCTCACGAGATTCACGCCCTAAAACATATACTGCTGTTTTGTCTTTGTGGACTCTATAAGGGGTCACGATTTACAAAATTATGGTGTAATATGTTGTAATCAAAAGGCTTGAATTTAGTATGTTAAACCAAAAAATTATCTGGAAAGTGCTTACTGAGGTCAGTGGTGTAGATAAAGTGATCGGTAGATTGAGTCTCTGATAGAGCTCTTTATGCATCTAAAAAGGTGTCTGCTGTATTCAGTCGGAAGAGGAAATGCAGATTTGAGACACTTCTGCATTGCCTTTACTTTTCCAGTCTTTAGGTTTTGTTCATCTTCTATTTAAAGTTAATTAAGATGGATGCAAACACACTTACAGAAAAATGTTGTTTTAAAGTTATTTACCTGGACGTAATGATAAAGTCAGGACAGGCACCTTCTTCTCCTTGTTGTGGTCTGTTTTCCCATTCAGCTCCTCTTGCTCCTGTTCTTTTGTCACCTGTTTTAACAGCACCACCACACTGTGAATCCTTGTCCATTTTTACCTGAAACTTTTATTGTGTTATTGCCAGAAGGCCAAAATTACCTTGTGGTTTGGATCAGTAGCTGGCTCCTGCTCTTCTGGCTGTCTGACTGGAGTTGAGCAGGACAATGAAGGGAGGATGAGAAGTGAAGGTGGTGTGTCTACCATGTGTGCAGGATTAGTGTTTACATCCAGGTCAGGGCTTCTCTGTGTTCTTGTTCCACCTTGTAAGGGGGACTCTCTGAATTTAGATTTCCCTCGGTCTGATAAGTCCAGAGGACACTCACTTGAGTCTTTAAGCATTTCTTCAGAGACGTTCTCAGCCTTGGATGGTGGGTTTTCCTTTTTCTCTGGGGCCTTATTTTGATTTTCAAGGTATTCTGTCAGCTGATTGAACCTGAAGACAACAGTTGGCTCTTTTGCAGGGGCTAGGGGGGTACTCTGTTTTTGAAAGGGTGGGCCAAAGACCTGTCTTCTAGAGCTGACCTGTTGGTTGTTTGAGAGCAGGTTTTGAATTAATGGCATTGTTACTTTGGGAGATGTTTGCACCGCTGGACTGGTGCCTGTAGTGGTGGCAGTGACCCAGTCAGAGGATTCAGTTAAGGGCCAGTTGAGAGAAATGGGACTGCTCTTTAGAGGTCGAGGATGGCATGGGACAGGAGTGTGTAGCACATGCCTTCGCCTCATCTCTCCACCAGTGGAGGTCCTGAGGAGTGCTGGAGCAGGAACATCGATGGAGGAATGCTGGATGTGTTCTTCAACACTGTGTGCTCTAAAACAGAATAAATAGGCAAATCCATACAGGTCAGAAGGAAGCAGCTGCTATATTTTAAAGCACTGCTTGTCATGTGTCTGGGGGCTTATTTCTTCCCAGACACAGACTATTGTTGTATTTTGTTTCCCTGTTTTGTCTGCTTATTGTCTAGGTTTATTTTATGTTCTGTGTCTGCCCCCCTCTCTCTCTCTCCAGGCACTCTCCAATGGCTGCTCAGCCTGCTGCTGTGGTGAGCAGCCTGTAATCAGCGCACCTGTAGCAGCTACTCACCTGCCACCACTCTGTGTCATTAGTTCGCTCACTATTTATACTCTGTCAGTTTATCCACTTATTGTTGCGGTGTTAGTTATATTCTGTGATTTGTAGTCTACCCTCTATGACTAATCACATTCCTGTTAGTCTGCTTGGTGTTGTTTCCCCAGGGCTCAGCCTGACTCCAGCACTCACTAAGTAAATTTCCTTTTCTCTCAATCCAAGTTCACATTTTGTTGTTTTCCTTCAGAGGTCCAGTCTGGCCCTGGAACGTGACGTGTCCTCTCTTCCTAGCCTAGTGGCGTTTCCTGTACAGCCTAGCCTCCAATTGACTGTTTGTGTTGGACTTTGTACAGTTGAATCGTTGTCTAATAAACACACACTTCACCTTGCACGTGGGCTCATCTCTTTCCCTCCGTGCGCTGCGTAAAGGCGCATGTACATGACACTGCTCTACAGTAAAACTTACGGATAATGTTAAGGTTTTTTAAGTCTGGGATCAATAGCCCAAACTGGTTTTAAACTACATTAAAAATTCACTCTAAGACCTAACCTTTCACTACAACTGGTCAAAAGCTTGAAGCAATTTAACTTTTTTCCTCCTGAAAGCAATAACTGACATTCCACATTATCAAAGATTGGATGACAGGAGCAATCTGCTGGACAAAAACAATTATTACAAGATTTGACTAATGTAGACTTGCTGAACAGCTCCCATATAAGTTTTAAACCAGGAAGATTATAGTCCATAGAGAATCCTGTCTGACTTCGTCTGTCATCCTGTCCATCACCACTGGAAATAAGAAGAACTGATCCCTGATGTAATCTTACCTCTACTATAACTCACTACCATCTCACTGTCCTCATACATGTCCTGCACCACCCTCACATACTTTTCTAGATCCACAAAGACACAGTGCAACTCCTTCTGACCTCTTCCATACTTCTCCATCAACACTCTTAAAGCAAACATTGCTTCTGTGATACTCTTTCTTGGCATGAAACTGTACTGCTGCTCACTGATTGTCACCTCTGTTCTTAACCTGGCTTCAACAACTCTTTCCCATGTCTTCATAATGTGGCTGATCTACTTTATGGCTCTTACTAAAGCTCTGCAGTTTATCCTTGCTCTTGAAAAATCAGTACCATTACACTTCTTCATTCCTGTGGCATTGTCTCACTCTCCAAGGTTGCGTTAAACACTCTGGTTAAAAGATGAACTTCCAGCTCTCCTAAACATCATCATATATCCACAGTTATGCCATCTGGACCAGCTGCCTTTCCACTTTTTAATCTCTTCATAGCTGCCCTTACTTCCACCTTGCTAATCATCTGAACTTCCTGATTCACCATCTTTCCTTCATCCACCCTTCTTGCTCTCATTTTCATCATTCATTAGCTCCTCAAAGTATTGGGGCGGCAGGGGGGGGGGGGGGGGGGGGCTGAAAAGTTCATAGGCTGAAAAGTTCATAGTGGTCAAATTTGACCAAATGTGGTTTATTTTTCAACCACAGGGATCCAAGTGCTGCAACACTGATGGAAGAAATGTGTGGATCGAAGGGGAGACTATGTTGAAAAATAAACCACATTCGGCCAAATTTGACCACTATGAACTTTTCACCCCCCCCCCCCCCCCGCCTCCCTTCCCGTACTCTTATCTTCTCAACACACTCATCACTCGTTAGTACAGGGATGTCAAACTCAATTCATTCCGGGCCAAGACTGCACATTTTACTTCCACCCAGTCTCTTCAGCAGGTGTTTTTGCTAATCAACAATCAGTGCGAAGAAATTCAGTCAAATCACCTGTGGAAGACACTAGGTGGAAGTAAAACCTGCAGGGTCTTGTCCCGGAATGGAATGAGTTTGACATCCCTGCACATTACCATCTCTGTCCTTAATCAACTTTAACCTGCTCCATATCCTTTCCAGCTCAATCTCTCTTGTCTAGCCAGTCAATAAAGGTCTTTTTCTCCTTTCTTAGGGGCAGATTTACTAAGGCATTGTAAATCAGCGAGTGTGCAAATTAGACAGAGTGCCTCAGGGAGTGGCCAATTTTTGCCAGTGATCTACTATCAACACTCAAAATTATGAACACAGACTCAGTCACTTCATTTCAATAATGACCACCCATCCACCAAGAGTACTGCAAAATTGCACACAGGCACACATGATGAGGAAGTGGGTCATCAACAAAAGCACAGCCAGTGTGGAGGAGCATAATCTCGTTTTTTAAACTTTTGTTGAAGTGCAAACCCCAATAAAATAGTTTTTGTTCGTAATATATCAAAGTTTTGATTTCCATTTCACATGGCTGACTCCTTTGTTTAATATGTATAAATTGAGGACTACTCATGAATAAATTGATTATTGACCAACGTGTTTATTTTATTAACACAAGAACCGTCAAGATGATCTGATGGAGACTCTGGGGTTTTATTATGTGAATAACTTTGTTTTAACGAAATCTACAGGTTTCCCAGTCCATGACTTTTCATAAATACTGTATGTGTGATTTATCTTTTCTGACGTCTGGAACATAATAAAATTAAACACACACGATTTCACTTATTCTTCGGACAGCCACAGCAGAGACTGCTGTCACCGAGTTACTATGATGCAATGTCAGGGACGGATCTGTGCTCCTTTTGTCCACTTCAAGTAGGAAGGACTGTACTATTTTATGGATACAAATTCATTGTTGAGGAAAGCTTTTTCACTTTATTTATTTGTCCTTTATTTTACCAGGTGAAATATCTGAGAACCAATTCTCAACAGGGATGTCCTGGTGTGTCATCGGATGTACTTAATGTTTGCTTTTATTCTTGTTCTTAATCCTATTTGTGTAGAGCTTTTGCCCCGAGATGTAAAGTGTGTCATAAATGAAATAGATTATTATTATTATTATTATTATTATTATTAGGTTATACATAAACAAATGAAATTTAAAAAAATCCTCTGCCGGCTGATATCCAGTTCAGCACAACACTGATCTCTGTGAGATTGTTTCTGTTCATATTAATCTGTTCTGTCATGCCAAACCAAGTCACGTGCAGGAAGAAGCTTCTGCCTCTCTGGCCACACACCCTCGGTTCTCGCTGGTGTCTAAGCACCAGCGATCGCTGTCCTCAGGCACAGATGAATTAAGACAAGCTTGTTTTGGACGTTAAATCCTGGTGCATTTACCAGGAGACTGACAACCGCAAACCTTAGTACAGGGGTGTCCAACCATGTGCCATGGAGAGCCAAGACCCTGCAGGTTTTACCTCCAACCAGTGTCTTCAACAGCAGATTTCAGTGAACTTCTTCCCACTGATTGCTGATAAGTGAAAACACCTGCTGAAGAGACTGGGTAGAAGAGAAAACCTGCAGGGTCTTGGCTCTCCATGGCACATGGTTGGACACCCCTGCCTTAGTAAATCACCTTGCGCCAGTCACTTAAATATTCCCCTCCCTCAAACTTGCACGTTGGCATGACAACTCCCACAAATACATATGCCATGAGGCCAGGCTCCTCCAAGTCCGAGTCCGTGGTCCTCAGCCAGAAAAAGGTGGACTGTCCTCTCCGGGTTGGGGAGAAGCTCCTGCCCCAAGTGGAGGAGTTTAAGTATCTCGGGGTCTTATTCACGAGTGAGGGGAGAATGGAGCGAGAGATTGACAGACAGATCGGAGCAGCATCTGTAGTGATACGGATGTTGTACCAGTCCGTTCTAGTGAAGAGGGAGCTAAGCTCTAAGGCAAAGCTGTTGATTTATCGGTCATTCTACGTTCCTACCCTCACCTATGGCCATGAGCTTTGGGTAATGACTGAAAGAATGAGATTGTGGATACGAGTGGCTGAAATGAGCTTCCTTCATAGGATTGCTGGACTCATCCTCAGAGATAGATAGGGTGAGGAGCTCAGTCATCCGGGAGAGGCTCAGAGTAGAACAGCTGCTCCTCCACATTGAAAGGAGCCAGTTGAGGTGGTTTGGGCATCTGATCAGGATGCCTCCTGAATGCCTCCCACTTGAGGTGTTTCGGGCACGTCCCATTGGGAGGAGACCCCGGGGCAGACCCAGGACTCGCTGGAGAGACTATGTCTCCCAGTTGGTCTTGAAACGCCTTGGTATCCTCTCTGAAGAGCTGGAGCAGGTGGCTGGGGAGAGGGAAGTCTGGGCTTCTCTGCTTGAACTGCTGCCTCCGCGACCCGGACCTCGTGGAAAAGCGGTAGAAGATGGATGGATGGATGGATGAGGCCAGGCGCAAAATTAACATAGTCCACGCCTTTCTACCGCTAATTTTGTGCTGTGCCCTTTAGTAAATCTCAACAGTAGTTTTTAATGCCAAAACAGGGTTTTGCGATGGTGCAGCACATTAATAAATCTGCCCCTTAGTGTCCAACCTTTCATACAACTCACTATATGCCTTTTTCTATACCTCCTCATTCCATCAAGTCTCCTTGTCTTATTTCTTTTGTCTAGAACAGGGGTGTCCATTCATGTGCCATGGAGGGCCAAGACCCTGCAGGTTTTCTTTTCTACCCAGTCTCTTCAGCAGGTGTTTTCACTTATCAGCAATCAGTGGGAAGAAATTCATTGAAATCTGCTGTTGAAGACCCTGGTTGGCGGTAAAGCCCACAGGGTCTTGGCTTTCCATGGCACATGATTGGACACCCCTGGTTGAGAAGATACACTGAATACCTTCGTAGTGGTTTTCCTTGTCACTTCAGCTGTACTTTCCCAGTCCTCTGGTAAATTCTTCCATTCTTCCCAGAGCCTGTCTCAACTCCTTCAAACGTCTTCCTTCTTTAACTTCCATCACTTAATTCTAGGCTCTGCCTTCACTTGCTTCCTCTTCTTAGTTTCCCAAATCATCCTACAGACTACTGTCTGATGCTGCTTACGCCATCTTGAAGTCTCCTATCTCCTTCAAATTGCTCCTTCTGTATTTGATATAGTCCAATTGTGTGTACGTTCCTACCTTCTTGTATGTCACCCTATCTTCCTCCTTCTTCTTGCAATATATGAATAATATCATGAAAAAAATAATTTAACTCATGTTACCGATAGCAGTTAGCGTATTAGCTTTGTGTATGCTAATGCAAGTTTATGCTAGTTTGCTTAAAATATAGACTCTCTTGCTTTTATATTATAGGCTAGCATCATCTATAAAATGTGAGAGCATTTTTTAAGCACTATGGGGCTGCAGTTCCCTTAGTGACCAGCAGGTGACACTAAAATCTGATTTTTCAGGAAGCTCCACATAGGAGCCACTCTATGTATGTGTTAGGTGTCACTCTAACTCTTGTCCCACTTTAATATTGTACGAGTTTCCAGGATGAGACAAATATTAATAAGTCAGAGGTATGTGGCACAGGTCACAGTATCTGGTCACCTCTGAGATTCCTGGCAAATGATGACATGTGATATCAACCTAGTTATGCTATTGGCTTTGAGGTTCTTAGAAGATGAAAACTTTTTCGGTGTTTGCTTTTGTACATCTTTTACTTATAACTCATGCTCTTATGACATATTAGTCGATTTTGCCATTAACTGTTTCTCACCTCTTTTCTCCAGACCGGGTTACATTATGTTCAGTCTTCCAGGCTGGTAATGTGAGAGCTGTCAAGGGGATAGGCTTATAGACATCCTGTTTGCATAAAGGACAGAAAACAAACTAAATAAATTATTTTCTTGATATATCAGTTACAGTAAAGGTTGATCATTTAGCTAAAGATAATCTATGTATCACATTTCCTCCTTTACAACAACCATCACTAAACGGGTCCTTGTTATTGTGTCTGAGAATAATTTAAAAAAAAAAATACAAATAAATGTTATGAAACACGTACAGACCATTCAACAAGTTTGTGCTCCAGTTTTGGAAGCTTAAATTCTTCCTAAAAAAAACACCCTTCTTCTCCACATATGTGGCCTACACATCCTGCTCCAAAATACCCAAGATGAGGATGGACCTAAGACCCTAAAGTACATTCAAAAACCCTCAACATCCTGGTGGTTATTTTTAAAACATACACAGTCTATGAATATTTAACACCCATAGTGTCTTCCTGCTTTAAAACTGTGCATGACAAGCAGTGTGGAGGAAAATGAAAGAAGCTGCATGTCCATGAGCTAGAAACGTGCCAATCACCAGATATGAACCTGTTTTATTATTCTGACTGAGTAAAGGTCTTCAAGGTGGACAATGTAGAAATTGCAGATGATTATTGGCAACGCCAGATGGCAGTAATGAACCTTCATCAACTAGGCTGAAGTGAATTTGATAGTTTTTTTTTAAACTGATGACCCATGATTACTTCAAGTTTGTCTACTCCCAGTGAACTAGTAATTAACTGTTATCATTACATGTTCTGTTCTACTCTAGAAATTAACATAATTAAGTTAAAATACAGGACTCTGAGATGAAAAAATGCCCCCCCCCATTCTACCTTTAAAACTAACTAACCTGCACTTATCTAGTCACAAAGACCACTCAGAGGGCTTTCACTAGTACTAACCCTCTATTCTAAGGGCCTATAGGAAACCGATATCTAGAGACAATTTAGAACAGCCAATTAACCTAACATGAATGTCTTTGGATTGTGGGAGGAAACCGGAGGCCCCGGAGTAAACCCACGCAGCACAGGGAGAACATGCAAACTCCACACAGAAAGGTTCCAACCCCTGCCAGCCTGGGGATTCGAACCAGGAACCTTCTAGCTGTAAGGCAACAGTGCTAACCACTGCACCACTGTGCTGCCTAAGATCATCTGCTTTATTTCATAGGGAGTGTCTACAGATATGGAAGTGTTGACCAATCCGACAAAACCTTTTCAGATCAACTCAAGTTTGCTGTGGCTGTGAAACAAGTGTGACCTCTGATTGGTGGTTCATGGTTCATTTCCTGCTCTTGCCCCCATGCCATTTTACTTGACATGAGATGAAATTTAGAATCTTCGATTAAAACTAAGAGGTTAGCCTTAGAATTTGGGAAAGGGTAAGGTTAAAAGGGTAATAAATATATATTAATTAAAAAAACTGAAACAAATTATATGTTAATATGAGAAATATCCTTGCTTCAATTGTTGATAAAAACCTCAGATTTCCATACCCATAGCCACTGTTTTTATGATACGATATTAATAGGACGTACTGGCCAATCAGATTTGAGCCGTATCTGTAGCAAGCATTCTTCACGTACTGTTCCATACCTGTAGCAAGTGCCTATTTCATATGCTAAAATTAAAGCTTAAGGAGAGAAACTCATCAAAGAATACTGCATATGTTGCCACCTGCTGGATTTTAGATAGATTACAGGTTTAAGGTGATTCCACTTTTCAGACCAGGCAGCTAAGTCCTTAAACATGTTTTAGTTGAATAATATAATATAAATATATATAAATAAAAGTCATCAAAACGCAGGGTTATAAATTTTAAGTTACAATGTACATGGTATAGATAGGGGTATAGCACTAAAATTTTGGCCCAAACTACGTACAAAACTAAATTGTATGTTACATTTTGTGCTTTAGATACTCCCACCCACCTACACCAAAAATGTATTATCAAAACCTCTGAATTCCACTAACATGCTAAATTATATATAGTGGAAATTTTGATGTTGTACCGTGTCTGCGTGGGTTTACTCCGGGATTTCTCCGGTTTCCTCCCACATGCCAAAAAACATGCAAGTTAGGCTAACTGGCATCAAACTGGGGATTCTAAATTGTCCTTAGGTATAACTGTGAGAGTGAATGGTTGTCTGTCTCTCTGTGTTGGCCCTGCGATGGACTGGCGATCTGTCCAGGGTGTACCCTGCCTCTTGCCCAAAGATGCTGGGATAGGCTCCAGCCCCCCTGTGACCCGAAAAGGATTAAGCGGAAGAAGATGGATGGATAGTATTTAGGCTTGATTATTTCAGCTATTTTTATCAGTATCATCATCACTTTAACTGCAAGATCAGCATATTTAGCTAAAGTACCAACCAGTAGAGGAATCACTGTGAGTCACAACAGAAAAGGATGAAAAATTACATACCACAGAAAAAAATAAAATGTGCAAAAAGAAAAAAACTGAGTGAGCAGGTATATAGAGACTCACAAACTGGGTTCGATTGTTCCCTCTCATCTGCCGCCGTTCGATGTCTATTTGGCATAAGTGAGAAAATGTTTAAAGGTAGGTGACATTTGGGGCATTATAGTGGAAACAATCCTACTCATATTCTTTCCTGCTCCATGTCAACCTCACCTTCAGTTTTCTGCTCGACCTCAGCTGTTGCTGCAACATCACCATCTGCTGGTTGGGTGCTGGTCTTGCTGGCTGGTGTAGCGACCAGGGCTAAAGGTACAGGTGGAGATGAAAGGTCAAGGAAGGTGTTCAATTTGACCTCCGTGGTGGTGGTGGTGGCGTTGCTGCTGTTGGAGGTGTGTTCACTGTGGCTTCTGTTGCGTGGAAGAAAATAAATTCCTTCAAAATGATGGTTTGAAATTGGTCAGACAGAAAAAAACATTATGTAGAATGTGTACTCCTGCAAAGATGGAAATGACATGAAATATTTACTCCAGTGCTGCTTTTAAAGTCCTGATCTCATCTCTGAGCCGCTTGTTCTCCTTTGTCAGATTGTTCATCTCTCCCGCTAAGACATAAAAGTAGTGTACTTTAGATGAAAATGAAACGTACTATGTAGCATTGATCAAAAAGACACACATCAGTATCATACCTAGTAGAGAGATGTGCTGGAGGCTCTGCATGTGTGTAGCTTCAAATTCCTGCTGTCTTCTTTTAGCTACCTCCTGAGTTACCGTACATCTGTCACACAGTCCTGCCCTCAACCTGCACAAGAACCACAAAGGCACACAGAGACACACAAATTAGAAATCCAAGCAATATACAATGTTAGGGAAAAAAAAGTCCAAACATAAATCTGCAGTTCCTCAAATGAACACTAGAGGTTGGCTCTAACAGTGAGTCAGGCTCCATAGAGTTCCATGTTAAAACACTCAGCTGGGCCTGCTAAACTCATAAAATTCGATGGCTGATCAAATGTCTGCTAGGCTTTATCTCCATGAATTAAGTCACTGAAATGATTGTCTTTATCTTGTTTATGATATTTTCATCTATAGAACTATCTTTTTACTATAATTCAATTCAACTTTATTTAATTATTTATTGTATAGCACCATTTCATAACAATAGTACTCTCATAGCACTTTCAACTGTAGGGGAAACTCCCACAATTGCAGAAAGACTCCAGCAATCAAGCAATCCCCTGTGAGCAAGCACTTGGCGACGGTGGAGAGGAAAAACTCCCTTTTAACAGGAAGAAACCTCCAGCAGAACCAGGCTCAGGGAAGGGCAGCCATTTGCTGCAGCTGGCTGGGGGGTGAGGGGATAGAGAAGAAGAGGAAAAGAACAGACACGTAGAGAGCAAACAGCACGACGGGGACTCAATCTATGGGACAGAACAAACATGTTAATGACCAGCAAAAATATTTTGTTAAGAGTGAAGAAAGGAGTGAAGCCCAGTACATTGTTGGAGGTCCCACGGCTGTCTAAACCTATTAGCAGCATAACTAAGGGAGGGTTCAGGGGCACCTGATCCCACCCTAACTATAGGATACTGTATATCATTGTCGATGATCAATATAATATTTACAACTGCACCTGCATAACATAGTTATCATCAAAAAATTGCAGCCGCTGACTGGACTGTGGTGCCGCCCACCGAATGAAGGAGGAGGCTGAAATGACATCAGCGAGAGAACAGACGCCATTGTTCTTGACTGGAATGCCAGCAGCTTTGTAGCACACAGTTTCTGTGGTTTCTTGTTTTAGTTTTACGGCTATGCCTTCGCATTGTGTCGCAGGCTTAGATAAACAGCAGGCCGTGAAAGACAACATCACACGCTTCAGCTCCAACTGTCATAAGCCTCCTCGTGCGCTCCTCATGCACTCCTCGTGCGCTTTTGCGCAGGAGGAATGTCAGGAGCTGAGCCAGCTTGGTTTCCTCCGGCTCGGTCCTGACCTCTTTGTGGGTTTAGGTGCTGCTGTTTATGTATGTATAGTATATATTTCACTGTACTTTCCTCTCCTTAGCCACTGTCTGTCTGGCAGCTGTTAAACAGCCGCTTTGACCTACTTTCTCTGAGCGCATGCTGACAGCTCACCGGTCCGGCCACGCCCCCTCTCTCATTATCACCAGCTGATTCCCACTCCTGCTGATTATCTTTCCTGGTCCTCGCCCAGGTGCTTCTCATCACACCATCACCAGCAGTGCGTGTACTTAAACGGCCGTTTGCCAGACACGCACTGCTGGTCCATAGTAGTGTCATCTGTGCTGTTAGTCTGCCAGTATTTTCAGCACTCTCACGACGTGTTAGTCACGTCATGTTCACCGTGGTTCTCGTGCGTCCTTGAAATGATGTCAGCTCTGGGGCGCACCTGTGGCTAACACATCTCCTCTCATTCGTTCGCTGGGTGATGCCAGCCCCCGAACGCCATCAGTAAGTGTGTTTGTGTTTTTTGTATGTCTTCACCTTTTTGGGAATTATCTGTCTTTCTGTATTAAATGTGCTGTGATGAACCCTGCACGTAAATCCTCATTATTTCATCCTCCCTCTCCGTGCGCTGCGTAAGAGAGCACGGAGGGTCATGACAAGGAGTGCACGAGGAGGGGAAGGATGAATGGATTTACGCGCAGGATTCACCACAGTACATGTATTGAACATAAGACTGATGACAACAGTTCCCAAAAAGGTGAAGACTTGCAAAAATAAACAGAAACACTTACAGTTGGCGTTCGGGGCCGACATCGCCCAGCGAACATGAAGAGAAGACACGTTAACCATGGTTGTGCCCCAGGGCCGACATCGCTTCAAGGATCGCAACAGAACCACGGCTGTGTGGAGTGGCTAACACGTCGTGATAGTGTTGGCAGTATTGGCTGGCTGACAGCACAGCAGATGATGCACAGCAGATGATGCACACAAAACATGAATATTTGACTGTCAAAGAGAGAGGGCGTGTGGCTGGACAGGCGAATCTTGGACAGCACCCACCTGAAAGTGGGTCAAAACAGCTGCCCAACAACCGCCGGCCAGAGTGGTGGCTACAGGCATGGAAAAGAAAAGGAACATAGACGTAAATACAACAAGAACTCAAAAGATAATACATAATAAACCTGATGCCTGAGCCACAGAGAATACACTGCTATGATTTTATTGAAAAATTGGGTTTAAATAAATTATATTTATGAACAAATAATTTGTTGCAATATCTGTAACAAAAGCATAACACTGGTGTTCCCCTGCCATGTGTTTGTCGCTGCTCCTGCGCCGGGCATGTGTGCCTCTAACCCGTCACTCTTTGAGTCTGACTCGCGAGGCACGATGTCTGCTTAGCACGGCTCAAACCTATAAGGTCTGATGCCCCCAGATTCTTCGTTTTCATCCCATTCTTCTGAACTATAATCATCTGAAGATTGGACAACACAAACCAATTCCAGACTACATGTGCTGGAACCATCGTCGATGTTTTCTACCGCTTCCATCCTGTGTGTACAATGGGCAGCCAAGCGCTGTGTTTTCCCGATGGTATCACAACATGGCCGGGTTTTTTTTCCAGCCACTGACACAATTGGTGACGTGGCGCTCATGAAAACGTTGGATATTCGTGTGAAAAAAATCCTGTTTGACTTAGAACTGCACAGACCCACCTATTTTGTCATATTGAAATTACAGACATGGACAAAATTGTTGGTACCCCTCTGTTAATGAAAGAAAAACCCACAGTGGTCACAGAAATAACTTGAATCTGACAAAAGTGGTAATAAATAAAAATTCTATGAAAATTAACCAGTGAAAATCAGACAATACTTTTGAATTGTGGTTCAACAAAATTATTTTAAAAAACAAACTCATGAAACAGGCCTGGACAAAAATGATGGTACCCTTAACTTAATATTTTGTTGCACAAACTTTTGAGGCAATCACTGCAATCAAACGATTTCTGTAACTGTCAATGAGACTTCTGCACCTCACAGCAGGTATTGTGGCCCACTCCTCATGAGCAAACTGCCCCAGTTGTCTCAGGTTTGAAGGGTGCCTTCTCCAGATGGCATGTTTCAGCTCCTTCCACAGATGTTCAATAGGATTTAGGTCAGGGCTCATAGAAGGCCACTTTAGAATAGTCCAATGTTTCACTCTTAGCCATTCTTGGGTGTTTTTTAGCTGTGTGTTCTGGATCATTATCCTGTTGCAAGACCCATGACCTGCGACTGAGACCAAGCTGTCTGACACTGGGCAGCACATTTCTCTCTAGAATACCTTGATAGTTTTGAGATTTCATTGTACCTTGCACAGATTCAAGACACCCTGTGCGAGATGCAGCAAAGCAGCCCCAGAACATAACAGAACCTCCTCCATGTTTCACAGTAGGGACAGTGTTCTTTTCTTGGTATGCTTCATTTTTGCGTCTGTGAACATAGAGCTGATGTGACTTGCCAAAAAGTTCCAGTTTTGTCTCGTCTGTCCATAGGACATTCTCCCAGAAGCTTTGTGGCTTGTCAACATGCAGTTTGGCAAATTCCAGTCTGGCTTTTTTATGATTTGTTTTCAACAGTGGTGTCCTCCTTGGTCGTCTCACATGAAGTCCACTTTGGCTCAAACAATGACAGATGGTGCGATCTGACACTGATGTACCTTGACCTTGGAGTTCACCATGAATGTGTTTAGAGGTTGTTCTGGGCTCTTTTGTTACCATTCGTATTATCCGTCTCCTCCTGTGGCCACGTCCAGGGAGGTTGGCTACAGTCCCGTGGATCCTAAATTTCTTAATAATATGTGCAACTGTAGTCAACAAGCTGCTTGGAGATGGTCTTATAGCCTTTACCTTTAACATGCTTGTCTATAATTTACTTTCTAATCTCCTGAGACAGCTATCTCCTTTGCTTCCTCTGGTCCATGTTTAGTGTGATACACACCATGTCACCAAACAGCACAGTGACTTTTTATTTATTACCACTTTTGTCAGATTCAAGTTATTTCTGTGACCATTGTGGGTTTTTCTTTCTTTAACAGAGGGGTACCAACAATTTTGTCCATGTCTTTATGTGTTGCAAAATTGGATGCAGTCAAAATTGTGTCATCAGACCTTTAATATGTGAATTAACCACTTGCACTCCGGGCAATTTTCCTAAAAATTCAAAAAAATAACGTGCCCAAAGTAAATCGAAAGCTGTTCTTCAACCCTTTGCAGCATCTTCATGGGGTTGGTCTCATTTAAAAGAAAACACTTTGAATTTTTTGGCAAAAAAAAACATAATCTCTCTACGTGCTCCGGCCACTGAGTTACAGTCATCTAAATATACTGAACTTGAAGAAAAAAAATTTGGACACAATGTTTTTTTGGATACAAATGCTTGTAAATAACACACAGCTGTCCGATCCGGCTGGAAAATGCAACAGAAATGTAGAACCAAGTGTTATCCAGCTGAGATCCAAATTTGGTAACAATACCACAAAAAATGAATATTTTACACAGCTTTGTTCTCAGGCTGTTCCCAGGCGTTTTGGAACTGTGCCAAATTGTGCCAAATGGCACAGTTTGGAAAAACATCTGTAACCTTTGAATAATTCAATGTAGAAGCTTCATTTTAGGCTCAAAGGAAAGGTCACACTCAGGGCTGTGTCTGTGTGTGTGTGTGTGGGGGGGGTCGTCCCCCCCCCCCCCCCGCTATCAAGGACAGAGTTCGGCCCTCGCTACATGACAGATTACACTCGTTGCATGTTTCCACAGCAACGCTGTCACAGCGGCTCCCCCCCCCCCCCGCTACTGTGTGTGTGTGTGGGGGGGGGGGTTGTCCCCCTCCCCCCCCCGCTCGCTAGGGAGGATGGACTTTAGCCATCACTACACAACGGATTAGCCTTATGTGGTGATGTAGGACAGCAGTGCAGTCACCGCGGCTCCCCCCCCCCTCGCTGCAGAAGAATAGCGGGGGTGGGGGGGCGTTCACAGCCTGTACACTGCAAGCAACCCCTTGCACCGCGGCGCACGAACTTCAGACTTCGTGAACCGCACAGCTGTAATTTACTGATCGGTCAAAAGTCATTTTGGATTACAATTTTCATGGATAGAGAATAATTTAGCTTATAACACCTTACCTCTTCACAGCGGAGTCTGGGCGAACTTGTCTCCTCATTGTCAGACGAACGCAACGCTGGTCCGCTCTGGTTCTGGTCTCGCGACTCGATCAAAACATAATTCCATTATTGCGGTTTTGTGCTTCCATGATTGCGGTTTTTGGCGAACGATTTTTCAAAACAAATAACAGTAGTAATTAAAAAAAGACTGGCGAAGGCGTGTGTGTCACTCAGCCTTCGTCGTCAGCCTCCGTCGGTCTATAATGACCATGGAAGAAATCATAACGTCTACTCTGCTGGAACCAATACAAAATAAGCACCGCCTGGGGCCGAACATGCCGATCCACGAATGGCACTCCCTGTCACACAGGTTGCATTTGTGGATGGTCTCCATGCTGCTGGGTCTGTGGAGCTCTTCCTGTGTCCTTTTTTGATCCGCTCCAGCAGTCAGTCTTCACCCAGCCTTAAAAAAAACAGCTCATGAACTTCTCTGCTTCAATTGGATCACTGCATTCAAAGCGCTGGGAGGCGGGTCCTCCTTCCTAGGTTTTCATTCATTGGTTCGTCAAGGTTTCAGAAACCCAATTCAAGGCTCTTATTAGTCGAATGAGAGGTCAATCAGATGAACTAATCTGTTCGAGGCTGTGTTTGCAGATTTTTTTTTCAGTGGCGCTTGGAGGGCACACCACCTACACCATCACCATCAATATCCTTATCATGCGTCATGCGCACGAGGGCGCACGAGCACGCTCTCGTGCGCCCTCGTGCGCCTTAGGACGCAGAGACTTGCCCGCCCGCGGAACAACGGAGTGCAAGTGGTTAAAGAACAGATCTTGATCAAAAATAACTCCAAGGTTCCTCAAAGAGCTATTAAGAGAGAGTAACCACATCCAAACTAAAAGTTTGATTTGGAAAGGTATTTCTAAGGTTTTTTGGACCACCTAGAATGACTAAAGGCTTATCTGAATTTAATAACAAGAAATTACAAGTCATCCAACCCTTTGATTTCCTTAAGACAAGCCTCAGATTTGGCTAATTGATTACTGCCATCTGGCTTCATTGACAAGTATGACTGTGTGTCATCTGCATAACAATGAAAATGTATGCAGTGCTTTCTAATAATGTTGCCTAGCGGAAGCATATATTGTCATGAACCGAGCCTGTGTTCTCCTGCGGGCTCAGTTCTGATCATTCTTGGTTTTATGTTGTGTTTTGTTTTCTCACCTGTGTGTTTATTTCTATCCATGTGGCCGCTGCTCTGGCCGGCGATCGTTAGGCAGCCGTTTGACCCACTTTCTGGTGGGCGCTGTCTAATATTCGCTGGTCCGACCACGACCCCTCTCTCTGACAGTCAACTGTTTGCCCCGGTAATTATCTTTCCCATGCCTCATCCAGGTGTTCCAAATTTGTTTGGCCAGTGGTGTTTGTACTTAAGCAGCTCTTTGCTAGTCAAACACCGCTGGACCATTATACAAGTCCCACGATCGTTCTCCGTTGTATGACCGTCACGTCATTGAAGGACTTATGGCTTGTGCTCGCTGGGAGAATTGGACTTTCTGGACTGTTCCTGCTGGTGAGTAAATTGTTTAGCATTTCTCTGTGCGGTATTGCTGCTACGCTTATCTGGTAGCGTTTCTCTCCGCAGTTCTACTGCTACGCTTAGGCTGTTGCCCAGTTTGCTTCCCCTGAGTTAGTTGAGCTTCCTAGATTCTTCCTCACTCTCCCAAGCGCATTTGTTATTGCCTTGTTTTTCTGTGGCCACGGTACACAGTGGTTTGCCCGCTGTTCACTTTTGCATCAGCCTTTTTGTGTACATTGTTACCTACCTGTTAGTCTCTATTTGTGAACTGTTTGGTGTAACCCCACGTTTAAGTCCATCCTTCTTTCTCCTCCATGCGCTGTGGGAAAGTGCACGGGGAGTTTATGACATATATAAACTAAAAAAAAATAAATAGGGCCTATCACAGATCCCTGTGGAACTCCGTGACTGAGCTTTGAGTTGAAAGAAAACTCATTACTGACATGAACAAACTGGAACCTATCAGATAAATAACATTTAAACCACTGCAACAAAGTTGCATTTATTCCAACAAGGTGTTCTAGTCTATCAAGTAAAATACTATGATCGATAGTATCAAAAGCTGCACTAAGGTCCAAAAGGACAAGTACAGAAACAAGTTCATTATCAGATGCGACAGGGAGGTCATTAGTGACCTTCACTAAAACTGTTTCAGTACTATGATGGATTCTAAACCCTGACTGAAACTCTTCAAATAAACCATATCCCTGCAAATGGTTAAATAATTACGTAGCAACAACTCTAATATTTTTGAAATGAAAGGGAGATTAGAGATTGGTCTATAGTTAGCTAAAACTCCTGGATCCAGCGTTGGTTTTTTGAGTAAGGGTTTAAATACAGCAGTTTTAAAAGCCTGCAGTGCATGGCCTAATATTAATGAAGATTTGATTATTTGAAGAATAGAGCTACCAATAAATGGGAAGACTTCTTTAAATAACCTGGTGGGAATAGGGTCTAATACACAAGTTGAAGGCTTGGATGAGGAAATTATTTTATCTAACTTTAAAACAGGGGTGGGCAATCATGTGCCATGGACGGCCATTCCACCGCAGGTTTTCTGTTCCACTCGGTTTCTTCAGCAGGTGTTTGCTCTTATCAGCTTCAAGGATTGCTAATCATTGAAAACACCTCTGAAGGGACTGGGTGGAACAGAAAACCTGCAGTGGAATGGCCCTCACTGCCCACCCCTGCTCTAAAAGGTCAATTGACGTGAACTCATCCAAACAGATATCAGTTGAAGGAGATGTAGTAGTTACTATATTTAACAGTGGGAAGAATCTGACCGATTTTATCTCTGATAGATGAAATTTTATTATTGAAGAAGTTCATAAAGTCCTGACTAGTAAGCGCTAAGGGGATACTAGGTTTGACAGAGTTCTGACTCTGTCAGCCTGGCTACAGTGCTGAAAAGAAATCTGGGATTATTCTTGTTCTCTTCTATTAATGCAGAATAATAACTTGTTCTAGCATTCCTAAGAGATTTTTTATAAATTAGAAGTTGATTTTCCAAGCTAAATAGATTTAATCTAATTTAGTGGAGTGGCATTTTCTTACTAATTGATGAGTCTTCTTTTTTAATCTACAAGTTTCTGTGTTGAACCAAGGAGTTAGAAATCTCTGATTAAACTTTGTCTTTTTTAAGTCTGATGCAGAGAAGCGGTCACACTCTCTACTATGCTATCAATTACAGAAGGAGCAAGCTCTCCATAGCTTATCTCCGCTGAGTTGACACATGGCATTGAGGAAACAATCTGCTTAAATTTGGTAACAGCATTATCTGAGAGACATCTCCTGTAGTAATATTTTTCTTTAGGAGCCAAATAGTCAGAAATGGTAAAATCAAAGGTTAACAGACAATGGTCTGACAGTACAGGGTTATGAGGAGACACTACCAGATTTTCTATTTCTATGCCATATGTCACCACAAGGTCCAACGTGTGGTGGAGATAATGGGTAGAATTTCCTACTTTCTGAGAAAACCCCATCGAGTCTAATATTGAATTAAATGCCATATTAAGGCAATGACTATCTACATCCACATGTATATTAGAGTCCCCTACTATAATTATTCTATCTGATTTCAGCACTAAATCCGCTAAGAACTCAGCACATTCAGATAAAAGCTCTAAGTAGACTGAGGGAGGATGATAAGCTATGGTAAATAAAATTGGGTTTAACCTAAAATTGCTAATATGCCCAATACTGAGGACCAGGCCCTCAAAGGAATTATAACATG
Organism: Pholidichthys leucotaenia; assembly: GCA_020510985.1. Lineage (NCBI taxonomy): Eukaryota > Metazoa > Chordata > Actinopteri > Cichliformes > Pholidichthyidae > Pholidichthys > Pholidichthys leucotaenia. The sequence goes on along the minus strand of CM035843.1, from coordinate 243,827,301 downwards.
TTTTTTTTTTTGCTTTACATTAACTCGTAATTTGGAATGGTAAATTGTTGCTCCTCCTCCTCCACGACCAGAACTTCTGGGATTTTGACAGTTTAAATAACCAGAGGGAGTTGATTCATTTAAACCAACATAATCTTCTTGCCCTAACCAAGTCTCTGTAAGGGATATCAAATCAATCTGATGATCAATTAACAGATCATGGACTAGCAGAGACTTAGGAGTTAGAGACCTAATATTTAACAAGCTGCATTTAATTTTTAAATTATGAGGAGGAACAGAGGCCAAGTCATTAGATTTAGAGGCTACATGTTTAATTTGCGTTTTACCAACTTTTTGTTTCATCACTTTGGAATGCTTACGCATTATATTTTTATTTACTTTAGAGGGAGCAGACAGTGATTGTCTGATGGGGAAGACAAGGGCTAAGTTGAGGGGTGGCAAATGGAAAGAAGCTGCAGAGAGGCGTGTATTATGAAGGGGATTCATAACAATGTGCGCCGTGATGATGCTGCTGGCTGGTGACGTCATCACGCCGACATATATAGGGGAGAGTCGGCCATCTTATGGTCTCTTCTATGGCAACTCATCCTCAGAGCATCTCAGGGAGCTGAGTGTGTTGTATATTGTTCAACAGTTGTGTAATAAAGTTTGAGTTCTAGCACAGCATCCTCGTCCGTCATCATTCCCAGGATTGTGGAATACATTCATGTGAAAAAATTTGGACACCCCTTTAAATATTCAGTTCTTTGTTAAGAAATGTTCACATATCTATGTCTAACCTTGTTTTTGTTTTTATTTGCATTTTTTTTACATTTACTTTAGCCATTGTAAGTCAGAATGAATGTGGGGGTGTCCTAAAAAAGATGAGGGGTGCCCTAACTTATTCCTCACTATTTGTTTAGAATTACATTTTACAGAAAATTCGAAAAAAGTCTTTAATTCATTTTTAAATGTTTAGTTGCATTACGTGAATCTCCCAGTATTTTTAACACTGAAATTAAATATCCATATATCCAAATATGTTTAAAAAACACAGGCTTATACAGGTGTCCTAATTTTTTCACATGACTAACGTTTGCCGACGAGAATTCACGAACCATGGAAGCATGCCTAAGACCACTGAGGCCTTTTCTCGAGTCCCCAGGCAAACCGGACGTCCCGTGGCCATGATGGCTGGACGTGTTCAAGACCTACGTTACAGCATTGGACCAGGGAAAGTTGGATAAAGGAAGAAAGTGGGCACTGCTTGTCCACAACCTGGCCATAGAAGGTCAGAGGACTGTGCCGCTTTGGACTGCTAGAGGACGAGACAGTGCGGGACCAGTCAGCTGAGCACACGAGTAACCCGAGGCTAAGGGCTAAGATGCTAAAGGCGCCAAATGACATGATGCTAGCTATCACGATAGAACTAGCATTCCAGCTTGAGTCAGCAGACAGGTCAGCATCCAAATTAGGTGTGCGTCAACAACAGAGGCAACTTGGACAGTCGACGTTAGCCAACGCGGTGGGCATGGAGAAATATGAAGACACGGTAGACAAGTACGAGGCGAATGCCATCAACTGAAGGACCGTTCCGAGAGGCCCCATGTGTGGTAATTGTGGTTCCCCGACGCACCATGAGAGAGCACGTGTCTGCCCGGCGAGAGGACAGCGTTGCAACAAGTGTGGACGTTACAATCATTTCGCCAAAGTGTGCCAGTCACCAACGCCATGGGCCCCGCCAAGTAAGCAAAACCACCCACCAATGACCACCATCCATGTGGTAAGCCCTGAAATTAATGCATATGCATACAGCATGGTTGAATTAGATGGCATGGCTGTACCACTGCTGCTCGACACTGCGGCAGTTAGGTCAGTGCTGAATTGGGCCACAGAGAAGACATTTTTCCCCAATCACCAAATAAGAAAGAATCCAGCAGAGCTGTACAGATACGATGGTCACAGACTCAGTAATGTAGGGACAGTTGAGTAAACAGTCTACTACAAGTTGAAGATTGTTTATGACTTCCAGTTCCAAGTGTCTATGCATGGTGACAACATTATGGGTTGTGACCTCTTCTACAGACTGGGCTTCACCATCTGCGACAGCACAGGGTTCACATGGTCCGGTTATGGCAACTGGGACATGACGGACAGTTATGACGATGATGTGGTGTAGGACGAGCGTATAAAGGGCGACACCGACACAAAACCAACTGCCCCATGCGCACAAGAGGAGAGTTGCCTGGAGTGGGGGCAGCGGCCTGACTCCCCTCAGATCCTCGCCTATCCAGAGACTACGGAAGCCGCTGCGGAGTTGAAGGAGAGGGAGCCTGTGCACGCAGAGGACCTTGGGACACAACAATCAGGCACGGACACTATCTATGGCGCGGCACAACAACGATAGCAACAAAGCACATCAGACGAGCAAGAAGAAAAAACGGACTGCTTCAGTACCCATGCTCAGTGTCAGGCTACGGGGGTTACTACTGAGTCAACAGATGAAGAGTCCGCAATAGTGTACGACATGGGAGAGATGCTGGACACCTTCAGTACCCACGACTGGTTTTGGACTATGGAACCTACAACAGTGGAGTCGGGTAAAGGGTTCGTGATAAATATGGTAACCACAGAACTGTTATGACATGACGGAGACTCTAAGATGGACGAGCACGCAGTGCCACCGTGATCACAGGGACATGTGAGGCCAAACAAGGTACCTCTCAAAGCTATGGACTGAATTTGAGTCCGCACCGACGAGAGATTGGGACAGCGACTGACCAAGTCACAGCCAAAGAGACTGCAAACACCACTGAGGATCATGGCACAGCTGGGATCAGCGTGCTTTCGAGTGATGGATGGTTCAGTTCGGCACACAAACCAACTCTGGCATGTCCAAGTGGCTACTCCGGATGGCGAGGCTTCACGGGAGTCAGCTGATACAGTGTGGGACCCAGGCCCCAACAATATGAAGATTGGTCCTGGTCCCGGGGGCCCAGCATCTCCAGGGGCGTGTCTACCGTGGGCCCACTACAAGGCCCCTCTGGCAGAACCGCCTTCCCCATGGAAGACTGTTAAGAAAAAAAAATTGACTGTTTAGTTAGGAGTGCAGCTGGCAAAGTGGCAGAATAATCCACTCAACCATGTCGGGTCCAGCAGTGGTCCACCTGCTGACCCTAGTTCAGGAGTTCCAATGCATACTAAATTGGGGAGGGTCTTAATTAGCAGTGTTCTGTGTTTTTTCAAGGGAGGGGTTGAATGTTATGAAGGGGATTCAAAACAATGTGCGGCATGATTACGCAGCTGGCTGGTGATGTCATCATGCCAACATATACTATAGGGGAGAGTCAGCCATCTTATGGCCTCTTCTATGGCGATTTGTCCTCAGAACATCTTAGGGAGCTGAGTGCTAATGTGTGCAGTGTATTGTTAAACAGTTGAGTAATAAAGGTTGAGTTCTAGTACAGCATCCTCATCCGTCATCATTCCCAGGTTTGTGGACATAACAGCATGTAAGACTGCTTCCTGGTCCCAACTCTGAGTAGTCAAGGCTTTGGAACTTGGGATAAAACAATGTCAGACTGTTACATAAATGAGACACACCATCCAAAGTGGGATGGACACCGTCTCACCTAATAAGACCAGGTTTTCCCCAAAATGAGTTCCAATTGTCTATGTAGTCCACATTGTTTGCAGGACACCACACAGACAGCCAATGGTTAAAGGATGACATGCGGCTAAACATGTCATCACTGGTCAGATTGGGGAGGGCCCCAGAAAATACTACAGAGGCCGACATCGTTTTGGCAAAGTTTCACACTGATTCCACACTAAGTTTTGTGACTCCTGACTGCTGGAGTCAGATGTTGTTAATGCCGGCATGGATAACAGTTGTGGAGAATTTACAGTTACTTTTAGCCAGCATTTTCAAATTTGACTCAATATCGTCTGCTCTGGCCCCAGGAATCCATTTGACTATGGCTGCTGGAGTCTCTAGGTTCACATTTCTGACTATAGAGTCACCAATGATCAGAGCTTTTTCCTCAGCGGGTGTGTCACTGAGCAGGGAACATCTATTAGTAACATGAACAGGTTGGTGATGAACCAGGGGCTTGCGACTATTACATGATAAATTTATGTTCTCCTGTACCTTTATATTTTATAGTAATATGTACATATGTATATTAGCTGCTCTTGCTTGCTTGTTTTTTTTTTTTCTTGCCTTCTGATTGTTGCTCTGAGTGTTGCTATCCCTGTGCTGTTGCAATCCTGGAATTTCCCCGTTGCGGGACTAATAAAGGCTCATCTTATCTTATCTTATCTTACCTTCGAGACTCAGCCATAATTCCTGTACTCACAGATAGATAATATAATCTCCTGTATCAATATTGATATTTTTCCTACAAATGCTATAAAGCAGTGGTCCCCAACCACAGGGCTGTGGACCAGTATGGGTTGGTACCAGGCCACACAGAAAAAATCTTCTTCCTCTTCTTCTTCTTCTTCTTCTTTTGGCTGCTACCTTTAGCAGTTGCCACAGTGGATCATCTGCCTCCATCTCACCCTATCCCTTGCATCTTCCTCTGTAACACCAACCCTCTCCATGTCCTCCACTACATCTATGAGTCTTCTCTGTGGTCTTCCTTACTTTCCTCCTGCCTGGCAGCTCCATCTTCAACATCCGTTGTCCAATATATCCACTATCCCTCCTCTGCACATGCCCAAACCATCTCAGCCTTGCCTCTCTTACTTTGTCTCCAAACCGCTCAACATGAGCTGTCCCTCTGATATACTCCTTTCTGATCTTGTCCCTCCTAGTCACTCCCAATGAAAACCTTAGCATCGTCAACTCTCCCACCTCCAGCTCCACCTCCTGCCTTTTTGTCAGCGCCACCGTCTCCAAACCATACATCATAGCAGGTCTCACTACTGTCTTGTAAATATTTCCTTTCACTCTTGCTGCTACCCTTCTGTGTCAGGCCAGCAAGATACCTCTGCTAAGGTAATAATAGTCGCCTGCTAAACCTGGAGATAAGCTTGGACAATCAGGTAAGAAAAATAGCACCGCTAAGGCTAGAGTGATTGCCGGCTAAACCTGGAGATAAGCTTGGGCAACAGGTAAGCAGAATAGCACTGCTAAGGCAAGAGTGATCGCCAGCTAAACCTGGACATAAACAGATATACATGAAGACAAAGCACTTACTGTACGTGTTGAGTGGTTAGCTGAGAGTAGGACGCTGCACCATGCAATGGTGTAGAACGCCTAAAACAGTAGTCAGAAATAACTGGCATAATGAATAACAGATGTGGGTGCCTGAACGAGCAGGAGCAAGTGAGGAAGAATGATTAGGATCAGCTGTGGCAGTGAGGAGAAGGTAAAGCAGCAGCCAACAGCTGACAGGGCACACCCACGCAAAGCCACACGCCCCTGATAGCTGTCAACAGTGGAAGTATGAAACTAGAGGTAAAAACATGCAACAGATGAGGAAAATAAGTAGAAAAAGCCATGAGACCAAGTTTGGCAGAAAACTCCAGAACTCGGCTCATAACATTCTGTTACAAATCACCCCTGACACTCGTCTCCACCCACTTCACCCCGCCTGCACTCTCTTTTTCACCTCTCTTGTGCATTTTCCATTGCTTTGGATGGTTGACCCCAAGTATTTAAACTCATCTACTTTCACTATCACATAGGCCACACGGAAAAAAATAATTTATTGTGTTCCATTTTATTGATGATTGGAGTTTGCATGGTGCTTTATTTAGAAAATTACTTGATATTCTCCTCTCTTCCCATGCCTGACTTCCTGCCATTCATATCTAGCTGCGTTCCGATCGCCCAATAGTGTACTCCGAAGTGGACTGCACAGGGTATTCTGCCATATTAAGTAAGATTCCAAACCGAAGGGAGCAAACGGTCTTCAGTTCAAGTGGAACTGAGGACCGAGCAGGAAAAGGGGAACAACTGGACATCACTTCACTGGAAGCTGACAAGAAGATTACCCATATGCCATTGCACCTCAAATATGAGTAAAACAAACAAGCAAACAAACTATTGTTGCTAATGTTATTAACAAGCTAAATTGATGTTGGTTATTGTTTATATCAAATGATAGTAATAAAAATATATTTGTATTAATATTTTATTTAAGAAATATAAATTATCCACCATAGTATCAGTACGTGTCCATGGTTACCGTGGTAACACACGGAGGAGGGAGCCAACGGTTACATGGTGTTTCAAATGGAGAAATTTTGTGAAGGGCAGTTAACTTCACTGATATTCCCTGAGAACGGAGCAGGAAGTAGGGAATACAGTTGAAGTACACTGTGGATTGGAGCGTAGCTCCTGTCTGCATGTCTTGACACACAGCTGACTCAGTAATTAGTGGTGATGCTCAAATATCAAAACCACAGGCTAACTAGCTAAAATGAGTAAAAACAGTTCTGTACTTTAATCTTAAGTTAATAATTGTTTTCTGCATTTATCACTGTTTATGTTAAAAGGTTTTCACACAGGAAGAAGTTTTTGGTTAACCAGCAGTCAGCTTTTATTTTGATATGCCTTAACTATAAGGCATATATGCAATGCATTATGGGATGAGGAAGAGAATAGAGCACAGAGGAGCACATCCTGCATACAGGAGACTTAAGTCCTTTTCTATGTTTTTTCTACACCCTCAGAAAGTATAGATAAGATAAGATAGATAAGATAAGCCTTTATTAGTCTCACAATGGGGAAATTCCAGGATTACAGCAGCCAAGGGATAGCAGCACTCAGAGCAATAGTTAAGCTAATAAGAACTGGTTAGCAAAAGCAGTAACTGAATATACATGATATGATCCGAGCACTGATCTCGTCCGCGCTCGGGTCATATGTCATCCTTTTCAGGCTTTGACAGCAGAGTTTTCCTCTCTGGCTCCCCGGGCTCTTATTGTGACAGCGCCCGGTGGAGCTTCCTGCTGTCAAGGCCAAACAGCTGCGCTGCATTCGGGGTCATTAGTGTCCGGCGTTAAAAGCGGGCGCTGAATGCACCCCGATGCAGCAGTCTCTGTTAAACCTCTGTGAAAACTCTTCATCGTCTGACGCATCGGGCATCCCCCAGCTCAGACGCTGTCTACTCATCGTTACGATTGTAAGTTTACCCTGGTGTTATTCCGTTCCCATTATAGTGTGTTTTAGCCCACCGTGGCTCTTTACTTTGTACTTCATGTTACCTTCTATTATCCTCTGTTCCTTAACCTGAATAAACACCATTGCAAACTCACCGGTGACTTGTTGGCGTCTTATGGTGGCTCGTGAGGGCCACCGTGACAGTAGACTGCTGCCAGGACGCCTAAACAGAGACGCCACACCGAGACGCCGTTCCCGGTGAGTTTGTAGTTGGACTGCTCCTTCCTGTCTGGGTACCGTGCTGGAAGCATGCCGTCGCGGAGGGTCCATGCTCAGAATCGGAGCGATGAGCTGGCAGACGCCCTCGAGTGCGTCGATGAAATCCTCATCGCCGCCTCCCTCCTCGACTTCCACAGCGATGTGCACCGGTACCTGGACCAAGCTGAGGACGTTCTTAATCATCTCCCCCGATTCGCTAATCACCCTGAAGTCAGCGTGAGGAGAGATGATATCGCCGCACAGCGCGAGATTCTCCGTGGGCTGGAGGGAAACCCTGGCAGGAAGCCGAAGAGGAGGAATCGTCGCCCCTCGCTTTGGGATCCCGCTCCTGCCACCGTTCCGGCCCGGGAGTTCGCACCATCCAGGGGTCTTTGCCCAATGAGCATGATGTCAGTCGGGATTCCCCCAGGGAAGTTGCAGCTGACAGCAATTGACATCTGGGACCGAGTGGCTGCTGCTCGCTCCGCTGTTCATCCCACTCAAATCATCAAGCACGTGAGGGTGGCTGTCAGGCTGGTGGAGAGGAATCCTGAGCTGAATGGTTATCCCAAATACGCTGACCTGCTCGCCTCTGTTTCTGCACAGGAGCGGCGTTTTCCAGACTTCACCTTCGCCTCGCCTCCTGCCAGTCAACGCCGTCACCAAGCCGTGAAGAAACCTCAGTGAGAACCCCGTCCAGATCCAGTTCCGGGTCGCCGCAAAGGCTCTACCTCCCACACAGCTGTCACTCCCGCGCCTCGTCAGAGGGGAATCCCCGCAGCCTCTCCCCCCGGGCCATCTTCTCCTGCTGTCCCATCAGCGTTCCGTGCCCGGCTCGTTTCGGCTGTCGCCCCCTCCTCCTTGACGCCTTTCCCGACTGCTGTGTGTGCTTGGAGTCCTGTTTCGGCGAGCCCTGTCCTGGAACCTTCGCGAGCAGCTCCCCCTCGTCCTCCCAGGGGGCCCTCTGTCACCATCCGGCGGGGAAAGGGAGGAGCAACGTCCGCTACAGCAGGCACCATCCTGCCTCCGGGAGACAGGCAAGTCCAAGTTCACCCATATCCTCTTCATTGTGATTTGCCTTGTCTGACTCCTGGGGGTGGAGTTTGGGGTTCGCAGCCCCCCGAGCCCCCACCGCCTGCTGTAGCTTTAATTGTTAATCCCGCTTCCTCTGTGTCTCCCTCCGCTGAGCGGTCCTCGACTCCAGGCCAATGTCGCCGGATGAGGAGGGGGCCTGCGGTTCTGGAGAGCCTGGTTCCGGTCCCGCAGCCACGTCGTGGGTGGAGGAGGAGAGCGGACTGCAGTGTGGAACCTGCGCCGACGAAGAAGCGTCCCCGGGTCTCCACGGATGAGCGGTTCGGTCCAGTGGGTCGAGGGTCTCCTGCCACCATGCCGTGTGGGTCGTTGGCGTGGACGTCGGTGCCGGAGGATCCTCAGGCTGCGGACACCATCATGCCAGCTGCGGAGCCCGACGTAGCTGAGTGAGAGCCTGATGACGACCTCCTGCCATCTGAGCCCGGATCATCGGAGTCCTGGACGGCGTCGGAACCCGAGATCAGGCAAGTGCTCTATGCTGTCTTTCTCTTTTCCATTTTAGAGCATTTTTGCCTGTCTCTTGGGGAGGCAAGCCGGGTGCAGCCGCCCGCTGCATCCGAGCTTGTCTCGCCGGGTTCTGGCGCTGCCGGTGATCCTGATCCTGGTTCTTTTCTCTCTCCTGAGCCTTCTCCCAGGGTTGCCGGCGCGGAGCTGATTTCGTCCGCTGTGCCAGAGGTTCCGAGTTTGGGGTTGGAGGTCGGTGCTGGTGTGTCACCGACCCAGTCGGGGTCTGACGTGGGTGCAGCCGTGACCCAATCGGGGTCCATCGGGAGTGCAACTGTGACCCAATTGGGGTCCGACGGGGGTGCAGCACCAGCAGAATTGAAGGTCGGTGAGGGAGCTGCAGATCCCCTGCCACCGGACACTGGACTGGCTCATCTTCTTCCTCATCTTTATCATCATCTTCATCACCCTCGTCCTCCAGATGATCACAGCTCATCTCCACCTGGGGCCGTTGGGGTTCCGAACACTCCGCCAGGCTCTCCCTCGTCTTCCCCCTCTCCAGGGAGGCCGTCCTCTACTTCCCCCCTACGGTCTTGGTGGCTGTGTGACGTGGGTTGTCCGCCTGGCGAGCTGTTTCGCCGCTTCGGGGTTCGGGGCGACCACCCGACGGACTTTTCCGCCTTTTCGGTGATCGGGCCCGGCCGCCAGAAACTCTGTATTTCCGGGCATGGGACTGGGGTAGACCACCTGAACTGTCCTTCTCCCCCCTGCCTGCTACATGGCCGTTGGATGCTGGGCGGCCCCCCGAACTATCAGCTTCCATGCCTCAGAACCAGGACTGCCGTCATCCCGGGTTTTTTTTCCATCTTCATGTCTGTAAGCTCTTGGGATGTGCGGGGGTCTTGTGTCTGTAGTTATGCATCTCTCACTCTTCCCTTAGCCGGTGTTTTGTTCGTTTTTTTCCCCTCTTCAAATGCCCATTCTTTGTCTGTATTAGTTGGTGTATTTTTGCCTCTGGAATTGGTTTTCTCTATTGTCATACCCTGTAGTCGTGTTATTTTTTCAATCTGCCTTGATCATGGTGTTTTGCCATGTGCCTTATTTTGATCGATGGATTACCACTGTGTAGCGTGTCTTTTTTTTCCTCTCCCCTCGCCTGTCTGAGGGATGATTTGTATCGGCCGCATTTTGTCTTATGGGCCTGGATGTTTTAGTCATAGGCCTCCTTCTGTTGTTGCGTCTTTTTTTGATCTTGTCTATGTATCATCTACACTTTATAGAGGGTTGTTTCTTTTTTCTACCTACCTTACTCTGTAATTGCTTCGTTTGCTCCCTGTCATCGTCATGGGTTTTTTGTCTTTTCTGGTTCGCTCCCTCCTGGCCTGCGCCCCTTCCGCCCACCCTAGGGTGGGTGGGGGGAGGCTTGGCTGTCAATGGGCGTTCTGAGCCCGCCCTCGAGGGGGAGGTACTGATATGATCCGAGCGCCGATCTCGTCCGCGCTCGGGTCATATGTCATCCTTTTCAGGCTTTGACAGCAGGGTTTTCCTCTCTGGATCCCCGGGCTCTTATTGTGACAGCGCCCGGTGGAGCTTCCTGCTGTCAAGGCCAAACAGCTGTGCTGCATTTGGGGTCATTAATGTCCGGCGTTAAAAGCGGGCACTGAATGCACCCTGATGCAGCAGTCTCTGTTAATCTCCCGTCAAGACTCTTCATCGTCCTCGGCTCAGACGCTGTCTGTTCGTCGTCTTGAGTGTAAGTTTACCCTGTTATAATCCTACCTTCATTATCGTGTGTTTTAGCCCACCAAGGCTCATTCCTTTGTTACTTTATGTTATCCTCTGTTCCCTTACCCTGAATAAACACCATTGCAAACTCACCGGAGACTTGTGGGGTCTTATGGTGGCTCGCGAGGGCCACCGTGACAATACATATGTACACAGATCTATACACTGTGCAGGAGCATTGCAGCTAGATGGAGTAACAGCATTACGGTTTGTTAAGTTACCCTGCAGAATATGAATATGTACCCAGACAGTATATTTTGCATTTGAATTACAGTGTTGTTGCCACCCTCAGTAATGATTGTTATTGTCCTAGTTGTGTATTGGAGGGGACAATTTCTATTGTGCAAGGTTGTTACATTTAATACATTCAATACGACCTCTATGAGCAGCCCTGGTTAGGCTATAAAGTCTGACAGCCATAGGTAGGAAGGACCTGCAGAACCTCTCTGTCGTGCACCTAGAATTACTGTTAGGCTGTAAGTTTTGGTTATTTATGCTTCTGTTAAGTGATATAAATTGCATAATGCACAAAGTTATTTATTTTAGGTATAATTATTGTGTTTTCAGATGCTAATTCCTAATGCTAATTTAGATGCTAGTTTGTAGTGATACTAGCATAGATTTAGATGGGATTGTGTTGCTAGTACATGTGTGACCCGTGCTGGCAAAATGAGTCACTTTGAGGACATTTTCAAAACTGAGGTAACGTTTTTTCCATATTGTGTATTGAAAGACCTTCAAAATGATATTTAATTTGTAGGAAGTGCACAAAAACGGACCCGGAAAAAGACCATTTGTTTATATTTTGGCTATGTTTAAAACCTATCGGTCGGGAGTTATGTCTTCTGCAAAAGCATATATATTTTTAGAAAGTACGTTTTCAAAGCTTTCCAATGATACCAGGCACTCATGGTTTTTTTCCCGGGACTTGCCGCTAGCAAACAAAGAGTCATGATTTATGAGTTCTCCTGCCTGCAGCGCATAATGACGCCGTGCCCATTTCGACTCATTTTGCCAGCACGGGTCAGATATTAGCTCACTAAATACTCATTTACTGAATGTCAAGACAAATTCTAAAATATTTTCTGTTTATTGCAATTTCACTTGTAATTTTTACCATAAAAGATGACTGTTAATAAAAGAGCAAGACACTCATATCCTGACTCGTGAAGTTCGAGTCTGGCTTGCTGTTTAACTATACACTCACATACTGGGTGTATAAAACATGTAGGAAGAACAGTACAGCGGTAGTCTTTAGAGAGCAGATGGGACTGTTTCATTGTAGGGAAAGAAGCTCAGGGCTCCCGCTGATTCTGCATTAAGGTATAAAAAAATAAAAAAAACAAAAAAAACAAAAAACAAAAAAACCCCCACTAAGGCACTACACGAGTTGGCTGCCTTTTGCAACAGCGGCTCAATTCTGAGTCTTTTTTTATCTTCCTTCTTCTTTCTGATCCGGTGATAACTTTCTGATCCGGCACACCTTTCACTCTATATATATCACGGACACACAGATCGCCCCAAAGGTCTCCCGAGTCGGCGGACGGAGACTCTGTTTACAGCAGGAGACGATACAGCAGGGAAGAGCTAGCTAGCACTCACCCGCCACCCGGTGCTAACGGAGAAACTCGACATACCGGAAGAACTGAAGCGAAAACGACGCGGGTGCTGAGCTGGAGTTTAGGCGGTGTGCAAGAAATATAAGACAGAATAGTAAAGAGCGATGGCAAGAACCAAGCAGACCGCCCGTAAATCTACTGGAGGAAAAGCCCCCAGGAAGCAGCTGGTCACCAAGGCTGCTCGGAAAAGCGCTTTGGCCACCGGTGGAGTGAAGAAGCCTCACCGTTACAGGCCCGGTACCATGGCTCTGAGAGAGATCCGTCGCTACCAGAAATCCACGGAGCTGCTCATCCGTAAGCTGCCCTTCCAGCGCCTGGTGAGGGAGATCGCTCAGGACTTCAAGACCGACCTGCGCTTCCAGAGCTCCGCTGTCATGGCTCTGCAGGAGGCCAGCGAGGCCTACCTGGTGTCACGATGGCCCTCACGGACCATCACAAGACGCCACAGTCACCAGTGAGTTTGCAGTGATGTTTTATTAACAGAGAGGGATGAACAAACACAGGATACCTACAATGGCTGGGTGACGTCTGAGCCGGGGAGCACCCGATGCGCCAGACGAACAAACAGTGAGGGTGAAGTCTTAAGGGAACGTACCTTACGAGATGACAACGTTAACAGGCGGGTTACAGATTCCCAAGTCCGTTAACAATGATGAGCAAGGCAAACAGGAACATAACGGAGCACAACAGAAGCACAACAGAACATACAGGAGCACAACAGAACATACAGGAGCACAAGAAAGACTGCCGCCCTGGAGGACATTCAGCACCGGCTTTTAACTCGGGCCGCTAATGACCCCAATGCGGCGCAGCTGCTCGCCGTGACAGCAGCGCAGCAGCTGACTTTGACAGCAGGGAGCTCCCCCGGGCGCCTTCACAATAAAAGCCCGAGGAGCTGAAAGAAATCCTCTGCTGCCAAAGCCAGGGAAATAAGATATGAGGCCCGAGTGTGGCCAGAACCGACACTCGGGTTATAACAGTACCTCCCCCTCGAGGCCATGCTCTGAGCGGCCTGAGTAACACCCAAGCCCCCCACCCCCCTAGGGTGGGTGGATGGGGCGCTGGCAGGAGGAAGAGAGACAAACAAAGAGCAAGCAAGTGATAAGACCAACAAGGCTATAAAGGTAGGGGAAAAAACCATAATCCCTAAAACATGGGTAACCAGAACAAAGTCAAAATAGGCAGTATACCTTTTGGCAAAAACAATGTGACATAAGGTGGAGGAAAAAAACACCAAACCCAGAAACAACATAGTGAGCCACAAAAACACAAATCAATCCCCCTCCCCCCCCGCACACCCCAACAGTCCCACAGACGAGATCAGAAACCCGGGGAGGGTGCAGTCCTGACCCGGAGGGATGGGGGCAAAAGGTTCGGGGGGGGGGGGTCGTCCGGCATCAAAAGGCCACAGAACAGGGAGGGGAAAAGAGGACAGTTTGGGCGGCCTACCCCAGTCCCATGCTCGGGAGTAGAGAGTTTCAGGCGGCCGGAGCAGGTCGCCGCACAGGAAGACAAATAGGTCGGGGGGCCGGCCCAGAGAACCAAACCGACGAGACAGTCCTTCAGGCGGCCGCCCCGCAACACCAGCCCACCAGAACCGTTGGGAAGAAGCAGCCAGCGGTCCCGCTGAAAAGGGGAGAGACGAGGGGGAACCGGGCGGAGCGTTCAGGACCCCAACGGCCCCAGGTGGAGATGGGTAGCGCTCCTCAGGGAGACGAGGAGGATGACGGTGGAGATGAGGGTGACGAGGGAAACGAGCCTGTCCAGCATCCGGTGGCCGGGGATCTGCAGCTCCCTCACCGAATCTAGGACCTGCTGGTGTAGCACCCACGTCGGACCCCGATTGGGCCTCCGGAACCAAACCCACGGTGGACCCCGATTGGGCCTCCAGAACCAAACCCACGGTGGACCTCGATTGGGCCTCCAGAACCAAACCCACGGACCCCGACTGGGTCGGCGTGGCACCAGACTCGACCTCCAACCCCGAAACCGGAACCTCTGGCGCAGCAGGCGAGAGCAGCCCCTCGCCGGCGACCCTGGGAGAAGACTCACAAAAGAGAGAAAACCCGGGATCAGGATCACCGGCAGCACCAAAACCCGGCGAGATAAGCTCGGATGCAGCGGGCGGCTGCACCCGGCTCATCTCCCCTTGAGACAGGCAAAAGTGCTCAAAAAGGTGAAGAAGAAAGATAAAACAGAGCACTTGCCTGAGCTCGGGTTCTGACACCGTCCAGGACTGCGATGATTCGGGCTCAGAAGTCAGGAGGTCGTCCTCAGGCTCCCACTCAGCTGCGTCGGGCTCCGCAGCTGGCATGATGGTGCGCGCAGCTAGAGAGTCCTTCGGTACCGATGTCCACGCCGGCGGCCCACACGGCGTGGTGGCAGGAGAACCTCGACCTGCTGGACCGGACCGCTCCTCCGTGGAACCCCGGGGACGCTTCTTCATCGGCGATGGCTCCACGCTGCAGTCCGCTCTCCTCCTCCGCCCATGGCGTGGCTGCAGAACCGGAACCAGGCTCTCCAGAACCGCAGGCTCCCTCCTCATCCAGCGACGTTGGCCTGGCGTCGAGGACCGCTCAGCGGAGGGAGACACAGAGGAAGCAGGGTAAATACTTTCATCCACAGCAGGTGGAGGGAGCTCGGGGGGCTGCATACCCTGAACTCCACCCCCAGGAGTCAGACAAGGCAAAACAATATCTAAAGGAGAGAAATTATAATGCACTTGCCTTTCTCCTGAGGGTAAGATGGTTCCCGCTGTGGGGGACGTCGTTCCTTCCTTTCCCCGCTGGATGGCGACAGAGGGCCCTCTGGGAAGATGAGGTGAGGCCACTCGAGACGGTTCCGGGATGGGGCTCGCCGAAACGGAGCTCCCGCGACACACAGCAGCCAGGATAGGCGACGAGGAGGAGGGGGCGACAGCCGGGGTCAGTCAGGCATGGAGCGCTGACGGGACAGCAGGCGAGGGCCCGGGAGAAGACGAGGCTGCGGGGATTCCCCTCTGACGAGGCGCAGAAGTGACAGCTGTGTGGTGGGTTGAGCCCTTACGGCGACCCGGAACTGGATCCAGACGGGGTTTCAGCTGAGGGTTCTGCTGAGGAGAGCCCGCGTCGTTACGCCGACGTCGTCGTCGGCCCCCAGACGGCGTGAACTCCTGGTTCTTCTCTGGGACGGGAACGGAACAACGACGCAGGGAGCGTGGATGCTTTCTCCCCTGCATCCTGCTCCTCTCCTCCAGCCCACGAAGCAACTCGCGTTGGACGGCGAGCTCCTCCCACCTCGCTATCACCTCCGGGTGGTCGTCAAGCTCGAGGGGGAGATTAAGCAGAAATTCCTCAGCATCGTCCAAATGTCTTAGAATGTCGCTGGGAGCGTCCCACAGCGTAGCGGAAGAGATGGTGTTGTCAATCTCCTCCAGAGCTTCCGCTAGCTGCCTGCCCAGACGCAGGATGCGGCTCCTGGATGACGACATACTCCCAGCTGCAGACACTCAGACAGATAGGAACAAACAGTCCGCTACTGCAAACTGCACGGTGAATGGCGTCTCGATGCAACGCCTCCTCTCCGGGCGTTTTGGCGGCAGTCTACTGTCACGATGGCCCTCACGGACCATCACAAGACGCCACAGTCACCAGTGAGTTTGCAGTGATGTTTTATTAACAGAGAGGGATGAACAAACACAGGATACCTACAATGGCTGGGTGACGTCTGAGCCGGGGAGCACCCGATGCGGCAGACGAACAAACAGTGAGGGTGAAGTCTTAAGGGAACGTACCTTACGAGACGACAACGTTAACAGGCGGGTTACAGATTCCCAAGTCCGTTAACAATGATGAGCAAGGCAAACAGGAACATAACGGAGCACAACAGAAGCACAACAGAACATACAGGAGCACAACAGAACATACAGGAGCACAACAGAGACTGCCGCCCTGGAGGACATTCAGCACCGGCTTTTAACTCGGGCCGCTAATGACCCCAATGCGGCGCAGCTGCTCGCCGTGACAGCAGCGCAGCAGCTGACTTTGACAGCAGGGAGCTCCCCCGGGCGCCTTCACAATAAAAGCCCGAGGAGCTGAAAGAAATCCTCTGCTGCCAAAGCCAGGGAAATAAGATATGAGGCCCGAGTGTGGCCAGAACTGACACTCGGGTTATAACACCTGGTGGGTCTCTTCGAGGACACCAACCTGTGCGCCATCCACGCCAAGAGGGTCACCATCATGCCCAAAGACATCCAGCTGGCCCGCTGCATCCGCGAAGAGAGAGCTTAGACTTTCTGCTGCACATCCACCAACCACAATGCTCTGCAGTCTATATATATATATATATATATACACACATATATATATATATATACAGTATATATATATACAGTATATTAATATGTACATATGTATACTAGCTGCTCTTGTTTTTTCTTGCCTTCTGATTGTTGCTCTGAGTGTTGCTATCCCTGTGCTGTTGCAATCCTGGAATATCCCCATTGTGGGACTAATAAAGGCTTATCTTATCTTATCTTATCTTAAGGTGAGTTTTTTTTTAATCACACACTTTTTTTTTTACTGATGCAATTCGTTAATTTTAACGGATTCAATTTCTTCTGGCAAGCATGAGTTCTAAAGTAAAAACAAGCAGATATGTAATCAGTTTTCTCTCTGTGCAATTTTTTTAATGGACACACCCAGTTCAAATCAAAAGTATCTCAAGTTGTACAAGTAAATGTAACTAAGTAAAAGTGCAAGTTTTTCTTAAGAAATGTATTCAAGTAAGAGTAAAAGTACCTTGTACAAAACGGTACTGTAAAGTGCAAAAACTGACTTGAGTACATTAACTAAAAAAAAACAAACTATGTATTTCTACAGTCTGCTCTATGACTTATAATGGAGGATAAATGTGAAAAAACTATTCAGGCTGTTCAAACTTACTATTAAATTATTGCTAGTAGTCATTATCAGTGTTGGGAGTAATGCGTTACTGTAACGCCACTACTTTTGCAGTAACATGCTGTATAACGAAATTACTGTTAAAAAATTCAGTAATGCGTTACTGAAATTTGATCAGATGTGTTGCTTGTTTTATTAATATGGCTCAATAAGAGACAATAAGTGACAATAAGAGCTCTCAAGGCAGGATAAAGCAGACTGAACATGTTCTAAAAGCTCTGTCTGAAACAGTCTGTTTTCAGCCTGACATTAATAATCCCGTAATGTAATCCATTAATTAAATTATCTTGCTATGTGTGCAAAATGATTTAAGTATGCATTTAAAAGTAATGTGAAAGTTACTTTTCCAAGTAACTAGTTACTTTAATCATGCAGTAATTGGTAAAGTAACTCAATTACTTTTGAAAGGAAGTAACTAATAACTTTAATTAGTAACTATTTTTAGTAACCTGCCCGACACTGGTCACTACTACTACTACTACTACTACTACTACTACTACTACTACTACTACTACACGTAGTGAGAACTACTCTTTAAGCACTTTTAGTTCAGGTATGAAGAGGAATGTTAGCGTCAATCCGTGAATTTTTTTTTTTACATGTAAACCCTGGAGTTTTGTGCTTAGCTAGTATTGATCATTTATGTGTTAACTATCTGAAAATAATGATTTAATTAAAGAATAAATAATAAGTCCAGTAGAAATGAAAGATTTACTTGCTGCTCCCTGCAAACCTGTCCATGTTACTGATAATTCAATTCAATTCAATTCAACTTTATTTATATAGCGCCATTTCACAACAACAGTCATCTCATAGCACTATCAACTGTAGGGAGGACCCCCACAGTTGCAGAAAGACCCCAGCAGTCAGATAAGTGAAATGCTGCCAACACCATGTTTTCCCTTTATTTTTATTATGCTCATTTCCAGATTGGGAGACCTTGGATTGAGTCATCTACTTGATAATCGTCGTCATGTGATCATTTATCTCTTAACATTCTGGTGTCACACCCGTGGGGCATTTTACATTGGCTGGAAATTAGGTGGAATGTGTTATCATGATTGCCAGCTTTAGGGTAAGTAAAGTCAGATTTGGAAGAGATTCTGGGTTGTTGGACTTTCATAGTACAGGCATTATGAGAAAATACAAATAAGATATTCCCCAGATGTGCAGTTCAGTGTATTGAGATTGCTTCTGTGACAATGTAGTTGATTGTATAGTGGTGAGCAGTAGTGATGGGATCCACAGTTCACTAAAACGTACTGTCACTTCTGGTTTGTTTGCTAAAAAGATCCGTTTAAAATATTCATACACCAAATCACTCAGTGCTGTAATGGAACTCCAACTACTCACTGAACTGTGAGTCAGCTGAAAGGTGCAGGCAGGGCTCGTTCACTGCTCAGGTGGATGATTCAGCTGGCAATCCCTGGCTTCCAAAAGAGTTTGGTAAGTGATTCAGTACAGTATGTTCACCCATAAAAACTAGTACATTCAAACGAATTGTTTATGAACATTATGTCACTAGTTAGCAGTGAAATACATTTTGACATTTAGCTGAATGGCTCTTCATTACTTTTGTTAGTATTCCGTCTTTGAGTTTATATTTCACTGTTAGGCCCTGTGGATTATTAAAAGTCAAATAAGTTAGCGGTAAAACCTGTTACTTCAGTGAACTCTCACAGGAGATTGCCAGATTGTTGGGGTCTTTCTGCAATTGTGGGATATTCCCTTACAGTTTGAAAGTGCTATGAGATGACTGCTGTTGTGAAATGGCGCAGTATAAATAAAGTTGAATAGAATAGTTTCTGCTGCTATATACAGTATATCAGGTCATGCTAACTACAGGTAATTTTTTTGTACCTCTATTTGAAGAGACTTGTTTTGTTACACCAGTTCTTTATGTGCTTGTGTCCCTTAAGTAAATGTCTATGTATATAGAGAAAAGGGACATGGGCAAAGAAAGGACATACACATGTATGTGATTCTGTCAACCTTTACCTTAGTTATTCTGGTGATTTCTAACATAAGGAAAAAATAGAACAGTACCTGTTTTCAAGAGTTTTGATGTTCTCTGTAAGTAGTCTCTGTTGTTCTTTCATCTGCTGGTTTCTGTTGAACAGCTCCTCCATTCGCTTAGTATCACTGTACACATTAATTCATAAATATGACACAAATGAGCTGAAATTCACCAGAAGTCACTTGAGATATACAGTAGTATGTGTCCTGATAGATTAATGGCTGGTGCTGTACGCTAGCTTATTTTGGCTTAAATCAAACTGTATATAAAGGACTATTTCAAAGATTATCACACCCATGGGAGTGAGCACTAAAAACGTATGCCACCTTAAAAAAATTTACGTAATATTTCGTGTTGCATTTGGATGTTGTTTTTACTCAAAGCACTTTCACAAGTGTATCTCGGCATGCTTCACTAACAGTTGCGTCTTTGGTCCAAACTGTAATATACACAGCTGTTGGACGTGTCACTGTGAAAGTTTGTTCAGGCATGTTTCATCCCCTGAGGATTAACTGCAATAATTTCGTAAATCTCTAACTTTCCTGTTTGTGCCCCCATCAGGCCCTTTTTCAACATGCTAACATTGTGTTTTATGTTGTGTTTGTGTTTGTGTTTGGGGCGGCAGTGGCTCAGGAGGTAGAGCGGGTCGTCCAATAACGGCATAGTTGGCGGTTTGAATCCCGCTCTCCCCATATATCCTGCCGTTGTGTCCCTGGGCAAAACACTTCACCCCCAATTGCTCCTGGTGGGTCTGGAAGCACCATGTTAGGCAGCATGCCGCCATCAGTGTGTGAATGGGTGGATAGCAGGATCTGTAAAGCACTTTGGTCATCAAGAGATGAGAATAAAAGCGCTATATAAGTGAATGCCATTTACCATTTTATGACCAAAAGAATGTTTAACTTATGACACTGTGTTTTTGTGGTCTTCTGTTTCCTTGTTTTTCAACTGGCAGCCCTTGGACCCCAGGGGTTCCATGATAGAACATTCAGGGGCACATGGGAAATGATCTAAATTCACTTCTTAATTGTTCCCAAAAATTGCAAATAATTTTCAGTTGTAGTGCATGGATGCCTATAGTGTTGTGTCTCTTCTTTGTCAGTAGGTGGCAGTATGACTATAATGGCTACCAACTTCTTCTTTCTCCTCTTTTTCATGTATTTTATGGAGGCCAATGTGCATTTTGTGGATGGAGATGCCATCAGAGAAAATTTTCTATTTTGCAAAGAATTACAAAAACAAACAAAAAGCACTGTAGAGAAAACTTTTGGAGTCACATCAGCATATCTTCAACAAGGAGGACTTCCATGGTCTGTACTGATGGAGCAGCTTCCATGGCTGGGCGCATCAAAGGCTCTGTTAGCAGAGTGAAAGAGAAATGCCCAGATGTTGTGTTTACGTACTGTTTTTTGCATCACAAGGCACTTGTTGCCAAGACTTTGCCAGCAGACCCAACTCCTGTGTTGGATGATGTTGTGTGGATGTTAAACTTTGTAAAGATAAGACCTCTAGAAAGCTGCATATTTGCATCTTAATGTGAGGAAATGGGAGCCTTATTGCTCCATTTGGAAGTCCAATGGTCGTCACGCAGCAAAAAAAAACAAACAAAAAACTTGTGTTTTTTTTTTTACTTTGACTGAGTTCCCAATTGTGGTGAACAGAGTTGTTTCAGTATTGCTCCCATTTTCCACAATATATCTATGTGAGTTGGGCTTTTCAACCCTGACTGCTATAAAAACCAAAACAAGAGAGCGACTGAGAGCTGTGGATCAAGAGCTTTGTGCATGCCTTTCTTCAGTTCTTGCCAGGATATCAGCTTTGTTTTCACCTAAACAGGCCCAAGTTTCATACGGAGTGAGTATTAATTAATTACAAGACTAAATTGTTGTTACATATGCGACAATGTGTCATTTTGTAACATTTCTGGTTGGTTTGGTTCCCTGATATTTTTTCAATGTAAAAACGGTTTCTTAAAAAAGTCCAAAAAAGCCCAAAAAAGTTTGAAAAACACTACACTACTGGTAAAATATGGCGGTTTTCTACTCTTAATTAAAAACTCTATTTGCCTAACATTCTAAGGGCCATGGAGACCTATAGCTAACTTATAATTCATTCAGTGAAAGCAAGCAAATTCCACACTTAAGGGTCTGTGTCAAGGTTGTGTTCCAGGTCAGGGTCAAAGGTCAGAAGATCTTTTATGAAAATTGTTACTCCTCCTAGGCAGTTGCCGTAATTAACAAACTCACATGCAATGATCCTCAGATTTGTCTGCATCCAGATGAACCTCAAGCATGGTCTGATTTAGAGTTTTTCTGTTGGTAGCCACTCCAGATACCCAAACTGATGCACAAAAGCACTGAAAAAGTGACACTTTCATCATACAGCGGGGAAAATAAAGATTGAACACGTCAATATTTTTCTCATAAAACATATTTCACATGGAGCCACTGACCTGAGATTTTCACCAGATATCAGTGACAACCCAAGTAATCCATACATACAAAGAAATCAAGGCAACTGTGTTCACAAAACGTTATATTTAATAAAGTGAAATGACACAGGGGATAAGTATTGAACACATAAAGAAAAAGAAGTGTAAAAATGCCTAGAAAGCTAAGAAACCAGCTGAAATCCATCAGAATTTAGGAAGCCATCCCATTCCCCATCACTGCAAATTAATTTCAGCTGGTTATGTCCTGACTGACTGCCTTTAAAAAGGTCTGTGAATATCAGATTGTCACATCACAAAGGACTCATGATGGGTAGAAGCAAAGAGCTCTCTCTAGACCTTTGCAATCTTATTGTTACAAAACATGATGGCACTGGTTACAGGCACATTTCTAAACTGCTGAATGTTCCAGTGAGCACTGTTGGAGCCATCATTTGGAAGTGGGAAGAACATCATTTTACCATAAACCGGCCACAACCAGAAGCTCCTCACAAGATTTCTGACAGAGGAGTCAAAAGAATTATCAGAAGACTTATCCAAGAGCCAAAGACCACTTGTGGAGAGCTCCAGAAAGACCTGGAGTTAGTAGGTACTGCTGTTTCAACGAAAACAATAAGGAATGCACTCAACCGACATGGACTCTATGCCTGCTCACCTCACAAGACTCCATTGCTGAAGAAAAAGCATATTAAAGCTTGTTTAAAGTTTGCTGCGCAACATTTGGGCAAGCCAGTAAAACACTGGGAGAATATAGTCTGGTCAGATGAAACCAAAATTGAACTTTTTGGATGCCACAAAACATAGCATGTTTGGAGGAGAAATGGCACTGCGCATCAGCCCCAAAACACCATACCAACAGTGAAGTTTGGAGGTGGGAGCATCATGGTGTGGGGGTGTTTTTCAGCACATGGTACAGACAGACTTCATATAATTGAAGGAAAGATGAATGGACAAATGTACAGAGACATCCTTGACAAGAACCGTTTGCCATCTGCTAAGATGCTGAAGATGAAACGAGGGTGGACATTTCAGCAAGACAATGATCCCAAACACACAGCCAAGGAAACTCAACTGGCTCCACAGAAGGAAAATAAAGCTGCCAGAATGGCCCAGTCAGTCACCTAACCTGAATCCAACTGAAAATCTATGGAACAAACTGAAGATCAGAGTTCACTCACACAGAAGACACTCACGGAACCTTCAAGATTGAAGACAGTTTGTGTGGAAAAATGGGCTAAAATCACTCCTGAGTAATGTCTGTGCCCAGTTTCTCCATATAGGAGGCGTCTGGAAGCTGTTATTACCAACAAAGGCTTTTCTGCTGAATATTAACTCTTTGAGTGTGTCTGTCACTGAATTGCAACATAACCCCTAGTGGTCAAGTGTGGTAAATATTTTTTGTCAGTAAAATAGTTCAAATTTCCAAGGCTATAACTTGAAAGTGGTAAGAGATAATGGCTTACTGTCAATTAGAAAGATGTAAAATATGATCCAAAGTTTCAGATTGGAATAAATTTATGCATCTAATTTGCATAATGTCACGGCACCTCTTTAAATTCCATAACACAGTCAAAACTGGACTTTGGATGTATTTACACAAAGAATGGCTCAATCTTTGGACACCGTTTTTTGTACAGAGGTACCTCATCATCTTCAAAGTATATGAAGAAGAAATCAGTACAATATTAAAAAAACCCCCACAGAAATTCCTCACTTACTGGTGGCTAAGGGGACTCGCTTGCTGCTGTGGTCGTTGCGTTTTCACCCATCGTGATTGTTATTTTGCATTCTGTCGGTTATTTACGCTCTCTACCACATCTACAAGGTCTTATGATTATCCCACATAAATTTCGCTTGTATCCCGTGGCTATTTTCCGCATACAAAGCAGACTAAGTGACGGTGCACGATGACGGATGGCAGACATATTAGCTTTCTGGGCTAAAATGCTAAAAACAGGAAAAGGAAACGAGGAGTTCTTCTTTGGTGTATTATGCGTTATCCATTGAGTCCTCCAACAGATGTCTGCCACCTTCTGAAACTAGCAGATCAGTACAAATCAATCCAAATCCTCAATAGAGCCGATTATGTCAGAATGAGATGACAGGTGCAGTGCCGCTCTCTGCCACTAGGGGCACGCAAAATCTCACACTCAAAAGGTTAAATTAATTTCACCAAGTGTGTTCAATACTTATTCACTGTGTCATTCCACTTTATTCACCCAATGACTGTGGATGGCATGCCGTTGCACCGTCAGCCCCTAATGGTGAAGGTTTTTTCAAGAAAATATTCAGATATCAAAGATTTCCAAAGCTATAACTTGAAAGTGGTAAGAGATGATGGTTTACTATCAAATAGAAAGATGTAGAATATGATCCAAAGTTTGAGATAGGAGTAAATTTATGCATCTAATTTGCATAATGCCACGGCAGCCATATCGAATTACATAACTTTCAGTCAAAAGTGGACTTTGGACATGTTTACACAAAGAATGGTTCTGCTTTTTGTCACCGTTTCTTGTTTTGGGCATTTTGTTATCTTATGTTCAAAGTATATGAACCAGAAAATCAGTACAATGCAGTACAATGTAAACAAAACAATAAACAAGCACAGACATTTGTCACTTACTGGTGGCGAAGGCGGCTTGCTTCGCCCTTTTTGTGGCATCTTGGCCGTTATTTTCTCTTCTGTCGGGCATTTTTGCTTTCTCTCCCATATCCAGAAACTGATATGACTATCTCACCTTAATTTCGCTTTTATTCCGCCGCTATTTATCTTATATGACGACACAGAACCGGCGCAATTGATCTGTGCAGTCACATGGCACTGGGGGTGACAGCTGGTGAAAATCAACCAGCTTCACCCACCCTCTATTATAACAAAATGTAAACATTTACCTTTATAAGCTAAATAATCTCTTTTTTTGAATCATAGTTGGCAAATTTGGGAGCAAATGCTCCTCCATCCACGACCGAGTACATCCACAGCAATCGGTAATGTCCATATGTGTTTGTCGAAAAATTTCTTCCTCTCTGGTGTAAATAAGGATGCTTCTATGTCCGCCATAATTCCTCCAAGGCAAGAGCAGTAAGTTATACATGTCTGCCACCTTGTGAGGTGGAATTCTTAGTACAACTGGGGTGTTTGGCATGTCACAGTCGCAGGTGCAGTGCACGTTGCAGCACTGCGCCTGTCACAGTGGTGGCGCTATTCGTTCATGCAATCAACAATGATAAAGGATTAAATATAACTTGTTTATGAACATCACTGTCTTGATTTTTTTGTATGTATGGATTACTTGGGTTATTCCTGATATCTGGTGAAACTCTCAGGTCAATGACTTCATCCAAAATATGTTTAATGTGAAAAATGTTGACGTGTTAAAATACTAAAATACTTATTTTACCCTCTGTACTGTATGAGCCCTTTAAAGCTTCTACCATAAAACGTTGCAAAAATTAATTAATATGCTGCAGTTCTCTAACTGGCCACAAGTGCCATGAAAACAAGAATTTTCTAGAGATAAACAGAGAATCTTTAGAAAAACAGTCTGCCCTGTTTTTCAAGTTGCAATTTGTAACTCACAGAGTATTTTAGGGGGCCAAAGTTGGAAAGTGACATCAATACTCTAAAATAAACTTTAATGCAGTTGAGATTGTTTCAGTTTACTTCAAAACTATCTTTAATTAGAACAATTTCCAAAAGGATCTTTTCTTAACTGAAGAAAACTGAAACAATAAAAAACACCAAGGTGCTGTGCCTCAGTGCCTGTGGCATGGTAGCATGGGTGGCTGTAAAAAAGTGGCACTCCGACCTCTACTGGCCGGGCATAGTTATTACATTTCCTGTTTGCATGTCTGCATTGACAGAAATGGTGAGTTAAATTAGTGTTTATTCTGAAAACAAAGCCTTATCTCGCAATTCTGGCAAATTAAAAGTTGAGAAAATATGGCGATGCAATGATATAAGCCTCTTAGTTCCACTTAATTTTGACCAGGTGAGCTGAAACAGAGAGGTGGACAGACAGACAGATACACACAGCCACAAACAGACA
This sequence comes from Pholidichthys leucotaenia, assembly GCA_020510985.1. Lineage (NCBI taxonomy): Eukaryota > Metazoa > Chordata > Actinopteri > Cichliformes > Pholidichthyidae > Pholidichthys > Pholidichthys leucotaenia. The sequence continues at coordinate 243,801,552 of CM035843.1, read as the reverse complement.
CAGTAACTGATTACTGTATGCCTCTGTTTCACCAAGGTATAACGATTTAGTTAGACTAACATAGTGAATGACTTGTTACAACATGAGTTTTCTCCTGAAGTTGATCATGACATGAACAAACACAAGGCCAGGTGCAGGACCAGCATGACTTCCTGACTAACTGAGTACTTGTTTTGTCCAAAAAGGCCCAGTGCCTGCTCTGGCTGAGGCTGTGTATTGCTAAACTTGAACATCTTGTTGAGATTGTCTAAATATGATTGTTCAGAGATGTCTTACCAGCCCTTCTTGTTGGACAGCTCTTGGACTTTCAGCTGCAATGCTGCAAGACAAAAAGTGCAGCACATCTGCTTAGAGGTCATTAACATGAGAATAATTCTATGATAGCCTCCTAGTCATAATGCTGCTAATTTCCACTTACTCCCCACTTCACGATCGTGCACCTCCCGCAGTTTATGGAGTAGATCATTAAAGCCCTCCATTGCGTCCCCTTGAGCTCAAGTGTCTGTATGGCACAGAACGGAAAATGTATTATGCATTTCCTTTGGATTAAATCAGTCTTTTAGGTGATTTGCAGTTGATCATATCTGAAATTACACACCCAAAATCAAACATTTACATAGGAAACTTCAAGCCATTAATTAAATTAAACCGCATTAAAAAAAAAAGAAAAAAAAAAAGTGTTATCTGGGGTGCAGTCGTTATAGCCGGAGGTACTCTTGTGCCTCTAAGGACTTCAACAGAGCACACAGTGCAGTTGTTTACATGAGAGGGATGATTAAAACTGGATAGATTGGTCCTGTCAGGTTTTGGATTTAAGAGTGGTTTGCACTTTAGGTACATGAAAAACAACTTTTTAATGTTACAGATACACATCCACATCCACATTGTACATTGCATTTCAAACTGCGTCACATTTTTTTTTTTCAGCGATCATTTGCAACACAAAATTAGACAGTGATTGTAAAGACTGAAACCTGATATCTCCTGCTTCTGTCTTGAAGCAAATGTGGTCTTAGCACACAATAGAAAACACATCCAGTTCTCAAGTCTACATTATTAAATCACACGAACAATATTAACAGCAGACATGAACGACTGTAAACATAAAAAAGAAAACATAAAAAATGATTGTCTGAAAAAGTTAATCAAACTCGAGGAATAAAATAATATATATTTAAAACCTGCCTCACTCTATGCAGTAATATGCTGTATTGCTGTTTAGTACAAGGTGTTAGAGCAGGGGTTCTCAGCTGTTTTTGCCAGGGGTCCGCATTTGTTTTTTTCCAGTGGACCAGAAGTCCGGAGCAGTGCAAGCATGCTGCATGGGTGGATATTTCATTTTTATTTTGGGACGGACAATAAACAGAACGTTTTCTCCAGGGTAAATATCGAGGGGACACTATCAGTATTATTGTTGTCAGTCACAAATTTATGAGAAAGAATGTACAAATGTACACTTATGGCGCAAATTTACAAGAAAAAGTCATAAATTTATGAGAAAGAAAATTGCAAATTTAAAAGAAACAGTTGCACATTTACAGAAAGTCAAGTTTACTAGAGAAAAAATTAGCAAATTTAGTAAGAAAAATATGTAAATTTACAAGAAAAAAACATCTGTTATAAACAGGTTACACATTTAGAAAAAAAACATACAGATTTAAAATGCAAAAAATGCAGATTTATGAGGGGAAGTGACAAATTTAAAACAAAAAAAAAGTTTTACATTTACAAATAAATGTAGTAAATTAATGAGGAAAAGTTACACATTTATGAGAAAAGCTGCAAATTTTAAAGAAAAAAAATTGTCTACCCCCTGGACCCCCTTGATTTACACCCATGTCACCAGGCTGTTCTGCTGTGGGAGGAGCTGGTGAAGGCAGCAACTTTCAGAACAGACTTTAAGGCCCTGTCACACCTAGAAAATGTAGCAGCAGTTACAAAACGTATGAAAAATTTGGAGAATACGCTGGTGTACGTCGAATCATTTATGGCTAATTTCTGTCTAAGTTAAGAGCACGCTTAAGAATGCTGAAGCATGCTGGTATACGGCATAGTTCGCCAAGCTCCTCTGAAAATTTTCTGATGTATCCAGCGTATGGCTGATATGTCCCGCATTTCCGGAGCAAAGGTTGTAGGGAAGTTATGCGTTCATTCACACGTTACTTGTCAGTGACTCATAGTTACTCAAAAGTCGAAATACATTGAGATTTAATGTCTAGTGTATCCAAAAATTATTTGTAACATATAAGTAACGCTCTTTGAACCCATGTGTAACTAACTGAATGGGTTTCTAACTTACAGCTACCCTATAATGGTATATTTGCAGCGTTGGTTTACAGGAAAAACCCGTACAGAGCTTTGCCTGCAGCGTGCATGCGCGCGCGCGCACACACACACACACACATACACACACACACACAGAGCGACTGCCATCTTGGCCAGGGCACCATTGTAAAAGAGGTCCTTACCACAATTGGTTTTATCCCTAATAAAATAAAGGTTAAATTAAAAAAAAAAAAACCAGAGCCAAACACACATACTTTTTGTATAATGGGACTTGTCGGGGACGTGTCTGAGCACATTCAAGCTACAGGATAAAGATCCAAATCGCTGTTTAGCCCTCCGCCCATGTTTTTTTTTTTTTTTAGCTTTGACTGCAGTCTGTACCATCAGCTGTCCAGTGCTGTTCTGATAGATATGCCAAAATGTCAGAACACCGGAGGAGGAGGATCCAATCCACTGATTGCCATAAGCACAGAGCTCAACTGTTTTCCATGATAAATCATACTTTGCTGTTGGCTTTGCCTCCGGGCAAACGCACACTTCATGCGTTATCTTGTTTTTTTTTTCACTTTATTAAAAGTAAATTTTTTTTATCGTCATCAGTTTGCTTGCCTTTGAGCCATGTTGTCACAACTGTCATTTGACATTCCTAATGTGTAACATCAGCTGTTTTAAGCGTGACTGACCTGACAAATTTCACGGCCCTACCAGGTCAGTCACGCCTCCCGCTGTGGCCTTTGGAGGGGAGAATCATCTTGGTTGAACAGAGATGATCTCTCGTACACCTAGGATTCATGGATCGAGAGGCAGTTTGGCATGATGCTGCTATGCAGAAGTTAGGATAAGCTATGCAGAAGTTAGACTATTGTTGTGCATAAGTTGTGAATGTTGGCAGCACGCTAAGCATTAGCTGGTTTAAGTTATTTATAAGTTATTGAAATATTCTATATAAGTTATTAATACGTTATGTATATGTCCAACTCATTATGGATATGCAATGCATATGGCGAAAAATGAGAATTTTGGCGTATGCCACCATTTTAGACCAATTTTTGTACGTTTGGCAAACGCTGCCTAAATCGTCAAGGTGTGACAGGGCCTTTTAAAAGTCTGTTGCTCTTTGTTGTGTCATAGATGTAACAAGGATTCTACTTGCAGCTTGATATGACAATTTCAGTGCATTTATTTTTGTTGTTCTTACCTCTGAATTTTGAGGAAATGTCTCTTCAAAATTCCTATGCTTGCTCTCATAATGCTGTTTCAAATTGGAAATTTTTATAATAGCTATAGTCTCCTGGCATATTAAGCACATTGGTCTTGTGCTGGTAGGAGGGAGAACAAATGCAAATTGCTCAGTCCATTCATCTTTGAATTGCCGATTTTCACTGTCCACTTTTCTTTTAGCTGCAAACTTGAAACATGCCATTTTTGTTCAATCTAGGCTCCTACTGCTGAATCAATAAGTGAATTGCTCCGAAAGTGAAAGTAAAAAAGTGCAGGCTGTCAGCGCATCGTTGGCATGGAGATAACAGTTCACGTTTACAGCTGCTGACCAAACCAAAACACAGAGTGAAAGAATCACAGCTCAGGAGCCACAAATAGGCGGCTCGCTGGCCGGATGTGGCCGGCGGGCCGCCTATTGAGGTTCACCGTGTTAGCGTTACTAGTAAAACCCAAAGGTGCATGGAGCAGAAAATCAGGAGCATAATGCACCTATAGAGGGCAGATGTTATACAGTCTATGTGCTGGCTGTGGCCTGTTCACTTAGACCACGCACACACGCTTTCATCAAAAGTGAGATAAAAGCTGGTGTCATTGGGAGACAAAAACTGCTATTCCAACACTGCAGACATGCTTATAAGCAAGCCCAAAAATAAAATCTGAGGAAAAAAGTGAGGGAAAGAGAGTGTAATGACAGAAGGAATAAAATCTGCAACAACACCAGGAAGTAATTTCAGAAATCAAGATAATGTTAGGATTCCATTGATCTCAGCCCCATACCTCTAACTGGAGTGGTGGACTACTGGTAGATCATCCCAGTTGTGAGTTCAAGTCCCGGTCAGGTCATACCAAAGACCATATTAAAAAAAATGCTACTTCCTATCTTCTAGCTTAGGGCTCAGCATAATAGAATGATAATAAAAAAGTTGCATTACATGACAGCAGCCCATCTTGACTCTAGATGTGATTGACATTATAGATAAGAGAAATGTAATTTTGTTCTACTGTACATGCTTGGCTGTATGATTGAATAGGATTGAACAATGAATATGGTTTTCTTTCATGGAGCGACAAATGCTGAGGAACATTGCACTTTTTGGGTCTCTTCAGGATTTGTAAAGGGTTGCCAAACAGTTCACCAACAGTTTTTCGACTTACAAAATTTTGAACATGTTCAAAAAGTTTTCTGCAAATGTACAGTATTTTTCTGCAGAAAGTTGCAAAATAGTTTTATGTGTTTGCAAATGGTTGTAACATGTTTGCAAATGGTTGTAACACGTGTTGCTGAATTATTTTGTGATTTGGCTAGTAGCTGTTTAAGACCCTTTATGACAAAACTGTTGGCGACCTTAGAAACTGTGTGCAAACTGTTTTACAAACTTGTACGACCCTGACAAAATCCAAAAAGTGCAGCATTTACCGCTCTGTGAGATGCTAGCTTGATTTTTGCCAGCATGCAGCCTGCATGTCAGATTCCCTGCAAAAGTAGCTGAAGCTGTGACATGCATGTGTGGAGTAAAAGGAGCTGCAGTTCACTTGACAACCATAGTAGTTCAGTAGTTCCTTATGGTGCCTTGAAATTGGGTCTTTCACTTCTCACTTTCACTGTTATGCATTTTATGTGCATCACTGTTTTATTTACAGTATTATAATGCATAAGCCCAACTCCAACCGCACACAATCTCCTTCCCTTTTAAAAACCCCAAGACCCCATTCTGCCCCTTAGCCCAACCTCAAACCCAGCAACGCTTAATGATTTACCTCATGTGTTCTTCCATTGTGGGTATGCAAACAGGATTTATTTCCTCACAGCACAAGTGATACAAGAGGCCACATGCAGATACAAACACAATTACTTAATACAAATGTCTGTACTGAATGCTATCATTTGGTATTTTGATTAGCATGGATTGGGTTTTCTCGACATGTCGGGATATGTCAGGAAAGTGACTGTTCACATCACCCCAGTGGAGCAAGAAAAGACCTGTCTGCCTTCATGTGTTGGCACTGCTATCAGTACCTCATTAGTTGCGTGCATGCGCACACACACACATGCACACAGATAATTTGTTTTACTCAACCTCATTTTTCTGCAAACTCATTCTTGAAATTGAACTAAGTGCATCACGTATCTACCAGTATTGACAACGGAGATCATATGCAAATGTGTAGCTCTGCATGCCTTGCACATGTCCAGGGACGCAAATATTGAGAACTATTGGAGGCATATCTTTAAACCTTGTTTAAACACCTCCCATCGACTTGGGAGCTTGAAAGTGAAGTTTTCCCATTCAGACCTCAGTCAAACTGTGTGTTGAACAGTTTTTTTTGTTATTTTTCATTTTTACATTCAGAAATTCATTGCATTGCTAAAAATATTGTGGCAGACCAAGATGATGTTACTGCATCTTTAACTGTGATGACCATCAGAAAAGATTAATGACCATCATACTATTCTTTGTCTCCTAACTTTAGGTTGAAATCAATTGGTCAGCTGGGCCTAGGTACATTGCTGCACTCTTAATTTTGGAGAAAAATATTTGTTTTTGTGATATGCATAGTAATTGATTTCTACATCAATAGCCAATACTTGAAAGAATAACTCTGAAAAGCCAAACCCCTGTATTCTGGTGACAACAATTGGTGTATAAGGTTAGAACACTTATTATCATTGATAAATTACAGTATATGTATATGCCTGAGAGGAAATATGATTTTAGTGGCAATATTGATTGTTTGGGTGTTTTATAATAAAACCTAAAGGGTGCAAAACAAAGAACCAGAAAGACATGTCATTACTCAGAAGAACTCAAAAGTTTCTTAACTAAGTATTTATAGCAGTTTTCAGACATGCATGAGAACAGTGTGAAGACCCTCTGCTCTTCACTTAACAATCTGATAAGGTCACCATAGATTCCTGCCTGCCCTCTCCTTGCCTTTGCTAACTCTAATCACCTGTCAGTTAGTGTTAGTTCACAGGCAACAGTCCACAGTTGAATTGATTCCAACTCACCACCTTTATCCGGCCACTCTCTTGCTCTCTCTCTCTCATTCACTTCCACGCCAGTTGGGGCACCGCTTCTTCTGCCTCTGTCTGCAGACCCCCAGGTGGCCCAGGTGACACAGGGAGATACGGTGTGATAAAGAAGAGAAAGAGTTGAGAAGGCGAGGGGAAAACGCCCCACATACACCTTCCTATTTTCTCTCTCTCTCTCTCTCTCTCTCTCTCTCTCTCTCTCTCTCTCTCTCTCTCTCTCTCTCTCTCTCTCTCACACACATCTCTCCACCCCAGAGAACCGGTTGGAGCAGGTGTCCCCTTGAGGAACACAAACACCAACGCCTGGGCAAGTTCTCCCTTGATATTCCAGTTCTGCTGAAATCCCACATAACTGGTTAAACTGGTTATATAAAGCCCTGCGGGGATAGAGGGAGTCAACTGACTTGGAAAAATAAATGTTCAATAGAGAGGCCTGCATTTGTGTAACAGAGGAGGTTTGTTGATTTTTATACATCTATATATGTGATTAAATTTATGACGATATTTTATCATTGACATTGACATGTACTCTATGATCTTTAACAATCTACTGAGTTGAATACAAGTGGCAGAATTCATAAACTTTAAGATAAGTTATGATATAGTGTGAACGATTTACTGACTCAACGTTTCTCTCACACTACACAACTGCTGTCTCCAATTAAATCTTTGTAAGTGTTGGGAAATCAGAGTGACTATGTGTGGAAACAGTGATAAGGTGTGATGGACATGGGGACAGTGGTACCGGTGTGTAAATTCTACGACAAACAACAGACAATAGCTAAAGCCTGTGTGTTGTTGTAGAAACTAGACATGATGCCACTTCCTGATTCCTGAACCAGATTCCTTATGACCGGCTTAACTGGACCAGGGCCGGCATCATCTCTCTCCTCTTACACAACCTGTAGCTCCGTGCCTTCAAAGGCCTCACATATAAGCAATAGTTGCATCTAATAAAGGACAGGATGTATGAGTTACAGTGGATATAACAGGTCTGCACAATCCCTGTTCAAATGTCAGGTTTTTGTCATATAAAAAAATGAGACTAAGATAAATCATTTCAAAACGTTTTCCACCATTAATGTGACCTATAACCTGTACAACCCAATTGAAAAACAAACTGAAATCTTTTAAGGGGAAAAATAAAAAATAACCTGGTTGCATAAATATGCACACTCTCTTATAACTGGGGATGTAGCTGTGTTCAGAATTAACCAGTCACATTCAAAGTGGGAGTCAGCACACACCTGCCACCATTTAAAGTGCCTCTGATTATCCCCAAATAAAGTTCAGCTGTTCTAGTAGGCTTTTCCTGACGTTTTTGTAGTCACATCTTACAGCACAAGCCATGGTCTGCAGAGAGCTTCCAAAGCATCAGAGGGATCTCATTGTTCAAAGGTATCTGTCAGGAGAAGGGTACAAAAGAACTTCCAAGGCATTAAATATACCATGGAACACAGTGAAGACAGTCATCATCAAGTGGAGAAAATACGGCACAACAGTGACATTACCAAGAACTGGAGTCCTTCTGTCATGATGCTGGTCACGGGGACTGTGCCCATGCTTCTAGTTGTGCTACATCATTTTCTGTATTTCACTATTTCTGTTTTGTATGTATGTGTATTATCATTTTGAGTTGAGATCCTCTGAAGTTCCTCTGTGTTTTTCTTCAGAGGTGAACGGATGCGGTCCGTTTTGGATTTAAGCTTTTCCCTCAGTTTTTCCCCAGATGTGAGCCCTGTTTCCTTTTGGGTGTGACTCCGTCTTTTCCCTCCTGATGTGAGCCCAGTTCTCCTCCAGTCTTCCTGTTCATTGTAAGTATAGTGTTTGTGTTGCTTTTGTATTGTTATACTGTAGCAATGCATATTGTAGAGGAGTCAGCAGACAGTGTTTCAGTCAGGATGCAGTGGTTAAACATAAGAGAATAATAGACAGGGACGTCATGGGGAGTTGGCAGGAAGAGGGAGCTGGGGGTTTAAGGGAAATGTATTGTGGGGTTAGATGTCATGCAGTGTGATGTGAAATGTCATGCAGATGTGAGATGATCTGTTGAGTTTATAAGGAGAAACCTGGCTTGGCTGTTTCAGGCTTTTTATGTGTATGTCTGATGAGAGAGTGTTAATAAACTTCGTCTGCTCGTAAACCGGCCTCCTCATTTCCAACACTCTCCACAATATATAGTGCTATGAGATGACTGTTGTTGTGAAATGGCGCTATATAAATAAAGTTGAATTGAATTGAATTGAATTGAATACTTTGTATTATTAAATGTGCAAACTCACAGTTGGTGTTTGGTGTACTCAGTCCTGCCTTGGTTCGGTGATTCATGACACCCTCCAAAACTGATGAAAAGATGAGAAGAAAACTGGTAAGCGTTATGTCTGGAAAACGCGAGCTGTGAGCCATCTTGCAATGAACAATGAACACACTTTATTGTTTTACACACTCTGCAATATATACAGGACAACAGCGACACCCGACGTCATTCGTGCTAACGTCTGACGTTGGCTACGGCAAGCCCCAGAGTCCAGCCCCCCAAACTCACATACTACATTTATACCCCCCCCACCGAAAAAAACAAAACTAAATCCCCCCCCCCCCCCGCCCCCCACCGATTGTATCATTACTCTTCCCTAGACTACCAAGACTACCAAGATGACTACCAAGATGCTCACGTGGTGGAGTGGATTATTCTGCCACTTCTTAAGCCAGCACGCTCTAGCTAGCCAAAATCCACTACAAAGTCTTTCAGGTGTCGAGGCCTCTGCCGGACTCTGGACGAGCATCTCACAGGCTGCAGTCCTACAGCTGTTCCCCCCACCTGCTCCCGGAGATCTTCTTGTCCCACATCGACGAAGTCCCAACCGGACTCCGATATGTCAGTGGCCACCCGCTGATCCGGGGTCGGTGGTGATTTTCTGAGGCAATTAACTTGACACTTTGACCCATCAGAGAGGCAGAATGTGGCAGGACCCAGCCAGGCTATGATTTGCAGTGGTGACATCCAGAATGACTGCATATTGTGCGTGGTTGAGGCGCCTAATCCTGACCCAGTCCAATACCACAAGTCCATACTTCTTCATGCGGTGTTTCCTGTCGAACCACCACTTCATTTGACGTTGTTGCGCGACCACCCGCCCTCTTGGTGACGGTCCTTCTGCCTGGGTGGTTGCCATTGGGGGCTGCAAGCAGTCCAGAGGAAGATACATTTCACGTCCCAACATCAAAATCGCCAGCGAGTGCCCCATCATGGTGTGAGGCGTTGCACTATAATGATGTAAAGTACTCTGAAGGGCAGCTGAGAACTGGAGTCCGCCAGGTGTGCCCTCAGCCTGTTCTTCAAGGTCTTATTGAATCTTTTAAACCCCCTCGTTCGCTTGTGGGTGGTAGAAAGTAGTCTTTATGTGTTTAATGCGCATCTCACTTATGAATGTCTCGAAACCCCCTGAGATGACTTGTGGGCCATTGTCTGTCATAATGGCATCTGGCACACCCCAGCAGGTGAAGATGGAGCTGAGGAAGTCGATGACCATGTTGGTTGTAACCAAGCCGGTGGGCATCACCTCCGACCATTTTGAGTGGCGATCATAAGCTACCAGTAGGAACCGTCCATATGCAGGGGTCGCATGTAGTTCGCTGCAGATGTCCAATTGAACATGTTTCCAGGGGGCTGTAGGATACTGTAGCGGTTGTAGTGGCGGGGGCAGGGGTGTTCCTGTTTTTCCGCTTTCCAGGCATGGCACACAGTCCTTTACCATATTTTCTATATCTTTGTCAATGCCTGGCCTCCAGACCGAGCTCTTAACAGTTTAACAGTTTTACAATTTAACAGTTTATTCACACACGCATCACACATTATCAACAGCATGAATGAATTACAGTATGAATTATCAACAGCATGAGTAGCAGTATACAATAGGCTTTTTTTCACATTGATTTGGAGTGTGAACGGGTCATCCCAAACAAGCTATTTAAAGCTTTTAGTAGGGAGCCCATTTTTACAATAAAATGATGATGGAAATCAGTCTGATGTCTTTGTGTGCAGGAACAAACAAAACATATAACAGACATATAGCACATAATCCTAGCATTTGTTTACATTGAATTAGTAGGTGAGTTTAAGATACATTGTCAAGTTATTAAATACTATTGGAGTGATATCAACATATAAAACAAAATTACAATGGAGTAACAGCTCATCAGTAAGCTAGTTTTGTGTAACAAATAGCAGATTAATTATAAAATGACAGGAGTGTAGAAGAGCTTGGAAATGATGAGGCGATTTGATTTATAAACCAAAGTTTAATAATCAATAATCAGCTCTCCTAACAAGTCTCATCTGGTGCAGAGTGGCAGAAGGAGAAAAGAGGCAGAATGTCTCCAGCTCACTGGCTTTATACTTGCACACAACAAAAGACATGCATAACAAAGGCTGACATCCCTCATTATCTTAATCCCCCCATTGTCTTGGTATTTCCTCTCCTCGCCTTAGGGGGTGAGGGTGGCTCCTCCGGTCTCCTCCGCCGTGTCTGGGAATGTCTTTGTTCTTCACTCGGCGGTTGAGAGCCTTTGTCCTTTCAGAGGTGTGAAGTCCTTTACATATGTAATTGCTAAACATTTCCACATGCTTCAACATATGTAGGTTATGGAATATATGATTAATATAGACCACAGGCCCCCCAAACAACTAAGAAAAGACAATAGAAAGGTTCACAGTCTAAGATAATTACTATGACATACTAAGTGTTACATCTCTTGCCATGGAAGAAACTTTCCAGCAGCCATGCTCCTAAGAGAGTTCAGTGGTAATCATAACAGCATAGTAAAATCATAAGTCAGTCCTAAACTGTTACAGCACAATTAGTGAACAATTGTGGAGTGGTTTGCATCAGTCCCTGTGCTGTCTGGGTTTTAATCTTCTCCCAAAACTGCTGTAGGTTGGTTTAGGCGCCCTGCTGGGACCTTCTTGTGAGGAATCTGCAGCGTGGGAAGGAGAGTGGTTAATTGTTCCCTGCCGGGGGGCTGAGTCTTTTCTCTTGGGGGGTCTACCCCGCCGAGGTGCTCTCGCCAACTGTGCAGGCTCGTCTTTCAGCAAGAAGGCAGGCTTAAGTCTGTCAATGCTGACTGTTTCTTTTCTATCCCCAAAATCAAGCACAAAGTGTTTATCACCATGTTCCAGCACTCTGAATGGCCCATCGTATGCTGGGCGGAAAGTTGGTTTTAAAGCTTCATGCCTAACAAAAACAAACTCAGCGTTTTTTAAAGCTTGAGGAACAAAAACCCGTGGGAAGGAGTGATGAGCTGGACCGGGGAGAGAGTCCGGTCCGTTGCTGCCTAAAAACCTTGGGACTGGAAGGTGCCCTGGCTCTGGGTTCTCTGGTAAAAATTCACCTGGAAGTCTGAGAGGTTGTGCAAAGACTAATTCTGCAGGAGAGGCGTCTAGATCCTCTTTAGGTGCAGCACGCAACCCCAATAAAACCCAGAGAAGTTTATTTACCCAATTTGTGTCCGTTAGTGAGGCTCTGAGGGCAGCCTTTAAAGACCTGTGAAAACGCTCGCATAACCCATTAGCCTGAGGGTGGTAAGCGGTGGTGCGATGAATTGTTGCCCCTAAGCTGTTGGACATGGCTGACCAGAGCTCTGAGACAAATTGAGGCCCCCTATCGGACCTGATGTCCGATGGGACGCCGAAACGTGCTACCCAGTTTGTCAAAAAAACGCGGGCGACTTCCTCCGCTGTGGTTGCCACTAGAGGGACTGCCTCTGGCCAGCGCGTGGTGCGGTCTATCATTGTTAACAGGTGTGTGAAACCTTGGGAGGAAGGTAGTGGCCGCACGAGGTCGACATGAACGTGGTCGAACCTTCTAGCAGGGATTGGAAAAGGCTCCAGAGGTGCTTTTGTGTGTCTGTGTATTTTGGCGCGTTGACAAGAAATGCAAGTTTTTGCCCATTCTTTTACGTTTTTGCGCAGGCCTGGCCACACAAACTTTTCCGCAACCATTTTAACCGAGGCGCGCACACCTGGGTGGGTGAGGGAGTGAATTGCGTCGAAAATACGGCGGCGCCATGTAGCTGGTACTAACGGGCGAGGTCGGCCGGTTGAAACATCGCATATTAGGGGGGGCACGCTGTCGCGTAAACCCTTTTTCTCCAGCCTTAACCCTGTTGGTCCAGACAGGAGTGCGCGCACGTCCGCGTCACCGCTTTGTTCCTCCGCCATGGCTGCATAATCTATCCCTGCATGGATAGGTGCTGCGTATGTGTCTGCGTTAGTGAAGAGTTCTGCTGCTGAGGCAGTATAATCTGTCTCCTCACGCTCTGGTGGTGTCACAGCACAAGAGAGACAGTCTGCTACTACGTTAAGTTTGCCTGCCACGTGTCGAATGTCTGTGGTGAACTCTGAAATCGCAGCTAGCTGTCTTTGTTGCCTGCCTGACCATGGTTCTGAAATTTTAGCCATAGCAAAGGTGAGCGGTTTATGGTCTACAAAAGCCGTGAAACTCCGCCCTTCTAACCAGAACTGGAAATGGCGGATGGATAAATGAAGCGCTAGCAGCTCCCTGTCAAAAGTGCTGTATTTACGCTCAGTTTGGTTTAGCGATTTGCTAAAGAATGCTAAAGGTTGCCAGACCCCGCTGACAAGTTGTTCTACAACTGCCCCTATAGCTAGGTCCGAAGCGTCTGTGGTTAGCGCGATGCGGGCCAAGGGATCTGGGTGAACTAACAATGTGGCGTTAGCTAGGGCGCTTTTTACTTCCACGAAAGTGCGTTCGCGCTCCGGGGTCCATTCGACCGCGTTGGAAGCTTTCTTTTTTTTGAGCGCGTCATATAGGGGCTGCATGAGCTGAGCTGCGTGGGGGAGGAAGCGGTTGTAAAAATTAACCATCCCTAAAAATTCCTGTAGCGATTTGACTGTTTGTGGCCGTGGGAAACTTGCTATCGCGTGAACTTTGTCTGGAAGTGGAACTGCCCCCTTCGGAGAGACTTTGTGTCCTAAAAAATCAATTTGTGACACGCCGAATTTGCATTTGGCTGGATTGATTATTAGCCCGTGCTCTTCTAGCCTCTGAAAAACCGTAGTGAGGTGCTGCTCGTGTTCTTCCTCAGACGAGCTGGCTACCAGCATGTCGTCGAGGTAGACGAAGACAAAAGGAAGGTCGCGTAGGACCGCGTCCATCACCCGTTGAAAAGTTTGAGCAGCGCTTTTGAGGCCGAAAGGGGTTATGACCGCTGTTTTAGGAATGTCCTCTGCTCGGACTGGGATTTGATGATAACCGCGGACTAAGTCTATTTTTGAAAAAATGCGCGCACCCGCCAGATGTAGTGAAAAATCTTGAATGTGAGGAATTGGGTAACGGTCATGCGCTGTAGCGTTGTTTAATCTGCGGTAATCTCCGCACGGTCTCCAAGAACCGTCGGATTTCGGAACCATGTGAAGTGGTGCGGCCCAGGGGCTCTTCGAGCGTCTAACAATGCCCAATTTTTCAAGGGTTGTAAACTCGTCCCGTGCTATGTTGAGCTTGGCCGCGTATAAGCGGCAAGCTTTGGCAAATGCAGGTGGTCCCGTTGTGGGAATGAAGTGTTCAACCCCGTGTTTAGCCACAGTGGCTGACAATTTGGGAATTGTGAGTGCTGGAAATTGGGTGAGGAGTTGCTCAAACTTACCTCCTGCCGTGGTGACGTTGGCCTGCACAGGTGGTGGAGAAACTCGGGCGCCGCTACAACAAATGTCCATCTGTAGCTGCGGCCGTGGATGAGGAGGTGCAGGCTCTTTTCGCCAAACGTGTCGATGTTAGAGCCGTTGGCTGCCACGGCTCCGTTGCCCCGGGTGCCCGTGGCTCGATCTGCGTGGGAGGGCGTGACAAAACTCAGCTGAGCTCCTGTGTCGATGAGGAACTGCTTGCCTGTGTGTCCATCCGTCACGTACAACAGCTTATTCTTCTCGCCGAGAACCGCTGCCGTTAACGGCTCTCGGCTTTGGCGTTTCCCGAAATCGCAATTTTGCAGGGGGGGAACGCATTTGCGGGCCTTCTCAGCGAAGCGGTGGTGATAATAACAGACGTCGCTCTGTCTGTTACGTTTTGGCCGTGTCGCTGTCACCGTGGGCTGGGTCTGCTCAGTGGGTTGTGGCTCCTCGTGGTTCGGGGTGTCAGCGTTGAGGTCTGCGGATGCTGCTGTGGGTGTCAGCTCCTTGCAGGCATTGACGAGCCGATGAGCTTCGTTGGCCAGTGCGCGGAAGTCTTGGTGGTTGTTGCATTTCATGCTGGCGAGTGTCCCTCTCATGTGTGGCGGCAGCGTGCTGAGGAATATAAATTGGAAGAGGAAGTTGTCATTGTCCTCTTCTTTAAGCTGTAGCAAATCCTCCATGAGGGCCTTCGGTTTGCACCCTCTGTGGCCGTAGACCGCCAGGATCTTCTCGGCGCTCTCTTCCACTGATGGGACGTAGTTCGCCACGATGGTTGCTTTGAGCGTCTCATATTTGTCCTGGGCCGGTGGCCGCCGGATCATGCTCCGCACACACTTCGAAGTGGCGGCGTCGAGTTTGGAGACGATATGGTAGAATTTGGTATCGTCAGCCGTGATGCCCGCCAGTGTAAACTGGGCTTCAGCCTGCTGAAACCACGAGGCGGGGTCTTCTTGCCAGAAGTCTGGCAGGTTGACAGCGACGGCATTCGTGTATACCATCACTGCTGTGTCCGCCGGGTGAGAGTGCCTTGCCTCGGCTCTCACGGCGGTGCTGGTGCTCGGTTGAGCCCTCTCAATCTCTTCTGCCGGGGGGAACAGTTGTCCATCTGTTCCCCCGTCTGCGTGGTCGCTGGCGTCTGCCTGGGTCGCCACGGATGAGTCGATTGCGGGGGTACGCCTCAGGGCCATACTCGCGTCAAGGTCACCAGTGTAGAAGAGCTTGGAAATGATGAGGCGATTTGATTTATAAACCAAAGTTTAATAATCAATAATCAGCTCTCCTAACAAGTCTCATCTGGTGCAGAGTGGCAGAAGGAGAAAAGAGGCAGAATGTCTCCAGCTCACTGGCTTTATACTTGCACACAACAAAAGACATGCATAACAAAGGCTGACATCCCTCATTATCTTAATCCCCCCATTGTCTTGGTATTTCCTCTCCTCGCCTTAGGGGGTGAGGGTGGCTCCTCCGGTCTCCTCCGCCGTGTCTGGGAACGTCTTTGTTCTTCACTCGGCGGTTGAGAGCCTTTGTCCTTTCAGAGGTGTGAAGTCCTTTACATATGTAATTGCTAAACATTTCCACATGCTTCAACATATGTAGGTTATGGAATATATGATTAATATAGACCACAGGAGTTGCATTTTTAGTTTTTTCTTGACGATGTAGTTGGAAGGTGACATTTTTAGATTCTCATCAAGCTCATTCCAAATCTGCGGTTCTCTGCACACAATACTAAACCTGGTGGATTTTAGTCTTCGTTTTTTCCCAGTAATTTGGTTTTTTTTATTTCTAGTGCCATAGGTGTGTATGGGAAGGAAGGTTGGAAAGAGTTCACATAATTTATAGTTGAGTTTGTGGACAACCTGATACATTATACAGGCATTCTGGAAGTAATTGTGCTCAGCAAGATTTAGGAGATTATAACTATGGAAAAGATGAGTAGTAGGAGAATTATATTCAGACCACGATAAGGCACGTATGACTTTCTTTTGGAGAATTTCTAGCTTTTTTTTTAGGCGAGTTGGAAATGTGTTACACCATATGATATTGCAGTAATGTAAGTGAGGCTCAAATAAAGTTTTATATAGTGAGAAGTGCTGAAAGTGGTAGAAAATGTCTCACTTTAAAAAAACAAGCAGCGTATTTGGCCAGTTTCTTGGTTTGATCGTCAATGTGACATTTGAAATTGAGAAATTTGTCAATGAGGACCCCCAAGAATTTTATAGAGCTAACTCTTGTAATATTCTGTCCATTAATTTTGGGGCAAAGTTCCTTGGTGTCTGGCTTTTTATTGGAACGGAATACAATATAATTAGTTTTACTGATATTAAGAGAAAGATTGTTACACTGAAACCAGGTGTCTATTTTTTTTATTGCACTGCTGCTTCACCCTGACCACCCCCAGGTGACCCTCGTACAACATGGATAAAATGCTTCCCTTCAATGATTCTGGGATTACTGTGCAGTGTCCCCTTGCCTCGCAGATGTCATTTCAGCAGTTCAGGTCATTCTTGACTCTATGGAAAATCACCAGCTGTCCTGGTGTCTTTGCGGGCCACCCCTCCCGGATGAATGAGTATAGCTGCATTAGGGTCGGGTCCTATTCTGATGCTGCCTAGAGCTCCTGGAGAGAGGCTGAGTTCCGGAGAGGATCATGCAGCATGCTGTTCAGCTCCTTCTCCAGGGGGTCACAGTCCCCATTTAAGTCGTTATTGGGCGTAGCTTGGGACAAAAAGTCCACCACTATTCTTTCTCTGTCTGGAGTAAACTGGGTGGTGAAGTTATATGCTTACAGTCTTTCAGTCCTCCTGTGGATGCGCAGAGGCTTGTGTCCTGACCCGGACATTTCGAGTAATGTTGTTAAGGCTCTGTGGTCTGTCCGTAGTGTGAAGTGTCGTTTGTAGAGGTATATGTGCCAGAGTTCGCATGCCCAAACGCATGCGAGTGCCTCCCTCTCTCCCACTGCATACCTCTGCTCGGCTGATGTGAGGGACCTCGATGCGAATGCCACTGGGCGTTCCGTTCCATCTTGAAGCTGAGACATGACGGCACCTACTGCAGAGCCTGACGCATCACATGTTACGAAAGTGGGTCTTTGTGTGTCAAAGTAGGCCAGCACTGGTGGGGAAGTGAGTTGTGACTTCAATTTAAAAATGGTGGCTGAGCATGCTGGAGTCCATTCCCACGGCACATCCTGTTTCAGGAGGGCACGTAGTGGTTCTATCGTTTCAGAGTAGCGGGAAATGAAGCACCTGTAGAAATTCGCCATGCCCAGAAAAGACGAGATTTGTGAGGTGGTCGTAGGCTCTGGTAGTATGCAGGACCGCCTCCACATTTGAGTGCAGTGGGCTCAGGTCCTCAGCGGTTAGTCGGAACCCCACAAACTCGATGGATTCTGCTGCAAAAATGCATTTCTCTTCATTGAGTGTAATGCTATGGTTTGTCAGCACCTCCATGACCTTTCCAAGACGCTCGTCGTGGATGACTGGTGATGCGCCATGCACCATGATGTCATCCAGATACACCATCTCACCTTTGAGGCCGGCGAGGATGGTGGCCATTATTTTCTGAAAACAGCTCGGGGCAGAGCTGAGGCCAAAGGGCATGCGTGTGTATCTGAAGACCCCCATGTGTGTCACAAAAGCTGTTAGGTTGCAGCTGTCGGGGTGGAGCGGCACCTGTAAGTGGCCTTGGCAGAGGTCCAGCTTCAAGAAAACTTTGGAACCACTGAAGGCTGCTGTGAGTTCTTCCACCGTGGGCAGGGAGTGTTTGTCAGGGATGACTGCCTTATCAATCATCTGGAGATTGATGCACGGTTGTATGCCGCCCGACTTTTCTTCACCACAACTATATTAGAGATCCACGGTGAAGCATCTACCCTCTCAATGATGCCGGCGCCCAGCAGCTTTTTTAGTTCTGTTGTGACATCATCCCGGAGAGCGAGGGGCAGTCGGCGGAGAGGTTGGATTTTTGGCACCACGTCTGGACTGGTGAGTGGCCGATGATTAAAAGCGGTTATGCACCCCAGGCCTGCGAAGAGCACCGGCTAGCGGCACTGCCAAGACGATGAGACGATTAACACGGCAGAGCCTGTTGGGTCTTTGATGGAAAACCCCAGTTCGCCTAATAAGTCAATTCCCAGTAGGTCAGCCCCTTGGCACGTTACCCGAAAGGTGAATGACGGGATCATTTTCAGGCCACAAGTCACCGAAAAGTCAGCTGTTCCCACCATGCTGATTCTCACATGCCCATAACCAAACATATTTTCCGCCTTTGCAGTGATGTTCTTTCTGGGGAAGAGTTTTCTTACAGTAACCATGCTCAATAGGGACCGTGCAGCACCTGAGTCCACCAAGAACGGCACATCGACTCCATCCAGCTGGACGACATGCCACCTCAGCGGTCAATTCTTGGCACCTGCTACACATACCATGGCTAGGTCCGGTGTGTGGGCATTGGTCTTTGCAGGGGCTGAGTGACAGACCCTGGCTAAGTGGTTAACACTTTTGCAGCAGTGGCATTTCTTCCCTTTAGCGGGGCAGGTGAGCAAGCTTGTTCGGTGTTTAGATGATCCACAGTTGGTGCACAGAGCCCGCTCTCCTGCTTCTGTCCCTGCTTTACAGTGCATCTGGAAAGTATTCACAGCGCTTCAGTTTTTCCATATTTTATGTTACAGCCTTATTCCAAAAGGGATTAAATTCATTTTTTCCCTCAAAATTCTTCACACAATATCCCATGATGACAATGTGAAAAAAGTTTTTTTTTGGAAATTTTTACAAATTTATTAAAAATAAAAAAAACCCTAAGAAATCACGTGTACATAAGTATTCACAACCTTTGCTCAATACTGTGCTGATGCACCTTTGACAGCAATTACAGCTTCATTACAGCTTCAAGTATGTTTGAATATGATGCCACAAGCTTGGCACACCTATCTTTGGGCAGTTTTGCCCATTCCACTTTGCAGAACCTCTCAAGCTCCATCAGGTTGGATGGGAAGCGTCGGTGCACAGCCATTTTCAGGTCCCTCCAGACATGTTCAATTGGATTCAAGTCTGGGCTTTGGTTGAGCCACTCAAGGACATTCACAGAGTTGTCCTGAAGCCACTCTTTTGATATCTTGGCTGTGTGCTTATAGGGTCGTTGTCCTGCTGAAAGATGAACCATCGCCCCAGTCTGAGGTCAAGAGCGCTCTGGAGCGGGTTTTCATCCAGGATGTCTCTGTACATTGCTGCATTCATCTTTCCCTCTATCTTGACTAGTCTCCCAATTCCTGCCGCTGAAAAACATCCCCACAGCATGATGCTGATACAAACATTGGGGTGGTTATGAATGGTGGCTGGTTTCCTCCAAACATGACACCTGGCATTCACGCCAAAGAGTTCAATCTTTGTCTCATCAGCCCAGGGAATTTTGTTTCTCATGGTCTGAGAGCCCTTCAGGTGCCTTTTAGCAAACTTCAGGTGGGCTGCTATGCGCCTTTTGCTAAGGAGTGGCCTCCATCTGGTCACTCTACCATACAGGCCTGATTGGTGGATTGCTGCAGAGATGGTTGTCCTTCTAGAAGGTTCTCCTCTCTTCACAGAGCAATGCTGGAGCTCTGACAGAATGACCATCGGGTTCTTGGTCACCTCCCTGACTAAGGCCCTTCTCCACTGATCGTTCAATTTAGATGGCCAGCCAGCTCTAGGAAGAGTCCTGGTGGTTCCAAACTTCTTCCATTTGCGAATGATGGAGGCCATTGTGCTCACTGTGACCTTCAAAGCAGCAGAAATTTTCCTGTACCCTTCACCAGATTTGTGCCTCGAGACAACCCTGTCTCGGAGGTCTGCAGACAATTCTTTTGACTTCATGCTTGGTTTGTGCTCAGACATGCACTGTCAACTGTGGGACTTTATATAGACAGGTGTTTGCCTTTCCAAATCATGTCCAATCAACTGAATTTACCACAGGTGGACTCCAATTAAGCTGTAGAACCATCAGTGGAATGGTTCCATGATCAGTGGAAACAGGATGCACCTGAGCTCAATATTGAGCTTCATGACAAAGGCTGTGAATACTTATGTACATGTGATTTCTTTTTTAATTTTTAATAAATTTGCAAAAATACCCAAAAACTTTTTTCGTGTAGTCATTATGGTGTATTGTGCATAGAATTTTGAGGAAAAAAATGAATTTAATCAATTTTGGAATAAGGCTGTAACATAACAAAATGAGGAAAAAGTGAAGCGGTGTGAATACTTTCCGGATGCATTGTAACTCTCATCGCCAAATGTTATGTGTGGAAAGCGTGAGCCGTGAGCTGTCTTGCAATGAACAACAAACACACTTTATTGTTTTACACATTCTGCAATTTATACAGGACAGCAGCGCTGCCCGATGTCATTCTTACTAACATCTGACGTCGGCTACGGCAAGCCCCAGAGTCCAAACCCCCCCAAACTCACATACTACGATCAGGAAGGCTGCCAAGAGGCTGACAGCAACACTGAAGGAGCTCCAGGAATTTCTAGCAAGTACTGGCTGTTTAGTACAAGTGACAACAATCTCCTATCTTTTTCATATGTCTGGGCTATGGGGTAGGGTGTCAAAGTTGAAGCCTTAGCTTACAAAGAAAAACATCCAAGCCTGGCTACATTTTGCAATAACACGTTTGAAATCTCCCTAAACACATGTGGGAAAATGTGTTATGGCCTGATGAAGCCAAGTTTGAACTTTGTGGCCATAACTTCAAAAGGTATATTTGGTGCAAACACAACACTGCTCATCACCAAAAGAACACCATACCTACAGTGAAGCCACCGATGATCCAGGTTGGTCACCCGAGGTCGCTGTGAGCCCATCTTTCCCTGCTGTGGAGATAGCTGTGGGTTCAGCGTTGGCCCAGCCCGGGTCCAGCGTGGGTGCAGCGTTGGCCCAGCCCAGACCCACCGCGGGTGCTGCAGAGCTCCAGCCCGGAGCCACCGCGGGTGCAGCTGAGCTCCAGCCTGGAGCCACTGTGGGTGCAACTGAGCTCCAGCCTGGAGCCACCGCGGGTGCAGCCGTGTCCCAAGCCGGGACAGCCGCGGGTGCAGCCATGTCCCAGACCGGGACTGCCGCGGGTGAAGCCATGTCCCGGACTGGGACTGCTGCGGGTGCAGCTGAGCTCCAGTCGGGAGCCACTGTGGGGCCAGCCGTGACCCTGGTGGGTCCCACCACTGGTGCAGCCACATCCCAAGCTGGGGCCGCTGAAGGTGTTGCCGGCCAGCCTGGGGATGCCGAGGCCATCTCCCCTCTTCCAGAGGCCTTCGGGGTGCCCCTCCCTCCTCTGCCGGGTGCCATCATGGTCCACTGTTCCCCGCCACCAGAAGCCATTGGGGTTCCCCTTCTCTGGTCTGGCTTCCTGCCATTAAGCCTTCCGGTGTTAAGACCACCTCCTCGTTCACCCCTCCGGTCCTGGTGGCTCAACACCGCTGGTCAGCCGCCTGAATGACTGAGTCTCCGGGTTGGGTGGCCCATTGACTCCAGCGGGCCGCCTGACGCTGTTCAGCAGGCCGCCTGCTGGGCCTGGGACTTTGGCCGGCCCCCCGAACCCTGGAGCCCAGGGACTGTGGGAGCTTAGGGGTTGCCGGGGCGCAGGTGTATTGAGCTGATCATTTTGCCCCTCCTAGCCGTTTTCCCCCCACCTCCCTCCCGGGGTGGTTTTTACTGTTCTTTTTTGGGGGGTGGGGGGGGTCTTTTCCTGATGTTGCCGGGGGTGTCTTGATCCACCCCTTGGGGGAGGGGGGGTTCTGTCATGTGTCTGGGGTCCTATGTCATCCCACACCCCAGACACAGGTTATTGTTGTATTTTGTTTCCCTGTTTTTGTCTGTTCTTATGTCTAGGTTTATCTGTGTTCCTGTTTTGCCCCTCTCTCTCTCTCCAGGCATTCCCCACTGGTTGCTCACAGCCTGACTCTGCTGCTGAGCAGCTTGCAATCAGTTCACCTGCAGCTCAACTCTCACACCTGAAGTCATTCATATAATCAGCTCACTTTGTATTTAACTCTGTTAGTTCATTCACTCCTTGTCACTCCATTAGTCTACGTGGCTAGTCAACCTGGTTAGTTGAGCTCGCAGCCCGAGCGCCTAGTCATCTTCCTGTGAAAGACTACGTTGGTACTGTTATCCCCCAGAGCTCAGTCTCGCTCTGAGATGCCCTATGTAAGTCTCCTTGTTCCTATCCAAGTTCATGTTGCTTCTCCTTCAGAGGCCCTGCTCGGCTCTGAAGTGTGACGTGGGCTTCAACTCTATTTACCTGAACTGTATTAAGGCTGAACTGTTTCACCTGCAGTGCTATTAACCTCTCCAGAGCCGGGCCGCTCTGAGGCCTGCTTGGAGGTTTATTATTTGACATTTTTGTATTGGGCACCTTTGAACTGTTTGTCTTTTTGTTATAATAAAGCATGCACTTCATCCAGCATGTGGGCTCGTCTCTTTCCATTCGTGCGCAGCGTAAAGGCGCACGTTCATGACATTGACAGGATAATGACCGAGCCAGGATGGGACAAAGAGACTATCAAACAGTCTGCAGCCTTAAAACAAAAACTTGGTGATTTTGACTTCATTTTCTTGCTCGGGGGTCTTTCGGTTAATTTTTGGCCTCACAGAACCACTCTTCCAGGCGGACATAAAAAAAATGCCAGGATCGGATTAAGAGTACGCTCATCGCCATAAAAAACATAAGAACAGATGAGAGGTTCAATGGCATCTATAATGAATCGGTGAAGAAAACTGGGGAGCCTGTGTGCCACCGTAAACGTCGTTGGCGTGGCTGGGATGACCTGGAGCAGGAGGTTACCTGGTACCAAGAAGGAAAAAATGAAACTGTTTCATCTTACCGGCATCTTTACTTTCAAGATCATTGACAGTATAGCACTGCACATGACCCAAAGATTTGCAGACATGAAGCATCTGAGCTTTTTTCAGCTACTGGATCACACATTTCTATCTTTCTGCAAACCAGGTGCATTTCCCAGCCATGAGATGGCCCAACTTACAAAGACCTATCCATTTTTTGATGAGATGAAGTTAAGGAATGAGCTGCACACTCTCTACACTAATGAATTATTTCATAAGCCACCAGAAGAGCTGATACAGCTTATTATTGAGGATGATCTGCAGGGTACAGTCTCCGAGGTCCACAAACTGCTCCAGCTTATGCTCACTATATCAGCAACAAGCACATCAGCCAAGCGCTCCTTTTCCTGTTTAAAAAGAATAAAAACTTATCTGAGGAACATGTGTGGACAAGAAAGACTTGTAAACCTTGCCAAAATATCCATTGACTCTGCTGTTGTGGAGGCCCTAAAGGCCAGTGGGAAATTCTGTGACATGGTGACTGAACATTTTGCCACCATTAAAGAGAGGAGAATGGCCTTCCTCTTCAGATAGGGTAAGTGCAATGTTTACTCCTCTTTACATTCTTTCACTGTTAACTGAACTGCCTAAATAATTACCTGTGCAATTTTAATAAGGTTATTGGTTTCTCAGTCAGTTGTGTTGGTTATTTTATTGTGGTTCCTGACATGCAGAAAAAACTACATCACTATGTCAGTGTGTAACCTCATCAGGTGTGGAATAAGATAAGATAAGATAAGATAAGATAAGCCTTTATTAGTCCCACAATGGGGAAATTCCAGGATTGCAACAGCACAGGGATAGCAACACTCAGAGCAATAATTAAGAAGATAAGAAAAATAAAAATAAGAGTAGTGAATATACATACGTACAAATAAATATATAAATATATATATACAAAGTGCGGAGCATTGTAGCAAGGTGGAATAAACAGCATACCCGTCTACTTAGTTATCCTACATAGTATGAATATGTACATATTGTCACCCTCCGTAGCGACTGATATTGTCCTAGTTGTATGCTGGAGGGGACCATTTGTGTAAGTCTGTTGCGTCTTTTGCATTCAATACTATTAGGTCGTCACATTTTTTTTGTTATCTCTGCGAGCAGCCCTGTTTAGGTTATATAGTCTGACAGTCGTAGGTAGGAAGGACCTGCGAAACCTCTCGGTTGCGCACCTAGGATGATGTAGTCTACTGCTAAATGTGCTCCTCAGTGCGTTCAGTATGTCCTGCATAGGGTGGGACTCGGACTCCAGCAGAGATGACAGTTTAGCCACCATTCTTCTCTCTCCTATCTCCTCCACTGGGTCAAGGCGTTGCCCCAGGACAGAGCTAGCTTTCTTGATCAGTTTGTTCAGTCTCTTCCTATTGGCTGCTGTAATTCCATTGCCCCAGCAGACCAATCCAAAAGTGATGGCTGATGCCACCACCGTGTCGTAGAATGTCTTCAGCAGCGCCCCTTGTACACCAAAAGACCTGAGCCTCCTCAATAGGAACAGCCTGCGCTGTCCCTTCTTGTAGAGTGTGTCGGTATTGTGTGACCAGTCTAGTTTATTGTTCAGATGAACACCCAGGTACTTGTAGGATGTCACCATCTCAATGTCTGTTCCCTGTATGTTTACTGGTGCTGTGAGGGGTTGTCCTTGCCTGCGGCAGTCCACCACCAGCTCCTTAGTTTTCCTCGCATTGATCTGGAGGCAGTTTCGATGGCACCAGTCCATGAAGTCCTGGATAAGTCCTCCATACTCAGCTTCCTCTCCGTTGGAGATGAGGCCGACGATCACAGAGTCGTCAGAGAACTTCTGTAGATGGCAGTGTGTTGTTGTGTTGTGTGAGAAGTCCGCAGTATAAAGGGTGAACAGGAAGGGAGCCAAAACCATTCCCTGGGGGGCCCCCGTGCTACCGATGATCGTGTCGGACACACAATCTCGGGTTCTCACAAACTGTGGCCGGTTAGTGAGGTAGTCCAGGATCCATGATGACAGGTGGTGGTCCACCCCTGCGCACAGCAGCTTGTCCTTCAGGATCATCGGTTGGATGGTGTTGAAAGCACTGGAGAAGTCAAAGAACATGATCCTCGCCGCATTCCCGGGCTTCTCCAGGTGTGACAGAGAACGGTGAAGGAGGAAGATCACTGCATCCTCCACCCCAATGCCATGCTGGTAGGTGAACTGGAGTGGATCCATCGCTGGTCCCACCAGGGGGCGGAGGTGAGCAAGGAGCAGTCTCTCCAGGGTCTTCATCATGTGAGACGTCAGGGCCACTGGTCTGTAGCTGTTCAGATCTTTGGGGTGGGAAGTCTTTGGTACAGGTACCACCCAAGATGTTTTCCACAACTGTGGTACCCTCCCCAGCTTCAGGCTCAGGTTGAAGATGTGCTCCACAATCCCACACAGCTGGTCTGCGCAGGACTTGAGGAGCTTTGCGCTGATGCCGTCCGGTCCCGAGGCCTTCCTCGCCTTGATCTTCCTCAGCGCCGTCCTCACCTGGGTCTTAGTGAGGGTCAGGTTGGGGGGCTGTGTGCTAGGAGTGGGGGGGTATTGGTGGAGTGGGGTGTGGACAGCAGGTCTCGATGACTTTAGAGGCAGCAGTGGTTGTTGTGCAGTCGGGGGGGAGGGCGGTTGGTCAAACCTATTAAAAAACAGGTTCAGATTGTTTGCCCACTCCCTGCCCTCCGTGGCCTGGGGGAGGTATTCTGGAGCCCAGAGATGGTTTTAAGGTTTCTCCAGACCCCGCCGATGTCGCTCTGTTGCAGCTTGCCCTCCATCTTCTTCCTGAAGCTGTCCTTGCCTTCTCTGATCTTCCTCCTCAGCTCTCTCTGTACGGACTTCAGCATCTCCCTGTTCCCCAACCTGAAGATCCTCTTCTTCTCTCTCAGAAGTGTTTTTATCTCAGGGTTGATCCAGGGTTTGTTGTTTGAGCAACACCGTATGGTCTTGGTGGGTACGATGTTGTCCACATAGAAGCTGATGTAGTCCATGATGGTGTGAGTGAGGCCATCGATGTCCTTACCATGTGGATCGCAGAGCTGCTCCCAGGCAGTGGTTTCAAGACAGTCCTTTAGAGCGTCTATTGCCTCCTCAGACCATAACTTCACTGTGCGCATGATCGGAGGTTGTTTGTGTACTAGGGGTTTGTACACCGGCAGGAGATGAACCAAGTTGTGATCCCATCTCCCGAGTGGGGGGAATGGTGATGAGGTGTACGCCTCCTTAGTATTTGCATAGAATAAGTCCAGTGTTTTATTGTCTCTAGTGTGGCATGTGACATACTGGGTGAGTGCGGGTAGAATGGGGTACAGTGAAATATGGTTGAAATCACCTGAGATGAGGAGAAGAGCATCTGGGTGTTCCGTCTGCAGCCTGCCAGTTACTGAGTGGATGACGTCATGCGCTGTCCCAGCGTTCGCCGTCGGATTTGCATAAATAACAATGCAGATCATGTGTGAGTATTCCCTCGGGAGATAGGTAGGCCGCATGCTAACAGCTAGCAACTCGATGTCTTTGCTGCAGTGCTGTTCCTTAACCGTGATATGTCCCGGTCTGCACCAGTTGTTATTGACATACATTATCACTCCCCCGCCTCTTGCCTTCCCACTGTCTGGTGTCCGGTCTGCCAGTATTGCGTGGAAACCCTTCAGTTCGATGTTAGTATCTGTTGCTAGTTCTGTTAGCCACGTCTCGGTAAACAGCATCAAGCTACTCTCTCTGTACACGCTCTCATAGCGGGAGATAGCCGCTAGCTCATCGGTCTTATTAAGTAGCGATCGAACATTCCCCATAATAACGGATGGGAGGATGGGTCTGTACCTTATATTTCTCGCCCGCCGTCTTACTCCAGCTCGACATCCACGCCGTTTCCGTCTTATTTCTCCCGGTATGTCGTGTTTTTGCGTTAGCATCGTGGGCCGGTTAAGTGCTAACAGCTGGTCTCTATTGTACTGCCTCCTGCAAGAAACAGTGGCTCCGTCTGCTGGCTCAGGAGACATTTGGACTATCTACGTGTCTGGATGGAATAAAGGTGTCGCTGGATCAGAAAGATTAGCAAGAGAGCCAGATAGTAAATAGAAATAGGAAAAAAATTGATCCGCTGTTGCAAAAAGGCAGCCTACTCGTGTGGCACCAGAATTGCATAATTAGTGTTTTTGGTATAATAATTAAACTTTGTAAGTCATGTGTTGTTGAACACGCATGTGCCCGATA
This sequence comes from Pholidichthys leucotaenia, assembly GCA_020510985.1. Lineage (NCBI taxonomy): Eukaryota > Metazoa > Chordata > Actinopteri > Cichliformes > Pholidichthyidae > Pholidichthys > Pholidichthys leucotaenia. The sequence continues at coordinate 243,774,246 of CM035843.1, read as the reverse complement.
GTAAAGTGAGAGAGAGTGAGAAAGCGAATGAGTGAGAGAGCGAGCAAGTTACATCTGTAAGATACAACAGAATTGTGTTCCAAATAATTCAATTAATTTCAATTCAGCTTTATTTATATAGTGCCATTTCACAACAACAGTCATCTCATAGCACTTTCAACTGTAGGGGAAACCCCCACAGTTGCAGAAAAACCCCAGCAATCAGGCGATCCCCTGTGAGCAAGCGCTTGGTGACGGTGGAGAGGAAAAACTCCCTTTTAACAGGAAGAAACCTCCAGCAGAACTAGGCTCAGGGAGGGGCAGTCATCTGCTGCGACTGGCTGGGGGGTGAGGGGATAGAGAAGATGAAAAAAACAGACATGTAGAGCGCAAACAGCACGATGGGGACTCAATCTACGGGAGAGAACAAACAGATGTTAATGACCAGCAAAAAAAAAAATATTTCACTGAGAGTGAAGAAAGGAGTGAAGCCCAGTGCATTTCCGGCTGTCTAAACCTATTAACAGCATAACTAAGGGAGGGTTCAGGGGCACCTGATCCTTCCCTAATTGTAGGCTATATCAAAAAGGAAGGTTTTAATCCTATTCTTAAAAACAGAGATCGAGTCTGACTCCCGAATCCAGATTGGCAGCTGGTTCCATAGGAGAGGAGCTTGATACCTGAAGGCTCTGCCTCCCATTGTACTTTTGGAGATTCTAGGTATTACAAGTAATCCAGCATTTTGGGAGCGTAGTGCACTGTTAGGATAATACGGTAGTTTCAGATCTTTCAAATAAAAAGGGGCCTGATTGTTTAGAGCTTTGTAAGTAAGAAGAAGGATTTTAAACTTAATTCTAAACTCTACGGGAAGCCAATGAAGGGAGGCCAGAACCGGAGAGATATGATCTCTCTTTCTAGTACCTGTTAAAACTCTTGCTGCAGCATTTTGGATCAACTGAAGACTTTTAAAAGATGTTTTAGGAGAACCTGATAATAAAGAGTTACAATAATCTAATCTCGAGCTAACAAAAGCATGGATCAGTTTCTCAGCATCACTCTGAGACAAGATGCTCCTAATCTTGGCAATATTACGCAAATGATAGAAGGCAGTCTTAGAAACAAATTTAATATGTGAATTGAAAGACAGAGCTTGATCAAAAATAACTCCAAGGTTCCTCACAGAGCTATTAAGAGAGAGTAACTGCATCCAAACTAAAAGTTTGATTTGGAAAGGTATTTCTAAGGTTCTTTGGACCAACAAGAATGACTTCAGTCTTGTCTGAATTTAATAGCAGGAAATTGCAAGTCATCCAAGCTTTGATTTCCTTAAGACAGGCTTCTAACTTGGCTAATTGATTACTATCATCTAGCTTCATTGACAGGTATAATTGTGTGTCATCTGCATAACAATGAAAATGTATACAGTGCTTTCTAATAATGTTGCCTAAGGGAAGCCTATATAAACTAAAAAGAGTAGGGCCTAGCACAGATCCCTGTGGAACTCCATGACTGAGCTTTGAGTTGAAAGAAAACTCATTATTGACATGAACAAACTGGAACCTCTCGGATAAATAAGATCTAAACCACTGCAACAAAGTTCCATTAAGTCCAACATAGTGTTCTAATCTATCAAGTAGAATATTATGATCAATAGTATCAAAAACTGCACTAAGGTCTAAAAGGACAAGAACAGAAACAAGTCCATTATCAGATGCGGTAAGGAGGTCATTAGTGACCTTCACTAAGGCTGTTTCAGTACTATGATGGATTCTAAACACAGACTGAAACTCTTCAAGTAAGCCATTTCCCTGCAGGTGGTCAAATAATTGCGTAGCAACAACTCTTTCTTAGATTTTTGAAATGAAAGGCAGATTAGAGATTGGTCAATAGTTAGCTAAAACTCATGGATCCAGCGTTGGCTTTTTGAGTAAGCGTTTAATTACAGCTGTTTTAAAAGCCTGCAGTACATGGCCTAAAGTTAATGAAGAATTGATTATTTGAACAATAAAGCTAACAATAAGTGGGAAGACTTCTTTAAATAACCTGGTAGGAATAGGGTCTAAAAGACAAGTTGAAGGCTTAGATGAGGAAATTATTTTGTCTTACTCTAAAAGGTCAATTGGAGAAAACTCATCCAAACAGATATCATTTGAAGGAGTTGTAGTAGTTACTGCATTTAAGTTAACGGTGGGAAGAATCTGATTGATGTTATCTCTGATAGATGAAATTTTATTATTGAAAAAGTCATAAAGTCCTGACTAGTAAGCTCTAAGGGAATGCTAGGATTGACAGAGTCCTGACTCTTTGTCAGCCTGGCTGGCTACAGTGCTGAAAAGAAACCTAGGATTGTTCTTGTTGTCTTCTATTAATGTAGAATAATAACTCATTCTAGCTTTTCTAAGAGATTTTTTTATAAATTAAAAGATGATTTCTCCAAGCTAAAAAGATTTCATTTAAATTAGTGGAGTGCCATTTTCTTTCTAATTGACGAGTCTTCTCTTTTAAGCTACGGGTTTCTGTGTTGAACCAAGGGGTTAGAAATCTCTGATTAGACTTTTTCTTTTTTAAAGGGGCCACCAAGTCTAGAGTCTGATGCAGAGAAGCTGTAACACTATCTACCATGCTATCAATTACAGAAGGAGTAAGCTGTCTATAGCTTATTTCTGTTGTGTTGACACATGGCATAGAGGAAACAATCTACATAAATTTGGTAACAACATCATCTGAGAGGCATCTACTGTAGTAATATTTTTCTTTAGGAGCCAAATAGTCAGAAATAGTAAAATCAAAGGTTAACAGACAATGGTCTGACAGTACAGGGTTATGAGGAGACACTACCAGATTTTCTGTTTCTATGCCATATGTCAGAACAAGGTCCAACGTATGTTGGAGATAATGGGTAGAATTTCCTACTTTCTGAGAAAACCCCATCGAGTCTAATATTGAATTAAATGCCATATTAAGACAATCACTATCTACATCTACATGTATATTAAAGTCCCCTATTATAATTATTCTATCTGATTTCAGCACTAAATCAGCTAAGAATTCGGCAAATTCGGATAAAAACTCCGAGTAGGTTGATGGGGGACGATAAACTATGGCAAATAAAATTGGGTTTAGCCTAAAATTGCTAAAGTGCCCAATACTGAGGAACAGACTCTCAAAGGATTGATAACATGCTTTTTGCTTTACATTAACTAGTAATTTGGAGTGGTAAATTGTTGCTACTCCTCCTCCACGACCAGAACTTCTGGGATTTTGACAGTTTAAATAACCAGAGGGAGATGATTCATTCAAACCAACACAATCCTCTTGCCCTAACCAAGTCTCTGTAAGAGATATTAAATCAATCTGATCAATTAACAGATCATGGACTAGCAGAGACTTAGGAGTTAGAGACCTAATATTTAACAAACCACATTTAATTTTTAAATTATGAGGAGGAACAGAGGCCAAACCATTCAATTTAGAGGCTTCATGTTTAATTTGAGTTTCACCAACTTTTTGTTTAATCACTTTGGGATTCTTACACATTATATTTTTATTTACTTTGGAGGCAGCAGACAATGATTCTCTGATGGGGAAGACAGGGGCTAAGTTGAGGGGTGGCGGATGAAGAGGAGCTGCAGAGAGGCGTGTAAGACTGCGACTCTGCTTCCTGGTCCCAACTCTGAGTTGTCAAGGTTTTGGAAATTTGGATAAAAATGATGCCAGATTTGTTAGATAAATGAGACGCACCATCCAAAGTTGGATGGACGCCGTCTCGTCTAATAATACCAGGTTTTCCCCAAAATGAGCTCCAATTATCTATGTAGCCCACGTTGTTTGCAGTACACCACACAGACAGCCAGCGGTTGAAGGATGACAAGCGGCTAAACATGTCATCACTGGTCAGATTGGGGAGGGGCCCAGAGAATACTACAGAGGCAGACATTGTTTTGGCAAAGCCACACACCGATTCCACATTAATTTTTGTGACTTCCGACTGCCGGAGTCAGATGTCATTAATGCCAGCGTGGATAACAATTGTGAAGTATTTACAGTTACTTTTAGCCAGCATTTTCAAATTTGACTCGATGTCACCTGCTCTGGCCCCAGGAATGCATTTGACTATGGCCGCTGGAGTTACTAGGTTCATGTTTCTGACTACAGAGTCGCCAATGATCAGAGTTTTTTCCTCAGTGGGTGTGTCGCTGAGTGGGGAAAAATGATTAGAAACATGAACAGGTTGGTGGTTAACCGGGGCTTTGCGACTAGGCTTCCTTCTCACCGTCACTCACCCAGTCTCCTCGCTGCTGAGGAAGACCGGAGGACCGCTAGCAGGCCGCACTATGCTAGGGAGCTCCGCTGCAGCTAAGGGACGTCCGTCAAGATTAATTGGCGCAGACGGTGTTTCAGTGCAGCGGAGCTGGGATTCCAAATCAGACAACCTCGCCTTGAGCGCCTCAAAAAGACAACATTTATTACATTTACCGTTATCACTAAAAGAGGCAGAGGTGTAGCTAAACATCTGACAGAGAGAGCACACCAGAGGAGAAGAGGAAGGAGAGCTAGTAGCCATAGCAAGTGGCTAACCCGAAGCTAGCAAAACCACCGATGAAAGGTGAACAGAAGGCTAAAGAGGGTGATTAGATGACACTGAGTGCGCACACAGGTGCAGGAGGCTTGATAAACAGAAGTGAGAGCTAACGGTAGAAGGAAAAAAGTGATTAAAATAAAATTAAAGGCAAAATCCTCAGAAGAATGAGGAGAGCAAACCGAAGAGCAAACCACAGACAGCCAGCAACACAGGAAGTGATGATACATTACCACAGGATTAGACAGGTTCAGACCTGTCTCATCCTTCAAGTTCAGGTTCAGGTTCAGGCCAATTTCAAATAATGAAATTGGCTGATGTACAGTATCCCACAAAAGTGAGTACATCCCTCACATTTTTGTAAATATTTTATTATATGTTTTCATGGGAAAACACTGAAGATATGACACTTTGATACAATGTAAAGTAGTCAGTGTACAGCTTGTATGTATAACAGTGCCCAGTTTCTGAAGGGAGGGAATCATGCTCTGCTTCAGTATGTCACAGTACATGTTGGCATTCATGGTTCCCTCAATGAACTGTAGCTCCCCAGTGCTGGAAGCACTCATGCAGCCCCAAACCATGACACTCCCACCACCATGCATGACTGTAGACAAGACACACATCTTTGTACTCCTGGTTGCCGCCACACATGCTTGACACCATCTGAATCAAATAAGTTTATCTTGGTCTCATCAGATCACAGGACATGGTTCCAGAAATCCATGTCCTTAGTCTGCTTGTCTTCAGCAAACTGTTTGTGGGCTTTCTTGTGCATCATCTTTAAAAAGGGCTTCCTTCTGGGACAACAGCCATGCAGACCAATTTGATGCAGTGTGTGACATATCGTCTAAGCACTGACAGGCTGACCCCCCATCCCTTCAACCTCTGCAGCAATGCTGGCAGCACTCATACATGTGGTGATCCGAGCACTGAGCTGATCCGTGCTCGAGTCACTCAGTATTTTCCCTTTTTCCCTTGTATTTCTAGCCCTGTTGTTATTTGTCTCCCTGGTGCTTTTACTGTGACAGCGCTGCGGCTGGACTTCCATCTGTCAAGTCGAGCTGGCCCTGTCACAGCTGATTATTATTGGTGATTATGTTTTCTCTTCACTTGTTTGGCCTTAGCTTTTATTGTAGTATTTAAGGTGGCAGTCGAGGCTTACTCCTCGCTGCGACCTCACCTTCCCTGACTGGAATCCCTACGCCCGGTTCCAGTCTTTTGTTCAGCATTAGGTTTCGCCCTTGCTCTTTGAATGTAAGTGCTTTTGTGACTCTTTATTTCCCTCTTTATTTCACCCTTCGGGGTTGCTTGTTTAGTTATTTGTATTTGCCCCACGTGGCTTGTTATTTTGTTACTTTCCTTTATTAAATATACAAACTCTCTGTTGGCATCTAGCACTTCAGTCATGCCCTGAAAGAGGCAGACATGACAATACGTCTATTTTCAAAAGACAACCTCTGGATATGACGCTGAGCACATGCACTCAACTTCTTTGGTCGACCATGGTGAGGCCTGTTCTGAGTGGAACCTGTCCTGTTAACCTGTTGCACTTCGGTGTACCGCGGGCGGGCACGTCTCTGCGTCCTAGGATGCATAAGGGCATCCTAGTAAGCACACTGTGCGTCCTAGGAGGCACTGAAAAAAAAACCCACCTGCATTTCCGTTCTTCCACTACAGACACAGCCGCGAACAGAAAGCCAAAGGAGTGCTTTGATTGGTTTAGATGTGATTGACCTCTCATTCGACTAATAAGATAAGATAAGATAAGATAAGATAAGCCTTTATTAGTCCCACAACGGGGAAATTCCAGGATTGCAACAGCACAGGGATAATAATATAGTATAGTATAATAATAAGAGCCTTGAATTGGGTTCCTGAAACCTTGAAGAACCAATGACTGAAAACCTAGCAAGAAGGACCCGCCTACCAACGGCTGCAAATGCAGCCAGCCAATTGAAGTACAGAAGTTCGAAAGCTATTTTGTGTAAGGCTGGGTGACACACAGGCGTTCGCCAGTCTTTTTTTCTAACTACTGTTCTTATTTGTTTTGAAAAATCGTTCGCCAAAACCGCAATCATGGAAGCGCAAAACCGCAATAATGGAATTATGGTTTGACCGGGTCGCAAGACCAGAACCACGAGTCCGTAACAAGCAGACCAGCTTCATGTTCGTCTGACAATGAGGAAGAGAAGTTTGCCAGCTACGTTGCTGTTGTGAACAGGTAAGTGTTATAAGCTAAATTATTCTTTATCCCTGAAAACTGTAATCAAAAATGACTTCTGACCGATCGGTAAATTACAACTGTGCGTCATCGCCACATGACGGACCGCGGTGCACGAACCCGTGCACCGGGCGATGTCCGTCCTCTGTAGCGGGGGGGGGGGGGGGAGGGGGGCACACACACAGAGCCCTGAGTGTCACCTTTCATTAGAGCCCAAGATGAAGCTTCTATATTGAATCATTCAAAAGTTACAGACGTTTTTCCAAACTGTGCCATTTGGCACAATTTGGCACAGTTCAAAAACGCCTGGGAACAACCTGAGAACAAAGCTGTGTAATATATTCATTTTTTGTGGTATTGTTACAAAATTTTGACCTCAGCTGGATAATGCTTGGTTCTACATTTCTGTTGCATTTTCCAGCCCGGATCTGAAGCTGTGTGTTATTTGCAAGCATTTGTATCCAAAAAACCACCCAGGCGAAATTTATTTTCTTCAAGTTCAGTATGTTTAGATGACTGTTACTCAGTGGCCGGAGCACTTAGAGAGATTATGACTGTTTTGCCAAAAAATTCAAAGTGTTTTCTTTTAAATGAGACCAACCCCATGAAGATGCTGCAAAGGGTTGAAGAACAGCTTTTGATTTACTTTGGGCACGTTATTTTTTGGCGTTTTTAGGGAAATTGACCAGAGTGCAAGGGGTTAAACCGCTGTATGGTCTTGGCCACTGTGCTGCAGGGTGTTGGCAATCTTCTTATAGCCTACACCATCTTTATGTAGAGCAACAATTCTTTTTTTCAGATCCTCAGAGAGTTCTTTGCATGAGGTGCCATATTGAACTTCCTGTGACCAGTATGAAAGAGTGTGAGAGCAATAACACCAAATTTAACACACCTGTTCCCCATTCACACCTGAGACCTTATAACACTAACGAGTCACATGACACCGGGGAGGGAAAATGACTAATTGGGCACAATTTGGACATTTTCATGTAGGAGTGTACTCACTTTTGTTGCCAGCTCTTTAGACATTAATGGCTGTGTGTTAAGTTATTTTAAGGGGACAGCAAATTTACACTGTTATACAAGCTGTACACTGTCTACTTTACATTGTATCAAAGTGTCATATCTTCAGTGTTGTCCTATGAAAAGATATAATAAAATATTTACAAAAATGTGAGGGGTGTACTCACTTTTGTGAGATACTGTATGTAGTGTTATGTTTGTGGCTCCCACCCCAGTGGCAAGCAGTGGTCTCATTTCATTTCACTCAGCTCCCTTCAAAAATTTTCCTCACGCCACGCCACTGACGTGGTACTCTTTGGAGTAGTCTGCCTGCTTTCGTCCCCACCTGACACTCAGCTCTCACCAGTGGCTCCTTGTAGCTGTTTGCAAGCAACAGTGACCACACCCTGGGCAATGACTTCCACTGGCTGGCTAAACCTGGTGAGGGTAGCTGACTGGTCTGAAACTCTCGGTGAGCTAAGATTTGTCTATCTACGCATGCGAAGACTGGACCCGGAGGACTGCGTGGAGGAAACCACCAGACTGGTTCAATGGGCAGGAAGACGGACCAGCAAAGCATTGTAGAACGTCATTAGGGCACTGTAGCGTCAACCCCTTTGGTTCCAATCTATAAAATCATTCCTCACTTTAAAGAAATTGTTTCACCCAAAAGTCTGGTCAGGAATTGTTTTCTTCACCTAAGCACCACAGCTCAAAAACACATTCCCTGGTAAAAGGGACCATAAAAATCCTGTTCTGCCAGGAATGGCTTAGACTGTGATCATAAATTCAAGAACTTCCTCACCAACCAGACAGTTTTATCTACTAAGAGTTGTTTGAAACAATCCAGACCTATCAACAAAAATTCCTAGTCTTCCCAGAATTATCCAAAGCCCAACATTGCTCCCATTTGGACAGCTCAGGAATCTGTCAACTGCTGGACTGTTTTTCTGACTGAACATTAACTCTCTCTCTTCAAGTTTTTCACTTCTCAGGATAGTTCTCAGGACCTTATTTGAAGAGATAACCAACCCTGTGGAGGACAATTATGGTTTGAAATGTTTCATTAATCATTGATTTGAAATGTATTGCATGTCTGAAATATGTTTAGATGAGTTTATAAAAGTGCATGCTCACTGGAAGTAGTCATGAAAGTTAGTCATGAATCACTGAAGTTAGCTTAGATTATATATATAAGTCTACAATATGTCGTCGTTGGCCTCCGTCGGTCTATGATGACCATGGAAGAGAATCCCAAACGTCCACTCCACTGGAACAGCACCGCCCGCGGCCGAACAGGCCGACGCGCACCGGTGTTCTACCTTCCAGCGTTGGCCTGTTGGTAGGATTCAAGCCTGGGCAGGAAGATATGGAGGACAAGATGTTGCCCATGCAGCATGTCCCCCCTCTCCACGTCACTGATGAATCCAAAGGAACAGCAGGGCTGCTATAGTTTGGCACCAGCGCCATCGCAGGAGCTGCCAGAACGATGTTGAGCACAACAGAGAACTGCCTTAGGGGCTCCGACTCCGGATTTTTCCTCAGGGTTGACTCCCGAAGCCTTTCCCGTGACCGGGTGTGCTGCAAGGCAGCGGAGGTTTGAAATCAGGGTTTACCTTCCCCTAGATGGGCTACCTTCCCAGGTTGACGAGCCACTATCTACCCGAAGCATCTGGTTTTAAGGCGCCAGAGATCCGCCCTCGCCCCTTCTCCTGTTAGTAAAAGCAGTTCCGCCGGGCTTAGAGACTAAACCACACGGGCAGGCTAGGAGTTGGACTTAGTTGTCAGAGGCTTTTCGAGACGCACGCCATAAGGAGCATTTTGTGAGCACTGGGAGCTTAACCCCAGTGCCGCTCCTGGCTATGACAACCTTGGAACCGTCTACAATATGATTTTCAAAGTTAATATGTATTCTTTTCCTGAAAATCTTACGTAAGTCATATGACTGGTTCAAGCCAATCACCAGCCAGTCTTGGTTGGATGACGCCCCCTTTCATTCTATTGGTCAGTTACAAACAAAGAGCCTCTTTCTTTATTGGACCATAGTCCATTCAAATCTTCCGCGATAGGAGACAATTGGTTCATCTTACTGTCAGTCAAGTTTTTTCCCCTGAAAAACTACTCAATTTAAGGGAGAAACTCACAAGTTTTTTTGAGTTCTGTTCTGTTACATTCCTGCTTTGACTTCTGTCTTTTTTTTCTGTTTTGAGCTCAACCTTCTCTTCTATATGGAGTGAAACTCCATGTTCTCGGATGTTTTTTTTTCTTCTATTTTATAATTTGTTAAGCTTACTCTAATCATTTCTTTAACTCACCGTGTTTAAAGTGGACTGATTCTTTTTTTTAAAACTCCCACTGGAAGCTGTTTTCACCCAATTACCATGACATTGGAAGAACTCAGATTTCGTGGCTTAAATCATTTTTTAAAATTTCTCTCTTCATTTCTGTGACTTTGATCAGACTTTGAAGGATTTCCAAAGTATCTGGACCCGGGAAAGCCGCTGAACAAAACATCCTGTGATGTCCTGCACATGACATACACGTCAGCGGCCAGCAGCCTCTCATCAACGTTGTCGGATCTCCGCTCCTGACTGTTTGCCTCTGGGAAGAAATATCTGCTGGCAGATATTTTTCTGTATCATCAGATCTTCAGCCACTGGATCCAGCTGAAAACCCTCACACAACTGATCATGTGAGCCAGATCCCTTGTTTTATCTGCTGAGTTAATGCAGTGTTCATCGCCTTAAATTATGTTTTCATTAACCTCCGTTTCTTTTTAGAGTAACCCAGAATTTCTTTTTTTTTTTCATATAAGCTTTTATCATTTTCTTCATAAAAATTGCATCCAATTTTCTTCATATTTTGGTTACAGTTATTTCACTCTCCATTTTCATCACTGTTGGAAATTCACACTAAGGTTTCCTTGGTTCCACAAATGTGATTATACCCTTTATGTTTAATAATCAGTTACAAGTTAAATTTGATGTAATTTAAGCTGAGTCTGATCATTAAAACTGTAAACGATATATGGAAGTTTTGGCTTGATTCGTGCCTTGTGTCTGTTTCTTGGTCATGCAGGAGAATTCACGAATATTTGAGACTGATTGATAGCAGGTATAAAGATTAATTATTAATAAATTGTTCAAATTTTGGACTGGTGCCCCTAAACTAGTTTTTCTTGCATGTATGTGTGAGGTCCTGAAGTAAACCTTTGTTTCCACACACACAAAGTGCCAGGTACTCCAGAGAGTGGACTTGGAGAGCGTGCATGCCATACTGAAACGCTCCCAGTTCGGTGGGCAGGTCATGTGTGCCACACAGATGATAAGCGCCTTCCAAAATGCCTGCAGTACGGCAAGCTGAAAGAAAGGCAAGCACTCTCAAGGAGGCCAAAAGAAGCAGTGCAAAAACATGCTGAAAGCCTCTTGAACAACAATTAAATAAATAGAATGGAAAAAAAAATCTGTAAATAACCATTTTGGTCACATCTTACTTGGGCATATTTCAAAGTGCATAAAAACAGTGTGCACTGTTAGTAGCATTAACATTTGTTTCCCTTTTGAAATAAAATATGCTACATCCTGGTCTTAACTGACCTTGGCACATCACAAAGTGACACATTTTGTCATGGCCGCCAATCACGGCACCTGTGCACGCACCTGTCTGTCATCTTCCGCGGACCTATTTATTCCATCAGGACCAGTGCTGGGCGCGGAGTCGTCTGATTCTCTACATTGAATCCAGTCACACCTGCCTCCGTGCTTCCGTGCACTCAACTGTCCAGCCTTCGGCTTCCAAGCCCAGCTGAACTACGTCCGGGCCGGTTCCGCCCTGACCATCTATCAAGTAAGCCTACTTACGACTAATCCTGTCCGATTCCCCTGTGCACAGGCGGAGCCCGCAACGGCAGACCTCCATCTCCCTCCAGGCGGCGGACTCATCCTTCCACCTCCAGCTAACCTGCTCACAGACACTGTCTCCCTGGCTGCAGCTCTGGCGCTACCTGAGCTACTCCAACATCTGATGACAGTAAGTGCAGCAACATCAAACGTGCTGCATAGGTTGTACTGTAAATTAATGGCCCTTGTCTCATTCCAGGGTTGCCAGGTTGTACGGTGCTCTGCCAGCCCCAGCTGGAGAGTACGGATTGCACTACACGACATTACACCACATACCTGCACTTACGCATCCACTCACTCCCGTTTACAAATAAAGTACGTTAATTGTATTTATCCTGAGTCGTGTCTGTTCTGTGGGTCACCTGAACCTCGTCAGTATGACTCCACCAAAGAGACCTGGCCGTGTTAACCATCTAGAGGCTTGGGTAGACCAATTAGCATACCAACAACAGGTGATGCTAACTCAGCTAGCCCGCATCACCGATAGGATGGATTGCTTGGTTAGCCCACAGGGTTTCCCCACAGCACCAGCTAGCTCCTCAGCTCCCACTAGCTCTACCGCTAGCTCCACCACTAGCTCTACTCCTAGCCCTCACTCTTCAGGTCCCGCTAGTCGGCTCACTCCCGTTCCTACTCCCGCGCGCTTCAGAGGTGTGTTGGGAGAAGCCAGGGGGTTCCTCATGTAGTGTGAAATAGTATTCCCACGGGTTCCCGGGGATTTTCCCACTGATCAGAGCCGCATCTGCTATATGATCAATTTATTAAGAGGGTGGGCTTTGGCGTGGGCTTATGCGGTCATGGCTAGGGCTGATTATGCTTCGATGACATATGTCCTTCTTCTTCTTCATCTTCGTCGATCGCTAGATGGTCACACCAGCTGCCCTGACGAATGCTGCCGTCCTGCGGAGGTCCCTGACGTCCCCGTGCAGCTTTTGGTTCAGCGATGTGGGGTCAGGCCACGTAGCTCGTCTGAGTGTAGCGTGGTCTGGGCAGTCTTGGAGGAGGTGTTCGCTGGTCATTTGGGCAGTACCACATGGGCATCTGTCCAATTGTCCAACTTTAAATTTCTGGTGCATGTGAGAATGCATTCTGTTATGTCCAGTTCGGAGTCTGAACAGAACGACTTGGTCAGCCCTGCTCAGACTGTAGTAGTTGTCATCCTTGCAGAAGTTTGGGTGTTGCTGCTGCCACTTCTTGTGAGACAGGGCCTTAATAATGGTTTTCTCCTCACTGTAAGAGACCTGCCTGTCTTCCTGGTCTTGCTGCCCACCCTCCTTAGCAAGTCTGTCAGCTATCTCATTTCCATAGACTCCACAGTGGGCAGGAATCCAGTGGAGTGATATGTTCGCCTGTGTGGCTAGTTGAGACAGAGTGAGGGCAAGTTCATTTAGTTCTTTGCGTCGGGGGTCCTGAAGTGCATCCAAGACAGAGAGGGCATCAGTAAAGATGACGACCCGTTTGTGTGCCTTGTCTTGATGTTCCCTGACATGGGCCACTGCTGTTCTCATGGCCTCTGCCTCAGCCCTGAAGTTGGTGGAGTACTTGCCAGTCGCAATGGGAATGTGGGTCTCCTTGTCAGCGTACCTGATGTACACGCTGCCTCCTCCATTCCTGGTTGCTTCCATGGCAGGGCCATCTGTGTAGACATGAGTCCACTGCTCTTCAAGGTAGGCAGACCGAATGAACTCCAGGGCCAGCGACTTCCTGTCTTGGTCTGACTGTATTCCTTTTGACTGTATTCGTTTCTTCCCAGTGCCTGATATGTCTGTGCGTATGGCTGGGAAGTTCTGTCGGTTCCAGGAGGGAACAGATGCTGTGGATGGTATTGGTGTGGGCATGTGGTCCAACAGTTCTGGGTCTCTTCTTTCAAGTGTCCTGCTCTGGTGGATGAAGCTCGATCTCTTGAGTCTCCCTTTTGTTGGTTTGCTCAGTCTGTCCCTCATGGGATGGTTTTCCAGTCTTTTGAATTTGGCGGCCTGGGTCAGTACCTTGACATTTCTTCTGTCTTCCAGTGGTGCAAGGCCTGTTGTTGTCTCCAGCACTTTGATAGGGGTACTGCGCATGGCTCCTGTCATCATTCGCATGGCTTGGTTTTGGAGTCTGTCCAGCTTCTCAATGTTGCTTTTGGCAGCTGTTGAGGTTGCCGCCATGCCATACTCCAGAACAGGCCGAATCCTCCCCACATAGAGCTTCTTCAGGACACCCTGGTCTGCACCCCAGTCTGTTCCTGACAGTTTCTTCATTAGGGCCATCCTGATCTTTGCTCTTGCCTGGTTCTTGTGCAGCTGGTTCTTCCAAGTCAGTCTGTGATCCATGGTGATCCCGAGTATGTGGGTGCATATTCAGCCTGGAGTTCATGGGAGTTGATCTGCAGTTTCACCTTCTGGGACTGGGTTGACAGGGTGACGACAGTGTATGTCAGGGGTCCCCAAACTTTTTCCTGTGAGGGCCACATAACTTTTGCCTTCTCTGATGGGGGCCGGGGTCAGTTTGTAACAGAAAAAGTGTGACAATCGCAGGGGTCCCTAAACGTAAACATTTATTGTTTTCCAGAAAGCCACACATAACCAAATATTAATAACCCTTTCCGGGATCTTCACAGGAAAAAAAGTCAGAAAATAAATAATAACACTATTAATGAAATAAATAAGACTATTTATGAAATAAATAATAACCAAATAACCCTCTCTGGGTTCTTCACAGAAAAAAAGTCCATGGAACATTAACTTTCTGTTGTGCCGTGCACAATCTTAACAGGTAAAAGTTTAGCTTAGTTGTCAGAGCAGAATCTCTTACTTAAATGACTCATATGAGCAGTCTCTCAAAGTTCCTGTGTTTCTTCCTTATAATCCTTTTGTAGGTTCCAGTAGGCTTGTAGACACCACTGTTGAACAACCTTTTCTTTGCATTGAACAAAAAAATAATCGTTTGTCCACTGCAGGTTAAATACCCTGCATTCTGAATCAATTTTTCTCTTACCTAACCTTTTTGCCATTATTCTGTTTTATTTGACAGGGATGAGTCTAGGATTTTTATTTTTTTTTTCTGGGGGGGGGGGGTTCAGATAGGGGCACAGACTGCAGAAGGGTGGAAGAGAATGTCACGTTCTATGTGTGTATTGGTCTCGATCGCGTGGCCAGACTGAAAAAAAATCATAACGCTTACCAGTGTGGAGGCAAAAAAATGGTCCACAGCGCGGCAGACAGGGATGAGAATGGGGTTTGGGAAAAAAAGAGGAAACTAAGCCGGGGGTCTTAGTTAGGCCTGCGTCCCCCAAGCCGGATCCAAGGCGGAGCCTTGGTGGGGGGTCTGGGGGGCTAAGCTAACGAAATCTGGTGTTTTAGAAAGCTCAAATGTGGTCTTATATTTAAAGTTAGAAGTAAGTACAAATGCATTTATAGTTTACCTTTTTAATCTGCTGCTGCATCACATGTGTAAATTTATGATATCTGAATGGTATGTTGATGTAGTAATACTAAATTATATTTTACTACTATTTAATATGTTTAGAATGGTAAATGGCGTTCACTTATATAGTGCTTTTTCTCACCTCTGGATGACCAAAGTGCTTTACAGATCCTGCTATCCACCCATTCACGCACACATTCACACACTGATGGCGGCAGAGCTGCCATACACACACAGGCGCTAGCCTGGCCACCAGGAGCAACTGGGGGTTCAGTGTCTTGCTCAAGGACACTTTGACATGCAGACTTCAGACAGAGTGGGAATCGAACCCATGACCCTCCGATCAGTAGTCGGTCACATTACACCTGCGCCACAGCCGCCCGTAGAACTGACACAGAATTACATTTACATAGTTCTAGAACAGACAAAATAATTTAACCAAGTAAAATAAATTATAAATATTAACAAAATTCCATCACCAAGTCCATCACCCATTTATTAAAATATACCGACATTCTGCAAGCATTTTGATTTATTAATGTGTGCATTTGTTAGTGTTACTAGGAATATAAAAAAGTTGCATATTAGTATATTTTAATATTTGAAAGATAATCTAAGAAAGTAAGTAAAACCTAAAAGATGTTTAATTAGTGTTTCAAATTATCAATAGTGTTTCAAAACAGGCATGACGTCACAACTTACACTTGCTATTTCATAACAAATTCATTACGCGAAAATTCTCAAGTACATTACTTATAACGAGAAAAAAATCTTACCTCGGAATGTGTCTTCCGATCACTAATTGCTGTAATCGGGGCCGATTGTGATGAACTTTGACTGGCATCTGAATTTAACCGTATCCATCGATCGTTTTAAACGCAGCACAAGTGAGTAATTCAATCTCCTTGTAGCCACAATTTTGAGATGTTTCTGGTTTTTTTCGAGCCATTCCCAACGAAACTTGCTCCT
This sequence comes from Pholidichthys leucotaenia, assembly GCA_020510985.1. Classification (NCBI taxonomy): domain Eukaryota; kingdom Metazoa; phylum Chordata; class Actinopteri; order Cichliformes; family Pholidichthyidae; genus Pholidichthys; species Pholidichthys leucotaenia. The sequence goes on along the minus strand of CM035843.1, from coordinate 243,758,186 downwards.
TATCCCTTTGTCTTCTTGCTTTGTTATCTTTCGTGAGTTTTAGGTTCACCATTTTCACGAAATCAGGAAAACTCGGTTGATTGAATTGTCCGCCATTTGCATTTCGCTCCGCGTGTGGGATATGACAAAGGAATAACAAAATCATCGATTGGTTGCTTCAGTAAGTATCAGCCAGTCAGTGGCCTTGTTACATTACATTACTGATCTCGCTGGGTAGCGCGTTCTGCGCGGTGGATTTGAGCAGCCGATCGAAAATACGACTCGCCGCTCATAACAGACACCCCCCCCCCCAAATTTTCTCCTCGAATTTAGACGATTCACGAGAATGACCCTAGACATGATCAAATCCGAGGAATTCCTCGGATCCGCGGAGGATTCTCATCCCTGGGCAGAAGGGAGAGACAGTCCGTTCACGTCAGGTCACAAGTGTGGAGGAAAAAATAAGTGCAGGTGGACACAGCAAGCTGAAGTTTAAAGGTGTTTTATTCCTCCATCACGACGCTCACCCAGCGCTCTGGCTGCACGCTGTGAGTGAGCCCTGAGTAGCTGTCTAAGAGCGAATTCTAAGTGCGATAGTGAGGCATGTACAGTCAGCTCTTTTATACAGTGATACAGAGAATGCATGGCACAGAATGCATGGCTAAGCACACGCTCAGCAGGGGAACGAGACGGCGCTTGGCCGGCTTTGGAAGCGAGGTGCGGGAAAAGCTCTGTGCAGGAGGAGGTGGAGGTAAGCATCTCTGGTATTGTTCAGGGGGCCGGGCCAAATGCGAAGGCGGGCCGTAGTTTGGGGACCACTGGTGTATGTAGTCTTCCTCTCATTTAAGCTCACAAGCTATGACTTGGTCCATGCCTCTATCAGTCGGAGAGCTTGCTGCAGTCTGTAGTTTGCCGTCGCGATGCTTTCCTCACTACACCAGAGGGCTAGGTCATCGGCGTAGATGGCACCTCGTACTTTCCTTGGCAAACTCTGGATGATGTCCTTGATTAATACAAGGAAGAGTGTTGGGGAGAGCACTCCTCCTTGTGGAACTCCTTCCCTCAGCACCTTCTTCTTGCTGAAGTACTGTCTGACCTGGGCTCTGGCTCTTCTGTTGTGCAGGTATTGGGTGATCCACTTGTACATGCGCCCAGAGACATCGCACTGGCGCAGTTTCAGCTTGAGATCGTCTTTCCATACCTTGTCAAATGCCTTTTCTAGGTCAATCCACACAGCAAGGGTGTTCTTCTTTTCTTGGAAGGCATCTTTGCATCTTCTATGGCTTGAGAGATGTATGTTATTTAGTCCTCTGTAGACCGGATCTGTCTGAAGGCTGCTTGCTCTGGGCCGATGTGTTGTTTTCCTTCCAAGTGCCACATGAGTCTGGTGTTGATGAGATGCTCTAGCAGCTTTCCAGTGCAGCTTGTAAGGCTTATGGAGTGATAGCTTTCTGCTTTCAATTTGTCTTTACCTTTTTTGTGCACTGGAATCATCGTGGCTTCTCTCCAGATCTATGGCACAGTCCCTGATCTCCAACTGTCGTTGAACAGCTGCAGAAATTTCTTCTTGGTTTTGGGGCCAAGGTTCAGCGACATTTCATTTGTGATCTTGTCAGATCCAGGGGCTTTTTTCAGCTTCAGTGTTGACATTGCATCCTCCAGCTCCTTGAGAGTGAATGGTGAGTTCATCACTGGTTCTATCTGTGCATTCTGATGAACTCGCTGGGCTCCTCTGACATCCCTTCTTCTCTCTGGTGGAATCTGAAGGTGGCTCGTCTTCGCATACTAGTTGATGAAATGGTCTGCTGCTTTCTTGCCAGTCAGCAGTTCTTGATCTGCCTGTACTGTGATTGGTGAGCTTTTGCTGTTCTCGTCGTTGAGGGCTTGAGCCAATTTCCAAAGCTTGTTGCCGTCCTTGTCCAAATTAAGCTGCTCTGTCTTTTCTTTCCATCTCTTTCGAGCTTCCTGTATAAAGGTCTGCCTGTGTTTTGCAGTGGCCGCCTTCAGGACAATGTTGTTTTCTACTGTAGGATCTACTTCTACTTTTTTCCTTGTCTCTGCCACACGGTCTTCAAGCTGCTGGAGCTCCTCTGTCCAGTAAGGCCTATAGTTCTTTCTGGCTCCCCAAGGAATAGATTCATTTGCAGCCTTCAGAATAGCATGGTTCAGCACCCTGACTTTCTTGTTGAGGTTCTGCTGCTTCTGACAGATCTCCGCAGAGTACCGGTCCGCCAGTGTTGAGAAGCGCTCCCAGTTGGCCTTCTTGTAATTCCACCTGGGGAATGTCTTAGCTTCTTGTGGTTTGTAGCTGATGTCCAGTCCAATCTTCACAGGTTTATGGTCACTTCCCCTGAGCTGGCCAAGTACCGTTCCTGTTGCCAGCCTGGCCATGTCGTTGGTGGCAAACGCAAGATCGGGCGTGGTGTTACTCAGCCATACCCTGGAGAAGAACGTTGGTGGATCATCAGGATCATTCATTAGCAGAAGACTGTTGTCGACTTGCCAATCTTCCACCTCCTCTCCTCTTCTATCTGCTTCGCTGTATCCCCATGCCTCTGAGTGACTGTTGAAGTCACCGATGACTAAGCATCGGTGGTCTGGGAGTTCCATTTGGTCAAGTGAGAGATCTCGCTCTGGGGGGCAGTACACATTGAAGATCGTGATGCTTTCATTGTGAACCATGATTCGAACTCCATGGATTTCTGCCTGGTTGTTGGTACCGACGTCAAACTCTTGTGCTGGTATGGCATTTTTGACAAGAATCGCCACTCCTCCTTTTGTTCTTCCTTTTCTGTCTTTCCTGAAGACCTGGTATCCCCTAACACTGAAGCGTTGGTTTTCCTTCAGGTGGGTCTCCTGTAGGCAGGCGACATCAATGTCTTCTGAGTGGGGTCTTTCGGCAAGGGATATTTTTTTGTTGTAGACTCCTTCTGCGTTCCACTGGAGGATGCTGACGTTCCTCTCCTTTGACATCTCTTTTTGGCCAGTAGCATTCCTCGTTCCCCGTTCCCTGGTCGTGCAGGACGAGGTGAGGTGACCTCCGGTAGCTGAGGGTGGGCCCCTTTGAGGCTGAGGGCCCGGCACTCTTCCTCCCCGGCGGATCCCCAGAGGACGAGCACCATCACGTGCAACATCAGTGTGACTCATCATGAAGCGAATATGCGTGATGCAGAGGTTTGTGGCACTACAGGGGTCCTGCATCTCTGTCTTCAGCCGTGGATGTTTGTCGGGGGTACCTCCCCTAGACCAACTGCCTTCCATGGCTGAGCTGTCGAGAGCTTGGTCCACCCTGTAGAAAGGTTGCCTGCCAAGGCTTTCCGAGACCCTTCTTCCCTTGCAACTGTCTGACATTTGTCATGACATATGTCCAATTCACACAGGATTTTCAGGAGGTTTTTAGTCACTCGGTCCGGGAGGACGTACTCACCTCTCGCCTATTAAATCTTCGGCAGGGGTCGAGGGCGGTCGCCGATTATGCCGTAGATTTCCGGGTCTTGGCTATGGAGGTCGGGTGGGAAGATACCTCTCTGAGTAGTATATTCCTTAGGAGTTTGAGCCCTAGCCTGCGGTACGAGCTAGCCCGCCTGGAGAAACCCTCTACGCTGCATGAGTGTATCTCCCTGGCCATTAGCATTGACAACCGTCTGAGGGAACGGGCGGCTGAGCGCAAAACTTCCAGCCGCTTGGGGAATATGCCGTGCCACTCCTTCCAGCCCCCCCTGCTGGCCCTCCCATCAACTGATTTCCCGGAGGACCAAGAGCCTATGGGAGTGGGCAGGTCGAGACTTCCTGTGGCGGAGAGACAGCGCCGCCGTGAGTTGGGTTTGTGTGTCTATTGTGGAAGCGAGGAGCATGACCTTAATTCCTGTCCCAAGTGGCCCCAAAGGGGAAGTCCGTGCATCAAAGTATGGGGGTCTCACGGACGTAACCAGCAATAATCTCCTCACCCGTTCCCTTATTCTTATCCGGTTTTGCTTTGGTCACAAGGAACATAACACACATGCACTCATTGACTCAGGGGCCGAGCAGAGCTTCATTTCTAGGAGTCTGGCAACCCATCTGGGTCTACCTACGCAGCCGTTGAAAACTCCCCTCAAACTTATTGCCCTGTCTAAGGCCTCATTGGCTACCATCACTCATCAGGTCGCCTCTGTGCCAGTTATTATTTCGGGCAACCATCGGGAGGAGTTGAATTTGTTTGTCCTGCCGGTGTTAACTTCCCCGGTCATCCTGGGCTATCCTTGGCTGCACCTGCATAACCCATCTATCAACTGGTGTTCGGGAAGTGTAGTGTCGTGGAGCCCTTTCTGCCTAAGTGCCTGTCTGCAGTCTGCTGCATGCTCGCCTGCCATGCCTCTGGATGTCCCTGCCTCTCCTCCCCCGGATCTGTCAAAAGTGCCACTGGAATATCATGACCTTGGGGCCGTCTTCAGTAAATCCCAAGCCCTTTCCCTCCTCCCTCACCGACTGTATGATTGTGCTATTAATCTGCAGGCCGGCGCTCTGCTGCCATCCAGCAGACCTTACAACCTGTCTGCCCCGGAGCGCACGGCCATGGACTCGTATATTAAGGAGTCACTAAGCTCTGGCATAATTAGACCGTCATCTTCGGTGGTGGGGGCGGGGTTTTTCTTCGTGGGGAAGAAGGATGGCTCCCTCAGGCCCTGCACTGACTTCCTGGAACTTAATAACATCACCATCAAGGATAAGTACACTCTCCCTCTCCTCAATTCAGCGTTCGATTCCCTCCAGGGGGCTTGCTGCTTTACCAAGTTAGACCTGCGCAATGCCTATCACCTATGCGGATACGAGAGGGGGATGAGTGGAAGACGGCCTTCAGGACCCCTAGTGGGCATTTCGAATATTTGGTCATGCTGTTCGGGCTGACCAATGCCCCAGCCGTTTTCCAGCGCCTTATTAATGATGTGTTGAGGAATTTTTTGGGCACCTTTGTTTTTGTCTACCTTGACAATATCCTTATTTTTTCTCAGTCTATGGAGGGGCATCACATTCATGTCAGACGGGTCTTGCAGTGGCTGCTGGAGAATAAGCTCTTCGTCAAGGCAGAGAAATGTGAGTTCCACGTCTCCCAGACCTCCTTCCTCGGTTTTATTATCGCACCGAAGGAGATTATCCTGGATCCAGTCAAGGTGAAGGCGGTGGTGGACTGGCCTAGCCCCTCATCGAGGAAACAGCTCCTGCAGTTCCTGGGCTTCGCAAATTTTTATCGCCGTTTTATCAAGGACTATAGCCGCATCGCCCTCCCCCTCACCAACTTGACCTTCACCAAGGTGCCTTTTCGCTGGACGGAAGAGGCGGACGCCGCGTTCTCCGAGCTGAAGGTCAGGTTTTCATCGTCGCCAATTCTGATGCAGGTGGATCCCGCTCTTCAGTGCCCGGTGGAGGTGGATGCCTCAGATTCTGGGGTGGGGGCTGTCTTGTCCCAGCGCTCTCTGGCTGACGGTAAAATCCGCCCCTGCGCCTAATTCTCTTGCCGCCTGTTCCCAGCGGAACAGAGCTACGAGATTGGGGACAGGGAGCTGTTGGTGGTTAAACTGGCCCTGGAGGAGTGGCGACACTGGTTGGAAGGAGCATCACAGCCATTCATTGTCTGGACTGACCATAAGAACCTGGAGTACCTTCGGACTGCTAAAAGGCTGAACGCCCGACAGGCCCGCTGGTTGCTGTTTTTTGGACTGTTCGACTTCACCATCACCTACCGCCCTGGGTCAAAGAACACCAAGCCCGACACCCCGTCTCGCCAGTTCGCCCCAGAGATGGTGGAAAAGGCTGAGCACCTTATCCTTTCCCCAGCATGCATCGTGGGCGCCCTCGTGTGGGGCATTTGGGATAAGGTCATCAGGGCGCAGTCTGACGAGGCCGACCCGAGGGGGGGGGGTCCAGTGGGCAAGTTATTTGTTCCTGCAGCGGTTCGAAGGGAGGTCATCCAGTGGGAGCATACCTCCAAGTTTTCCTGCCACTCGGGAAGGGCACGCACGGTGGCACTCCTACAGAGGTCGTTTTGGTGGCCATCCCTCCAGAAGGACGTGGGGGAGTACATCCGGGAAGACGTCCTCTTCGCCTCCGGCCGGGTTACTTCATCCCCTCCCCGTCCCGGGCAGGCCATGGTCCCACGTGGCGCTAGATTTCGTCACAGGTCTCCCCACGTCCAACAACTTCACCACCATCTCACGCTGGTGGACAGGTTTTCTAAAGCGGCCCACTTCATCCCTCTGCAGGGGTTACCGTCTGCCAAGGAGACAGCCGATCTGCTGGTCCAACATGTTATTCGACTGCATGGCATCCCGCAGGACATTGTATCAGACTGAGGGCCCCAGTTCATCTCCAGGGTCTGGAAGGCATTCTGTGCCGCTTTAGGGGCTACAGCTAATTTGTCCTCTGGCTACCACCCGCAATCTAATGGGCAATGTGAATGAGTCAACCAAGAGGTGGAAGCAGCGTTGTGGTGTGTCACAGCCGTCAACCCATCGTCATGGAGCACACATCTTCCCTGGATTGAATACGCTCATAACACAGCGGTGTCCACTGCCACTGGCATGTCCCCCTTCGAGTCCTCGTTGGGTTACAACCCCCTGCTGTTTCCTGAGGAAGAGGGGGACATCGCTGTTCCATCGGTTCGGGCCTACCTAAGGCGTTGTCGATTGATTTGGAAGACAGCCAGAGTGGCACTACGATGGACGGTGGAACGCAACACCACGGTGGCCAACCGATGCAGGGTTCCAGGCCCAGTTTACCAGGTGGGTCAGCAGGTATGGCTCTCTACCAATAACATCAACCTGAAGGCTGAGCGGAAGAAGACCGCCCAACGGATCATTGGTCCGTTTCCCATATGTTGAATCATTAACCCGGTGTCTGTGCACCTAACTCTCCCCCCCCCCCGCATCTGTCCAACTTTTCATGTCTCTCAGGTGAAGCCCGTCTCCTCCAGCCCGTTGTGTCCCCCTTCCAGGTCTCCACCTCCACCGAGGGTGATCGACGGCGACCCGGCGTGGTCCGACTCTTCCATCTTGGACGTCCGCCACCGGGGGTGTGGCCTCTAGTACCTGGTGGACTGGGAGGGCTAAATTAAATTAAATCACCCTTTATTGTCATTCAACTGTACAACCAATCATGTTCAGTAGAACGAGATTGTGTTTTACCTATCCACTGTGTTAATCATACACACCCTAAGTGTAGAATCAGAGGGCCGCTGCCATGCAAGGCGTCGCCACAAATTTCCCTCCTCCATTCCATTATTGCTGAGCACCAAGCTGGACGGCAGGAAGTTCCACTTTTATATGGTCTTCGGCATGACCCGGCCGGGATTTGAACCCCTGCCTCCCGGGTGTGGGGCGGATGCTCTACCAACTGAGCCACCACTCCCCCACTCCGGCTACGGGCTGGAGTGGAGGTCCTGGGTGCGTCCTGCCTTTGTGCTCGACAAGCAGCTCATCAGGGACTTCCATCGGACGCACTTGGGTAGGTTGGAACGCCCGCCGAGAGGCGTGCCGTAGGGGGGGAGTACTGTCATGGCCGCCAATCACGGCACCTGTCTGTTATCTTCCGCAGCCCTATTTATTCCATCAGGACCAGTGCTGGGCGCGGAGTCGTCTGATTCTCTACGTTGAATCCAGTCACACCTGCCTCCGTGCTTCCGTGCACTCAACTGTTCAGCCTTCGGCTTCCAAGCCCAGCTGAACTACGTCTGGGCTGGTTCCGCCCGGACCATCTATCAAGTAAGCCTACTTACGACTAATCCTGTCCGATTCCCCTGTGCACAGGCGGAGCCCACAACGGTGGACCTCCATCTCCCTCCAGGAGGCGGACTCATCCTTCCACCTCCAGCTAACCTGCCCACAGACACTGTCTCCCTGGCTGCAGCTTCGGCGCTACCTGAGCTACTCCAAAATCTGATGACAGTAAGCGCTGCAACATCAAACATGCTGCATAGGTTGTACTGTAAACTAACGGCCCTTGTCTCATTCCAGGGTTGCCAGGTTATACGGTGCTCTGCCGGCACAAGCTGGAGATTATGGATCGCACTACACGACATTACACCACATACCTGCACTCACGCATCCACTCACTCACGTTTACAAATAAAGTACGTTAATTGTATTTATCCTGAGTCGTGTCTGTTCTGTGGGTCACCTGAACCATGTCACATTTAGCGGAATAAAAAAAGAACTCTCCAACACTTCAGTGCACAAACCTTCCAAGAAAAGATTGATTATATTAACACCACACATTAATACCACACTTGCACATCCACTATTGTGGTTTGTTTTGTTTTAAATCACCACATGTGGTGAATAGGAACCTCTTTTTATAACTAAACATTCTGTTACACACACATATTAGTCAACCAAAAATTTCTAGTTGAGTTAAGGATGCAAAAAGCATCCACTTAAAAACTTGAGGAATGACTTCAGTCTTGAAGGTTTGAGGGTTTTCTCCAAAATTTATAATAATTTTCTTAAAGTTTTCTAATTTTCTCTGTAAATGTATCTAAATTTGAAATCATTTTCCTCAAATTTGTAATTTCCTCATGTAAAACTGACTTTTCTTGTACATTTGAGACTTTATAAAATTACTGTTTTTTTAATATAAATTTGAAACACATTGTGGTAAAATTTGGACTTTTTTTTCTTATACAATTTACACTTTTAACCATAATTTTGCTGAGCCAGAACAGAACAATAATTTAGATTCAAGATTCAAAGACTTTATTTGTCAATACTACTATATGTACAGGACATACGAGAGAATTGAACTAGTGTTTCTCTTTCTCTTCAGTAGTGTGCACAATATAAAAAAGAAGGAATAAGGCTGGAAAAACAACAACAGCAGTCGCGGACAGCTGAGCTCATCCGGGGCCGTGTGGGTGCGGCTCATTCTGCCTCCCATCCAACTCAGATTATGAAGCATGTGACGGTGGCAGTCAGACTGGTGGAGGTCAGTCCCGAGCTCCATGATTACCCCGAGTACGCTGACCTGCTTGCCTCTGTCTCCGTGCAGGAGCAGTGTTTCCCAGACCTCACCTTTGCCTTGCCCTCTGCCGGTAAACGTCGTCTCCATGCTCATAATAAGCCTCAGCGAGATCCCCGTCCAGATCCAGTTCCGGGGAGCCGTAAGGACTCTGCTTCCCAGCCAGCGGGGAGCTCCACGAGTCTGACTCCGGCTGTCCCCGTTCCTGATCCTGTGCAAGCGGCTCCTCCTCGTCTTCCCGGGGGGCCCTCCGTCTCCATCCAGAGGGAGAAGGAGAGAACCAAGCCCGCTGCAGCAGTTTCCATCGGCCTTCAGCGGAGCAGGCAAGTGCTATTTCATTCTTTTCCTTCACAGTGTGAATTGCCTTGTCTGACTCCTGGGGGTGGAGTTCAGGGCTCACAGTCTCCCGAGCTTCCACCACCTGCTGCAGTTATTAATTGTGAACCTGCATCCTCTGTGTCTCCTTCCCCTGAGCATCCCCCGGTGCCGGGAATACACCGCCGGACTAAGAAGGAGCCTGCGGCCCTGGAGAGCCTGGTACCAGCCCCGCAGCCACATCACGGGCAGAGGAGGAGGGCGGACTGCCGATTGGAGCCTGCGCCGATGATTAAGCGTCCCTGGGTCTCCGTGGAGGAGCGGTTCGATCCAGCCGGCCACGGATCCCCTGCCACCATGTCGTGCGGGCCTTCGGCGTGGACTTCTGTGTCAGGGAATCCCCAGACTGTGACAACCATCATGCCGGCTGCTGAGCCCGCTGCATTTGAGTGGGAACCAGGAGTGGACCTCCAGCTCGTGGAACCTGAATCGTCGAAGTCCTGGACTGTGGTAGAACCCGAGATCAGGCAAGTGCTCAATTTTGTCTTTCTCTTTTCTATTTTAGAGCATTTTTGCCTGTCTGTCAGGGAGACGAGCCAGGTGCAGCCAACCGCTGCATCCGAGCTTGACTGGCCGGGCTCTGCCGCTACCCGTGATCCTGATCCCGGTGTCCTTTGTTCTTCTGAGCCTTCTCCCAGGGTCACCGGTGATGAGTCGGTTCCGGTTGCTGTCTTGGAAGTTCCGGGTTCGTGTTTGGAGGTCATCCCTGGTGCTGTGCCGGCCCAGTCGGGGTCCGTCATGGGTGCAGCTCTGACCCAATCGAGGTCCATCATGGGCACTGTTCCGGCCCAGTCGGGGACCGTCGTGGGTGCAGCGCTGTCCCGATCGGGGTCCAGCAAGAGTGCAGCGCTGGTTCGGTTGAAGTTCGGAGAAGGAGCTGCAGATCCTCCGCTGTTCTACGTGGGACTGGTACCTCATCTTCCCTCCACCCCTTCCCCACCGGGTGCCGCTGGGGTTCCCCGGATTCGGCTCGGCTTTCCCTCGCTATCCCTCTGGGTAGAGAGGCCGCCTCCGAGTTCTCCCCTTCGGTCCTGGTGGCCTAATGATGTGGGTCGGCCGCCCGGGAAACTGCTTCGCTGATTCGGCATTCTGGGTCGGCCACCCAATGGACTGCCTTTGTTCGGCGACCTGGTCCGGCCACCAGAGGTACTGTTTCTCTGGGCCTGGGACTGGGGTAGGCCGCCCAAACTGTTTCTTTTCCCCCTGCCAGCGATCTGGAAGCTGGATGTGGGTAGACCTCCCGAACTATTTGTTTTTTGTCTCTCTGTGCTCTGCCTGCCGACATCCCTGTAAGTGTTATTTTTTTCTCCCCCTCTGTAGTTTAAGGATTCTCATTTGTTTTTGTCTATTGATAATATTGAACTGTTTGTATATCGCTACTCTGTTGCATGTTGAGTTATTCTCCTGGTATTATGGGGTACTGTGTATTATGTGCCTGTGTTTCAGTTTTTCTTGTTTCCTCTGGTTTGGTATTATGGGGTACTCTGTACTTTTGTATGTGCCTGTATTTCAGTTTTTCTTGTTGCCGCTGTGGTTTGAAAGATGCTCTTTTGTTTTTTCTCTTAGCCTATTATATTTTTGGACTGTTTCATAGTGTGCTGTTCTGCTGGTAGCCTTTTGAGTTTTTTTTCCCCTTCTGGTGTTATAGGGTATGTATGTTTTGTATGTACCTATATTTTGTCTATTAGTGAGTATGTGGTATTCCTTTTTGTCTCCTACTTGGCTTGGAGATTTGTAGCGTGTTCTGCCCTGTTGGTTTTTCTATGTTTGAGCCTTGTCATTTTTTGGTTCTTTGTTGCCCTCCTTTGTTTTTGTTTTTTTTTCTCTTGTGTGTGTTCTTTTCTTTTTGTGGTTCTCACCCTCCTGGCCTGTTTCCCCCTCCACCCTCCCTGGGTTGGGCCTGGTGGCCTTTTGGTTGGGGGGGGAGGCTTGGAAGCTACGTTTGCGCCTGGAATGTGCCTTTTGAGCGGGGAGTACTTTCACGGTCTGAGTGCTGATTCTGTCCGCGCTCTGGCTGTCCGGTATTTTCCTCGTTCAGTATTGTCATATGGCCTTCCTGGGCTTTTATTGTGACAGTGTCACGGCGGGACTTCCGGCTGTCAGAGCCAGCTGCGCCGTGACAGCTGAGTCACATTCCAGTGATTGCATTTTCCTTTGCTGATTAGTCCTCTGGCCTTATTAAAGGGAGTAGCTGAGGTTACTCTGGGCTGCGACCTCACATAACGTTGCCTCTGTACAACGTTCGGCTGGAGTCCCTAACCCCGGCTCCAGTCACCCTGTGATTTCCGTGTTCCTGTAAGTTTATTCCTTCGCCTGAGTATATTACTACTGTGCCTTAGCTATAGTTCTTGTTCATGCGTTTGCCCCATGTGGCTTTTTACTTTGTCATCTTTGTCTTTTGTTAATAAATACACAAACTCATCGGCTGCCTATAGCGTCTCATTAATGGCCCACGAGGGCCACTCATGACAGTTGAAAGATGAACTGTCGTCCCAGTCTGAAAGTCAAAAGCGCTCTGGAGCAGGGTTTCATCAAGGATATCTCTGTACATTGCTGCATTCATCTTTCCCTCTATCCTGACTAGTCTCCCAGTTCCTGCCACTGAAAAACATCCCCACAGCATGATGCTGCCACCATCATTGGCATGGTGATGAGCAGTGCCTGGTTTCCTCCAAACATGACACCTGGCATTCATGCCAAAGAGTTCAATCTTTGTCTCATCAGACCAGAGAATTTTGTTTCTCATGGTCTGAAAGTCTTTCAGGTGCCTTTTGGCAAACTCCAGGTGGGCTGCCATGTGCCTTTTACTAAGGAGTGGCTTCTGTCTGGCCACTCTATCATACAGGCCTGATTGGTGGATTGCTGCAGAGATGGTTGTCCTTTTGGAAGGTTCTCCTCTCTCCACAGAGGAACACTGGAGCTCTGACAGAGTGACCATCGGGTTCTTGGTCACCTCCCTGACGAAGGCCTTCTCCCCCAATTGCTCAGTTTAGATGGCCAGCAAGCTCTAGGAAGAGTCCTGGTGGTTCCAACCTTCTTCCACTTACGGAAGATGGAGCCCACTGTGTTGTATGTTCAAAGATGCTCTTATTTGTGAAGTGCAATGTAGTGGCGCCCACTTCCATTTCCGCCACTACACTGTTCCTATAAATATCAGTGGGCAGGGAAGTCCGGCCTCTTTGCCAACGCCCCTGCCTGGGAGTTGTATTGTGGAGCTCGCAGCATTAATAAAGTTAAGTTCAGTCGTGCACCTGGCTTCATCATTGAGAGACTATTTTCAGACATAACATTTTGGCAACGAGGATAAAGCATGGAAGTGTGTATTTCTCCAATTCGGCCCTTTCTGGAGCTCCCGGTTGAGCCACCCCTCCCATGGCCAAGATGGTATGCAGCCTTCGAGACATACATCGTGGCGCTCAATCTGGGTGAGATGGACAAGCTAAGGGCACGCGCACTCCTGGTGCACAATTTGGGAATTGAGGGCCAGCGGATCCTAAGCACAGTTGGTGATTCGGACAGATTGGAAGACATGGTTGAGCTGATGGTGCACCATTTTTGTGCCCCAGACAGCATCATCATCTGGAGGATCAGGTTTCAGCAGCAACACCAACAGGCGGGAGAACCTATCCAGTGGTTCATTGCCGACCTGAAACTACTGGCTAGTGAGTGTTGTTTTGGGACGCTGGAGGAGGAGATGGTTCATGACCAGCTTGTGGAGCACACCAACAATGCTACGATACGGACGGAACTGCTCACAGTACCCGGTGACTTGATGCTAGCTAGAGCTATCAAGTTAGCTCTCCAACTGGAGACAGTGGATATGTTAGCTTCAGAACTAAGTGGGTGCCAGTCACATTGGCAGCTGGAGTTTCCCGCCACAGCACAAGTAGTGGACCCAGACAGCGATGGCAGCGTGGAGGACAACGCTGTGGAAACCAACACTGTGAAACTTAGGTCTGCCCCGGGCAAACCCATGTGTATGGGTTGTGGGTCTGTGAAACACCACTTCAAGGCCAGGGACTGCCCGGCGAGAGAAAAGCACTGTGGCAAGTGTGGACGCATGAACCACTATTGCCAGGGTGTGCCGTATGTCCGTGCTGGAGAGCTCACAGGGGAAATTGACCCCCACCCCCGCCTCAACAATTTTTCACACGGTGTCTCCAAGTACCAATGGGTACATGTTCTGCACAGTCGAGATGGATGGTGTGGAGGTGCCGCTGCTGATTGACACGGGGGCGGAGGGTTCTCTGCTGAATTGGGCTACGGTGAGAAAATTCTTCCCACACTATAGAATTGCAGGAGACCCAGCGCCGCTGTATGGTTATGGAGGTAGATGGCTGTGCATGGTTGGAACGCTGGTGCCGATGGTGTGGTACAAGTTGGCGGAGATGGCTGATTTCAAGTTCATCATGATGGCCCAAGGCGACAACATCATGGGCTGTGACCTATTTTATGGTCTGGGGTTTGCCATTAAGAACAACGTTGGGGAGAAATGGTCAGGTTGGAGAGTGGAGGATGATGCAGTGTGGGACGAAGATTTACTGGGCACCCTAGAGGTCGAGCAGGACCAGCCTCGCTCAGGGTCAATGCAAAAGGGTCTCAGTGCCGGAGCTCAAGATGCCCTGGGTGAATGATTGTGTTGAATGCTGAACTGAAGTCAAAGAACAGCATTCACACATAGGAGTTCTTTGAGTGCAGGTGGGTGAGGCCTGGATGGAGAGCAGCAGAGATGGCATCTTCTGTTATCTGTTTGACCTGTATGCAAACTCAGATGGATCATGGGAGGGAGGGGGGGATGGACTTGATGTTCTACATGACCAACCGCTTGAAGCACTTCATTATGATGGGGGTCAGTGCTATGGGCCAGTAATCATTGTAGCTGGATGGAACGGGCTTCTTTGGGACTGGTATTGTGGTGGCAGTTTTGAAACATGTGGGGACAACAGCTTGAGTCAGGGAGATGTTGAAGATGTTGGCCAGGACATTCTTGAGCTACTCTGCACAGTCCTTCAGAATGTGACCCGGTATGTTGTCTGGACCAGCTGCCTTGTGTGGGTTGATCCTGCAGAGGGCCCTCTTCATGCTAGCCGGATCCAGACTTATGGCCTGCTTGTCTGGAGGAGTGGTCTTCAGTGCTGATGTGTTGCTTTGTGTTTCAAAGCGGCCAAAGAAGTCAGTTAGGTTGTTAAGCAGTGTGATGTCACTCGCACAGGTCTCAGGTGGAGGTTTGTAGTTTGTGAGGGCCTGTATGTCACGCCAGAGGGAACGTGCATCTCTGGTGTTGCTGAAGTGGCCAGACATTTTCTTGTTGTAGTGTTGTTTTGCCTCTTTGATACCACAGGACAGGTTGGCCCTAGCTGTTGTTAGTCCTGCAGTGTTGCCAGCCCTGAAGGCTGTGTCCTGAGCCCTCAGGAGCCTGTGGACCTTTGCTGTCATCTATGGCTTTTGGTTGGCACAAACAGTGATGGTTATGCAGTGAGTGACATCATCAATGCATTTAACTATGTATGCTACAACAACCTCAGTGTACTCCTCTAGGTGTGTGTGTCCATGGTGAGTGGCTGCATGCTTGAAGGTGACCCAGTCTGTAGTGCTGAAGCAGTCTTTCAGAGCATCAGAGGCCCCTCTGGCCGCCCACGTACCTGCTTTTTTGTTGGTCTGATTTTTTTCATTCTGGGTTTGTATGCCGGCCTTAACAAGATAGCGATATGATCAGAGAGACTGAGGTGGGGAAGGGGGGAGGCTCTGTATGCTTTCTTGTGAGTTGTGTACACCAGGCCCAGTAAATTGTCTTTTCTTGTTGGGAAGTCTACATGTTGGTGTAGATTTGGTAGGAGAGCCTTTTAATCTGCATGGTTGAAGTCTTCTGCTGTGATCAGGAATCTGTCTGGATGCGCCATTTGTGTCTCATTAGCCATGCTTACATGGACACAAGTGACCGGATTAAAAGCCTGATCGGAATAAAAATGCTTCATGTAAACACGTCAATCTGAATATTCTGACCCCATCACACTCATTCAGATCAAAATTTCCTTCTGATTGAGACGGGTGGGTTATGCCAATTGTTGAGCCAATCGGTGCGCATATAAACACTTATTCTGAAGTTTGGGTAGAAAATATGTTTACTGCGCATGTCTGTACATCAGCTACACGTTGACGTGACGTATTTCTGCCTTTACAGCAGTGAGTGGAAGACATGGCAGGACTAAATCAAATCTGGTCTGTATCGTCCTGCTGTCTCCCTCTGTTCATCATATGTAGAAGTATGTACTGCTGGGCTTGTAGCTTCATTACGGAGACCAGAAGAAGCAAAAGTACAGTCTGAATAACACAATACAGGTCCATTTCAAAAAGAGAAAGACACAAAGTGGGGTTTGTTTACATTGGAAGTTGCTTCTTCTTCTACTATTTCCGGAATGTCGGATAATGGTGCGCATGTCAAAATGATTTAGTCCGTTCAAACGCACACATGGAAACGCATGTCCTAATCGGATCGACTTTTTCAGGATTCATGTAAACAGTAAAGTTCTGATCTGAACTGTTATCAGATTGAAGAAATTTTGCACATGTAACCATGGCTAGTGATGACCTGATTGAGTTCTTTTAGTGCTTTACTTCTGTCACTGATGCCGGCGGGCAGAGCATACTTGGAGACTAGTAGGACAGATAAAAATTCTCTCGGAATGTAAAAGGGTCGGCACTTGATGATCATAAACATCACCAACAGAGAACAGTGTTTGTGTACAACAGTTGCATCATGGCACCAAGCATCACTGATGTAGACACAAATGCCTCCGCCTTGCGTTTTCCCTCCTTCCGTGAACACTTTGTCGCTATGGTAGCATATTAGCCCTGCTAACTGAATGACAGAGTCTGGTACCCATTGTCATTTAACCACCACCATCATCATCATCATCATAGCAGTCTGTTGTGGGTGACAATGACTGTTTCATTTAGGTCTGATCAGATTCCTCCATGCAGCTCTGTCCATAGCCTTCCGCTGCCAGGAACTCCTGTCTATATCCAGCTTCTTCAAGTTTCTTTTTACAGTGTCTTTAAATCTGAGCCTTGGTCTACCCTTATTGCGTTTGCCCTTGCATAACTATGAGTAGAGTAACTGCCAAGGGAGACGCTGGTGGTCCATCCTCTCAACATGTCTGAGCCATCTCAGGTTCATCTGTATTAGCATGTCCTCCACTGATAGTAGACCAGCTCGTTTCAACACTTCTATGTTGGTTATCTACGTCTTTCCATGAGATGTTCATTATGGCTCGAAGGTGTCTCATCATGTATGTGTGGAGTTTCTTTACCTGCACTCTGTAGAAAGTCCAAGTTTCAGCACTGTACAAAAGAGTAGCCAGTACTGTCGCTCTGTACACTTTGCATTTCACACGGATAGACACATGTCGATTGTTCCACAGTCTCTCTCTCAAGTTTCCAAACACAGCGCTTGCTCTTCCCATTCTGAGAGATAGTTCATCCTCCAGCCTAGCATTCTCTGAAACAGTACTCCCTAGATACTTGAAAGTCTTGCACTTGACTAGTGGCTCTGTACCAATGCTGATCTCTTCTGGTAGTGATGTTGATAACTAGAACTCTGGTGGTTGATAAAGGCAGTCTGTCTTCTTGATGTTGATTTGGAGGCTGAACTGGCTAGCTGCTCTTGCAAATTTCTCCACTAAAGATTGCATATCTTCCGCACTGTGTGCAACTAGAGCACTGTCGTCGGCAAAGAGCATTTCTCTTACTTGTCATGGTCCGTGCGCCGATGCATCATCTCCGCCAGGTTTGACAGCAGTGTTGACCTCCGGGCTCCCCGAGCTCTTATTGTGACAGCACTTGGAGGGGCTTCCTGCTGTCAAAGCCTGACAGCTGTGCTGCATTTGCGGCTCATCAGCAGCCCTGTATTTAAGCGGGCGCTGGGAGCAGTATGAGGCAGCAGTCTCGTCAACAATTGTCAATAATTGTCAACGAATGTCAACGAACGTCAACGGATCGTTAACGATCTTTCCTTGCCAGACGTTGAGCGAGCGTTCCTCGCCTCAGACGTCAACCTTGCCTTTCATGGTCTGGCTTATTGACCATCCATGGGTTTTGTCAGTAAGTGTACTTCTCGTTTTCCTCTTGTTCAAGTATTGGTAGTGTAGTGTGTTTTAGCCCACCGTGGCTCATTACTTTGTGTGTTCTTTTGTTCATTAATAAACATCAATGCAAACTTCACTGGTGACTTTTGGCGTCTTATGGTGGCTCGCGAGGGCCCCCGCTTGACATTACTACCTTTATCAATGTCTTAGTCTTGGCTTTAAATTGTGCCACATTGAACAAGTCAGCTTCTTTCCTTGTTTGAATGTATACTCCTTCGGAAGTGTCTTTGAAGGCCACCTCAAGCATGGCTGCCAGATATAGCGAGAAGAGTGTAAGCACCAACACACACCCTTGTTTCACCCTGTTGCTTACTGAAAGTCTTTAGATACTGAACCACTCATTGCCACGTTTGCTTGCATACCTGTATGGAGTGCCTCGATCAGGCTGACAAACTTCTCTGTACAACCATATTTCTTGAGTACCTGCCAAAGTCCTTGTTGCGAAACAGTATTGAAGGCTTTACTGAAGTCTATGAAGACTACATAAAGCGGCATGTTCTGTTCGATACACTTTTCTTGAACCTGTTTCAAGCAGAAAATCATGTCCATTGCACTTCTTCCACTTCTAAAGCTGCACTGGGTTTCCCGTAGTACATTCTGCGAGATGTGTTCATTGAGTCTGTTTGGTAGTACACGTGAGAGAATCTTACCAACAGTGGCTAGCAGTGATATACCTCGGTAATTTCCACAATCCTTCCTGTCACCTTTCTTGAACAAAGGCACAATACTTGCATCCTTCCAGTCTTGAGGTACTTTCTGGGCATCCCATATCTCTTGGATGAGCTTGTGCAGGCAGTTGGTCAGCTGAACACCACCAAATTTCCACACTTCTGCTGGAATTCCATCCCTTCCTGGAGCTTTACCACCTTGTGTTGTCCTGATAGCTGCCATTAGTTCATCAAGATTTGGTGGTTCTTCCAGACTTGATACAGCTGGTCGCTGCACTAGAGCTTCTTTAGCCTCTTCAGTGAGATCTCCAGGGTTGTTTAGTAGCTGGTAAAAGTGGTCTGCAAATATGTCCAGAATCTTGTCTTTCTCCTGCAAAACCGTTTCACCATCCATAGCCTTTAGTTGGATCAATCCTCTTGGTTTAGGGTCGTAGATTTCTCTCAAACCTATGAAGAATGTTTTAATGTCCTTTCTGTCTGCTGCAGTTTGAAGTTCCTCTGCTTTTTCATCCCACCAGTTGGACTTCATCTCTCTGGTGTACTTCTGTAGCTCACTCTGAGCCTTTGAGTATTTCTTCTTCTTCGACCTTGTGTTACACTGTAGGTTTTCCTGCCTATCTGTATTCCTTGCTTCTAGTAGTTTCTTCAGATGTTCATCATGCTCATCAAACCAATTTTGATGTTTCCTCTCAGGGTGTCCTAATACATCACTCACAGTCTGATACATCGTATCCTTTAGTGTTGCCCGTTTCTCTTCTATGTCATTCTCTGAGTTGTTGCTGTCCCAGTCTTTCAAGTTTTCATCCATTTCCTGTATAAGTTCTTCCTGCTTCTTTTGGCCTTTCAGTGCACTAGTGTTTAGCTTCTGTGGTGGCTTCGCACCCGTCCTGCAGTGCTGTTTTCATCTCCAAATCCTTAATCTAGATCTCAGCATAACATGATCAGTACCACAGTCCACACCTCTCATTGCTCTAGTGTCCAATACATCCCTTATGTCTCACGGCCTTACTATGATGTAGTCTAACAAGTACCAGTGCTTGGATCTTGGATGCATCCATGTCTTCTTGTGTGTGTTCTTGTGCTTAAATAGAGTGTTGGTTATCACAAGGTTGTACTCTGAACATAGTGCAAGTAGAAGTTCTCCGTTAGCATTGCACTTGCCTACTCCATGACTGCCTAGCACTCTTTTCCATTTCTCAGTGTCTGAACAAACTCTGACATTAAAATCTCCAACGAGTATCAGCCTGTCATCATTCGGTACATGCCTGATAGTCTCACGTAAATCAGTGTAGAATTCTTCCTTCGCCTCCTCCGTGTTGGTCATTGTTGGGGCATATACACTGATGAGTGTGGCATACATCTTCTGCTGTAGTGGGAGTCTCATAGTCATTATCCTGTTGTTGATTGGCACCGGTTTCTCATCAAGCATTGCTGCTATCTCCTTTCTAACTGCAAAGCCCACTCCTGCTTCTCTCCTTTCTTGAGTTGACTTCCCACTCCAAAAGAAGATGTACTCATGGTCTTCCAAGCTGTCAAATCCAGGCAATCTTGTTTCAGTAAGTGCAGCTACTGTATGTCTACATCAGGGGTGTCCAACCATGTGCCATGGAGAGCCAAGACCCTGCAGGTTTTACCTCCAACCAGTGTCTTCAACAGCAGATTTCTGTGAACTTCTTCCCACTGATTGCTGATAAGTGAAAACACCTGCTGAAGAGACTGGGTAGAAGAGAAAACCTGCAGGGTCTTGGCTCTCCATGGCACATGGTTGGACACCCCTGGTCTACATTGTAAACAGGTCTACATTGTACCTGTTTATTTCCATTTCCTGGATCTTTCGATCCAAGATGGCGCCCACAGCGGTCGACATGGTGCTTCGCTGCGCTCTTTGTTTGTTTTTGTTTGTCAATTGTGTGTCTGCTTGCACTTATACCCGTGAAGAACTTTTAAATATCAGGACTTTCACCCCCACGGACCTCCTCCCAGTTTTTCTAGCCCCTGCCGCCGATCTGGTTTATTGTTTGGCTCGGAAAGTGAGACGGCGGAAGAGAGGAAGACGAGCGGGCGCTCTCGTGCGACTTCGCAGGAGAGGCTCGCGAACGGCGCTGCCTGGCATATTTCTGTCCAATACCAACTCTCTCTCTAACAAGGTGGATGAACTGAGACTGCTGATGCGTTTTAAGGACCTCGCCTCCTCAGCTGTCCTCTGCTTTACTGAGACCTGGCTCCGGGAAAATATACCGGACAGCGCGCTGCGCCTCGACGGCTTCCAGCTCTTCCGTGCTGATCGTGACACAGAGCTTTCCGGCAAGACCACAGGAGGCGGAGTCTGCTTCTACATCAACTGCATCTGGTGCTCTGATGTAACGGTAATTTCCAAACACTGTTCTCCTGCCTTGGAATTTCTTGTTATCAATTGCAAGCCCTTCTATTCCCCGCGGGAGTTTGCTTCTTTCATAATGATCGCTGTGTACGCCCCTCCCGACGCGGACACGCGCGAAGCTCAGCGCGTGCTCGCGGATCACATTCAACACACAGAGCGGAGTTTTCCAGACTCGCTGATTATTGTGGCTGGCGACTTTAATCAGTGCAATCTGAGCCACGATCTCCCCCGCAACAAACAGTTTATTAAATGCCCCACCAGAGGATTAAACACACTGGATCACTGTTACACCACAGTGAAAGACGCATATCGCGCTGTCCCTCGAGCTGCGCTGGGATTATCTGATCACGTGATGGTTCACCTCATTCCCACATACAGACAGAGATTGAAGCTCACTAAACCTGTTGTGAGCACTACGAAGATACGGACCAGTGATGCTGAGGAGAAGCTGGAAACGTGCATGGAAATATCTGACTGGGGCATGCTTAAAGGAGCCACGCATGATCTGGATGAGTACACGGACACTGTGAACTCATATATCCACTTTTGTGAAGAGAACATTCTTCCATCACGCACCAGGGTGAGTTACTCTAATGACAAACCCTGGTTCACAGCTAAGCTCAGACAGATCAGGAAGGAGAAGGAAGCAGCGCTGAAAAGTGGAGACAGGGACTGCTACAGGGAGGTTAAATACCGGTTTAACAGAGAGCTGAAGAGGGCTAAATCTCTATACTCAGAGAGACTCCAGCAGCAGTTCACTGCTAATGATTCGGCTTCCGTGTGGAGAGGACTGAGGCAAATCACCAACTATCGACCTAAGGCTCCTAAAGGTCAGGATGACAAAGCCCTTTGTCAGAGACTGTCCCAACACTATGCCCGTTTTGACACCTCGTCATCTGTGTCCAACTCCCCCCCTCCCTCCAGCTCCACAGCCTCCACATTCCCTACTTCATTTAAGGCACCCCCCCCTCCTCCCCCCCTCCCCTTATCATCAGTGAGCAGGATGTGCTCAAACAGTTCTCCAGACTGAACCCGCGCAAGGCCCCCGGCCCAGACGGCGTGTCTCCCTCCACCCTGAGACTCTGTGCGAAACAGCTGGCTCCTGTATTCACAGACATTTTTAACACCTCCCTTAAGTTATGCCACGTGCCATCCTGCCTCAAATCCTCCACCATCATCCCTGTCCCCAAGAAGCCACGGATCACTGGACTTAATGACTACAGACCTGTAGCGCTCACCTCTGTAGTCATGAAGTCCTTTGAGCGCCTGGTCCTGTCCCACCTCAAGTCCATCACCACCCCTCTCCTGGACCCGCTGCAGTTTGCCTACCGAGCCAACAGGTCTGTAGACGATGCAGTCAACCTGGCCCTCCACTCCATCCTGCAGCACCTGGACTCCCCGGGAAGCTACGCCAGGATCCTGTTTGTGGACTTCAGCTCCGCATTCAACACCATCCGCCCCGCTCTGCTCCGGGACAAGCTGTCCCTGCTCAACGTGCCTGACTCCCTCTGCAGGTGGATCATCGACTTCCTGACGGACCGGAGGCAGTATGTGCGGCTGGGAAAGACTGTCTCAGACTATACTAGCATCAGCACCGGATCACCCCAGGGCTGTGTACTTTCCCCCCTACTCTTCTCCCTTTACACCAACTCCTGCACCTCCAGCCACCAGTCTGTCAAGTTGATCAAGTTTGCGGACGACACCACCCTCATCGGGCTCATCTCCAACGGCGACGAGTCCGCCTACAGGAGAGAGGTGGCCCAGCTGGCGTCCTGGTGCAGCAATAACAACCTGCAGCTGAACGCTCTGAAGACAGTGGAGATGATTGTAGACTTCAGGAAAGTCACTACTCCTCTGCCCCCCCTCACCCTCTCAGGCTCTCCCATCACCACTGCTGATTCCTTCCGCTTCCTAGGCACTACCATCACCAGGGACCTCAAATGGGAGCTGACCATCAGCTCACTCATCAAAAAAGCCCAGCAGAGGATGTTCTTCCTGCGGCAGCTGAGGAAGCTCAAGCTACCCACCAAGATGTTAGTGCAGTTCTACACAGCCATCATCGAGTCCATCCTCACCACCTCCATAACCGTGTGGTACGCAGGAGCCACTGCCAGGGACAGACTAAGGCTGCAGTGCGTCGTGCGCACTGCTGAGAAGGTGATTGGCTGCAAGCTCCCATCTCTCCAGGATCTGTACATCTCCAGGACCCGGAGGCGTGCTGGCCGGATCATAGCCGATCCCTCACACCCTGGTCACGTACTGTTTGCCCCCCTCCCCTCTGGTAGAAGACTTCGGTCCATCCAGACTAAAACCTCCCGTCACATGAACAGCTTCTTCCCCTCTGCCATTAGACTGCTGAACACTAAGTGACTCTCGTGCACCATGTACAGCAGCTCAACCAGACTCATGTCAATCATCACTGTTTTCTTCCTGCATTACCGACTGCACTATATAGTTCTCCACAGTATCTGCTGCTGGCTAATATATATTTTAACTGTTGACCAGTATCACTTAATCTTATCCTACACTTTATTACATGTATAGTTTATTTCTCTTATCTTATCATGTTTAATGTTGCAGCATTGTACCGAGACAAATTCCTAGTTTGTGTACTACATGAACAATGGCAATAAACCTGATTCTGATTCTGATTCTGATTCCAGGGCCACAAGCGCGGTCTGTCTTTCTGAGCGCTGTGATGTTGTTCTGTCCAACAGAGTGTGTGCATTCCATTCTGCTACATACAAGGCTGCTGTTTTCCTCTTCTTTTGTCTTCCTGCTCCTAGCTTACTTTTCGCTGCCTGTTGGAGTGTAAAAATAAAAACACAACAGTTCTGCGCATAACGTTGCATAGTTCTCAGAAGCTGTATGTGGTCTATTTTGTTGTCTATTGAGTGTACGTTTGCCAGAATGAGGGAAAGAATCGGGAGTTTGTGTGGGCTAGCGGTTAGCTTAGTTCGGAGTGTAGTTAGTGTATGGCATCTGCATTTGGGATGAGACACAGCAGTTGAATCCACGGGTGTGGAGGTCTGGTGGAGGAGACCTAGGTCACAGAGTTCCTCTGTAACGCTCTGATCCAGCACGTAATGTTTGGACATATTCCTTATCTCCAGAAGGCTGTGGTGACTATAGCTTGTGTGCAGCATCATATATGTACACACGTGGACAAAATTGTTGGTACCCCTCTCAGACAATGCTTTTAAATTGTGGTTCAACAGAATTATTTTAAAAAACAAACTCATGAAACAGGCCTGGACAAAAATGATGGTACCCCTAGAAAAGATTGAAAACAATGTGACCATAGGGACATGCTCAACCAAGATGTGTCCTCTAATTACGTAACATCACAGGTGCCTACAAACTTGTAATCAGTCAGTCGGCCTATTTAAAGGGTGACAAGTAGTCACTGTGCTGTTTGTTGACATGGTGTGTACCACAATAAACATGGATCAGAGGAAACAAAGGAGAGAGTTGTCTCAGGAGATTAGAAAGAAAATTATAGACAAGCATGTTAAAGGTAAAGCCTATAAGACCATCTCCAAGCAGCTTGATGTTCCTGTGACTACAGTTGCACATATTATTCAGAAATTTCAGATCCACAGGACTGTAGCCATCCTCCCTGGACGTGGCCGCAGGAGGAGACAGATAATGCGAATGGTCACAAAAGAGCCCCCAGAACAACCTCTAAACACATTCATGGTGAACTCCAAGGTCAAGGTACATCAGTGTCAAATCGCACCATCCGTCGTTGTTTGAGCCAAAGTGGACTTCCTGGGAGACGACCAAGGAGGACACCACTGTTGAAAACAAATCATAAAAAAGCCAGACTGGAATTTGCCAAACTGCATGTTGACAAGCCACAAAGCTTCTGGGAGAATGTCCTATGAACAGACGAGACAAAACCAGAACTTTTTGGCAAGGCACATCAGCGCTATGTTCACAGATGCAAAAATGAAGCATACCAAGAAAAGAACACTGTCCCTACTATGAAACATGGAGGAGGTTCTGTTATGTTCTGGGGCTGCTTTGCTGCATCTGGCACAGGGTGTCTTGAATCTGTGCAGGATACAATGAAATCTCAAGACTATCAAGGTATTCTAGAGAGAAATGTGCTGCCCAGTGTCAGACAGCTTGGTCTCAGTCACAGGTCACGGGTCTTGCAACAGGATAATGACCCAAAAAACACAGCTACACGGTGGCGCAGTGGTTAGCACTACGGCAGCACAGTTTACCCTCGGCCGGGGGATCGCGGGGATCATGAGATCGTGGGTTTGATCCCTGCTCCCGGCCAACAGTGATCTGTGTGGAGTTTACATGTTCGCCCCGTGTTGCGTGGGTTTACTCCGGGATTTCTCCGGTTTCCTCCCGCATGCCAAAAACATGCAGGTTAGGGATACGGGGCGCTTGCGCACCCAGCGACCGGCAGCTGGTGGCTTGTCACCAGACTGCAAAACAAACCTACCTACGGGTACAAAATAAGTACAAAAAACCAAAAAAAAACCCAAAACACAGCTAAAAACACCCAAGAATGGCTAAGAGCGAAACATTGGACTATTCTAAAGTGGCCTTCTGTGAGCCCTGATCTAAATCCTATTGAAGATCTGTGAAAGGAGCTGAAACATGCCGTCTGGAGAAGGCACTCTTCAAACCTGAGACAACTGGAGCAGTTTGCTCATGAGGAGTGGGCCAAAATACCTGCTGAGAGGTGTAGAAGTCTCATTGACAGTTACAGAAATGATTGCAGTGATTGCCTCAAAAGGTTGTGCACCAAAATATTAAGTTAAGGGTACCATCATTTTTGTCCAGGACTGTTTCACGAGTTTGTTTTTTAAAATAATTCTGTTGAACCACAACTCAAAAGCACTGTCTGATTTTCATTGGTTAATTTTCATAGAATTTTTATTTATTACCACTTTTGTCAGATTCAAGTTATTTCTGTGACCATTGTGGGTTTTTCTTTCATTAACAGAGGGGTACCAACAATTTTGTCCACAGCTGTAAATTAAACACAAGAATATACACTTAGTTGTATTTTAAACAACACTAAATGGCACAAAACACAAAGAAAGAAGGGAGGCTGCTGCGTGTTCAGGCATCACCTAGCAGTAAAAGACATCACATCATTGTAATATCATCACAGTGTCACCAGGCCAAGATTTTGTTTGACTTTGTTCGACTTTTGGTGCTCTTGGAGGCTGGGTAAATACTCCATATCTTTTAATGATGCTGCAACCTCTCTTGACCTCTATTGGCTTCAGGTACACACGTGGACAACATTGTTGTCCACGCTCCTTCCACAGATGTTCAATAGGATTTAGATCAGGGCTCATAGAAGGCCACTTTAGAATAGTCCAATGTTTCGCTCTCAGCCATTCTTGGGTGTTTTTAGCTGTGTGTTTTGGGTCATTATCCTGTTGCAAGACCCATGACCTGCGACTGAGACCAAGCTGTCTGACACTGGGCAGCACATTTCTCTCTAGAATACCTTGATAGTCTTGAGATTTCATTGTACCCTGCACAAATTCAAGACACCCTGTGCCAGATGCAGCAAAGCAGCCCCAGAACATAACAGAACCTCCTCCATGTTTCACAGTAGGGACAGTGTTCTTTTCTTGGTATGCTTCATTTTTGTGTCTGTGAACACAGAGCTGATGTGCCTTGCCAAAAAGTTCCAGTTTTGTCTCGTCTGTCCATAGGACATTCTCCCAGAAGCTTTGTGGCTTGTCAACATGCAGTTTGGCAAATTCCAGTCTGGCTTTTTTATGATGTTTTCAACAGTGGTGTCCTCCTTGGTCGTCTCCCATGAAGTCCACTTTGGCTCAAACAATGACGGATGGTGCGATCTGACACTAATGTACCTTGACCTTGGAGTTCACCATGAATGTGTTTAGAGGTTGTTCTGGGTTCTTTTGTTAATTCAATTCAATTCAATTCAATTCAGCTTTATTTATACTGCGCCATATCACAACAGAAGCCGTCTCGTGGCACCACAGTGCAGAAAAAAACACACAGTCTCAGAAAAACCCAGCAATCAGACGATCCCCTATGAGCAAGCACTAAGCGACAGTGGAGAGGAAAAACTCCCATTTGGCAGGAAGAAACCTCTAGCAGAACCAGGCTCAGGGAGGGGCAGTCATCTGCTGCGACTGGCTGGGGTGAGGGGATAGGAAGGATGGAGAGGACAGACATAAAGAACATAACAGTAAGATGCCAAGTACATTATTGGAGGTCAACCAGCTGTATGGATCAAATAACAACAGAACAAAAATGGGGTTAAGAGACACAAAATCCCTCCTTAAATGTAAGCTATATTAAAAAGGAAGGATTTTACCCTGTTCTTAAAAACAGAGACCGAGTCTGACTCCCGGACCCAGAGTGGTAACTGGTTCCAGAGAGAAGGAGCTTGGTAGCAGAAGTCTCTGCCTCCCACTGTACTTTTGGAGATTCTTGACACCACAAGTAAGCCAGCATTTTGGGAGCGTAATGCTCTATTAGGATGGTAAGGTAATATCAGATCTTTTATATATTGGGGGGGGGGGGGGCTGATTATTTGGAGCTTTGAAAGTAAGAAGAAGGATTTTAAACTTGATTCTAAATTCTATGGGAAGCCACTGAAGGGAGGACAGAACCGGGGTGATATGATCTCTTTTTCTAGAACCAGTTAAAACTCTAGCAGCAGCATTTTGAATCAACTGAAGATTTTTTAAGGATACTTTAGGACAACAAGATAATAGTGAATTACAATAATAAATACCATTCATATTATCCGTCTCTTCCTGCAGCCACATCCAGGGAGGTTGGCTACAGTCCCGTGGATCTGAAATTTCTGAATAATATGTGCAACTGTAGTCACAGGAACATCAAGCTGCTTGGAGATGGTCTTATAGCCTTTACCTTTAACATGCTTGTCTATAATTTTCTTTCTAATCTCCTGAGACAGTTCTCTCCTTTGCTTCCTCTGGTCCATGTTTAGTGTGGTACACACCATGTCAACAAACAGCACAGTGACTACTTGTCACCCTTTAAATAGGCCGACTGACTGATTACAAGTTTGTAGACACTTGTGATGTTAATTAAAGGACATATCTTGGTTGAACATGTCCTTATGGTCACATTATTTTCAATGTTTTCTAGGGGTACCATCATTTTTGTCCAGGTCTGTTTCATGAGTTTGTTTTTTAAAATAATTCTGTTGATCCACAATTCAAAAGCATTGTCTGATTTTCATTGGTTAATTTTCATAGAATTTTTACTTATTACCACTTTTGTCAGATTCAAGTTATTTCTGTGACCATTGTGGGTGTTTTCCCTTTTCCAACTTAGAAATTTCTGCTGGAAAGCAGCTGCATTGGCAATATTTTACAATCTCCAGTTCTGCTTTAGCCAATTCTTCCACTGTCAAAGTCCCCTGGCTACAAAATATGCTGAGCTTCTGTCTCTTTTCTTTGGCCCCTTTTGTATTGCTGAGAAGCATTAAAGAATCTTTTGCCATGAGTATCCATGCAATGGCACTTATTAATCATCTCCAACTAGAATAATGACTTATTAATTTACCAACAGCACATGAGTTCTCTGTGACTTTGGTAAGATGCACACTGACCTTTTTTCTGACCTCTTTGTCATCATCAAAGAGCCCTATGCCTTTATGCTCCACCTTTCTCATTCCCTTCAGCCTGGTTCCATCCTTTAAAAATGGTGGTCCTTCTCTCCAGCTTTGCTTAGCCAAAAAATGCTCCACTGAGAGCCCACGTGAGGTACAATCTGCTGGATTTTCAGAGGAATCCATGCGTTTCCATTGATCCTCATTTGTCGTTTCTCTGATCAATGCAATCCTGTTGGCAAAAAATGTTTTCAGCTGCAGTATTCCATTTACAATATATTTTAGCACAGCTGTGCTGCCCGTCCAAAACACTGAGGACTGCAAATCAAGCTGAAGCTCTTTTTTCAGCACTTTGTCTAGGCCAACCACCAGCACTGCTGCCGTTGACTCCATGTGTGGGATGGTGATTGACTTTAAGGGAGCTCTTGCACCTTTCCCATCATAAATGCACAATGTGTATGCCCTTTATCTATCAACCTTAAGTATGACAATGCTCCATACCCGCTTTTGGTGGCATCTGAAAAGTAATGGAGCTGTGCCTCCACAATCCTCCCAAATCCATAGGGCTTTATACACCTGGGCATTTGAAAACTGGTTAGCTGAGGCAACTGCCTCAACCAAGTAGACCAGAAAAGGGTACAGTGCTGAGGCTTTTCTTCATCCCAAGAAAACCTTTCCTTGGACAACTCCTGCAGGAAAATCTTAGCTGGCAGCACAACTGGGGCAAGGAATCCAAGAGGGTCATATATGGAGCTTACAACCGAAAGCACTCCTCTTCTTGTAACAGGCTTCTCTTTAACCAAGACCTTGAACTTGAATGAGTCAGTGTTTTCACACCAGAGCACACTCAATGGTCTTTTCATGAGAAGCGTATCCTTTGACAAATCCAGGTCTTTTACATCCTTGGCCTTTTCACCTTCAGGCACAGTCTTTAAGAATACATGGCTATTGCTGGACCATTTTGTGAGGTGAAAACCTCCTGACGCACACAGGTTGGTGAGGCTATTTCTTAGAGCAACAGCATCCTCATCATCTTTAACCAATCTTAAGCAGTCATGTACATAAAAATTCTTTAAGACGGTTTCTACAACTCCAGGAGTGGATTCAGTCCTGTTGTCTTCAGCTGTTTTCCGCAGTGTGAAGTTGGCACAACTGGCAGAAGAAGTGGCTCCAAACAAATGTATGACCATCTTATCCTCAACCAGCTGCTGTGTTAGATCTCCTTCTGGCCACCAAAGGAACCGCAAAAGATCTGTGTCCTCATCTGGAACTTTGACTTGATGATACATTGCTTTAATGTCAGCCATCAGTGCTACATTCTC
This sequence comes from Pholidichthys leucotaenia, assembly GCA_020510985.1. Lineage (NCBI taxonomy): Eukaryota > Metazoa > Chordata > Actinopteri > Cichliformes > Pholidichthyidae > Pholidichthys > Pholidichthys leucotaenia. The sequence continues at coordinate 243,728,730 of CM035843.1, read as the reverse complement.
TTGTCTGAAATGTGTCAGCTCTCCAATGAGTGTATTAGTCAAGTCTGGGCCTTGTAGCAACACTTTATTGAGAGACACCCCTTCAGAGGTAGCAGCACAGTCAAAGACGACTTGCAATGTTTTGTTTTGCGGATGATAGACGAGGTTGTGTGGAATATACCACACTCTACCATCTTGCTAGTTCAGGTGTTTTTCTGGAACCTTGATGGCATATCCCTTCTTTCGCATGTTTCCAATGCAGTCTGCGTACTCTTTGTGAAAGGCAGAGTTTCTGATGAGCCTTTTCTTAAGGGTGATTGCTCCCTGGACTGCTACATCTCGATTATTTGGCATCCTCATTTCAGGGTCCTTTAAAGGCAGCTTGATGTAGTAGTGATGAGCTTTATGATGCACAGATTTAAACACAGAATCCATAAACTTCTTGTCCTCCAAAGACACTTCCAATCTTTCACTGCAGTGATGCTCAGGAAAGTCAATATTATATTGTTGCACAAGCAATCTTTCCACTGTGTCGACCGAAATCCTGTTCACTGTAATGAACTGTTGCTCATCTGTTTGCCCTTTAAGCCCATTGACAGTCCAACCAAGAACTGTTTTAACTGCATAAGGTCCATTGCTCTTGCTGTGAATTACCTTCCAAGGCTTGAATGCTTCAGAAACATCATTACCAATAAACAGTTCTACTTCAGCATCAATTCTGAGGAAGCATCATTTATTTGAGATATGACCACCTGTTGATGTCTTTCTGCTGAGGAATGTTTTCTTTTCCTACTGGGATGCTCTTTTGAGTAAAAATCTTCTTTATTGTGACATACTTGTTCTCTTTAAGACCACAGACTTCAAGGTTTCTGAGAAGACAGCCTTTTACTTGCTTAGTTGCACTCATTGTACTTCAAATCAAAATCAAATCAACCTTTATTGTCATGTTACTGTGCATACAACTGTAGTGCAGGCAAGATGAAATAGTGTTTCTCTCGGCATCCATATAAGTAAAAAGAACATAATTTAAGACACACTCACACACACCCTCACCCCCCACCCAAACACAGCCATTCACACTTCCCTGAGACATACTTGAAAACTAACCAGAACTATAATATACAAATAATATACATAATATCCATAGGTGCAGTAGTATGTATGAGAGATTCCGGATCAACTGTTCAGCATCCTAACAGCTTGTGGAAGGAAGCTGTTAATCAGTCTGGTGGTTCTGCCTCTGATGCTCCGGAATCGTTTGCAAGATGGCAGAAGTTCAAAGTGTTTATGCAGAGGGTGAGAATGGTCCTTGACAATGTTCAGTGCCCTGCTCTTACAATGGTTCTGAAAAAGTTCTTGGACAGAGGGGAGGGAAACTCCAATTACCCTCTCAGCTCCCTTAACTATCCTTTGCAGGGCTTTTTTGTCTGACATACTGCAGCTGGAGTACCATGTTGCAATGCAGTACATCAGAACACTCTCCACCACACCTCTGTAGAAGGTCCTGAGCATGCAAATGGGGAGAGAGGCCTGTCTGAGTTTCCTCAAGAAGTGCAGTCTCTGCTGGGCCCGCTTCCTGATCCCCAAGGAATTCTTGCTCCAGGTCAGGTCCTGTGAGATCTGCACTCCGAGGAACTTGATGTTCTCCACTCTTTCCACTAAACGGCCGCCGATGCTGAGAGGGACGTGTTCAGGCCGTGACCGCCGGAAGTCGATAATCATCTCCTTTGTTTTGTCCACGTTGAGCACCAGATTGTTCTCCCTGCACCAGCCCTATTCCTCATCCCTCTGAATAAGTCCCACCACCGTGGTGTCGTCTGCAAACTTAATAATCTGGTTCCCCTCGTGTCTGGATACACAGTCATGTGTTAGAAGTGTAAACAACAGTGGACTGAGTACGCAGCCTTGAGGGGATCTGGTGCTCAGCGTGATAGAGTTGGAGATGTTATTTCCAACTTGGACAGACTGAGGTCTCTCGGTCAGGAAATCCAGGATCCAGAAACATGTGGCGGTGTTCAGACCAAGAAGGAGTAATTTCTCCATCAGTCTTTGGGGAATAATGGTGCTGAATGCTGAAGGGAAATCAATGTACAGGAGTCTGGCGTAGGTGTCTTTCTGATACAGGTGGGTGATGACAGAGTGCAGGGTGGTGACTATAGCATCCTCCGTGGAGCGGTTTGAACGATATGCAAACTGGAGCGGATCATGTGATGCAGGAAGGCAGGCTGTGATGTGTGGTTTGACAAGCCGTTCAAAACACTTCATCCCAATTGGTGTCAGTGCAACAGGACGATAGTCATTCAGACAGGACACAACTGTTTTTTTTGCCACTGGTACTATGGTAGAGGTTTTAAAGCATCTGGGAACGATGGCCTGACTCAGGGAGATGTTATAAATGTCAGTCAGGACATCCGCCAACTCGCTCGCGCAGTCTTGGAGCACACGTCCCGGGATGTTGTCCGGACCTGCAGCTTTACGTGGGTTGACCTTGAGTAGGGTCCTCCGTGTGTTCTCTGTGTTGATGGTAACAGCTGGCCCAACCGATGGTGGAGCTGGGCCAGCCCTCCCTCTGATTGTCGGGTTTGATGCTTCAAAACGTGCAAAGAAGTTGTTGAGCCTGTCTGGAAGTGAAGCGTCGTCATCATCGACCCCCTGCCTAGACTTATAGCCCGTCAGTGTCCGAACTCCCTGCCACATCCGCTTAGTGTTCCTAGTGTCACAGAGGTGTCCCTGGATTTTCTCCGCATAGGCGCGCTTCGCCATCTTAATTCCCTTTGAGAGTGCACGCCTGGCTGAGCGGAGGGCGATCCTGTCCTTCGCTCTGAAGGCAGCATCTCTGGCTGTGAGCAGCGAGTGCACCTCTGCAGTCATCCAGGGCTTATGGTTGCACCGTGCAGTGATAGTCTTCACTATAGTGACATCCTCTGTGCACTTTGCGATGTAGCTGGTGACCGTTTCAGCATACTCCTCCATATCTGTCTTGTCTTCCTGGGAGGCTGCTATTTTGAAAACCTCCCAATCTGTTTGCAGAAAACAATCTTTCAGTGCTGAGGTTGCACTCTCTGGCCAAATCCTGATTTGTTTCACTACTGGCCTGCTGCACTTCAGTAAAGGTTTGTAGACAGGCACCAGCATCACGGATAGGTGGTCAGAAAGGCCAAGGTGGGGGCGAGGTGTTGCCTTATAAGCATCTGTGTTTGTGTACACCAAGTCCAACATATTATGTACGTCTGGAATGATCAAAACTCTCACACTCGCTGATGCCAAGAGGGGCCGCTGCGTCCACGCGCGCCGCCATCATTGTTCAATGTTTAAAACAAGCTCTGTTACTTTGCCAATTATGTTCAGCTTCCTTGCTAGTGCATCAGTACAAAATGTTGCAGAGCTCCCTGGATCAAGAAAGGCATAGGTTTGAATAATTTTTGTTCCTTTTCTTGATTTGACAAGCACAGGGAGATGGAGAGTATAGTCATCTCCGGCCCTGTTAGTGGAAGCTGCCACTTGATTTAAGCTTACTAGTGCATTTGAAATCCTCTGCTCAGTTCTACCACCCATGTTTTCTGTTTGACAACCTGCTTCTCTTTGTCCAGTTGTCTGTCTGGAAACAGTCTCACTCTTGCCAAAAACATGCATGTTAGGTTAATTGGCTGTTCTAAATTGTCCCTAGATATTTGTTTCCTATAGGCCCTTAGAATAGAGGGTTAGTATTAATGAAAGCGCTTTGAGTGGTCTTTGTGACTAGAAAAGCGCTATATAAGTGCAGGTTAGTTAGTTAGTTAGTTGTATATGTGCAATACAGGTACATCTCAAAAAATTAGAATATCATGAAAAAGTTCAATATTTTTTGTCACTTATTTCAGAAAGTGAAACCCAATATTATATAGATTCATGACACAGAGAGTGATATATTTCAAGTATTTATTTATTTTAATTTTGATGATTATGGCTTACAGCTCATGAAAACCTCAAATTCAGTTTCTCAAAAAATTAGAATATTATATAAAATTAATTTAAAAAGATAGTTTTTTCATAGAAATGTTGGCCGACTGAAAAATATGTCCATGTACACACTCAATACTTGGTCGGGGCTCCTTTTGGATTAATTACTGTATCAATGTGGCGTGGCATGGAGGTGATCAGCCTGTGGCACTGCTGAGGAGTTATGAAGGTCCAGGTTGCTTTGATAGTGACCTTCAGCTTGTCTGCATTGTTGGGTCTGGTGCCTCTCATCTTCCTCTTGGCAATACTCCATAGATTGTCTATGGGGTTTTGGTCAGGAGAGTTTGCTGGCCAATCAAGCACAGTGATACCATGGTCATTAAACCAGGTTTTGATACTTTTGGCAGTGTGTGTGTGTGTGTGTGGGGAGTCCTGCTGGAAAATTAAATCAGCATCTCCATAAAGCTTGCCAGCAGAGGGAAGCATGAAGTGCTCTAAAATTTCCTGGTAGACGACTGCGCTGACTTTGGTCTTGAAAAAACACACTGGACAAACACCAGCAGATGACCTGTGTTCAGATAAAAGTAAATTTTGCATTTCATTTGGAAATCAAAGTCCCAGAGTCTCGAGAAAGAGTGGAGAGGCACAGAATCTAAGTTGCTTGTGGTTCAGTGTGAAGTTTCCACAGTCAGTGATGATTTCAGGAACCATGTCATCTGCTGGTGTTGGTCCATTGTGTTTTATCAAGACTAAAGTCAACGCAATCATCTACCAGGAAATGTTAGAGCACTTTGGCATAAGACAGCTCCTTTCAGCGAGGTACTCACTTCCTTATCCCGTCGAGTTTACCCAGGCCCAATGCTGCAATGTACTTCTCAAACACAGCCAACCAGCGAGGCCACACGATTGCAGGTTTCCCCAGATACTCCAGAAATGGCCGTTGAAGTTCTCCACACGCCTCCATGAGTTAATCCTCAGTCACCAAATGTTATGTATGGAATGAGTAAGCCATGAGCTGTCTTATGCCAAACACCAACTGAACTTTATTACAGAAGAGTAGAGATATAAATACAGAGACCGCAGCTTGCCTGACGTCATCACCCTGACGCCCAACGCCAGCTACAGTAAGCCCCAGGGTTCAAACTCACATATTACAGGACTGTTATGAGGAGGCTATCGAGATGGTAGCTAGCTACTTTGCTAAGCCCAAAAACGTGGCGCGGCGCACAAAAACTCACCGCTGTCGACGAGAAGCTAAGCTAAATAGTCCTACATTCTAAAGAGATGGTATAAACATCGTGGGCCCTGAAGGTTGGTCAGGTCTCCAGCGTGTTGTGAAGTTGGACGGTGTGAGTGTGCCCATGATGGTGGCCACAGCTGCCACGCAGTTCATAGTGAGTGAGGCCATGGTTCGGAGGCTCACCCCCCAGCGCCCTGATGTGGTGGAATGACCAGATGACGGGAGCTCAGTGACGGGATTTATTCAGTGAGATGTGTTTTACTCTCACAATCAGCGGGCAGATGGTCAGCGGCCCAGGCCCAGTTCACCCAAGCTTCGCGGGTGTGAATGCAATTGAAAAGCACTGTGTAGATAGCGAACGTAGCACACAGAGTGGCTATGGCACGGATGGTGAAGACAACATGGAGAAAGAACAGAGACCGGACTTACCACCGTTCTTCGCGCAGCCAGAGCCGATGCTGGAGGGGAGGGAGCCCGGGTTTAACGAGACTAACACTGACGAGGTATTTATGGACAGCACCGACACCGGAGCATCCACTCCACGCTCTCAGGGGAAATGCTGCCCGGAGGGGAGGCCCCCTGAGCATGCAGGGGACCACAATGCACAGCGACAGCAGACGAACATGGACGCAGTGCATGGCGCGGCACAGCAGAGCACTTTGGACGGCTCAGTGGAGGAATCGGATGACTTCAGTGCCAGCACTCGGCTGGCTGCAGCGGGAGTGACCGAGTTAGCAAGTGGAGGGTCTGTTCTGATGAACGACACCAGGGAGGCACTGGACACCTTCAGTGCTCAGGTCGAGTTCAGCCGGCGACGGGTGAGGGGTCCGCTGCGACAATGGTGACTGCTGAACTGCCACAGTGTAACAATGGCGCCAGACTGAAGGAGGGCACAGAGCTGGTGAACGCACATCAAACGAAATAAGGTGCTGCTACAGGTCATGAACTGGGTTTGGGTTTGTGCCGGCAGGAGGCCGAGACGGCAACTGACCGGACCGCAGCCAGTGAAACAACAGGGGCTGCTGAGGATCGTGGCGAAGCTGGGAACAGCATATGTTTGGCTGACAGACGATTCAGTTTGGCATGTGAACAAACTGCTGTGTGTCTGGGTGGTAGCTTCAGATGGCAGGGCTCCATGGAGGTCGGCTGCCGCAGTGTGGGGCCCAGGCCCTAGCGTCATGAAGCCTGGCCCTGGGGGTCCAAAAGCTCCTGGGAGGAGGCCACCATGAGCCCGTTTTAAAACTCCTGGGGTGGGAGGGACCGCCGCGGGCCTGCTTCAGGGCTCCAGGGAGGAGGCCGCCACAGGGCCGCCTCAAAGCCCCTTTCACTGAACTGTTTTCCCCCGCCTGACCCACCATTTACTTGGAGGGCTGTGCTGAAAAGATTGAATGCTGTTTAATAGTTCCTGTTTTTTGTGTGTTAGTTAGGAGCTCTGCTATTTTTGGTTTGTTCTGAAAAAAAAGGAGAAACAGTTGCAGAATAATCCACTGCGCTGTGCGGGCCATGTGGTAGTTGATCCACCGGTCCTATTTTAGTTTTGTTGTGTTTTATGGTCTGATTTTACTTTTGACTGTTTTGTTTTGGTGTGCTTTTGTGTTTGTTTCCAAATTAGGGTGGGTTTAATTTGGTGTGTTTTTCTACTTTGTAAAGGGGGGAGGATGTTATATGGGGTTTTACTGGGAAGTGCGGTGTGATGACGCCACCTTCCTGTTGCGCCATCACCAGTGTTGGGCAAGTTACTAAAAAATAGTAACTAGTAACTATCAGGTTTAATCATAGTTTTTTCCCAGCAGTAGTACGTATTTTGAACGGATTTATGTAACACGCACAGACTGCTGATATTATTTTGTTATTTTAGGTTATTTTGTGGCAATAACCCTGTGTGTATAAGCTGGTCTTTTATATTTATCGCTCAGTATGTTTTCATTATTGCTACGTACATACTGTATTGTATTCAACTTTTAGGTAATATTGTTTCAAGCATTATTTATTGTTGTAATTATAAGAATGTTAAATGCGTGAATGGACTGTGAGTGTGATAGTTTGTTTTTAGGGAGCAACATCTCAATTTCGTTGCATTGTTTATTAACAATGGAATGACAATAAGGCACTTTGACTTTGACTTTGCTAGTTACAGTTACTAGTTACTGCTTTTCAAAAGTAACAGTTACTTTTGAGTTACTGCATGATTAAAGTAACTAGTTACTTGGAAAAGTCATTTTCACTGACATGGTACTAGTAACCCACAGAGCAGACATGACTCAAGGTAAATACAATTAACTGTTTATTGAATATGTGTGCGTGAGTGGATGCGTACGTGCAGGGTTGCGTAGTGTAGTGTAGTGCAATCTGGAATTCCAGCTGAGGCCTGGCAGAGCACCATACGACCTGGCAACCCTGGGAAGAGACAGAGGCAGTTCAATCAATCAATCAATCAACTTTATTTATAAAGCACTTTAAAAGCAACACTCGCTACACAAAGTGCTGTACAGCAAGAGAACATAAAAGCAGGGCTCTAACACAAAGGGCGCTAACACAAGAACCACAGTAAAAAATTCATAAATAAAATAAAAGTAAAATAAATAAAAATCCATTTCATTCAATAAAATCAATGTCTCATACTGGGTCGAAGGCCAGGGAGTAAAAATGTGTTTTAAGACGTGTTTTAAAAATGAACAGTGAAGGTGCTTGTCTAATGTCCAGGGGTAAATCATTCCATAACCTGGGGGCCATGATCGAAAAGGCTCTGTCCCCTCTGAGCTTGCGCCTCGCCTTTGGTACCTCCAAAAGCAGCTGTTCAGGTGGCCTAAGGGACCGGGTGGGAGCGTAGGGATGCAGAAGCTCAGAGAGGTAAGGTGGAGCAAGACCATTCAAGGATTTAAAAACAAATAAAAGAATTTTAAAATGAACTAAAATACACGGGCAGCCAGTGGAGTGAAGCTAAGATGGGTGTGATGTGATCTCTTCCACGTGTACCTGTTAAAAGACAAGCAGCAGCATTTTGAACCAGCTGCAGACGGGAAAGAGATGACTGGCTGACACCGGCGTAAAGTGCATTACAGTAATCCAGCCGAGATGAAATAAAAGCATGGATTACTGTTTCCAAGTGTGGTCTAGAGAGAATGGGTTTTACTTTTGCTAAACGCCTTAGATGAAAGAAGCTGGATTTTACCACAGAACAAATCTGCGTGTCTAATTTAAAATCATTGTCCATGATAAAACCAAGGTTCCTAGCTGTGGATTTAACATAAGGAGTAAGGGGGCCCAAGTATACAGGAAGGGACTCACAGAGGCGACTAGGTCCAAACACCATCACTTCGGTCTTCTTATCATTAAAATTTAGGAAGTTTAGGGCCATCCAAGACTTTATGTCTTCAATGCATGCCAGGAGTGAGTTTACTGATGAGGCAGCTTTTTGTTTTAGAGTGACATAAATCGGACAGTCATCAGCATACAGGTGGAAAGAGATACCATGCTTTTTAAAAATGGAACCCAGAGGAAGTATGTACAGAGAAAAAAGCATGGGCCCTAGAATTGACCCCTGTGGGACCCCGTAAGGCAGAGGAGCACAAGAGGATTCAAACCCAGACGTCCTGTCTGGCAGATAGGATCTAAACCAGTTCAGAGCAGTGCCACAAATGCCCACTAGGTGCTGCAAACAGGAAATTAAAACATGATGGTCCACTGTGTCAAAGGCAGCAGTTAAATCAAGCAGCACAGGAACAGCATATTCACCTGAATCACATGCCAAGAGAATATCGTTAAAAACTCTTAACAAGGCTGTCTCTGTGCTATGAAGAGCTTTGAAACCAGATTGAAAAATCTCCAAAATACCGTGTTCATCCAGAAAACATTTCAGCTGCATATAGACAATTTTCTCTAAAATTTTTGAGAGAAATGGCAGCTTGGAAATAGGCCTAAAATTTGCCAACACAGTATGATCGAGACCAGATTTCTTAATCAAGGGCTGTGCTACTGCATGTTTAAAATTTGCAGGAACCACACCAGATGACAGGCTGCTGTTCAAGATGGTGAGAACTGACTGGCCTATACTGGGAAGCACCTCTTTAAAAAGTCTAGGAGGGACAGCATCACAGGGAGACCCTGAGGGCTTAATGTGGGTAACCACATCCTCTAAAAATGACAGAGTCACAGGTTCAAACTAATTAAAAACAGCAGAACAAGAGACAGAGACAGAGGGATCAGAGGCAGGAGGTGAGATGAGAGCCCTGGTGGTGGCCACCTTATCAATAAAACAGTTCATAAAATCATTGCATAACTCAGAGGAGGCTCCAAACAGTCAGTCTGTGGGGTGTTAAGAACAGAGTCAATAGTGTTAAATAAAACATGTTGATTATGACAATGAGATAAAACAATATTAGCAAAATATTTGCTTTTTTATTTTGCTTTTTTAAACTATCAACATTCTGCAGCCGTTCTCTCACGGAGTTTTCCTTCACTTCTGTTTTTTCTACAGGCCAAATCTGCCTCTCCCCCCGCCCCTCAGGCAAAAGGAGAGAGAGAGAGAGAGAGAGCACTATCCCTCGCCCGCCCCCTTTGGGAGAGCGAGGAACAGAGAGAGAGAGAGAGAGAGAGCTTTTCACCCCTCCCCTTGCTGATGGGAAAGAGAACAGCCGCTTTTTTTTTTTTTTTTTTTAACTTTTACCTTCTCACTTACAGTGTTCCCAATATAACACAAATAGCAATACCTTACCAATATAAACCAAATAGCACTTGCAGCAGTGATTAAATATTATCCGGATCCTTCATTTTTCCCTTTTCATTTTGTCTGTTATTGTAGTTTTTACAGCTGTGCGCGCTATGTCCTGTTTTTTCTTCTGTTTATTCGTCTGCCTATCTGGTCTTCTAACACAATTCCCCATTTTTAGATGGTCAGGAACGTTATCAGTACGCCCACCGTAACACTATTACCGCCCAATTTTTGGGGTGGATTCTGTGGTCAGGGACGTTATCAGTACGCCGACCGTAACACTATTACTGCCCAATTTTTGGGGTGGATTCTGTGGTCAGGGACGTTATCAGTACGCCCACCGTAACACTATTACTGCCCAATTTTTGGGGTGGATTCTGTGGTCAGGGACGTTATCAGTACGCCGACCGTAACACTATTACTGCCCAATTTTTGGGGTGGATTCCGTAGTCAGGGACGTTATCAGTACGCCGACTGTTAACACTATTACTGCCCAATTTGGGGTGAATTCCTTCACCCTACTTATTTTAAAACCTGACCACCAAACAGTTGTGAATCGCCGTCACACTGTCTCCTGCACCCCTCTTTATTTTAAAACCTGACCGGTCAGTAACCGTGAATCGCCGTCACGTTACTTCCTAAGACCACTGCATTCCTGCAGCGGTTTTTAACCACAAGGAAAAGTACAGGGCGCCGCCTTATACTACCATTACTCGCTCGTCAGCTGACCCGTGGTTCTTTAAAAATGGGAAATTGTGAATTGTGAGGCTCGGTTATTCTTCATATACGTCTACTACAGTCAATCTGAAAAGGGAAAAATTTGTAACTTACTTTTTAGGCTCTATGAGTAAGGACAGCCGTCACCAGATTAGAGCCGGGAGAAGGAGAGTCTCTGGCAGCGTTCCCTCAAGTCGGGTTTCCAATACTGATGGATACCATCAGACCGTGCACGGTTTTCAACCTGCAGGACACACATCCCTTCCCGCTCCACCTGGATCTCAGCTGTCCCGGGTTTCGGCACCACCATGTCAGAAGTCTGAAATATAACCTCACAAATACAGAGTACAAAAAGGTATTAGACTGAATCAAAGATCAGACTTAAGACACGCAGAGCCTTTGAAGTTTTTACTTGTACAAGGAGTATCAACACATACCTTTTAAAGGGCGAGTGGGATACTCACGAGGCAGTCTCGCACAGTAATTCTTATAGGCAAAGATAAGACAGTGACAGCTTTACAACCCATTCTTTTCCCCCACACAGGGGAAAGCACACACAGTTTGTACACAACAGTCTATTGCAGAGAAGATAAAAAAAAGTACAGGATATGCAAAAAGGTACAAGATATGAAAAGGATGAGTCCTGGCACACAACGCTCCAGCTACACCCACATGTGGGGACATCAGTTTCAGCTTCATGAATCATTAATAAAATGATAACTGTTTATATACATATATACAATTTTTTCCAACAGCGGCGCTCCTGTCTGACTACACGAGTTCTGTCATTGAACCACGGCTCAGGTTTGGATCGAGGCTGCTTGGTTTTCAGTGGAGCCACAGAGTCCAAGATGGTTTGGCAGGAGGAGTGAAACCAGGAGCTGAGTTCCTCCACAGATGAGATGGAGCCAGGAGGGACACAGAGCTGGTCAAAGGCAGCGGAGAACCGACTGGCAGTGGAAGGGTTAAAAACCCGGCAGCGCTGAGCAAGAGCACGAGTTTTAGCTGCAGCGCGTGACAGATCAGCCTCAAATAATACAGGCAGATGCTCGGACAATACAGTGTCACAGATTTCTAAATTAACAACAGACAGGCCATATGAGAGGACAAGATCTAACGTGTGTCCGTGCTTGTGTGTAGCGCCACCAGTCACAGACTGCACCAGCTTTAGAGAATCAATGAGATTTAAAAAGTCTTTCACCAGCGGCTTATGAGGACAACACACATGTATGTTGAAATCTCCAACGATAAGAACACGATCATAATTTGTAACAATACCAGCCAAGAAAATGACGAAGTCATTTAAAAAGTCCTTATTATATTTGGGTGGTCTGTATATGACGGCACACAGTACAGGGTTTATTCAACCAGCCTCAAAGAAAGTCAGTTCAAAGCTGGAGAATGGAGAAAGTAAAAAGCACTGCTTACATTTATAGTCATTTTTGTAAACAGCTGCCATTCCTCCTCCTCGTCCTGTTGTCCGCGGGGAATTAAAATAACAGTAACCTGGGGGTAAAACTTCGGACAGAGCAGAGAGTTCACCCACAGTCTGCCAGGTCTCTGCAACGATAAAGAAATCCAGTTCCCGGGAGCTGATGAAATCCTTCAGGATGTAGGTTTTATTTGCCAGCGATCTGGCAAGAAATGTGTCAGGCGGGCCTTCAGTTTCACCAGCTAGTGAAACTAGTGAAACAGTTAGTTAGTGACAGCTTAGCCCGTAGGCACTTTGGATGTAACTGTGCTTGCTGTCAGAGGTGGTAGAGCGTAGCCCAGGTAGCACTGAAGCTGCAGCCAGGAAGATAGTGCCTGCAGGTGGCCGGTGAGCTGGAAGTTGGCGAGGGAGGTAGATTGTCCGCCACCGGGAAGAGAGAGGTCCGCCGCCACGGATCTCCACCTGTGCACAGGGGAAGTAGACAGGGTGAAAGGAAAGTGTGGCGGCTTACTTGTTGCTTGGTGGTCCGGGAGGCGCAGGCCCGGACAGAGAACAGCAATGGCTTGGAAGCCAACGTGAAGACACACAGCAATGATGAGAAGCTTGTAGGCTGGCGTAGCAGGATGCTGGGTTGGGAACCAGACGACTCCGCACCGAGCACTGGCCACCTGCAGGCACTATCTTCCTGATGGAATAAATAGGCAGATGGAGATGATAGGCAGGTGCGCGCACAGGTGTGATAGATTGGCGGCCATGATATTCACGTTACTTTTAAATGCATACTTAAATCATCTTGCACATACAGCAAGATCAAGGGCCCCTTGTTTTCATCAGAAAAAAGAATAAAGGAAAACTGATGAGAAAAAAGTCTCATCTTACAGAGAAAAAATGTCTCAGATTTACACAAACTATTGTAATCAGTAGAAAGTCAGAAATTTACTAGAAATAAAGCTGTGAATTCCCAGAGAAAATTTTAGACCCCCTGGTGCACCATTTTTGACCCACGAGCTATATGTTTGATACCCCTGGACCAGCCCATTAAAAACACATATTTAGAGGATTTACTTCCATGAAATAGCTGCATATCACAACAGCATGTAAATGAATGAGATAAAATAAAATAGAAAGCACAGATAAATGAAAGTTCAGATGTAAATGAAGCCTATGACACATTTATAAACATTGTAACCACTCATTATGAAAAAAATTGTCCATTGGTAAAGAAAAAGTTTAAACATAAATTTGCCGATAAGCCATGGTTAACCAAAGGATTACAAAAGGTGTGTAAAAAGAAAAAATTATTATATAAAGCTTTCCTAAAGAAAAGGACAAAAGAAGCAGAGCAGCAGAATAAAACATACAAAAATAAGCTAACATATATAATAAGATATAGTAAAAGAGACTATTACAGTAAAGAACTGGAGAAAAACAGAGACAATATTAAAAATACATGGATTATACTTAACAATATTCTTGGAAATAAAAACAGAAATACAAGCTACCCAACCAATTTTTCAAAAAATAATAAAACGACTCAGAGTGTGAATGCAGCTTCACCTGCAGATGAATTTAATAACTTTTTTGTTAACATTGGTCCTAATTTGGCTCAAGAAATACCCATTACGGCACCCACAGGTGATACAATAAGCAAAAACACTGCTATAAAAGATACCATTTTCTTAAAGAGCACAGACGAGAGAGAGGTCATTGAAATTGTTAAATCGTTTAACCCTCAAGCGACCGAGTGGGGTCATTTACGACCCCAGCCATATAATTTAATGTGCCGTCTCTTTATTTTTTATCCAAATTTTCTTTCCTAGCATGAATTTGTCAGTCTACTAATCCTACACACTTTCATAGTTTTTTGCAGGGATCAACCAATTGGTGTGGTGTAGACATCGCAAACTCTTGTGGGGTCATTTATGACCCCGAAGAGAAGCACTGGTTTTTAAACATTGGTTTTATAAATTTTATTCAAATGTTCCACTTCTAATAGTTAGTTAGTTAATCCCTTCACACCTGAAGGTGTATATGGGCGGCGCCTATCTCCGTTTCTCTGACCCTAGGCCACACAGCTACTGTAAGTAGTGAAAGCTACAGTGGGGGGTCAGTCCTCTGGTAGCTCTGTGTGTAACTTTACTTTCCCCATTCCATTATGCGGAGCACCACGCTAGAAGGCAGAAAGCACCATTTTTATATGGTCTTTGGTATGACCCGGCCAGGATTTGAACCCCTGCCTCCCGGGTGTGGGGCGGATGCTCTACCAACTGAGCCACCACTCCGGTTTCCACTTCTAATCAGTACTTTATATTGTATTGCAGTGAACCATGGCTAACAGACCTAGGATAGCAAGATTTACATTTGTCTGTTTGTCTGGATTTGTCTGTTTGTTAGCAAGATAACTCAAAAAGTTATGGATGGATTTTCATGAAATTTTCACAGATTGTCAGAAATGGGGTATCCTGCAGATGATTAGATTTTGGTGGTGATCCGGATCACCGTCCACAAGAAAACCGCCATTACGCAAAATGCCATAATAGGTATCATGATCATCATCGTAACTACAATAATAGGTATCATCATCATCGTGATGATGATATGATGACTATGATGACTATGATGATGATGATGATGTTCCAAGAGTGAACTGACAAGGACTGTCTAAATAAATGTAATGTTGTTCTTACAGTCTGCGTTTTGGTTATTTCTTGCAATAAAAGTATTATTAGCAAACATATTTTACATTAGATCATTATAAAATACCTGTCTTAAATACAGGGAGTAGTTTTGGTATGACAAACCTCCAACCAGCCATTTATAATAAGGATCCCTGTACAGAGCACAATGGGGTCATAAATGACCCCACTTGGTCATTTCAGTCCGTAAAATAGCTTGGTCGCTTGAGGGTTAAAAGTAAAACATCTACGGACTGTGATGGTATTGACATGCGCTTAGTCAAAACTATTATTGAATGCTTAGTGAAACCACTGACGTATATCTGTAACCTGTCTCTCCAAACAGGTATATTTCCCAATGCAGTGAAAATAGCTGAAGTAATTCTGATATACAAGACGGGTGACAGAGGGGAATTCTCAAACTATAGACCAATTTCACTATTGCCGCAATTTTCCAAGATACTTGAAAAAATATTCTATGAGAGAACTGACAACTTCATACTGAAGAATAATTTATTGTGTGAGCAGCAATATGGGTTCAGACACAAGAGGACAACTGCATTTGCTGTAATGGAATTTATAGAAAAAATATCAACTGCTGTTGAAAATAAAGAGTATTCAGTTGTGGTATTCCTGGATCTTAAAAAAAGCATTTGATACAGTGGATCATAATTTATTATTAAAGAAACTACAAAATTGTGGTATTGGGGGGTAGCACTGTCCTGGTTATGTAGTTACTTAAAGAATAGATATCAGTAGGTATGTGTTGGTAACAAAAACTCACAGTTACTGAAGGTTACTTGTGGAGTCCCACAGGGTTCAGTTTTGGGGCCATTGTTATAAGATAAGATAAGATAAGCCTTTATTAGTCCCACAACGGGGAAATTCCAGGATTGCAACAGCACAGGGATAGCAACACTCAGAGCAACAATCAGAAGGCAAGAAAAAAAAAACAAGCAAGCAAGAGCAGCTAATATACATATGTACATATTACTATAAAATATATATATACACACACACACACACAGACACACAGTGCAGAGCATTGTAGCTGGATGGAATAAATATATGAATATATGAACACACAGTGCAGAGCATTGTAGCTAGATGGAATAAATATGTAAATATATAAACACCCACAGTACGGAGCATTGCAGCTAGGTGGAATAAATATGCAAGTATATAAACACACACAGTGCGGAGCAATGTAGCTAGATGGAATAATATGTAGATATATAAAAACACAGTGCGGAGCATTGTAGCTAGATGGAATAAATATATAGATATATAAATATAAACACACCCAGTGCTGAGCATTGTAGCTAGATGGAATAAATATATAGATATATAAATATAAACACACCCAGTGCAGAGCATTGTAGCTAGATGGAATAAATATGTAAATATATAAACACACACAGTGCAGAGCATTGTTGCTAGGTGGGATGAAACAGCATAACCGTCTATTTAGTTATCCTACATGGTATGATTATGTGCCCATACATATTCTCACCCTCCATAGCGACCGGTATGTTCCTAGTTGTATGCCGGAGAGGACCATTGTGTAAGTCTATTGCATCTATAGATGCAATAGACTTTTTTTTCTCTCGGCGCCACACGAGTCGGCTGCCTTTTGCAACAGCGGCTCGATTCCGAGTCTTTTTCCCTTCCTCTCTCTTTTGATCCGTCTTTTTTTTTTCACCCCACTTATATCACGGACACACAGATCGTCCTAAATGTCTCCTGAGCCGGTGGACGGAGCCACTGTCTATAGCAGGATACGATACAGCAGAGAACAGCTGCTAGCATTCAACCGCCACCCGGTCCCATTGGAAAAACTCGACATACCGAGAGAACTGAGGCGAAAACGCCGCGGCTGCCGGGCTGGAGTAAGGCGGAGGACAAAAAATATAAGGTACAGACCCTCCCTTCCATCTGTTGTCATGGGAAATGTACGGTCGATACTGGGAAAGTTAGATGAGCTAGCGGCTATCTCCCGTTATGATAGCACTTACCGGGAGTGCTCTCTCCTTTTGTTTACTGAGACGTGGCTAACTGAACTAGCAGCAGATGCTAACATTGAGCTGGAGGGTTTTCACATGATACGAGCTGACCGAACACCAGACAGTGGCAAGGCTAGGGGCGGTGGAGTGATAATGTATGTTAACAACAACTGGTGCAGACCGGGACATATCACTGTTAAACAACGACACTGCAGCAAAGACATTGAGTTGCTAGCTGTTAGCATGAGGCCTACATATCTCCCGAGAGAACACTCACACGTGATCTGCATTGTTGTTTATGCAAATCCGACGGCGAACGCTGGGACAGCACGTGACGTCATCCATTCAGTAACCAGCAGGCTGCAGACAGAACACCCAGATGCTCTTCTCCTCATCTCAGGCGATTTCAACCATGTTTCACTGTCTCCCATTCTACCCACGTTCACCCAGTATGTCACATGCCACACTAGAGACAATAAAACACTGGATTTATTCTACGCAAACACTAAGGAGGCGTACACCTCATCACAACTCCCCCCACTCGGGAGATCGGATCACAACTTGGTTCATCTCCGGCCGGTGTACAAACCCCTAGTGCACAGACAACCTCCGGCCATGCACACTGTGGAGTTATGGTCTGAGGAGACAATGGACACCCTAAAGGGCTGTTTTGAAGCCACCGCCTGGAAGCAGCTCTGCGATCCACATGGTGAGGACATCGATGGCCTCATTCACACCTTCACGGGCTACCTCAGCTTCTGTGTGGACAAATCCGTTCCCACCAAGACCATACGGCGTCACTCAAACAACAAACCCTGGATCAACCCTGAGATAAAAACACTTCTGAGAGAGAAGAAGAGGATCTTCAGGTCGGGGAACAGGGAGATGCTGAAGTCCGTACAGAGGGAGCTGAGGAGAAAGATCAGAGAAGGCAAGGACAGCTTCAGGAAGAAGATGGAGGACAAGCTGCAACAGAGCAACATCAGCGGGGTCTGGAGAAACCTCAAAACCATCTCGGGGCTCCAGAATACCTCCCCCCAGGCCACAGGGGGCAGGGAGTGGGCGAACAACCTGAATCTGTTTTTCAATAGATTTGACCAACCGCCCTCCCCCCTGACTGCACAACAACCACTGCTGCCTCTAAAGAAATCAAGTCCTGCTGCCCACTCCCCACTCCACCAACACCCCCCCACTCCCAACACACAGCCCCCCATCCTGACCCTGACCAGGACCCAGGTGAGGACGGAGCTGAGGAAGATCAAGGCGAGGAAGGCGCCGGGACCGGACGGCATCAGCGCAAAGCTCCTCAAGTCCTGTGCAGACCAGCTGTGTGGGATTGTGACGTATATCTTCAACATGAGCCTGAAACTGGGGAGGGTACCACAGCTGTGGAAAACATCTTGTGTGGTACCTGTACCAAAAACTTCCCACCCCAAAGACCTGAACAGCTACAGACCGGTGGCCTTGACGTCCCACTTGATGAAGACCCTGGAGAGACTGCTCCTTGCTCACCTCCGCCCCCTGGTGGAACCAGCGATGGATCCACTCCAGTTCGCCTACCAGCATGGCATTGGGGTGGAGGATGCGGTGATCTTCCTCCTTCACCGTTCTCTGTCCCACCTGGAGAAGCCCGGGAATATGGTGAGGATCATGTTCTTTGACTTCTCCAGTGCTTTCAACACCATCCAACCGATGATCCTGAAGGACAAGCTGCTGCGCGCAGGGGTGGACCAGCACCTGTCATCATGGATCCTGGACTACCTCACGAACCGGCCTCAGTTTGTGAGAACCCGGTACTGTGTGTCCGACACGATCATCAGTAGCACGGGGGCCCCCCAGGGAACGGTGCTGGCTCCCTTCCTGTTCACTCTTTATACTGCGGACTTCTCACACAACACAACACACTGCCATCTACAGAAGTTCTCTGATGACTCTGCGATCGTTGGCCTCATCTCCAATGGAGATGAAGCTGAGTACAGAGGGCTTATCCAGGACTTCGTGGACTGGTGCCATCGGAACTGCCTCCAGATCAACGCGAGGAAAACTAAGGAGCTGGTGGTGGACTGCCGCAGGCATGGGCAGCCCCTCACAGTACCAGTAAATATACAGGGAACAGACATCGAGATGGTGACATCCTATAAGTACCTGGGTATTCATCTGAACAATAAACTAGACTGGTCACACAATACTGATGCACTCTACAAGAAGGGACAGCGCAGGCTGTTCCTGCTGAGGAGACTCAGGTCTTTTGGTGTACAAGGGGCGCTGCTGAAGTCATTCTATGACACGGTGGTGGCATCAGCCATCACTTTTGGAGTGGTCTGCTGGGGCAGTGGCATTACTGCAGCCGATAGGAAGAGACTGAACAAACTGATTAAGAAAGGTAGCTCTGTCCTGGGGCAGCGCCTTGATCCGATGGAGGAGATAGGAGAGAGAAGGACGGTGGCTAAACTGTCATCTCTGCTGGAGTCCGAGTTCCACCCTATGCAGGACATACTGAATGCACTGAGGAGCTCATTTAGCAGCAGACTACATCATCCCAGGTGCACAACCGAGAGGTTTCGTAGGTCCTTCCTACCAACGGCTGTCAGACTGTACAACCTAAGCAGGGCTGCTCGCAGAGATAGCAAAAAGATGTAACAAACTAATAGTTTTTTGAATGCAAAAGATGCAATAGACTTACACAATGGTCCCCTCCGGCATACAACTAGGAACATACCGGTCGCTATGGAGGGTGAGAATATGTATGGGCACATAATCATACCATGTAGGATAACTAAGTAGACGGTTATGCTGTTTCATTCCATCTAGCAACAATGCTCTGCACTGTGTGTGTTTATATATTTGCATATTTATTCCATCTAGCTACAATGCTCAGCACTGGGTGTGTTTATATATTTATATATCTACATATTATTCCATCTAGCTACATTGCTCCGCACTGTGTGTGTTTATATACTTGCATATTTATTCCACCTAGCTGCAATGCTCCGTACTGTGGGTGTTTATATATTTACATATTTATTCCATCTAGCTACAATGCTCTGCACTGTGTGTTCATATATTCATATATTTATTCCATCCAGCTACAATGCTCTGCACTGTGTGTCTGTGTGTGTGTGTATATATATATATTTTATAGTAATACGTACATATGTTTATTAGCTGCTCTTGCTTGCTTGTTTTTTTTTCTTGCCTTCTGATTGTTGCTCTGAGTGTTGCTATCCCTGTGCTGTTGCAATCCTGGAATTTCCCCGTTGTGGGACTAATAAAGGCTTATCTTATCTTATCTTATCTTATCTTTTGCATTCAAAAAAAACTATTAGTTTGTTACGTCTTTTTGCTATCTCTGCGAGCAGCCCTGCTTAGGTTGTACAGTCTGACAGCCGTTGGTAGGAAGGACCTACGAAACCTCTCGGTTGTGCACCTGGGATGATGTAGTCTGCTGCTAAATGAGCTCCTCAGTGCATTGTTCGCCCACTCCCTGCCCCCTGTGGCCTGGGGGGAGGTATTCTGGAGCCCCGAGATGGTTTTGAGGTTTCTCCAGACCCCGCTGATGTTGCTCTGTTGCAGCTTGTCCTCCATCTTCTTCCTGAAGCTGTCCTTGCCTTCTCTGATCTTTCTCCTCAGCTCCCTCTGTACGGACTTCAGCATCTCCCTGTTCCCCGACCTGAAGATCCTCTTCTTCTCTCTCAGAAGTGTTTTTATCTCAGGGTTGATCCAGGGTTTGTTGTTTGAGTGACGCCGTATGGTCTTGGTGGGAACGGATTTGTCCACACAGAAGCTGAGGTAGCCCGTGAAGGTGTGAATGAGGCCATCGATGTCCTCACCATGTGGATCGCAGAGCTGCTTCCAGGCGGTGGCTTCAAAACAGCCCTTTAGGGTGTCCATTGTCTCCTCAGACCATAACTCCACAGTGTGCATGGCCGGAGGTTGTCTGTGCACTAGGGGTTTGTACACCGGCCGGAGATGAACCAAGTTGTGATCCGATCTCCCGAGTGGGGGGAGTTGTGATGAGGTGTACGCCTCCTTAGTGTTTGCGTAGAATAAATCCAGTGTTTTATTGTCTCTAGTGTGGCATGTGACATACTGGGTGAACGTGGGTAGAATGGGAGACAGTGAAACATGGTTGAAATCGCCTGAGATGAGGAGAAGAGCATCTGGGTGTTCTGTCTGCAGCCTGCTGGTTACTGAATGGATGACGTCACGTGCTGTCCCAGCGTTCGCCGTCGGATTTGCATAAACAACAATGCAGATCACGTGTGAGTGTTCTCTCGGGAGATATGTAGGCCTCATGCTAACAGCTAGCAACTCAATGTCTTTGCTGCAGTGTCGTTGTTTAACAGTGATATGTCCCGGTCTGCACCAGTTGTTGTTAACATACATTATCACTCCACCGCCCCTAGCCTTGCCACTGTCTGGTGTTCGGTCAGCTCGTATCATGTGAAAACCCTCCAGCTCAATGTTAGCATCTGCTGCTAGTTCAGTTAGCCACGTCTCAGTAAACAAAAGGAGAGAGCACTCCCGGTAAGTGCTATCATAACGGGAGATAGCCGCTAGCTCATCTAACTTTCCCAGTATCGACCGTACATTTCCCATGACAACAGATGGAAGGGAGGGTCTGTACCTTATATTTTTTGTCCTCCGCCTTACTCCAGCCCGGCAGCCGCGGCGTTTTCGCCTCAGTTCTCTCGGTATGTCGAGTTTTTCCAATGGGACCGGGTGGCGGTTGAATGCTAGCAGCTGTTCTCTGCTGTATCGTATCCTGCTATAGACAGTGGCTCCGTCCACCGGCTCAGGAGACATTTAGGACGATCTGTGTGTCCGTGATATAAGTGGGGTGAAAAAAAAAAGACGGATCAAAAGAGAGAGGAAGGGAAAAAGACTCGGAATCGAGCCGCTGTTGCAAAAGGCAGCCGACTCGTGTGGCGCCGAGAGAAAAAAAAGTCTATTGCATCTATAGATGCAATAGACTTACACAATGGTCCTCTCCGGCATACAACTAGGAACATACCGGTCGCTATGGAGGGTGAGAATATGTATGGGCACATAATCATACCATGTAGGATAACTAAATAGACGGTTATGCTGTTTCATCCCACCTAGCAACAATGCTCTGCACTGTGTGTGTTTATATATTTACATATTTATTCCATCTAGCTACAATGCTCTGCACTGGGTGTGTTTATATTTATATATCTATATATTTATTCCATCTAGCTACAATGCTCAGCACTGGGTGTGTTTATATTTATATATCTATATATTTATTCCATCTAGCTACAATGCTCCGCACTGTGTTTTTATATATCTACATATTATTCCATCTAGCTACATTGCTCCGCACTGTGTGTGTTTATATACTTGCATATTTATTCCACCTAGCTGCAATGCTCCGTACTGTGGGTGTTTATATATTTACATATTTATTCCATCTAGCTACAATGCTCTGCACTGTGTGTTCATATATTCATATATTTATTCCATCCAGCTACAATGCTCTGCACTGTGTGTCTGTGTGTGTGTGTATATATATATATTTTATAGTAATACGTACATATGTTTATTAGCTGCTCTTGCTTGCTTGTTTTTTTTTCTTGCCTTCTGATTGTTGCTCTGAGTGTTGCTATCCCTGTGCTGTTGCAATCCTGGAATTTCCCCGTTGTGGGACTAATAAAGGCTTATCTTATCTTATCTTATCTTATCTTTTGCATTCAAAAAAAACTATTAGTTTGTTACGTCTTTTTGCTATCTCTGCGAGCAGCCCTGCTTAGGTTGTACAGTCTGACAGCCGTTGGTAGGAAGGACCTACGAAACCTCTCGGTTGTGCACCTGGGATGATGTAGTCTGCTGCTAAATGAGCTCCTCAGTGCATCCAGTATGTCCTGCATAGGGTGGAACTCGGACTCCAGCAGAGATGACAGTTTAGCCACCGTCCTTCTCTCTCCTATCTCCTCCATCGGATCAAGGCGTTGCCCCAGGACAGAGCTAGCTTTCTTAATCAGTTTGTTCAGTCTCTTCCTATCGGCTGCAGTAATGCCACTGCCCCAGCAGACCACTCCAAAAGTGATGGCTGATGCCACCACCGTGTCATAGAATGACTTCAGCAGCGCCCCTTGTACACCAAAAGACCTGAGTCTCCTCAGCAGGAACAGCCTGCGCTGTCCCTTCTTGTAGAGTGCGTCAGTATTGTGTGACCAGTCTAGTTTATTGTTCAGATGAATACCCAGGTACTTGTAGGATGTCACCATCTCGATGTCTGTTCCCTGTATATTTACTGGTGCTGTGAGGGGCTGCCCATGCCTGCGGCAGTCCACCACCAGCTCCTTAGTTTTCCTCGCGTTGATCTGGAGGCAGTTCCGATGGCACCAGTCCACAAAGTCCTGGATAAGCCCTCTGTACTCAGCTTCATCTCCGCTGGAGATGAGACCAACGATCGCAGAGTCATCAGAGAACTTCTGTAGATGGCAATGTGTTGTGTTGTGTGAGAAGTCCGCAGTATAAAGAGTGAACAGGAAGGGAGCCAGCACCGTTCCCTGGGGGGCCCCCGTGCTACTGATGATCGTGTCGGAAACACAGTCCCGGGTTCTCACAAACTGAGGCCGGTTCGTGAGGTAGTCCAGGATCCATGATGACAGGTGCTGGTCCACCCCTGCGCGCAGCAGCTTGTCCTTCAGGATCATCGGTTGGATGGTGTTGAAAGCACTGGAGAAGTCAAAGAACATGATCCTCACCATATTCCCGGGCTTCTCCAGGTGGGACAGAGAACGGTGAAGGAGGAAGATCACCGCATCCTCCACCCCAATGCCATGCTGGTAGGCGAACTGGAGTGGATCCATCGCTGGTTCCACCAGGGGGCGGAGATGAGCAAGGAGCAGTCTCTCCAGGGTCTTCATCAAGTGGGACGTCAAGGCCACCGGTCTGTAGCTGTTCAGGTCTTTGGGGTGGGAAGTTTTTGGTACAGGTACCACACAAGATGTTTTCCACAGCTGTGGTACCCTCCCCAGTTTCAGGCTCATGTTGAAGATATACGTCACAATCCCACACAGCTGGTCTGCACAGGACTTGAGGAGCTTTGCGCTGATGCCGTCCGGTCCCGACGCCTTCCTCGCCTTGATCTTCCTCAACTCCGTCCTCACCTGGGTCTTGGTCAGGGTCAGGATGGGGGGCTGTGTGTTGGGAGTGGGGGGGGTGTCGGTGGAGTGGGGAGTGGGCAGCAGGACTTGATTTCTTAGTGGCAGCAGTGGTTGTTGTGCAGACAGGGGGGAGGGCGGTTGGTCAAATCTATTGAAAAACAGATTCAGGTTGTTCGCCCACTCCCTGCCCCCCGTGGCCTGGGGGGAGGTATTCTGGAGCCCCGAGATGGTTTTGAGGTTTCTCCAGACCCCGCTGATGTCGCTCTGTTGCAGCTTGTCCTCCATCTTCTTCCTGAAGCTGTCCTTGCCTTCTCTGATCTTTCTCCTCAGCTCCCTCTGTACGGACTTCAGCATCTCCCTGTTCCCCGACCTGAAGATCCTCTTCTTCTCTCTCAGAAGTGTTTTTATCTCAGGGTTGATCCAGGGTTTGTTGTTTGAGTGACGCCGTATGGTCTTGGTGGGAACGGATTTGTCCACACAGAAGCTGAGGTAGCCCGTGAAGGTGTGAATGAGGCCATCGATGTCCTCACCATGTGGATCGCAGAGCTGCTTCCAGGCAGTGGCTTCAAAACAGTCCTTTAGAGTGTCCATTGTCTCCTCAGACCATAACTCCACAGTGTGCATGGCCGGAGGTTGTCTGTGCACTAGGGGTTTGTACACCGGTCGGAGATGAACCAAGTTGTGATCCGATCTCCCAAGTGGGGGGAGTTGTGATGAGGTGTACGCCTCCTTAGTGTTTGCGTAGAACAAATCCAGTGTTTTATTGTCTCTAGTGTGGCATGTGACATACTGGGTGAAAGTGGGCAGAATGGGAGACAGTGAAACGTGGTTGAAATCGCCTGAGATGAGGAGAAGAGCATCTGGGTGTTCTGTCTGCAGCCTGCTGGTTACTGAATGGATGACGTCACGCGCTGTCCCAGCGTTCGCCGTCGGATTTGCATAAACAACAATGCAGATCACGTGTGAGTGTTCTCTCGGGAGATATGTATGATTATTCAGTATGTATATAAATGATATATGTAAAGTTTCAGAAAAAATGGGTTTAATATTGTTTGCCGATGACACTAATTTATTATGCAGTGGAAGCAATTTGGAACAACTTTTGGATACACTCGGAAAGGAATTAGGAAAGCTTAAACTGTGGTTTGATTCAAACAAATTAACGCTCAATTTAAGTAAGACAAAATTTATAGTTTTTAACAACCATCACAACAACTTAGTATCTAAACTCAGTGTAAATGGTGTAGAGATTGAAATAGTATCCGAAACTAAATTTATTGGAGTAATAATTGATAATAAACTGTGTTGGAAGTCACATATTAATTATATTAAAGGTAAAATATCCAAATCAACTGCAACACTACACCGAGTGAAATATTTGCTGAATCAACCCACACTATATACCTTGTATCATTCATTAATACTCCCATACATGACATATTGTACTGAAGTATGGGGAAATACATATAAAACAAACATATATCCAGTCTTTATGCTTCAGAAGAGAGCTATTAGAATAATAAACAAAGCTGCTTACAGGGAACCAACAAACCCACTTTTTCTTAAATTAAAAGCTCTCAAGTTGAAAGATCTGGTTGACTTTAAAACTGCAGTAATAATGTTTAAAGTGAAGAATCTATCACTGCCCGCAAATATCCAAAAATTGTTCCAAATAAGGGAGAAACAATATCATTTCAGAGGAACATGTATATTTCAAAAATCTTCAGTGAGAACTACCACCAAGCAACACTGTGTTTCAGTGCAAGGAGTCAGATTATGGAACGATTTTGGACCTGAATTAAAATCATGTACAACACTTGGACAATTTAAACAAAAACTAAAGGAAGAAATACTCCAAACATATACACATGATGACATGTAAAATCACATAAGGATTGTCATATCCAGTCTGTGTTGTGTTGTTGCTTAGTTTTTTGTCACATTTTGTCTTAGCTATGTTCTGAATTGTAATCGCTCTTGTTTTGTTTTTCTTTTGAATTCTTGGATGGAATATGGGTGGGCAATATAAGCTGCGGCTTCAGCCATCACCCATTTTGGATAACTTATGTTGAACTGTATAATCAGAGGAGTTATTGTCTAATTTGACCTTGTTGGATTTTCTTTCCCCCTTTGTTATATTATTCTGTTTCTTTTTTAATCTCTACTTTTATTCTATCCGAAATAAAGATTCATTCATTCATTCACTTTTTCTCTGTGCGTAAGAAAACTTTAAATGCATTTAATGCGGACATTAAATGCAAGCTTCTTACTCAAAAAATACTCATGTTTAACCACAGAGGTAGGAGCTGGTAGGGGCTACTTACTGCTCGGACAACAGGTGATCAGGGCTCGATATGAGAAGTCGCCACCACCACAGCATTTCTTCACCGGGATGTGATGTGAACTGGAGCAGGACAGGAAATGGACCCATGGAGGAGACAGTGTGACGGCTGCGTTAGTTATGGTAAGGTCAGTTTATATTTATTTGCTTATTTATTTGCTTGCCTTTGGCATGACAACCTCCAGTGACTTGAGGCCGGTGGTGGTGCTGGGGATGGCAGTCCCGCCAATAGCCACCGAAACTGTGTATTCATCCCCAGTTGGCAGCTGATGAGGAGGGTGTCTAGCAACTGCAAGTTGTATGATCGTCTATTTGCGCTAAAAATATCTATCCATTTTAATAAAACGAGTGACACGAATAATGCGTCAAATTTCCATAACTGTAACGCATTACTGAATTTTTAAACAGTAATTTTGTTACACAACACATTACAGCAAAAAGTAGTGGCGTTACAGTAATGCGTTACTTTGAACCGCATTACTCCCAACATTGGTCATCACACCACCCTATATTAAGGGTTATTGCCATGAGGGCTTCCTGTTGCTTGGATGCCTCCCCGATGGTGTATCCTGTACAATGTGTTCCAATATATACGTAATAAAGCAGTGTTCAGTGCTTCCTCTCTGCCAGCCTCCTTTTATTACCAGGTTTGTGGTAAATCTAAATCTAAATCTAAAAATAACATCTTTAAGCCACCTTTCAGCCATTTGAACAATCTTTTAAACACCTCTAAAGTGGCTTTAAACTCCTTCGTTTTTACTTTGACTTTTTTAAAATTACATTCATTTTTCAACAAATCACTTATTTCATTGGATTTAGCAGTGAGTTAATTTTGCTCTTGCATTCATTTCATGAAGTCTTTCTTCCACACCCTTTTCTGTTAGCTTTGTTGCCCTCTTCTGGCGAGCAACGTCAACAGCAATTTCTTCCGTCATTTTTCAGCTCGACTTCAGCAAATAAACCACAGATATGCACAAGGAAGCAGCACAGATGAGTTTGCTTAATCACAAGATTGGATGTCATGATTTTCATAAAAGATCTGCATGTCTTCCCTTTGTGATTCAAAGCTGATCAGAGGTGAAACATTCAAGGTGAGCAGGTGAGCTTGTTAATCAATCTTGGTTGGTGTAGTCCAGGTAATTATTCAATCAGCATGAGTTTTTGGCGTATTGCCAGTTTTTGACTTAATTGTAGTGACAATTTTCCACTTGTTTTCAACTATTTGATCTTACTTTCAAGCTGGGGCTGGGCGGAGGGGGGGGGGGATCACCGGGGCATGCTTTGTTTGATGTGTGTCCACATTTAAAGTTCATAAAAGGGTTCTGGACTCACAGGAGCTGAGTCATACTTCCTTGTAGCGATGGGACGACAGGCTCTGGAACTTTGAGGGTGTTCCAAGCTTGTCCACGAAATATTTGGCAAAGCGCGTTTCGAGGCGTGTATTGCTGACATTGCACCACGGGTCAGGAAGCCATTCATGATTTTGCATGCAACATGAAATAAAGTGATACACAACTAACACTAGCAGATGACATCGCTCCCCAAATCAGGTGCCATTTCCTGTTACTTGGAAATCAAGGTCCCAGAGTCTGGAGGAAGAGTGAACAGGCATGGAATCCAAGTTGCTTGAGGTCCAGTGCGAAGTTTCCACAGTTGATGATATGTGGAGCCATGCCATCTGCTGGTGTTTTTCCACTGTGTTTAGTCAAGTCCAATGTCAGTGCAGCCATTAAACAGGACATTTTAGAGCACTTCATGCTTCCCTCTGCTGACAAGCTTTATGGAGATGCTGATTTCATTTTCCAGCAGGACGTGGCACCCGCCCACACTGCTAAAAACACAAATACCTGGTTTAATGACCATGGTATCACTGTGCTTGATTAGCCAGCAAACTCTGCTGACCTAAATCCCTTAGAGAATCTATGATGTTTGTCAAGAGGAAGATGAAATACACCAGACCCAATAATGCAGATGAGCTGAAGGCCGCTATCAAAGCAACCTGGGCTTCAATAACACCTCAGCAGTAACACAGGCTGGTCGCCTCCTCGCCATGCTGCATTGATGCAGTAATTATGCAAAAGGAGCCCTGACCATGTATTGAGTGTGTACATGAACATACTTTTCAATTGGCCAGCATTTCTATAAAAATTTTTTTTTATTAATTTTATATAATATTCTATTTTTTTGAGAAACTGAATTTGAGGTTTTCATTTGCTGCAAGCCATAACTATCAAAATTAAAAGAAATAAACACTTTAAATATATCACTCTGTGTGTAATGAATCTATATAAGAGTTTCACTTTTTGAATTGAATTATTGAAATAAATCAACTTTTTGATGACATTCTAATTTATTAAGATGCACCTGAATAATAAAGCTATAATTCAAGATTCAAGATGCAAAGATTTTATTGTCAATACTAGCATACGTACAGGACATACAGGAGAATTGAAATGGCGTTTCTCTCTGTCTTCATTGGTGTGCACAGTATAAAAAATAAAGGAATAAGGCTGGAAAAAAAGAAACTCCTTCCCCATATAGTGTACTATACAGTGAATGAGCAGCCAACGGAGCAGTGAAAGAAGCGCTTCACATCACAACATAAACTGCCTTAAGGTATTTATATTTAATAATTCAGCAAAAACGATTTGATTTAATACCGGAGCTACCGGAGTGGTGGCTCAGTTGGTAGAGCATCCGCCCCACACCCGGGAGGCAGGGGTTCAAATCCCGGCCGGGTCATACTGAAGACCATATAAAAGTGGAACTTCCTGCCGTCCAGCTTGGTGCTCAGCAAAAATGGAATTGGAGGAGGGAAAACTGTGGCAGCACCTTGCATGGCAACGGCCCTCTGATTCTACACTTGGGGTGTGTGTGATTAACACTGTAGATAGGTAAAGCACAATCTCGTTCTTCTGTACATGATTGGTTGTACAGTTGAATGACAATTAAGGGTGATTTAATTTAATTTTTTAATTTACATATTTAGAAAGCTTGGGATCAGTCCGCCAAGGTCTCCGCCTTTGACCGCCACCTAATCCACATAGCACCGGACCCCCATGATCCCTTCTGCAGGTGGTGAACCCACTGGAGGGCGGACCCATGTAACTCCTTCGGGCTGAGCCCGGCCGGGTCCCATGGGTGGAAACCCGGCCACCAGACGCTAGCCTTCGAGCACCTCCCCCAGGCCTGGCTCCAGGGTGGGGCCCCGGTAACCCCATACCGGGCGGGGTACACTGAATCCTTGATATACAATTTATCATGAGAGTCTGTTGGATCGTTCTTAGTTTGGCCCTTCACCCAGGACCAGTTTGTCTTGGGAGACCCTATCAGAGGCAAATTGCCCCGGACAACATAGCTCCTGGGATCACTGGGGCACGCAAACCCCCCACCACGATAAGGTGACGATCCATTCTTAGGCGCAGCCAGGGAATGGAGGGTGTCATGCTTGGTGACCACAGGATCTCATTTCTGTTGTTTGCAGATGATGTTGTCCTGTTGGCTTCATCCAGCAATGACCTACAGCTCTTGCTGGGACGGTTTGCCGCTGAGTGTGAAGCGGCTGGGATGAGAATCAGCACCTCCAAGTCCGAGTCCATGGTCCTCAGCCGGAAAAAGGTGGATTGTCCTCTCCGGGTTGAGGACAGGCTCCTGCTCCAAGTGGAGGAGTTTAAGTATCTTGGGGTCTTGTTCACGAGTGAGGGGAAAATGGAGCGAGAGATCGACAGACGGATTGAAGCAGCATCTGCAGTGATGCGGACGTTGTACCGGTCTGTTGTGGTGAAGAGGGAGCTTAGTTCTAAGGCAAAGCTGTCGATTTACCAGTCAATCTACGTTCCTACTCTCACCTATGGTCACGAGCTTTGGGTAATGACCGAAAGAACGAGATCGCGGATACAAGCGGCTGAAATGAGCTTTCTCCGTAGGATTGCTGGACTCACCCTCAGAGATAGGGTGAGGGGCTCAGTCATCCGGGAGAGGCTCAGAGTAGAACCACTGCTCCTCCACATTGAAAGGAGTCAGTTGAGGTGGTATTGGCATCTGATTAGGATGCCTCCTGGACGCCTCCCACTTGAGGTGTTTCAGGCACGTCCCACTGGGAGGAGACCCCGGGGCAGACCCAGGACTCGGTGGAGAGACTATGTCTCCCAGCTGGTCTGGGAACGCCTTGGTATCCCCTCTGAAGAGCTGGAGCAGGTGGCTGGGGAGAGGGAAGTCTGGGCTTCTCTGCTTGAACTGCTGCCTCCGCGACCCGGACCTCCGGAAAAGCGATAGAAGATGGATGGATGGAATTTACATATTTACTACAAATTACATGCAGGTATTAATTTTTTTTACCACCGTTAGTCTGTTACATCTTACTGGCTCACGTGATGACATCATTAACTGTGCCGCAAAAACAAGCCCAATGGTGTCCGAAAGTGGTTAATTTTATTGTTAGATTGAGTTCACTGTATAGTCCACTATATCTAAATTCACTATATAGCGAGTAGGGAGTGAGTGAGTGAACATCCTGAACACAGCCAGGGAAATCAGTCAGAGCGAGCAGACCAGGAAGGCAGCCAAAATGAATCACGTGACCCAAATACCATGCACTGATTTGCCCTGTGGAGTTATCTGCTTTTGAAAAAAAAATGCTCCCAGAGTTTATCGGTTTTTGAAAAAAACAAAACAAAACAAAACAAAACCAAACCCCCCCCCCCCCCCAAAACATGAATTTGTAGCTTCTATAACATAGGACATATCAGCTTTTGAGACAAAATGATTTGAACTATAAGTAGGTAATGTTAACAGTTGTTTGATGTAAAGAATGAAATTTTTATGGATGGTTTCATGGTTTTTGCAAACTCTTCATATGCATTTCTCAGTTCATAGACAAAATAGCATGAAGCTAAAACAAAAGAAAACTGCACCAAACTATTTTCAAAGACACCTGTGAGTCAAAATGCAGGACTTCTAGCACCACAGTACTGTGCAGACAGGCTGGAGCAGTGTTGCCAGGTGTTAGAAAAATCCTTCTTAACCTTCAGTTGAAAACCAGGCGGGAATCAGAGTTTCAGCAAATTTAATTACACTAGCCAGTGGAGAACAATACAAAAATAGTCTCAGAGCCTATTTGTGCACCATTCTGGCTGAAACACACATCACTCAGTTCTTTAAGCCCTTCGTTATCTGAGAGGTGGAGAAGGAATTGTCCATGGTGATTGGTTCAGTACGTCTGGTCAAAACTTGGTGTACAGATTATCTCTTTCTCAGGAATCATGACGCTCACTCAGCACCAGTCACACAGGAAGCTTACAAAATGAACTAAAACAAGATAACATAATGCAGCTGCATCCTTGACACTTTCACACAGACTCTGAGACAAAGCAAATAATAAATATGAAACAAATATGAAGCTTCTCTATCATTCTCCCCCCTTTGATGCCATGCAAGGCATCAAAAAAAGAAAAATTTATGGCATCTAAAACCCCATCTGGAAGCTATGCTAAGCTCCAATGCATTTGCATGCAACAGATCCTAACTAGCTATCGACGGGGAAAGTCCGCCATCTGCCCTGCTGCCCCAGGCACTGGCTAAAGTTTTAGTCCTTTAGGAGGAGAAATGGAACAATAAACTCATCAATTAATGATGAAAGTAATCAATGGTAAAAACAATGAAAACAAAATGATGATAATAATGGTAATAAAGATATAATAAGTATATATATGTGTCATAGCTATGTGTCATTGCAGCCTATATAAAAACAAACATAAAAGAAAAACAAAACAACAATAATAATAAAGTGTAATAATAAAATGTAAAAACAGAAAAAGAGTAACAAAAACAAAATAAAAGTAAAAAAAAATTGTTACAAACTTCACATCATGATCATGCAACTCCTTTCAGTTTTCTGCATGTCAGTCATACTTTTACTCTGTACTTGGGTCATGGAGAGACACCTTGAGCTCACGCTGTTTGTTCATCATCCCCACCATCCCCGGCAATTGCTCCATGGTACATCAATAAGTTAACATGCACAAGTCTCATCATCATTTCATGATGAGACTCCCATGGGTGAGACTCTCCATGAAGAGAGTAACCAACTTAACCAAGTTTGTTCATCAGTAACATTGTCCTTGGCCCCGGCAGCCTGCAAGGTGACATGTTTGGTAAAACCCAGAAGCAGAAGCAGACTCAGACTCGGAATAAATGCAATTGTCTTTTATTTGTAGTGTGAGTGAATGTGAATGTGAATGCGTGCGTGTGTGCTGAAGTGGGCAGCTGGGCGAACAGTGCACGGATGAACTGGCAACCCTGGGAGAGGGGACAGACAGGCGGATGAGCAAACTGAGACCAGGGTGAATAAACAGGTGAATGTACAGTCTTACGGACTGGATGAAAGGCTGAGGCGCTGAGGATCACCCAGAGACTCTGAACCAGCTGTAGTCTGTTCCGTGTCCGTGTTGTCGCCGAGGAGTGAGGTGAGAATTAGCAGGTGAGTAAACGGTGCTATACAATGTGCGGGAAGAAACGTAGGTCCGCCACCAGGAGGAGGAGGTCCGCTGCCAGGAGGCTTCCACCTGTGCACAGGGGAGAAAAGTTGAGGTGTGGAAGGGATAGAATCCCAAAGGCTTACTTGCCGTTGGAGAGCCTTGGCTCTCAGAAGACCTGACCAGAGCAAGATTGGCGAAGAAGAGGATTCTCCGGAGCAGGATGACAGAGTAGTCGAGGAGGTCCTTCCAGATCAGAGGAGCGTTGACATCTCCGTGTAGACCACAGGGCAGCACGGCTTAAGAAGGCTGTCAAATGAGAT
The DNA here is from genome assembly GCA_020510985.1 of Pholidichthys leucotaenia. NCBI lineage: Eukaryota > Metazoa > Chordata > Actinopteri > Cichliformes > Pholidichthyidae > Pholidichthys > Pholidichthys leucotaenia. The sequence continues at coordinate 243,695,761 of CM035843.1, read as the reverse complement.
GAACAGGTGTACGTGAAGCTGTGGAGGCAATTAGGGCAGCAGGCACGCAGAGCAGGTCACCATAATACTCCCCTCCTACGGGACGCCTCTCGGAGGCCAATCCAACCTACCCGGGTGCATCCGGTGGAAGTCCCTGATGAGCTGAGGATCCATCACGAAGGAGGGACGCACCCAGGATCTCCATTCTGGACCATAACCCTTCCAGTCCACCAGGTACTGAAGGCCATGACCCCTGCGTCGGACGTCCAGGATGGAGTTGACCTTCCAAGCGGGGTCACATCACTCATCACCGGTGGAGGTGGTGACTTGGGAGGGGGGCACAGAGGGCTGGAAATGAATGGCTTGACCTGAGAGACCTGGAAGGTGGGACAGGGTTCACAATGTGGGTGATGGAGAAAGGACCAATAAAGCACTGGGAAAGTTTCCTGGACTCAATCTTAAGATTAATGTTTTTTGTGGACAACCCTACCTGCTGCCCGACCTGGTAGGATGGAGCCGGTGTCCTGCAGCGGTTGGTGATGTCTGAGTTGCGGTCCGCCATGCGCTGAAGCGCAGCCCGAGTAGCCTTCCACAGCCGGTGACAACACTTCATGTGGGCCTGCATGGAGGGCACAGCGATGTCTCCCTCCTCCTCCGGGAACAGTGTGTGTGTGTGTGGGGGGGTTGTATCCAAGGGAGGCCTCGAATGGAGAAAGACCTGTAGCAGAGGAGACCATAGTATTAAGTGCGTATTCGACCCAGGGCAGGTAGGAGCTCCAGGATGCTGGGTTGGAGGCAGTAATGCACCGCAGTGCCGCCTCCAGCTCCTGGTTGGTGCACTCACACTGACCATTACTCTGGGGGTGGTACCCCGACAACAGACTTACCGTGGCCCCGATAGCTTTGCAGAAGGCTCGCCACACCTGCGAGATGAACTGGGGCCCATGGTCCGACACGATGTCCATCGGGATGCCATGGAGCCAAACCACATGTAGGGTGATCAGGTCCGTTGTCTCCTTGGCCGCAGGGAGACCCTAAAGGGGGATGAAATGGGCTGCCTTGGAGAATCGTTCCACAATGGTGAGAACGATGGTGTTACCTGCAGATGGGGGAAGACTGGTCACAAAATCAAGAGCCACATGGGACCAGGGTCTGCTGGGGATGGGGAGGGGATGAAGCAGGCCCACTGGTGGAGAAGATGTCTTGCAAGTGGCACACTGGGGGCAAGCTCGGATGTACTCCCCGACGTCTTTCCGTAGCGACGGCCACCAGAAAGTTCTCTGGAGTTGGGCCACCATATGCACCATCCCAGGTGGCACAGCAGTTTGGAGGAGTGTTCCCAATTAATGACCTCTCCCCGGACCGCAGAGGGAACATACAGTACATCCTTCCTGGTGGCCCCCTGCCCGAGTCAGCCTTGGTCTCCTGAGCCCTCCTGACCCTCTCCTTGATGCCCCACAAGGCACAACAGGAGATGGTGGCATCTCAGCAGTATTTGAGCAGAATTTCCTGGAGAGGGCGTCTGGCTTGATGTTCTTAGACCCCAGGTGGTAGGTGATGGTGAAGTTAAACCTGCCAAAAAACAGGGGCCAGCAGGCTTGGCGAGAGTTGAGTTGTTTGGCCATCCTGAGGTACTCCAGATTCTTATGATCCGTCCAAATGACAAAAGGCTGGGAGGCCCCCTCCAGTCAGTGGCGCCACTCCTCTAGGGCCAACTTGACCGCCAGCAGTTCCCTGTTCCTGATGTCATAATTCCTCTCTGCAGGGGACAGATGGCGGGAGAAGAATGCGCATGAGTGGATCTTGTCATCAGCAGGAGAATGTTGGGACAACACTGCTCCCATGCCGGAGTCAGAAGTGTCCACTTCCACCAGACATTGTAGAGTGGGATCCACCTGGGCCAGAATAGGAGGAGAGGAAAACAATGATTTTAACTGCAGAAAAGCCGCCTCCACCTCCTTCATCCACCGGAATGGCACCTTGGTGTTGGTGAGGCGAGTGAGGGGTAGAGCAATGGTGCTATAATCCTTAATGAAGTGGCGATAGAAATTGGCAAAGCCCAGAAACTACTGCAGCTACTTCCAGGAAGATGGAATGGGCCACTCTACCACCGCCTTTACCTTGTCCGGGTCAGCAATGATCTGGTTGTGGGAGATGACTAATCCTAGAAATGTGGTGCGTCTTACGTGAAACTCACATTTCTCAGCCTTGACAAACAGTTTGTTCTCCAATAACCGCTGAAGGACCCACCTGACGTGTACCCGATGCTCATCCAGGGACTGGGAAAAAATAAGGATGTCATCCAGGTAAACAAACACAAGAGTCCAAAAAATCTCTCAGCACGTCATTGATCAGCCATTGAAATACAGTGGGAGCATTAGTCAAACCAAACGGCATCACCAAGATTTCAAAGTGGCCACTAGGAGTGCGGAACCCCGTCTTCCACTCATCCCCCTCCTTGATCCTCACCAGGTGATAGGCGTTGTGGAGATCCAGTTTAGTGAACCACGAGGCCCCCTGGAGGGAATCAAAAGCTGTGTTAATGAGAAGGAGAGTGTACTTGTCCTTGACTGTGACGTTGTTCAGCTCCCTAAAGTCAATACACGGCCTCAACGAACTGTCCTTCCCCACAAAGAAAAATCCCGCCCCCACTGATGAGAAAAATGGCCTGATAATACCTGAGCTTAGGGATTCCTTAAAGGCCAAATGTCACGTAACAGGGTACTTTAAATATCTTGAAACTAGATATAAAAGGGAACCGATCTGTTCGGGTCTTGGTGCATATGCTTCAGTAACAACGGAATATTCGTTAATTTAAAACTGCCGCGCTTGGCCTGACACGGCCCCTGGAATCACCTGGGGAAGAAGGCGGAAGTGACGAAATCGATTGTACCCGAGTTTGATGCTTGGGGTTTTTCAATTGATTGTTTATATGGAGACTGGAAGGTTGAAGTGAGCAACAAGAAAGAAAATATTGGATATTTCACCCATACCTTAAAACGGGACTATCAGGGACAGCTGGGTAATAAGGGACACTTCTCTGGGAAATGTTTTCATACCTGTCAAGTGAGACGTTTTCGCTGTACTTCAACACCGTAAAAAGCGGCTATAAGGGACGGCGGAGCAACAAGGGACACCTCTCTGTGAAATGCCCCAAATGCAACTCGTGTTGTTATTGTCAAATATTTTAAGGATTCATGGATATTTGACAATAACAACACAACTCAACGTCTGGCGCAAAATAAAAAAAAAAAGCAGAATTCTGTATTTGTAAGGCGATCTCTCTGTTCCTCAACCGCTGCCCAGCTGAACGTGTTAAACCATTGTCCTAATGACTTCTCATTGTAGTGAGAATAGCTCACGCTGAGCGATCAGCCCGCCCAGACAATCAAACTAATGAGTGACTCCACACTTCTCATTGTAATGAGAATAGCTCACGCTGAGCGATCTGCCAGCACCAGCTGTGGGGGATCACAGACAGGACGTGTTCCTCAACACACTCAATTTTTTTTCCAGTATATTTTTCTTTTGGGCGTACAGAAATGGCAATACGCCCGTTTTTGCTAAAATTGCATTTTCCCCGTATTTTCCTTAAAATATTTGACAATAACAACACAAACTACATTTAAAACATTTCCCAGAAAAGTGTCCCACACCACTCCGCCGTCCCCCACAGCCGCGCTTGGCACCAAACTACGGCGAAAACATCTCACTTGACAGGTATGCGCCTCCATTTTCATATTGACCTGGTCAATTTCTTGACAGCAGCGGCTCTCCTCCACTGTAATAATAATGGCTTCCGAAAAATCAATATTTATGGGGCGCCCTCGACAGACCCCCTTTGGCTTCGCAATTCTGGAGGTGATTAATGTCCAGTTCAATGACATTTTCCACTGGTTCTGCTCTCTGGTCATCGTTGGAACTGTTGTCATCAGACAAAGCATCTGATTCCGTCTCGGACGGCTCGAACCTGTAAGGTTCTATGCCTCTGTCACTGTCTGAACCACTGACACTTTCCGTCATGATTGTCCAATGTTGATAAGTGTGAATGTGGATAGGCAGGGCAGCCAGGGTACAACTGGTGATGTCAAAAACATGGGCGTGGTCTGGACTGGCTGTCACAAGCCAGCAAGCAAGGTGGGGCCTTCACCTGGTGTATTTTGTGCAATTATGTAAATACAGGTGGGTGATATGGTCTCCGGTATGAATATTTGGTTTAAGCTATGTGTATTTTATCTAAATTCGTTGTCATTTAGAAAAAAAAATTACGTGACATTTGGCCTTTAATGTATTTATCCATCGCTTCCCGCTCTGGGGCAGAGAGGCTATAAAGCCGGCTGGATGGCAAGGGAGCCCCAGGCAGGAGGTTAATGGCACAATCATAGGGGCGGTGGGGGGGGGAGTGATAGCGCTTGAGCCTTGCTGAACACGGCGCCCAGATCATGGTATTCGGGGGGTACCAATGAAAGGTCAGGCGGGGGTGCATCAGGAGAACAGAGGGGAACGGAGGGAGAACAAGCAGCAGACTGCAGACAGGCGCTCAGGCAGAAAGAGCTCCAGGACACAATGCTTCCCAATCACCAATCAATAACAGGATTGTGTAGCCGGAGCCAAGGGTAACCCAGAATCACCGGGGAGGCAGAGACGGGAAGCACAAAGAATCTAATCTGCTCCCGGTGATTGCCTGATACCAACACAGAGACCGGGGCAGATTGCTTTATGACGATAGCCAGTGGAGCCTTAGGCAGAGCAATTAATTTCAGTGGAGTCTTCAGCTGATGGCACTGCAGTCCCAGCCAGGTTGCCAGATTCTCCGAAATGAAGTTCTGCTCAGCCCCTGAATCAATGAGTGCATGAGTGGATATTTCATTATGATTGTGGAAAAAATGAATGGGAAGCAGAAATTCCGTAAGGGAATTGTCCCGAGGTGAGTCCGTGAGTCCCCCTACTGTAACGCACAGACCCCCCGTTTTGGCTGAATGGGGCAAGAAGCCAGCTCGTGCTCCTCACTAGCACAATATAAACACAATCCAAACTCCCGGCGGCATTGTTTTTCAGCCGGAGGCAGCTTTGATTGGCCCATCACCATGGGCTCCTCAGACTCTAAGGGATCAGCGGGGGGGCTAACGGGGGGACTGCAGGGAGTGGCGAAACTGCGAGCCCGGACAACCCGGAGGTTGATGCTCGCTGGCTCACTCCCTCAGCTGGTTATCAATGTTAATGGCAAGGGAGATTAGCTCATTCAGTTTGCTAGGCTTCTTTATGCGCGCCAATTCATCCCACAGGCTAGGACTAAGGCTGCGAGTGAAAATACTGCAGAGAGAGGAATCCTCCCACCCTACCTCCGCAGCCACCACCTGGAAGTCTACAGAATAATCAGCGACAGATTTACTGCCCTGATTGAGATTAAGTAACCGAGTGGTAAGACACTATCTCAGTCAGAGTGGTCGAAAACCTCATTAAACTCACTCACAAACTGATCATAGGTCAAACTAGCGTAATTGGGCCGAGCCATTACAGCGTAAGCCCAGGCTAAGGCCCGCCCCTCCAAGAGATTGACTACATACCCAATGCGGCTATGATTGGTGGGGAAATCCCCGGCACACGCTGGAACACGATACCACACTGAAGCAGGAAACCCCGTGCCTCCCCTAGCTTACCACTGAATCGCGCTGGAGTGGGGACTGGCATCAGCTGGGACTGCTGGGAGTGGGGAGGGGTGGGACTAGCTGGCCAGGCCGCTCCCCCGGGAACAGGTGGAAAGGGCTGTGTAGATGTGAGTTGATCCAGGTGGGTGTTAATCAGCATGAGCTGTGTCAATATGACCTGCTGCTGGTGAGATAACTGATCTACCCGAGCTTTGACGGTGTTTAGTCTCTGTGCGAGAGCACTGTCTGCTGGGCTAGTCTGACAGAGATGTACTGATATGTTTGGTAAAACCCAGAAGCAGACTCAGACTTGGAATAAATGCAATTATCTTTTATTTGTAGTGTGAGTGAATGTGAATGCGTGCATGTGTGCTGAAGTGGGCAGCTGGGCGAGCAGAGCACGGATGAACTGGCAACCCTAGGAGAGGGGACAGACAGGCAGATGAGTAAACTGAGACCAGGGTGAATAAACAGGTGAATGTACAGTCTTACGGATTGGATGAAAGGCTGAGGCAATGAAGATCATCCAGAGACTCTGAACCAACTGCAGTCCGTTTCGTGTCCGTGTTGTCGCTGAGGAGTGAAGTGAGAATGAACAGGTGAGTAAACGGTGCTATACAATGTGCGGGAAGAAGCACAGGTCCACCGCCAGGAGGAGGAGATCTGCTGCCAGGAGGCTTCCACCTGTGTACAGGGGAGAAAAGGTGAGGCGTGGAAGGGATAGAATCCCAAAGGCTTACTTGTCATTGGAGAGCCTTGGCTCTCAGAAGACCTGATGGAGCAGGATTGGTGAAGAAGAGTATTCTCCGGAGCAGGATGACAGAGTAGTCGAGGAGGTCTTTCCAGATCAGAGGAGCGTTGACGTCTCCGTGCAGACCACAGGGCAGCACGGCTTAAGAAGGCTGTCAAATGAGGTGAACAGGTGTGTGCACAGCTGTGGAGGCAATTAGGACAGCAGGTACACAGAGCAGGTCACCACACAAGGCAGTCAGGTTCCGTATGGCCGAGGTAATCACGTGACAATCTGCATCATTTTCAGGGATAAAAGTACAACAATAATCACATACAATGGCACACACACACACCCTCGGATGGCAGTTATTTGATCAAGAACCGTTCTATTTTTGGTCAGCATAAGTCTAAAATCCGTTAATTCCTAAAAAGCAGATAAAGAAAAATTCACAAATGACTGTAATCTATAATTAGCTGTTTCAATCCACAAAGTGTTCTTAACCACTCCCACCCAGGGAAACAGTGAATGAAGTATCTTCTACCCTGTAGTTTCTAACTTGAATTCCTTCGGCACATCTGTGCCCCAGATGGGATCATGTGGTGCAAAGAAGACATCTCTCTTCACCCTGCCCACCTGTCCTGCCGACAATATGATGGTATGGTCAGCCACAACTACGGGGGCACACACCCCTCCCCAATTCATGGGCAGGTGTGAGTAGGCACGATGGCCACACAGCCACCAACCCCCTGTCACCATATGCGTACTGTGTTTGTGAGAATCACAAACTGCAGCACTACAGAGCTCCTGCAGGGTGGCATTGCCTTCCAGACTTCTAGACTGACAAAAATGATCTTCAGGACAGCTTTTGCCCATTACGTTGGCTCGGCAGGTAGCAGTACAGTGGCGAGACGCACTATGCACCGTTGCACACCTAGAAAGCAGTAAACGGCCCTAAGAGACATTTCCACACCCTTTTAGACAAAAGGAGAAATTCCCCGGCGAGATTAATCTTGCCTTCACCGAGTAAGGGGTGTCATTGTGTCTCCAGTCAGTGGAGTCATAGGCAATGTGACAGGTGTGTTTCAAATTAATGCTTGCTGTACTATTTCTATACATAGCCTCTTGCAAGAAACAAACAGCTTCTGATAGTTCCATTGGTTTAGCAGTAACAGATATTTGACCAGCTGAGAGGGGAGCAAAGAACACACATAGTAATTTGAATGATTATCTGATTTGGCTGTGTAATTAGCATACTCCCAAGAAACAATACAAGCATAAACATGATCTTCATGACCTGGACCTTCTAGCCAGTCATGGTGTGTGTGAGTAATCTATCTAGCCCTGCAATAAATAGGTAGTGGTGTTCCTAAAAATAACCAAAGCAAACGTGTCACCACAAGGATGATGATGATGATGATGATGATGAAAAAGCAGGTGTACCATTCACATCATTCAGTTGCCAATCTTCTCCCTCTGGCATTTTGTCTGTCCATGATAAACAACAGTTGTTTCGCTATACAGGCCATTACTGGACGCCAACGAGGGCACCGTAAGCTGACACCCATATAGAGAAACAGTTAAACAGTTAAACAATCACTTGTTGAGGATTTTTTTTTTTTTGTGGGATGTAGTTTGCAATGGGAAACAGTCTCTTGCTGAGGGAATAAGGATTAAATAGTCTCTTGCTGAGGGAATGGAGATTAAAATAGTCTCTTGTTGAAGGTTTTGAGCGGGGTAAAGTTTGCAATGTGTCAAATGCACCTAAGAGGTTCAGGTTCAGGTTCAGGTTACTTTATTTGTACCCGTAGGTAGAGTTGTTTTGCAGTCTGGTGACATCCATATTTACAAGCCACAAATTACATTCAACATAGACACAAACACAGGCACACATGAAGCTGACTATAAACATAATAAAAATACTCAAGGCTCCATCAATCAGTGTATAAAAAGACAAAGAGATGGGAGAAAAAACAGAGGTAAGAGAGAAGGGTCATATTAAAAGTTAAAAACTAGTCAAAGAGGTTAAAAACTCAAAGGTCTAAAACCCAATAAAATATTTAGAACCCAAGTAACATCCTACAAAAATAAGTAAATATAAAATGGAGTTAATAAATAGGTTGTAGAAGTTACGGAAAAACAGACAGGATACGTGTAAGTCTGTCTGGAAAAACTTTATTTACATTTTTTCACTTCCTGCTTTTATCTCCATCCAAAACGGAAAAACTCCGCCTTCACATTAAAACTCCACCTTCACATTAAAAGATCCAATTTTGTGTGTGAGACCAACAACTAATATCACCACACAGGCCCCCCCAGAACACACAAATAACAACATAAATAAACATGCTGACAAAAAGCAAACAAACAGCATGAACAAAAATCCAAAAGAAAATAACTCAAGAAAACCTCTTAGGCAACCTAATTACCCTGCCCTGACGACTGCACTGCACAGTCCTAGGGGGCACAACTGTAACTGGAGCAGAAACAACCTCAGGCGCAGGGTTGGGAGGGCGCCCCCGCCGAGCCGGGCGGGCTAACTCAACCTCATTGTCACAAAGAACATGCGCAGGCTTCAAACGATCCACCGAAATCCGATCCTGGCCAGTCCCCAACTCAACCAAAAAATCCTTATGGCCTGTTTCTAACACCCGAAAAGGGCCATCATAAGGTGCCTGCAGGGGAGAACGATGGGCATCGAGCCGGACAAAAACATATTTAGCCGACCTAAGGCTATCAGGGACGTAAGACTGAGGAAGGCAGTGGTGCGCAGCCACAGGAACAAAAGCCCTAGCTTCCTCTCGACACTTAGGCCTCTTAACCATACTGGGACCTAACCCTGGACTGGTAGGAAGAAACTCCCCTGGAACCCTCAAGGTCTGGCCAAGGACCAACTCAGCAGAAGAGGAATGCAGGTCTTCCTTGGGGGCTGAACGCAAACCCAACAAAACCCACGGTAATCTGTCCACCCATCCACTATCCACCAATGACGCGCGAAGGGCCGCTTTCATAGTCCGATGAAACCGCTCGCATAGCCCATTAGCTTGTGGATGGTATGCTGTGGTCCGATGAAGTTTAACCCCCAAACTACCAGCTACTTCATTCCAAAGTGCAGAGGTAAATTGCAGGCCCCTGTCAGAGGTAACGTCCAAGGGGACACCAAAACGGGACACCCAAGAGGAGATAAATGCCCGGGCAACATCAGATGCTGTAGTTGATGTTAGGGGAACCACCTCCGGCCACCGCGTAGTCCGGTCCACCATAGTGAAGAGGTGAGTAAAACCGCGAGACGGAGGAAGAGGTCCAACTAGGTCCACCTGAACATGATCAAAACGTCGCTCCGGAATCCAAAAAGGCTCCAATGGAGCCTTTATGTGGCGCTGCACCTTAGCACGCTGGCATGCCACACAGGTTGTCGTCCAAGTCTTCACATCCTTTCTAAGACCTGGCCATACAAACTTGGCGCTCACCAACTTGACCGAAGCCTTAACCCCAGGATGCGACAAAGAATGAACAGCGTCAAAAACACGACGACGCCAAGCCACAGGCACCAGAGGTCGTGGTTTTCCCAGTGTAGTATCACACAGAAGAGTGGTGCCACTGTCTTGAAAGCAGACATCCTCCAACTGCAAACTGGACTCCGTGGAATGAAGCACCTGCACCTCCGGGTCCAACAACTGCTCGGCAGCCATCTCAGCATAGTCCATGCCCAAATGAACAGCAGCAACTGGTGCACGAGAAAGACAGTCCGCCACCAAGTTGGTCTTACCAACTTACTGCAAAACAAATCTACCTACGGGTACAAATAAAGTAACCTGAACCTGAACCTTACCAGCCACATGCTGAATGTCTGTAGTGAACTCGGAAATAGCCGAAAGCTGCCGTTGTTGCCGAGCTGACCAAGGTTCAGTGGACTTGGCCATGGCAAACGTGAGAGGTTTATGGTCCACAAAAGCGGTGAATTTACGGCCCTCCAAAAGAAACCTGAAATGCCTTGTCGCCAAGAAAAGGGCCAACAGCTCCCTGTCAAAGGTGCTGTACTTCCTTTCTGACTCGCGTAACTGTCTACTAAAAAAGGCCAGAGGTTCCCAGGAATTGCCCACCCACTGCTCACAAACTGCTCCGACAGCATAATCAGATGCGTCGGTGGTAAGAGCAATGGCGGCCGTGGGATCTGGATGAGCCAACAAGGCAGCATCAGCCAGTGCAGCTTTAGCCCCATCAAAAGCACATAACCTCTCATGAGTCCACTCAATGTCCTGATTACCCCTCTTACCCTTCAAGGCCTCATATAGCGGACGCATAATATGGGCAGCATGAGGTATAAAACGGTTGTAAAAATTAACCATGCCCAAAAACTCCTGCAGGGGCTTGACAGAGGAGGGGCGTGGAAAAGCTAAAACTGCTTTGACTTTAGCCGGGAGGGGCACGGCACCCTGCTGGGATACCTTGTGCCCCAAGAACTCAAGTTCTGAGAGCCCAAATCAGTCCATGGTCACAGAGGCGTCTGAAAAGCTGGCGAAGGTGCAACACATGTTCCTCCACCGAAGCGCTCGCCACCAGTATATCGTCCAGATATACAAATAAAAAAGGCATGTCCCGCAACACAGAGTCCATAAGCCTTTGAAACGTCTGCGCAGCACCCTTAAGGCCGAACGGCATCCTCAAGAACTCGAACAGTCCAAATGGAGTGATCACCGCTGTCTTGGGGACGTCCTGGGGATGGACAGGCACCTGATGATAACCACGCACTAAATCCACTTTAGAAAAAATGACTGTCCCTGCCAGACGTGAAGAAAAATCCTGGCTATGGGGGACTGGGTACCTGTCGTTGGTAGTAGCGTTGTTAAGGCGCCTAAAATCTCCACAAGGACGCCAACCCCCATCTGACTTAGGGACCATGTGGAGGGGAGAAGCCCACGGACTGTCGGAACGGCGCACAATACCCAGCCGCTCCATATTGGCAAACTCATCTCTAGCAATGGCCAACTTAGCAGCATCCAGACGGCGTGCACGAGCAAAAACAGGTGGACCCACAGTAGTAATATAATGCTCAACCCCATGCTTAACTACTGCCGCAGAAAACGTAGGCACAGTGAGAGCAGGAAACTCAGAGAGAAGGCGCTGGTATCTGTCTCCTGAGGCGAGCATGTTAGCAAGCAGTGGACCAGCCCCACCCAGTGTACATGGATAAGAATCAAAAGACACAGCATCAATCAAACATCTGTTAGCTACATCAACCAACAGTCTGTAAGCACACAAAAAATCTGCGCCAAGAATAGGAACTGCTACAGATGCTACCACAAAGTCCCAACTAAATTCACGGCCGTTAAAACACACAGTAATGAACCTGGTGCCAAAGGTGCGAATAGGAGTACCATTAGCAGCGTCCAGTGGAGGTCCATGTTCATATTCCATGATGTCAGCCGAAGAGGGGGGAACGATGCTCCGCTGCGCTCCCGAATCCACCAAAAAACGACGTCCAGCTGCGCAGTCCTCAATAAAAAGCAGCTTATTGCTGGTGCCGGTGCACGCAGCTGCTAGCGAGTACCGGCCTTCTCGTTTCCCTGTGGCTGGAAAGAGCATGGTGGAATACAGCGCCGAGCCTTCGGTCCAAAACGGCGGTGATAAAAACACATGCTGCTCTCTTTCTTACGGCGATCCGATACTGCGGCCACACCCACCGAGACTTCTCCATCAGACTGCCCAGGCGGCAATGCATGCACCGACAAATGACGAGAAGCCAGCCAAAGCCTGTCCGCTTCTCCAGCCAAACCCCGATAATCCTTAGTACAAATGAGGGGCGAGCTGGCCAGGACAGTGCGCACTGGAGGCGGAAGCTGACGCAGAAACAGGTGGATAAACAGAAATGAACTGTCTCCTGAACCAAGAAGTGCCAACATATTCTCCATCAGCTCAGAAGGTTTGCTGTCCCCCAAACCAGTCATAGACAGAAGACGATCAGCGCGCTCTATATCAGAGAGCTGGTACAGCTGCAGTAGAGCCCTCTTCAGAGTGACGTACCTGTCAGCGAGAGGCGGGTCCCGGAGCAGTCCCATCAAACGACGAGTAGTGGCAGAATCCAAAGCTGCGACAACATGGAAATACTTCGTGTCATCTGTGGTTATTCCGCGCAGATGGAACTGAGCCTCGACATGCTGAAACCAGGGCTCCGGGTCGTGCTGCCAAAAGTCCGGTAATTTAATTGTAGCCGCAAAAACAGCTGGTACGGGAGCCGCAGTGGATACAGACGCCGTGGCGGCGATATCAGAAGAAGTCGCTTGATTAAACATTCTTCATCACGTCGGGGTCACCAATGTAGAAGTTACGGAAAAACAGACAGGATACGTGTAAGTCTGTCTGGAAAAAACTTTATTTACATTTTTTCACTTCCTGCTTTTATCTCCATCCAAAATGGAAAAACTCCGCCTTCACATTAAAACTCCACCTTCACATTAAAAGATCCAATTTTGTGTGTGAGACCAACAACTAATATCACCACAAGGTACCTAAATTATATGCAATATATTGTTACAGCTTGTTCAACTCTTTGACAGCAGCAGGAACAAAGCTGTTTTTGTAGCGCTGGGTTTTACTTTTTGGGACAGCAAACCTGCATCTTGAGGGAAGAAGCTGAAAGTTGCAGTGCAAAGGGTGGGAGTTATCATTTAAAATGGAGGTGGCCATCCTCTGTACTTGTCTGGTGTACAGGGATGTCAGGCTCAGCTGTGACTCACAAAGCAAACGACTGGACCATCTAACTACCTGATCCAAGGATTTCCTCTGTTTCAGTTTTATCTGACCAAACCATGATACTAAAGAAAAGGATAAAACAGATTCAATAAAAGCCCGATAAAACATTGTCATTATGGTTCGGTCAATTTGGAAGCGTGCAAGTTTTCTCAAGCAATGCAAATGTTGCTGACCCTTTTTGCACACCCTTTCACAGTTCTCTTCAAAGTTTAAATTACTATCAATAATCGTCCCAAGATATTTGTAGGATTGTACACATTCGGTGGTCTGGCCTTTTAGTACGGTGACTTTGTGCCTGGGAGTTTTCCTCCTAAAGTCAATAATCATGTCTTTAGTTTTTGTCGTATTCAGCTGCAGGTAGGAATCCTCATACCAGTGAACAAAATCATCAACTACTGGGCCGTGGCTGCTCTCACCATCCTGGAGGAGACTGACAATAACTGAGTCATCAGCATACTTTATAATGTGTCTGTTGTCATGTCTGCTCCGACACATGTTTGTGTACAGGATGAAGAGTAGTGGTGACAACACACACCCCTGAGGAGAGCCAGTAGAAGAGCACTTTAGGTCAGACAATGTACCATTAACCCTTACTCTCTGCGTCCTGTTGGTTAAGAAATCCAGAATCCAACTCACCAGATTATTGCTCAAATCAAATTGTTGCAGGAGCCTTTCAACTAAGATATGAGTGTGGATTGTATTAAAGGCGGAGGAAAAGTCCACAAATAAAAGCCTGGCCTGTGTCCCATTGAAATCCAGATGTTTAAAAAGCATGTTAAACAGAGTGACAGTGGCATCCTCCACTCCTCTGTGAGGCCTATAGGCAAACTGCAGAGGATCCAATGCATGCTCAGTCTGCTTTAGGACCTCACATCTGACCAGTTTTTCAAAAATTTTCATTAAAATTGAAGTCAAAGCAACTGGTCTAAAGTCGTTTACCGTTTTAAGACAGCTGGATTTTGGAACGGGAACAACCACGGCATCTTTCCAGATCTTAGGCACATGTTGTGTCTGTAAGGACTTATTGAAAATGTAATGAAATATAGGACTCAGTTCATGTGCACAGGACTTTACCAAGCACCCACATATATTATCAGGGCCCTGATTTTTGTTCACTTTTACAGCGCAGAACTCCCTTTTAACATCCTGCACCTCAATATTAAAGTGCTGATTGTCTTTGAGTTTCTTTTTCAAATCTTGGGTTTCTGTGCTAAAATCAAAGGAAACAAAACGACCATAAAAACAATTAAGAGCATTAGCCAGCTCTGTGTCTGAATTAAAACCATCTAAAAACACACGATTACTGCGCTCTGTGCTCTGAAGGCCTGCAATAGTTTTCATACTGGCCCAGGCTGAACCAAGTTTCTTTGTTGCCATCTTGCTTTCCAATTCTGATTTATAGTTCTGTTTTGCTCTTAAAATTTCGGACTTCAGCTCTTTTGTGGCAACCTGTAGCTCAGAAACAGACCCCTGTTTAAAGGCAAGTGCTTTCCTCTGTAAGCAGGATTTGACTGATTTTGTAACCGATGGCTTGTTGCTGGGATATATTTTGACACGTTTACGTGGAACGATCGTATTTTTACAGAAAGCCGTGTATGAGCATGTGACATCCACCAAAGAGTCCAAATCATCCCCGCAGGCCAGTGTGAACATCTCCCAGTCTGTACAGTTAAAGCATTCCTGGAGGCTGTGCACTGAATCCTCTGTCCACACATCAATGTCTCTCGCCTCCGCCTTGCCTCTTCTGAGAGCAGTTTTATATGTGGGCAGCAAATGTACACAGTTGTGATCTGAGGATCCTACAGGAGGAAGGGGGAGTGATTTATAGGCCCTCTCTATGGATCCATAGCACAGGTCCAATGTCTTTTTTCGCCTGGTTGGACAGGAGACATACTGATAAAAGTTTTTAAGTGTCTTCTTTAAAGAAACATGGTTAAAATCCCCAAGAATGAAGTTTGGCGCCTCTGGAGAAATTGATTGCAGCCGCTGGACCACATCAAAGACGGTGCTGGAGGCGGAATCAGCGTCTGCCCTCGGGTGAATGTACACAGTTGTGATGAAAAGCTGGGGGAACTCGCGAGTCAAATAAAAGGGGCATAGTGACACAGACAGCAGCTCCACATCGGGTGTACAGATGCACTCTCTGACCGTGACAGATGTGCAGTACTGCTTATTAATGTATAAACATACGCCACCCCCCTGACGTTTCCCCGTTACCTCTTCCTGCCGATCCGAGCGCAGTGGGGCTCCAAAGCCGTCAATCCACAGGTCTGCGTCTCAGTCATGCGCATTAAGCCAAGACTTGGTGAAAGCCATGACACAGCAGTTCTTAAAGTCCTTCTGGTAGCGTACATTCCCTTGAATTTCATCCACCTTGTTCCTCAGAGATTGTACGTTCCCAAAAATCATAGAAGGAACAGGAATGTTACCAAACTGACGTCTTCTCAGGCGCAATTTCACGCCTCCACGCTTTCCGCGTTTCCTTCTCCTGTCTCTCCCGTCTCTCTTTACACCGCTGTGTCCGTCTCTCAAAATAAAGTCCGGCAGTTGCGGCTTAGGCTCAATCACAGCCGCTGCATCAACCGTGTTTAAATGCAGCAACATGTCCCTGGAATAATGTATCCTGCCCGCCATGATACCGATCGCGTTTACCTCAGAGACAAAGAGCTGGAGGAAAAGTAGCAGCAGTGCAAAAAAAAGGGGAGGAAGTCCATATTGATGGAACCAGGGAGCTCTTCGCCATACAGTCCACAAACATTCCAGGACAGAAACAACACAGAGAATTTCGTGAAAACACATTAAAGTGCATAAAAACAAGACACACAGACGATGGACTTTTTCACCAGCTGCCGGTCGCTGCATGCGCATGTGCCCTAAGAGTCATGTCCTTCAACTTTCACGGCTGTTGGTGTCACCAGGATGATCCTGTGTAATCCTTGCCAGGGAGCATTGGCCCAGTATTTCTTTTTGATGACTTTGATAAGGGCCAGATCACCCGGTTTAGCCAAGATGGGTGCTTCACCATGGTCCCTCCTGGGGAGAACAGCATGAACAATATCTCTGTCAGTCAACATTCTTTGCATGTAATCAGCTAAACACCCTTCCTCATCACCTGAACTAAATGACCTTAATAGTGGGAGTAGGTAAGGCTTGTCATCCATTATTTCCCCCTATTTCTGTCATTGTTTTCCTCATCCTTCTTTAACCCTCCTGTTATGTTCATTTGTCAGGAACAACAATGGTATTCCCAGGTCAATTTGACCTGGTGCATGTTTAATTATCCAAAAGATGTCCGAAACCAAAAAAATCCTAACAAACATTGTTAATATTTCATTACTAATTCCATTACTAACTATTCTATCAATATTTAGTGCATTGGTGTTCCTTACCTCTAATAGGTAATGGTTCAATTAGGATAATTCACTTGTTTTTCCATAAAAAAAAATGTTCAAACTTTTTTTTAATGTTTCACCACTTTATTACTTTTTTTCCCCCCCTTGTCCTGTCAGGCAGCTAGGCAAACAGAACAGGGATCTGTCACCCTTTTTGTGCCAAAACAGATTTACTTTGCCAAGAGGAGCTTATACAGTACCTAACTGTGCACTGCATATTGTTGTAAACTCCTCGTGTAATAACTTTTAATACTTTATTTTAATTATTTTACCCATGGAAGACCCAACAGGATGGGGAAGAGGGAAAGGAAGTGTGTAAAGGGGGAAAAGAAAAGGGAGGGGAACAGACAACCCCCCCCCCCCAAAAAAAAACAACAACTAAAACAAACAAAAGACAAACTGCTTCTTCCACCGAAGATGTCTCAACAAGAGTCTGGTTTCCACACCTGTTAAAGGAGAGACACTTGTGCGTGTATGTCTGTGTGCATATATATGAGAACGCATGCAAAATAAGTGTGCGCATGTGAGTGGTTTGTCAGGAAACATACGAGCAGAGGGCCGGTCGCAGCAGCTCTCCCCCCCAGGAACCCCGAGCAGGCAAGGCAGCGCCACCAACCCTCAGCCCCGAGGTCAGCAAGCTCCAGGAAAGCCAGGCATCCACCCCCGGAGGGACGATCAAGGGAAGGCAGGCCGCCCGGCAGCCGGCGCGGTGAGCCCACCCCCCCGGACCCACCCGACCCCCACCCCCCCAGCAGGGCCAACATCCGCCCCCGGGCCCCAGGCACCAGGAGGCCAGCAACCCTACCCCCCAGGACAGAGACCAGCCCGCGCCCCCGGTGCGAGCCCCCCCAGGCACCCCCACAGCGGCCCCGCCCCAACGCCTCCGCCGCACACCCCGGGGACCCCCACGTTCAAAGAAGTCCCCTCGCCCAGGGGAGCCCACGTTGCCGAGAGGCACTACCCCCTTAATCCAGCACCTCCCGACTCGCAGGCACACCCCTCCCCATACCTTCACACCACCACCCCCCCAGGGCCAGACAGACGGCCACCCCGGAACAGGCTCCCCGTACACCTGCGGTCGGGGCGCAGCCAGCCGCCAGAGGTGCCAAGGAGAGTGAGTCACCGCCCGCCACCCCTCAGATTATAGAATTAATAAGCGGGGACCAGAGAGAATTGAATTCCGCCAATTGATTATTTGAGGAGGCTGACATTTTTTCCAGGCTAATATAATCCAATAGTAAGTTATTATAATAAGTCATGCATAAGTTATTTCTTGATTTCCAGTTCATGAGGATAGCTTTCTTTGCGATGCATAAGGCAGTGAGAACCATGTGTGACATCCTTGCATCGATATTTATTTCACTTAAATCACCTAATATGCAAAATGTGGGTGAGAGTGGGACACTATACCCAAGCCATGCCGACAGGTCTTCACATGTCTTCTGCCAGAACTTTTGAACCGGTGCACAGGACCACATAGCATGCATATAGCTATCTGGGACGTTGCTAGTACAGTGAGAGCAGATATTTGTGTGACTCAGGCCCATTTTGAACATCCTTTGTCCTGTATAATGAATTCTATGTAGAACTTTATACTGTATGAGTTGTAAGTTAGAGTTTTTAGTCATCTTAGAAGTGTTTAAACATATTTGTGTCCAGAAACTTTCCTCCTTATTAATCGATAAGTCTGTCTCCCATTTTGATATTGGAAGAGATACGGACTCATCCAACTTTGATAATAGTCCATATATTTTCAATATTAATTTTGGGGAACGGAGATTTAGAAACTCTACCACCTTAACTGGTACTTCTAAATCTGTCTGATTAAGATTAAATCTTGCTTTTATTATGGATTTAAGCTGTTGATATTCAAAATATTTTTTATCACTGATTTCGTGTTGTGACACTAGATCCTGAAATTGGATAAAATTTCCACCTTGAATAAGATGTTCTAAGTTGTTGATTCCCTTCTCTTGCCATAGTGGAAATTTTAATGTCCTCTTTTGTTGCAGGATATCAGGATTATTCCAAATGGGTGTGAGTTTACAGGGGACAAGTGAAGACCCTGTTATTTTTAAAAATTTCCACCAAGCCATCAGAGAGGAACTGATATTAATACTTTTAAAACAGTCATGGCGTTTAATACAGGGACTTATAAAAGTTAAGTCAGAGATATTTAGTGACCCACAGAGAGCCTGTTCAGCATCTAACCATGGGTTCCCTAGTGGGGTTGATTTTGTCCATTTTGAAACAAACTGCAATCTATTGGCTAAAAAGTAATTAAAAACATTTGGTAAATCTAAGCCTCCGCACTCTTTCGCTTTTTGGAGAGTTTTTAAACTAATCTGTGATGGTTTATCCTTCCATAAAAATTTACTTATATTTGAGTCTAGAGACTTAAACCAGGCCATTGATGGTTGGGTAGGGATCATTGAGAACAAATAATTAATTTTAGGAAGGACCATCATTTTAATGGTTGTGACTCTTCCCTTTAATGATAAAGGTAGTGTCCTCCAGCGTGTAAGATCGTCTTGTATCATTTTTAAAAGGGGGATATGATTTAGTCGCAATAACTCTGAGAGCCTGGGGGAAATATCTATTCCTAAATATTTAACATTCCCTGATTGTATTGGAATAGTAGATGTATTTGGGAAATTGCAATTTATGGGTAAAGCTATTGATTTTACCCAGTTAATAGAGTAGTCTGATAATGATGAAAATTTATCAATGAGCGCCACTGTCTGAAGAAGAGATCTTTCTGAGTTTTCAAGGAAAATCAATACATCATCAGCATAAAGACTTATCTTATGTTCCTTTTCTCCAGTTTGAATACCTCTTATATCAACATTTTGCTGTATGGCTGCTGCTAATGGTTCAATAAAGATGGTAAAAAGTGAGGGAGAGAGTGGACACCCCTGCCTAGTACCTCTCTGGAGATTAAATTATTGGACTAGACATCAGATATCAGTCATACGCCCATGCCACAACAGGACTGAGTGGTGAACATGCTTCCATAAGTGAATCAATGTCCTTAGAAAACCAAGTGCTTCAGTTTCTTAATGATAGAGACATTAAGGTAGAAGCCAATGCAATCTCAGCCTGTTATGCTTTACCGAAGAAAGATAACAAAACAAAGAAATCAATTGTGATGCGCTTTGTGAACAGGAGGGTGAAAAATGACATACTGAGGCAGGCCAAAAAACTACAGGGAACTCAAGTTTACCTAAATGAACACCTGACAAAAAAAAACAAAAACGCTGAATTAGCACGGCAGGCACGGATGCTAAAAAAACAAAATAAGATACAGACAACCTGGACAAGAAATTGTAGAATTTGGATTAAACTAAATGGAACACCTGAGCAAGCAAGGAGTATAATGATCAGAGATGCTACTGACTTAGATAAATACAGATGAACACTGACTATGAAACACAGAGTAAGGAAACTCAAACTCTAAAAATATGCCACTATGCTGAACATAAACCACAAGAGATGGAGAATGATATTGATCCTGATAACCACTTTTTCAATAATATTCATAACCACTGTGAATATTACACTGAAAAGCAATTCAAAAGTCAAGTGCAATTAGATGGTAAACTGTTAATAATACACTTCAATAGCAGAAGTCTTAACAAAAACTTCTCACAGATTCAGGACTATTTAAAACAGCTAGACAGAAAATTCACAGCTATTGCAGTCTCCGAAACCTGGCTTAATGAAGATCAGGCTCCCCTGATGGCAATAGAGGGATATCAGATGTTTAACATTAACAGATCTCAAAAAAAGGGTGGTGGTGTTGCACTGTATATTGATGACCTATATAGATGTAAGCTTGTAAATGAAATGTCCTCAGCACTACCAGGGATTTTGGAATGTGTTACTGTTGAGATTGACCTAGACAAAACAAAAAATCTTATCATAAGCTGCATATATAGAACGCCGGGAACTTGCATTGAGACATTCAGAGATAAATTAGTCGAGCTGTACAATAATATTACTAGTAAGAAAATGGTAGCAATTTGTGGAGATTTCAATATTGATCTACTTAATCCACATCAACAAAATGTAGTTACAGAGTTCATGAACTCTATGTACAGCATGAGTCTATATCCCACAATAACACATCCCAGTAGAATCACAGTTCACTCTGCTACACTTATTGACAACCTGTTTGTCAATGTTCTCGATAAGAAAATAGAAAGTGGATTATTGATAAATGATATAAGCGACCACTTGCCAACCTTTGCACTTATCCATGGCCACACGGGGCCCAACCCAGAAAAAATCTCAAAATCGTTCAGACACAAATCACCAAATGCAATCAGTTCTTTTAAAGAGGACTTGCTGAAGCAAGACTGGACAGAAGTCTATGTATCAGATGTAAATGAAGCCTATGACACATTTATAAACATTGTAACCACTCTTTATGAAAAAAACTGCCCATTAGTTAAAAAAAAGCTTAAACACAAATTTGCTGACAAACCATGGCTAACCAAAGGACTACAAAAGGCGTGTAAAAAGAAAAATTTATTATATAAAGCTTTCATAAAGAAAAGGACAAAAGAAACAGAGCAACGGTATAAAACATACAAAAATAAGTTAACATATATAATAAGATGTAGTAAAAGAGACTATTACAGTAAAGAACTGGAAAAAAACAAAGACAATATTAAAAATACATGGACAATAATCAACAGTATCCTTGGAAATAAAAGCAGAAATACTAGCTACCCAACTAATATTCCAAAAAATAATAAAACGACTCCGAGTGTGAATATAGCTTCACCTGCAGATGAATTTAATAATTTTTTTGTTAACATTGGACCTAAACTGGCCCGAGAAATACCCACTACGGTGCCTACAGGTGATTCAATATGCAATAACACTGCTGTAAAAGACACCATCTTCATAAAGAACACAGACGAAAGAGAGGTCATTGAAATTGTTAAATCGTTCAAAAGTAAAACATCTACTGACTGCGATGGTATTGACATGCTACTAGTCAAAACTGTTATCGAATGCATAGTGAAACCACTGACGTATATCTGTAACCCGTCTCTCCAATCAGGTATATTTCCCAATGCAATGAAAATAGCTAAAGTAATTCCGATTCACAAGACAGGTGACAGAGGGGAACTCTCAAACTATAGACCAATTTCACTATTACCGCAATTTTCCAAGATACTTGAAAAAATATTCTATGAGAGAATTGACAACTTCATACTGAAGAATGATTTATTGTGTGAGCAGCAATATGGGTTCAGACACAAAAGGACAACAGCATATGCCTTAATGGAATTTACAGAAAAAATATCAACAGCCACTGAAAATAAAGAGTATTCAGTTGGCGTATTCTTGGATCTTAAAAAAGCATTTGATACAGTAGATCACAATCTATTATTAAAGAAACTACAAAATTGTGGTATTAGAGGGGTAGCACTGTCCTGGTTAAGCAGTTACTTAAAGAATAGATATCAGTATGCATGTGTTAGCAACAAAAACTCAGAGTTACTGAAGGTCACCTGTGGAGTCCCACAGGGTTCAGTTTTGGGACCATTGTTATTCAATATGTATATAAACGATATATGTAAAGTTTCAGAAAAAATGGACTTAATATTGTTTGCTGATGACACTAATCTGCTATGCAGTGGAAACAATTTGGAACAACTTCTGGATACACTCGGAAAGGAATTAGGAAAGCTTAAACTGTGGTTTGATTCAAACAAATTAACGCTCAATTTAAGCAAGACAAAATTTATAGTCTTTAACAACCATCACAACTACCCAGTACCCAAACTCAGTGTAAATGGTGTAGAGATTGAAAGGGTATCCGAAACTAAATTCCTTGGAGTAATAATTGATAACAAACTGTGTTGGAAGCCACATATTAATTATATTAAAGGTAAAGTATCCAAATCAATTGCAATATTACACAGAGTAAAAAATTTGCTGAATCAACCCACACTATACACCTTGTATCATTCATTAATACTCCCATACATGACATATTGTAATGAAGTATGGGGAAATACATATAAAACAAACATATATCCACTCTTTATGCTTCAAAAGAGAGCTATTAGAATAATCAACAAAGCAGCTTACAGGGAACCAACAAACCCACTTTTTCTTAAACAAAAAACTCTCAAGTTGAAAGATCTGATTGACTTTAAAACCGCAATAATAATGTTCAAAGCGAAGAATCTATCACTGCCCGCAAATATCCAAAAGTTGTTCCAAACAAGGGAGAAACGATATCACTTCAGAGGAACATGTATATTTCAAAAGCCTACAGTGAGAACAACCACCAAGCAACACTGTATTTCAGTGCAAGGAGTCAGATTATGGAACGATTTTGGACCTGAATTAAAATCATGTACAACGCTTGGACAATTTAAACAAAAACTAAAGGAAGAAATACTCCAAACATACTTACAAGACGACATGTAAACTCACATAAGGATTGACATTTCCAGCCTGTGTTGTGTTGTAGCTTAGTTTTTCTTTTTTTCTCTGTGACACTATGTCTTAGATTTGTTTTTGAATAGTAACCGCTTAACTTAGACTAGCTCAGTTTTCTTTTTTCTCTCAGTCACATTTTGTCTTAGCCTTGTTTTAAATTGTAATCGCTCTTGTCTTGTTTTCTCTTTTTTCTCCTTTGAATTCTTGGATGGAATATGGGTGGGCAATATAAGCTGCGGCTTCAGCCATCACCCATTTCGGATAACTCACGTGGAATTGTATAGTAGAAGGAGTCTTTGTCTAATTTGACCTTGTTTTATATTATACAGTTTCTTTTAACCTGTAATGTACTATCCTATCCGAAATAAATAAATTCATTCATTCATTCATTCATTCATTCATTCAAAGCTTTGGGAAGTCTGATCATTTGTTCGGACAGATGCAACTGGACACCTATATAGTGTTTTAATCCAGTTTATGAAAGATGAACCAAACCCAAACTTGTTTAACACCATAAAAAGAAATTTCCAGTTAACACGGTCAAAGGCTTTCTCTGCATCCAGGGACAAGATTGTAGTTTCTACATTATTGATCTTGCAGTAGTCTATTAAATTAAATAGCCTGCGTGTATTATCAGCTGAATGCCTACCCTTGATAAAACCTGTTTGATCTGGGTGTATAATAAACGGGATTATCCTTTCCAGTCTTTTGGCGAGAGCTTTGCAAATTATTTTGAGATCGACATTCATAAGTGAAATGGGACGGTAGCTGGACGGAAGCGTAGGTTCTTTTCCAGGTTTAACCTCTTGCACTCTGGTGTACCACGGACGGGCACGTCTCTGCATTCTAGAGCGCACGAGGGCGCTCTAGAGTGCACTGAAAAAAAAAGCTGCATTTCCGTTCTTCCACTACAGACACAGCCGCGAACAGATCAGATATGATTGACCTCTCATTCGACTAATAAGAGCCTTGAATTGGGTTTCTGAAACCTTGAAGAACCAATGACTGAAAACCTAGCAAGAAGGACCCGCCTACCAACGCTGCGAATGCAGCGAGCCAATTAAAGCACAGAAGTTCGAAAGCTGTTTTGTGTAAGGCTGGGTGGAGAGAGACTGACTGCTGCAGATGAAAAAAGGACCCGCAGGAAGAACCGTCACAGATCCAGCAGCACGGAGACCACCCACAAGTGCGACCTGTGTGACAGGGACTGCCATTCGTGCATCGGCCTGTTCAGCCACAGGCGGTGCTTTTTTTTTTTTTAATTCCAGCAGAATAGACATTTAGGATTCTCTTCCATGGTCATCATAGACCGACGGAGGCCGACGACGAAGGTCGTAAATCATTCGCCAAAACCGCAATCACGGAAGCGCAAAACTGCAATAATGGAATTATGTTTTGACTGGGTCGCGAGACCAGAACCACGAGTCCGTAACAAGCAGACCAGCGTCGCGTTCGTCTGACAATGAGGAAGAGAAGTTCGCCAGCTCCGCTGCTGCTGTGAAGAGGTAAGTGTTATAAGCTAAATTATTCTTTATCCCTGAAAATTGTAATCAAAAATGACTTTTGACCGATAGGTAAATTACAACTGTGCGGAGCACAAAGTCCGAAGTCCGTGCGCCGCTGTACACGGTTCGTGCGCTGCGTCCGGACCATGAACGCCCCCCCCCCCCCCCGGCTACTCTTCTGTAGCGGGGGGGGGAAGCCGCGGTGACTGCTCCGCGGTCGCCACATCGCCACATGACTATTCCGTCATGTAGCGATGGCCGATGTCCGTCCTCTGTAGCGAGGGGGGGGCACAACCCCCCCCCCCACACACACACACACACACACAGCCCTGAGTGTCACCTTTCATTAGAGCCCAAGATGAAGCTTCTATATTGAATCATTCAAAAGTTACAGACGTTTTTCCAACCTGTGCCATTTGGCACAATTTGGCACAGTTCAAAAATGCCTGGGAACTACCTGAGAACAAAGTTGTGTAATATATTCATTTTTTGTGGTATTGTTACAAAATTTTGACCTCAGCTGGATAACACTTGGTTCTACACTTCTGTTGCATTTTCCAGCCCGGATCTGAAGCTGTGTGTTATTTGCAAGCATTTGTATCCAAAAAAACACCCAGGCCAAATTTATTTTCTTCAAGTTCAGTATGTTTAGATGACTGTTACTCAGTGGCTGGAGCACTTTGAGAGATTATGACTGTTTTGCCAAAAAATTCAAAGTGTTTTCTTTTAAATGAGACCAACCCCATGAAGATGCTGCAAAGGGTTGAAGAACAGCTTTTGATTTACTTTGGGCACGTTATTTTTTGGCATTTTTAGGGAAATTGACCGGAGTGCAAGGGGTTAAGGAGCAGGATAATACTAGCCAAATTCATATTCGGAGGAATTACATTATCTTCTTTGATTTGGTTCACCATTTTAAAAAAAGTAGGTGCCATCACAGGCCAAAATTCTTTAAAAAATTCTACTGGAAAACCATCTGGTCCCGGGGCTTTGTTGTTTGGGATGTGCTTAAGTGCCTCCTGGAGTTCAAACACCTGAAGAGGTGCATCCAGAGCCGCAATCTGTTCATTATTTAATTGTGGTAAATTAATATTGTCCAAAAATGTATTTATCTCTGAGTCTGATGAGTAGAGATTTTCATAAAACTTTCTGAAGGAGTTATTTATTTCTTCAGGCACATGGGTAATATTTCCAGTCATATCCTTGATAGAATGGATAGTTGTTTTTTCTTTATTCAATCTAAGCTGGTTCGCAAGATATCGCCCCAATTTATTACTGTGTTCAAAGTTCTCAAGACGCAGTCTTTGTATTAAAAACTGTGCTCTTTTGTTTGTAATTTCTTTTAATTCCAGCTTTAATTTTCTCAGATCGTTAAGTGCCTGTTGTGGGGAAATGGCACAGGTTGTCTCCAGTGATTTAATCTTTTGTTCTAAGTCCTGTACCAGTGCTTTTTCTTTTTTATTCTTATATGAACAGTAAGAGATTATTTTACCTTGCATGACCACTTTTGCTGCTTCCCAAAGAACACCTGGGGATATTCCTGGCACATCATTATATTCCAGATATGATTCCCACTCTTTATTAAAATAGTTAATAAAGTCTTTATCTTTCAGTAGTGATATATTAAATTTCCAGCTTCTAGTTTCCCTTGTAGCTTCCCTATTTACTAGTGTAAGAGAAACTGGATGGTGATCGCTAATAGCTTGATTTGAACATATTTCAGTGTCTGTGATGTCCCTCACAATAGAGTTACTGGCTAAGAAGAAATCTAGATGCAGATGTGTACTATGAACTGATGAAAAAAAAAGTGTATTCCCGAAGAGTTGGGTGAAGAGACAGCCATTCATCGCAAAGACCAAAATCCTTCATGTACTGTTTGAGAGTGTCAGTAGCCAGCCATTTTCGGTAAATCCCCGATGTACTGAGCCTGTCGATTGCAGGGTTTAATACCAAGTTGAAGTCCCCTCCTATTATAAGTGTGGTGTCCAAGTGCTCAGAAAGAGAAGTGAAAAAAGTGTGAAAATAGGATGGGTCGTCAACATTTGGGCCATAAACGCTTGCAATACATAGATCCAAATTTTGGACTGAGATTTTTAGTATTATAAATCTACCTTCTGGATCTATTATGGTGTTATTCATAACAAAGTGTATTCTTCTATTTACCAGTATAGCTACCCTCCTTTGTTTAGAATTAAAGCCGGCTGAGTACATATGGGGGAATTCCGGGGAGGTGAGCGCATCTACAGACGACTTAGAGACATGTGTCTCCTGCAATAAAACAAAGTCTGCCTGCAGATTGTTCAATCGATTAAAAACTTTTAGCCTCTTCTCCCTGGTTCCAATTCCACATATGTTCCACGTGACAAACTTAAATGTAGACATGTTTTCACTAACTGGTTGTGTACTAAAGACTAACTAAATGTGCCTATGTGATTATATGTCTGTAAGGTATGCATATATGTGTATATATATGTTGTGTGTAAAGTATACACCTATGCATATATAATTGGGTGTGCGCGCATGATGTCTCTGTGCCATTTGCCTGCAATTGCAAGCAAATGGGGTACATGTATTTCAAGTTATTTCCTATAAACCAAAAGGATGAGAAAAAACAGACATGAAGGTTAGTAAGTGATGGAAAAATGCAAACATACAATGACCTAAAAACTTCCAAAAAAAACCCAACCCTACAACAGACAAACAAACAAACAACAACCTCAACCTCAACAACAGAGAAATAAACATTTTGACAAATGTTAACAAATTAAACTGAAATCAAGTAAGAGACCTGCGCACAATCCCGCTCTTTTTCCACCTGTAGCTAAAAGAAAAAGAAATATATAAAATAGTAAATAAATTAAAAAAATAACAAATAATAAATAATAGACAAATACAAAAAAATAACAAATAATAAAAAAAAATAACTAAAAAAAATGGGCTCTAGAATAACCAGGGTGTTATAGTTTCATCCATAAACAGCTTACCATCTATATACAGTCTATCCACAGAAACAATGGCTCATTTACCTTCTTGGATGTTTTGTTTCCTAATGGGAAAAAGCTTCCTTCTCCTTTCCAAGATTCCCTGTGGAAATTGATCATTTAGACCATAATTGGTGTTTTTAAGCTGCTTGCCCTGCCTCTGTACCAAAATTTTTTGCTTAAAATGCTCAAATTTGGCAACAATAGGTCTGGGACGTTTATTCTGGGAATTCTTCTGCCCTATTCGATGGACTCGGTGGAAGGTAATTGAGTTTGTGACTTCGGGGGATAGTTTTAGTTGTGATGACATAAATTCACGGACCAGCTGTTCTGGATTTTCATTATTTTTTTCAACAATTCCAGAAAAAAACGAGGTTATCTCTCATGCTGCGTGACTGCAAACTGAGAACTGTCTCCTTCATTTTCCGATTTTCTCCCTCAACAAGCCAAGCCGTGTGGTTAGTGTGGTTACTGATTTTTTCAGGCTGTTATTTTCCTCTATGAGAGAGACGAGCTGTGCTTGACTAAACTCAAGGCTCTCCTGCAAATTTTGGAATTCTTTATGAGGAAGCTCAACCAGCGCCAGTCTACCATCCATGCTGGTAAGCTTATTCTCAATAGAGAAAAGGATATCACTAACCTCAGTGCCCTGCTGTAATTTCTCGGGCGTTATTTTTGGCGAATCTGCGGGTCTCGGTCGTTTAGACTGAGAAGCAGTGGCAGAACACATACTCGCCTGCTCCATGATACAGCAACGGTAGTAGAATGTGTCGACATAACTCTCTAATTCCTCCAGCTCCATTAAAAAAAAAAAAGACACAAACAATTATTTAATGAATTAATTACAAAAAAAAAAAACTACCTGTGGAAAAGTTTGTTTTAATCTTGGTCGACAGCAGTCGCTGTTCAGATTATTGCGCAATTGTCTCTAGACGTCTCGTGATCACAGCATCAACATCCGGATCCACTTTATTACTTTTGAAAGACCAACATATAAAACATAACATTGAAACATAACATTTAAATTTTGTTTTACATACATGCACTGTTTGTGAACCACTAATGAACAAAATAACACAATATGAACAAGGTGTGCGTGTCTGTCTGTCTTTACGTCGACACAGCACATGAGTGACATGTCATCACACTGTGCTTTGTGCAAATAAATTTTCCACATTTCGCACAGGTCATGTTTGTCTTGACATCATCAGATGGCCTGCAGACCTGGCACCTCTTCCTCTTTCTTTTCCCCTCAGCAGCAACCTAGAACCAAGAGGACCATGATTACTTTACTATGCTGTCTTTTTGCTGATCCCAAGACACACACAACGCACTCTCATACACTTATATATACACACAAACACTTACTTACCTCACGCACTGGTGTACTTGGTGCAGTCCTCTCCTGGATCTCCCTCACCGTGGCTGCAGCGGCTGGGGTCCTTGGCAGGTGCTTTCTCCGTTGGATGTGCGGTGTCACAAGCGCCTTCCCCAGCTCCTCGAGAAAGATGTGCCTCTTGTACAGCTATGACACATTCCAGTCAGGAAAGATCTCAGTCCAAATGACAAATGCGTTGTAGGCCGATCCATCGATCATGTTATAAAAGATGACCAATGGCCAGCGCGCAGTCATTCGTTTGGTGCTGTAGGACCCTGTTACTTTGTCCAAGTTGTCTACCCCCCCTTTGGTGGCATTGTAATCCAGGATCATGCTTGGTTTCTGGTCCTCTCTTGTGCTTATTTCAGCATTTTTGTGCAGAGTGCTCATGAGACATTTTTCTCCCTTTTTGGGGCAGTAAGACACTAGGGCTGTGGTGTCTGTGAAGGCAAATATGGAAGATTGAGGGGTCCTGCTCTTGATTACCAGCAGCTCAGCAGGGAGTTCAGCCCTGTTCTTTCGGATAGTTCCGACCATTGTGAGCTTTCTCTTCAGAAGCTCCTGACCCAAGTTGTAGTTTGTGAAAAAATTGTCACAGTTTATGTTGTGCCCCTTGAGACCCTGTGCCATGTCGAGCATGACCCTTGTGCCCTGATTCTTCTCCGGGGCTCCTCCAACCAGCTTTCCAGTGTAAACCTGCATGTTCAATGCATAGCTGGTGTTTGCTTCACATGCTGCCCAGATTTTTATTCCATATTTAGCTGGTTTGGAAGGCATATATTGCCTAAATGGGCAGCGACCTCTGAATGCCACCAGCCTTTCATCTACTGTGATATTAGGGCCTGGGTTATAGAGTAGTGGAAGTTGCTCTACCCACTTGTCCCACACTGTCCTAATAGCTGCCAGCTTGTCTCTCTCCCGTCTACCAGCCCTTGTCTCTCGATTATCAAATCGGATTACTCTGGAGAAAATGCGAAAAGTCTCCAGAGACACTGTGGCTCGAAATATCGGCCTCCCTGTCTCTGCATCCCACAGACTGGCTGTTGATTCATCCTTCGATTTATAGAACCCAGCCAGGATGAGGATCCCCAAATACGCATCTAAATGTGTTTTGTCCAGCTCCTTCCACTTCTCCCAAAAACACGCCTCCCTTCTAGATTAGTCATTTCCAGAATGATTTTCTGTATTGAATCTGGCATGACCAGCTCAAAAGCTGACTTGATGTCAGTCACACGAGTCACTGCCATCCTAGTGGGCCCTGGCACTGTCTTTATTATGTTTTCTGCAGACAGTTTTGCCTGACACACATTTGGGGATGAAGACCAATGTATTTCACCATTTTTTGACATAAATGTCTTGCTTGGAGGAACAGGAATAGCTATTCCCTCATCTGGTTCAAAATCAGAATCATTAGAATCAGAAATTTAGCTCAAGATAGTCTTCATCTTCAGACACATGCTCCTCTATTTCACTGTCATGATCAAAGATGGCTTCCAGAGCCTCCTGGACTGTCATCCTTTTGCTTCTGCTGCTCATTTTGTAAAGGTCTGCCTGACAGTGTAATGTTGGTAGGACTCCCACGCAGAGAAGCTTTTATATGTTTTGCCCCTCCCCTGTTGAGTGTCCACTGAATATGGGTGGAGTTTTCCCGTGACAACATAAATGGTTCCCATCAAAAGTCATAAGACCTGCACGTGTGTGTGTGTGTGTGTGTGTGTGTGTGTGTGTGTGTGTGTGTGTGTGTGTGTGTCTGTGTCTGTGTCTGTGTGTGTGTGTGTGTGTGTGTGTGTGTGTGTGTGTGAAAAATGTTGCAATAAGGTGCAAAGAAAGAAATAGTCTGACATTTCTGACACCCTTTTACCTCCAGTTTGACTGCTGGGTCACATTGACCCAAACAGTATCTATGTGATATAAACATGCAGGGGGTGATTGCAAATATGTGAGATGAACCATTTTCATATTATATGTTGATTACACTAATTAAGGCAAGCAGAAGAAGTTTCATAGTGAAAAAATACTTTTAACTATTTTTCCTAGATGTTCAAACTTTAAAACGGGTCAATTTGACCCGTAACATAACAGGAGGGTTAACCCTCCTGTTAACCCTCCCTCCCAGCTTACCATCCACAGTCCTACTGATTGTGGATGGTAAGCTGAGTGGTTTTCCAAGTTAATGTTGAGTGTTGTACCTAAGAGTGACATAATCTAATTTACAAAATGTGTTCCATTATCTGAGAAAAACTTTTCAGTTATTCCAAATCTTGGTATTATTTCAGTTAAGAGTGTCTTTGCTACCGTAACAGCATTTGGATGAGTGTAAGGGAAGGCTTCTGTCCATTTAGTAAATGTATCAATAATCACCAAAAAATATTTCTTCTCTTCACATTTATCTCGCTCAATGAAGACCATGTAAATGTTTTGAAATAGATACAGTAAGTTGATGCAGGGAAAGTGCCTTTTTCAGGCCTTAAGTTCCCTTGAGCATTGTTTTCTTACAAAATTAAGTAGCAAATTATTTTTAGTAGCAAATTTTAGATTGAGTAGCAAATTATTTTTACTAATCATAATTATTTATTAATCATACCCCCTGCTGCTACATGGGAAAGCCCATGTAGCAGAACAGCAGTCTGTTGGAATAATTTGCATTTTTTTTTTTTATATAAACCAGTAAATTTCAGCTTGTGGTGATGTTTCCTGGGTGAGCGTGTCATGTGATAGTTGCTCTGTCAGTGTTAAAAGAAGAGATGGTGTGGTGTGGTTTCCTATATGACCATGTGCAGCTGCTTTTGAGGTATTGTCTGCAAGTGGTTTTCCTTAGAGATTCGATCTGTGCCATTAGTGTGTGCGGAACATTTGCGTATGGCTAATTTAGAGGGAAGTTTTACACTGTCTAACAATTTTAAAATGAGGTCTTTGTAATCATGCCTCTTTTCTTCCACTGTTGTGTGAAGTGATGGGTGGTAGAAAAAGCATACTGACTGTCTGTGTACATTATGAGTGCTTTTCTCTGATCTAATTTACAAATTAATTTAATTTTGTTACCGTGCAATGTTCAATGGTTAGATGAGGCTGTGATAATAGCACTTTCATGCATGCAAGGTGTCTGGATGGTGAGATGACTGATTACTTTGTGACAAGGTGACTGATACTGCATGTGTGACTTTCCACAACTGTAATTTTTCCTTGTTGACTTTGTGGCCTTGTTCTGCTAAAAATTTCAGGAAGGCAATGGTGTCTTTTTTGCATGTTTCCTCATCAGGTGATGCCAGCAAAATGTTGTCAACATAAAGGAGCAATTGGCTCCCATTAGGAGGAATAAACTGTGTGAAATTTGCTGACATTGCCTGTGAAAAATGGTTGGTGATTCACAGTAACCTTGGGGTATGGTGAATGTGTACCTCTTGTTTTCAAATGTGAATGCAAACCAAAACTGATGATCTGGATGTATTGGGATGCTGAAAAAGCATTGCTGATGTCTATCACTGAAATATTTGATTTGTGCTTGTAGGTCATTAAACAGAATGTGTGGGTCGGGGACTGAAACAGCTCTTGGGATAACTGCTTTGTTTACTGTCTGAAGGTTCTTGGACCATTCGCCATCCGGAAGATGGCCCAGCCTTCCTCACAGGAAACAAAGGTGTGTTGCATGGAGAATTTGGGCATGGGATAATGACACCTGCTGCTTTCAGGTCCTCTTTGACCGGTTTAATGCCTTCTTGGGCTTCAGGACGTAGAGGATACTGTCTTTGGTAAGGCCTATAATGAAATTTAGCCTTTTTTTTAACCAATACTGCATTTTTTTTATTAAGCCTACATCTGCCTGTCCTGTTGACCACAGGCAATTTGGAATTTGTGAGAGTGTGTGTTCCTCTCCTTCTGTTAATGTAAAAAGTGATCACATGGGTGAGTTGGGAACATCAATGTGAACTTCTTTCTGCACTGTGGTCACCCAGTTCAGCGGCAGTGAGTAGGTGTCTAGTCTTGGGGAATACTGAACCTTTGGATCAGAAGTTTGTTTCCAAGATTGACCACATTCCTCTGTTGTTGTTACAAAGCGTCCTACATCCTTCCAGTGCATGTGTTTGGGTTTGATTAGCGGGATGTGGGGTGCCTCCCAGTGTTAAAAATGTCTGTTGTCTTCATCACACAACACAACAGATGCTCCCACATAGCCCCTTGGTGACCAATACAGATTTTTAATGACCAGTCTGGAGGATGGATTTGCAAGGAATGTTTTTTCATAATTTGGGTCTAGACCACTCAGATGTCTGTCATACATACTGCAACGATATTGGTCTGTGGTCTGCTGTGTAGTAGGGATGTTGGACTCAAAATATTGCATAGCTTTTGTGTACAGGTCTGATGTCACTGAGCTTGGTCTGGCTGAAACCAAACGCAGGGAGTAGCAGTACCTTGGCACACTGAAACCCTGCATTACATTTACTTCTGTCACATGTGGAAAATGTGATGCTCTCGTACCATTCTCAATTGGGAAACTTTATTGGAATGTCCTGAACCTGCAATGTTACTTCAGGTAAACACTACATTGTTAACATCAAGTCAAAGTCAGGTAAATAGATGTCTGTTATGTCACTGTTAGTGTCAACAGTTGTACATAGCTTGGGTGTGGTCAGTCAGGTAGTCAGCCAGTGAGGTCTTCCACCTCCTCTCTGCCGCTGCTGGTGTCCAGGACATTGCCTCCGCCAATGGCCCTTTTGTCCACATTGATAACAAACGTCACGTTTCCCTTGCTGCGGCCAGCCCCCCCCCCCCCACCTCCTTCTGTCCCCCCTCCACCACTGGGGTCCAGTTCTGGTGCCACCTTAAAAAATAGAATTGGGGGAAGATCTCACCCCCCCCTCCTTTGTGTCAACAATCACACAAACAGGAGTTGGTTTTTCTTTCATTTTTTTTGGTCCTTTTTCTTTCTTTTCTTCCTCTATTATCTCTGCATGTTTGGCATAAGTTAGCACATAGACAAATGCACAGGTGCGGTAGGTGACCAAATGTTTGTGGATGTAATCAGCTAGGTGTGGGTGCATGTTTTGCAAAATGACACTTTTCAAATGCTGCCAATAAGGTTCTACACCTGAATCATTATTATTATTGTTATTATTGTTATTATTATTATTATTGTTATTATTAATGTTATTATTATTATTATTATTATTATATTATTATTATCAGCCTTAGTTAAATCAGAATGCCTATCAAAACCTCTTGTAACCTGGTTCTATAAGCTTTGACACTTTCATCGTTACCTTGTTTGTGGTTTGGGTCGTCCCATATAAGCTGTACTTGAAAGTTCAATCATAGAATATTGTTCAGTGACATTTTTCATAATCTTCAGTCTTATTCATCGTATTGATGTAGAGTGTGGAGTGGATATGTGTATCTACTTACCTCTTGGGCGCCCCGGTGTGGCTGCTCCCGGGTAGAGGGGCGGAGATGAGTGGAGGCGAGGTGACATCAGCCACAGCTTCTTCTCCAGCCTGAAGTTCTGTGAGATCGGGGTACATGGGCTGAGCAGCGGGGGAGTATGGAGAAGGAGGAGCAGAAGCACGGCCCCTTGCCCCCACACCAGAGTCGTCATACACCACAGAAGTGACAGAACACACAGTAGTCAAATTTTTTTTCTTCCTTTTACCATGGTCAATTTTTCAGATTTATCATCAGATTTTGATTTTACCGCCCAAGTCAAGTCCAAGTCAAGTCCAAGTCAGTCTGTTGCCCTTTTTTTGTTGTTCCTTTTCCATCTGAAGCCACTGTTATCCCTCAGTTCAAGAGATAATGCAACTGTGAGCTAGGGAATACAATTACACTTCAGAAGTCAAATATAAGTCAAATGAAATATAATGCCGCTTACCTGCCTTCAAGCATCCCAAACAAAAGAAAAATCAAATTTTCTTGCTCTGCTGGCAGGCAATTTTACTTAAAATAAGCGAAAAATTCTGACAATTGATAATGTTAGTTAAAAATAAAAAGACATCTGCCAACAAAGCAAGATTGCATTGCTTAATACAGGGTACTATCATGAAGCCAGCAAAAACCCCACAGAAAACTGCACAACAAAAGAAATTACTGTCAAAACTATCTTGAGATTAAAAAAAACAAAAAAACAGGCATCTAATATCTTTCATCTTACCAAAATCCCCAGTTCAGTGTGACCTGTTTACTGCTTCAGCACAACACAATTTAGTCCTTTCACACTCACACATACACACATAGCAAGCCCCAGATAAGCACACACGTTAATGAAATAATCCCAAAGTCGCTTTATAATAAGGAGATCTGGCAACCCAAGGTTCTCATGTCACTCATCTTCTGCCGCTCTGAAAACATTCATTTTTTTTCCATCTTTTTCTCACCAAAGTAAACCGTAAAACATTAAAAACACACACGAACAAGCACGGGAACGACTGGACAAACAAACTACAGTTATTTATTTGATGTATTTATTTTATTTTATTATAATTTGAGGTTATTTTTATCTTGTATATATTTTAAGGGTTATTTTATTTTATTTTAGACCTGTTTTGAATTATGCCTTAAGGTATTTCAGTTCTTGTTATCACATTGAAGTTTATCCTTATTATATTAGCGCTATTTATCTTTATTTTAAGGTTATCTCTCGTTATAACCTTTATTCCCTATTTTTCCCGTTTATATTAGTCCTATATTACTCACTCATTGATTAAATTTAAGAATCTTGTAATATATGAGAGTACTTTATCGATGCTCACTTGTGATGTAAAGAAAATTCTTCCATTGATATTTTTTCTTAATCTATGCTCCCCTGAGATGTAAAAAAGTTCTTGCATTGATTTTTTTTATCGATACCCCTGCACGCTCCTTTGTGGGTCCACTTAATGCAGTAGAAATGCACTTCTTTTGTGGCCTCAAACCGGGACCTGCCAAGCTCTACCTCGTCCTGAACCTACAGATGTGGACAAAATTGTTGGTACCCTTCTGTTAATGAAAGAAAAACCCACAATGGTCACAGAAATAACTTGAATCTGACAAAAGTGGTAATAAATAAAAATTCTATGAAAATTAACCATTGAAAATCAGACAATGCTTTTGAATTGTGTTTCAACAGAATTACTTTAAAAAACAAACTCATGAAACAGGCCTGGACAAAAATGATGGTACCCCTAGAAAACATTGAAAATAAGATAAGATAAGATAAGATAAGATAAGATAAGCCTTTATTAGTCCCACAACGGGGAAATTCCAGGATTGCAACAGCACAGGGATAGCAACACTCAGAGCAACAATCAGAAGGCAAGAAAAAAAACAAGCAAGCAAGAGCAGCTAATATACATATGTACATATTACTATAAAATATATATATACACACACACACACAGACACACAGTGCAGAGCATTGTAGCTGGATGGAATAAATATATGAATATATGAACACACAGTGCAGAGCATTGTAGCTAGATGGAATAAATATGTAAATATATAAGCACCCACAGTACGGAGCATTGCAGCTAGGTGGAATAAATATGCAAGTATATAAACACACACAGTGCGGAGCAATGTAGCTAGATGGAATAATATGTAGATATATAAAAACACAGTGCGGAGCATTGTAGCTAGATGGAATAAATATATAGATATATAAATATAAACACACCCAGTGCTGAGCATTGTAGCTAGATGGAATAAATATGTAAATATATAAACACACACAGTGCAGAGCATTGTTGCTAGGTGGGATGAAACAGCATAACCGTCTATTTAGTTATCCTACATGGTATGATTATGTGCCCATACATATTCTCACCCTCCATAGCGACCGGTATGTTCCTAGTTGTATGCCGGAGAGGACCATTGTGTAAGTCTATTGCAAATAATGTGACCATAGGGACATGTTCAACCAAGATGTGTCCTCTAATTAACATCACAGGTGTCTACAAAGTTCAGTCGGCCTATTTAAAGGGTAACAAGTAGTCACTGTGCTGTTTGGTGACATGGTGTGTGCAACACTAAACATGGACCAGAGGAAGCAAAGGAGAGCGTTGTCTCAGGAGATTAGAACAAAAATTATAGACAAGCATGTTAAAGTGGCAAAAACTGTGGCAGCACAGTTTTACCCTCGGCCGGGGGATCGCGGGGATCATGAGGTCGTGGGTTCGATCCCAGCCCCCGACCAACAGTGAGCTGTGTGGAGTTTGCATTTTCTCCCCGTGTTGCGTGGGTTTACTCCGGGATTTCTCCGGTTTCCTCCCGCATACCAAAAACATGTAGGTTTAGGGCGCTCGCGCACGCAGCGACCAGCAGCCGGTGGCTTGTCACCAGACTGCAAACCAAGTCTACCTACGGGTACAAATAAGTAAAAAAAAAAAAAAAAAAGGTAAAGGGTATAAGACCATCTCCAAGCAGCTTGATGTTCCTGTGACTACAGTTGCACATATTATTTAGAAATTTAAGATCCACAGGACTGTAGCCAGCCTCCCTGGACGTGGCTGCAGGAGGAGACAGATAATATGAATAGTAACAAAAGAGCCCAGAACAACCTCTAAACACATTCATGGTGAACTCCAAGGTCAAGGTACATCAGTGTCAGATCGCACCATCTGTCATTGTTTGAGCCAAAGTGGACTTCATGGGAGATGACCAAGGAGGACATCACTGTTGAAAACAAATCATAAAAAAGCCAGACTGGAATTTGCCAAACTGCATGTTGACAAGCCACAAAGCTTCTGGGAGAATGTCCTATGGACAGACGAGACAAAACTGGAACTTTTTGGAAAGGCACATCAGCTCTATGTTCACAGACGTAAAAATGAAGCATACCAAGAAAAGAACACAGCCCCTACTGTGAAACATGGAGGAGGTTCTGTTATGTTCTGGGGCTGCTTTGCTGCATCTGACACAGGGTGTCTTGAATCTGTTCAGGGTACAATGAAATCTCAAGACTATCAAGGTATTCTAGAGAGAAATGTGCTGCCCAGTGTCAGACAGCTTGGTCTCAGTCGCAGGTCATGGGTCTTGCAACAGGATAATGACCCAAAACACACAGCTAAAAACACCCAAGAATGGCTAAGAGTGAAACATTGGACTATTCTAAAGTTGCTTCTATGTATGAGCCCTGATCTAAATCCTATTGAACATCTGTGGAAGGAGCTGAAACATTTTGTATACTTTTTGTATACTTTATTGATCCCCAGAGGGGAAATTGAGGGCATCCACCTGGATGGATGAAGCAGCCATGGTAAGGTGCTATCCCTTAACCATTCACACACACATTCACACCTAGGGCCACTTTAGAGTCTCCAGTTAACAGCTACAGACCGGTGGCCTTGACGTCCCACTTGATGAAGACCCTGGAGAGACTGCTCCTTGCTCATCTCCGCCCCCTGGTGGAACCAGCGATGGATCCACTCCAGTTCGCCTACCAGCATGGCATTGGGGTGGAGGATGCGGTGATCTTCCTCCTTCACCGTTCTCTGTCCCACCTGGAGAAGCCCGGGAATATGGTGAGGATCATGTTCTTTGACTTCTCCAGTGCTTTCAACACCATCCAACCGATGATCCTGAAGGACAAGCTGCTGCGTGCAGGGGTGGACCAGCACCTGTCATCATGGATCCTGGACTACCTCACGAACCGGCCTCAGTTTGTGAGAACCCGGGACTGTGTTTCCGACACGATCATCAGTAGCACGGGGGCCCCCCAGGGAACGGTGCTGGCTCCCTTCCTGCTCACTCTTTATACTGCGGACTTCTCACACAACACAACACATTGCCATCTACAGAAGTTCTCTGATGACTCTGCGATCGTTGGTCTCATCTCCAACGGAGATGAAGCTGAGTACAGAGGGCTTATCCAGGACTTTGTGGACTGGTGCCATCGGAACTGCCTCCAGATCAACGCGAGGAAAACTAAGGAGCTGGTGGTGGACTGCCGCAGGCATGGGCAGCCCCTCACAGCACCAGTAAATATACAGGGAACAGACATCGAAATGGTGACATCCTATAAGTACCTGGGTATTCATCTGAGCAATAAACTAGACTGGTCACACAATACTGACGCACTCTACAAGAAGGGACAGCGCAGGCTGTTCCTGCTGAGGAGACTCAGGTCTTTTGGTGTACAAGGGGCGCTGCTGAAGTCATTCTATGACACGGTGGTGGCATCAGCCATCACTTTTGGAGTGGTCTGCTGGGGCAGTGGCATTACTGCAGCCGATAGGAAGAGACTGAACAAACTGATTAAGAAAGCTAGCTCTGTCCTGGGGCAGCGCCTTGATCCGATGGAGGAGATAGGAGAGAGAAGGACGGTGGCTAAACTGTCATCTCTGCTGGAGTCCGAGTTCCACCCTATGCAGGACATACTGGATGCACTGAGGAGCTCATTTAGCAGCAGACTACATCATCCCAGGTGCACAACCGAGAGGTTTTGTAGGTCCTTCCTACCAACGGCTGTCAGACTGTACAACCTAAGCAGGGCTGCTCGCAGAGATAGCAAAAAGATGTAACAAACTAATAGTTTTTTTGAATGCAAAAGATGCAATAGACTTACACAATGGTCCTCTCCGGCATACAACTAGGAACATACCGGTCGCTATGGAGGGTGAGAATATGTATGGGCACATAATCATACCATGTAGGATAACTAAATAGACGGTTATGCTGTTTCATCCCACCTAGCAACAATGCTCTGCACTGTGTGTGTTTATATATTTACATATTTATTCCATCTAGCTACAATGCTCAGCACTGGGTGTGTTTATATTTATATATCTATATATTTATTCCATCTAGCTACAATGCTCCGCACTGTGTTTTTATATATCTACATATTATTCCATCTAGCTACATTGCTCCGCACTGTGTGTGTTTATATACTTGCATATTTATTCCACCTAGCTGCAATGCTCCGTACTGTGGGTGTTTATATATTTACATATTTATTCCATCTAGCTACAGTGCTCTGCACTGTGTGTTCATATATTCATATATTTATTCCATCCAGCTACAATGCTCTGCACTGTGTGTCTGTGTGTGTGTGTGTATATATATATTTTATAGTAATATGTACATATGTATATTAGCTGCTCTTGCTTGCTTGTTTTTTTTTTTTTTTTCTTGCCTTCTGATTGTTGCTCTGAGTGTTGCTATCCCTGTGCTGTTGCAATCCTGGAATTTCCCCGTTGTGGGACTAATAAAGGCTTATCTTATCTTATCTTATCTTAACCTAACCTGCATGTTTTTGGCCTGTGGGAGTAAACCAGAGAAATCCCGGAGTAAACCCACGCAGATACGGGGAGAACATGCAAACTCCACCCAGATCACTGTTAGTCAGGGGCTGGGATTGAACCAGGGATCCCATGGCCAAGGGTGAGTTGCTGTGCTGGCGCAGTGCTAACCACATACCGTCTGGAGAAGGCACCCTTCAAACCTGAGACAACTGGAGCAGTTTGCTCATGAGGAGTGGGCCAAAATACCTGCTGAGAGGTGCAGAAGTCTCATTGACAGTTACAGAAATTGTTTGATTGCAGTGATTGCCTCAAAAGGTTGTGCAACAAAATATTAAGTTAAGGGCACCATCATTTTTGCCCAGGCCTGTTTCATGAGTTTGTTTTTTTATAATAATTCTGTTGAACCACAATTCAAAAGCATCGTCTGATTTTCATTGGTTAATTTTCATAGAATTTTTATTTATTTCCACTTTTGTCAGATTCAAGTTATTTCTGTGACCATTGTGGGTTTTTCTTTCATTAACAGAGGGGTACCAACAATTTTGTCCACATCTGTATTTGGACTTTGTGGTATCTAACGCTTGACTTTCAACTCTTTTACACATATCTTCAGACCGACTGTGGACTTGAACCAGGTGTCATCAATAATTAAATTTACTCACTGTGGTCCGCCTGCGGGTTGGCTCCGTCACTCTCCAGCTCCACTCCCACCGTCTCTGGACCGTGCCTCACTTCCACAAAGCCGACCCACTGGGGACGGTGGGGGAGAGCTTTTCCGCAGCTGTGCACTCGCTGTCTGTGGTCCAAAAATGCTGGAAGCAGAAGGAGCGATATATGGAGTCCCTGTGGTTCAAGCGCCAAGTATGTTAGAAAAATCCCTCTTAACCTTCAGTCAGAAACCAGGTGGGATCTGAGTTTCAGCAAATTTAATTACACTGGTCAGTTGAGAACAATACAAAAATAGTCTCAGAGCCTATTTGTGCATCATTCTGACTCAGACACACATCACTCAGTTCTTTAAGCCCTTTGTTTGACATGGTTTGTTGACCCAGAGACGAGACACAGACTCCGAACTGATACAATTAAGTTTATTAACAACCAATGTGTGAGTATGTGGTGCAATGCGGGCTGAGACTGCCGGGAACTGAGCGAAACACCGTACGGCCTAGCATCCCTGGAGACACACAGAGAGATGGGATTACTGGGCGTCACAACTGGAGTTACACAGTTACTTTGTCACTTACGACAAAGTAGGGAGGAGGGGGGGAGATCCAGCCGCACAGACACAGCGTTAATGATCCGTGAGACAGCGAAGGGCCCAATAAAGCGCTGCTGCATCTTCCTGCGCTCGGCCTTCAGATTAATATTTTTAGTAGATAGCCAAACCTGCTGGCCCACCTGGTACTATGGAGCTAGGGTTCTACGATGGTTGGCCACTGCAGTGTTGCATTCAGCTGTGCGATATAGCGTGGCCCGGGTTGCCCTCCACAGATGTCGGCAGTGTCTCAGGTGCGTCCAAACTGATGGCACAGCGATATTGCCCTCCTCCTCGGGAAACAAAGGGGGAGAATACCCAAGAGAGGCTTGAAATGGAGACATACCTACATATGGCTGCAGACACTGTTGAGTTGTGGGCATACTCGATCCATGGTAGGAAGGAACTCCATGCGGTCGAATTGGAAGAAGCCGCACACCGCAGTACCGCTTCCAGCTCCTGGTTGGCTTGTTCACACTGGCCATTGGACTGCGGATGGTACCTGGACGACAGGCTCACCTTGGCCCCAAGCGCGCTACAAAACAACCTCCACACTTGGGAAATGAATTGGGGCCCCCAGTCAGAGATGATGTCCAAGGGGATTCCATGAAGTCTCACCACATGTTGGACCAATAGGTCAGTCGTCTCCCTAGCCGTAGGCAGACCCAGGAGGGGAACAAAATGGTCCGGCTTGGAAAATCTGTCCACTAGGGTGAGGACCACAGTGTGATTGTTGGAAGGAGGGAGGCCGGTGACAAAATCCAACGCCACATGGGACCAGGGCCTGCCAGGAATCGGAAGAGGGTGGAGTAGCCCTGCTGGCAAGGACGATGGGGACTTCCTGGTGACACACTGAGGACAGGCCCAGATATACTCCCCGACATCCTTTTGGAGAGAGGCCCACCAAAACGAGCATTGCAACAATTCCTCTGTGTGTCATCTTCCAGGGTGGCAGGCAAACTTGGAGGAGTGGGCCCACTGAATGACATCACCCTGGACGGCCAATGGAACAAACAACCTCCCCGCTGGCCCCCCGCCCAGGTCCATTTCCGTCTCCTGGGCCTTCAGAACCTTCTCCTTAATTCCCCATGAGAGGGCGCCCACGACACAGGAGGCAGAAAGGATGGGATGGTCTTCAGGTTCCAAGGCGTCCGTGGCGAATTGCCTGGAGAGAGCATCTGGCTTGGTATTCTTGGACCCCGGGCGATAAGTGATGGTAAAATCAAACCGACCAAAAAACAGGGACCAGTGGGCCTGGCGGGAATTCAACCGTTTGGCCGTCCTGAGGTACTCCAAGTTCCGATGATCTGTCCAAACCACGAACGGCTGCGAGGACCCTTCCAGCCAATGGTGCCATTCCTCCAGAGCCAGTTTCACAGCCAGCAATTCCTTGTCACCGATGCTATAGTTGCGCTCTGCCAGGGACAGCCGTCGGGAGAAGAAGGCACATGGCCGGACCTTACCATCTGCCAGAGAACGCTGAGAGAGGACAGCCCCCACACCAGAATCTGAGGTGTCCACCTCCACGAGATCGGAGGTTCGGATCCACCTGCACCAGAATGAGTGACTCCGAGAATTGCTTCTTCAGGTCCGCAAAGGCCATAGCCAACTCCTCCGACCACAGGAAGGGGACCTTTGTGGAAGTAAGGCGAGTCAGAGGAAGGGCCCGGCTGCTGTAATTCCTGATGAATCGACGGTAAAAGTTGGCAAACCCCAGGAACTACTGAAGCGGTTTCCTGGAGGACGGAAATGACCACTCTATCACCACCTTAATCTTGCCTGGGTCCGGAAGGATTTCCTTATGTGAGGTAATAAAACCCAGGAAGGACGTCTTGGATGTATGGAACTCACATTTCTCAGCTTTGACGAACAACTGGTTCTCCAACAGCCGCTGTAGAACATGTCTAACGTGTACCCGGTGCTCCTCTAAAGAACGGGAGAAGATTAAAATGTCATCCAGGTATACAAACACAAACACATTGAGAAAGTCTCTCAGCACGTCATTGATGAGCCGCTGAAAAACAGCAGGCACATTGGTCAGGCCAAATGGCATAACAAGATATTCAAAGTGACCACTAAGGGTACGGAAACCTGTCTTCCACTTGTCCCCCTTGCGGATCCGCACTAGGTGGTAGGCGTTGCACAGATCCAGCTTGGTAAAGCACGACGCCCCCTGGAGAGAGTCAAAGGCAGAATTAAGCAGTGGAAGGGTGTACTTATCCTTGATGGTAATATTATTCAGCTCTCTGAAGTTGATGCACGGCCTCAGTGAACCGTCTTTCTTTCCCACAAAGAAAAACCCCGCCCCACCGCCGAAGAGGACGGGCAAATTATGCCCGAACTCAGGGACTCCTTGATGTAAGCGTCCATTGCAGCCCGCTCTGGCGGGGAAAGACTATACAGCCAGCTGGACGGGAGTGGAGCCCCCGGACAGAGGTTTATGGCATAAACATATGGCCAGTGGTGGGGGGTGGTGGGGTTGAGACAGGGCCTGGGACTTGCTAAACACGGTGCTGAGGTCATGATACTCAGGAGCCACTTTAGACAATTTGGA
Source organism: Pholidichthys leucotaenia (assembly GCA_020510985.1). Taxonomy (NCBI): domain Eukaryota; kingdom Metazoa; phylum Chordata; class Actinopteri; order Cichliformes; family Pholidichthyidae; genus Pholidichthys; species Pholidichthys leucotaenia. Next base: position 243,651,908 of record CM035843.1, on the reverse strand, counting down.
AGGGGACACTGGAGCAGTCTGATGGGACACTGAAGCCATGGGGGCGTTAGACAACTCGATCAGCCGAAGTGGAGACTTCAGGGGACTGCATTGAAGCCCCAATCGGGTTGCCAGGTCCCTAGAGACAAAGCTTTGCTCAGCCCTGGAGCCAACTAAAGACCGTGTAGGAATTTCTGTGTGCTTGTGTTTGAACCAAATGGGAAGTCCGTGAGACTCCCTACTGCAACGCACGGACTCCCCCTTTTGGCCGAAGCTGACAAGACACGACCTCATGCTCCTCGCTCCTGCAATAAAGACACAACCCAAGCTCGCGGCAACGCTGTTTTTCTGCAGCAGAAAACCTAGAGTGTCCTTCCATCATGGGTTCTGAGGGTTCAGAAGATGGTAAAGCCAAAAGCGAGGGTTGTGGGGAGTGGTGAGACGGTTCCCCTGACCGCCCATAGGTCCTACATTCTGCCGCTCGTTCCCTCAGTCTATTATCCAGGCTAATGGCTAGTGAAATGAGCTCAGACAACTTAGTCGGCTTTTCCAAAGGGGCTAACTCATCCCGAAGGCTAGAACTGAGACTCCTAATAAATATACTACAAAGGGAGGTGTCCTCCCATTCCACTTCAGTAGCGGCCACCCGGAAGTCTACAGTGTAATTTGCCACTGCCTTAGACCCTTGTCTTAGGTTCAATAAACGGGAGGTAAGAACATTATCCCGGTCAGAATGATCAAATACCTCATTAAACTCACCAATGAATTGGCCGAAAGTGAGACTAGCATAATTAGCCCTGGCCATTACTGCATAAGCCCAAGCTAGCGCCCTTCCCTCCAACAGGTTAATGACGTAACCGATCTTACTGTGGTCAGAAGGGAAGTCGTCAGGTACCCGCTGAAAAACCACCTCACATTGCATCATGAACCCCCTGGCTTCGCCCAACTTGCCGCTAAAACAGTTGGGAGTTGGAACGGGAGTAAGCCGAGCTGGAGGGGCCTGTCTGAGCTGGTTAGCTGGTATGCTAGCGGGAGCCGAGCATACCAGCTCGGTAAGGCTTTTCTCAGGCCTTACCTGTGAAAAGGGCTGAGAATCCGTTTGTCGGTCCAAACGATCTGTAACACGGGCTAATTGGGTTAGAATGGACTGCTGCTGATAAACTAACTGATCGATTTGGATATCCATGTGGTTGACACGCCGCACCAAAGCGTTGTCTGCTAGGTCTTTCGGGTGGAGATGTACTGACATGGTTTGTTGACCCAGAGACGAGACACAGACTCTGAACTGATACAATTAAGTTTATTAACAACCAATGTGTGAGTATGTGGTGCAATGCAGGCTGGAACTGCCGGGAACTGAGCGAGACACCGTACGGCCTGGCAACCCTGGAGACACACAGAGAGATGGGATTACTGGGCATCACAACTGGAGTTACACAGTTACTTTGTCGCTTACTGTGAGAACAGATGGTGAGAAGCTCCGGTTCAGTGCAGTGGCTGTGGCCAGGGAGACAGTGCCTTCAGATGGTGGAATGGCTCCGGCAGGTGAGTGTTGGTGGAAGTTGTGGTGAGGAGGACGGGCTGGAAGTCCACCGCCAAGAGGAAGAGGAATTAGGTTCCGCTGCCATGGACTCCGCCTGTGCACAGGGAACTAGAGGACAAAGGTGAGTAGAAAATGGAGCTTACGTGGAAGGCTGGTTGGATTCTCCGGCGCAGGTGAGAGCTGGCTCAGGCTGTGGCTTGGGTAGCAGAGAGAATGGCGATGAAGCTCATCTGGAGCGCAGTGAGACATCTCCGCACTGCCAGTCTGGGCAGTGTGGTAGAAATAGGCCACGCCTAATGAGGATCAGATGTGCGTGCAGCTGCGGATGATGACAGAGCAGACCATGACATTGTTATCTGAGAGGTGGAGAAGGAATTGTCCATACTGATTGGTTCAGTACATCTCAAAACTTGGTGTAAAGATTATCTCTTTCTCATGAATCATGATGCTCACTCAGCACCAGCCACACAGGAAGCTCACAAAATGAACTAAAACAAGATGATAACATAATGCAGCTGCATCCTTGACACTTTCACGTAGACTCTGAGACACAGCAAATAACAAATATGAAACAAGTATGAAACTTTTCTATCACCAGACGCATAATAATTATCGCATTTGTACAATAATTTTTCCCTCTGTACGATGTACGATCAATAATTTCAAAAATCCCACAATGTACGATAATTTGACTCCTTCATTACGTGGCTACGTTAATACATTAGCAAACACAGCCAGGCTACAGATCCTGCGCAAAGTGCGCATACATACTACGCTACTACGCTTGTTTTTAACGCATCGTCTCACGCGCATGGGCTGAGTGGAAGGGGACAGAAGATTCAATGGTGGTAGCAGAGAGGCGGCCTCGGATCGAGGCTAATGATGGAATCCACAGTTCACTGAAACATACTGAGTTAAGCTAAAAAAAATCTGTGAGAAATAGTGGTACACCAAATCACTCAGTGCTGTACTGGAGCTCCAACTGTCTGCCATGAGAGTCGGCTGAATGGAGCAGGCGGGGCTCGTTTGCTGTTCAGGCGGGTGATTCAGCTGGTGATCCTTGGCTTTTACTACAGTTCTGGTGAGTGATTCAGTACAGTCCATTCACAAATAAAAAACTAGTACACTAGATCATATCGTTTATGTACAATACAGCACTAATGCAGGCACAGCAGACTCAACAAGTAAGCAACATTACCAGCAGGTTAAGAAATGAATGGAGGGAAACAGACCCCAGTTTTAGTGGGTGGTTCAAACCTGTTGTTGGCATTAGCACTAAAGCTTTCTGTTGCTGCTGCAATATGCAAATGTTTGTGCAAAAATGTCACCGTATTGTGGTTCTCAATAAAACTGTGAAACAGGTTTCTGCTTCAATTATCATAGGCGTTTTAGTAGTAGTTTAGTGGGATTGATTGATGTTTATTCCTAATGTATAAACAAAGTACTTCTCAAAATATTTATGAGGTAAGACAATACCTACATACATATACATGATGATTCAACAGAAGCCATATATAAGATAGTTAAGTATGACTGATATTCGGGGCTGTTCAGTGCAGGCCAGGGGCTCATCCTGTACTGCACACAGGTAGAGGTGTTGGTCTGCCAGAGGCACTTTTTTCAATCGATCTGTTAGATTATTTAAAGGTAAAACTGCGTTGCACAATCTGTGATAATGTGTTACTGAAGCAGATGGTCCTGAGCCACATCAGAATGAAAACTGGGTGTGTATGATAAATTTCCTCAAAATACAATAATTTTAAGCCACTGGTACGATACGTCAACATTTCCCATCTGGCAACACTGGGTGGGAGCTATGGCAGGAACCCACAACTCAGCCACAGGATGGAGGCACTGTGGTGTAAAGACTACAATACCCAGAATGCCCAGCGGGGCTCGGTTGTGATTTAGGTGCCATGTGGGACACATATGTGAGTTTCATATGCTTCATATGTATATCACTGTATGCTTACTGTATGCTTCACATCTCAGATGAACAAAAGGACTGAGCCTCCTAGGAGATAACAGGAGGAAGCGAAATGTGGTCTTTGGTATGCAGAGAGATGGCCTTGGGGGATTTCCTGGCCGCCAGTGACTTTAGGTGGAGGTGATAAGACCTGGAAGAAGACGCATTGTGACTTGGGATTAAATACAATGTGACTGTGTGCTTTGATGTTCCGGGGTATAAAAGAACGAATGTCTGGGGGTGTCTTTCTCTTTCTGTTTTTGATTGATGTTGGAGAATGTGAATAAACCTGACTCGTGAGATAAACTCAGCCTCGTCTTTCCCACATTCTCCACACTGGTGACCCTAAGACGTATCATGAGCGAAAGAAATTCCCCCGAGCCGGACTCGTCAGGAGCCAGCCAGGCGAACGCAGCCACAGTCAAGTTACCAGACTTCCGGCAAGACAACCCGTGCTCCTGGTTCCACTTGGCTGAAGCACAGTTCGCCCTCCGGGGGATAACGGTAGATGACACGAAATTCTACCATGTTACTGCCAAGCTCAACAACCGCACGGCTCGACATGTGCAGAGCCTTTTGGAGTGCCCACCGGCTGACAACAAATACGGCGGGTTGAAGGCTGCGCTCATCCAGCGTTTCACGCCCTCAGTCCAGGAGAGAGCGGAGAGGCTCCTGGCTCTGAACGACTTGGAAGATAGCACGCCCGTCGACTTGATGGAGGACATGCTGAGGTTGAGGGGCTCAGACGGTGACGACTTCCTCTTCACCCACATTTTCCTGAGAACCCTACCGTCGGCCACGAGAGCGACCCTGGCCAGTTCACCGTTGTTGGCCCAGCGGGACTTCTGCGCGCTGGCCCAGGAGGCACAACGGATTCTCAACACCAGCAAACAGCGCGTGGCCACCGCGGCAGCGACGGAGCTCGGCGCGACGGCCGGAGATGGCAGGGGGCCAGAGGCGGCGGTAGCAGACCCACCGACAACGGCGGCGGAGAGGGCCAAGGATCGCGGAGGAGACGACCTCTGTTTCTACCATCGCCACTTTGCAGAGAGAGCACGCAAATGTATACCACCGTGCCAGTTCAAGAGCTTGGGAAACGCCAAGGCCGGGGGTCGGTAGCAGCCGCGGCCCTTGGGGAAGAGAACAAGCTGCTCTACTTGACAGATGCGCGTTCGGGGAGGCAATTCCTTGTGGACACAGGCTCCCAAGTGAGTTTCATCATCTACCTATGCTGACCGGCTGGCGGGTCCCGGAAGTCACGGAGCGTCAGCAGCGAACGGCTCGAGGATTAAGACCTTTGGTGAGAGGACTCTGCTTCTGTCCCTACACGGCCGTACATTTGAGTGGACTTTTGTTATAGCTGCAGTGAGCTTCAATATTTTGGGAGCTGATTTTCTGTGCTCACATGGTTTGTTGGTTGATCTTGCTAATAGGCGCCTGGTTAATGCACATTCTTTTTATTCTATTCCCTGTGCAGCCCGAGTGACCCCGCCCACAGCACAAGCCAACATCGCAACGGCAAGCGGTAAGTTCCACACACTACTCACTCAGTTCCCAGCACTCACGGTTCCCACATTTTCAGCAGCTGTCGCTAAACACGGAGTGGAACATTTTATTACTACCACCGGACCGCCTGTTTTTGCAAAAGCTCGGCGCTTGGATGCAGCTAAACTGACCATAGCGCGCGAGGAGTTCGCCAACCTGGAAAAGCTGGGCATCATCAGGCGTTCGAAAAGCCCATGGGCTTCCCTGCTTCACAAGGTCCCTAAAGTTGACGGCTCGTGGCGACCTTGTGGAGATTTCCGCAGGTTGAACAACGCTACAGCACACGACTGCTACCCAATCCCGCATATCCAAGATTTTTCCGTTCATTTGGTGGGGGCGCGCGTTTTTTCTAAGATAGACTTGGTCCGCGGGTACCACCAAGTCCCAGTGCGCGCTGAGGACATACCCAAAACAGCAGTAATAACTCCGTTTGGCCTATTCGAGTTTTTGCGCACGCCGTTTGGGCTTAAAGGCGCTGCGCAGACGTTCCAACGCATGATGGACGCGGTGTTGCGCGATCTCCCCTTCATGTTCGTCTACCTGGACGACATCTTGGTAGTCAGCGCGTCTGAAGACAAACACGAAAATCACCTCACGGCAGTTTTCCGGAGGTTGGGAGAGCATGGGTTAATAATCAACCCAGCGAAGTGTCAGTTCGGGGCGACGCAGATTGATTTTTGGGGCATCGCGTCTCTCCAGAAGGAGCGGTTCCTCTGCCTGACAAAGTGCGCGCAGTAACAAATTTTCCCCAGCCACAAACGGTCAAAGCGTTACAGGAGTTTTTGGGAATGGTGAATTTTTATAACCGTTTCCTCCCCCACGCAGCACAGCTCATGCAACCGTTGTATGCCGCGCTAAAAAAACAAAAACCCACAAATAAAATCGAATGGTCTCCGGAGCGAGAGCGCGCATTCTCGGAAGTCAAAACAGCCCTGGCAAACGCTGCGTTGTTAGCACATCCAGACCCAACGGCCCGCATAGCGCTCACTACTGACGCGTCAGATGTGGCCATAGGGGCGGTCATAGAGCAGTATGTAGCCGGGGCTTGGCAACCGCTCGCCTTTTTCAGCAGGACCTTGCGTGATAGTGAACGAAAATACAGCGCATTCAACAGGGAGTTGTTGGCTCTCCACTTGGCCATTCGCCACTTCCAGTTCTGGCTGGAAGGACGCCGTTTCACCGCGTTCGTCGATCACAAGCCGCTGACTTTCGCGATGGCCAAGGTTTCAGAACCGTGGTCGGGCCGGCAGCAGAGACAGCTGGCCGCGATCTCAGAGTTTATTACCGATATCCAGCATGTGGCGGGTAAACTTAATGTAGTGGCAGACTGCCTCTCGCGTGCCGTGGCGGCTCCAGCCCGCGTAGGGGTAGATTTTGCAGCCATGGCCACGGATCGGGTTAGCAACGCGGAAGTGCGCGTGGCCCCAGTCCGCGTAGGGATAGATTATGCAGCCATGGCCGCGGATCAGGTTAGCGACGCGGACGTGTGCGCGACTCCAGTCTGGACCAACAGGGTTAAGGCTGGAGAACAGGGTGCTGCAAGACAGCATGCCCCCCCTAATCTGCGATGTCTCCACTGGGCGACCGCGTCCTGTGGTACCGGCTGTGTGGCGCCGCCGCATTTTTGACTCGATCCATTCTCTGGCGCACCCGGGAGTGCGCGCTTTGGTCAAAATGGTGGGAGAGAAATTTGTATGGCCGAGCCTGTGCAAACAAGTTAGGGAGTGGGCAGCAGCCTGCATGGCTTGTCAACGAGCCAAGGTACACAGACATACGAGAGCTCCCTTGGAGCCGTTTCACTTCCCGGCTAAGAGGTTTGATCATGTTCACGTGGACCTCGTAGGCCCCCTTCTGCCCTCACAGGGGTGCACACATCTTCTGACAATGGTTGACCGCACCACGCGCTGGCCGGAAGTGGTCCCACTGTCGTCAACCACAGCCGAGGAGGTGGCGCGCGCGTTTTTAAAGGCATGGGTAGCGCGTTTTGGAGTCCCGTCGGACATTACGTCTGACAGAGGCCCTCAATTTGTTTCCAAACTTTGATCAGCGATGGCCCGCAGCCTGGGGGCAACGATTCACCGCACGACCGCGTACAACCCGCAGGCTAACGGGTTATGCGAACGTTTTCACAGGTCATTGAAGGCGGCCCTCAGAGCGTTGCTTACGGATGCAAATTGGGTGGACAGGCTACCATGGGTTTTATCGGGGTTGCATTCTGCACCTAAAGAGGATTTAGAAGCCTCGCCGGCTGAGCTAGTTTTTGCACAGCCACTTCGGCTGCCCGGGGAATTTCTCCCAGATAATCCTGCGCCAGAGTGCTCCCCAGCTCAGCGGTTGCAGAGTAGCACGGAATCGAGCACGCTGCCTGGCCCCGTTCACCACAGTTTTCCGCGAGTTTTTGTGCCTAAGGCTTTAAAAAATGCGGAGTTTGTTTTTGTCAGACACGATGCCCATCGCCCATCGTTGCGACCACCTTATGATGGACCATTTAGAGTGCTGGAAACAGGGGATAAGCATTTTTTGCTAGATTTGGGGGGCAGAAAAGAAATGATTGGCATAAACAGGCTCAAACCCGCTTTTGTGGTGGCTGACGAAGGTGTGCAGTTGGCCAGGGCTCCTCGGCGTGGCAGACCCCCTAGGGAGCATTCCCCAGAGCACCCACAGGGATTGACTAACAGTTCTCATCCTCAGACAGCAGCTCCCCAGCAGGAGGGCGCCGCGGAGGTGGTAAAGCCCGCTTACAGCAGATACGAGAGAAGACTGAGGCCCAAGCAGCATGTGGACTGATGTGTGTGATTTTATCATGACATGCAGACTGTTATTACGTTGTTCCATCTTAGACGTTTGGGGGGGGGTCATGTGGGACACATATGTGAGTTTCATATGCTTCATATGTATATCACTGTATACTTACTGTATGCTTCACGTCTCAGATGAACAAAAGGACTGAGCCTCCTAGAAGATAACAGGAGGATGTGAAATGTGGTCTTTGGTATGCAGAGAGATGGCCTTGGGGGATTTCCTGGCCGCCAGTGACTTTAGATGGAGGTGATAAGACCTGGAAGAAGACGCATTGTGACGGGATTAAATACAATGTGACTGTGTGCTTTGATGTTCCGGGGTATAAAAGAACGAATGTCTGGGGGTGTCTTTCTCTTTCTGTTTTTGATTGATGTTGGAGAATGTGAATAAACCTGACTCGTGAGATAAACTCAGTCTCGTCATTCCCACATTCTCCACAGCCACATCCTTGTTGTTACTGAAGCTGCAGGTCATCATATTTGTTCTCCAAGTGCACAGATAAAGAATATAAAACGACATCCAGCCTCCTGCCTATTTTTATTATCACCATGTTGCACCAGAGACAAGGCACAACACGATAGCCGCCAGAGCAGGTGAAGGCTGATCAGCAATGTGACAGGTCCAACGTTTAATCTGGCAATCACAAGAAACGGAACAAAAACCATGATATCACTGCTTGCCCACTCCAGCTCCTCTCCCTTTGGAAGGCTGTGCAACAGGGCAACTAAAACACAGTAAACTCATACATACAATCAGTGTTGGGCATGTTACTAAAAAATAGTAACTAGTTATAGTTACTAGTTACTTCTTTTCTGTAGTGATCCCGAGCACCGGTCTGTTCCGTGCTCGAGTCACTTATTATTTCCCCATTTTTCTATCTGTATATTTAGTCTTAGTTATTATGGGGATTATCCGTGCTTTTACTTTGACAGCGCCGCGGCCAGACTTCCACTTGTCAAGCCTACTCAAGGCCTGTCACAGCTGTTGTGTGTATTAATTACTTTAACTGCACACCAGTTTGTTGTTTGGAGTTTTTGGTTCCTTATTTAAGATGGCTAGCGTGTTCACTCCTCACTGCGACCTCGCCCTAGCCAGGCTGGAATCCCCAACCCTGATTCCAGTCCTTTTTTCAGCTTTGGACTTTTGACTCTTGTATTATTTGTAAGTAACCTTTCATGGGTTTTTTTCAGCATTTGTACGTCTCATGTTATCTCCCTTCAGGGTTGTGTTTATAGTTGTTTGTACTTGCCCCTCATAGCACGTTCTTTTGTTCTTTATAATTTAATAAATAAGCAAACTAACTGCTGGCAAGTGGTGCCTCATGTCTGCCCTGGAAGGGGCATTCATAACATTTTCAAAAGTGGAGTTACTGCATGATTAATGTAACTAGTTATTTGGAAAAGTAACTTTCACGTTACTTTGAAATGCATACTTAAATCATCTTGCACACATAGCAAGATCAAGGGCCCCTTGCCCTCATCAGAAAAAAGAAGAAAAGAAAACTGATGAGAAAAAGTCTCATCTTACCGAGAAAAAATGTCTACATAAACATAAATGTTTACTTAAACTATTGTAATCAATAGAAAGTCAGAAATTTACTAGAAATAAAGCTGTAATTTCACAGAGAAAATTTTGGCCCCCCTGGTGGGCCATTTTTGATACCTCTGGACCAGTCCATTAAAAACACATATTTAGAGGATTTACTTCCATGAAATAATTGCATATCACAACAGCATGTAACTGAATGAGATAAAATAAAACAGAAACCACAGATAAATGAAAGTTTACCACTGAGAAGAAGTTGTTCTTCACTGCAACAAATCAGTCACTTTTTCTCTGTGCATGAGAAAACTAAAAATGCATTTAATGTAGACATTAAATGCGAGCTTCTTGCCCAAAAAAATACTCATGTTTAACCACAGACGTAGGAGGTTGTAGGGGCTACTCACCGCTCGGACAACAGGCAATCAGGGCTCAATATGAGAAGTCACCACCGCCACAGCATTTCTTCCTACCAGGCTGCGGTGTGAACTGGAGCAGGACAGGAAACTGACTTGCGGGGGAGACTGACAGCTGCGCCAGTTATGGTAGGGTCAGTTTATTGGCGCTAAAAAGATATAGCCATATTAATAAAACGAGTAATGTCAGTAACGCATCTGAACAAATTTCAGTAACTGTAACGCATTACTGAATTTTTAAACATTAATTTCATTACACTGCACGTTACTGCAAAAGTATTGGCGTTACAGTAATGTGTTACAAAGTACTCCCAACACTGCATATAATATAACTTAACATACCTGGCAATCACAAGAAACACAACAAAAACCATGGTTTCGCTGTTTGCCCGCTCCAGCTCCTATGCAACAGTTAAGGTACAGAGCAACAACAACAACAACAAAAAAAAAAAGGAATTGGCCTGAGCCCACAAACTTTTACGGCCAGTGAAGATCCCCACAACAAACACTATTACCAAAAGAAATATTTTACAATTTTCACACAAATGTTAATTGACAAGGGTATATATAATGAATTAAACAAAAACATATATATATACAATAAGAAATAACAGGATGTAGACAGATTAAAACAGACACCTACCCTCTGGAAGGCTGTGCAAAAGAGAGAAGGTGAAGGGCACGCACTGCTTTTAGGCTGCGTATCCACCAAACATGTTTTTTTGTTTTTTTTGTTTTTTTGTCGTCCAACTGCCCTGAATGTTTTTTTTTTTGTTGTTGTTGTTGTTTTCAGCATTTGTGCTGGGGGAGGAAAAAAAAAAAAGTCTGTGCCCTGTATTCCAGCAACAGCTTGTCACACTCAGCTCAGCACTTCCGCTTTTCCACTGGTCAGGCTTTCTACTTATTTTTTTAATAGCATTCTCGAAATAGCAAACATGGACAGGAAACCTGTTTTAGCAGCTCTGGATGTAAAATATGATGACACGGAGAACAGGAGACTGTAGCGTTGTTCTTCGGACATATTATGTTGTAACACGGGTGGTGGCGGAACCTTCCGGTTCCGTCTTATACTCTGTATAAGACGGCTGTGCAGAAGAGGGGCGGTTTCTTTGACCACCTCTCAGCCTAGCGGGAGCACCTCTGTATAAAGTGAGTCTATAATAAAGTCCTGTCTAGTTCACCATTCGGTCTCATCATTGGTACACCATTTACACAAGATGGTCCCTGTGTTTGGTCTGGCTACTGTCTCTCTTCACCTGTGTCGTCTATCTCTTTGTCATTTTTGTTGCTTTATCAATTCTGTTACTAAATGAATATGTCTTCGCTACACTGAGATATAATCGACAGTCGTTGTACCGGATTAAACTGTCTATGGAAAGATCAGTTGACTCTTGGGAGGGCTACAGACAAACTTTTCCACCCCTGTTTGTGTGTTCTCCCTCCTCACCAGAGTACTGGCTTCTCTTCGTGAGCTGGCATCCTGGTAAGCCAGGGAAGAAGCCCAGGAGACGGGGTTGCAGAGCTGGCTGTCAGGCTAAGAGGAGACGGGCCCTCCGGACTAAGGGTTTCTGGTCTGGTTACCGTGAACGCACCTGGTGTCTGCTGCGGGTTCCCATCCAGAACGTGACTACTGATGCTCCTCTGCAGCTGCTGGATTGCTCTCCTGTCTCACAAACACTTATGTCCAGGATGCTTGTGGACGGGATCATGGTCTTGCCATCAGGGTCTCGAGTTGTCCTGCCTGACCGGAGGCTGACCACTCGGTGCAGCTGGAAGTCACGTCACCGCGTCAGGTGCCTGCTGTTGGTTTCACTCTGATCAGCTGTGAGCGCAACTGAGCCGTCACCCATCTGGATGGCGTTGCTCAATCCTCGCTCCATTTCCAGCACATCCCTCACTCTTAATGAACTTTTCTTGAGAGAGGATTTAGATTTTATGTTCCTGGTGGAAATGTGGCACAGAGAAAATGAGTTTTTCCACCAGAAGGAGCTCTGTCCCCCTGGCTGCTCTGTTATTGGGACTCCCCGGATTGCACGACGTGGTGGAGGACTCGCTGTTGTACACCAGGACAGCCACCTGTGCAGACTGGTAAACTCTGAGCCCTTCTCCTCCTTTGAGTCTCAGATAACAAAAGTTGGGACCTTTAATGCCTTTTACTGTGTTTTAATCTACCGTCCTCCTGGTCCTGAAAGTGTCTTTCTTATGGATTTTACAGACTTTTTATCTTCTCTTATTAAACTGGAGAGGGTTTTAATTATTGGTGATTTTAACATTCATATTGATGTTACATGTAACACAGCTGTTGACTTTTTATCCATCACTCATTTTTGTAACCTCATCCAGCATGTTTCAGACCCTACACACGCTAAGGGTCATACCTTGGACCTTGTTTTTGTCTTTGGGCTTGAATATTGAAAATGTGTGTGTGTGGATGACTTCCAGATCAGTGATGACAGCTGTGTGCTTTTTAATGTTAACTTCCCTGTGAATCCTCCCCCCCTGAAAATGGCAGCAAAAAGGTGGATTATTAATCAGGAGGCAGCAAATGACTTCTCTGATTTGTTGGAGCCACACTTACTGATGGGAATTAAAGATCCTGATGCCTTCACTCAGACATTTGACAGCCACTGCATGGCTATTTTAGACAAAGTGGCATCAGTGAAATCTGTCCTTGCTTCTCCTGAAAAGTCTCATCCCTGGATAAATGACTCCATTCGATCCTTTAGAAGAAACTGTCGTAAGGTAGAACGCTTATGGAAATCCACCCAATTGGAGGCTCACGGACTCCATCTAAGGGAGCTTAGAGCCTCCTTAAATGATATGTTGAGGGATGCCAGGAATCAGTATTTTTCAAAAATAATTCTCACAAATGAGAAAAATCCTAGAGTCTTATTTGACACAATTAACACTCTTGTCTCACCTACCGCCTCTCTAGTCGCTGTATTCTGTAAAGCAGACATTAACAAATTTCTTAATTTCTTTGTTGATAAGATCAGAGATATCAGGGAAAACATTTTGCCACCATCTTCTCTTAACTGTGCCAGTGTTACGCCCACACCTTGTACTTGGTCCACCTTGAATCCAGTGACCTTTTTCAGGACATCAGGGCTCTGCTGCAGAAGAGGAAACCCTCCTCTTCCCCTGCTGATGTTCTCCCTACTAAGTTATTTTTGGCTGTTTTTGAGTCAATTGGTCCTTCAGTTGTTGAACTGATAAACATTTCACTTTCTGCTGGTGTGGTTCCCAGCTCCTTCATACAATGGTTGAACCAACTCTTAAGAAGCCGAGCTTGACTCCATCACAGCCAAATAATTATAGGCCAATCTCTAAACTCCCTTTCATATCAAAAATTCTGGAAAAGGTAGTGTCTGAGCAGCTTATGTCATTTTTGGCAAATTGTAATTTCATGGATAAATTTCAGTTGGGCTTTCGGAAAAATCATTCTATGAAACGGCTTTAGTCAGAGTCTCCAGTGACATTATGATGGCGGCTGACACTGGTAAATACACAGTTCTGGTTTTATTGGATCTTTCTTCTGCCTTTGATACTGTTGATCACTGTATAATGATCAACAGACTCAAAGAGCTAGGGCTGTCTGGTTCTGTTTTAAAATAGTTCTCATCGTACCTCACCGGAAGAACCTTTAATGTGTCCGCGAATCAGATCTTTTCTGAAATAGCACTGTATTCATGTGGGGTACGACAAGGCTCAGTTTTAGGACCCATTTTATTTCTAATATACATTTTGCCACTGGGACAGATAATTAGCCAGTTCAAAGATATTTCTTATCATATTTACGCTGATGATATTCAGTTGTATTGTTCTATTAAAGAGTCTGAGTTTCACATGCTGTCATCTTTAACTGCTTGTCTAACATCAAACAGTGGTTATGTGCAAACTTTTTACAGCTTTACTCAGACAAGACAGACATTAATTATTGGCCCTGAAAACAAGATTCCAGTTATTAAGCACCACATGGGTACCCTAGGTTCCTCTGTCCAGGCGAGTCTTTGGAATCTTGGTGTTACTTTTGACTCGGCTATGTCTCTTGAACACCACAGTAATCAATTAATTAGAAATTGTTTCTTCCATCTGAAGAATATTTCTATGTTGAGAACCCTGGTGTCGAAGGCGGAACTTGAGATGATTATACGTGCTTTTATTTCTTCTTGCTTAGACTGTTGTAATAGTCTTACCTGTCTGAGCCAAAACCATCTCCAACACCTCCAGGTTGTTCAAAATTCGACTGCTAGACTTTTAACGCATACTAAGAAAAGGGCTCACATTACACCCGTTTTAGCAGCACTTCACTGGCTCCCAGTTGATTTTAGGATTCAATTTAAAATTTTAGTTCTCGTTTTTAGAGCTATTCATGACCAGGTCCCTAAATACATCACCGAGCTGCTTAAAGTGTTCAACCCCTCAAGGTCTCTGAGATCCTCGGATCAACTTTTACTGGCTGTCACTTGAACCCATTTCAAAACTCGAGGTGATGGAGCCTTTCAGGCAGTGGTACCAAAATTGTGGAAAGATCTACCACTGTCTCTGCGCTCAATACTCTGATGCTTTTAAAAAGCAGCTCAAGACACTTCTGTTTAAACAGGCTTTTTATTTTGATTATGTATTGTGGTTTTTATGTCTTTATGGGTCTCTTCTTCGCTAAGGGGGTCACCATCATGCCCAAAGACTTCCAGCTGGCCCGCTGCATCCGTGGAGAGAGAGCTTAGACTTTCTGCTGCACATTCACCAGCCATAATGCTCTGCACTGTGTGTCTATATATATACATTTATAGTAATATGGACATATGTTTACTAGATGTTGTTTTTTCTTGCCTTCTGATTGTTGCTCTGAGTGTTGCTGTCCCTATGCTGTTGCAATCCTGGAATTTCCCCATTGTGGGACTAATAAAGGCTTATCTTATCTTTATACCTGTTTTTATGCCTTTGTTGTTGTATTTGTGATTGTTTTTTATTGTGAAGCACTCTATTTCCATGAGAAGTGCTATATAAATAAATTTTTCTTACTTACTTACATACATAACATTTGGCAACAAGACTAAAGGTATGGATGCTGGTGTGTCTACAATTCTGCCATTTTTGGAGTTTCCAGGAGAGCCTCCGGTCCCTTGGGTGAGGTGGTTTGCCGCATTCCAAAATTACTTGGTGGCTCTGAACCTTGGTGAACTGAAGAAGATATGGGCTTGGGCAATTCTGGTCCATATATTTAGGTTAAACCCACAATAGTCACAGAAATGACTTGAATCTGACAAAAGTGGTAATAAATAAAAATTCTATGAAAATTAACCATCGAAAATCAGACAATGCTTTTGAATTGTGGTTCAACAGAATTATTTTAAAAAACAAACTCATGAAACGGGCCTGGACAAAAATGATGGTACCCTTAACTTAATATTTTGTTGCACAACCTTTTGAGGCAATCACTGCAATCAAACGATTTCTGTAACTGTCAATGAGACTTCTGCACCTCTCAGCAGGTATTTTGGCCCACTCCTCATTAGCAAACTGCTCCAGTTGTCTCAGGTTTGAAGGGTGCCTTCTCCAGACGGCATGTTTCAGCTCCTTCCACAGATGTTCAATAGGATTTAGATCAGGGCTCATAGAAGGCCATTTTAGAATAGTCCAATGTTTTGCTCTTTGCCATTCTTGGGTGTTTTTAGCTGAGTGTTTTGGGTCATTATCCTGTTGCAAGACCCATGACCTGCAACTGAGACCAAGCTGTCTGACACTGGGCAGAACATTTCTCTATAGAATACCTTGATAGTCCTGAGATTTCATTGTACCCTGCACAGATTCAAGATACCCTGTGCCAGATGCAGCAAAGCAGCCCCAGAAAATAACAGAACCTCCTCCATGTTTCACAGTAGGGACAGTGTTCTTTTCTTGGTATGCTTCATTTTTGTGTCTGTGAACATAGAGCTGATGTGCCTTGCCAAAAAGTTCCAGTTTTGTCTCGTCTGTCCATAGGATATTCTCCCAGAAGCTTTGTGGCTTGTCAACATGCAGTTTGGCAAATTCCAGTCTGGCTTTTTTATGATTTGTTTTCAACAGTGGTGTCCTCCTTGGTCTTCTCCAATGAAGTCCACTTTGGCTCAAACAAAGACGGATGGTGCAATCTGACACTGATGTAACTTGACCTTGGAGTTCACCATGAATGTGTTTTGAGGTTTTTCTGGGCTCTTTTGTTACCATTCGCATTATCTGTCTCCTCCTGCGGCCATGTCCAGGGAGGTTGGCTACAGTCCTGTGGATCTTAAATTTCTGAATAATATGTGCAACTGTAGTCATAGGAACATCAAGCTGCTTGGAGATGGTCTTATAGCCTTTACCTTTAACATGCTTGTCTACAGTTTTATTTCTAATCTCCTGAGACAACTCTCTCCTTTGCTTCCTCTGGTCCATGTTTAGTGTGGTACACACCATGTCAACAAACAGCGCAGTGACTACTTGTCACCCTTTAAATAGGCCGACTGACTGATTACAAGTTTGCAGACACCTGTGATGTTAATTAGAGGACACAACTTGGTTGAACATGTCCCTATGGTCACATTATTTTCAATCTTTTTTAGGGGTACCATCATTTTTGTCCAGGCCCGTTTCATGAGTTGTGTGTATGGTTTTTTTTTTTTTGTTTTTTTTGTTTTTTTAAATAATTCTGTTGAACAACAATTCAAAAGCATTGTCTGATTTTCATTGGTTAATTTTCATAGAATTTTTATTTATTACCACTTTTGTCAGATTCAAGTTATTTCTGACCATTGTGGGTTTTTCTTTCATTAACAGAGAGGTACCAACAATTTTGTCCACGTCTCTAAATATTAGACAAAGAGAACACAAGTAAACACAAAATGCAGTTTTTAAATGAAGGTGTTCATTATTAAAGGTAAAAAGAAATCCAAACCTACATGGCCCTGTGTGAAAAAGTGATTACCCCCCTTCCCCCGATTAAAACATAAATTAACTGGTTTATCAAATCTTTAGAAAGCTGACTTCAATTTCTCTAGCCACACTCGGGCCTGATTACTGCCACACCTGTTCTCAATCAAGAAATCACTTAAATTGGACGTGCCTGACAAAGTGAAGTAGACCAAAAGAACCTCAAAAGCTAGACATCATGCTGCGATCCAGAGAAATTCAGGAACAAATGAGAAAAAGTAATTGAGATTTATCAGTCTGGAAAAGGTTATAAAGCCATTTCTAAAGCTTTGGGACTCCAGTGAACCATAGTGAGAGCCATTATTCACAAATGGCAAAGACATGGAACAGTGATGAACCTTCCCAGGAGTGGCCGGCCGACAAAAATTACCCCAAGAACGCAGCGACGACTCATCCAAGAGGTCACAAAAGACCCCACAACAACATTCAAAGAAGTGCAGGCCTCACTTGCCTCAGTTGCAGCCAGTGTTCATGACTCCACCATAAGAAAGAGACTGGGCAAAAATGGCTTGCAGGCACAGTTCTAAGATGAAAACCACTGCTGAGCAAAAAAAACAAAGGCTCATCTCAGTTTTGCCAGAAGACATCTTGATGAGCCCCAAGACTTTTGGGAAAATACTATGTGTACTGACAAGACAAAAGTTGAACTTTTTGGAAGGTGTGTGTCCCATTACATCCGGCATAAAAGTAACACAGCATTTCAGAAAAGGAACATCATACCAGCAGTAAAATGTGGTGGTTGTAGTGTGATGGTCTGGGACTGTTTTGTAGTGATGTCATGCTCGACACTGCCCACTCGACACTGACTCGAGCAATATAACGCCGAAGTGTCGTGAGCAGAGTGTCGAGCACTGTGTCAACATGCCCAGTCATGTGACCGTAGCAAGCGAGGCCTCGTTATGTCGGTCACATCACGTGACTTGAGGGCTTGCGGAAAGGTTGAGAGGGAATTAGTTTTTTTTTTGTTTTTTTTTGTTTTGCTTTGTATTGTTTGTTTCTGTCATCAAATTTTGAATAGACCTCGGATGGCTAAATGCTCAAAGTGTGGAGATTTTTTTTTTCAGGTTTTTCAACTCTGATGTAGTTCTGACAGTCGGTCACCAGATGGCAGTCTTTATTAGATGTTTCATAACACTGTGTCGTTCATGAAGCTATTGTCTCAAAGTTGCTCGTTGTTTCATGAGGCCTCAGTTTTAACATCACTACTGTTTTGCTGCTTCAGGACCTGGAAGACTTGCTGTTGTAAATGGAACCATGAATTCAGTTGTCTACCAAAAAATCCTGAAGGAGAATGTCAGGCCATCTGTTCGTGACTTCAAGCTGAAGCGCACTTGGTTTCTGCAGCAGGACAATGATCCAAAACACACCAGCAAATTCACCTCTGAATGGCTTAAGAAAAAACAAAATGAAGACTTTGGAGTGGCCTAGTCAAAGTCCTGACCTGAATCCAATTGAGATGCTCTGGCATGATCTTAAAAAGGTGGTTCATACTTGAAACCCCTCCGATGTGGTTGAATTACAACAATTCTGCAAAGATGAGTGGTCCAAAATTCCTCCAGAGTGCTGTAAAAGGCTCATTACCAGTTATCGCAAATGCTTGATCGCAGTTGTTGCTGCTAAGGTGAGTAGAGGTCAGTAGAGGCATCTACTGTAGTAATATTTTTCTTTAGGAGCCAAATAGTCAGTAAAATCAAATGTTAACAGACAATGGTCTGACAGTACAGGGTTATGAGGAGACCCTACCAGATTTTCTTTTTCTATGCCATATGTCCAAACAAGGTCCAACGTATGGTGGAGATAATGGGTAGAATTTCCTACTTTCTGAGAAAACCCCATCGAGTCTAATATTGAATTAAATGCCACATTAAGGCAGTCACTATCTACATCTACATGTATATTAAAGTCCCCTACTATAATTATTCTATCTGATTTCAGCACTAAATCAGCTAAGAATTCAGCAAATTCGGATAAAAATTCTGAGTAGGTTGATGGAGGACGATAAACTATGGCAAATAAAATTGGGTTTAGCCTAAAATTGCTAAAGTGCCCAATACTGAGGACCAGACCCTCAAAGGAATTATAACATGTTTTTTGATTTACATTAACTAGTAATTTGGAATGGTAGATTGTTGCTACTCCTCCTCCACGACCAGAACTTCTGGGATTTTGACAGTTTAAATAACCAGAGGGAGTTGATTCATTTAAACCAACATAATCCTCTTGTCCTAACCAAGTCTCTGTAAGGGATATTAAATCAATCTGATGATCAATTAACAGATCATGGACTAACAGAGGCATGGGAGTTAGAGACCTAATATTTAATAAACCGCATTTAATTGTTAAATTATGAGGAGGAAGAGAGGCCAAATCATTCAGTTTAGAGGCTTCATGTTTAATTTGAGTTTCACCAACTTTTTGTTTAATCACTTTGGGATGCTTATACATTATATTTTTATTTGCTTTGGAGGGAGCAGACAATGATTCTCTGATGGGGAAGACAGGGGCTAAGTTGAGGGGTGGCAGATGAAGAGGAGCTGCAGAGAGACGTGTAAGACTGCGACTCTGCTTCCTGGTCCCAACTCTGAGTTGTCAAGATTTTGGAAATTTGGATAAAAGAGATGCCAGATTGTTAGATAAATGAGACGCACCTTCCAAAGTGGGATGGACGTCGTCTCTTCTCCTAAGACCAGGTTTTCCCCAAAATGAGTTCCAATTATCAATGTAGCCCACGTTGTTTGCAGGACACCACACAGACAGCCAGCGGTTGAAGGATGACAAGCGGCTAAACATGTCATCACTGATCAGATTGGGGAGGGGCCCAGAGAATACTACAGAGGCAGATATTGTTTTGGCAAAGTCACACACCGATTCTACATTAAGTTTCGTGACTTCCGACTGCCGGAGACGGATGTCATTAATGCCGGCGTGAATAACAATTGTGGAGTATTTACAGCTACTTTTAGCCAGCATTTTCAAATTTGACTCGATGTCGCCTGCTCTGGCCCCAGGAATGCATTTGACTATGGCCGCTGGAGTCTCTAGGTTCACGTTTCTGACTACAGAGTCGCCAATGATAAGAGTTTTTTCCTCAGCAGGTGTGTCGGTGAGTGGGGAAAAACGATTAGAAACATGAACAGGTTGGTGGTGAACCAGGGCTTTGTGGCTAGGCTTCCTTCTCACCGTCACCCACCCAGTCTCCTCGCTGCTGAGGAGGACCAGAGGACCGCTAACAGGGCCTATGCTAGCGAGCTCCGCTGCAACTAGAAGATGTCCGTCAAGATTAACTGGCGCAGACGGTGTTTCAATGCAGCCGAGCTGGGATTCCAGATCAGACAACCTCGCCTTGAGCGCCTCAAAAAGACAACAATTAGCTACACCTCTGCCTCTTTTAGTGATAACGGTAAATGTAATAAACATCTGACAGAGAGAGCACACCAGAGGAGAAGGGGAAGGAGAGCTAGTAGCTATAGCTAGTGGCTAACCCGAAGCTAACAAAAACACCGATGAAAGGTGAACAGAAGGCTAAAGAAGGTGATCAGATGACACTGAGTGCGCACACAGGTGCAGGAGGCTTGATAAACAGAAATGAGAACCAACAGTAGATGGAAAAAAGTGGTTAAAATACAGTTAAAAGCAAAATCCTCAGGAGAGTGAGGAGAGCAAATCACACACACAGCAATACAGGAAGTGACGATAGGTTACCACAAGTGACGTTACATGTCTTGAAATTCTCTGAATTTTAAACAACGATGATGTAACATTCAATTTACATATGCTTACCTTTATATATAGGTAAGTACATGCACAGTACCATCAATGGAGGACATGCTAATACAGATGAACCTGGGATGGCTCGGACATGTTGAGAGGATGAACCACCAGCGTCTCCCTCGGCAGTTACTCTACTCATAGTTATGTGAGGGCAAATGCGATCAGGGTAGACCAAGGCTCAGATTTAAAGACACTGTAAAAAGAAAGTTGAAGTTGGACATAGACAAGAGTTCCTGGCAGCGGAAGGCTAAGGACAGAGCTGTGTGGAGGAATCTGATCAGACCTAAATGAAACAGTCATTTTCGCCCACGACAGACTGCTTTGGTGATGATGATGACATGCACAGTACTAAGTAAGTACAGGTTTTTACTTAGCACCTGATCGAGAGAAACGGATGTCATTTTCGGATTCAGTGGTGCAAAATTGTCTTAAATCAGTTGAAAAAACACAGACAACTTACAAAAAATTATTTTTGTAACCCTGTGTTGTAATTAAGTTGTTTGTCAAAAGAAGTGTAAAGAAAAACCCAAATGTGCAAACTGGCAAATATAAAAAAGTCTTAAGTCATGAAGTTATCTTCATTATACACAAACACGCAATCTTTCTTACGCAGGGAAAACAGCACTATCACAATCAGACTTATAACACAACTACAACACTAACTGCAATTACTCTCAGGACACAAGAACTATGAACGTCTATGAATCTTCCACAGTGCAAAGTGTACTGGGAGAATCCCCCCCTCCCCATCATAGCCCTGACGTTACAGTATATTTTGTAAACCAATACAGTCAAAGAGTAAGTAAAAATTAAATGGGGGGGGGGGGGTACTTAAAAAGTAAAACATGACATGGCACTGATTTACACCGCAAAACATACCTGTTTCCAACTGGTTCACTAATTCACAGCTGAATAAACATCACTTGATTATAGATCAGCACGTTGGATGGCTAGAATCTTCACTAGCCAGCTGAAGTCAGTCTGCCTACCCCCTTGGAGATTACTTCAGCCAGGGGTGTAGCACCATATTTTGGGCCCCGGGTGCAGCAGTGTGTGTGGGTCGTTTAACAAACACAAACCAGATTTGAATTTTAGATTCCAAGGATTAAGATAGGGCCCATTTCCATTAAAAGTGTAAGAAAAATGCTGAGTGTGATGGCAAGTTTAAAAACGAGAGGGGAACCAAGATGCAAGCAAAATGGTTAAACTTGTGGCTAAAAGAGAGACATCACTCACCGCCTAAGTGATGAGTATACACTACCGTTCAAAAGTTTGGGGTCACCTCAGACAATTTTGTGTTTTCCATGAAAAGTCACACTTTTATTTACCACCATCAGTTGTAAAATGAATAGAAAATATAGTCAAGACATTGACAAGGTTAGAAATAATGATTTGTATTTGAAATAATTTTTTCCTTCAAACTTTGCTTTCATCAAAGAATCCTCCATTTGCAGCAATTGCAGCATTGCAGACCTAACATGATTGCACAAGGGTTTTCTAATCATCCATTAGCCTTCTGACGCAATGAGCAAACACATTGTGCCATTAGAACACTGGAGTGATAGTTGCTGGAAATGGGCCTCTATACACCTATGTAGATATTGCACCAAAAACCAGACATTTTCAGCTAGAATAGTCATTTACCACATTAGCAATGTATAGAGTGTATTTCTGATTAGTTTAAAGTTATCTTCATTGAAAAAAAGTGCTTTTCTTTCAAAAATAAGGAAATTTCTAAGTGACCCCAAACTTTTGAACGGTAGTGTATGTGCAACGATCACAGATCTGACTCCCCTTTTTAAGCTGCACACAAGGTCTTTTGAGCACAAGATAAGGATCACATGACATGTTTATCTACATACTGCATGGCTTGAACACAAGGCCTTCACGTGTCTAAAACTGACATAACGTTCGGCTCAGGAGACGCACACACACACAGGCTCAGAGTAGTTCAAATAGTTTATTTGCAACAGGAGTGACTGGATGTGTGTCTGCAGGATGTTAATGTATTGGTGGTGGCGTCTGCTTCTGGCACAGGGGCAGGAGACCGTACAGCCGGCAACCCTATGGGAGAAAGCACAGAGACACAGGGTGACGAGCACACACCAACACAGGAGGAGAAATAGGCGAGGGAGAAGCTTACTTGCTGGGAACAGATGACTGGCACTACAAGGCTGGAACCCGGGAGACAGCCACCTGCAGGGCTCGGTGCAGCAGCGAGGAGTGACGAGGGGACGGAGTGTCCGCCGCCGAGGAATCCACCTGTGCACAGGGGAGCAGACTGAGAGAGATGAGGTAAGGCGTTCTTACCGGACTGAGTCGTGCTGAAGGACTGCTTGCTTCTCATGGAAGGGAGATGAAGTCTAACGGCTTCAGGCCGAGGCTCAGGGCGAGGCGGCTTTTATCCCTCGCCGCTGATGACGAACAGGTGCGCGAGCAGGTGGCGCCGCTGATGAACGGCGCGGCGTGACAGTACTCCCCCCTCTAGCAGCGCCTCCTGGCGATGGCTTATCTGGGTGCGCTCGGTGGAAGTCCGCGATGAGCGATGGGTCCAACACAAACGACGAGGGAACCTACTGTCGATGCTCGGGTCCATAGCCCTCCCAGTCCACCAAGTACTGCAACCCACGACCCCGGCGCCGAGAGTCCAGGATGGAGGCGACGGACCAGGCCGGATGGCCATCAATCATCCGGGGCGCGGGTTGCGCAGCAGGAGGGGGGCAAAGGGGGTCGGTGACTGCCAGCTTCACCTTTGAAACGTGGAAGGTGGGATGTATGCGGAGGGAGGGGGGAATAGCCACGCGCACAGCCACCGGGTTGACGATCCGGGTGATGGGATAGGGACCCATGAAGCGCTGTGCCAGCTTTCTCCTCTCGCCTTTTAGGGTGACGTCCTGGGTGGAAACGTAGACACGTTGCCCAACTGTGTACGCCGGGGCAGGTCTTCTATGCCGGTCCGCCACAGTTCTATTGCGCTCCGCTGTGCGTAAAAGCGCATTACGCGCGGCAGTCCAGATGGAGTGGAACTGCCTGAGATGTACTTTAACTGAGGGGACAGTTACCTCACTCTCCTGCTCCGGAAACAGCGGGGGGTCGTAACCCAGGGACGCCTTGAAGGGGGACATCCCTGTAGCAGAAGAGCGAGCGGTATTGTGAGCATACTCAACCCAGGCGAGATGGTTGCTCCAGGACGTTGGTTTGGATGAGGTCACACAGCGGAGCGCAGCCTCCAGCTCCTGATTGGTCCGCTCACACTGCCCGTTGGACTGGGGGTGATGGCCGGAGGAGAGGCTCACCTTGGCTCCGATGGCGTTACAGAACGACCTCCAAACCTCGGATGAAAATTGGGGGCCCCAGTCCGAGACCACGTCCACCGGAATCCCGTGCAGCCTGACCACGTGTTGGACGAGGAGATCCGCCGTCTCCAGGGCAGTAGGGAGGCCTCGCAGGGGGACGAAGTGCACAGCCTTGGAGAAGCGGTCCACGATGGTCAGGATGGTGTCATAGGAGTTGGAGATGGGGAGTCCGGTGACGAAATCCAGCGTGATGTGCGACCAGGGCCTGCCAGGCACGGGCAGGGGCTGGAGCAGACCCGCTGGAGGGGCATTTCTTGACTTGCAGGTGGCACAGATTGGGCAAGCCCGGGCGTAACGGGCTGCATCCCTCCGCAGGCCTGGCCACCAAAAGGACCGTTGGAGGAGGTCTATCATCCGGGAGGTGCCAGGGTGACAGGTGAGTTGGGAGGTGTGCAGCCAGTGGATGACCTCTCCTCAGACCGTGGATGGCACGAACAGCCTCCCCTCCGGTCCGCCGCCAGGATCAGGTTCCACTTCCTGCGCCTTCCGGATCTTGTCCTCAATGTCCCATGAGACAGCTCCCACGACGCACGACCTGGGCAGGATGGAGTGGGGCGTTTCTTCCGACTCCACGGGGGTGAACTGCCTAGAGAGGGCGTCAGGCAGGCCGTTCTTAGAGCCAGGCCTGAAGGTGATGGAGAACTGGAACCTGGCGAAGAACAGGGACCAACGCGCCTGGCGGGCGTTCAGGCGCTTGGCAGATCGTAAATATTCCAGGTTCTGGACCACAAACGGCAGGTTCGCCCCCTCTAGCCAGTGGCGCCACTCCTGCAGGGCGAGTTTGATAGCCAAGAGCTCTCTGTCCCCCACATCGTAATTCCTCTCCGCCGGGGACAAGCGCCAGGAGAAGAAGGCACAGGGCCGTTTGGCGCCATCGTCCGGCGATCGCTGGGATAGCACTGCTCCCACTCCCGTGTCCGAGGCGTCTACGTCCACAATGCACTGCAGCGCGGGGTCCACCTGGCGAAGGACCCGGGAGGAGGAGAACTCCGCTTTCAGCGCCTGAAAGGCGGCAGCGACCTCTTCGGTCCACCGGAATGGGACCTTTGGGGACGTGAGGCGGGTCAGTGGTCCGACGATGGAGCTGAAGTTGGGGACAAAGCGGCGGTAGAAATTGGCGAAGCCCACGAATTGTTGCACCTGCTTCCGTGATGCAGGTGTAGGCCACTCCACCACCGCATTCACCTTCTCTGGGTCAGGAAGCACCTTGTTGTGGGCGATGATGAACCCCAGGAAGGAAGTAGTTCTGGCGTAAAATTCACATTTTTCAGCCTTCACGTATAGTCGATTCTCCAGCAGTCTTTGGAGGACCCGCCTCACATGGACCTGGTGCTCGTCCCTGGACTTGGAGAAGATGAGAATATCATCCAGGTAGACGAACACGAAAAGGTCAATGAAGTCCCGGAGGACGTCATTAATGAGGCGCTGAAAGACGGCAGGAGCGTTGGTCAACCCGAACGGCATTACCAGGTATTCAAAGTGGCCGTTCGGGGTACGGAAGGCTGTCTTCCATTCATCTCCCTCCCGGATCCGGACGAGGTGGTAAGCGCTGCGTAGATCCAGCTTGGTGAACCAGGTCGCCCCCTGGAGGGAGTGAAAGGCAGTGTCCATGAGGGGCAGGATGTAACAGTCCTTCTCAGTGATGTCGTTGAGGGCCCGGTAGTCAATGCAAGGGCCGAGGGACCCATCCTTTTTTCCCACAAAGAAGAACCCTGCCCCCACGGGTGACGATGATGGGCAAATTATCCCAGCACTCAGTGATTCCTTCAGGTAGGCGTTCATTGTCTCCTTCTCCGGCGCTGACAGGCTATAGAGTCGACCAGAAGGTAAGGGAGCCCCCTGGCGGAGGTTGATGGCACAGTCATAGGGCCGATGAGGGGGGAGAGACATAGCTTTCGCCTTACTGAACACCATACCCAGGTCGTGAAATTCCGGGGGCACCAGAGACAGGTCCGGGGGTGCAGCGTCCGTCGCAGGGGGAGAAGCGGATGGGGAGCAGGCAGCGGACTGAAGGCAGGTGCCCATACAGAATGTGCTCCATGCCGATACCCCAGCTGACTTCCAATCCAGGACAGGGTTGTGAAGGCGTAGCCAGGGATACCCCAGGATGACGGGCGACACAGAGTTGGGAAGGACTAACTAACTAACTAACCTGCACTTATATAGCGCTTTTCTAGTCACAAAGACCACTCAAAGCGCTTTCATTAATGCTAACCCTCTATTCTAAGGGCCTATAGGAAACAAATATCTAGGGACAATTTAGAACAGCCAATTAACCTAACATGCATGTTTTTGGCATGTGGGAGGAAACCGGAGAAATCCCGGAGTAAACCCACGCAACACGGGGAGAACATGCAAACTCCACACAGATCACTGTTGGTCGGGGGCTGGGATCGAACCCACGATCCCACGATCCCCACAATCCCCCGGCCAAGGGTAAACTGTGCTGCCGCAGTGCTAACCACTGCGCCACCGTGCAGCCCAAGGACATAAAAGGTCATCACCTCCCGGTGGTTTCCCGAGATGATGACCGGAACGGGGATGGTCTGGTGTGATACTCTCCCAAGGGAAGCACGGGAGAGGTTGACAAGGCAGATGGGATTTTTCAGTGCCTGACAGCGGATGCCCAAACGGGTTGCCAGGCTCTGTGAAATGAAGCTGCCTTCTGCGCCCGAATCCACCAGTGCGTGGGTGAGATGCCCAGTGGGGTTGTGGCAGAAACGGATGGGCAGCTTCAATTGGGTAAGTGGATTTAACCGGTTGACATCCGCGAGGCCCCCTACAGTGACTCGCGGACCCCGCCGACTGGCTTTCCGTGGACAAAGCTTCACCGTGTGTTGGTCATCTCCGCAATACATGCAGAGATTCCACTCACGGCGGCGTTGTCTCTCCGCAGGGGAAAGCTTTGTCCAGCCCGTCACCATCGGCTCCGACTCCTCGGGGCACGATGGTGGCGGCGCCGCCAGGGGGCGAGCTTGGAACAGGCGCGGCGAGGCTTCGCGAGGGCGAGAAGAAGACAACTTCCGCCCCGAGGAGCGCTCGCGCAGTCTGTTATCCAAACTGATCGCTAGAGATGTTAGCTCCGCTAGCGTCTCAGGGATATCCCGCCCAGCTAGTTCATCCCTCAGATCATCACTGAGACTGCGGAGGAAAAGGCCGCAGAGGGAGCGTTCCTCCCAGCCTAACTCCTCCGCCGCTACCCGGAAGTCGACCGCATAGTCCGCTGCCGACCGGCTTCCCTGCTGGAGAGCGAGAAGCCGATCGACCTGGACCGTCTCAGTAAGAGCATGGTCAAAGACCTCCAGGAAGCGTCTCACGAACTGGTCATACGTGAGGGTGGCATAACTGGGCTTCGCCATTACGGCGTAGGTCCAAGTTAATGCTCGCCCCTCCAGGAGATTCCCGATATAACCAATTCGGCTATGATCTGAGGGAAAGTCCCCGGGTACCCGGTGGAAAACGGACTCACACTGCATAATAAACCCCCGCGCTCCGCCGAGCTTACCGCTAAAGCGGGCGGGGGATGGAATGTGCGTGAGCCGAACCGGTGCACCCGGAACCTGCTGGACGGCCACTGGAGCAGCAGGAGCTGCGCCACCCTGACGAGCCGGGGGGAACGGCTGCTGAGGGTCCAAACGGTCCAACCGGTTAGTTATAGAACTCAACTGATTAAAAATCACCTGTTGCTGATAGACTAATTGATCCACTCGAGCCTAGAGAGTGGAAAACCGGTGTGCGAGCCCGCTGTCTGCCGAGCCGCTCTGCTGAAGCCGTACTGACATAACGTTCGGCTCAGGAGACGCACACACACAGGCTCAGAGTAGTTCAAATAGTTTATTTGCAACAGGAGTGACTGGATGTGTGTCTGCAGGATGTTAATGTATTGGTGGTGGCGTCTGCTTCTGGCACAGGGGCAGGAGACCGTACAGCCGGCAACCCTATGGGAGAAAGCACAGAGACACAGGGTGACGAGCACACACCAACACAGGAGGAGAAATAGGTGAGGGAGAAGCTTACTTGCTGGGAACAGATGACTGGCACTACAAGGCTGGAACCCGGGAGACAGCCACCTGCAGGGCTCGGTGCAGCAGCGAGGAGTGACGAGGGGACGGAGTGTCCGCCGCCGAGGAATCCACCTGTGCACAGGGGAGCAGACTGAGAGAGATGAGGTAAGGCGTTCTTACCGCACTGAGTCGTGCTGAAGGATTGCTTGCTTCTCATGGAAGGGAGATGAAGTCTAACGGCTTCAGGCCGAGGCTCAGGGCAAGGCGGCTTTTATCCCTCGCCGCTGATGACGAACAGGTGCGCGAGCAGGTGGCGCCGCTGATGAACGGCGCGGCGTGACAAAAACATTCTAATCAGAGTACATTCTTCTTGGTGCCCCTGAAGGCCTAAGCATGATTAAGCATATTACATCACATTCTTGTATGACAAATACAAAGCTCATACAGATGAAGAATAAAGATGAAATGAAAGAACATAAACACAATTATACTTTCAAAAAGACTTGGTTAGTGAGCTCCACTGTTATAGACAGTTTGATGCTAGTATATGATTTGTTTGTGTCCTTGACAATATATTTACTGTCATCAGCATTTTCAAACCTCTGTCTAATGCACTTTTTTGAGAATGGACCTACAGTATCTTTTATTCACAAATTTATTTATACATTTATATTCAAGTTTCTATTCCATTAGTCTTATTCTTTTGTATACTTCCAATTTTGGGCTAGAGCATCTTAAACAAACCCAGTTTCCAATTAAGATCAATATACAGTGATGTGCACAGACATTTTGGGGGCAGGTGGTCAACCAAAAAAAGGAGCACTCATAAATAATGAAAAAAGGAAATTTACATACAGTAGCACAAATTTTACTCTACTTATTTGGTATTTCTATTTTATTTTATTTTAATATCTATACACTCATGGAGCTATTTAATACCCCATAGATTTTTACAAAATTACCAACTAACACAGAGACCATGGTCTTCATAATTATGTCAAAGTCAATGACAAAAAATGCAGCTTACATTGAAAAAGAAATCTCTTCAAAATAATAAAAAAAAAATCTTTGCAAAAACCCCAAAAGGCTTGACTTTCAGTAAATAAAAATATTAAACCTCCATTCAAATAAATAAGTGTTTGCAAAAGAACTTAAAAAGTCTATTCCCCTTGTCAGCAAAATGAGCCAAAATCCTCCCCTCTGTTAACCTGCCTCCTCCTCCATCCCCATAAAGTCTGTAAGGATGGTTTATACAGAACAACTTATATCAGTGAGAGGATAGGAGCAAAGGGAAAAGAAAAACCAGGAAAATTCAAGGAAAAAGTTGCAAATTTTGTAGAATTTTTTTTTTTAGGAAAGGTAACATGTTTATCATAGAATAGGATAGAGTAGGCTTTATTGTCATTGTACAGTTGTACAGCACAACAAAATTGTGGGTGCTCCATCAGGCTACTGCACAATAAAATGAGAAGAATTTGAAATAAAACAGTTACAGAACACATGATTAACCATACGACTGAGGTAAAAGTAAAAGTAAAAATAATAAATTGCTCAACTGGTATATACACAGATATGATAGTGACTTCGTGGGTGGAACTATGTACATAGGAGTGCAGAGTGCAGAACACATAATGGAGTAAAATAGCCCAAGGATGATGGAAAAAATGTACAGTAGTAATTTCACACATGGGTTAATATACATGAAAGTGAGGAGTGCAACGGCAGGTGAGTTATAATGATAAAAGGTCCTCAGTTCTCTGCATGTGAGCGTTCAGAGGGAGGGGGTGGGGCCTCTGACTGTTTGCAGTTCGGATGGCCCAGGGGAAGAAACTGTTTGTCAGTCTGGAGGTGTGGGACCTGATTGATCTGAACCGTCGTCCAGAGGGAAACGGGTCAACTAGGTGGTGGGTGGGATGTGAGGGGTCTCCTGTGATGGCCTTGGTCTTTCTGAGACAGGAGGCTCTGGAGATGTCTTCCAGGGAGGGCAGAGGGCCGCTGATAATTTTTTGGGTGCTGTTGATGACCCTCTGCGCAGCCTTCCTGTTCTCTGCCGTGGAGCCGGCGTACCACACACCCAGACAGTAGGTGAGCACGCTCTCCACTGAGCATTGATAGAAGGCTAGCAGCAGCTTCTGGTCAGGTTGTTCTTCCTCAGGACACAGAGGACGTACAGCCGCTGCTGGGCTTTCTTCGCCAGGGCCTTCGTGTTGACAGTCCAGGAGAGGTCAGAGGAGATGTGGGTGCCCAGGAACCTGAAGGCGGGGACATTTTCCACATGGTCGCCATTTATGGGGGTGGGGGTGGGGGTCCTGTCTGTTCTCTCTGAAGTCCAGAATGAGTTCTTTGGTTTTTTGAACATTCAGTTCCAGGTTGTTTGCTCGGCGCCACAGCAGCAGACTCTACCTCCGCCCTGTATGCCTTCTCATCGTCGTCGGTGATAAGCCCAACCAAGGTGGTGTCATCCGCGTATTTCACGATGACGGTGGTTGGGTGGGTTGGAATACAGTCAAAGGTGTACAGAAAGTACAGTAGAGGGTTTAGCACGCAGCCTTGGGGGAGCCGGTGCTGAGGGACAGTGTGGAGGAGAAATGGGGGCCAAGTCTGACTGTTTGTGGGCGATTGGTGAGAAAGTTCTTTATCCAGGAGCAGGTGGCGTGGGGGAGAAGGGGAGGATCTGGAGGAGGTGCAGTTTGTTGCTATGGCGTCTTCTGTAGACCGGTTCTACCTGTAGGCGAACTGATGGGGGTAGAAGGAAGGGGGAAGACAGTCCCTGATGTGCTGGGACACCAGTCGCTCAAAACATTTCATGACTACAGACGTGAGTGCTATGGGTCTGTAGTCCTGTCAATTGTGGCTTTTTTGGGGATGATGGTGGAGGCCTTGAGGCAGGAGGGGATGGTGGCATGCGTCAGGGAGAGGTTGAACAACTTGGTGAGGATCCCTGCCAGCTGGTCTGTACATGCTTTGACCACTGCTGCTGAGATGCCATCTGGACCAGCAGCTCTGCAGGGTTCACTGCTCTGTTGCCTCCTCACCTCATGCACCTGTAGAGAGAGGGGGAGGGAGGGGGAGAGAGGGGGGGCGGGTTTGGGGGCAAGGTGTGCTCAAACCGGGCAAAGAAGCTGTTAAGTTCCTTTGCCAGAGTGAGGCTGCTGTCTGATGCTGGGGGGCCCTGGCCCCTGTAGTTGGTGAGGGCCTGGATGCCTCTCCACATCTGTCAGAGGCTGTCTGAGAGGAGGCCCTCCACCTTCCTCCTATAGGTGTTCTTAGCGAGTTTTATGCCTCTCCTCAGTTTAGTGTTGTGTCTGTAAGCGCTGTACAGATAGCTGTCCCTCTGTCTGAAGGCTGAGTTGCGGGCTCTGATTAGAGCCTGGACTTCACTGGTCATCCAGGGTTTGCGGTTTGGAAATACCTGGATGTGTTTGGTGACTGTCATATTTTCTACACAGCATTTGATGTAGAAAAGGACAGACTCGGTGTACAAGTCCAGGTCCTGCTGTTCAAAGGTGTTCCAATCAGTGCAGGCAAAGCAGTCTTGTAGCTGGAAAATATGGCTAATTTATAGGAAAAAGTGTAATAAATTTATCAGGAAAGCAATAAATTTATCAGGAAAACATTGCAAATGTATTTTTTAAAAAAGTTAACTTTCCAAGAAAAATGCTTACAATGAAAGCTTTACTAATTGGTGAGAAAACTGGATATGATGAGCGAGAGAAAAAGGTTTATATATACAGTGTGTAACCCAGGGATAGATCCCCTAGTGTGAAAATATGCCCCTTCTCATAGTAATATCTGAGGGATGCACAATGTCCATAAATCAATGTTTTCTGATATTTGGTCATGTCACCTTAAGGTTTTATCCTCAAGTAATATGTATGAGACACATCCTCAACACGAGGTGTGACAGAATCAGAATCAGAATCAGAATCAGGTTTATTGCCATTGTTCATGTAGTACACAAACTAGGAATTTGTCTCGGTACAATGCTGCAACATTAAACATGATAAGATAAGAGAAATAAACTATACATGTAATAAAGTGTAGGATAAGATTAAGTGATACTGGTCAACAGTTAAAATATATATTAGCCAGCAGCAGATACTGTGGAGAACTATATAGTGCAGTCGGTAATGCAGGAAGAAAACAGTGATGATTGACATGAGTCTGGTTGAGCTGCTGTACATGGTGCACGAGAGTCACTTAGTGTTCAGCAGTCTAATGGCAGAGGGGAAGAAGCTGTTCATGTGACGGGAGGTTTTAGTCTGGATGGACCGAAGTCTTCTACCAGAGGGGAGGGGGGCAAACAGTACATGACCAGGGTGTGAGGGATCGGCTATGATCCGGCCAGCACGCCTCCGGGTCCTGGAGATGTACAGATCCTGGAGAGATGGGAGCTTGCAGCCGATCACCTTCTCAGCAGTGCGCACGACGCGCTGCAGCCTTAGTCTGTCCCTGGCAGTGGCTCCTGCGTACCACACGGTTATGGAGGTGGTGAGGATGGACTCGATGATGGCTGTGTAGAACTGCACTAACATCTTGGTGGGTAGCTTGAGCTTCCTCAGCTGCCGCAGGAAGAACATCCTCTGCTGGGCTTTTTTGATGAGTGAGCTGATGGTCAGCTCCCATTTGAGGTCCCTGGTGATGGTAGTGCCTAGGAAGCGGAAGGAATCAGCAGTGGTGATGGGAGAGCCTGAGAGGGTGAGGGGGGGCAGAGGAGTAGTGACTTTCCTGAAGTCTACAATCATCTCCACTGTCTTCAGAGCGTTCAGCTGCAGGTTGTTATTGCTGCACCAGGACGCCAGCTGGGCCACCTCTCTCCTGTAGGCGGACTCGTCGCCGTTGGAGATGAGCCCGATGAGGGTGGTGTCGTCCGCAAACTTGATCAACTTGACAGACTGGTGGCTGGAGGTGCAGGAGTTGGTGTAAAGGGAGAAGAGTAGGGGGGAAAGTACACAGCCCTGGGGTGATCCGGTGCTGATGCTAGTATAGTCTGAGACAGTCTTTCCCAGCCGCACATGCTGCCTCCGGTCCGTCAGGAAGTCGATGATCCACCTGCAGAGGGAGTCAGGCACGTTGAGCAGGGACAGCTTGTCCCGGAGCAGAGCGGGGCGGATGGTGTTGAATGCGGAGCTGAAGTCCACAAACAGGATCCTGGCGTAGGTTCCCGGGGAGTCCAGGTGCTGCAGGATGGAGTGGAGGGCCAGGTTGACTGCATCGTCTACAGACCTGTTGGCTCGGTAGGCAAACTGCAGCAGGTCCAGGAGAGGGGTGGTGATGGACTTGAGGTGGGACAGGACCAGGCGCTCAAAGGACTTCATGACTACAGAGGTGAGCGCTACAGGTCTGTAGTCATTAAGTCCAGTGATCCGTGGCTTCTTGGGGACAGGGATGATGGTGGAGGATTTGAGGCAGGACGGCACGTGGCATAACTTAAGGGAGGTGTTAAAAATGTCTGTGAATACAGGAGCCAGCTGTTTCGCACAGAGTCTCAGGGTGGAGGGAGACACGCCGTCTGGGCCGGGGGCCTTGCGCGGGTTCAGTCTGGAGAACTGTTTGAGCACATCCTGCTCACTGATGATAAGGGGAGGGGGGGAGGTGGGGAGGGTGCCTTAAATGAAGTAGGGAATGTGGAGGCTGTGGAGCTGGAGGGAGGGGGGGAGTTGGACACAGATGACGAGGTGTCAAAACGGGCATAGTGTTGGGACAGTCTCTGACAAAGGGCTTTGTCATCCTGACCTTTAGGAGCCTGAGGCCGATAGTTGGTGATCTGCCTCAGTCCTCTCCACACGGAAGCCGAATCATTAGCAGTGAACTGCTGCTGGAGTCTCTCTGAGTACACAGATTTAGCCCTCTTCAGCTCTCTGTTAAACCGGTATTTAACCTCCCTGTAGCAGTCCCTGTCTCCACTTTTCAGCGCTGCTTCCTTCTCCTTCCTGATCTGTCTGAGCTTAGCTGTGAACCAGGGTTTGTCATTAGAGTAACTCACCCTGGTGCGTGATGGAAGAATGTTCTCTTCACAAAAGTGGATATATGAGTTCACAGTGTCCGTGTACTCATCCAGATCATGCGTGGCTCCTTTAAGCATGCCCCAGTCAGATATTTCCATGCACGTTTCCAGCTTCTCCTCAGCATCACTGGTCCGTATCTTCGTAGTGCTCACAACAGGTTTAGTGAGCTTCAATCTCTGTCTGTATGTGGGAATGAGGTGAACCATCACGTGATCAGATAATCCCAGCGCAGCTCGAGGGACAGCGCGATATGCGTCTTTCACTGTGGTGTAACAGTGATCCAGTGTGTTTAATCCTCTGGTGGGGCATTTAATAAACTGTTTGTAGCGGGGGAGATCGTGGCTCAGATTGCACTGATTAAAGTCGCCAGCCACAATAATCAGCGAGTCTGGAAAACTCCGCTCTGTGTGTTGAATGTGATCCGCGAGCACGCGCTGAGCTTCGCGCGTGTCCGCGTCGGGAGGGGCGTACACAGCGATCAGTATAAAAGAAGCAAACTCCCGTGGGGAATAAAAAGGCTTGCAGTTGATAACAAGAAATTCCAAGGCAGGAGAACAGTGTTTGGAAATTTCCGTTACATCAGAGCACCAGCTACAGTTGATGTAGAAGCAGACACCGCCTCCTGTGGTCTTGCCGGAAAGCTCTGTGTCACGATCAGCACGGAAGAGCTGGAAGCCGTCGAGGCGCAGCGCGCTGTCCGGTATATTTTCCCGGAGCCAGGTCTCAGTAAAGCAGAGGACAGCTGAGGAGGCGAGGAGGCGAGGTCCTTCACTTCCGCTTCTGAGAGAGAGCAGACGCTTTTCTTCCCTCTCCCTCCTAATCCTCTCCCTTCTGATCCCAGCTTGCAATGTCACTCTTCTCCTGGCTGAATCTTAATCCAAATGGAAATTATGGATCTGGAAAGCGACTTATATGCGATTGTCACCACTTTAAAAAGTAGAAGATCGGGTCAGGGGGAACCCAAGGGAGACTCATGGTATTGGAATTCATGTGTCTGTGTGATTCGACTGAGATTGAACTGATCACAGGATCTTCTGTTTGGCCCCTGGAGTTTTCCTAGTGTATCGAAATTATCTGGGTGAGCTAATCAAATGCGGACCCCGGCGTAGCTCCCTTAACAAATTCAACAATTCGTCCAGCTGGGGGGAGCACTGACTGTCAGCGGCAGGATTAACATGGAATTTACTATCTGGCATGCATTGAAGAGAGAACGAACTCTCTGGACATGTTTTACCTATGTTTCGGTAGGTGGATAACATCTGTGGATCGCTGAGTGCTCTCCAGAGAATGATCTAAAGTATGATTCAAGCCTGTATGAAATTGAAGCACAGAATCAAAGAGAGAGAAATTTTTTATTCTCTGAGTGCACTGTGCAGATTTGACCTTGTGTTTTGGTGCCTTTGTTTACATTCCTCCTCGATGAAGATAACGCTGGGAAGTGGCTTATGTCTACCCATACATCAACAATCAGTTGTTGTCGTCAGCGGATTGGTCTCTCAAGGACATTGCCCATGTGCCTTCTGCAAGGAAGAGGAAAAGAGAGACAGACTCTGATCTTTGACTTGTTTATAAGTCACATGATTATAACATCTATCCACTGCCTGGAGGCGCCCTCTGCTGCTCACTAACAACTGTTACACTCACACTACACAATGACATGCAAATATACACACACTGCTCTCCCTCCCTCTGCTGTGTGATTGTATCTATTGTCTGCTAATGTGCATAGAGGGTTTTTTTCTGTGTAATCAAAATTTGGCTCATGAGCTTATATGAGCTTATACGAGCGTGATTCTGATAACTATGTTTTTTCTCTCTGCCTATTGTGTTTCCCCCCCCCCTTCCCCCCTTTACCCCCACTGCAGACAGGCGCCTATGGCTGCCGTGTCATTGGATGCGCCTAATGTGCGCGCCCAATGTCAAGTCAAATTCCTTGTGTGTTTACTTGTAAATATACTTGGCAATAAAGCTGATTCTGATTCTGATTCTGATTCTGAAAACGCATCAGCAGTCTCAGTTCATCCACCTTGTTAGAGAGAGAGTTGGTATTGGACAGAAATATGCCAGGCAGCGCCGTTCGCGAGCCTCTCCTGCGAAGTCGTACGAGAGCGCCCGCTCGTCTTCCTCTCTTCCGCCGTCTCACTTTCCGAGCCAAACAATAAACCAGATCGGCGGCAGGGGCTAGAAAAACTGGGAGGAGGTCCGTGGGGGTCAAAGTCCTGATATTTAAAAGTTCTTCACGGGTATAAGTGCAAGCAGACACACAATTGACAAACAAAAACAAACAAAGAGCGCAGCGAAGCACCATGTCGACCGCTGTGGGCGCCATCTTGGATTTAAACATCACGAGAAAAGAACCCTAATCTTTGAGATTTAGCTTGGATTTCTTTGTTCTCAACCTCCAACTTGTCCATAGGTAGACACCTCAAGCTTCTACTATTTCGATTGGTTGGGGGGTGGGATTAGTGAAAAGAGAGAGGAATGAAGAAAAAGTTTTCGCCTTTGGCGCTTTCTTTTCTCCTGGGCTGCCGAGGTGTTTAGGTGTACTGTGTGTGTGTTTTTTTGTTTTTTTGTTTTTTTTTTTTTTTTTTTTTTTAGTAGCACAGAGCTACCGAGAGGCAACTGATATCATCAACCGAAGGCATTGGCATATCTGTGAAGAGATTACAGTACTGAGTTCGTATGCTATTGCTGTCATTACGAGAGTACGTTGTATTTCTACAGACAGGTAGTGTTCAAGTGTTTTTTCTTTTTTCCTTTGTTAGCCGATGAGCTAACTGGCTAGCTGCTCCTGCTACTCAAGATGAACTGAGCCGTGAGTTTCACCAGTCTGTGTTTAAGGGAAAATACCGCTGTTTTCTCTACAAGTGCTTCTCCCAACGCTGGGTTTTGGTTCAGTGTTTTTTTATGGTTAGAGACTATAGACCGTTTACGTTGAGTTTGTGTTGAAAAAGTGAGCACCACGAAGGGAGGTGCCGCTGTGGTTTCTGGACCGAGGAGAGTGGGCAGGTGCTTTTTACCTCGGATGGTGAGGAGAAGTGCGGAGCAGGGATCCAGGTAGAGGCAAAGAAGCACGGAGCAGGGATCCAGGAAGGGGATGAGGAGTGTGGAGCGTGGATCGAGTTGCCCTCTTTACGCAGAAGAAAAAGGGATCATGGATCGAGTTACCCTCTCCATGCAGAAGAGAAAGGGAGCGTGGATTGAGTTGCTCTCTCTATGCAGAAGAGGCCAGATAGGACCATTCGCTGCTACAGGATGAGGACCACCAAGTACAATATAAAAGCCCCTTTTCCACTAGTACCTACTCGCCTCGACTCCACTTGGTTTGTAGGGTTTTCCATTAGTACCTGCCAGGTACTTTTTTGGGACCTACTTCAGTGAGGTTCCAACCGTGCTGAGTTGAGCTGAAAATGTGACGTCAACAGATTACAGGCCACTGATTGGCCAAGGCGTAACATCAGTGGATGAGAGTGACGTCTTCACAAGATTCAAAACCGCCATTTGTAAATTTGGCTGTGAGTTTTTATTATTTCTGTGATAATCAATGAAATAGATGGCTACACACAAATCAATGCCGTCACAAAACACTCACCATCTTCCCCGTGAGCATCCATCAGCTCGGAGACCTGATATTTCATTTCTGAACGCTCCACTGATGCCGTGGCTGAGAAGTTCATAGGCTGAAAAGTTCATATTGTGGTCAAATTTTGACCACGTGGTTAATTTTCAACAGTCTCCCCATCGGTGCGCACAGTTCTTCCATCAGTGTTGCAGTGCTTGGATCCCTGCGCTTGAAAAATAAATTACATTTGGTCAAACTTGACAACTATGAACTTTTCAGCCCCACTGGCCCTGCTACGGCAGAGCGACCCGAAATAAAAAGTATACCATGAGGTCTCTGAGCTGATGGCTGCTCACAGGGAAGATGGTGAGTGTTTTGTGATTTTAAGCATCTTTTAGGTTATTTATCAGTGAAAATGTCAGCATATCAACAACATAACGGGATAACGAGCCACCTTCCTGTAATGAACCCAACCCCACCCACTTGAGGTGGTACTCAGTTGAAATGGAAAACCAATCACACCACGTGGAGCTGAGTAGAGTCGAGGTGAGTCGGGCTGAGTAGGTACTAGTGGAAAAGGGGCTTAAAAGGGCTGCCTAATGCTACTTTGGGTGAGTGAGAGCAACCTTTGATCAGGCCTGCAATGATTTTTTTGGTTTTGTTATTTTTTTCTATTGCCGGGTTATGGCACTGGTTTTATGTGCCCACAGCTTTAATGTTCTATGTGAGATTGGTGAATGAAATATTAAGTTGTTAGTTTTCGGATTCTGACTCCAATTCATTATTATAACATTCTCTTGATATTGCAGTGCAAACTACTGAGGGATTTATTGTTTTTTTGTTTTGTTTTTTTTTTCTTTTTGTTTTCTCTTTTTCATTTGATTTGAAAGCTTATACCTTGTTTGGTGTCAATCTTTGCTTTAAAGTTGTGTTAAATTACTATCATTATTACTAAATGGTATGTTAACTGTCCTGTTAAGAACACTGACTGATTGAGGAGTTAATAAATTTATGTAAAGGTATTTTTTTTTTTTGGTTTGTTTCTTTGTCATTTTACCAATGACAAATACCAATGGCTGCACGGTGGCGCAGTGGTTTAGCACTGTGGCAGCACAGTTTTACCCTCGGCCGGGGGACCGCGGGGATCATGAGATCGTGGGTTCAATCCCAGCCCCTGACCAACAGTGAGCTGTGCGGAGTTTGCATGTTCTCCCCGTGTTGCGCGGGTTTACTCCGGGATTTCTCCGGTTTCCTCCCGCACACCAAAAACATGTAGGTTTAGGGCACTCGCGCACGCAGCGACCAGCAGCCGGTGGCTTGTCACCAGACTGCAAACCAAGTCTACCTACGGGTACAAATAAGTAACAAAAAAAAAAAAAATGTGTGTGTGCGCGCGCGCGCTGGAGTTGCTTTGGTATTTGGAAGCTCTGGTTTTTCTCACAGAAATCTATTTATCTCATAAATTTGGGGCTTACTTATAGTAAATATATGACTTTTTAAGTTGTAAATGACCATCTTTTATTATATTTTTGCATCTTTATTATAGCAAATTTGTACTAAGTTTGTACCTTTGTAGTTCTACCAATTGCTAACTTTATGAATTTATGTTAAAACAAGACACCTACTGTACTTTCACAAATCAATAAATATAAAAGGTGAGGTTTAGGGTAATGATGTACTAACCTGGCTGAGGAAGCAGACATGGTGCAGGTTGTTGTGTGACTGGTGCCATGCTTTAATTAACCAGGTGCGGGTGTGTGGACTAATCTATTTTGCACCTTTTTAAAGGGATGATAGGGGCCTCAGACAACATCCATCCTTACTGTTAATGCAAAACTCAGTCTTTCAAACACTTCATTTAGCAAGGGTAAATTTTATTATGACGTTAATTAATTAGAAATTAAATGAATGCAACACAAAAAGCCTTTTCATTCCAGACTTTCTGAGGGTCCCTCCCTTCAGTGGACCCTGGGTAAATGGTACCCATTTCCCCCTCAGTCCGACGCCCCTGGCTTCAGCCGAGATAAGGCAATACATTACATTAGCCAGCCTCATATTAGCAGACTTCGCCATTCACTTTCTGTTACAGTGGATGGAAGATTGGAGTATTTAAAGCTGGCAGTGATAATTTATTAATGAGCTGGCCAGACGGGCGGAGCTCAAAAAAAAAAAAACACAAAAAGAGACTGATGTGGAGGAATGATGTGACGAGACACGAGAGCTGCCAGTTCAGAACTTCAGTCATCTCCAACAACAAGACTGACTGTTGCCCAGGAGCATACATTTACACTGTATATCTCTTGCCTCCTCCCCCTTGGCACCAATGCGCATACATTTACATCTCCTGCCCCCTCCCCCCTACTCCCCAAGTCACTGGGTGAGAGTGGAACCTTCTGGGGGTCCACCCACCCCCCCGAACACCCAGAAGGGGCCTTAACAGTCCAGTACCTTGGGCTTGAGCAATCGCCCGTAACGGCTGTAACGTGGAGCAGCCGGGCCGACCAAGGCGCCTTCAGGTCGAGGTGAGGAGGGAAAAGACTCGGTCTCCGGTGAACAGTTGTCTGAAGGGGGAAAACCAACCTGCGAAACCACCACAGGTGGGCATCCACACCGGGGAGCCTGGGCCAGCACCACCTGCTCATCTACCAACACATAAGCAGGCTTAAGTTTCTCTATACCAGACCTGGGCATTGCACGGCCCCGGGCTGCATCCAGCCCTTTAGTTGACTCCGACTGGCTCACGTGAGGTTAACTGTAAATTTCAAAATAAACACATTTTCTAATTTTCTCTAATGCATGGACTAAAGCTGCACTGCTTTTATTTTGAAGTTGTTTTTATTCACGTGCATAATGACACAATACGTAAATCAATACTGTGCGTGACTGAATCTACCTTGTCACAAGCAGACAACTTTAGCCCTCAAAAATGCCCGTGCACGCTAAAAAAAGAAAGGTAGATGCTGAATGCAGGGTTTTCAACAAAACATGGACTGCTAAGTATTTATTTACTTGGCTATGGACGAGAGTTGTGATGTCCGTGACACAGCCCAGTTACTCGTATTTGTCCGTGGGATAACAGACTTCAAAATTACGGAGGAGCTGGCAGCAATGCGGTCAATGAAAGGGACGACGGCAGGGAGCGATCTGTTCAAAGGTAAATGCATGCATGGACACACTGGGGCTGAAATGGGACAGACTGGTAGGTGTCACAACGGACGGTTGTCCAAATCTGACGGGGAAAAATGTCGGACTTTTGAAACGTATGCAAGATAAAGTGACTGAAATTGATGCAGATCAGAAATTGGTGTTTTTGCATTGCATTTTACATCAGCATGTGTTGTGCAAGTCAGTGCTAAAAACTAACCATGTTATTGATGTTGTAGCTAAAATAGTTAGGGCACTGAATCACCGCATTGAATCACTGACAGTTTGTTGCACTTTTGGAAGAGCATGGGACTGAACATAGTGACATCGGCTACCACACAGCTGTCAGATGGCTCAGTCTGGGCAAAGTGCTAAAAAGAATTTGGGACCTGAAAGAAGAGATTCGAGAGTTTTGTGAGAAGAAAGGCAAAGGCATCCCAGAGCTCTCAGATGAGGACTGGATGGCAGATTTTGCATTTGCTGTTGATGTGACTGCACTGGTGAATGAACTGAACACCAAACTGCAAGGCAGTGGCCTTTTTGTTTATGAAATGCACGGCCGTGAAGGCTTTCATGAAAAAGTTGCAGTTTCTTTCAAGCCAACTGGAGAGCAA
Source organism: Pholidichthys leucotaenia (assembly GCA_020510985.1). Lineage (NCBI taxonomy): Eukaryota > Metazoa > Chordata > Actinopteri > Cichliformes > Pholidichthyidae > Pholidichthys > Pholidichthys leucotaenia. The sequence goes on along the minus strand of CM035843.1, from coordinate 243,610,702 downwards.
CGCTCTCACTCACATGCAAACCCTGAAAGAAGTCACACCATCAGCTGATCACCTCCACAGATACTCATCCAAGTTAGTAGCACTGCATGGTGAGTTTTCAAGGCGATTTGAAGATCGCAGAACAATCGAGGATGAAATGCATATGATTTCCTCTCCTTTTACCTGCAGTGTGGATAATGCACCCAGTGATGTTCAGCTGGAACTAATTGACCTGCAGTCTGATGCGATACTGTCAGAGCACTTTAAGTCAGGATCACTGCTGGATTTTTACTCCTCAAGGAAGAGAACTTTCCAAACATGAGGAGACATGCTCAGAAGATGTTGGTTCTTATTGGCTCTACCTACATATGTGAACAAACATTCTCAGTGATGAAGTTTACCAAATCCAGGTATAGATCCTCTCTCACTGATGATCATCTGTCAGCTGTGCTTTGCATCTCCACCTCAGACATTCAACCTGACTTTGATGCACTCATTAAAGCCCAGCAGAGACTAGATTTCTCTCACTGAACAAGAAAAAAGAACTGAAAAAACACCAAGTGAGGTGGTTAGACTACAAATGTAGGCATGTAAATGCACCAACTAGCAGTGAACTGGGACACTTTCTTTGGAGTCCTTTTTCTCAAAATCACAGTTCAGTGACAATCATTACTTTAATATGATGTATCTTGCTTAATATTTGGAGTACAAAGACAATATTGTGATGTCTTTAGAAAGCTAAGAACCTCTTTCCAACAGTATAAGAAACTCCAAAATGTATTTTGGGGTGAATGCGACTGAAAATAAGATAAGATAAGCCTTTATTAGACCCACAATAGGGAAATTCCAGGATTGCAACAGCACAGGGATAGCAACACTCAGAGCAACAATCAGAAGGCAAGAGAAAAAAAAACAAGAGCAGCAAGTATACACACACACACACACACACATATATATATATAGACACAGTGCGGAGCATTGTAGCTAGATGGGATAGATCTATAAATACATAAACACAGTGCGGAGCATTGTAGCTGGATGGAATAAATATATGAGTATATAAACGCATAGTGCGGAGCAATGTAGCTAGATGGAATAAATATGTAAATATATAAACACACACAGTGCGGAGCATTGTAGCTAGATGGAATAATATGTAGATTTATAAACATACAGTGCGGAGCATTGTAGCTAGATGGAATAGATATATGAATATATAAACACACAATGCGGCGCATTGTAGCTAGATGGAATAAATATGTAGATATATAAACACACACAGTGCGGAGCATTGTAGCTAGATGGAATAAGTATGTAAATATATAAGCGCACACAGTGTGGAGCATTGTTGCTAGATAGAGTAAATATATAAATATATGTATATATAAACACACACAGTGCGGAGCATTGTAGCTAGATGGAATAAATATGTAAATATATAAACACACACAGTGCGGAGCATTGTAGGTAGATGGAATAAAACAGCACAACCGTCTACTTAGTTATCCTACATGGTATGATTATGTACCCATACATATTCTCACCCTCCATAGCGACCGGTATTTTCCTAGTTGTATACCGGAGGGGACCACTGTGCAAGTCTATTGTGTCTTTTGCACTCAAAACTATTAGGTTGTCACGTCTTTTTGCTATCTCTGCGAGCAGCCCTGCTTAGGTTGTACAGTCTGACAGCCGTAGGTAGGAAGGACCTGCGAAACCTCTCGGTTGTGCGCCTAGGATGATGTAGTCTGCTGCTAAATGAGCTCCTCAGTGCATTCAGTATGTCCTGCATAGGGTGGAACTTGGACTCCAGCAGAGATGACAGTTTAGCCACCATCCTTCTCTCTCCTATATCCTCCACTGGGTCAAGGCCCTGCCCCAGGACAGAGCTAGCTTTCTTGATCAGTTTGTTCAGTCTCTTCCTATCGGCTGCTGTAATGCCACTGCCCCAGCAGACCACTCCAAAAGTGATGGCTGATGCCACCACCGTGTCATAGAATGTCTTCAGCAGCACCCCTTGTACACCAAAAGACCTGAGTCTCCTCAGTAGGAACAGCCTGCGCTGTCCCTTCTTGTAGAGTGTGTCAGTATTGTGTGACCAGTCTAGTTTATTGTTCAGATGAACACCCAGGTACTTATAGGATGTCACCATCTCAATGTCTGTTCCCTGTATATTTACTGGTGCTGTGAGGGGTTGTCCTTGCCTGCGGCAGTCCACCACCAGCTCCTTAGTTTTCCTCACGTTGATCTGGAGGCAGTTCCGATGGCACCAGTCCACGAAGTCCTGGACAAGCCGTCTGTACTCAGCTTTATCTCCGTTGGAGATGAGGCCAACGATGGCAGAGTCATCAGAGAACTTCTGTAGATGGCAGTGTGTTGTGTTGTGTGAGAAGTCCGCAGTATAAAGGGTGAACAGGAAGGGAACCAAAACCGTTCCCTGGGGGGCCCCCGTGCTACCGATGATCGTGTCGGACACACAGTCCCGGGTTCTCACAAACTGAGGCCGGTTTGTGAGGTAGTCCGGGATCCATGATGACAGGTGCTGGTCCACCCTGCACACAGCAGCTTGTTCTTCAGGATCATCGGTTGGATGGTGTTGAAAGCACTGGAGAAGTCAAAGAACATGATCCTCACCACATTCCCGGGCTTCTCCAGGTGGGACAGAGAACGGTGAAGGAGGAAGATCACCGCATCCTCCACCCCAATGCCATGCTGGTAGGCGAACTGGAGTGGATCCATCGCTGGTCCCACCAGGGGGCGGAGGTGAGCAAGGAGCAGTCTCTCCAGGGTCTTCATCATGTGGGACGTCAAGGCCACTGGTCTGTAGCTGTTCAGGTCTTTGGGGTGGGAAGTCTTTGGTTCAGGTACCACACAAGATGTTTTCCACAGCTGTGGTACCCTCCCCAGCTTCAGGCTCAGCTTGAAGATGTACTCCACAATCCCACACAGCTGGTCTGCACAGGACTTGAGGAGCTTTGCGCTGATGCCGTCCGGTCCCGACGCCTTCCTCGCCTTGATCTTCCTCAGCTCCATCCTCACCTGGGTCTTAGTGAGGGTCAGGTTGGGGGGCTGTGTGTTGGGAGTGGGGGGGGGTGGGTGTTGGTGGAGTGGGGAGTGGGCAGCAGGACTTGATGTCTTTAGAGGCAGCAGTGGTTGTTGTGCAGTCAGGGGGGAGGGCGGCTGGTCAAACCTATTGGTAAAACAGATTCAGATTGTTCGCCCACTCCCTGCCCCCCGTGGCCTGGGGGGAGGTATTCTGGAGCCCAGAGATGGTTTTAAGGTTTCTCCAGACCCCGCTGATGTCGCACTGTTGCAGCTTGTCCTCCATCTTCTTCCTGAAGCTGTCTTTGCCTTCTCTGATCTTTCTCCTCAGCTCTCTCTGTACGGACTTCAGCATCTCCCTGTTCCCCGACCTGAAGATCCTCTTCTTCTCTCTCAGAAGTGTTTTTATCTCAGGGTTGATCCAGGGTTTGTTGTTCGAGCAACACAGTATGGTCTTGGTGGGAACGGTGTTGTCCACACAGAAGCTGATGTAGTCCGTGATGGTGTGAGTGAGGCCATCGATGTCCTCACCATGTGGATCGCAGAGCTGCTCCCAGGCGGTGGTTTCAAAACAGCCCTTTAGAGTGTCCATTGCCTCCTCAGATCATAACTTCACTGTGCGCATGGCCGGAGGTTGTCTGTGCACTAGGGGTTTGTACACCGGCCGGAGATGAACCAAGTTGTGATCCGATCTCCCGAGTGGGGGGAGTTGTGATGAGGTGTACGCCTCCTTAGTGTTTGCGTAGAATAAGTCCAGTGTTTTATTGTCTCTAGTGTGGCATGTGACATACTGGGTAAACGTGGGTAGAATGGGAGACAGTGAAACATGGTTGAAATCGCCTGAGATGAGGAGAAGAGCATCTGGGTGTTCTGTCTGCAGCCTGCCAGTTACTGAATGGATGACGTTACACGCTGTCCCAGCGTTCGCCGTCGGATTTGCATAAACAACAATGCAGATCACGTGTGAGTATTCCCTCGGGAGATATGTAGGCCGCATGCTAACAGCTAGCAACTCAATGTCTTTGCTGCAGTGTCGTTGTTTAACAGTGATATGTCCCGGTCTGCACCAGTTGTTGTTAACATACATTATCACTCCACCGCCCCTTGCTTTGCCACTGTCTGATGTTCGGTCTGCCCGTATCGCGTGGAAACCCTCCAGTTCAATGTTAGCATCTGCTGCTAATTCGGTTAGCCAAGTCTCTGTGGATAGATACAGACTACACTCCCGGTATATGCTATCGTAGCGGGAGATAGCCGCTAGCTCATCTACCTTTCCCAGTAACGATCGTACATTCCCCATAACAACGGATGGAAGGGTGGGTCTGTACCTTATATTTCTTGCGTTCCGCCTTACTCCAGCCCGGCACCCACGGCGTTTTTTTATCACTAATATCACTAGTATGAGTCACAATGGTAAAAATGTTCACATTTTGTTTACCGTTGTTTTGTGAAAATTGATTGAATAAATGACATTTTTTGTAAGGCAACTTCACTTTTTCATTGCTTAATCATAACATATACTCTTACCAGTCTTACCAGCTTGTCAAAACAATGCTTTGTGTTGCTTTTTATGAAGAAATACAATTAATATTATGCAGAATTGAGTTCAGCCTTTTGGTCCGGCCCTCCACAATATTTTCTGTTTCTCGTGTGGCCCCATGGAAAAAATAATTGCCCACCCCTGCTCTATACTGATGGTATCCCTGCATCCCCCAAAATCCAACACAAAATGTTTCGCCCTCGTTTCCAAAACTCTAAAAGGGCCGTCGTAAGGCAGACACAGCGAGGTTCTGTGGGCAACGTGTCTGACGAAAACAAACTCGGGATTCTCCAACCGCTTCAGAACAAAAGTGCGGGGAAAACAATGGTGCACCGGCCCCTGAACGTTACTTGCCTCTGCCCTAGGAAAAAAGGTGCACAGACAAGTCAGTACCAGGCACGGGACCTTCTGGCAAAAATTCTACAACGCTTGACCAAAAACAAGCTCCACCAGGGAAGCTGCCAGATCCTCCTTGGGTGCGGAGCGCAATCCCAATAGGACCCAAGGCAGGCGGTTGACCCAATTCGTGTCGGTCAACGAGGCTCTGAACATGGCTTTAAGCGACCTGTCGAACCTCTCGCACAAACCATTAGCCTGCAGGTTGTATGCTGTGGTACGGTGAACTCTGACCCCCAGGCTCTCGGCCATAGTGGACCAGAGTTCCGAAACAAACTGGGGACCCCTGTCGGAGGTGATGTCCGACAGGGAACTGAGACGTGCGACCCAGGATGACAAAAACACGCGGACAACGTCGGCAGATGTGGTGGAAGCCAGGGGAACTGCCTCTGGCCAACACCTGGTGTGGTCCACTATCGTCAAAAGGTATGTTAAACCCTGTGACGGCAGAAGGGGGCCCACTAAGTCCACGTGGACATGGTCAAACCTCCTGCTTCGAATCTGGAAAGGTTGAAGGGGGGCCTTGATGTGCCGCTGAACCTTAGCCCGTTGGCATGTAACGCACACAGCCGCCCACACCTTCACATCCTTGAGTAAGTGGGGCCAGACAAATTTAGACCCCACCAGCTTAACCAAAGCCCGTATGCCAGGGTGTGAGAGCGAGTGCACGGTCTCAAAAATGTAGCGGCGCTGAGAGCCCAGAACAGCCGGGCGGTGACGGCCGGTGAAGGCATTGCAAAGCAGGAGGGGGGGAACCCTCTTGTACTACCCTGCTGTCCAGTTTAAGGCCTGTACCCGCGGAACGGAGCGCACAAATGTCCATGTCCCCTGGTTGGTTGGCGGCCATGGCGGAAAAATCAATACCCAAGTAGACTGGATAGACCAGCGTGTGCAACAAACAGTCGGCCACAACATAGAGCTTACCAGCCACATGTTGAATGTTGGTTGTAAACTCCGACATTGCGGCTATGTGACATTGCTGCTGCGCCGACCACGGTTCCGAGATTTTGGACATTGTGTAGGCTAGAGGCTTGTGGTTGACAAACGCAGTGAATGCATGACCCTCGAGCCAAAACTGGAAGTAACGCATGGCCAGGTAGAGGGCCAACAACTCTGTCGAAGGAGCTATACTTATGCTCATTATCGCGCAGAATATGGCTGAAAAAGGCAAGAGGTCACCACAAACCGGAGATGTACTGTTCCACCACTGCTCCTACTGCGACGTCAGACGCATCTGTAGTAAGTGCAATCCGCGGCGATGGGTATGAGTGGGCCAGCAAAGCCGCATTGGCGAGCGCAGCTATGGCGCCTGCAAAAGCACGGACCTGATCGGAGGTCCAGTCGATGCTATCCGTGGGTTTCTTCTTCTCTGAGCACGTTGTACAGAGGTTGCAGCAGCTGGGCTGCCTGGGGAAGGAAATGGTTGTAAAAACTGACCATTCTCAAAACTTCCTGCAGTGCCCTTACGGTCTGCAGATGCGGGAAATCTGACACCGCTCGCACTTTAGCGGGATCGCGCCCTCAGATGAGATGTGGTGGCCCATGAAATCGATCACTGACAACCCGAACTGACACTTTGCCGGAATAACTGTCAGTCCGTGCGCTTCCAGCCGACAGAAAACTTGTTTCAGTTGGGAAAGGTGCTCCTTCTCAGACGCACTAGCCACCAGAATGTCATCTAGGTAGACGAACACGAACGGCAAGCTGCGGAGCACCGCGTCCATCATTCTCTGAAAAGTCTGAGCTGCACCCTTCAGCCCGAACAGCATGCGAAGAAACTCGAAAAGGCCGAAAGGTATTATCACCACCGTCTTTGGGACATCTTGAGTGCGAACCGGGACCTGGTGGTAGCTGCGGACCAGATCCACCTTAGAAAAAATGCACATTCCAGCCAGGTGCAACGAAAAATCTTGAATATGCAGGATGGGGTAATGGTCATGCTCAGTGATGTTGTTCAAGTGACAGAAATCACCACACGGTCGCCATGAACCATCGGACTTGGGCACCATGTGCAACGGGGACGCCCAAGGTTCTATTGAAGCACCTAACAATCCCCAAACGTTCCAAGTTGGTAAACTCTTCCTGCGCAATGGCTAGCTTAGCTGTGTCCAGGTGACGCGGACGCGCGAAAACCGGCGGGCCCTTTGTAGTGATAAAGAGCTCAACCCCATGCTTAGTCACAGTAGCGGAAAAGGTAGGCATGGTGAGTGCGGGAAAATCAGAAAGCACATGTTGATACACATCCCCTGAGGCTAAAAAATTAGCATGTGTTAGTGGCCAGCTCCCCAAGTCATACAAGGCAGTGAAGAAAGACATAGCATCTACCAAACATCTATTAGCAACATCTACAAGGAGACCATAAGCACACAGAAAATCATCACCTAAGATAGGAACTGAGCAGGCAGCTACCACAAAGTCCCACTTGTAGTTGCATCCATGAAAACACACAGTCACTGACCTTTCTCCAAAAGTCTTGATAGGGGAGCCATTAGCGGCACTTAATGATGGGCCGCAGCCTTCAGCCAGCCTATCAGTGCCGACCGGCAAAATAAGACTCTTCTGGGAACCAGAGTAGATCAAAAACCATCTCTCGGAACATGTGTCCTCGAGGAAAAGCAGCTTCTCCCTGTTGCCAGCAGTCTCAGTTGCTACTGACCACTGGCTGGCCCGTTTCCTGGCATCATAAAACGGCACGACGGGAGACAATGCTGCACGTCGGTGCCAAAACGCTGATGATGGAAACGCACCGTCCCGTTCCAGCGTCTCCGAGTGGCTGTCCCGGCTACAACCTTCGGCTCTGCAACCTCAGTGGACTCCGCCAAAAATCCTGGTGTCACCGCCCGGACGCCGAAACTCCTATTCACCAGGATAATGTGGTCTGCTTCTTCCGCCAGCGCGCAGTAGTCCTCGGCAGCCAGCAGAGGTGAGTTGGCCAAAATTGTCCACGCCGAAACCAGCACTTTCCTCAGGAAGAGGTGGGCAAAGAGAAAAGATCCGTCATCTGTGCCCAGCAAAGCCAATCAAGATGGAAGTGCAAGCAAGATGGTGAGAGACTGATCCACAGTTGTCTAGTGCATTAGAGGTTTGATAGTGGATAAAGGAAAGGGAGACAGAGTGAAGGTAGCATGAGTTAACCTCTTGCTCTCTGGTGTACCGCGGGCGGGCATGTCTCTGCATCCTAGAGCGCACGAGGGCGCACGAGTGCGCCCAAGGGCGCTGCGTCCTAGAGCGCACTGAAAAAAAAAAAGCTGCATTTCCATTCTTCCACTACAGACACAGCCGCGAACAGATTAGATATGATTGACCTCTCATTCGACTAATAAGAGCCTTGAATTGGGTTTCTGAAACCTTGAAGAACCAATGACTGAAAACCTAGCAAGAAGGACCCGCCTACCAATGGCTGCAAATGCAGTGAGCCAATTGAAGCACAGAAGTTCGAAAGCTGTTTTGTGTAAGGCTGGGTGAAGAGAGGCTGACTGCTGCAGCAGATGAAAAAAGGACCCGCAGGAAGAACCACCACCGACCCAGCAGCACGGAGACCACCCATAAGTGCGACCTGTGTGACAGGGACTGCCATTCGCGCATCGGCCTGTTCAGCCACAGGCGGTGCTGTCCCAGCAGAGTAGACGTTTAGGATTCTCTTCCATGGTCATCATAGACCATCCACATGCTGTTGTGAACAGGTAAGTGTTATAAGCTAAATTATTCTTTATCCCTGAAAATTGTAATCAAAAATGACTTTTGACCGATCGGTAAATTACAACTGTGCGGCGCACGAAGTCCGAAGTCTGTGCGCTGCGGTACATGGTTCGTGCGCCGCATCCGGACCGTGAACGCCCCCCCCCCCCGCTACTCTTCTGTAGCAAGGGGGGGGGGGGCGCGGGGACTGCGGGGACTGTGCGCCGCGGTGGCCACATTGCCACATGACAGAACAGTCATGTAGCGATGGCCGATGTCCGTCCTCTGTAGCGGGGGGGTGGGGGGGAGTTGTTATCTTCTACATTACAAATATTTTAAAATAATTTTTAGTGCACTGTAGGTTATTTTTTCTTGTAAAAAAAAAAAGCCACACATTTTTTACGTGGCATGCTTCTTTGTGTGTGGGGGCTTGTTTGTTCATTCATTCATGAATGAATGAATAAACAACCCCCCCCCACACACACACACACACAGCCCTGAGTGTCACCTTTCATTACAGCCCAAGATGAAGCTTCTATATTGAATCATTCAAAAGTTAGACGTTTTTCCAAACTGTGCCATTTGGCACAGTTCAAAAACGCCTGGGAACTACCTGAGAACAAAGCTGTGTAATATATTCATTTTTTGTGGTATTGTTACAAAATTTTGACCTCAGCTGGATAACACTTGGTTCTACATTTCTGTTGCATTTTCCAGCCCGGATCTGAAGCTGTGTGTTATTTGCAAGCATTTGTATCCAAAAAAAACACCCAGGAAAAATGTATTTTCTTCAAGTTCAGTATGTTTAGATGACTGTTACTCAGTGGCCGGAGCACTTAGAGAGATTATGGCTGTTTTGCCAAAAAATTCAGTGTTTTCTTTTAAATGAGACCAACCCCATGAAGATGCTGCAAAGGGTTGAAGAACAGCTTTTGATTTACTTTGGGCACGTTATTTTTTGGCGTTTTTAGGGAAATTGACCAGAGTGCAAGGGGTTAAAGGGTACCTGTAGTGAATTTTAATCAAAAGCTATTTTAAAGGATCAAATATGATACTAGTGGTCCGTCCAGTAATTTTGGTCATGATTCCTTCTCAAATACAGTGGGGCAAAAAAGTATTTAGTCAGCCACCAATTGTGCAAGTTCTCCCACTTAAAAGATGAGAGAGGTCTCCAATTTTCATCATAGGTATACCTCAACTATGAGAGACAAAATGAGAAAAAAAAAATCCAGAAAATCACATTGAAGGATTTTTAATGAATTAACTGGTAATTCCTCGGTAAAATAAGTATTTGGTCAATAACAAAAGTTCATCTCAATACTTTGTTATATACCCTTTATTGGCAATGACAGAGGTCAAACGTTTTCTGTAAGTCTTCACAAGGTTTTCACACACTGTTGCTGGTATTTTGGCCCATTCCTCCATGCAGATCTCCTCTAGACCAGTGATGTTTTGGGGCTGTCGCTGGGCAACATGGACTTTCAACTCCCTCCAAAGATTTTCTATGGGGTTGAGATCTGGAGACTGGCTAGGCCACTCCAGGACCTTGAAATGCTTCTTACGAAGCCACTCCTTCGTTGCCTGGGCGGTGTGTTTGGGATCATTGTCATGCTGAAAGACCCAGCCACGTTTCATCTTCAATGCCCTTGCTGGTGGAAGGAGGTTTTCACTCAAAATCTCACGATACATGGCCCCATTCATTCTTTCCTTTACACAGATCAGCCGTCCTGGTCCCTTTGCAGAAAAACAGCCCCAAAGCATGAAGTTTCCACCCCCATTCTTCACAGTAGGTATGGTGTTCTTTCTCCTCCAAACACGAAAAGTTGAGTTTTTACCAGAAAGTTCTATTTTGGTTTCATCTGACCATATGACATTCTCCCAATCCTCTTCTGGATCATCCAAATGCTCTCTAGCAAACTTCAGACGGGCCTGGACATGTACTGGCTTAAGCAGGGGGACACGTCTGGCACTGCAGGATTTGAGTCCATGGCGGCGAAGTGTGTTTCTTATGTAGCCTTTGTTACTTTGGTCCCAGCTCTCTGCAGGTCATTCACTAGGTTCCCCTGTGTGGTTCTGGGATTTTTGCTCACCGTTCTCGTGATCATTTTGACCCCACGGGGTGAGATCTTGCGTGGATCCCCAGATCGAGGGAGATTATCAGTGGTCTTGTATGTCTTCCATTTTCTAATAATTGCTCCCACAGTTGATTTCTTCACACCAAGCTGCTTACCTATTGCAGATTCAGTCTTCCCAGCCTGGTGCAGGTCTACAATTTTGTTTCTGGTGTCCTTTGACAGCTCTTTGGCCTTGGCCATAGTGGAGTTTGGAGTCTGACTGTTTGAGGTTGTGGACAGGTGTCTTTTATACTGATAACGAGTTCAAACAGGTGCCATTAATACAGGTAACGAGTGGAGGACAGAGGAGCCTCTTAAAGAAGAAGTTACAGGTCTGTGAGAGCCAGAAATCTTGCTTGTTTGTAGGTGACCAAATATTTATTTTACTGAGGAATTTACCAATTAATTCATTAAAAATCCTTCAATGTGATTTTCTGGATTTTTTTTTCTCATTTTGTCTCTCATAGTTGAGGTATACCTATGATGAAAATTGGAGACCTCTCTCATCTTTTAAGTGGGAGAACTTGCACAATTGGTGGCTGACTAAATACTTTTTTACCCCACTGTACATGCGAGTTTCAAGTCACTGCTCTCTGTCAGTCATGGTCAGTGACATCTTGCCTCCTCCATGGACACTTTCAGCACGGTAGTGACACACAGTCGTTGCTTTGTGCGACTGAGTGGGCTGCAGTATAGCAGTCAACAAAGTTTCAACATCAGAATTTGATGTATTTTTTTACAACCATGTACAAGCAAATCTACCCGCATATAATTTAATGAAATAAAATTCTAGTACATCAAGATTTATTCAACGTGTTCTGAAGTTACTTGATTGGGAACTTGCCTGTTCGTCAGGTCCCTTTCAGCTGCCAGTCCCCGGAGGTACAGTAACTACAGATCATGCAGTCAATGAAGGCCATTTCCAAGGACAGTTTATGCAGTATATATCCATGCAGATTTTGCGCCCTTTTCAACTCTGATCTAGACCCACTGAGCATCTGCTGAATGTGTTTACTCGTCCGCGATAAACACGTTACTCGTCCGCGGTAAAGCCAGAAACAACAATTGTACGTCACTTCTGGCTGGCGATGGCATCTCCCTACTGGTTTTGACCGAGCAGTTTTCAAGGGATAAAATTATTCAGTATACTGACTCTAGGGGGCTAGTTTTACTGAATAAACATATTTTTGGCTGATAAGTAATACCTAAAGCAGGATTAATGTTATGACCAGTACAGGTTTCCTTTAAGGTGTTCATGGCTGTTGCATAACAATCACAGCCTAACCTATCCCAGGGACCAAAGGTATAGCCCACCAATTCAATCGGCTGATAGTAATTCAGCAAATCACAACAAATAAATGTAATTTAAAAATGTAAAATAAGGGAAAAGGACATGTTCTTACATAGCACTCTTTCTAGTCTAAAAGACAGCTCAAAGTGCTTCACTTACTAACCATGCTAACCTTCTATTCTAACCCTGCTGGAAAGACCAGCATGATTTTCATGATGATCTATGCTGGTCTATCCTGGTTTATGCTGGTCTATGCTGGTATGCTATGCTGGTGACCAGCTTCAAAACACAACAAATGTTGTTCTTCAAGTTGGTGACCAGCATGCTGGTCCATGCTGGTTTTTCCAGCAGGGAGGGCTTATCAAAGACAAATACCTCGGGGCAATTTATAACATGCATACCTTTGGTTTGTGGGAGGAATCTGAAGCACCTGGAGTAAACCCCCACAGCACAAGGAGAACATGCAACCTCCACACAAAAGTCCCCACCCCTGCCAGCCCTGGGAATCAAACCAGGAAATGTCTAGCTGTGAGGTAAACAGTGCTAACCGCAATACTACCATGCTGAAGAACCATGTAAGTCTATAAAAAGATACAAAATACTCAAAAACAGAACACATTGTGACCAGAAACAAAACTGAAATGGTTTTAGATTGAAAGCAAAATGTTCCACAAAAAAGACAAAACAACTCTAGAAACTCCATTTACATGTTCTCAACCCTGAGCTTGTACTGAAGGCCCTCACTGTAATTGTTATTTAAATCCACATGAGGGTGCAGTTGTATCTCAAAGCAGAAGGAAGAACCACAAGCTGGCCAGCGTGTTTGACACCTTTTGTAAATTTGTAACAGAAGCAGAGGCCAAAATGTTTTTGAAGGTAAGTCATGTGCTGATCAGTGAAGGCAGTTTGGAGCAGGACAAGTGTGCAGGATGAGCGAGGGTGAAAGGTCAAGCCAGTAATCTATCATTCTGATTCTTAACCCTCCCTGGTCTAAATCATCAGATTATTAGCAAGTACCCTACCCCTGTGTTTTTAACTTGTTTTTGAGCCAAGGAGCACCTTTTATATTGAAAAAATCTCGGAACCCCACAAACCAGAAATGTTACCAAATGACACAATGTAGCCTGCCACAGCATATGTAATGACAGTTTAGTCTTGTAATTAGTTTAGACTCACTCAGTGTGAACCTTAGGCTTGTTTAGATGAATACAAAGCTTCTCCATCAGTACAGACACTCATGCAGTTTTCCCACTGAAGTCTTCCTTATTGAAGATACTCTGTGACCCCCAACAAACCTGTTATAATCTGTTGTTATTTGTGATAATTCTTTGCAAAATTGGAAATTTTCTCTGATGGTGTGTCGATCCTCAAAACGTACAAAACGATCTCCAGTATCTGCAGACATGTCACCAATAAGTCTCACTGCATCAGGGTTGAGCATCTCATTCACAATAGCTTTATACAGCCTGTGATCTTGAAGTGATGGGTGTTTTGTTTCGAAATGACATTAAAGCTCACATGGGACCACGCCACTGTTGGATAGTTTTTCCCCGTAGACCAAGCATAGCAGACTCGGTGCACTGGGATCCCCGGTGGAAGTAAATCCAAAGAAATGGTAACATTCGTTGTACTGCCTTGCCTTTACTGTCTTAGCTTTCTTCTTTCTCCAGCCCTTCACCTGGGTCAAAATTTTGTCCAGGACCCAGTTCAGAGTGTGAATCTTTCTTCTTCAAATATTTATCCATCACTGTTTTTTCATCTAGTCACCACAACCTCTAATTACAAGGATGGGCAGTGAGGGTGATTCCACTGTAGATTTTCCGTTCCACTCAGTCTCTTCAGCAGGTGTTTGCACTGATGAGCTTCAAAGATTGCTAATTAGAGGAAGGAACTGCTGAAGAGACTGGGTGGAACAGAAAACCTGCAGTGGAATGGCCCTCCATGGCACATAGTTGCCCGTCTAGCACATCTTAAGAAGAAGACAGGAGCCTTTATTATTGCATTCATGCTGCCACCTACTGATATGGAAGAGCCACTACAGGCACCCATGGCAAATTATTTGCAGTTTTTTTGGACAATTAAGAAGTGAATTTTGACAAATTTCCCGAGGATCCCTGAACATTCATTCAAGGACCCCCAGGAGATCTAGGACCCCAGGTTGAAAGACAAGGCCCTAACTCTAACCTTCCAAAAATGGGATATTTTGAGTTATGAAAATGGTTCTTCCAATTTTGTATAGCAGCAAGGAAACAAAATATTTATTCTAAAAAAACATCTATCAAAAATAATTTAACTTTCTCCCCCAAAATTTTAGTCCTAAATCTATCTGAAAAAGCCGTAGACCTCAGTGAGTCAAAGTCTGTGACTCACAGATTTTCCTTCAGAAATGTCAGGCGGAATCTGAATTTACATTCAGCCAGGTTGTGAGCTGATAGTAGCGGGGCAGTCCAGTGTTGCTGATCTCCAGTTCAACACGTCTGCTCCAAGACCATGACTAACATGAATAAACAGAAACCTTCAGCCACACAATCCTATCTGAACCACTGTGTGTTTTACAGGGTGAGACTGTCTCGAAGGCTTCTGGGTACAATAACACAGACCTCTGTGGAGTCTGTGACGGTGTGGATGTGGGTGGAAGGTATGAACTCTGCTCATGGAGCAACTACAATGTAGACCTGGTCCACAGGGATGCCAAATACCCAGGCTTATTTGGCCCTAAATTGTTCATCTTCAGAGCCTTGTGTTGTTGAATGAGTTTAGATATAATTTATCTCTTTACGGCTTTTAGAGTTTTACTACTTATTGAGCTGATTTGTTATAAAGTCATATTTATTTCATGCTTCTTCAAAGTGTTTCAAATAATTAAAAATCTCACACTCCAAGTTGGTAAAGTACTGATACTTTGTCTCTTCTCAACATGCTGGTCAGTCATTCCATCTGTTGAGGAGTCTGAACACCTGAATCAGATGCAAACATTGTGCAGATAAAAATACTCTCCTAAAATGACATAATTTTCATAGCATAAGTTTGCAACATTAAACATCTCCTAGGTTCTAGTTAAGCCCTAGTTCGATAGAAACCTCTGTGTAGTTGTCTGTCTAAGTCTGCCAGAGGAGCCAGTTCTCAGCCCTCAGTTGGGAATATTTAAGATGGGCCTAATCCATGTTGACCAAAACTTTAGATAAAGGGGGTGGGTTTTGGGTTCTGCTTTTGGTCCTTTGGATACTTGCCCGTACTTTTTCCTTTGATCAGCTGACAGGTTTGGTGTTTATCCTTGGTTTGGCCTTTGATACGGAGAAAAAAACAACTGAACCTAAACAGAAATACTTTAAAATGGTTCAGTACCTGGTATTTTTAGGGTTCCAAGCAGGAAGCCTATTGTAATTGTTCTGATTCTTCTTCATATTTTTCTCCACTAAAAGTATATGAGGAGCAAAAATGATAATACCTAGAAACATGAAATTTTACAGTCTGATCAGAAACTCTCCCCACTACTCGGAGACCAAAATTGAAGAGACTGTGTCCATAGGAAGTGTTATAATAAACAGTTTTCCTTTTTTGCAAATATCTCAAAGGCTCACCCTGTCAAGGCCTGGGCATGGTCTGGGGACCATGCTCACACTTTAAGTTTTTTTGTCATTCTTTGTGCTTAGTATTATTGCTATCCTGATTTCCTGGCTGTTATAATTATTATCATCTTGGTCTTGGTTTGTCTGATTATTTTTCATGCCTGGTATTTTTTTTTTTTTTTTTTTTTTAATTTCAAACATGTTCTCTGTATGTTATCACTTTCTTTCTCGGATTTAGTTTATATGGTCATTGGGTTCATTATTAATGTTGTGGTTTCTGTTGTAGTGTTTCCTGCTTAGTCTGTTGTTCTGTATTTGTGGTGTTGTATTCCTGTGATTGTCAGTCACGTCATGGTTACGTCTCCCCTGGTCCTTTGTGCATGAGTTTTGTATATTCTCTGTTCCTCTTTGCCTTTTGTCTCAGCCCTCCATGTTTTCATGTACCAGTAGCCACTTCCCTGTTGTCTCCGGTTGCCCTTGATTGTTCCCACCTCTGCTGTGTTTGCTGATTTAACCCGTGTGTGTGTATATATATATATATATATGTGTGTGTGTGTGTGTGTGTGTGTGCGTGTGTATCCCTTGTATTATGTTGAAAAAAAATTACATTGATTATGTTGCGGGCCATTTTGACCCATACTGTGTAAATCCACTCAAAACGGAAAAAGGAAAAGCCGACGTCGGTACAATTTGCCGGCATTCCATTGCTGGTTGATTTCAGTCCACAGGTCATAGGCATTGTAAGCAGACACATCGACAATGTTGTAGAAAATCACCAAGGGCCAACGGGCAGTCTTGCGCTGGCAGCTGTATGTTGCTGTGACCTTGTCCAGATTGTCAACTCCTCCTTTGGTGGAGTTGTAGTCCAGGATCATTTGTGGCTTCATGTATTCTCTTGTGCTCAGAGGTGCATCTGTGTGCATTGTGCTCTTTACAAGAACATTCTTGTTTCTCTTTGGGCAGTATGAAACAACTGCTGCTTTCTCAGTGAAAACAAATATTGAGGAATGCAGAGGTCTGCCCTGCATCTTCAGAATTTCACTGGGAAGTGCTGGCTTATTTCTTCTGACTGTTCCCAACATAGCTTTCTCTTCTGAAGTTCATCTCCAAGGCGGTAAGATGTAAAGAAGTTGTCACATGTGATGTTATGACCTTGCAACCCTTCACTCATCTCCAGCACCACACGCATCCCCTGATTCTTCTCAGATGCTCCTCCAGGTAGCTTTCCAGTATACACTTGCATATTCCATGCATAGCTAGATTTTGCATCACAGGCTACCCACATTTTGATGCCATACTTGGCAGGCTTATTGGGCATGTACTGTCTGAAAGGATAGCGCCCCCTGAATGGTACAAGGCACTCATCTACAGTAACATGGGGACCAGGATTGTACAACAAAGGTAGAATTTCAACCCATTTATCCCATACATCTCTAAATGCTGCTAGTTTGTCTCTTTCACGTCGACCAGCTCTGGTGTCACGGTTGTCAAATCGGATCACACGAGATATCATGTGAAATGTCTTCAGAGACATTGTTGCTCGAAAGATTGGCCTTCCATACTCTTCCTCCCATAGACTTGTAGTTGCTTCTCCCTTTGACCTGTACACTCCAGCTAATACCAGAATTCCAATGTAAGCATGCAAGTCAGTCTGATCCAGTGGCTTCCATTTCTCCTGAAATACACGCCTCCCCTCCAAGTTGGTCATTTCCAGTATCATCTTCTCTATTGGTGGGGATAGGAAGAGCTGAAATGCTGATTGAATATCATCAACTCCATCCATCCATCCATCCATCTTCTACCGCTTTTCCGGAGGTCCGGGTCGCGGAGGCAGCAGTTCAAGCAGAGAAGCCCAGACTTCCCTCTCCCCAGCCACCTGCTCCAGCTCTTCAGAGGGGACACCAAGGCGTTCCCAGACCAGCTGGGAGACATAGTCTCTCCACCGAGTCCTGGGTCTGCCCCGGGGTCTCCTCCCAGTGGGACGTGCCTGAAACACCTCAAGTGGGAGGCGTCCAGGAGGCATCCTAATCAGATGCCCATACCACCTCAACTGACTCCTTTCAATGTGGAGGAGCAGCGGTTCTACTCTGAGCCTCTCCCGGATGACTGAGCTCCTCACCCTATCTCTGAGGGTGAGTCCAGCAATCCTACGGAGAAAGCTCATTTCAGCCGCTTGTATCCGCGATCTCGTTCTTTCGGTCATTACCCAAAGCTCGTGACCATAGGTGAGAGTAGGAACGTAGATTGACTGGTAAATCGACAGCTTTGCCTTAGAACTAAGCTCCCTCTTCACCACAACAGACCGGTACAACGTCCGCATCACTGCAGATGCTGCTCCAATCCGTCTGTCGATCTCTCGCTCCATTTTCCCCTCACTCGTGAACAAGACCCCAAGATACTTAAACTCCTCCACTTGGGGCAGGAGCCTGTCCCCAACCCGGAGAGGACAATCCACCTTTTTCCGGCTGAGGACCATGGACTCGGACTTGGAGGTGCTGATTCTCATCCCAGCCGCTTCACACTCAGCAGCAAACCGTCCCAGCAAGAGCTGTAGGTCATTGCTGGATGAAGCCAACAGGACAACATCATCTGCAAACAACAGAGATGAGATCCTGTGGTCACCAAGCATGACACCCTCCATTCCCTGGCTGCGCCTAGAAATCCTGTCCATAAAAATTATGAACAGGATCGGTGACAAAGGGCAGCCCTGGCGGAGTCCAACTCTCACTGGGAATGACTCCGACCGAGTGTTGGCAATACGAACCAAACTCTCACAACGGTCGTACAGAGACCGAATAGCTCGTAACAACAAGCCCGATACCCCATACTCCCGAAGCACCCCCCACAAAAATCCACGAGGGACGCGGTCAAATGCCTTCTCCAAGTCCACAAAACACATGTAAACTGGTTGGGCAAACTCCCACGAACCCTCAAGAATTCTCGAGAGGGTAAAGAGCTGGTCCGATGTCCCACGGCCAGGACGAAAACCACATTGCTCCTCCTGAATCCGAGGTTCGACCAACGGCCGGACTCTCCTCTCCAGTACCTTGGCATAGACCTTCCCAGGGAGGCTGAGGAGTGTGATCCCTCTAAAGTTGGAGCACACCCTCCGGTCCCCTTTTTTGAAGAGAGGAACCACCACCCCGGTTTGCCATGCCAAAGGCACTGCCCCCGACCTCCACGCAATGTTGCAGAGGCGTGTCAACCATGACAACCCAACAACATCCAGGGCCTTGAGGTACTCAGGGCGAATCTCGTCCACCCCTGGGGCCCGGCCACCAAGGAGATTTTTAACCACCTTGGCGACCTCAGCCCCTGTGATAGGCGAGTCATCCCCCTCGTCCCCAAACCCTGCTTCCTCTGTGGAAGGCGTATCAGTGGGATTGAGGAGATCCTCGAAGTATTCCTTCCACCGCCCGACGATATCCCCAGTTGAAGTCAACAGTGTCCCATCCGCACCATACACAGTGTGGACGGGGAGCTGCTTTCCCCTCCTGAGCCGCCGAACAGTTTGCCAGAATCTCTTTGAAGCCGACTGAAAGTCTTGTTCCATGGCCTCACCGAACTCCTCCCATACCCGCGTTTTTGCTTCAGCAACCACCCGAGCTGCACTCTGCTTGGCCTGCCGGTACACCTCAGCTGCTTCGGGAGTCCCACAAGCCAACCAAGCTTGATAGGACTCCTTCTTCAGCTTAATGGCCCCCCTCACCACTGGTGTCCACCACTTGGTTCGGGGGTTGCCACCACGAGATGCACCGACCATCTTGCGGCCGCAGCTCTGGGCTGCCGCTTCAACAACAGAGGTGGAGAACATGACCCATTCAGACTCCATGTCTCCAGACTCCCTCGGAATGTGGTTGAAGTTCTTCCGGAGGTGGGAGTTGAAGACCTCCCGGATAGGGGCCTCAGCCAGACGCTCCCAGCACACCCTCACTATACGTTTGGGTCTACCAGGTCTGAATGGCTTCCTCCCCTGCCATCGGATCCAGCTCACCACCAGGTGGTGATCAGTTGACAGCTCTGCACCTCTCTTTACTCGGGTGTCCAAGACATACGGTCGCAGGTCTGATGATACGATAACAAAATCGATCATGGACCAGCGACCTAGGGTGTCCTGGTGCCAGGTGCACATATGGACACCCTTATGCTTCGACATGGTGTTCGTTATGGACAGACTGTGGTTAGCACAGAAGTCCAATAACTGAACACCACTCGGGTTCAGATCGGGCAGGCCGTTCCTCCCAATCACCCCTCTCCAGGTTTCACTGTCGTTGCCCACATGCGCATTGAAGTCCCCCAGTAGGACAATGGAGTCTCCAAGAGGAGCACCCTCCAGCACCCCAGTCACAGACTCCAAAAAGGGTGGGTACTCTGAAACATCATTTGGTGCATAGGCACAAATGATGGTCAGGACCCGTTTCCCAACCCGAAGGCGTAGGGAAGCAACCCTTTCGTCCACCGGGGAAAACTCCAATATAGAGGCAGCAAGGTGGGGCAATACAAGAATACCCACCCCTGCTCGTCGCCTCTCGCCCGGGGCAACTCCAGAAAAGGCCAAGCTCCAGCCCCTCTCCAGGAGACTGGTTCCGGAACCGGAGCTGTGTGTTGAGGTGAGGCCGACTATATCTAGCCGGTATCGCTCAACCTCGTACACCAGCTCAGGCTCCTTCCCCACCAGAGAGGTGATATTCCACGTACCAAAAGCCAGTTTAGAAAGCTTGGGATCAGTCCGCCAAGGTCTCCGCCTTTGACCGCCACCTAGCAAATCTTGTAGGACTGGGAGTCATTTTGATGACATTGGAAGATGACAGTCTACCTCGGCTTTGGTGTGGTGATGTTGACTATTT